>JARFIW010000139.1:11850000-14350000 GCA_036346225.1 Platerodrilus igneus | reverse complement strand
TATGCTAGGAACCCATAAGGTTAAATTTACTGAACATTTCAATAGATCAATATTCTAAATTTTACGGGGACGATAAGCTAAATCCAAAATTATTTTTGAACAATGTCAAAATGTTAATACAGGGCTCAACGGACGAGCAATACAAGCTAAATTTAGTAAGATCATTGTTAAAAGGGGGAGCAGAAATATGGTTTAGTTTAATAGAGAGCGAGTTAGAAGCATTCCAGGGATTTTAACAAAAAATTTTAAGGCACTTTGGAGGGGGGGTGGACAACCAACAGTATAAAGTGAAGATGACTTAATCATAGGTAAATATAATCAAGATACAGGAATAACCCAGGAATTGTATGCAATAAGAAATTTAGCATCGCAAAACAATTAGATCCTCCCTTAGAGGAAAAGCAAATAATAAAATTTTGGCAGGGCATTTCGAGGTGGAAGTAAGACAATACATCGCACTCCAAAACATCGTAGATCGGGATGTATTTCTGGAATATTTACAGCGATAGGATGAATTGGGACTAAACCGCAGGGTAGAAAGTAGAACCAGGAGTCAACCCGTAAATTTTGTGAGAACACAAAGAAGTGTAGAAATAGACAGAATTAATTATTGACGGAACAATTATAACTATGGGAGAAATTTCAATAGGGGCAATAACAATAATTATAATAATGGTTTTAAGCGTAATACGAATACGGACAACAAGCCAAGGAGAGAAACGGAGCGGACTAACCATGAGGGGAAAAACAACCAGGATACGCATGAACAAGAACACGTAGAGCAAAGAACAAAACCAAGGAGAACTAACCGCACATACGCTGAAATCACGAGTCAGGCAGGACCATCCACACAAACTCAAAATTTTTAAATACAGACAAACCAAGCAAGCCCTTAAGGATAAACAGATACGAATATCAGCGCGAATTTATAAAACATGAAGTGGAAAATGAATTAGACAGGAATTTATTACTTATAGTTAATTTAAAGGTGGAGAATAATTTAGTTAAAGTACTCAGTGATACGGGAGCGGAAGCATCGCTCGTTGCGGAAGATTTTATTAAGCGGGGAAAATTAATGGAGAAGGCTATACCTGTAACAAAGTATAGTTTGGTAGCACCAAAGAATAAGAAGTTTGCGAGCATAAATAATATGGTAATTCTGAAGTGTTTCCAATAGAGGATAATGTAATTTTTGCTGGCTTTAAACTAACTAAAGGGAGCGATAATTTTGGGAATAAACAAATTGTTATTATTACTTGATATTCAGGTGCTTATTTTGTCAAATTACATCATATGTATCCCAACACAAAAAATTGATGAGCTACTAACTAAATTTAATGCTTACCATGCACGCATACAGTTTACTAGCGAAAAAGAAATAAACAAAACCGTCAATTTCCTAGACCTTGAAATACATTATGACAATACGAGTAAAATTTATACAAAATGGTACACAAATAATGTTTAAACAGGAAGATACCTTAACTTTGGCATTTTGAAATTATAAGTATTTATCTCTGCAAAATTGTAATTTCGGATTTTGAAATTTTCAAATATTTGAAATTTAGGATTTTGATATTTTGACATTTAAAATTCTGTAATCTTCAAATTCCAAACGTAGAAATTTTGTTATCTTAGAATTTTGAAAATTTTAGAATTATGAAATTTTGAATTATGAAATTTTGAATTATGGAATTTTAAATTATGAAATATACAATTTCTAAACTAAGAAATTTAGAGGTTTAGTTTTGAGATTTTAAAATTTAGAAATCGGGGAATACCGTACTTGCAATTTTATGATTTGGAAAATTTTGTAAATTTCATAATTTTGAAACTTTGAAATGTGAAATCATAATATTTTGAAACTTTGAGATTCAGAATTCTGTAAGTTTAAAATTTCGAACAATTCAAATTTTGATATTTCGAAAATCTAGAATTTTGGAGTTCTGAACTTTAGAAATTTTGTCGTTTTGAAATTTTGAAATAGACGTTGCAAATTACTAAAGTATAAGTTTTGAAACTTTGAAATTCAAAATTTGAATTTTGGAATATTGAACTTGGAAGTTGAAAAACTTAAAATTTTAAAATGTAACTTTGAAATTCGGAAGCCTTGGAATTTCGAAACTTTGAAATTCTGAAGTCTTGAAATTTTGAAACTTTGATATTATGAAGTCTTGGAATTTTGAAACTTTTAAATTTTGAATTCCTAGAATTTTGAAACTTTGAAATTCTGAAATCTTGGAATTTTAAAACTTCGTAGTTTTGAAACTAAGAATTTGAGAAACTAAAGTTTGGAAACTTAGAGATTTGTTTGATATATTGAACTTTACTATGAAATTTTAGATTTATGGAAATTGTAACTTCAAAATTTTAGAAATTTTAAAATTACGAAACTCTGAAATTTCTATATTATGAAATTCACAAATCTCTAAACTTTGAAATTCGCCAACTTATTGAATTATAGAATTCGCAAACTCCTGAAATTATGAAATTATGAAATTTTGAGGCGCAATAGTTTAGAATTTAAGAAGTATAAGCTTTGAAACTGAAATTCTAAAATTTTTAATTTCGGAATATTGAACTTGTAAGTTGAAGATTTTAAAATTTTAAAATGTAACTTTGAAATTTAGAAGTCTTGAAATTTTGAAACTTTGAAATTCTGAAGTCTTTGAATTTTGTAACTTTGAAATTGTGTTGTCGGAATTTTGAAACCTATAAATTCTGAATTCTTAGAATTTTGAAACATTGAAATTCTGAAATCTTGCAATTTTGAAACATCGTAGTTTTGAAACTATGAATTTGAGAAACTGAAGTTTGGAAGCTTAGAGATTTGTTTGATTTATTAAACTTTACTAATATGAAATTTTAGATTTATGGAAATTAAAACTTCAAAATTTTAGAAATTTTAAAATTATGAAACGCTGAACTTTCTACATTATGAAATTCACAAATGTCTAAACTTTGAAATTCGCCAACTTTTTTAATTATAGAATTCGAAAACTCCAAAATTAAAAAATTTAGAAATTTTGAGGCGCAATAGTTTAGAATTTAAAAGGTTTAAGTTTTGAAACTGAAATTCTAAAATGTTTAATTTCGGAATATTGAACTTGAAAGTTAGAAGATTTTAAAATTTTAAAATGTAACCTTGAAATTTAGAGGTCTTGAAATTTTAAACTTTGAAATTCTGAAGTCTTGGAATTTTGAAACTTTGAAATTCTGAAATCTTGGAATTTTGAAACTTCGTAGTTTTGAAACTATGAATTTCAGAAACTGAAGTTTGCAACCTTAGAGATTTGTTGGATATATTGAACTTTATTAACTTGAAATTTTTAGATTTATGGAAATTTATGGACTATTTTTGTAGACTTCTGGAACTTTGTAGCAGAAGACCACTTTTTACAATCTCTTTGAAAGTTTATAAATAATTGGATTTGGCTTCTTTTTGTAATCTCTGAAACTTCATAGATAGTTGGACTTGACTGTGTTCTGTAAGTTTCTTTGAAGTCGAATTGGGCGAATTTTATAATCGTTTTGGAATAACGGACCTGGACTTTTTTAAAACTTCCTTTGAAGTTGATAAACATTGGATCGGGCCACCTTTGAAAACTGTTTGGAACCCGTCTACTTTGTGTTTTTGGAAGTTTAATGCATGGGCTAGATTCGAGGTGCATAAATTGGACTGGATTGCGTTTGAAGTCTTTTGGAGTTTCACAATGGACTCGCCTACTTTTTGTAACATCTTCGGAAGCCCATAAATAATTGGACTAACTATTAGATTACGTACAATATCCTTAACGATTCAAAAACCTACGATCTGATTTTATAACGAAATAGCCACAGCGTCCAAGTCTTGAAATTTGAAAACTTTGAAATTTTGAAGTCTTGGAATTTGGAAACTTTGAAATACTGAAGTCTTGAAATTTTGAAAATTCGAAATTCTGAAGAATTTTAATACTTTAAAATTCTAAAGTCCTGGAATTTTGAAACTTCGAAGTTGTGAAACTAAGAATTTCATAAACTGAAGTTTGGAAGCTTAGAAGTTTGTTTGAAATACTGAACTTTACTAAACTTGAAGATTTAAATTTATGGAAATTGTAACTTCGAAATTTTAGTCATTTTAAAATTAAGAAACTCTGAAATTTCTATATTATGAAATTTACAAATGTATAAACTTTAAAATTCGCCGATTTTGAATTATAGAATTCGCAAACTCCTAAATTAGGAAATTTAGGAATTTTGAGGTGCAATAGTTTAAAATTCAAGAAGAATAAGTTTTGAAACTTTGAAATTCTAAAACTTTAAATTTCGGAATATTGAACTTGGAAGTTTGAAGATTTTAAAATTTTAAAAATGTAACTATGAAATTTTGAAGTCTTAAGCTTTAGAAACTTTAAAATTCCGACGTCTTGGAATTTTGACACATCGAAATTCTGAGTCCCTGAATTTTTAAACTTTGAAATTCTGAAGTCTTGGAATTTTGAAACTTCGCAATTTGAAAACGTGAATTTCAGAAACTGAAGTTTGGAAGCTTAGAAATTTGTTAGAAATACTGAACATTACGAAACTTGATATTTTTGATTTATGGAAATTGTACCTTTGAAATTTGGAAATTTGGAAATTATGAAACTCTGAAATTTCTATACTATGAAATTCACAAATGTCTGAACTTTGAAATTTGCCAACTTTTGAATTATAGAATTTGTAAACTCCTAAATTATGAAATTTAGAAATTTGAGGCGCAATAGTATAGAATTTAGGAACAATAAGTTTTTGGTCGAACTTGCCTAACCAATATAAAAACAATTTAACTAAAAATTTGATTGACAGAGCATTAACATTTACCCACCCATACTACCGTCCAGCTATTCTAAACAAAATCAAGAATACATTAGATAGAAATGGATATCCCTGTAAATTCTACACACCTATAATTAAAGATAGGATAAACAGACTATATGACACTACAAATAAAAAATACATTAAAAACAAAACACTAGAACAATATGTGAGCATTGAATACCATGCCAATGTTTAAAAAAAATTCAACAATGTTTAAAGAAATATAATGTCCAAGTTGTACATAAACCTGATAATACAAATAAACATCTATTCATAAAATTAAAAAGTAACACCCCTAATGAAGAAAAAACACACTGCATATTCAAAGTTAATTGTAAAGACTGCGATGGTTCATATATCGGAAATACTAAGCAATACATTCATCGTAGAATATATGAACACCAATACTCAATAAGATCACACAAAAGATGCACAGCCCTCGCAAATCATGCGTTAGATAAGTTACATACATTTGATTTTAGTAACGTGAATATTTTGGGTACTGAAACTAATAATAAAAAACGAAACATTTTTGAAATGATCCAGATACAGTGCCATGCAAACAGCATCAACAATAAAACAGATCACGAACAATTCACGCATATATATTTACCACAATATTATAAAATCATAAATTTGACGACCACTCTTGTATATTAGAAATTAGTTGCAAAATTATACAGTTTATAATAATAATATTCCATCAATGTTCCTATACTATCTGCCTAGATAAAACATGTATGTCTTCCATATTGTTTTTGTATTGGCAAGTCGGTTTAAGTGTAGTGTCTAACAAAAATAATAAATCAATTTTACATTCAATAATCAAAGAAGTACATAACAAATTGTGTTCTATGCTTTATATTAATTGTATACTAATTTCTTCAATGTTAGTAGGAGGTTATACCAGTTAAATCTTCTTTTAAAAAAAATTTTCGATTAACTTATTATAAATTATTTAAGTTTTAATATTTTTATATTGATTGTGGACTTAAACATGTGATCATGGTTTAATACATCGAAACGCGTAATGTTTATTACAAATATTAAAAAGCATTTTTACTTTTATGACCTACATCCCAAGAAATTACACACAAATTGAAATTTTACAGGTCAAGAACATTTTACACACAGACACCCGCTCGCACGCACGCACTCACACACACACACACACACACACACACACACACATATATATATATATATATATTTTAGTATTTGACATTATAAAAGGGTTTAAAAAGGTAGTTGTTAGTACTAAGGATAAAAACATTAATTTACCACTTTTATCAAGCTATTCTAAAATTTAAAAACACTACGGTAAACAAAGATTGATAAATAATTACTTGTTAAATGCAGATATAGAATGTTATGTACTAGTGATGCAGCGTTTAAGGTTTAAAAAAGCGTTTTTCCATTGTTTTTCAATCCGAAGGGTATCAAATGTAACTTCAACTGAATGTGTATAGGTTTTGTTAATAGAATTATTATTTGTAATTTGTTCAGGATACTTTATTCCATTTATAAATTTTATGTACCTGAAATGAAAGTAGTTTAATACATTTTAATTATAAAGTGATAAAAAGTTATGAAATGTCAAAATGAAATTTAATAATACCAAAGCTGTTCTAAAATAGCAATTAAGTATAGTTAAGGATAAAATAATGAATGCATCCCTTGTAATTATTAGTTAGTAGGCTAGATGTAAATGTTTTAGTTTTCCTAGGTGATGGTTGTTTATAATAAGATTATTGATTATAAAATTTGTATACTATATAGATATTTTTGGCTTGAGGAGCCTGTAAATTAAAATTATAAAAATTAATATGTGTTTTCAAGTGCATGCATTTTAATTGAATTATTATACAAAATAAGTGATAAGGTTATACAACCAAAAAAATTCCAGAGGAGGATTTCCAATTAAATCAAACATCGGGTCATCTCTTGTGTTATTGAAGAGTTGCACCAGTGAAAGTGAGATATTTTACAGCAGGGTCCAGCCTTTTAAGGATTACGGTCCCATTGATATTGGTGAAGTATTGAAAGTGTTCTTAGTAATAGAGCCGATTAAGCATACAGTTGATGAAGTAGTAGTTTATTTGTAGAACCTAAAACTAAAGTCAAGTCCATTTTGAACATAAAACTAAAACGTACTTTTAACAGGTATTCACTGCAAGCATTCAAGGCGATCTTGTTGTATCCTGTATCAAAGTCCATGTACAACCCAGACACATTCAAAGGAGTTGCAGGTATTTGAAGTTATCTTTATATACACATCATTTAAAGTAATTTGTGAATAATTTGAATTTCAAACGCTTACCTAAATTAAATATTGTTGGGTCTATTTATCAATCTTTGAATAATCACGAGACGCAAGCACTAAAATAAGGTTAAGTGGTTTTGATTAAACAACTCTTTATGAGCCTGTGTTTTCTATACCTGTAAGGGGACAAAGAACTCACGTCTTGTTACAGAGCATAAATAATAGATTCAGTTTTCCTGAGCGAGTCTTTAAAAGCCGTGGCATAATTAAAATTGGAAATTTGTTTTATTTAAATCATTTTAAAGGCCAACACCACATTAAGGGTGCTCTTATTAAACTTTAACTCCTATTTTGAAGCATAATTTTATTTAATATCACCATACATAATATAATATTGGCGACCAACAAACGTGGGGCGAGTTAAAGATTAATAGATTGATAGTATAAAAAGTTGGTGGGGCTCGATAAGTAGTGTCGCAAGTGTGGTGCTTTTAAGAGAGAACTAGCTTATTTGCAGGTTTTGAACAATTGTATTCAGGTGGGGCAAATAAGAGTCATTTTGAAAAAGCAAATATTATTAGAACATGTTCGACGAAGAAAGAATTACCAGGTCAGGGAAGGTTTATGGTGTCGAGACTGTTGTGAGAGGGCAACCGGTGATGGAGACTGTAGCGGCAGGGGATGCAGGAGATGAAAGTAGAGTATATGTGGAGCCGGAGGTGGTTGTAATTCAGCCGGACGTAGAAAAACAGGTTGGAGGAGTCAGAGAGACAACGAACGAGGGGGACATGCTAGGCATCATGCAGTTTTTAAGAGAAATTTGGAACTCACAGGAGGAGTTTAAAATTGAGCTGAAGAACGAGGCTAGAAATTCACAAGCGGAAGGTAGGAGAAATTTTGAGAAAATGGAGAAAAGATTTGAGAAAATGGAAGAAAAAAATGAGAATTCACGAGCGGAAGTGAGGGAAAGATTTGAAATGATGGAGATGAAATTTGGAGGGATAAATGCGTTGATACAGAGCAGTTTGGGTTTACTTAGAGATGAAGTAAGGATGGAAGTAGAAGACAGGGTAAAAGTCGTCGAGGAAAATTTAGTAACAGGTTTGTCGGAGCTAAGGGGTGAGATGGTAGGAGTAGATCTGAAACAGACAGAGAATCTTCAAAATTCAAAAAGGGAAGTTATGGAAATTATTCAGGATGAAATTAAAGATACAAGGGAATTAAGGGCCGATGTAATAGGATTTAAGGACAGGGTGGATAAAAAATTAGGGGTACTTGAAGGTAGTCTTAGGGTGATTAGGGAACAAGTATTACTATGATTGGGTAGGCTAAGGTAGGTGTAAATAAGCCAAGCATTTATGTATTTATAGGTATATATATATATATATATATATATATATATATATATGTATATTGCCGTGGAATTCGGGTAAAACCTCACCAACAAAATTATTTTCGAAAATAATATAAAATTTTCAAATTCGAAAATAGAAAAATTTCCAAAATTTTTAATAAGTCAAAAAAGATATTGCTTACCCGTTTTCCTCTCTTCCTCGGTTGAATGAACTTCTTCAACTGCTTCCGGCTAGCTCATTAGGACCTCCTTTTGGATAGCTATATTCATTTATAAATCCTATCATTCACGCACACGCCCAA
This sequence comes from Platerodrilus igneus, assembly GCA_036346225.1. Lineage (NCBI taxonomy): Eukaryota > Metazoa > Arthropoda > Insecta > Coleoptera > Lycidae > Platerodrilus > Platerodrilus igneus. The sequence goes on along the minus strand of JARFIW010000139.1, from coordinate 14,341,242 downwards.
TAAAACCACAAAATACAACAAACATACAATCTTTTATTTATTCCTATTTACAAATGCAATTCATTATTATTTTATTGTTCACGTTACATTTCAGTAATTTTTACTTTGTAATGTCCTGTATTTAATTTTTAAACCATCAAACACATAAAATGTACTCGGAGTAAATGGACCTTGAATAATACCTTCTCTAAAATTCCTTCATTATAATTTATTTATTTATTTTAACACTCTACGTAAACTGTGGGATATGGTGAGCTCATAATAACCCAATTAATGTATGCCCTTGTACTTTGCATACTCTAAAACAAAAAAAAAACAAAGCCATGTACTCTTCACAAAATTTCACATTCTGATGGAACGTTTAGAAGCTTTCTAGACAACTTCAATTTCTAGTTGAATATCGTAATAAAGTTATTTACACAAATTCTGTTCAATACTGAAATAATTCACACTACCTTGAAAAACACTCTCATACGCCACCCCAATATTTACAGTTTATAGGAATCACAATGTTAAATCGTTACCTGGAATTTCTAGAAGATCTTCGCCCTGTAGATGATGCCATGTAATTTTCTATCTGATCGGCAGGATGTTTCTCTCAATTACTAGACGACTTCCATTTCAGTTGATCCCCCAACGCCTCCTCGGTGTAACCAAATTCCAAATTTCATTTCACAGTAATCTACGTTACTTAATGTCCCGACACGAGTTGATTAAAAATTATAGGTGATACCTCAATAAGATAATCTCGGCACATTAACCGCGTTTTCATTAATTTAGAGGCTAAAACTAAGCAATACACGTTAAATTATTTGTTAATACTTACAACTTTGTGTCAATTTTTATGCGTGCCTTTGGGACGATCGAAATAATAAGGCAAGAAGTTAAAAGACAAGAGAGTGAGTCCTCGTTCTCTAGAGTATTTATGTCGTTCGACTGTCACCTCTCCAGGCCCCCAGTTATCCGAAATCCCGCTCACAACAACACATTCTCACAATTTTGCACTCAACTCCAATTTCAAATCTGTGAATTTCCGTACCTCGTTATAAAATTACAAGCAAATCACGCTACACTATCCTCGTGTCTATGCTAAGTTGAACTAACATATCGACCAATCGTAGACTTAATGACGTTTCTCAAATCCCTTCTCTACTATTGTGGTCGCATGCTTATACGTTTTGTACGTCTCAGTCTAACCTTGCTTGAGTGGTTGAAAAATCGATATCTTTGTTTGTTCACTGTTTACACACGTGGACTGTCTGCGTGCGTTAAATAACCCCCTCATTAGCATTTCCTGTGAATATAAGCAACGGTTTATCCGACATTCTTTGTAACCATTTGTTATCTACACAATTTAAGCAGAACTTGATCTTTAGAAAAATACGCAGGTGTTCAATCGTAATATTTTAACTAACACTTCTACGATTTGGATTTTCCACGTATTTTAACTTTCTTGATATATTTGTACGTTAGTAAATGCGTCTCATTTTGTATTATTGGGTTTTTAAACGCTTTTATGCATATTATACATCAATACTCGTTCAATTAATTCAAACTAATTAATAAATTAATGTCATTGGCTTCTACCATTTAATTTCTTTGCAAACCTACTACAATTTTATTAATTATTTATAAAATTTCGTTAATACCAGATACTTAAAAATGAATTAACTAATATAATTTCCGCACATAATTTCTGGTTGTTTTTTTATACAGGGTGTGTTGAAATTGTTTCGCTTATATTTATTTTTGATCTTTTAAAACCACTATAATATATATATATATATATATATATATATAAATATATATGTATGTATGTATTACTGTGATTGGGTAGGCTTAGGTAGGTGTAAATAGACCAAACATTTATGTATTTATAGGTTCCCTGTATATAAAAATTAATAATTTATTTAAAACGCTTCAATATAATTAGAGTGGGATAAAATTACATATTATAATGTAGGTTTAATTTGTTTACGTTAATTTAGTACTAGGACAACAATTAAGATCGACGACAAAGTCGAAAATTGTGTACAAAGATTATTAGTATTAAAGCTTTTTAGTATAAAATCCATAATTTAAGCAACGTATATTTATTAAATACAGCCTAAGCTAAAGCAGTCAAGGATTTCATAGAATCGAAGTTGCGGTAAATAAATGATTCTTGTAAAACTAGTTTACGTTGAGAATATAATTCGAGGAAAAATATGTTAACGGAAAAATGCAAGGTTAACAGCAACAGTCGACTAGTTGAAAACACATCAATGAAACTAGAAGACAGACAATATTTAATACGTAACAGAGGCAGATGAAGGATATCAGGTGTTTAAGTGACAAACGTTTTCAAGCGCGTGTCAGACAAGTATACTTTAAAAACCAATAAGAGGGACTAAGATGCAACATGTTTGCAGACGATATCGATTTTTCGAGGCGCACATAAAAGAAGGGAGAAATAACCGTGAACAATATAATAATAGAGGGGCTACAAGCAAGATCGAAAACACGGGACAGAAAGAGATACCAGTAAGGCAGAAATAACGTAGACACTTTAGGTAAGAAAGAAAGGCAAAGCTGAGAAATGTGATTATGAGAGTACAAAGGAGATAATTGGATAAACGCGCACACGAGAGGCGTGATTGTTTTGTGTGGAGGTGAACAGAAGGGTGGAAATTCAACGAATATTTAGACGGTTGGCACGGTTAGACAGTTTTTCGCGATAATAAAGTGTTTGTATTGACGATTTCTGAGGTTTGAAAAACTGTTGTGTTTACGTGTAAGTGGATTTTGTAGAATTGAGTGGCCGTTAGTCGTTTTACAAGAAATGGGGAAGAAAAATACAGGCAATTCAAGTGGGGCTGTGGTTATATAAGCGCTACTGGAGACGGCATTCTCTCTCATTTTCCAAGTCTACAGAAGAATATCCTAGCTTCAAACCACGTGACTAGTGCAGTCCGATTTACGATTTACAAGTGTTTTGATGCACAAGTAGGTGCAACTTAGTTTTAACGGAGTGAACTGTAGTAAATCATTATAGTAATACTTGAAACAGGATAAATCTTAAGTAGAGAATTATTTACAAATTGAATGAGATTGCTTTTTGCACATTGAGTGGAAGAAGAGGTGATGTTTGGACCTGGAGCAGCAGTCCAGAGGAGTTGTTGAGAATTTGGGTGAACAACGAGTTCGAGATGGAATTGCTGTTCATAATGAAAGCAGTAACATGAGTGATCCTGGTACGTGCAGTCATTTTGGAAGGCATCCACAGAGGCGGTGATCTGGAAGAAGAAGACCTTCCAGGTAACGAATTTTTTTGTTGAAACTGTTGTGCTGGTGCTGATTTATATAAACTATTAGTGATTTGAGTTTTATTTGGTGAAAATTAATTTTATTGACATATGAAAAGGACAATTTTTTTTTATTATAAATCCGAGGGTGTAAATGCTTGTATAATATTTCACAGATGTAAGAGGTAAATGGGTCTTTTGTATAAGTGCCAAAATTTGTGTTGACATATAAAAGGGTTTATATTGAGCTAACCATAGACCAGGGGAAAATAAATTAAGGTTCCGGGATAGGCCCATCTACTTTAAAATAAAACAATGAATGTAGAGAAGCATAAATTCGCGGATATATTAAGTTGATGATTTTACTATCGAGTAAGGGTATGACAAGTTTAACTTGTGGGAATTTATTATTTATGTTGTCAGAATAAAAGGGTTGTACGTTTTTGTCGAACGATTTTCTTATTTCTTTTTTAATTGGTGAGTATATTCCTGAAAAAGCAGTAAGCAAAGCTAGCCGTGGAGTGTCAGTTTGGAAGGCATTTTCAGAAGGTACGCAACTAGAACACTTCGTAATCAAAGCTTAAACTCAAAATAAAATTTATTTAGATAAAATTTAGGGGAGTTTTTTCTTATTTTTATCAAGTGCTGTATCAACTCAAAAATAGGAACACGAATTTTGGAGCCCTTCCAATAAGGAATCCACTGTATATTTATGTCGACCCAACAGTGGAGCTTCTTATACGAAAGACAGAGCAATATATATATATATATATATATATATATATATATATTACTCAAATTTATACCAGGTAGAAAATTAATTAACAACATCAAATAATTTTAATCACCTGTATAAAGCTTTGGGAAAAAGTACGCGTAATTAAAGGCCTACTGTGAAGATTTAAATCATTCAATTAGAATGTAGGGTTTGTATAGAACTTTATTAGATAATACGCGTTATTAAAACCGTGGAGCATAAAAATTTATTCGGTTCATTAAAAATAAGGATTTAAATTATTCACTAGACGCTTTCTATAAAAGAAACAGAATTTAAATGCTCAACTGTATGTAATTTAATTGTTCCAAGTACTAAAACTAGCGAGAAATTACGTGCGAAATTTATATTAATTAATTCAATTTTTAAGTAACGGGTATTAAACAAAGTGTACAAATAATAATTAATATTTAATTAGTAAGGGTAGAAGTCAATGACATTCATTATTATTTTAATTGGAGTTAATTGAACCGTTATTAATAATATAGTAAGCATAAAAGCCTGTGAAAATCCAAGGTTAAAATACCATGAAATAAAGCTCGGAGAATTATGTTAAAACGTTCATTAGGAGCACACACATGCAAACTTTTAAATGTCAAATTCTAATAATTTGTTTGGATAAACATGCAGATTCTACGTATATTGGAAACGGTCGGATGTTTGGTTATTTTACTGACGTACGAATCCACGTAGATTAAAATATCAGATAGTAAAGAATATCGATTTGTACCACTAAGACCAGGTTAGGAAAGGGACGGATAAAATGCGCAAAACAGAGACACGGATAATAGAAGGCAGGATTTAGCAACGTCACGAGGGTTACGATTGGTGGAAATAAGATGCAGATATGAGAGGTGGAAACATATCAATCTCTATACGGAATTGATTAATTGTTCTCGGACGTGTTTGCGAGCCGTGTAGAAATTTCTTAGATTTTCAACTTGGACGTGTGCAAATTTAGTAAAATCGCTGTGCTGGACTGTCGAAAAGGGAACAGAGAATGCGAAATTCTAAAAATTGCCCGTCGCGGGACAAATACGACTTGCAGGCGAGCCATTATATAAACCCGTGTTTATAGGTGTTTAGCTATCTTATATTTTTTGATTATTCGATACTTTAAACAGTTTTGCTCTTAGATTTTTGAATTATTTCGATACTTTAAACAGTTTTGCTCGTTATCTTTTTGATTATATGATACTGTAAGTAGAATACGTGGTGATTACGTGCTACACTAAAAGTTATTAGTACACTGTGAGAAGATAAATGAAGGTAACAAAGTCTAGTTATATTTGCGGGTATTACTGTACCAATTATCTAAAAGTAGTAGCGATAAATAAATACATTGAAGTATGCAGCTTTGTATAGCGTGAACGAATTATGAATTGCTTTGCTATTTTTCGGGAGTGAGTAAATCAAGTGTTATTCGTAAACGTGATTGGATCCACAAAACAAGAGTTAGATATACATAAATGAGTTCCTGAGAAGCCCTGAACAAATTTAAACGAATGGTGGTGTACAAAAATTTTAAAAGCGGTCAGAATCAGAAGCCATAAACATAAACCAGCTGGAATGGTGGAATGAGCAAGTCCGATGTACATTGAAGCCACGAGTGCAGTAACCTTCAGGTAAATTATGCAATTTTGTTCGATCTTTGATGTTTTGGTGTGTGTTGAATATCTTTATAATTTGGGTGATTAAAAATGGACAGTAGTAATTTGTATAAACCACAAAATTGTAATTTTAAGGTAAAGTTTTCTTGTATAAGTAGAAAGGAGTATTTATCAGGTTTATGTTTTTGATTATGATGAAAATTTGGGTCTGTCTTTGAGCTTAAATAGACTAACCTGTTTAATTAACGTAAAGGGGTGGGAGATGCTCCCTTTTATTCAGACTTAGGTCTGCACATATTGTAACAATTAGTATGCATCCTACCAGGACTTTAATTCTGGATGCAAATTAAAATGGTGACAAATTTAAACTTGAAATTTTATGATACTGAAATTTATGCTGAAATTTAATTTTGAAATTTTAATGTATTATGAATATTGATGTAAATAGAGTTAACGTTGATATTTGTGGTAGGAATGTGTTTGTTTTTTTTATGAATGAGGATGAAAGTTTTAACTAGATGAGCAGCCGAGGCGGAAAGAGTAAAAAGGCGACTATCAGAAGAGATTCAACAGGGCGAAAATCACAGCAAATCTTGGTGCCCAATTCGAGAGGCTCGAATATTTTTTTTTACTCTGGTGAGGCTTTATGGTGGTTCCACAGCATTTCTTGACGGCCCAACGCTGGGGTTCGATTCGAAAACCTTAGTTCCCGAATTTTGTAGGTTTCACAGCATTTCTATATATATATATATTGCTGTGATCCAGGTTGATAATCGCCTCTTTACTCTTTCCGCCTCGGCTGCTCACCTAGTTAAACTCTCATCCTCATTCCTAAAAAAACAGACACATTCCTACACAAACTCAACGTTATCTCTATTTACATCAATATTCATAATACATTAAAATTTCAAAATTAATACATAAATTACTGTATCATAAAATTTCAAGATTAAATTTGTCATCATTTTAATTTGCATCCAGAATTAAAGTCCTTGTAGGATGCCTACTAATTAATTTAACAATATTTGCAGACCTGAGTCTGGTACAAAGAGCATCTTCCACCTCTTTTACGTTAATCAAATAGGTTCGTCTAATTGAGCTCAAAGACAGACCCAAATTTTCATCATAATCAAAATAAATGCTAAATACTCTTTCTACTTAAACAAAAAATTTCACCTTAAAATTAAAAATTTGTTGTTTGTACAAATTCACTACTGTCCATTTAAGTAAACAAATTATAAAGTTATTCAACACACCAAAACATAAAAATCGAACAACAAAGCATAAGTTACCTGAAGGTTAATGCACTCGTGGCTCAATGACATCGTCCTTGTTAATCACACCATTCCAACTGGGTTATGTTTAGGTCCTCGGATTACTGGTCGCCTTTAAAAATTTTCACCACCATTCATCTAAAATTGTCTCAGGGCTTTTCAGGAACTCATCTATTTATCTGAATCTTTTTGTGGATCAATCACGTTTACTAATTTTAATTATTAACACCCCGAAAAATAGCACTGAAATTCATAATTCTTTTACGCTATACCCAAAACTGCCTACTTTGTTTATTCAATTATCGTTCTAATTTCGATAGTTGGTACATATAACTAGACTTTATTACCTTGTATCTTCTTTTCTAAATGCACTAAATAACTTTCATCGTAGCACGTAAAGAGCAAACTGTTTTAAAGTATTCAATAATTACCAAAATATACGAGCAAACTGTTTAAAGTATTGAATCAAAATCGAAAATCTAAGAGAGAAACTGTTTAAAGTCCGGGTTTATATAATGGCTAGCCTGTTTGTCGCTTTTGTCCCCAAAACGGACAATTCTTGAATTTCGCATTCTCGTTCCTTTTCGATAGTCGGGCACGCGATTCTATTAACTTTGCACGCGCCAGTTGAAAATCTGAAATTTTCCACGGCACGCAACCACGTCCGAGAATAACTAATTAATTTTGTATCGAAATCGTTACGTTTACACCTCTCATATCTGCATCTGATTCCAACCAATCGTTTCCTCGTGACGTTGCTCAAATCACGCCTTTAACTTATTAGTGTCTCTGCTTAACGCATTTTCTCTTTCCTTTTCTAACGTGGCCTTAGAGGTGCAAATCTATACTCTTTACTATCGGCTGTGTACAATCCACGTGGACTGTTAAATAACCCACTTTATTAGCATTTCCCGTGAATATTAAGCGACGGTTTCTCCAACATTCTCTGTAACCATTTGTTATCTACAAAATTTAAGCAGAACGTGACTTTTAAATAAACGCTTTGCTGTATTTCGTGCTAAAGCATTCACCTGTTTCCAATATACGTAAAATCTACATGTTTATCTAAACAAATTAAACTGAAATTGACTTTTAAAAATACGCAGGTGTGTTCAATCGTAACATTTCTAAATAACACTTCTACGATTTGAATACTATTGGGTTTTTACAAGCTTTTATGCATATTATATGTTACTAATGGTTCAATTAACTCCAATTAAATAATAATGAATGGCGTTGACTTTTACCCTTTAATTTTTAGTGAATCCTAATTAAATATTAATTATTATTTGTACATTTTGTTTAATACCGGTTACTTAAAATTGAGTTAATTAATATAAATTTTGCACGTAATTTCTATTTGTTTCTTTACATGGAATAATTAAATTACATTAAAATTGAGCATTTTCATTCTGCTTCTTTTTATAGAAAGCGTCTTGTAAATAATTTAAATCCCTTATTTTTAATGAAACGAATGAATTTTTATGCTTTACGGTTTTAATAACGCGTACCTTTTTCCAAAGCTTCCTTCTACACGGTGATTAAAATTATTTGATGTGATTAATTAATTTTCTACCCTGGTCTAAATTTGAGTATATATATATATATATATATATATATATATATTTATATACTTACGTATTGAAATTAATAAGATGAAATAATAACTTAGACTTTGTAAGTAAAGCCCAAATGATCATTTCAAATCGAGCTAGCAATTGAAAGAAGGAAAATATAAGGCCTTGGACAGGATTTGAACCTGCATCTCAGTTTTGCCGGAACTGTTTACAAATCTAAATCGTGTACAGTACCATATATAAACCTAACTTTCAATTTCGTTTAGCATTTTGTCAATCATATCTGAAATTGTCAAGTTTTGACTTATGTCAGATATAGACAGGAAGCACCAAGGCCTTATATTTTCCTTCTTTCAATTGCTAGCTCGATTTGAAATGATCATTTGGGCTTTACTTACAAAGTCTAAGTTATTATTTCATCTTATTAATTTCAATACGTAAGTATTTATCAACTTACCTTGTGTAAAAAACTAATTATAATATTTATATATTAATACTTGGCTTATAGCCGTGATTTTGAGCGGTGCTTCCTGTCTATATCTGACATAAGTCCAAAACTTGACAATTTCAGATATGATTGACAAAAATGCTAAACGTAATTGAAAGTTAGGTTTATATATGGTACTGTACGATTTAGATTTGTAAACAGTTCCGGCAAAACTGAGATGCAGGTTCAAATCCTGTCCAAGGCCTTATATTTTCCTTCTTTCAATTGCTAGCTCGATTTGAAATGATCATTTGGGCTTTACTTAGAAAGTCTAAGTTATTGTAACGGGTTACTCCTACCGCGTTTCTTTAATTTAAAACAAGTAATAATAATGGTCTTTATTGCTCACTGTTCACAAGTCTAATTAACAGTATATGCCTTATTCATAGATGTTTTCAGTCCACTCAACAATGAAGCACTATTACACTAATGAATTTACAAGTACTAATATCTTCTTAAATTAACTCCTTTACCATAAGTTCATTAACAACACTAACACAACTATTGGTTTATACACTTCTATTTATTTATGTATACTGCAAGTTGCATGCACATTAGACACAGCATATCATTTATGTATATATTCTAAAAACTCAACTACGTTTACTTTCCAACGACATAATTTATATTAGACATTCAAGAATAGACTAACTCTTACATTCATAAGCGGCCTTATATATACCCTGCATTAAGATATGACTCATTATCTAGAACTTTGTAGAAGGATTCTCGAATGCTGAAGAATACGCTGTGCCCCGGGCGTTTGTATGTTTGACGGGTTGCCTAATAGTGGATCGCAACACTGCCCCTCTTTAAAACCGTTACGTCTCGTAACTGTAAATCCATCTTGACGCCAATTCGATGACTGGTGACGGTATCGGCAGCTATCTCCTCTGGTGCATCCACCGCGTCGTTGGAAGTAACAGTCAACACTCTTTTCATGGTCTTGGTAGGCAACCGGTTGATAACAACAAACAAGAACCTGGACGTTGGTTCCTGGAAAACTACTTCTAGCATATTTCGGACTATCCTCCAATCCAAGCGATCCAGTCCACAGCCCAGCTTGGGCACCGCTAGTCTCGTTACTCCATTTTCCATCATCTGCGCCTTAAGATTTAGCAAAGCCTCCCATAGATGTCCATAACTAGGTCTCTGCCATGAAGAATTTTGGTGACCAGATAGTAAACATAACGATTTTTATCTTGAAGAACCAAAGATTTTCCTACAGTTGGCTGCTGTTGTACTAATTCATCCACACATCCAAACTTTTCTTGAAAACAACAGCTATTCCCCTTGACATTGCCAAATCTTGAGCTACGCAATGTGCAAGGAATACTCTTCTGGTGCTCTAAACAGATCTTGCTGTTTTCAACAACAACGCCAAATCTCGCTTTAGCGGAACCACCATACGCCGCCATAAAGCTCTCAAAATCTGCATTTGGCTCATGATTAATAACTTGCCGAACACCATTATCATTATTTGAGTCTTCCTGGTTGTTGCCAGTGTAGTGATGTTAAACGGTCAAAGTGTACCACTTTCGGTTTACCACGAGGGATCTTCTGATCCGGTACACTACATCATTAATCCTTTTAACACTTCGTACGGCCCTTCCCATTGTCTTTGTAGTTTTGGCGACAATCCACGTTTTCTTTGTGGATTGTACAACCACACTAAATCTCCAGGTTGATAACCACCTTCTTGTGCTCTCGTGTCATATTGTGATTTCATTCGATCGCTTGCTGCCTGTATATTCTTTCGGACGTTTTCGTGAATACTATTTGATCTTTCACGAAGCTTACTAACGTAATCTTCACCGGCGATCTCTTCTCCAGGTTTAAATCCAAACTGAAGATCACATGGTAGCCGCAATTCACGTCCTAGCATTACGCAAGCGGGCGAGTATCCTGTGCTGTCATGTACCGAAGATCGGTACGCCAGTAGGAACAAATGTAGATATTGGTCCCAGTCCCGTTGATGTTCAGAAACAACTTTGGCCAGGTACTTTCCTAACGTTCTGTTCATTCTTTCAACCATTCCATCCGATTGAGGATGAAGTGGCGTGGTTCTAGTTTTCCTGATTCCAAGATGCTTGCAGACGTTTTGAAACAACGCTGATTCGAAGTTCCGACCTTGATCGGAGTGTAATTCCAACGGAACTCCAAAGCGACAAAACAACTCCTCACTAGTACATCTGCAACCGTCTCGGCTTCTTGGTTAGGTATAGCATATCCTCCGGCCATTTGGTAAAATAATCCATTGCAACCAAGATGTATTTATTCCTTTCTCTGATTCAGGAAACGGACCAGCTATATCAATGGCTACCCTTTCAAAAGGATTCCCCACGTTATACTGTCTCATTGGGGCTTTCCGTTTTGAGACCGGGCCATTTGCAGAGGCACACAATTCACATTTCCGGCACCACTCCTTCACATCTTCTTTGCAGTTCACCCAATAGAATCTTTCTCTCACTCTTTCGAGAGTTCTTTTCACGCCAAAGTGCCCTCCGGAAATACCATCGTGCAAGTGCTGCAACACTTCCGGCACTCTGCTTCTCGGCACTATCACTTGAAGTCTCTCAGTGCCATCTTCAAATTCCAGGCGTCGTTTCAAGATTCTATTTTCCATCATCAAGGAGTCCCACTGTGACCAGTATGCCTTCAGGCTCCTACTTGAAATACTAATTTCTTCCCAAGCTGGTCGTTGTCCTCTATTTTTCCACTCAATAATACGTTCCAATTCGGCGTCATTCTCCTGGTCTTCTCGTATTCTTTCGAGTTGCCAAGTATCATCGGTTACCGTCATTCTATGGATGACACTTATTTTCTCTTCCATCTTGGAGCAATGATTGCAGTCCATCGGACAAGGTCTCCTTGATAGAGCGTCTGCATTCCGATGGCTAGTTCCTACACGATGTTCCGGATCAAAGTCATATTCCTGCAGCCGCTCTATCCACCTTGCCACTTGCCCTTCAGGATTTCGAAACTGCAGTAACCATTTCAGTGCAGCATGGTCTGTTCTCAACAGGAATTTACGGCCGTATAAGTACTTATAAAGTGCTCTACGGATTTGACGACGGCCAACAGCTCCTTCTTGTCACACAATAGTTCCTTTCTGGCCGCGACAAGACCTTGCTGAAATACCCAATAACTTTTTCTTGTCCGTCCTGCACTTGAGAAAGAACGCCTCCTATAGCTGTGTTACTGGCATCGGTATCCAACACAAACTTCCCCTCCATCCGTGGATAACTCAAAATTGGTGCTGTAACTAGTAGCCGTTTCAGTTGTTCAAATGCTCTGTGGCAGTCGTCATTCCAATCATATTCTTGTCCATCTTCGGTTAATTTTGTTAACGGTTTGGCAATGTTCGCAAACCCAAGTATAAAACGTCGGTAATATGTGCACAATCCTAGAAAACTGCGTAGTTGGTGTATATCTGCTGGTGTAGGCCACTCTTGTACCGTTTTTATTTTGTCAGGGTCAGCTCTTATTCCGGTCTCCGAAACGACATGTCCTAGGTATTTCACCTCTTTTCCAAACAGGTGACACTTCTTGGGGCTCAATGTAAGGTTTGCCCCTTTAATCTTTGGAATATCTCCTCTAGGTTCTTAAGATGTTCTTCAAAGACCGACCTAACACTATCACGTCGTCCAGGTACACCAGACATGTCTTCCAGGACAGTCCACGCAGTACCGACTCCATCAATCGTTCAAAAGTAGCAGGAGCATTGCATAATCCAAATGGCATGACCTTGAACTGCCATAATCCAGTTCCAATTGTAAACGCAGTCTTTTATTTATCGTTTGGCTCCAAGCCTACCTGCCAGTATCCGCTTTTCAAGTCCAAGGTCGAAAACCATTTAGATCCGGATAGAGTATCTAAGGTGTCATCAATTCTGGGCAAAGGATAGCTGTCTTTCTTTGTCACATTATTAAGCCGCCGGTAGTCTACACAAAACCTTGTCGACCCGTCCTTTTTCTTGACAAGCACTACCGGGGATGCCCATGGACTATTCGAAGGTTCAATCACTCCCTGTTCTTCCATATCGGTGATAATTTGCTCAGCTTCCTTACGTTTTGCCAAAGGAAGCCGCCTGGGGTGTTGTCTTATCGGTTGCGCATCTCCAGTATTGATCTTGTGTTGCACAACATTCGTCCTTCCTTTCTCACTATCATCCAGTGCAAACACACCTCGATATCGTCCGACCAGTTCTTTTACCTTGCCCAGTTGGTCGCCATTTAATCCTTGACACGAGGGTATCAACATATCCAGCAATTTCTGTGAGCAACCGTTGGTTGGTTTATTTTTCGTGTCGTCCACACAACGTTTAATATGACATACTGGAATGCAACTTCCCACAATCATGCCTTTCTTCAGGGTCACTGTATGGGGATTAATGTTCAGCACCCTTACTGGTACCATATTTCGAGACTTTACCAGCGTTCTTCCAATCAGAAGTCCCTCCTGACCCATTCCCGATTCAGTTGCTTCCATCATGCATACTTGTCCTTCCCGGAGCGTACCATCCGGGCGTCCCATTACTATCATTTCCGCCTTCTCGGGTATTTTCATATCGCAAATCATTCGAACTTGCATCGTCTGGTTACTCCTACCTTGAAATGGAATCTCATCATCATCTATCCGAAGCACATTTTCTTTCATGTTTACATGAAACCCATATTCTCTCATGAGATCCATTCCCAAGATCACTTCTTCTGTAGTTTCAGCTACCAACACTCGATGATTAATTAATTTGTCCCCAATTGTCAACATAACGGCAGTCTCTCCGTGAGTACAAATTTTCTCACCACTTGCCGTTCGAAGACACACCGATACAGGTAGCACTTTTCCACGACCAACTAAATCTGGTCTCACAATAGTCCTTGTCGCTCCTGTATCCACGAGTAATCGGACACCTACCATTAATTCTTCCATCGATATAAATGCTGTCCAGACTCCCCATTGACGATGCAGCACGGATGATAATCTCCGGGGCACTACGTTGTGCTGTCGACGTTCGCCCCTTACGTCGACTTGCTTTAGTTTTCCTGCTGCTCAACCGGTTGTTTTTGGTTGAGTACAGCGTCTCTGTATGTGACCAACTTCACCGCAGTTCCAGCATCGCAGACGCAATCGCCGCGGTCGTTGTAGTTCGAGCCTTTCCGCCACACGGTTGACTATTTCATCTATGCTGTTCTGAGCTTGACCAGGTTCCTCTAAGGCAGACCGAACTTTGTGACCCATCCTGTGTGATGTCTGCTTAGCTGCTTCAAATTCAAGCGCATGGGCCAGTGCGTCATCCAACATTTTGGACGTGCTAGTCTTAGCGCTTGCTGTATTTCGCCATCCTTAACGCCATCCACAAATGTTTGGACAGCAAGTTGTTCGAGGAAGCTATCTGGTGCCGTTCGGATATGCCAATCTAACTAACCTGGCAATGTCAGCTTCGAATTCTTGCAGGCTTTCACTTGTCTTTTGCGAGCGGTTCTTAACTTGTGCGTGGTAAACCTGTTGAAGGTGAGCATCTCCATATCTCATCTCAAGCTTTGATGTTAAGAGGCCGTAATCATTCTGCTGGTGATCGGGAATCGTTTGTAAGATGTTAAGAGCCTCCCCCCGTAAGGCCACTATTAAGGAGATAGCCTTCTCTTTGTTGCACCAACCGTTGGCTATTGCAGCAGCTTCAAATTGTTTCAAATATGTGGGCCAAGGTGTTTTACCATCAAACGTAGGTGGTTTTACTTTAAATTTAGACGGAATTGACTCGCTTCTTTCCATGGTTCTTATTTCTGGAATGTTCTGATTAACAACATGGCTTGGTAATTCAAGTGGTCGCGTTGTTAGTGAAATCATTTGTTCTTGAAGCCTCATCACATCTTCTTCCATTTTTACCAATTTATTATCCAATTTTGCTCAACTGTTTTACCTGTTCAGTGAAATCTTCTTTCAATGCAATGGAACTTTCCATTAATCTTTGTTCTAACGTGGCTGTACTTTCATTCAACTTTTCTTTTAGTGTCACTTCCAGTTTAGCCGACCTCTCCTCCATTTTCTCAGCATTTTCACTAAACTTTTCCTCTAATTTCGTAGTATTTTCGCTTAACTTTTCCTCCATACCGGATTTAAAATCCTTAAGGAAATTCATTAAAGTCTCTGCCTCCATCTTACTTTGGTTTCTTGTAACAGGCATATACAAACTACTTAAATGTCTTTAGACTTAATTAATCACCCAACACAGCCTGACACCAGTGTAACGGGTTACTCCTACCGCGTTTCTTTAATTTAAAACAAGTAATAATAATGGTCTTTATTGCTCACTGTTCACAAGTCTAATTAACAGTATATGCCTTATTCATAGATGTTTTCAGTCCACTCAACAATGAAGCACTATTACACTAATGAATTTACAAGTACTAATATCTTCTTAAATTAACTCCTTTACCATAAGTTCATTAACAACACTAACACAACTATTGGTTTATACACTTCTATTTATTTATGTATACTGCAAGCTGCATGCACATTAGACACAGCATATCATTTATGTATATATTCTAAAAACTCAACTACGTTTACTTTACAACGACATAATTTATATTCGACATTCAAGAATAGACTAACTCTTACATTCATAAGCGGCCTTATATATACCCTGCATTAAGATATGACTCATTATCTAGAACTTTGTAGAAGGATTCTCGAATGCTGAAGAATACGCTGTGCCCCGGGCGTTTGTATGTTTGACGGGTTGCCTAATAGTGGATCGCAACATTATTATTTCATCTTATTAATTTCTATATATATATATATATATATATATATATATATATATATATATATTGCCGTGGAACTCTGGTAAAATCCTCACCAACAAAAATATATTCGAAAATTTTATTAAATTTTCAAATTCGAAAATAGAAAAATTTCCAAAATTTTAAATAAGTCAAAAAAAATATTTCTTACCCGTTTTCCTCTCTTCCTGGGTTGAATTGCCAATTTTCTGCACCTGCTTCCGGCTAGCTCATTTGGACCTCCTCTTGGGTATCTAAATTCACTCGCATATTCTCAATCGTACACCCACACTCGCAATAAAACCACAAAATATAACCAACATACAATCTTTTATTTATTACTATTTACAAATGAAATTCAATATTGTCCTTATTTCATTGATCACGTTACACTTCAGTATATCTTATTTTGTAATGTCCTGTATTTTATTTTAAAATCATCAAACACATAAAATGTACCCGGAGTAAATGGGCCTTGAATAATACCTTTTCTAAAATTCCTTCTTTATAATTTATTTTGTCTTTTAATCTAAGCAAACTCTGGGGTAGGGTGAGCTCATGATAACCCAGCTAATTATGCATAATGTATGCCCTTCTACTTTGAAATACTCTTACAAAAAATAAAAAAACAAAGCCATGTACTCTTCACAACAATTTCACGTTCTGAAGGAACGTTAAAAAGCTTTATAGACCCCTTCAAATTTCTAGTTAAACACCATAATAAAGTTATTTACACGTATTATGTTCAATACGCAAATAATCCACCATACCTTCATAAACACTCTCATACGTCACCCAATATTCACAGTTTATAAGAATCACAATTTCAAATCGTTACCTGGAAATTTATAGACGATCTCCGCTCTGTGGACGATGTCATGTATTTTTTCGATCTGTTCTGCAGGCCGTTTCTAGCTGTTACTAGACGATCTCCATCTAAGCCGATCCGCCAACGCCACCTCCACGGTGTAATCCAATTCCAAATCCAATTTAAACATACGACTTTCACAATTATTTACTGTGATCTACGTTACTTAACGTCCCGACACGAGTTGGTTAAAAATTATAGGTGATACCTCAATTAAAAAATGTAATCACGGCACACTTAACCGCGTACTGATTAAGAGGCTACCACCATACAATATAATTTAAATGATTTTATAATACTTACAACTCGTGTTAACTTTCATACGTCGTTTGGAACGATCGAAATATTAAGGGCACGAAGTTAAAAGAGAAGAGAGCCGTGCTACTTCTTTAGAGTATTTATACACTTTAAAGGTAACCTCTCCATACCCTCCTAACGCGAAATCCTCTATTTAAAATAATACTTCTTACAATTTTGGACTCAACCAATATTTAATCCAGCGAATTTCTGCACGTTGTTATTATATTTTCAGAAAACTACGCTACATTATCCTTGTATATGTCTCGCGTTCAACTAACTATATCGACCAATCGTATATTTACTGACGTCCTACAATTCCCGCCTATACTATCGTTGTCTCTTGCTTATGCGTTTTCTACGTCTTTTTCTAACCTGGTTTGAGTGGTACAAAATCGATATTTCGGACCCTCTGCTATTTAAACCGACGTGGATTTTTTACGTGATTTAACTAACCGCTCATTAGCATTTAGTACGAACGCATGCGACAGTTTACCCAATATTCTTTGTAACCATTTGCTATCTATAAAAATTATTGGAACTTGACATTTAGAAAATACGCAGGTGTTTAATTAACTGACGTTTTACCACAACACTTTCACGAGTTGGAGTTCGGCGTATTTCTACCCCACCGATATATTTGTTTGTTAGCAACGCTTTTTACCTTGGTATTATTGGGTTTATACCCGCTTTTATGCATATTATACATCAATAATCGTTCAATTAAATTTAATTAAATTGATGAATTACTGGCATTGGCTTCTACCATTTAATTTCTTTGCAAACCTACTAAATATTTATCATTATTTGTACAATTTGATTAATACCCGTTACTTAAAAATGAATTAACAAATATAAATTTCGCACGTAATTTCTGGTTGTTCCTTTATACAGGGTGTTTTGAAATTGTTTTTTTATATTTATTTTAATCTTTTAAAACCACTCTAATATATATATATATATATATATATATATATATATTTATATATTTATATATTTATATATATATATATATATATATATATATATATATATTCTACGAGCAGGTATGGTTGTGGATAGAATAGATAGGTATGTTTATGCTATGGTAACACAACAACAACAACAAAATCAGTTTATTAACATTTTCTACATAAAGATATATGAATTATTACAATTAATAACAAAAATTTACAATTCATATGTATTTTTTATTTATTTTTTGTAGTTTAGAATGTCCCTGTCTAATGGGACTTACCATTCTCTTCTGTATCTTGGCTTTCTATCTCACTCTGATCTTGTTTTACAATTGGCTAATTGTTTTAGGTGCGTGCGTTTAGTTTCGTTTGTGGTCATTTTGAGCAGGAAAAGTGATTTAAAAACCTGCTTTTAATTTTTACCGTATAGGTTTTTATCATTGTTTAATTTTTTGCATAAATATCGGTAGGTGTTGATATGTCAATTTATGTTTCAGTTTTAGGTGTGTCGTGTCGTGTCTAATTTTTGTTATGTCTCTAAGTAGCTTTGTTTGTAGTTTTGTTGCGTAGAAGTTTTGTGCTATTTTGTTAATGTGCGTTTGTATGATGTCAATTTTTACTTGTTCGTGTAAGTCCGTTATTCGCGTGTATCTGTCTGCTCCCGTGATGAGTCGTAGACATTTATTTTGGAACCGTTGTAACGGTTGCCATGCAGTTCTGCTTAAGTTGCACCAAACTGGTGACGCATATGTTATTGTCGGGCGCATTATGCTTGTATATATTAATTTTTAATTTTTTTGTGTTAATTTACTGTTTTTTGCCATTAACGGGTATAATTTTTTATTGACTGCATATCCTTTTATTATGCAATTTTTTATTTAATGTTTAAAGTTAAGTCGGCTGTCAAGGTGTACTCCTAAATATTTTACTTTTTCTTTTTGATTTATTTTTGTGTCGTTGATTTTTATGGGTTTGAATATCTTGTTGTTAGTGTATTTTCGACTGAATATTATTGATTCCGTTTTGTCTGCATTTACTGTTATTTTCCATTTTTTGTAGTATGGTTCTAGAATGTTTAAGTGGAACTGTGTTTGTTGGCTGCATATTATTGCCATGTCCGAATGGGCATAAATTGCGGTATCATCCGCAAAAAGTGCTGTTTTTGTTTTGACAAATTCCGGGAGGTCATTTATGTAGATGGTAAACATTTTAGGTCCAAGTATTGATCCTTGAGGGACACCTGCTTCTATGGTTTTAGTTTGCGACCTACATTCCCCTATTTTTACAGTGATTTTTCTGTCTGTCAGGTATGAGTATAGTAGTCTTATTAGATATACTGGAAAACCTAACCCGATTAGTTTATGGACCAAACCTATAATCCATACCCTATCGAACGCCTTTTCTATATCTAACAAGACCATTGCTGTTACTTTGTTTCTGTTAAAGTTTATGAGAGTGTCATTGACTATTCTTGCTATTTGTTGTGTCGTGCTGTGTCTAGGTTTGAAGCCAAATTGAGAGTCCTGTGTTGTCTTAATTTTGTTTTCAAGTTTGTTGATTCTGTTTAGTATTATTTTTTCTGTCACCTTTCCTAATGTTGGTAGCAAACTGATTGGTCTGTAACTAGTTACTTTTTTACGGTCTTTGCCGGGTTTATTGATTGGTACGACCACCGCTGTTTTCCAATATTGCGGAAAATGTTGTAGTCTGAGTATGTTGTTTATTAAATATGTTAGCTGAACTATTGCTTTTTTGGAGAAGTTCCTTATTACTAAATTCTGAATACCGTCTTTGCCAGGTGCTTTATTTTTTGGTAGTGTTTTTATGGTATTGGTTATTTGGAGTGGTGTTGTGATTATCGCTTGAAGCTGTTTTTGTGGTATTGTGTGGTTTTGTGTTTTGTGTAGGTATTCGGTCACTGTTTTTGTAATGTTTTTTTGGTCTGTATTGTTTGGTTCGAGCCTGTGTATGGATGCGAAATGTTCTACCAGTGCTTCTGTTTTTTGTCTGTCTGTAATTTGTTCCGAGCCATTGTCTGTTAATGTTGGTATTGGTTCGAATGTTTTCCGTAATGTTTTGGTGATTTTCCACAGGGAGTTGTCTTGTGAGTTGAGTTTTTCTAATTTTTCTGTCCATTTGTTATTATAATTGTCTCTGATTTGTTTTCTTACGTTTCTGTTTGCTTCTGCTAGTAGTTCCTTTACATCAGGGTCTGCCGTGTGTTGCAATTGTTTCCTTAGGCGATTTCTGATTTTGATGGTCTGTATTATTTCATCTGGTAAGGTGTCTTTGGCTGGATCTATTTCTTCGTATTTGCTGTTTTTATTGACTGCTTTGATTATTGCGTTGGTGAAAGTTTGTATCATATTTTCCAGTTCTGCTGTGTCTTTTGCCATTTGCTGAATTTTTATGTTTTTGTCTAGGTCTGTTTTAAATAGTTTCCAATTTGTGTGTTTGTATGTTCTAATTACTGTTTTGTGGCTAGTTTTATTGTTTCCATAAGGTAGGTTTAACGTTACTGGATTGTGGTCTGAATCCATTTCACTTAAGGATTTCGGCTCTATTAGATGGTGAATGTTTTTTGCAATTATTATATCGATCGTCGTCGGAGTGGTTCCGTTCGACGGGAAGTGCTATGCTATGGTAACGATACAGTACAACTATTATACAAGTAGTTACCCAAATTACAACTCTTCATAGTATCTTCAGTTTTTATTTCATTCTAGTTATCGAAACCTATAACCGGATGATGCAGATTTTTTTAATAACTTAGTGATAGGGTGCTTTTCACTACCAACACTAATTTCAATACTACATTTGACTTCATGATAAAGTTAAACGAATGGACTATAAATTCTTAGTAATTATTTCAGTAGTAAGGTGAGAAAAAATGCTTTTTGAAACAGCCTGTTTCAGTATCATCACGCGTACGTTTGCGTAATGCGTTTACGTATTAATTTCGACATGCGAATATATTTCCCTGTAAATATGTCATAATATATCATATGACGGATAATTTTTTAATATTTTACAAATACTAAAAATGTATACATAATGTTTTTAATTTATATAGCTCAATAATATAATTGTCGTGGTTTCACAATTTTGTCTTGCAAATATTGGCTTAAATTCAAAATGTGCGTCGGAAGAGATAATTTTTTAATATAAATTGGACAAGACGAATTTAATTTTATTGTCTTGTTAACAGACTTAAAACAAGGTACATTTGCAAAATGAAACTTATAATTGTTGTTCTACTGCTTTCTGCTGTTGCCATTTTGGTAAACTCCCAAGGCGTAGGTAAGTTTTAACGTATTGCTATTACATCTTTATTGTAAATTTAATTGGGTCAAGTTTTAAAACGGCACCTGAAGGTGAACTAGTGATTAAAAACGCAATATTTTCACTAAAGAGTTAATATTTTATATATTCTAAGCATCTTCAAATTTTCAATATTTTTCGTATTTTATATTTCAAACAAATGAAATATATCAAAAAGTAAGCTCATTATTTTAAATAGTTTACAACTATAATTAAAAATGGATTAATAAGTTCAAGAACTATTTGGTGCTGGTTGAAGTGTACCCGTATGTTAAAAAATATACTTGAAAACAAATATTTTATTTCTAATTCAAAAAATTTTCAGTAACTTTGTAAAATTTTCATTTGTTAATAATTATAATTAAGGAGCAGGATACGCAACTCTATAACAAGATCATTATGAGTTTGCTAACGCCAGAAGGTTTTACCACGGCTATCGTTTTTATTAATCATTAGTTGCGTTAATAAAAAAAAATAATCGAAATAACTAACTCATTAACTGTTTTACATGCCAAACCTTTTATATCTGTTACAGTTGCATTTATTGCTTTTTCTTTTACAGTTTTAAAAAATTGTGTCGAGTTGACAATTTATGTTTGTGCTGCAGGTTTGAACCGCTGTTCAACTAGCATCAAGTAATTTTGCATTTCTTCATAGATTTAACATACGTTTTTCGAAATTAATAAAAAAGCTAACGAGAAATATAAAATGCTAACCATGTGTAACACTGCAATTTTCAAAATGAGTTACGTGAAAAATAATTTCTTATAGCTTTAATAAAACTTCGACAAACTTTAACAAAAATTCCGTTTTTCTATTCAAATAAAATTGAAACAGTGTAAGCATCGTTCAACAAGAGTGAGTTGCAATTTGCCTACAGGTTTCACCAACTTTTATAAATATCCTGTTAATTCTGTATAGTTCTAGTTTAAAAATGATTCTGTTTAAAGTTTCAACTGATATATGCTTTTAAATAATTTTTAATTTAATACTATCGCTTTTTTACATTCACTGTTCTTAGGCACTGTAACTTCCGTAGAATTACCAGGATTTATAAACAGATCGCCAAAAATTGTTAACAGACTTTATTTAATAAATCCACTTTGATGGGGTGAAACTTAAAAATTTGTTTGAAATGGCTAGAGCCTAAATCTTTTAACGAAACTTATTTTAAGCTATATGATCATCTTCGGAAAATCGCCAAAAACTTATACTTTACTTTATGTTCGTTTATCTTATACTAAGCTTAAAAAATCATCCAAAATATTTAAGGCCCAAAATTATTATCAAAACTTATTTTAAACTACAGAACTACCATAAAATATTTAAAATTTAGAAAAGTACTCTCGTATTTTTAGAAAATGATGGTTCGCTATGTCCGCTTTGTTAGCACTTCGAAAACAACAAAGATACTAACAAAAAGTGATTGAAAACATATGTATGTGGCACAACACTGTACGGCTGAAAAACGTGGACAATAAGAGACGCGGACAAAAAAACCTAAAAGCCTTTAAAATATGTTGGTCATCATCATTACGTCCTTAGTCCCAGAACTGGTTGGACACGTACCCTCATTGTTTCCTAGTCTGAACCAACCTATACATTTCCCTCAAATTTGCACACTCTGCATCTATCACTATCTGTGTGTTAAAGTCTGATCTCGGTCTACCTCTACCTCCCTTTTCCTATCTCTCCTTGTAGTATATACCGTAATATTCCCCAGAAATGCATTAGAACCTATTCTGTCCTTCTACTTCTCCAATTTTCACACGGACATCTTTATTCTTCTATTATTTCTACAACCTATTTGTTATTAACTTTGTCTGTCCATACTACCATCTTCATACGTCTGAAGCACAACATTCCAGAATGCTTCTATCTCTTTCTGTCTGCTTTTCCTATTGCTCGTATTTTATAGATGTACTATGTAGTGCTCCACACTATGCTTTAAACAGTTTTCTTCTTGTTTCTATGTACGTTGTCTTCGAATATAGCAGCTGTTCTTTCTTGTTTGATGCAGTTCGGTCACCTTCTATTGATTTACAGTTTTATACCTTATTTTCCTAATATTCAGTGGTATATGAAGGGAGATAAGCAGCCTTTGCCAGCCAAGTTCCTTCAGCACCTGAATCTTTGTCAAATTAATAGTTTTTCCGATTTATCCTTTCGCACAATTAACATTAGTTAAAAATATTTCACAACCTACACCTCTAGTTGTTTATAATCATTATCAGATTTTAGAGCAGTTGTTTTTTCGTCATTGGGTTTTACGTCTTGAAACTGGTTGGACTTGTACCTAAGCTTATTTATGTTCTGAGCTAGCCTATCCAGTTCCCTGCAATTCTCACAACAGCCTATATACAGCTCGATTCCCTTCTATTGTTTTCTATTTATATGCCCTATTTTACCGAGATTCAGTAGTATGTGAAGGGAGTTAGCAGCCTGTGGCTGCCTAGGAACCCCCAACATTTGCCGTATTAATAGTTTTCCAGTAAATTTTTTCGCACAATTAACATTAATTGAGAGTATTGCAAACCAATATCTGTATTTGTTTATAGTAATCACCATGTTTAAGTACAGTTATTATTTTTCTCATTAGTTTTTCCATCCTACAACTGGTTGGAAGCGTACATCCATTGATTTCTATTCTGAGCTAGTCTACACATTTCCCTGAAATTCTCACAGCCTACAACTTTCACTATCTGCGTGCAGTAGTCTAACCTAGGTCTATCTCTACTTCTCTTTTTTCCTATCTCTGCTTCTAATATATTCCGCACTATTCCCTCATGTCTTAGTATGTGGCCTACTTTTTACTGTTTTTCACATAGGTGTTTCTTCCCCTACCATTTCTAGTACCTCTTGGTTCTTAACTTTGTCTGTCCATGGTATCTTCATCATACGTCTGTAGCACTACATTTCAAAGACTTTTACCTTATTCTTGTATGCTTCTCCTACTGTCCAGGCCTCACAGACATACAGTGCTGTGTTCCACACATATGTTTTAAGCAATCTTTTCCTTGTTTCTATGTTTGTCGCCTTTCAACACAGTAGTTGCTTTTTCTTGTTAAATGTAGCACGACCTTGTGCTAATCTTTGTTTTATATCTTTTGTGCTTTTCCCATCTTGCATTATTTGACTTCCTAGGTAGCAGAAATCCTTAACCTCTTGTAAATTCTCGTTACCTATTTGTATTCTTGTTTTTGATTTATTGTCTCCTCTTTTGCATACTAAAACTTTAGTTTTATTTTGTTAATTTTCATACCATATCCCTCCGTTATAAGTGTTTCCATTTCATTAAGAGCAGTTACTAACTTTTCTTTGCTAGATGCTAATAGCGCAATATCATCTACAAATCTAAGCATATCAATCTTTTGTCCTTGCATATTAATCCCAAATGTCTTCCTGCATTTGACAGTATTCATTGCCTCTTCTATATTCAAGTAGGACATGGAAAATTAACAATAAGATGCAGTTATTCAACATACAAATGAAAAAGAAAATTTTGGATTTTGAAATAGAGATAACACACAAAAAACTTTATGTGTTGAAAAACGAATTACATAGTATTAGAACTTCATTACAAGAAATACTACCAACGAAACTGTACAGTGATTTTAGTTACCGACAGAACATTTTTTACCAAAAAAGATTTAAGGAAATAAAAATGTCTAACATAAATAAATTTGAACTTTTAAATAAAAAACAACAAAATAGCAATATTTTGGTTACAGATAACAATAAGTGGTTAGTAAATTTAACATCTATTCAGATTCCTGAAAATGTGCAACATATACTGTCATTTGGTCCAAAATTTAATTTACCAACTCGAGCATCACAGGTTAACATTGGAAAACTATTAGCAAATGTGGAAGTTGTATTAGATTCACATACAGATGAGAAACGACCAATAATTAGAACAAAAGTAACTAATATAATAACAAATTTTTTATTAAACCCACGTAATATCAAACCCGAAAGTCTAGAAAAAACCTATATATCAACAAAGAAATATTTAAAGAGTCATCCGGATTTAACAATTGTAAGAGCAGACAAAGGCGAGGTAACGGTAATAATAAGCAAAATGGACTACAAAACGAAATCTTTAGAATTACTAGATAACACAAAAATATACAAAAAACTAAAACTAGATCCCACATTTACAATCCAAAAAAAAAGTAAATGATCATATAAAAGTTTTGAATAAAAAACAGGTAATATCTGAAAGTCTCAAAAAACAACTAACTAGAAATAATTCAACTCCGGGTAAATTTTATGGATTACCAAAAATCCATAAACAGATCGTCTCATTAAGACCGATCATATCATCTGTTAATACCCCCACTTATAATATAGCAAAATACATGACCGAAATATTAACAAAAGCATTTCCGTTGAGTGAGAGTTATAGTATAAAAGACACGTTTAGCGCTGTAGAAAAGCTGAAAGATTTTCAATTACAGAAAGACTTTATCTTGGTATCTCTTGACGTTGAATCTTTATTCACCAATATACCTTTACCATTAGTTATTGAATTGTTGGAAGAAAAATGAGAAGAAAAAATAAAACCTCACTGCAACTTTTCACGTTTACTATTCATTACGACCATTAACTTAATTTTTAACAATACCTATTTTTCATTCGATAATCAATTTTATTTACAAATCTCCGGTACTCCAATGGGCTCACCCTTATCACCGGTTATTGCTCAAATTATACTGGATCACTTAATAAAAACCACTCTACCGGTACTCTCATTTCAAATGCCTTTTATAATTAAATTTGTAGATGATATTCTATGTGCAATACCAAATACTTCTATAACGGAAACCTTAAATACTTTTAATAACTTTAACCCCAATTTAAAATTCACAATTGAAATTGAACACGATCATAGCATCCCCTTTCTGGATATAAAAATTATAAAAGACAATAATAACAAATAAATTCTAGACATTTATAAAAAACCCACAGATTCTGGTAGGTATGTCAACTTTAATTCAGATCATACATTCAAACAAATTAAATACTGTTTTAACGCTAAAAAATAGAATTATAAAAATCTGTCATCCACAGTTTCGAAAACAAAATTTCATTAATTTAAGAAATACTTTAATAAATAACGGTTATCCAAAAATCCTACTGCATAAAATATTGTTCAACACCACTACTGAAAGTAAAATCGATAAACAATCTACCAAAATCGTGCACAAAAGTTTTCCATATATCCGAAACTTAACTTCAACTCTGATAAAGACATTAAGCACTCCAGATATGCACATTGCTGTGAATTACAATAGAACCTTAAAAAACCTCTTTACACCTCTTAAAGATCCTACCAATAAGAAAATACTAAGTAATATAGTCTATAAAATCAACTGTGAGTGCAAACAATGCTACGTTGGAGAGACCAAGCAATGGTTACGCAATCATATCACCCAGCACAAAAGTGACGCAAAAATTAATAAAAAATCGTGTGCTCTTGCAATTCATTTGAACAATAAAACACATAATGCTGATGTTGATGATATACAAATTTTAGAAGTAGAAAATAATTATAAAAAACGTTTATTTTTAGAATCCTTTCTTATCCAAAACAACAATAATACAATAAATTTTAAAACAGATATAGACAATTTAAACACAGTGTATTCACTACTATACAAATTAAGTAGGCGCAATAATAATAAATAGAGTTAAACTAAATTTTCAAGTTCTCTCACCAGGTATAACGTAAAAATTTAATAAATATACAAAATCATCAACCATATAATTGTTTATACTTATCAGTTATGGCATGTTGTTAACCTATTAAACATCATTCTTACTATAAATTCTTGTAACTTATGTGAATTTAAACCATTTGTAAATAGTGTAGTACAGTGTAAGTTTAAAGATAATTTTATTTATATGACTAGAGTTTTATGTTACAAATTGTTTTTAAATGTCAGTGTCATTAATTTATTATGGTTTTCTGAATTACTGCTTTTAACAAATAAAGCTCGCATAGATTGTAAGTAACACCAGTTATATAAATTTGTATTATAACGAATATTCATAGGTCATGATTAAGGGAATAAATTACCCGAAACGTCGACAAATTTATAAATGAGCGTTTTTCTTATTAACTAGTGGACGAACATATTCCCAAAGAAGATAATCAACAACTAAAAATTTATATTATTTATATATATATATATATATATATATATATATATATATATATATTAATAGAGAATAATCCACATTTGGAATGCAAATGAATGCTTAATATATATTAATAGTTATTAAGATGAAATGAAAACCCAACTTTGTATTTAAAGTTGAATTACCATTTCAAATCGAACTAGTAATTGAAAACCACTAAAGAACGGCTACAGCAGGATTTGAACCTGCAAATCAGAGGTTGCAGGTTCAAATCCTGCTGTAGCCGTTCTTTAGTGGTTTTCAATTACTAGTTCGATTTAAAATAATTCAACTTAAATACAAAGTTGGTTTCATTTCATCTTAATAACTATTTATATATATATATATATATATATATATATATATATATATAGAGTCTTCTTTAATAAGCGATATTTAATAAATATTGAATAAGATCTTGGTATTTTTGGGCGAATTGCTTATATAACTAGAGGTTTGAATCAATTTTACTTTATTAACTTTACTAGTTTCGGAGAATTTGTCCCCTTCGTCAGAAGCTAAAATAGTACATGACAGTTAAATTAATAATTGGACATTAGTTACTTACTTTAGTAAATGCGTAAAAATACCTCAAAAGTAACTAGCAATGAAAATAAAAACATATCAAACTTAAGATTAACATTTTAAAAAGTGTACATTTTTTTTGTTGACATTTATAAATTTGGAAATCAAGATGACATATGTTATATTTAGAATATTGTAACCTAGATAATTTTTGGAAATGTAATCCTATTAATAAAACTATTTATAATTAGATTGAGTGATGTTTGATAACTATATAAACTATATATTTAATATTATAAAGATAAAATAAATTTTAGAATTAAGAATTCTTTAAGATTTAAAAAAAAAAATTAAAAATGTTTAATATTGGTATAATAAGGAATAAATGTTACTTAAATTATCTATGTCGGTTTTTGAGTTTAAACTGTTTTTAATTTTGTTAATATAATATGAATCTAAAAATAATCTTCTTTTATAGTTTGGTTCAATTTCGAAAATGGTAACTTCTTCAAAATTTGGTTGATGACCAGTTGTATATATATATATATATATATATATATATATATATATATATGTGTGGATAGTTTACATGATGTTTTGCCTAACTTTCTATCCCTTTTATGTTGGGTCAGTCTTCTTTTAATATATTGTTTAGACTGTCTAACGTAAGTGCCTCCACAAGAACATTCAATACTATAAACAGTATTGTTAAGTAGCATTTTTGGAGTTTTATCTTTCAACTTATCAAATAAAAGACTTAGTGATTTTGTGTATTTATAAGTTATTTTTGTATTTTCTTTCTTTAACGTGTGTATAATTTGTGGAGATAATTTTTGAATAAACGGAATGGTTTTGTAAGTGTTGGGTTCTAACTGATGTGTTTGATGTGTATGGTTATTGTCTTGATGTTGATATAAAATTTTATTAATAAGGTGTTTAGGAAAGCCATTATTAATTAAAATTCTTTGTAATTTTAATAAATTCTTTTGGAAAAATTGGAACTCCAATGGGATCACCATTATCGCCAATAGTTTCACAGATTGTAATGAATGAACTTATTCAAACCATAATACCAACATTACCATTTGTTTTTCCCTTTATAATAAGTTATGTAGATGACATATTATGCTGCGTTCCTTACAATATGATTCAAACAGTTGTCGAAGCCTTTAATCAATATAATCCACATCTCAAATTCACTCATGAAATAGAAATTAATCAACAAATACCATTTTTAGATACATTAGTAATCAGAGACAATAACAACCATATTTTATTTGATTGGTATCAAAAACCTACTAACTCTGGCCGATATATAAATTACTTTTCAAATCATTCTCTTCAACACAAGATTAATACCATTTCAGCATTAAAATATAGAATTAAGTAAATCTCACATCCACAATTTCTCCAAAAGAATTTATTAAAATTACAAAGAATTTTAATTAATAATGGCTTTCCTAAACACCTTATTAATAAAATTTTATATCAACATCAAGACAATAACCATACACATCAATCACATTAGTTAGAACCCAACACTTACAAAACCATTCCGTTTATTCAAAAATTATCTCCACAAATTATACACACGTTAAAGAAAGAAAATACAAAATAACTTATAAATACACAAAATCACTAAATCTTTTATTTGATAAGTTGAAAGATAAAACTCCAAAAATGCTACTTAACAATACTGTTTATAGTATTGAATGCTCTTGTGGAGGCACTTACGTTGGACAGTCTAAACAATATATTAAAAGAAGGCTTACCCAACATAAAAGTGATAGAAAGTTAGGCAAAACATCATGTAAACTATCCACACATATATATATATATATATATATATATATATACAACTGGTCATCAACCAAATTTTGAAGAAGTTACCATTTTCGAAATTGAACCAAACTATAAAAGAAGATTATTTTTAGATTCATATTATATTAACAAAATTAAAAACAGTTTAAACTCAAAACCGACATAGATAATTTAAGTAACATTTATTCCTTATTATACCAATATTAAACATTTTAATTTTTTTTAAATCTTAAAGAATTCTTAATTCTAAAATTTATTTTATCTTTATAATATTAAATATATAGTTTATATAGTTATCAAACATCACTCAATCTAATTATAAATAGTTTTATTAATAGGATTACATTTCCAAAATTATCTAGGTTACAATATTCTAAATATAACATATGTCATCTTGATTTCCAAATTTATAAATGTCAACAAAAATGTACACTTTTAAAATGTTAATCTTAAGTTTGATATGTTTTTATATTCATTGCTAGTTACTTTTGAGGTATTTTTACGCATTTACTAAAGTAAGTAACTATTGTCCAATTATTAATTTAACTGTCATGTACTATTTTAGCTTCTGACGAAAGGACAAATTCTCCGAAACTAGTAAAGTTAATAAAGTAAAATTAATTCAAACCTCTAGTTATATAAGCAATTCGCCCAAAATACCAAGATCTTATTCTATATATATATATATATATATATATATATATATATATATATATATGCTTTCCTCTTCTCTATTGTTTTCTCCATTATCACTCTCAGAGCTAAAATAGCCTTTCTTGTTCCCCTGTTTCGCCTAAACCCAAATTGATCTTCTCCCAGTATTTCTTCAGCTCGTTTTTCCATTTGTCTTTGTACAATTCTAGTTAATATTTTTGAAACGTGTGCTGTCAAGCTTATTGTTCGAAAATTTTCACATTTATCCATTTTTTTTGTATAGTTACTATGATGTTACGTTTGAAATCTTTGGATATCTCGCCCGTTTCATACAAGTCGGAAGAGACGTTTTGTTACTGCTTGTCCAACGGCTTTTAGAGTTTCTGCTTGCACCTTATCTGTACCCGGTGCCTTACCATTTTTCAGACTCTTTAATGCTAATTCAAACTCATTTCTAAGTATAGGATATCCCAGGTCATTCTTTTCAATGTCTGATTTCTCTTCTGATTCTGTTAATTCCTCTCCTAAGTATAAATTCCCTATATATTTCTTACATCTAGCTACTTTCTCTACATTTTTTATAATGACGTTTCCTCCCGCATCCCTTATATTTTTGCTATATGGTTTTTTATCCCTAAAATTCATTCTAATTAGTTTGTATGCTTCATCTGTCTTTCCTATTTCAATCTTAGTTTGTACCTTGTTGCACTTTTCATCAATCCATTGTTCTTTAGCTTTCTTGCATTTGCGAATAATTTCCCATTTTATGGCTTTGTATCTCTGTTTTTCTGTTTTGTCTGATCTATTTTTGTATTTTCGTCTTTCTTCTATTAAATGTAGGATATCCTTTGTAATCCATAGTTTCTTATTTTCTTTCTGTAAATACCCAAGTATATCTCTGGCCGCCATGTCTAAGCTGGATTTAATGTTATTCTATTCTGTTTCTACTTCCTTAGTATCAGAAATTTTCCCGATATCTTTCAGCAATTCATTTGACTTTTTTCAAATCTTTCATGGATAGCTTTATCTTTTAACTTCTCAAAGTCAAAAAGCCTCTTTCCGTTCCTCCTTTTTAGATTTTTAAATTTAAGTGCGGCCTTCATAATTAGGATGTTGTAGTCAGTGTCTATATCTGCTTCCGGGTAGCTTCTACAGTCTTTTACTTGATTTCTAAATCGTTGTCTAACAATAATGTAATCTATTTGATACTATCCTATATCTCCTGGCATCTTCCACGTGTATCATTTTCTAGCATGATGTTGAAATAATGTATTTGTGATGGTTAAGTTGTTCTTGTCGCAAAATTCTACCAGCCTATTTCCCCTGTCATTTCTCGTGTCTAAACCAAATAAACCTACTATCGCTCCTTCCTTACCCTCGCATACCACTGCATTAAAATCCTCCGTAATTATTAAATTTTCATGTCCTTTTACATATCTTAGTATGTCTTCGATATCTTTGTAGACCGCCTCTACCTCTTCCTCACTGTAGCTAGAGGTGGGCATGTGTACTTGTATTATTACTGTATTTACTGGTTTAGATTCAAATCTAACCATGAGTACTCTTTCGTTCTTTTGTAGGTAGTTTTCTACACGTTATCTTATCTTTTTTCGCATAACTATCCCCACACCTGAATTTCCTTCTTCTGAACCTGTATGAATCACCCTGAAGTTTCCACTCCAAAAATCCCCCGTCTCTGGCCAGCGGACTTCGCAAATTCCTACTATGTCTATTGCTAACCTATCCATTTCGAGTTTCAGGTTCTCTAGCTTACCTACTTGTTTCATACTTCTGACAATCCACGCTCCAACTCGCTGAATGTTTACGGATCTTTTTCTATTCTTTCTGATCACATCCCCCGAAGTAGTTCTCTCCCGGAGATCCGAATGAGGGACTTTTTTAACTCCGGATTCTTTTACCCCAGAGAATGCCATCATATTTATAACAATTTAAGTACGCTGTGTACTTGGGAGGTAATGTGGTGGTTTCGTTGCCTTCCACATCGCAGTAGTGTGTCTTAGAATGTCATACCGACCCCTATAGTCCCTGCCACTCTAAGTACCGAAAAAGCTGCTGCCCTCTTTCGGGGACCTGTCTTAGTCTAGTTCCTCACTATAGATCCCACTAATTTGGCCAAACCTATAGTTCGGCTCTTTATCTCATTGAAACGCGCAAGCTATTCTACCTGTTCTAGTACTTTAGAACGTCGTCAAGGTGCAGATCCGTTCAGAATGGGAAATATGTTGGTACAGACATAATATGGAGATATTATAGACAGACCAAGTTAAGAACAAAGAGGTTTTCGAAATGATAGGGGAATAAAGAAATATGTGGAAAACAGTAAAAAATATGAAAAATGAATGATATGACACATACTATAGCACTAGGGAATAACGTGGCATATATTAGAAGTAGAAAAAGGAAAAAGAGAGGTAGAAATAGACCTAGATTAGACGATTGCACCACAGATAGTGAAAGATATAGGCTATGGGAATTTTAAGGAAATGTGCATGTCAGCTCAGAATAGTAAGCAATAGAGGTGGTGACCCATCAATGCTAGGATTGAAGACGTTATGATGAATGATGATGATATGCTAGAGCCCGAAACTCTGAACGAAACTAATTTTAAGCTTTAAAACTATCCTAATATTTTTTGAGGTTAGAAGAAGATCGTTAAAATTCATAGTTTACTGTATTTTTTTTGCTAGCGATAATCTTAAAAATTATTAAAAGATAGTGAAACTTGGTACGAAATTTATCTTAAGCATTAAAACTGCAGAAAATCTTCGAAATTTTGAATGAAGTTATCAAAAGTCGTTAGGAAATGTTTATAAGAATATAAGGGCTCGCATTTATGTGAAAGTATCTGAACTGCGCCTTTTGCAACTTTTTTTCCCTTTCTTTTTAATGCTATGGAAAATTTTTTTGTAAATTGTTAAATTTGCAATAAAGACCATTATTATTATATATTTAAATTTATAAATAATTATAGAAAAATAGCTTAGTATATCCATTTTGCTAGTGTCAAGTTTAAAAAGTTATTCAGAAATGGCAAGATTACGAAACGCAGAACAAAATCATCTTCAATTTTATAATTGACCTAGAATTTTCAGAATATAGAAAAAATCACACGAAACTGTTAACTAATTTAAGATTTAGTATGTAAACTTTGCCAACGCTGTTTAAAAAATTATTTAAAGATTGCTAAGGCTCGCAATTTATCTTAAACTGTCAAATTTTAGAAACTCCGTAAAAAAATCGCCAGAAACTGTTAGAAATTTATACCTAACCACGTCCACGGCATAAACTTTTAGTAAAATTCTTTCGCTCTATTTTACAGTTCCGTATTATTATTTGAAGTTTACTGATCTGTTGTGCTTCTCTGAACGGACTTGCGCCTTGAAGAAGTTCTAGAATACTAGAACGGGTAGAATGTCTTCCGTATTTCAGTGAGGCAAAGACCCTAACTATTGGTTCGATCAAATTAGTGGAGTCTTTAATGAGAACCCACACCAAGACGGGCCTCCGAAAGAGGGCAGCAGCTCTTTTAGTACTTTAGAGCGGCAGAGATTATAGGAAGTCGGTATAGCATTTTAAGACACTACTATGAAGTGGAAGGCAACTGAAAACCACCGCACTACTTCCCAAATACACAGCGTACTAGAAATATTTTTTTACAATGATAGAAACTTCTGGTGTAAAAAATTCACGGAGTTAAAATAGTCCCTCATTCGGATCCCAGGAGGGAACTACTTCGGAGGATGTGATTGGAAAGTTTAAAAGAAGAAGCGGGAACATTTTGCAAGTCAAATCGTGCAATAATAAACGCATGAAATCTGAAAATTGAAATGAATAGGTTAGCATTAAACATAGAATAGATAAGCGAAGTTAGGTGGCTGGAGGTGGGGGATTTTTGAAGTGTAGACTATGATAATTCATACAGATTTAAAGCAAAGAAATTCTAATGTCAATATAGTTATGCAAAAAAATATAGAACACTGTGTAGAAAATTACTCACAAAAAAAACGTCATGGTTAAATTAAAATCTAAACCGGTAAACACAGAAACAATATAAGTATACATGCTTACCTCTACCTACACTATTTTCGATTTTTCCAATGCTCCACTCGCAGGTACTACATTGACCAGGAAGCGATTTTTTTCCTGGAAATTTTGAATTTTGTTGAACTTTTGCTGTTGCAAGCAATGTAGCAATCTATAAAGAGTGTGTGACAACACTCATATACGGGACCTCCATTTTACCTGTCATCCGAACGAGAAAGTATTTTTGCGAAAAATGCTCGGCTAACATTTTTCAAACAGACCGTGTCAGGGTTTAAATCCGGGACCTTGACCATAGTAGTCACACGCGTACCAACTACACCACAGAGCCGCCGGTACTACATTGGCCAGGGAGCGGATTTTTTTACCTGGAAATTTTGAATTTTGCCAAACCTTTTCTGTTCCAAGCAAGGTAGGGATTTTTAATGTGAGTGACAACACTCATACACGAGTCCTCCATTTTACCTCTCATCCAAACTAGGGGGTATTTTTGTGAAAAAAGCTCGCCTAACAGTTTTCAAGCAGACGGTGTTGGGATTCGAATCCGGGACCTTTACCTACAGGAGGGATAGGTAAAAATGATCTACAAAAATATTGACGACATGTTAAGATTTGTAATTGACAAGAAAATTTAATAATTACCGGAGGTTTTTAATACAGATGTAGGTAAGGATAAAGAACGGGCGGTAGTAGGCACAAGCAATGAGAGGCGCAATACGCTGGTAGAATTATGCGACAAAAGCAACTTAATCATTACAAACAAATTTCAATATCATACTAGAAGACGATGCACATGGCAGATACCATAAGACATAAGGAGACATTATAATTTGAATAAGGGCCGCTATACTTGCGGCCACGTCCCCAATGCTCTACCCGAAGGTACTACATTGGGTTTAAACGCGAAAATAACCGTGCTTCTTATTAATCCTAACTTCATAATTAATCCACCCTAAATAAAAATCTAAATAAAAATCTAACAAACCTAAAATCTAACAAACTCTAACAATCTAACAAACCTAAAAATCTGACAAACTGAAACAAAAACTAAAAACAAAAACTAAAAACAGGGTTTAAATAATGGTATCCCTAGCACTGACCTTGGAGTGTACCCGATCAACAAGACAAAAGCAAAAATGAGAGGGGGAGGGATCCGTAATACCGGATAGCAGACGCCGGCTCTGCTTACCAGTGCGACCTAAAGGGTCTTCTTAAAACTATCCAAATCTAATTTAAATCCATCCCTAGCTTTCCCTATCATTTCCTAACTGATTTATATTATGATTACAATCTTCACAAATCTACTCTTCCTTCCCAAATATACACTGCAACCAAAATGGCGACAGAACGTCAAACAAAACAAATATGCCACAAAATACTGCAATACATGCTAATAAATATAAAGTGTAAATATAAAATATAAATAAATATAATTATATAAATATATAAATAAATGTTTAATAAGCGTTAAGCATATAGCAGTGCACAAAATAGCAAAAGCATCACCCTATTTATCAGGTGCACTCGCACAAGCATTATGTCGGCTAGCACCATTACGCACAAAACGTGCTTATTAAATTATTTCAAAACAACTAATTAATGTAAATCAATGCTTGTGCGAGTACAGCCGCCACAATTTAAGTGTTACCTCGATAATAAAATTTTCCAGCATTCGAAGATCTGGTCGTCTGCCGTGGATTTATATTTCCAATGCTCCACCAGAAGGTACTACATTGGCCAGGAGGCAAGTTTTTTTTTGTTTCCTGGTAATTTAGAATTTTGCCGAACCCTTGCCGTTCCAGGCAAGGTAGGGATCTCTAACGTGCTTGACAACACTCACACACGGGACCTCCATTTAACCTCTTATCCGAACGAAGGCGTAATTTTTGTGAAAAATTCTCACCTGTCATTTTTCAAGCAGTCGGCCGTGTCGGGATTTAAATCCAGGACCTTGGGATCCGTAGTCTTACGCTTACTACATTGATCCACGGCGGCGCCTTCTGGTCGTCTGCCTACATCTAACTGTAACTTACTTCTAAGGGGAAGATGGGGTGCACTGCTAAAGTCCTGGTGGGTATGCACTAAATGTCCTGGGGGGGATCACAATCACTATCACTTCACTTTCAAGTCCTGGGGGGGATGCGCGGTTTCACTCTATTTTATTATCTTTGTTTATTTTATTGATTTAATTTAATGAGGGTTTCTGATTTATTTGTTATTGTTTATTTGTTATTATTTATTCCCGATTTCCCCGATTTTCCGCACATAATTATGAAGATAGGCAGTGACTGTATTAATGGTGTGCGGGCTTCTCGTGCATATTGGACATTTGGGTATAATTATTGTTTTTTTTTTTTATATCAGGTTTTGGTTATATCTATGCTCGTATCCTTACTCACGCCAAGTCAATCTAAAATTTTCCAATTCTCCCACCAACCCCACCGAATTTTGCACGCGACTGTCATTGTCTAATCTCGCGACCCTTCCCGCAAATTCTTTTAAGGCTGTCCAGAACGCCTTCTGGTTGACCACTTCCCCGACTTCCTCTAGGCTCTTTGGCCATGCCAGACCTAGGATAGCTAGTTTACTATCAGCCAACTCTCGATTTTCCGCCTCAAGCGGGCAGTCGAAGAGCACGTGCTTTGCGCTTCCGCGCCCTCGCCGCATTCGCAGCGGTCGCTGTTGGTTAAACCGAACCTCTGTAAATATGCCTTCAGGGCGCCGTGCCCTGTTATCAACTGCACCATTTTGTGATCGAGCTTAACCTCGATCCTACCTCTAGCTTCTATGCTCGGGATGAATTTGTGGGTCAACCTGCCCGTGGCAGCGTTGTTCCACCTCTCTTCCCATTGTTGAATTGACTTTTCGCGCAGTTTCTTTTTAATATGGGACCTCGGTATCGACGAATGTGATATCCGAAAGTCGCCCGTCGCGGCTTCTTTAGCTAATTCGTCAGCCCCATCATTCCCTACGTTACAATCGTGCGACCTAACCCAACAGAACTTTAAACGTCGAAACTCGAGCGCCGTATGCGCTATCCTTCAGACGTCCGCCTGGAGGTCTGTCGAGGTGTTCATGTTTGTTAAAGCTGTCAGCGCTGATTTACTGTCGCTGATTATATAATATTCATCTCTGCCCACGTGGTTTATTACGTAATCGATTGCCTCTCGTATGGCTACCAATTCGCGCTGGAAAATAGTGCTCCAGTTTGCGAGTTTGGTTTGAAACCGAAACACTTCCCTTTCCTGCGTATAGACGACAAAAGTCGCGCCTGCTTGCCCGTCATCCATGCGTGAGCCGTCCGTATAAATTCTGATACGCCTCGCGTCCCCATCGCCTTCTACAAACTCGATTCCTCTAATATCGGCCGGGTGTCCCAATTCCGATACAACAATTTTTCGTTCTAACTTCCTGTTACCAACATGAATATCTTCGATAATTTCGCGCCCTTTCCCTATATTTATCTCTAATCTCCCTAACGACATATTTGATAGGAACAGTCCTACTGATCACCAGGACCGCCTCCGTGGAGGTGGTCCTGCACGCCCTGGCCGCTTTCACAGCGGTTATGCGTTGTACGCTAGTCAATTGACGCATCTCCCGGACTTTACAACCTTTCGCCCATACAGAAGCTGGGTACAGCATAGCCGGCTCAATTGCTCCGGCATAAATCGTCCTCAGCGATTCGCCCCTGAAACGCCAGTTGATTTTCGCCGCCGCCATCATTTTGTTTGATATTTCGCTGCCTTTGCTTTTAATGTACTGCACGTGAGCTTTCCAATTTAACTTATTGTCAATCTTTACCCCGAGATATGTAATTGCTTCCTTAAACGGTATTTTCTCCCTTCCCAGCTCTAGCCTAGGGGGTCGCTGTCCCGGTTTCTTTCTGAAATAAAGCGCCTCTGACTTCGCGGGGTTAAATTTTAATTTTACCGCCTGCGACCATTCGTGTAGTTTATTAAGCGCCTCGTTTGGTTTTGTGCGCATATCCATTAGCAATCTCGATCTGACAATTAAAAGCGTATCACCCGCAAACGATTGAGCATTCTGTGGGCAACTTGACCCTAAAGATGCTCTCATACAATAACTTCCAAAATGTGGGACCAGAGCATGACCCCTGCGGGCATCCTCTTTCCACCTCGCGCGACAAAACTTCACCCGGAATTTCAACCTGTGCCAATCGCCCCGAGAAATAACTCTTGACCAAAGACATCAAGTTTCGTGGACAACCCCTATTTTCCAACTCGCAAACAATCAATGGCCACCAGGCAGCATCAAATGCTCCTGAAATGTTCAAAGCAACAACGACACAATACTCCTTTGCATCTCTCGCCTGCTTAATTTCCCCGACAACGAACTCTAATGCGTCGATAGTCGACTTTCCTTTCATAAAACCGAACTGTCGGTTATTCAAACCGCCGCTGTCGCGCACTAGGTGCTCAACTCGGGTAGTCATAACGCGATCCAAAGCTTTCCCCAGCACCGGTAGCAAGCTAATTGGACGATAGCTGCCGGAATCTGACGCATCCGCCTTTTTAGGTTTAGGGATAAATTTCATGTTCTGGACTTTTCAGCAACGCGGAAAACGTCCCTTTCTAGACAAAGATTAAACAACCCGACAAAGACACACGGGGCTAACCGGCACGCCTTCAGAGCTGCGTCTGAAGTGATTCCGTCATGCCCCGGTGCCTTCTTAGGATTCATCCTCCTAAGAGCCCTGACGACCTCGTGATCTAGGATTACCTTATCGGCACCTGTTCATTGCGCCTCTGTAGCTTCCCGATGTACTAAATCGTGCGACCCCTCATTCTCCTCGGAATTATCCGAAGGGAAGAATTTCTCTAATAAATATTCCGCCGTGGTTTTAAAACCTTTCGTATATTCGCCATTTGTCTTTTTTATGTTACCGAACGCGATTTTCTGTTGTTTACCCCTTATTACGCGGTATGCGGTTCCCCAAGGTTCTTTCTGTGAGTTTTGCGTGCAGAATTCTTTGAATTTATTTGTTCGTGTTTCTTCGTTCGGTAACTTTAATTGTATTCTATTCTCCGTTGTTCTCTTATTTCTCCCGAGGCGCGTTGATAGCGGCGCCTTAGTTTACGCGTTTCTGCCCGCTTGGTGGTTAGTTCCCGGGTACACCAGTGTACGCTCTCTTCAAATGTTTTCTTTCGCGGCTTGGAGTACGACGACACGTCTACTACCGCGTCGTTTAAATTTTCCGCGAGTGTTGCTATTTCGTCTGCCTCTCGGCAGTTAAATAGCATATTTTCGAGCGCAGGGATACTTTTGCCAAAATTTTGTTTAAACAGCTCCCAATTTGCTTTTTTATTACAGAACCGCGGAAATATAGTTAGCTGCTCGTTTGTGCTTGTTTTGGTCTCAATGTCCCATGTTATTAATTTATGGTCAGAGATCGTTTCCTCGCCCGACCTCAATTTCCAATCACAAATGATTTCTATCATCTCGTGCGTGGCTGCAGTAATATCAATAAAACTGCTGCCTCTATGCCCTTCAAACGTAGGTGAATCATTAGTGTTTATCACACTAAGATCCCATTCCGTTAAAAGATCAGCAACCTGTGAACCCCTATCGTCTTCAATAGGGCTACCCCATAGTGGCGACTTGGCATTAAAATCTCCCCCGATAATTAAATTTTTATTCCTACCGATTTTACGAAGAATTCCTTTAATTTGATTTATTAAGTCTTCTGTTTGAGGATTTTCTCGCCGGGAGTCGACCGGTGGAAGATACGCGCTAATCACGTATAACGTATTTAATCCGGTTTTGATTTCAGCCGTCGTTAGAAATTCGTTTGATAAATTATTTAATATAATTCCGGCACACGCCCCATTATTTATTATTATTCCGCTGCGCGGTCGTTCGCTGTTCGCGTTTAAGACGGTAAACCCCCTCCCAAAACCTGTTATTTAATGGCTATACAGGTGCGGTTCCTGTATGAGCCCGACGTCAATTTTGTTTTCGTTCATTAATTTAACGAAATTATTTGTGGCCCCTTTGCCTTTGCCTAAATTAATTTGCGCACATTTAATTTTCGAGCTTCTCGGAATATCGTCTAATGGTCTAGGATCCATAGTCGATGTTCCTGGTGATGACTGCCTTCAAACGCTGCATCGTTGGACACTGGCTGGACTTGGCGTCGTGACGAGTGTCGACCCTGACGCTACCAACCCTATCGTTCGACCTCGCACAAACAACACAACAAGAAACTGCCCGCCTACAGTTCTTGAACTCATGCCCCACTTCGGCACAGTTACCGCAAAACTGCATCCGCTCCTTACACTCAGCTGACCTATGACCGAACTCGTAACAACGATAACACTGCACCATCGAGAAGTGATCACGAGCCCAGACCTTACGCCAACCCAGACTGACCGAATCCACCAAGAAACACCTCCTAGCCTTCGGCGACACCTCGAAAACAACGCTGGGACATCAAATTCATTACATTTTTGTTCAGCAACGGTTTAAGAATCAAGTAAAGAACTGTAGAAGCTACCTAGAACTATATATAGACATTGACCACAACATCGTAATGATCGTAATGAAAGCCGCGTTTAAATTAAAAATATGAAAAAGTGGAACGAAAAGGCACTTTGACTTTCAGAAACTAAAAGATAAAGATATTCACAATCTGAAAAAAAATCAAATGAATTGCTGAAAGATATCGTGAAAATTTCTTATACAAGGAAGTAGAAACAGTATTGAATAATATTAAATCCAGCTTAGAGATGACGGTCAGAGATATTCTGGGTTATAAACAAAAAGAAAATAACAAAGATGGATAACAAAGGATTTCTGAATTTAATAAAAGAAAAGCAAAATACAAAAACAGACCAGACGAATTAGGAAAGCACAGATACAAAGCCATAAAATGGGAAATTATTTGCAAATGCAGGAAAACTAAAGAACAATGGATTGATGAAAAGTGCAAAGAGGTACAAACTAAGAAGGAAATTGGAAAGACGGACGAAGTATACAAACTTAATAGAATTCATTTTAGGGATATATAATCGTATAGCAAAAATATAAGGGACGCGGGAGAAAACGTCATTATAGAAAATTCAGAGTAAGTAGCTAGATGGCAGGAATATACAAAGAATTTGTATGCACGAGAGGAACTAACAGCATTAGAACAGGAATCAAACATTAAAAATGATGACCTGCGATATCCTATACTTAGAGATGAGTTTGAATTAGCATTAAAGAGCCTGAAAAATGATAAGGCGCCGGGTACAGATAAGGTGCAAGCAGAAACTCTAAAAGCCGCTGGACAAGCAGTAACAGAACGTCTCTTCTGACTTGTAAGCTATATGTATGAGACAGGCGGGATACCCAAAGATTTCAAACGTAACAGCATAGTAACTATACCAAAAAAAAGAGGCGCGGATAGATGTGACAATTTTCGAACAATAAGTTTGACCGCACACGTTTTAAAAATATTAACTAGAATTGTACAAAGACGAATGGAAAAACGAGCTGAAGAAATACTGGGAGAAGATCAATTTGGATTTAGGCAAAACATGGGAAAACGGGAGGCTATTTTAGCTCTGAGGGGGATAATGGAGAAAACAGTAGTAAAAGGGGACAGCGTGTATATAAGGTTTCTAGATCCGGAAAAAGCATTCGGCAATATAAAATGGAAAAAAATGTTCGAAATACTCAACAAGATTGGAATGAGTTTTAGGGATAGACGGATAGTACATAACTGATACAAAGAGCAAACAGAGGTAATAGAATTAGAGCAGGAGTGTAGAAAAGTCAATATTACGAAAGGAGTGAGACAGGGATATGCATTATTCCCATTAATTTTTAACTTATACATCGAAGAGGCAATGAATACTGCCAACTGCAAGAAGACATTTGGAATTATTATGTAGGAACAAAAGATGGATATACTTAGATTTGTAAATGATATAGCAGTATTAGCATCTAGCAAGAAAAAGTTGGAAGCAGCTCTTAATGAAATGGAAACAGTTCTAACAGAGAGAAACGGTATGAAAATTAACAAAAATAAAACTAAAGTTACTAGTATGCAAAGGAGGGGAACATAAATCAAAAACAAGAATATAAATAGATAACGAGAATTTACAAGAGATTAAGGATTTCTGCTACCTAAGAAGCCCAATAACGCAAGATGGGACGAGCACAAAAGATATACAACAAAGATTATCAAAGGTTGTGCTAAGTTTAACAGGATAAAGAAACTACTGTGTTCAAAGACAGCAAACATAGAAACAAGGAAAAGATTGCTTAAGACATATGTGTGCACCACAGCACTGTACTGCTGTGAAACCTGGACAGTAGGAGCAGCGGACAGGAGAAAGATAGAAGCCTTTGAATGTGGTGCGACAGGCGTATGATGAAGATATCATAAATAGATAAAGTTAAGAACAAAAAGGTACAAGAAATGGGAGGGGAAGAAAGAAATATGTGGAAAACAGTAAAAAATAGGCCACATACTAAGGCATGAGAAAATGGTGAGAAATGTATTAGAAGCAGAGATAGAAAAAACGAGGTAGATGTAGACCTAGATTGGTATATTGCACACAGATAGTGAAAGATGTAAGCTTTGAGAATTTCAGGGAAATATGCAAGTTAGCTCAGAATAAAAATCAATAGAGGTATGTGTCCAACCAGTTCCAAGATGGAAAACGTAATGACAAAAAAATACAGTACGTATACGTGATGATTATTATAAGCAACTACAGGTGTTGGTTTTGCAAAATTTTCAACTAATGTCGATTGTGCGAAAGGATATATGGGAGAACTATTAATTTCGTAAGTGTTCAAGTATTGAGAAATCTTGGTAGCTGCAGGCTGGTTAACCCTCTTCACATACCCTACATTTGATTTTTTCAATACTCCACCCGCAGGTACTACATTGGCCAGGAAACGAGTTTTTTTACCTGCAATATTTTGAATTTTGCCAAACCTTTGCTGTTGTAAGCAAGGTAGGGATAATTAACCTGCGTAACAACACTCACACACGGGATATCCATTTTACCCATCATCCGAACGAGGACGTATTTTTATGAAAAATGCTCGCTTAACATTTTTCAAGCGGACCGTGCCGGAATTTGAACCCGGGATCTTGAACATAGTAGTCACACGCATACCAACTCTGCCAAGGCGCCGTCCTTTCTTCTCAAATCCCTACATTTAATTTTTCAATGCTCCACCCGAAGGCTACATTGGCCAGAAAGCAAGTTTTTTTTACCTGAAGAATTTTGAGTTTTGCCGAACCCTTGCTGTCCCAAGCAAGATAGGAATCTTTAACGTGCGTGACAACATTCACATACAAGACCTTCATTTTACCTCTCATCCGAACGAGAATGTATTTTTATGAAAAATGCTCGCCTAATGATTTTCAAGCGGACCGTGTCGGGTCTGAACCCGGGACCTGGGGCATAGTAGTCGCACGCATACACTAACTACGCTACGGAGCCCCCCTTAACAAACCACTGAATATTGGGGAAATAGGGTATACACTTGTAGACAATAGAAGGGAACCAAACTGCATCTAACAAGTAAGAGCAGTGGCTTTGTTCGAAGACAACAAACATAGAAACAAGGAGATAATTGTTGGAAG
Organism: Platerodrilus igneus; assembly: GCA_036346225.1. Lineage (NCBI taxonomy): Eukaryota > Metazoa > Arthropoda > Insecta > Coleoptera > Lycidae > Platerodrilus > Platerodrilus igneus. Next base: position 14,297,150 of record JARFIW010000139.1, on the reverse strand, counting down.
CATAGTACAGTACGTATATGAAATAGAGGCAGTAGGAGAAGCAGACAGAAAGCTTTTTGGAATGCTGCGCTTCAGATGTATGAAGATGATAGCATGAACAGACAAAGTTAATAACAAGGAGGTTATATAAATAGTAGGGTAATAAATATATATATGGAAAACAAAAAAAAAATAGAGGAAATAGAAGGTCCGGATACGTTCTAAGGCATTTTTGGAGAATAGCGTGGACTATCTTACAAGCAGAGATAGGAGAAAAGAGGTAGAGGTAGACCTAGATCAGAATATTGCACACAATAGTGAAAGATGCAGAGATTGAAATTCAGGGAAATGTGTAGGTTAGCTCGGAATAGGAAACAATGAGGATACGTGTCTAATCAGTTCCAGGACTGAAGACCTAATTCTGATGAACCTCAAAATTAATATTTTTTATTTGTGATGTCTGGGCCCAAACCTAATGGAAATACGTATTTATGGTCTTCATTTATGTCAAAAGATCATCTCAGTAACACTTTTAATTCTAGATTCAACTTTATTTTTATTATTTATTAGAATTATCAAAAGTTCAACTACATAACATTAATCAATATATGTACTGTCTCTCATCACTCACATATAGCTCAATAGATTACGGCGGAAAGGTACTCATTCCTTTTCTGACAACAAATAATTCAATAGGTATTGCTAAATTGTACAATGAAAGCTTCTAATTATCTTGGTATCTTATGGATAATTCTGTAGCTTAAATAAAGCGGTTCAGCAAATCATGGTACTAATGTTTCTAATTTCAGGTTTAAATTGCAAATTTTGGGGAATTACTGTTCCTCTCACAGTATGTCGAGACAGATGTGATACCGGCATTCCAGCACTTGCAACGTGCGATGCCACCTTGGTGTGTTGTTACCTCTAACATTAGAACAATGTTGTATCTTTGAATGCATAGTTATTCACATCAGTTGACGACCTATGGTTAATGTAAAATAAAATGTATTTAGTATTTCTTTAACATTGATATTGAAAAATAAATTGTTATTCGCTTTTGTTTAAATTTTGATTTGATAAAAAAAGGAAGATGTATATTATACAGAAGTTAAGACTGCAAATTTTGTTTATTTTGTAGTGATCCGTAGTTGTTTCTAAGTCGATTTCTCATTGGTTGATAATTATTGCAAATATAATAGTGTACATTTCGATATGTAAAGGTATTTGTTAGAATAGCTCAGTAACCACTTGCAGACTTCTCGATAAATTCTGTGACATCAGAATTTACATTATAAGGGACGCATGTGTAGGGACGATCGATCGAGTCGGCAAGGTTAAAGGACTTTGTTTTTAGATTTCAAGGTAGCCGGTTGAAAGACTTCACTTAGCGGTTATCATTAAAGATAATGTTTTATAAGTTTATAATGTAGTGGTTATTTAAGGTAATCTGCTTACATCTTGTAATTCCAGCTTTGCTTTGAATGTGATGTTGGTACTTACTGTAAAACCGTTAATTATTTAACTATTGAAGAAATATTTTTATAATTTCCTGTTGCTTTTTGATATTGATGTATACAATGCTACCTTGCCGGTTGTTTTAGTTGTGATGTTTAATATGTAATTTTTATGTGGATTTACGATTTTATTGAACATGTTGTATGTATAAAGACTCAATAATAAATGGACACTTACTGTGATTTTACAAACTATTAATGTAAAGTACCAACATCATTGCTTAGATATATTGAATCAAATTGTTAGGCAAGTTTGACTATGAACAGTGTTATATTTCTATGTTATATTTGTATTGGTTTGAAGATAGTAATTGAATTAACCACAAAGTTGTTTATATTTGTGTTTGTAATTTGTAATGCCACGATGTGTTTAATTTTTAAAAAGTACGTTTTAACCGATTTTTAACATTTGCTTACTAGATTTAATATATTTAACTAACATGCATTTATATAAAGATTTAGCGCCTGAATATAGGCTTGTATTTATGCTGTAAAATTTTGGGTATGTATTTGCTGGCAACATATTTTATAATGTTTGATATTTGTGATTTATTTGACATTTTTATTATGTGTATTTGTTTTATTTCGGTATATGAATTACATATTCAATTGCACCGCTTATATTTTGGTTTAAACGTAATTATATATTTTGTTGTGTGTTTGTCCTATTACATAGCCGACGTTCGTATATAATTAACTAGTATTTAACGTTTGTGATAATTAAAGTCAACCTCTGGTATGACCGACCATCTCGCGCCTTCGCGTTTGCATTTATAACTATGTTGGAGATAGTCTATTCAATAATAAGCGCCTTTTTTAAATATGCGTAATCATACCATAAGTCCTTTTCAGTGATTCATAACGTCTTGTCAATGTACTTGTAGTGTACCTTTTGTAAATAATAAGAAGTCGGCTAGCCTTTGTGAAATATTTTGTAACACGTGCTGGAAACTGTTAATGTATGTAGGTGCGCGTGTTTTCGAGTTTTGTTGAATGTTACTAACATTTTATGTCCGTGCGGGGAGGAACATTGGTAGCCAAGGTGCAGGTCATCATCTTAGTGTCCCTCCTTTTCAACTTTAGCTGAGTAGCATTGGCCTAGCCGACCTCAGTACCTACCAGAAAAAACTAGCTAGTCTACACTAACGTTTCTTCAGTTATCATGTGTGGTATGTTTGGGTAGCAGTTGACATCCCGTCATTTTCAGTGTTAGTGATCTGGGTACATATACATTACCCGTCCTGGTAGAGATGTGCCACATGCAGTTGGAAGTGTGAGGACTGTTTGGGGTTTTCTCTGCTGTGCTCTTTCCCTAGTGGCTTAGGTTGATTATGGTACTATTTGCTTGAAATGTCATTTTTCCATGCTTTCATGCGAATGACTTATTTTGTGGTTGTTTTGATTAAAAGTCAAGTTAGGTAAATTCTGTAGTTTTATTTCAAACCTTCCCGCTTTAACGCCATCTTCTCAATGTGAACTTGGGTTACATTGTAATAATACAGCGTAGGAGTCGTCGAGCCACTGCCACTAGATATTAGATCATGGAGAACGGTGTGACATTTATAGAGGACATTTGAGTCAGCCTTCAGGTCGGTTACACTACAATACCTATCCTATTTCTATACATACCATAAACACGATCCCCCTCTTTATTCTGTGTTGACATCTGTATTGCAACAGTTTAAATATTACCCACTCCACAAACAATAAATCCCTGTTAATTAGCCCCACCTGCCACCCTACCAAGAATTGCCTGTTATTTGTGTTGCTTTATCTTGAAATATCTCCTTCCACAAAATGTTTAACAAATAATGTAACGGCAATTTTGAATGAAGTAAAAAGCTTTTGACTATTTACACCTAAACGATACACTTTATCAAATAATATTTTTCTTACTATAATTACATCCTAAAGTTAAATATGAAATTTGATAATGTTAAATCTTATTTATGTGTGGGAGTATACATATATGTATATTAGTATATATCATTTACATACTGTTTAAGTAATATATGTATATATGACACCATTTATTTGCGTATAAACGCATCCTTTCTATTCTAATTCTTTAACAAAATGATCCTTTCCAACTATTCATTAACATTCTGTCAAAAATTTTATTTATGTCAAACTAACATTTTATCTATACTTAAAATTTTTTTATTCAATTCAATTTTATAAGATTATATAAAGGAACTTACAAAAAAAATTGTTTATGGAAGCTAATTTTAACATTCTCAATGTAATTAACACTTATCTATACCAGTGTCTTTATTATAGTTGTATTTTATTTTTAGTTGTTGCTTCTGAAAAAGCATTAAATAAAAACGAAAATTTAGACCATAAAAAAACGTTTTCTTTAACCCCAGCAGAACTAATACCCGTAACATTATTATAATCAATTATATATAAATTATATATATATATATATATATATATATATATATATATTGCCGTGGAATGTGCCTTTTGGTCACAGGAACTGGTAATTTCTAAAAAACATTCGAGCCCCACAGATTGAGTGTCATAAATTGCCGTGGAACTCTCTAATTTAAGCTCCGGACCTCGCCAGAGTAAAAAACATTTAATTTTCAATAATTACAAAATTTTCCAAAAATTTTCTTACCCGTATTCTGCTTCATCGAATTAATTTCTTCAGCCGCTTCCCTGGCTAGCTCAGCTGTGTCTCCTTTTGGATCCCTAAATTTACTATCATTCTCTTTACCGTTCACACACCATTCAATAAAATTACAAAATGAGACAACAATCATACAATATTTATTTACCACTATTTACAAATAATAATTCATGGTTATGTACAGTTCGGTGCTCAAGTTACACCTCAATAAATGCTATCTTTGTAAAGTCCTTGTTTTTAAAATTGAAATTTCAAACACATTTAATGCAATAGGAGTAAATGGGCCCCAAATAATACCTTGTCTTTATTTGTTACTACACACTGGAGTATGGTGAGCTCATGATAACCCAGTTTATTAATGTATGCTTTCCACTTTGCATACTATTACTACAAACTTAAAAAAACCCATGTACTCTTAACAATTAAATTTAGATTCATCAAGAAATTTAATAAGTTTTACGTACACCTTTTGTTTTATATCCAAAACATCATAATAATAGTCAGTTATACGTATCTTTTTCAATACGTTAAATTTTCAAAAATAACCATCAAAGTTCACTCACACATCACAAATAATTTCAACAGTTTATATAAAACAAACTGCAAATTCAAATGCGTTACCTGGAAAAGCGTCAAAAGTCCATCTCCGTTGAAGAAGCTCTATATTCCTGAAAAACCTCGGCTTCGTGATTAAGCGCGCAGCTCCACCAGCTATTTATAGATGACAACTCAGTTTAAGCTGAGCTTCTTGCTACTAATTAACACCAATTCCAACATCCAAATCCATGTATATTACACTTGTTTATTATTGCATTATTAATGTACGAGCTTGTTAAAGTGTTCGTGGACCTCAGTTAAATTTAAATTACACTATTATTCTCGCGTTACTAACTATAAGGCCACAAATAATCTAATACTTTCACTGAAAGTTACAAATTTTTGATACTCACAAGCTTTGTCAGTTGATTATAATACGTTGTTAAGCTATGCAAAATTAAGAAAGGAGCCCTCCTAATTCTCCCAGAGTATTTATATCATAAAACTAGGCCCCCTTGGCCACACTTTACGCGAAATACTTAATCGAAATTAATATTTCTCCAAATTCTAGAAATATTCCCGGGTTAACACGCTATATTCCGACAAACTATCACCTCCACCTGTCGCGTGTTCATCTGTTCTAAACCTATCTATTTCGACCAATGATACATTTCAGTGACGTCTTAAAACTCCGCCTGTAATATCTCTATTCCTGTCTTATGCATATTTGATGTCGCATTCTAACCTTGCTTGAGTTGTAGAAAATCGATATTGCTGCCCGCGTCTTTATGGACTCCACGTGGATCGAATACGTGCCTACTAAAATGCATGCTTTTATGTCCGTCTCATTCTGAAGCATATTATTGATTGTTCATCCCTTCTGCTCTTTAAGAAACTTTTGTTAGCGTTTATGCGAAACCACTACGGTTGAGCAATATTTCCTGAAGCTCGCCCTGTTCTTCACAGCTAAGCGAAGGTCGACCGTTCCAGGTTGCAGAGTGTTCTGCATAGATGATCGTTTATAATAACAGTTCTCGGAGCTTACGTTTCAAGGTATTTTATACAACCGATGTCTGTTTGTTCGTTAGATAAGCTTTTCGCCTTGGGATATTGATTTCATTCTAATGCGTTTTCTGACGTTATAACCTGGTTGAATTAAACTATGATTAAATTCATTAATAAGTTGTATGGCTTATTAAACTGATTTTTTTATGAACCTATTAAGTTTTGAATCCCTAAATTATAAAATTATGTCTATGCAGATACTTATTAAATAGATGAAATAAGATTTTGCACGTAAATATTATGATACTTGTTCCTCTATGCAGGGTAGTTTGAAATGTAGCTATATAAGTTTATACCAGAGTTTAACTTTAAATATGTGAACGTAACATATAAATATAGTCGATATATATATATATATATACTGTTGTGATTAATTCCGCCCATGATTGGGCAGCCCATAAATGTTGTGTTAACCACTGTTAGCCCCACGATTGGGTCGATCTAGTGTTGCTGTTAATCGAGCCCCACGATTGGGTATGTCATAAATGTAATGATATACTTGCCCACGTTGAGGCTACCATAAATTGCATGAGATATAACCTTATGTTGCTCAAACACTTGTGAACAATGTTAATGTTATAATTTCTTTTGCCTCGTACTAGACTGATGTCAATTAAATAAACAATTCCAATAATTATGATTAAATATTTGCAACCTTTCCTTTAAATTATCAGTTACATTTGAATACATTTACATCTATTAGATTTTTAGAAAATGAAGCCAGCAAAAGAGTTTAATTACATTTAGAGACCTATTGAAACGTTTCAAGATGTCATTTAACTTTTGAGTAAGAATTTAACCATAATACCCCAATTTAATCTGGCTCTTACACTTTAACATTATGCATTGAGATAAAACAGTATAAAATAAATCATGTCAAATATCCCTGAAGTGGTTTAGTAGTCCTTCTAGAACGGAACATCTGATATACAATCCAAATTAATATGTGAATCGTTACTGTCAGGAGTCCCAGGTATTTCATTTCCACAATAGAATATTACCATCAAGTTTGCTTGCACAGGAGATTCCCAAGCCTTCCAAAAAGTTGTATTAATCACTTCGTTATTTAAAGTTTCAACAGATCAACATATTAAACCAAATTCAAGAGTAATAATTAATAAAGACTAAAATTGTATGTTGAGGTAGCTTAATTTCAAAATACAACGCCATTGTCATCTCATTAGTTAAGCGACAGCAAAACAAATCTGCATCTTTACGGAGCGTAAGATACAAATATAGGAAAACATGAGGGTAGAGAACGACCCTAAAATATAATACGTGAATTAGTTAACACGCAAAAAACAAGTGAAAAGGAATTTAAAATACATCTATTAAATTCTTACCATCGGAAAAGTAATCCGGTGGGATTCTTAGTTTATGAAGGGAAGGAAACGCTAGGCAAGATATCTGTAATAATATTTAAATGATTACACATCTTTATTTAACAAAATAATACATACTTGATACGACCTCATGGTCAATTTTTATCACCTTGAATTCAAAACGACCTGTTGTGCACCAAGTCAAGACAAGAAATGAATCTTTTGTCAGAACGTTTTGACAGGCAAACATCTGTCTCAATTATCAGAGCCGGGTATTTAGAATTTTAAGGAAAGAAAACTACAGAGCTCTTCTGCAAAGTAAGTGTGAAATTAAATACCAAGAGTACTGGATTGTAGGCAACTTTACAAACAAGTATGAATATTAGAAAACAAACACGGTACTTTATAAAGTACTATAACCTTTCTATATTCTGAGATTATAATAAATCTATTAAAAGTAAAAGTGTATATTAAGGTTCAATGGACTTTTTAAAGTAAAATCGGGGGTTTAAAGGGAGAGATAAATCAAGCTGAAACGTGGCATTTACCATAGGTAAAATGACATGTTACAATATTATTGATTATTCATCCCTTCTGCTCTTTAAGAAACTTTTGTTAGCGTTTATGCGAAACCACCTACGGTTGAACAATATTTCCTTGAAGCTCGCCCTGTTATCTTCACAAATAAGCGGAAGGTGACCTTTCCAACATGCAGGTGTGCTCGATTAATGATCGTTTATAATAACAGTTCTCGGAGCTTACGTTTCAAGGTATTTTATACAACCGATGTCTGTTTGTTCGTTAGGAAAGCTTTTCGCCTTGGGATTATTGATTTTTCATTTTCTAATGCGTTTTCTGACGTTATAACCCGTTGAATTAAACTAAATTAAATTAATTAATAATTTCTGTTGGCTTATAAAACTGATTTTCTTTATGAACCTATTAACTTTTAATCCCTAATTATAAAATTATGTCAATGCTTGATACTTATTAAATAGATGAAATAAATTTTGCACGTAAATATTATGTTCCTTCCTCTATACAGGGTGTTTGAAATTGCATTGTTTATACCCAAATTTAACCCTTTAAATGATTGGGCAGCCCATAAATGTTGTGTTAACCCCTGTTAGCCCCACGATTGGGTCGATATAATGTAATCGAGCCCCACGATTGAGTATGTCATAAATGTTGTGATATAGTTGCCCCACGGCTTGGGCGTACATAAATTGCTGTGATATAACCCTTATATTGCTTAAACACGTGTGAAAATGTTAGTTGCGATTATTTAATCATTATACTGTGTATTGTGGAATTGCTTTATTTAATTGAATCAGCTAGTCGAGGCAAAAGTAAATGATTAAATATTTGCAACCTTTTCCCTTTTAAATATCTTCTCCCTTTTTGTATTATTTACATCTATTAGATTTTTAGAAAATGAAGCCAGCAAAATAAGAGTTTATTACATTTAGAGACCTATTGAAACGTTTCAAGATGTCTATAACTTTTCATAAAATTTATCCAGAAACCCCAATTTGTCGGCTCTTACACTTTAAATTATTATTGAGATAAAACAGTTTAAAAAATAAAAATTAACATTAAATAACAATAAATATCTGACCTGAAGTGGTTTAGTAGGCTCTGCATTCCTAAGAATTGAAGTCGATATACAACCAAATTAATATCTTAATCGTTATGTCAATAAAAGGTTTTTCATTTCCACAATAGAATATTTACCATCAATTTGCTTGCACAGGCAGCATTCTCCAAAGTCTCGTATCCAAAAATTGTATTTCAGATCGTACTTGATCGTTATTTAAAGTTTTAACAGGAATCGTAACATTATTTTGATTGTAATTTAAGATTGTAATGGTAGTTTTCGGCTGTTAATCACGATGATAATTAAGATGGTAATTAAGAGCCCTGTTTTATTTATTATTGGAAATGGTATAATTTCCTAAATCTTATTTACTTACGTCTTTTTAGAAGTACGGCTCTCTTTGCACAATTATACACTCTTTAAAATAATTTTCACTTAACTTTTCACGTAAATATTTATCACATTTGGGTATAGTGACTCAATATTCAATTGTTAAGATAGTTATAGGATCGGCCTCCTTTTGTTTCTGATTCGTTGACTCCACGTGCTGGGCGAGCCAAGTGTATTATCACTTGTTATTTTGGGAAAGTTTACCAATTGTATGTATTTTAATTGCATGAAGCGATGCTCTTCGTCACGTAATTTAATGTTATACCTCACATCTAATTCAGAAATCCCAGGAATTTGTTTTACTAAATGTGGTTAAATTATTAAAGAAGGAGCTTCTTTTCATTGACTGTAGTTAGTTGTTGATTTTGTACAGGGTGTTGGTATTTTGCATAATAAACGAATTATGTACTTTTTATGATTCAAATGTTTAGTTTTCTTGATTTTTTGGTTGTTTATGTGATATATATATATATATATATATATATATATATATATATATATATATATATATTGCAGTTAGACTGGAAAGAAACCCTAAAATCGAGCCCTGCCGTTGGGCTGTCATAAATATGCAGTGTAGTTTCCTGGAATCATGCCCCACAAATTGGGTGCCATAAATACGTCGTGTACTTATTGTAAAATAAAGTTAACACCTACGAAAGTTAAAAAAAATTCCAAAATCTCCTGAAAAGCTCCTCCAAATTAGTATACCACGGCTAGCTCTACTTCCAGTTTCTTCAGAGATACTTACCCATTCTATATCTACTCTCTATCAGTTAGACTACCAATAAACATAATTACCAACCAAATAATTCAACAAAGCATACAGTCTTTTTATTCATGCAAATCAAAAGTTACGTCACACCAGCTCAATGCATACAAAAATGGATATAAAACATCTCCATAAATTTTCACAATATCAACAATTAAATCCTTTTAAATTTTCTAAATTTAATTTATTTCAACACTTCGTTTCAGTTCAAGTAGATGGACCTATCTGGACACCCTAAATTGAACTTTACCCTGGTCTATGGTGAGCTCAGTATAAACCCTGTTACTCTGAATGCATAAATAAATTGTATTTTGTTTCAAACTATTCTAAAGACCCGTTTACTCTTTACATCTAAATTATACGTCATGTATTTGTACCTTCAAATAATAAATTCAAAATGTCTTTTTCATATAACCTTCAAATTAGATTTTATGTTCATAAAATATTTACCAAATATGTCAAATCACTCTAACACAAAATACCAGCACAAAATGTTCAAGCAATAACAAAAGAAAACAAATTTCGTTACCTGGTGTATGCTCTTGCACCATCACCTCTGAAGATGTCGTCCACCAAATCTTTGTCGTTGCATTCCATCAAACTTCCCTCTGCTACATGTACATCAAACTCATTTCCACTCGTTCGTCCAATTCTATGCAGACGCCTATAGCTCCCCATTTAATTGTCAAAATATGTTAGTCAGCTTCTGAATATACCATACAACCAGCACCCTCATTCCAAAAAATAACTAGGCTTGCCTACCATAGTAACATCTTTTGTTTGTTATTCGTGTTTACTTACAGCCCCGTTTATGACGTAGCACCTACTCGTGCTTTCAAACACTTGTAATTTAAATTTAAATGGACTGCACTATCACCGATTTACAAATTTTTTAACTTAGATGTTACACCATATAGGTCCGAAGCGAACAGAAGAAATAAGAGAGCCTTACTACGTCTCCTAGTGTATTTGTAAGCGGTTCAGCTTACCTCCTGTACCCTACTTTCATTGAAAGTCACCTCTACCTTCACCAATTCTGAAAATCCAAAACACAACGATCTTTTAAAACAAAGAAATTTCTCATTCTTCGTAGCTTTAGTTCGAAAATACTGATTAGCATGCTCAACGGTCGCAATACTCCTAGAAAAGTCTCTCACTCCAATCGCAATCGGCCAATCAAAAACATTTCCCCCAGTGTAGGTCTATTTTCCAAATATGCTATCCTCGTCTAACTCATATTTGCTGTCTTTGTTAAAATTTCCGGTAACCGCATTCCGATTGCGCTCGACCTTATTTTGTTAATTACACATTTAAAAATAAAGTGTTGTTATTTATAAATTAGATATTTTGAAGTAATTAGTTTATTTAAATTTGATTTGGCGGTTTAAAAATTTAAAATAAATAAATAGTGTTCTTCACGGTACATTTTGAATCGAATTGCGTTAGGGAATTTATTTGGTTCTAGTTGTTATTTTGACGCTTAGTGCTTATTGTATATTTGTTAAAATTTGATATTTAATTGGGCGGTTCGAAGTTTAAATAAATACAAGGTTGCTTACGGTTCACCTTTAAACAAAACATTTTTATTGGACCAACGTTTTACGCTCTTCTAGCGTCGTTTTTTTTAGCGTCGTAACGGTCTAGTCGTTTTTGAGCTGCGTTTTAGGTGTCATTCTTTGTCGTTAGTTTTGTCAGCAGTTTAACACAAATCTACCCTTAGAAGCCTTGTACCTCCCACTGACATTACATTATATATATATATATATATATATATACAGGGTGAGCAGGTATATTAATGGATAGAACAGATAGGTATGTTTAAGCACTATAGTAACCATACACTACAACTATTATACAAGTCGTTACCCAAGTTACAACTCTTCATAGTACCTTCAGTTTTTATTTCATTCTAGTTCTCGAAATTATAAACGTATGATGGATGTTTCTTTAATAACCAAGTGATAGGTTATTTTTCACTACCAAGATTAATTTTAATACTACATTTAACTTCATAATAAAGTTAAGCGAATGGATTATAAATTCTTAGCAATTATTTCAGTAGTATGGTGAGAAAAAATGCTTTTTGAAACAGCCTGCTTCAGTATCATCACTCGTACGTTTCAGTAATATGTTTAGGTATTAATTTTGACATACGAATATACTTCCCAGTAAATATGTCATAATATATCATATGAAGGATAATTTTTTTTATATTCTACAAATAGTAAAAATGCATACATAATAATTTTAATTTATATAGCTCAATAATATAATTGTCGTAGTTTCACAATGTAGTCTTGCAAATATTGGCTTAAATTCAAAATGTACGTCGGAAGAGATAATTTTTTGATATAAATTGAACAAGACGAATTTAATTTTATTGTCTTGTTAACAGACTGTAAACAAGGTACATTTGCAAAATGAAACTTATAATTGTTGTTCTACTGCTTTCTGCTGTTGCCATTTTGGTAAACTCCCAACCCGCAGGTAAGTTTCAAAGTATTGCTATTATATCTTTATTGTAAATATAATTGGATCAAATTTTAAAACGGCATTTGAAGGTGAACTAGTGATTAAAAACGCAATATTTTCACTAACGAGTTAATATTTTATATTTTCTAAGCATATTCAAAATTTCAATATTTTTCATATTTTATATTTAAAACAAATGAAATATATATCTAAAAGTAGGCTCACTATTTTTAATAGTGTATCCGTATGTTAAAAAAAAATATTTGGAAACAAATATTTTGTTTCTAATTCGAAAAATTGTATTTTCAAAAACTTTCTCAAATTTTCATTTGTTAATAATTATAATTAATTATAATTAATTATAATTATAATTATAATTAAAATTATTTTCAGTAAATTTTTTCATTTAAACATATGTTGTGATGCATCGTTGAAAAGAGAAAAAAATATGCTATCTAACCATCTAAAAATCCAATATGGCGTCTATTTAAAATATGAAAGTTGATGCTAATATCTCGATAACCGCCATCTTGAATTTAATTTTAATATCACATTTAAGTGCACACAATTGAACTAAGTAACTTTTATAAGAAACATTTTTTCGCATCTTTTATTATAACAGAAATATTCGACTTCGAAGAAATTTGCAGTTTTCAGTTTTTTTTAAATAATTTCTAAACCGTTTGGAATTTAGAATGTATCTATGCGGAATTTAAATAAGCTATCCAAATGACACAACGTTGCCCATTTAAGCAGATCTCTATCATTAATAATAAGAAAGATACCCATGCTATCCTACTCAATTTGGGACACCCTGTATATTGTAGTGGATTTAAAGAGTTAAATTTGGGTATAAACAATGCAATTTCAAACACCCTGTGTAAAGAGAGGAACATAATATTTACGTGCAAAATTTATTTCATTTATTTAATTTAAATTAACAAGTATTGACATAATTTTATAATTAGGGATTAAACGGTAATAGATTCATAAATAAAAACAATTGTATAAGCCAATAGAAATTATTAATTAACTTAATTTATTTTAGTTTAAGGGGTTATAACGTTAGAAAACGCAGCAGAGCATGAAAATCGATAATCTCAAGGCAAAAGCTTTCTTAACAAACAGACAGACGTCGGTTATATAAAATACCTTGAAATGTAAGCTCCGAGTAGTGTTATTTTAAACGATCGTTAATTGAGCACAGCTGCACGTTGGAAAGATCATCTTTCGATTATTTGTGAAGATAACGAGAAAAGCTTCAAGGAAATATTCTTCAACCGTTGGTAGTTTCACATAAGCGCTAACAAAAGTTTCTTAAAGCGCAGAAGGGATGAACAATAAATAATATGCTTCAGAATGAGACGGGCATAAAAGCATTCACTTTAGTAGGCACGTATTCGATCCACGTGGGGTCCATAAAGACGCGGGTAGCTATATCGATCTTCTACAACTCAAGCAAGATTAGAATGCAACATCAAATATGCATAAGACGGGAATAGAGATATTATGGGCGGGGTTTAAAACGTCACTGAAATGTATCATTGGTCGAAATAGATAGGTTTAGAACAGAGGAACACGCGACAGGTGGATGTGATAGTTTGTTGGATGTAGCGTGTTGACGAGCAATATTTCTAGAAGTTTAAAACGGTTACACAAAATTTGCGGAAATGTTATTTTGCAATTAGGTATTTCGCGTAAAGTGTGGCCAAGAGGGGCCTGATTTTATGATATAAATACTCTGGAAAAATTAATGGACTCTTTAATTTTGCATCGCTTAACGACGTACAAAAATCAACTGACGAGGCTTGTAAGTATTAAAAATTTTGTAAAATTCAATAGCACAGTATTAGATTGTTTGTGGCCTTATAGTTAGAAACGCGAATAGTGTCGAGTTTATTTAAAATTTAACTGAGGTCCAACGAATACTTTAACAAGCTCGTAAATTAATAATACGATAATAAACAAGTGTAATATACATGAATTTGGATATTGAAATTGATATTGGATGGGTAGCATGAAGCGCAGCTTAGAGTGTGTTTATCTTTAAACATATGGTAGAGCCGCACGCATAACCACTAGGTCGAGGGGTTCAGGAACATAATACATCGTCAACGGAGATGGAATCTTCAAGTTTTTCTCGGTAACGCATTAGAGTTTGCTGTTTTTTTTATAAACTGTTGAAATTATTTGTGATATGTGAGTGAACTTTGATGGTATTTTTCGTTATTTTACGTATTGAAAAAGATACGTATAGCTGACTATTAATATGGTATTTTGAATATAAAACAAAAGGTGTACGTAAAGCATATTGAATTGCTTGATGAATTTAAATTTAATTATTAAGAGTACATGGGTTTTTTTAAGTTTGTAGTAATAGTATGCAAAGTGGAAAGCATACATTAATAAACTGGGTTATCATGAGCTCACCATACTCCAGTGTGTAGTAAGAAACCAATATAAGGTATTATTTGGGGCCCATTTACTCCTGTTCCATTAAATGTGTTAGAAATTTCCATTTTGAAAAACAAGGACTTTACAAAGATAGCATTTATTGAGGTGTAACTTAAGCACCGAACTGTAAATAACTTTGAATAATTATTTGTAAATAGTGGTTAATAAATATTGTATGATTGTTGTATTATTTTGTGATTTTATTGAATGGTGTGTGAACGTTAAAGAGAATGAGAGTAAATTTAAGTATACGAGAAGAAGCACAGCTGTGCTAGCCAGGGAAGCTGCTAAAGAAATTAATTTGATAGAGCAGAAAGCGGGTAAGAAAAATTTTGTGAATTTTTATATTTGTGAAAAAATTTTTTTTGAACTGGCGAGGTACCAGAGCATGAGCTCGAATGTTTTTTTGAAAGTGCCAGTTCTTGAGCTTAAAACAGGCAGTTCCACGGCGATATATATATAATATATATTTAATGCTATAATTATAGGGTAGTTTAGGGGTAGGTTAAGTCACAGGAGTCGTAAAATCAATAAAAAAACCTTCAGTTAACAAAAGCACATAATTACAGATATTATAAGAGTAAATAGGTCACTATACATATTGTTAAACGCATAAGAGATAGAAATATCCAAGAGTAGTTACAAGCTAAGATATGATTTGAAAACGTAACAAAATGCATCAAAATTAAATCAACAGGAAACCTATATGAATTGGCTTGATAAATATTTAACAAATGCGTGAAATATATCATCGTATACGCAGGCTAAAATTATGCATTATTTGAAAATCGTACGTTACATAAACAATTACATTTGTTCAAAAATCCAATATTAACTAAGAAATAAAGAAGCACCAAATTTATTTTGGTTTAAATTAGAATAAGCAATAAACAATGAATACGTGACTTAATAAACGGAAATTCGTGGGATTTCTCAATTAAATGGTAGGTGAGTGTAATACGTGACAATTTAAGCGTTCATACAAGTATTTGAACTAAACAACTGGTAAAATTCCCGGAAAACACAAAGATAAAGACAAAAGGTGTCGTCCTAACACGTGAATGAACGAATGGAAAACAAGAGAGGTACGGCTTTAAATACGATAAGAATTGAGCGACAAGTTTAGTATACATTTTAAACTGGGCTACGACAATACTCTGAAGTGCTAAATTATTTACGTAACCAGTGAGACGAAAGTAAATTAAAATCATTTTGAAAAGTGTACAAATTGTGCAAGTGTGAGCCGATCTATTATAGACGCAAGTAAACAACGACTTAATAAAAATACAATTTCTAACATAAATAAAACAGGGCTCCTGTTAATTACTTCCTGTTAATTACTCAGGTTAAATACTTCTTGTTAATTACTTCTTGTTAAATACTGACATGGTAAATGTTCTATTACTGTCTTGTTAATTACGGACATGGAAAATCTTTTATTTACTGATATTCAAATTGAATCTTAATTTGGATTAACTTATTACTGGCATCTTAATACTGGCTCTAACACTGACATTTAAATGGGATTTTAATAACGATTTGAATAGTATTTTGGTTTTAATGTCGACTTCCAAATTCGACTCTAAATATTCAGACGGCACGAAAACTCTTGGGGAATGCAGAACCATTCCAGGTTAGCGATATTGATATAATTTATTACTGAAAACTGTTTTAATTCAATATTTTTCGTTTATGTAAGAGACAACAAAACAGTAGTTTCATTGATCAATTTATGAAACGTAATAGGCATCTTGAAACGTTTCAAAAAGTTTTTAAATATAAGCAAAAAAGCTAGTTTTGCTGGCTTCAATTTATTAAATCTGGTATATGTAAATATTCTGAAAAGAGGAAAATTTAAAAGTTATAAATATTTAATCATTATACTGTGTATTGTAGAATTGCTTTATTTAATTGAATCAGCTAGTCAAGGCAAAAAAAATCCATAACTTAACATTTCACATCATAGGTGCTTGATTAATCACAGGGGCTGAAATATCACAGCATTTTATGACGCCCATCGTAGGGGCTTGTTGATTATAAATAGAAATATCACAGATTTTATGATACGAACAAATCGTGGGGCTAAATATAATATAAAGGGAATAACACAGCATTTTATGACATGCCCAACCGTGGGGATAAAAATTAATAAAACCATCGTAGGGGCTGGAGAAATATCACAGCATTTTATGTACACCCAATCGTGGGGCTGATATATCACAGCAATGTATATATATATAAATATATATATATATATATATATATATATATATATATCCGATCCGAATGGACTTGCACCTCGAGAAAGTTCTAGATTACTAGAACAGGTAGAACGGTGCGAGTGCTCCAATGAGTTAAAGAGCCAAACCAAAGGTTTTACCAAATTGGTAAGGTCTTTAGTGAAGAACCAGCCTAAGGTAGATCACCGAACGACAACAGCAGCTCTCTCGGTACTTAGATTGGCAGAGGCCGAGGGGTCGGTATGAAATTCTAAGACACACTACTGCGATGTGGAAGGCAACAGGAAACTACCACTGTTTTAAGATGCTGGCATTCTCTGAGATAAAAGCTTCCGGAGTTAAAATACTTTCCCATCCGGATCTCCTGAAGGAGACTACTTTGTAGGATGTGATCGCAAAGTTTCAAAGAAGAGCAGAGGACATTTTGCGAGTCGGAGCGTGGAGTGTCAGAAGCATGAAGCAAGTAGGTCAGCCTTACCATAACATATAATTTAACACTTTTCCTTTTTTGGAGGGGATAACCAGGTATTATTTCATTTTCTTATGAAGGGGAATCATGTAAACATGTTGGAGTTTCTTAACAACCATCAGGTTGCTAATATCTGTGTAGAGCCACGTAGATAAGAAAAAGATAGAAGGATATAGGAAGACCTAGACCAAGCTATATTAGTCAAATTATTAGAAATTTAGGTTGTGAAGGGTAGGTAGAACTTCTTAGATTAGCACAGAATAGAAAAGAAGTTAGAGCTGAGTCAAACCGATCTTAAGTAAGGTCAAAAACAAAACAACAACAGGTGAGGTTAGGAAGAAGCGGTAGTAGGATTATTTGGTTTAGGCATGAGAAACGACAGGAAAAATAGGCTGGTAGAATTTTGCGACAAGAACAATTTAATCATCACAAACACATTATTTCAACCTCATGCTAGAAGACGATACACATGGAAGATACAAGAAGCTATAGAAAATATCAAATAGATTATATTCTTGTTAGGCAACGGTTTAGGAATCAAGTAAAAAAACTATAGAAGCTGCCCAGAAACAGATATAGACACTGTCTACAACATAGTAATTATGAAGACCGCTCTTGAATTTAAAAAAAAGGAAGGAAAAAAGGCACTTTGACTTTGTGAAACTAAAAGATAAAGATATCCACAAACGATTTGAAAAAGAGTCAAATGAATTGCTAAAAGATTACGGAAAAATTTCTGATACTAAGGAAGTAGAAACAGAATAGAATAACTTTAAATCCAGCTTTGACATGGCGGCCAGAGATATTCTGGGATATGCACAAAAAGAGAATAAACCATGGATAACAAAGTATATCCTGAATTTAATAGAAGAAAGACGAAAATACAAAAATAAATAGACGAAACAGGAAAACAAAGATACAAAGTCATCAAATGAAAAATTATTCGCAAATGCAGGAAAGCTGAAAAACAATGAATTGATGAAAAGTGCAAAGAGTTATAAACTAAGATGGAAATAGGAAAGACAGACGAAGCATACAAACTAATTACAATGAATTTTAAAAATATAAAACAATATAGCAAAAATGTAAGGAACACGGGAGGAAACGTCATAATATATTGGGAATTTATATAAAGGAGAACTAACAGCATTAGAACAGGAATCAGACATGAAATGTCCTATAATTAGTTTGCATTAGCATTAAAAGACTCTGAAAAATGGTAAGGCGCCAGGTACAGATAAAGTGCATGCAGAAACTCTAAAAACCGTTGAACAAGCAGTAAGCTATATGTACGAGATACCCAAAAATTTCAAACATAACATCATAGTAAGTAACTATACCAAAAGAAGGAAGCACGGATAGATGTGAAATAGATGTCAAAAATATTAACCTGAATTGTAGAAGAAGGAATGGAAAAACACGCTGAAAAAGCACTAGGAGAAGAGCGATTTGGGTTTAGACAAAACAGCGGAACACGGAAGGCTATTTTAACTCAGAGGGTGGGAATGGAGAAAACAATAGTAAAAGGGGAAAGCGTGTATATAGGGTTTGTAGATCCGGAAAAAGCATTCGACAATGTAAAATGGAAAAAAAATTGTTCGAAATACTCAAAAAGATTGGAATGAGTTTTAGGGATAGACGGATAGCTGATACAAAGAGCAAACAGCGGTAATAGAATTAGAGCAGGAACGTAGAGAAGTAAATGTTAGGAAAAGGGTGAGACAGAGATGCGCCCTATCCCCATTAATTTTTAACTTGTACATCGAAGAGGCAATGAATACCATCGAATGCAGAAACACATTTGGAAATATTATGCAGGAACAAAAAATGGATATTGTAGATGATATAGTGGTATTAGCATCTAGCAAGGAAGAGTTGGAAGCAATTAAATAGAAACAGTTCTAACGGAAAGATACGGTATGAAAATGAACAAAAATAAAACTAAAGTACTAGTATGCAAAAGAGGGAAACATAAATCAAAAACAAGAATACAAATATGTAACAAGAACTTACAACAGGTTAAGGATTTCTGCTACCTAGAAAGTCAAATAACGCAAGATGGGAATAGCACAAAAGATATACAACAAAAATTAGCACAAGATCATGCTACATTTAACAAGATAAAGTAACTACTGTGTTCAAAGACAACAAACATAAAAATAAGGAAAAGATTGCTTAAGACATATGTGTGGAGCACAACACTGTGCTGCTGTGAAACCTGCAATGATAGGTCACATACTAATGCACGAGGAAATAGTGAGGAATATATTAGAAGCAGAGATAGGAAAAAAGAAAAGTAGAGGTAGACCTAGGTTAGACTATTGCACAAATGAAAGATGTAGGCTGTAGGAATTTCAGTGAAATGTGCAAGCTAGCTCCGAATAGAATTCAATAGAAGTACGTGTCCAATCAGTTCCAAAATGAAAAACCTAATGACAAAAAAAACAGTACTTATATTTGATGATTATTATAAGCAACTACAGGTGTTGGTTTTGCAATATTTTCAACCAATGTTGATTGTGCGAAAGGATATATTGGAAAACTATACATTTCGTTCAAGTGTTGGGGATCTTGGTTGCCGAAGGCTGCTTAACCCCCTTCACACACCCTGCATTTGATTTTTCCAATGTTCCACCCAGAAAGCGAGTTCTTTTTTTACCTGAAAATTTGGAATTTTGACAAACCCTTCCTGTTCCAAGCAAGGTAGAGATCTTTAACGTGCGTGACACACTCACACACCGGACCTCTATTTTACCTCTCATCCGAACAAGAGCGTATTTTTGTGAAAAATGCTCGCCTAACATTTTTCAAGCGGACCGTTTCGGGATTCGAACCCGGGACTTTGGGCGTAGTAGTCACACACATACCAACTACACCACGGAGCCCCCCCCCCCTTTAACAAACCACAGAATACTACTGGGGAAATAGTGTATAAATTTATAAAAAATAGTAAGGGAACCGAACTGCATCCAATAAGTAAGAGCAGTGGCTTTGTTCGAAAACAACAAACATAGAAACAAGGAGATAATTGTTGAAAGCATATGTGTGGAGCATACCACAGTACGTATATCAAATAGGGACAGTAGGAAAATCAGACAGAAAAACGATAGAAGCCTTTTGGAATGTTGCGCTTCAAATGTATGGGGATGATAGCACGGACAAACAAGGTTACTAACAAGGAGGTTATATAAATGGTAGGGTATCATAGATATATCTAGAAAACAAAAAAAAATAGAAGAAATGGAAGGGCAGGATACGTTCTAAGGCATTGTTGGGGAATAGTGTGGGATATATTACAAGCAGAGATAGAAAAAAAGAGGTAGAGGTAGACCTCGATCAGACTATTGCACGTAGATAGTGAAAGATGGAGACTGTGGACATTTCAGGGAAGTGTGTAGGTTAGCTCAGAATAGGAAACAATGAGGGTACACGTCTTACCAGTTCCAGGACTGATGCTGATGAACCTCAAAATTAATACCTTTTATTTGTGATGCCTGGATCAAAACCTAATGGACATATGTATTTATGGTCTTCATTTATATCAAAAGATCATCTCAGTCACACTTTTAATTCTACATTCAACTTAATTTTTACTATTTATTTAAATTATCAAAACTTCAACTACATGAAATTATTCAATATATGTAGTGTCTCTCATCACTCACATATATCTCAACAGATCATGTTGGAAAAGTGCTCATTCCTTTTCTGACCACAAATAATTCAATTGCTAAATTGTACAATGAAAGCTTCTAATTAGTTTGGTGTCTTATGGATAATTCTGTTGCTTAAATAACGCGGTTAAACAAATCATGGTATTAATGTTTCTAATTTCAGGTTCAAATTGCAAATTTTGGGGAATTACTGTTTCTTTCACAGTATGTAAAACAGCATGTGATACCGGCATTGCACCATTTGGAACCTGCAATCCCGAGTTTGTGTGTTGTTACCTCTAACTTTAAAACAATATTGTATCTTCGAATACATAATTATTCATATCAGTTGACGACCTATCGTTAATGTAAAATAAAATGTATTTAGTATTTCTTTAATATAGATATTGAAAAAATAAATTGTTATTCGCTTTTGTTTAAATTTTGATTTGATAAAGAAAGGAAGATGTATATTATACAGAAGTTAAGACTGCAAATTTTATTTATATTGTAGTGATTCGTAATGTTTCTAAGTCGATTTCTCATTGGTTGATAATTATTGCAAATATTATAGTGTACATTTCGATATTCAAAAGTATTTGTTAGAATAGCTCAGTAACCACTTGCAGGTTTCTAAACGCAGTTCCGTGACGTCAGAATTAACGTTATAAGAGACGCATGTGTAGGGACGATCGATCAAGTCGACAAGGTTAAAGGACTTTGTTTTTAGATTTCAAGATGGTAGGTTGAAAGACTTCACTTGGCGGTTATTATTAAAGGTAATGTTTTATAAGTTTATAATGTAGTGGTTATGTAAGGTAATTTGAGTATATCTTGTAATTCTAGCTTTGTTTTGAATGTGATGTTGGTACTTATTGTAAAACCGTTAGCTATTTAACCATTCAAGGAAATATTTTTATGATTACCTGTTGCTTTTTGAGATTGATGTATACAATGCTACCTTGCCGGTTGTTTTACTTGTGATGTTTAATATGTAATTTTATGTGGATTTACGATATTACCGAACATGTTTTATGTATAAAGAATCAATGTACCCTTACTGTGATTTTACGAGCAATTAAAAAAAATTATCAACATCATCCTTAGATATATTGAATCAAATTATTAGGCTATTTTGAGTATGAACAGTGATATATTTCTATGTTATATTTGTTTTGATTTTAAGATAGTAATTAAATTAACCACAAAGTTGTTGTGTATATTTTTTATTTGTAATGCCACGATGTGTTTATTTTTTTAAAAAGTACGTTTTAACCGATGCAATCATAATGAATAATTTTTGACTGCGAAGAAGTTGATGATTCACCACCAACATACAGTTCGTTGTTTGGCGATAGTGACAGGCTAAATAAAAATAAAATTTACGAAGAAGAACCACCTTCATACTGTTCATTATTTAGTGATGGTGGAAGTTCGGTAAATTGTTCTGAGGTTTACGAAGAAAAGCCACCTCCACACTGTTCATTATTTGGGGATCACGAAGAATTACCACCTCCGTACGGTTCGTGGTTTACCAGAAATAATCCCTGCCTACATCCAATATGTGAGACTCCCACACCATATGATGATTCGCTGCCTTATGGAAGTGCTAATTTAAATGCACAGACTCAGGTTTTTAGAAGTTTGGTCCCAATCGAATTTGGTGAAGAAGTAGGGGAATATAAAGAGTTTCAAGCACAAAATTTATCAACACCCGTGTTAAGCATTTTCAACCTTGGTGAGGATAAGTTACCTAGGAAGTAATTTAGACACTTGAGCAACAGTGGGTATTGTATACCCAAAACAGGTATTGGCTGAATCTTTGAACAAAGAATTTGAGAAAACGGAAGTGTATATGCATACGCATGCATACACGTAAGGATGCAGGTATGAACCTTTCATCATTATCATTAGGTCTTCAGTCTTGGAACTGGTTAGACGCGTACCATCATTGTTTCCTATTCTGAACTAACCTACAGATTTTCCTGAAATTTGCACAGTCTGCATCTATAACTATCTGATCTAGGTCTACATCTACCTCTTTTTTCCTATCTCTGCTTGTAATATATCCCATACTATTCCCCAAAAATGCCTTAGAACGTATTCTGCCGTTCTATTTCTCTTATATTTTTCCCCAGATATCCTTGTTCCCCTACTATTTCTGTAACCTATTTGTTATTATCTTTGTCTGTCCATGCTATCGTCCTCATACATCTGAAGCACAGCATTTCAAAAAGCTGCTACCGTTTTTCTGTCTGCGTTTCAAACTGTCCGTATTTTATAGGCATACTGTGCTGTGCTCCATACATATGCTTTCAACAATTTTCTTCTTGTTCTGTTTGTTATCTTTCCTCCTAGACGCTGTTCTTTCTTGTTAGATGCGGTTCGGTCAACTTCTATTGTTTTACAATTATATACCCTATTTCTCCGACCTTCAGTGGTTGTAAAGGGAGGTAAGCAGTCTGTGGCTGCCAAGTTCCCCCAACACTTAACCATTTACCGTTTTAATATATTTTCCAATATATCTTTTCGCACAGTTATCATTAGTTGCAGATATTTCGCAACCAACAACTAGTTGTTTATACTAATCATCAGATTTATCTGCGCTTATTTTTTCGTCATTAAGTTTTCCGTCTCAAAATTGGTTGCACACATATCTGCACTTATTTATATTCTGAGCTAGCCTACATAGTTTCCTGAAATTCTCACACAGCATGTTATACAGCTCGTTCCCCTTTTATTGTTTTCTAATTTTATGCCTTATTTTACCGAGATTCAGTGAAGGGGGTTAAGCAACCTGAGGCTACCAAGATCCCCCAACAGTTATACATTTGCCGAAATAATGGTTTTCCAGTAAATTCTTTCACACACTTAACATTATTCGAGAATATTGCCCAACCAATTCTTGTAGTTACTTATAATAATCATCATGTTTAAGCACAGTTATTTTTTCGTCATTAGTTTATCCATCTTGGTATTGGTTGGATGCGTACCTCCATTGATTTCTATTCTGGGCTAGCCTACACATCTCCCTGAAACCCCTACAGCCTACATCTTTTACTATCTGTGTGCAGTAGTCTAACCTAGGTCTGCCTCTTCTTCTCTTTTTTCCTATCTCTGCTTCTAATATATTCCGCACTATTCCCTCATGCCGTAGTATTATAGCCTTTTTACTATTGTGAATTTATATATTAAGGGATTTTTCCTATTAGGTTTTTTCTATGTGACCAGCTGAAAGGCACAAGAAAGTTTTACGAGGATTTCCAGTAAGCGGATAGAGCCCACGGCAAGTTCCGATGGAAAATGGCTCGTAGATGAGGAAACCTCAAAAGGCTAAGCGGCTAGTCGAACTATTTGCTCTGGGTAGAACATGAGCTGTGGGTCGGGGTTGGACTGCGACCAAAAATGTAGAAAATATGGCGCCACCGAATTTTTCTATACGAAGAAGACCTTACTTAAGTCCCTTGTACAAAGCGAATGCGGAAACCTTTATTCAATTACCGCTATACAATTTTTTACATCTACACAATCCCTAAAGTTTCTTACCTTATGGCTCGACTTTGACCTTTATAGATGCACTGCTACACCTGTGAACAGATTAAACAAAGATAGCACTGTTTGTGCATTTATACCCAAAATTTAAAATTTAATTCTAATCAACCTTCATTCATTTTTAATTAAAAAGAATAGCCTTGACCAAAATAAAAATCTATTCCTTCAGTATTTAGCATGTTATTTACAAAACATCTTTTTCCTTTAATATAAGCTTGATTAATTTAAATTATTGCAAAACATGTACATAAGTACTTAATAGTATGTATACAATTGAAACATGTTAATTTCTGTTAGAAATGTCTAGCAAAATTTATTTAAAAATGAGTAAGCAAGAGTTCCTCTCTTGAATTATTAACTATATGTAACAATTTCAGTTGGTTGAGTAGTACCACTTAACCTCACAAAAATACTCCACTCAGCAATTCGTGAAATAAGCAATATAAAAATTTAATTTTTAAAATTTAAGTAAATCATTTTTCGAATAATTAAATTAAATTTCTTGGAATATAGAATTTAACTTTTCTTATCTCATAATGACATCTTCCGTATATTAGCTATATTAATAAAAAGACAAAGTGAAAACTTACAGGTTCCTGTTGCTTAATTTAACAAAAAGATTTAAAGTGAAAATTTACACGTTTCTGTTGTTTAATTTGAAAAATGAATAGTCTGTCTCCCTCCACAGTACTTGAAGTTCAGATCACGTGATCAAACAAAAAATTATTTGTCTGCTATATCCATGCTACAGCTGACATATGAAATTAAATTTACATACCCGATGTGCATCTGGTGGAAAAATACCTGCTAGGCATATGGGCTGTACCCGGAATTATAGTTGATGATTTAATATTCGCCTGCTTCAAAACTTAATACAGGAAATATCCAATTCCATACAACCAGATTTACTGTTTATTGAAGTTCCAAACCATATCACAGCATTCATATTAACTAGTTGATGCACGCCAAATCCACATTCGTACAAAGGTTAAACCACTAAATACTGATAAATTTCATTTCTAAATTTTTTTAAATTTTCCTACGTTGAAAGTTAATTAAAATTACGTTTTAACTAAAAGTTCATATAAACCCAAAAATTTACATATTAACCAAAAGTTACATATTAACCACAAGTTGCATGTTAACCAAAGGCCCTTCAAACAAAATAATCGCTTCGTCATCTGCGAGCTATTTCCAACAAGTGGACAACAAAAATGCACCTCGCCGAGACGATATCTCATCAAGAAAACAATTTAAATTTCGTGTGCTTCCAACACGTGGATTCGACAAACGTCATCGTCCTTGTGTTTAAGGAACAATTGACCTCTTCTAACGACAGCTGTATTGGAAGTGATCATATCACGCGGGTTACCGCCTGACAACAAGCCCAACGCTACAATCGTCTAACAGAGGGAGCTCTAAGAATGACACTAATAGAAAAGTATCTTTTGTCACCGCATAATTTAAATTATACACTTCTGAAGTAAAGGTTATTATTGTATTCGACAATATTTAATATGTATTTTTTTAGATTGTGTAGCATTATCATGCATTAAGTTTGTTCTTATTAAATAAATAGATTAAATTTCTGTAGACATAATGATAGAAAATAAAATCGTTACAGTATGTGGCCTATCATCCTGTAGCACCACATTTCAAACGCTTCTACCTTTTTCTTGACTGCTTCTCCTACTGTCCAGGCTTCACAGCCGTACAGTGCTGTGCTCCACACATATGTTTTAAGCAATCTTTTCCTTGTTTCTATGCTTGTGGTCTTTGAGCACAGTAGTTGCTTTTTCTTGTTAAATGTAGCACGGCCTTGTGCTAATCTTTGTTTTATATCTTTTGTGCTTTTCCCATCTTGCGTTATTTGGCTTCCTAGGTTGCAGAAATCCTTAACTTCTTGTAAGTTCGTGTTACATACTTGTATTCTTGTTTTTGGTTTATTTTCCCCACCTTTGCATACTAGGACTTTAGTTTTAGTTTTGTTAATTTTCATACCATATCTCTCTTTTAGAACCGTTTCCATCTCATTAAGAGCAGCTTCTAACTCTTCCTTGCTAGACGCTAATACCGCTATATCATCTGCAAATCTAAGCATATCAATTTTTTGTCCCTGCATAGTAATTCCAAATGTCTTCTTGCATTTGACAGTATTCATTGCCTCTTCTATGTACAAGTTAAAAAATCAATGGAGATAGGGCACATCCCTGTCTCACCCCTTTCCTAATGTTTACTTCTCTACGTTCCTGCTCTAATTCTATTACTGCTGTTTGCTCTTTGTATAAACTATGTACTATTTGTCTATCCCTATAACTGATTCCAATCTTTTTGAGTATTTCAAACATTTTTTTCCATTTTACATTGTCGAATGCTTTTTCCAGATCTACAAACCCTATATACGCGCTTTCCCCTTTTTCTATTGTTTTCTCTATTATCACTCTCAGAGCTAAAATAGCCTCCCGTGTTTTCCTATTTCGCCTAAACCCAAATTGGTCTTCTCCTAGTATTTCTTCCGCTCGTTTTTCCATTCGTCTTTGCACAATTCTAGTTAATATTTTTGACACGTGTGCTGTCAAACTTATTGTTCGAAAATTTTCACATCTATCTGCGCCTTTCTTTTTTGGTATAGTTACTATGATGCTACGTTTGAAATCTTTGGGTATCTCGCCTGTCTCATACATATAGCTTACAAGTTGGAAGAGACGTTCTGTTATTGCTTGTCCAGCGGCTTTTAGAATTTCTGCTTGCATCTTATCTGTACCCGGCGCCTTACTATTTTTCAGACTCTTTAATGCTAATTCAAACTCATCTCTAAGTATAGGATATCCCAAGTTATCATTTTCAATGTCTGATTCCTGTTCTAATGCAGTTAGTTCCTCTCCTGCATATAAATTCCCTATATATTCTTGCCATCTACTCACTTTCTCTACGTTTTCTATAATGACGTTTCTTTGTGCGTCCCTTATATTTTGCTATACGATTTTATATCCCTAAAATTCATTCTAATTAATTTGTAGGCTTCGTCTGTCTTTCCTATTTCCATTTTAGTTTGTACCTCTTTGCACTTTTCATCAATCCATTGTTCTTTAGCTTTCCTGCATTTTCGAATAATTTCCCATTTTATAGCTTTGTTTGCCTGTTTCGTCTGATTTATTTTTGTATTTTCGTCTTTCTTCTATTAAATTCAGGATATCCTTTGTTATCCATGGTTTCTTATTTTCTTTTTGTGTATACCCCAGGATATCTCTGGCCGCCATGTCTAGGCTGGATTTAATGTTATTCCATTCTGTTTCTACTTCCTTAGTATCAGATATTTTTTCGATATCTTTGAGCAATTCATTTGCCTTTTTTTCGAATCTTTCATGAATATCTTTATATTTTAGTTTCTCTAAGTCCAAGTGCCTTTTTCAGTTCCTTTTTTTCAGATTTTTAAATTTAAGTGCGGCCTTCATAATTACGATGTTGTGGTCACTATCTATATCTGCTTCTGGGTAGCTTCTACAGTCTTTTACTTGATTCCTAAACCGTTGTCTAACAAGAATGTAATCTATTTGATATCTTCCTATATCTCTTGGCATCTTCCACGTATATCGTTTCCAGCATGTTGTTGAAATAATGTGTTTGTGATGATTAAATTGTTCTTGTCGCAAAATTCTACCAGCTTATTTCCCCTGTCGTTTCTCGTGCCTAAACCTGTAACGAATATATATTCTATAGCACCATGTTCGCAAGAATCGCTTCAGTATAATTTTATTCTGTGGTATTTAATTCTCGTATTTGATGCTATAATATCTAAGAGAAACAATTCTATATTGAAACAGGAAATCATGTTCGCTTAAATAACTTAAATGCTTTGCACGGAGATATTTAATAATATTATACATTCAGGGAACGTATTTATATAGGGTCTAGTCGTTTGTGTTGCCTAACTTGCAGGCGGATTGTTCCATTTCATTCGTTAGAATGAAACGTTATTATTTTTTTCTCTAATTAGTAAAGCTTTTCTCTGATTGGTTACAAGGCTAGCCTCACGCATGGGAGCCAGTGAAATGTTACTTTTTCTTTATTTAATTTAATTATGGAGTGAGTCAATTAGTGAACAAAACCTCGGTGGACCTACGAGCTTTACTATATTCGCGGTCTAGTCTGGGAATTACCCCAAGGGTGAGCAATGAGTTTGGGCGTGGGTATATGGTGGGCTCGACTACAAACGGGAACAAAAAAACGAAAATGGACGCCACTGCATCTACATAGACAATGAACAAAACTAAAGTATCCTTTAGGAAGACGCAGAAACCTATAGGATATAATGATTACCAAAAAATATACAAACTACAATAAACAATACCTCTGGAAACCTCTTGGACCTCTGCCCTAGCTTCCACGATGTCGGATCTGCAAGAAAATGTCACACAAAAAAAATAAAATATAAGACACCGTTTGTGCCTTACAACAACAAAATATTTCGATCTTTATAGATCGATTGGCCTGAATTCAAAACCTTAATAACACCTTACCTATGAGAAAATACTCTACTGGAAATTACTTATTCTGTTTCTATTACCTGGTACTGTATCAACTTTTTCCACATTCAAAATTTTGTCGATCTAATTTGAGCAATGTTAATTTCAATTAGTGAAATAAAAAGACGGAGGTATTAATTCAAAATTTAATTTAAATAGTATTCTCTTTTGTTGCAAAAATTATTTATAAAAAAATTTAATAATCAATATATAATAAGTTTCAAAAATTTCTTAATATGTTTCTCTATAATCAGAATACTCAACATAAAGTAAGTTTCAGAAATCTCAAAAATTAGCTTCTCTTCTTAGAGAGGTCTTAGTATTTATAAATTATTTAATACAGTCTAGGTTCTTAACATCCATAAAACAGATCTGTTCTGGCTTACAAAATTTTATCTAAAGAACTTGTTACATAAACAGTTCATATGGTCTAAGCATGAAATTAATAAAAGTCAGTTCAACATATGTTCAAGGCAGCTTAGATATTCTACTAATCACAACATATTGCAAGAAACATCTTTCAATCAAAGGTGAATTTCGTACATATTTTTAACAATTAACATGTGCATCATAATTGCACTTTGAATAACAACTTTTAAATCATCTAAAGGTTCAAAAATTTCTCTTACAAAACAATATAGTTCCAAATGAAGAATATTTGACTTATTAAATTTTTAGGTTATACTTTCAAACTAAATTTTACGTGGTATATGAGCATGAACACATTTTACAAACAAACTTGAAATTTCCGTTATTTAACGAAAGTTTCCCATGATTTAGTAGAGAGTAAATTAAAGCTTTAACCTTAATTAGCACACGAAATTGATTTTCAGTAAAAAGTTTATAAGTACCTGATAGATTATGTTTCAATTCTACAACGGCGATGTTGACGAACGTAATAGATGAACTAAGACGCTCAGCATTCCATCTGCTTGATATTCCGAAAGATACAAAACATGCCTGCATTAACCATAATTCCTCGGACAGCTTTAAAACAACTAATTTCACAATACTCGACCAAAATCTAGTTCCATTGTTTAACGTGTTCCTCAAACCTGCTAAAGAGATTGAACCAAGTATTAGTTTTAAACACGGCTGATTAATTACACGGTGCTTACCACTAGTGGATTTTCTCACCACGTGTTGTAGCTGTTGCCTTAAGTTGACTGGGCGGCTTACACGAGAGCTCTCCGTGAAGCCTCCGCACGACAACCAAGAAGCCCTACTACTCTCTTAGAGCTATCCTTAACTCCCACTTACAAGCGGAGCTCACCATCTTCAAAAGTGAAGTCCTCGTACCCGCGGTTGCTTGCAAGATGGCCGTGTTCCTTCCTTGCCAACGCTCTTAGCCCTCGCGTCACTTTTCGCGCAGGCGTTATGTTTAACAATTGTTCTAGTGGACATCAGAACGCCTGTAAGTTATGTAATTCAAGTTACGTTCAAGGTATCCAAGATATCAAAAGTATAGGAGTCCCTGTTAAATACTCCTTATAGGTAAAAATAATATAAGCGGAAAGAGTTGTTCTTCTTTATAGTACATTAAATTAATTAACGATTACACGCTAAATGACAGATTCGCAGAATAATAACAGTTAGAACTGTTTTTCCCTCAGAGATATGAAATGTAACAAAAATTTTGTTACAAGAATTAAGATAGCGCGTGCGTGTATAGGTCACGGGGTAATGTGCCACGCAGATAAGGTGCCATACTAGAACGGAACGAGGTCGGCCATTGCTTTTGTAAATGTAGTCGAGTTGGCATTGTTCTTAAAAGCATGAATCTTCAGGCCTTGCATAGGTGGGGCCTCCGGATCGGCGTGAGATGGTAATGATAGGGGGGCGAGTCGCCTTGGGACACGGAGTGAAGCTCCAGGCTCCTGTGACACCGGCAAGGCACTGGAACGCGCCGTCTCTTGAATTGTTGTGTCGGAATTTGTTAACGGTAAGATCGCATTAACCAAATAACTTTTAAAATATTTTTATTCCTTTAGCGTATGACGGAACAATATATTAAGATGTTGCAATAACATAATGATATGGTAGGACGGTGATAGATTTGAATAAAAGATTGGAAAGCTATCCGTTTAACAGGGCAACTACAGCTGTTGTTTAATGTTTTGTTACGACAATTTGATGAGCAGATTTCAGAGGATGTACGTCGCAGTTTGATAACTAGGGATGAAGACATCAACATATACAGGTATCAAACCTTTTTTTGTCTTGTTTGTGAGAACTCGTGAATGCTCACATAAATAGTATTCAAGGATTGTTTGGTCAAGTTAAATTTTGTGCATATAGAACAACGTAGGAGAAAATTGCCACAAAATGCTATAGTAATAATTTTGTAAGATTTGCAGAAATTCACTTGTTAAAAATATGAGACTTCAAAGTCCATTTCTTGCTTTTTAGAAAATTTATTTGCAGATGTTAAATTTTAATAAGCTCATAATACCTGAATTAAATGAAAAGTTGTTTGTCCAAGTTAACTGCACGTGAATCATATTTTTTTTAAGAAATAATTTATGAGAAACATATGTGAGCCAATAATCAGATCTGAGCACTTGGTGTCAAAACTTGTTTTAAAATATTATTAACTTAAGGTCTTGTTATGTCAAAGGCAGATGTATAGAAAAACAAATTTTATTAGTTTATTTTGTAAACATATTTAAAAAAAAATCAAGAAAGAGAAACTATATTAAATTTCATTTTTAGACTCAAGTCTTTTATTCTATGCATAATTAATTTTACTAAATTTTTAAAGAAAATAAGTTTGTTGAATAATGAAATTATACGAATGCTGAAGTAATTTATAAAGCACAGATGTGCTACAACTGGTTTGTTCTAGGTATTCATTTTTGATTTAAATATCTTTGGTGTGGTAATCTCAATATTATCCACCTGTAATTATTAGCGTGTTTTTTTATTGGAAAGCACAAATTGTGTCTTTCTAATAGAGAATTTGTTGTGTATTTTTTTCCAGGATCATCGAAATCAGAGAGGTCGTAAGTATGTTCCAGAGGTTTCCAGATACATTAGTTCAGTAAGTTGTAAGTTTTTTATTGTGTTCACATCCCGTGAGTTTCTGTATCTTCTCATAGGAGTAATGAATCTTTAGAGTAACCGTTCATACAGATACAGTGGCGGTCAAGTCATTTTCCTTTTGTTTGTTTATTGTAGAGTTTAGACCATCCCCACACCCTTTCTCATTGCTCACCCTTGGGGTAATTCCCAGACTTAGCCGCGAATAATTAAAGCTTCACTTTATCCAGCGAGTGGAGGCCAATAATAAAAAAAAAACCATTTTAAACCAAATAAACCTACTACCGCTCCTTCCCACCCTTCACCTACCACGGCATTAAAATCCCCCGTAATTATTAAATTTTCATGTCCTTTTACGTATCTTAATATGTCTTCGATATCTTTGTATATGGCTTCTACCTCTTCGTCACTGTAGCTAGAGGTGGGCATGTATACTTGTATTATTACTATGTTTACCGGTTTAGATTCTAATCTAACCATGAGTACTCTTTCGTTCTTTTGTAAGTAATTTTCTACACAGTATCCTATCTTTTTCCGCATAACTATCCCCACATCCAAATTTCCTTCCTCTGCCCCTGTATGAATTACCCTGAAGTCTCCACTCCAAAAATTCCCCGCCTCTGGCCACCGAACTTCGCTAATCCCTACTATGTCTAGTGGTAACCTATTCATTTCGATTTTTAGGTTCTCTAGCTTACCTACTTGCTTCATACTTCTAACATTCCACGCTCCGACTCGCAGAATGTTCCTGACTCTTATTTTTAACTTTCCGATCGCATCCTCCGAAGTAGTCCCCTCCCGGAGATCCGAATTGGGGACTATTTTAACTCCGGAATCTTTTACCCCAGAGAATGCCATCATTTTATTATAATTTAGGTACGCTGTGTACTTGGGAGGTTAATGTGGTGGTTTCCTGTTGCCTTCCACATCGCGGTAGTGTGTCTTAGACTGCCATACCGACCCCTATGGTCTCTGCCAATCTAAGTACCGAAAGAGCCGCTGCCCTCTTTCGGGGACCTGTCTTAGTCTGGTTCCTCACTAACGACCCTACTACTTTGGTTGGACCTGTAGTTTGGCTCTTTAGCTCATTAGAACACGCAAGCCATTTCACCTGTTCTAGTAATTTAGAACTTCAGCAAGGTGCAGGTCCATTCGAAATGGTATGAACCTTTATACATATGTTTTTATATGAATATGTTATTAAGTTGCTAGGTTAATGTTGGAATTTTTGGACATTATTATTAACGTTACCACTTATTATTATGAATTTTGTGTAGAATATCAAGAGTTATTGGTTATGTTTAATTCGGAGTCAATTTGTTTTAATTGTAGAATTTACATTGATTAGTACCGGGTTAAGGTAATTTTTAGTTAAATAGATATTTTCTTGTTGCATTCATGTATGTCTTTTAATTTATTGTGTAAAAGACCAAGAAAGTGAAAGGTTTGTCGATATAGGTAACTTATACAGATAACACATCACTCAATAAGTCCGTAGGATAACTAAGAAAAACACATTTTTTTGGCGAAATTCGATTTTATTCATCAACATACATTCCTTCAAGAGTGATACAATCAGTCCAACGCCGTTCTAGCATTTCGATACCTTTTTTGTAAAACAATTCGTCTTTGGCCTCAAAATAAGCTTCAGTTTCAGCGATCACCTCTTCATCCGAGCCAAATTTTTTCCGGCGAGCATTTTTTTCAGGTCTGCGAACAGGTAGTAGTCGCTGGGGGCCAAATCTGGAGAATACGGTGGGTGCGGAAGCAATTCGAAGCCCAATTGGTGCAATTTGGCCATCGTTGCGATCGACTTGTGACACGGTGCATTGTCTTGGTGAAAGAGAATTTTTCTTCTTCATGTGTGGCCGTTTTTGGCAATTTCTTCCTTCAAACGCACTAATAATGCCATGTAGTATTCGCTGTTGATTCTTCTTCCTTTCTCAAGATAGTCGATGTACAAAATTCCGTGCGCATCCCAAAATACAGACGCCAAAACCTTACCAGCCGACTTTTGCGGTTTTGGTCGCTTTGGACGTGGTTCTCCGGCTGCAGTCCACTCAGCTGACTGCCGATTAGACTCTGGAGTGTGATGGTGGATCCATGTTTCATCCATTGTCACATACCGACGCAAAAACTCCTTTTTATTCCGGTTGAACAGCTCCAAACAGCTCTCAGAATCATCGACACGTTGTTGTTTTTGGTCCACTGTGAGCAAACGCGGCACCCACTTGTTCATGCAAAATAGTGTGCACACTGCCTTCTGATATCTTCAAGGTGTCAGCTATCTCACGCAATTTCACTTTTCTGTTTTCCAAAACGATTCGGTGGACTTTTTTGATGTTTTCCGGTGTAACCACCTCAATTGGCCTTCCAGAGCGTTCAGCATCGTCAGTGTCTGTACGGCCACGTTTAAAATCAGCAAACCACTTCTCCACCGTTTGTCTCGATGGAGGAGAGCCCGGATAACACTTATCAAGCCATGCTTTGGCTGCGATGGTATTTTTACCCATAAAAAAGCAATGATAAATCAACACGCGAAATTGCTTGGAATTCATTTTTTTGAAAAACTCAAAAGTATCGTCACTTGAACCTCTGTAACTTGTAAACTAATCGTCGGATTGTCATGAAATTTTGACAAATATCTTTTTAAAATTAGTACTTCCTACAAATCATATGGATTATTACATATCAACGCCATCTATGTATCATCCTACGGACTTATTGAGTGATGTAGTATATCGCCAAACCCACTACGTCAGTTAATACATAAAGGTTATTAAATTCATTACTTGATACGAATGTTGAGATACTTATATATGTTACAATTAGAAGGTGTGGATTGAAATACATTTAGGGTACAAGGATTTTGTAAACTCTCGGGTAAGTTAACTCACCAGTGTCGATTTCAAAGTTCTATGCCTAACCACCCTGAGGAATGTCCATTTACTTTCCGCTGTAGAGGAGCCAAGGCGATTGAGTGAGGGATAGTGATTGCTGTTGGATCAGAAATAGTCAACAACCTTGTGGAATAGGTGAGTGGACCCTTGTATTGAAATCTTGAACTGTAAGAATTGATATAGAGTTTGCATTTTATTTTTTATGCATAAGGTAATTCGTTTCTTGTTTCTTTGAGTGTAACTTAAGACGAAGAAAAACGGCGAAGTGTTACAGTGTGCAGTTAACCAAAATTTATATATTATTAATCTACATAATGTTTAGGCCTTGCCTAATATAAATTAAAAGCATGCTCCTCTTATGTCTCGACTACGATTTGTTACTCGCGCATCGCCAAAAGTGAGCGCTGATTACAACCAATAAGATAAGTCAGTCGACACAGCTTTCTCTTAGAACACAGTCCATTTTTAAATATCACATTCGCGCCGGCTTGTCGGCATTAGTTAATTAATTAAATAACAACGTGGGTACCTCTATTCCCTTCCTTCACCAACCCTCTCCTGTCTAACCAATTATGTATTTAGTGGTGAGTGTAAAGTGATAATTGAACACGGGGTAAGTTTTTTATGCAACCACATTTTATTACACGTTTTTTTTGTTATTGTGAACCAGCCGTTCCGCTTAGGTGTGAACACATAAGTTAAATAAATTCGTATCTTACATGTAAGATAAATACTTTAGAATAAAGTTTTAAAGATAGCTGTGATTATTTTCAAACAAAAGCTCAATCGCCTTTAAGAAACTATTTATTTAATAAAACTTTTAATCTCATACCTGTAGTTTTTTTGTAACTCAAATGAAACAAATTTGGATTATTGTTGGGGATTAAGGAGTTGATATAAATTGATAAAGATATGCTAATTACAGGGAAGGACCAATTGCTTTTGTAGCAAGCAATAACGATAGCAGTGGAGCGGTTATGTAATAACTACAACTACACCAAACTACTTAATAAAGGGGTATAAATACCTTTTATTCTGTGCCGCTGTGGGCAATAACGTTCACGCACAAAAGCTTTCGGCGGAGAACCAGTAACACGCACGAATCGGTGTCGGTCTCGCTTTGAAAAGCTCTAACACAACCGGCTTCTGCGAGGGTTCGGATACGACTCCCTTATGTCAAGGCTCGAGTACGACTCACTGTCCGCACTTTCACGGCAGGTATATAATGTTTCACTCAAAGCTATAGGATACCCCGCACTAAGTATTTATTGTCACCAATTCCAGTAAATGTTCGATGATGACGTAACATACCGCCCACCAAATTCAT
Source organism: Platerodrilus igneus (assembly GCA_036346225.1). Taxonomy (NCBI): domain Eukaryota; kingdom Metazoa; phylum Arthropoda; class Insecta; order Coleoptera; family Lycidae; genus Platerodrilus; species Platerodrilus igneus. Next base: position 14,260,704 of record JARFIW010000139.1, on the reverse strand, counting down.
AGAATTTTGAAAAGGAGGGAAGTAGGTTGGGTGAAGGAAATCACATGGGATTTGACCTTGCTAGGAAAACAGGTAACGAAAGATAGGGTGGTACACTACAGCGAGCGATATTACCAACTATGCAAAAAAAATAAAAATATATATGTAACTAAGCAAATATGTAAAAATAATATACTACTATACATGTAAGAAATGTGTATATACATCTAAACATAAAATAAAATTAAAATACCGGTAGCGGCGCTAGTTTGACCAAAGGTCGTTTTAGTGTGCCATGTGCCGTTTTGACTTCTTTTCCGTAGTTACCTCAGCAATTGAGATTGACAATGTTGGTTGAGGCGGCCACGAGTCACTAGGGTAGTGAAGCCATTCAGGCCCCGCCCACCATAGCGAACATGAAATAACCGCGCTTGGCATTAATCCTCGAGATGCAGGATCAGCCGGATTATGCGAAGATTTAATATAAAACCATCGGCTAGGTGCAATGCTTTCTTGAATGTGGCTAACACGGTTTGCCACAAAAGTTTTCCAACGAAAAGGTGGAGAACGTATCCAAGTGAGAGCGACCGTAGAATCACTCCACGCTGAAACATCGGAGATTTCAATCAAGCCTTGATAAGACCGAATGGTAAAAGAAAGTAAATCGGTTAATAAAACGGCGGCACATAATTCCAAACGTGGAATTGAAATGCGCTTAATTGGAGCTACTTTTGTTTTAGCGGTTACAAATTGTACAGTTATTTCTCCAGTAGTTTCATTTATGAACTGAAATACACTACCGCTGCATACCCTACCTCGCTAGCATCGCAAAACCCATGCAAATGACAAGTAAAAGGATCCGAAGGGGGTAAACAACGTGGTAACTTTAATGACGATAATAACGGCAACTCTTCTTGGTATTGCTGCCATTGAGACGAAATGTCTGCTGGTGGGATGTCATCCCAATTTAAACCTAACATCCACAGATGCTGGATTAGGCGTTTTGCAAAAAGTGTTAGTGGGGCTAAAAATCCTAATGGATCATATATTCTGGCAACTTGTGAAAGTATGTTGCGCTTTGTACATATTGGGTTTAATGGTTTAACCCGAAATGAGAAAATATCTTCTGTAGGTGACCATTGAAGACCTAATATTTTTATTGATTCGTCAGAATCGAAATCGAGAGAAGTGTATTGGCAAAAATCTGACGGAATGTCTTCCAAAATAGAAGTTGAATTAGAACTCCATTTTCGAAGTTCAAAACCAGCCAAATGTAAAAGTCGGATAAGTTGATCTTTAATTTCGCGAGCCGATTGTATGGAATCTCCACCGGCGACGAAATCGTCAATGTATAGATTTGACCGTATAGCGTCAGCGGCTAGCGGAAACCTTTTGCCTTCGTCAATGGCTAATTGCTGAAGGGTTTTTAATGCTAGATAAGGCGATGACTTAATACCGTAGGTCACTGTATTAAGCTGATAAGTCTGAATGGGTTCTTCTGCGGAGAACAGCCAAACAATTAATTGAAACTTACGATGTTCTTCGGTAACCAAAATTTGTCGATACATTTGGCGAACATCACAAGTAAAAACGAAACGATGAGAGCGAAATTTCAATAAGATTGACGAAATATCATTTTGGAGACTAGGTCCAGCCAATTGAGTGTCATTAAGTGACACGTTGTTTTTAGCCTTTGCAGAGGCGTCAAAAACCACACGAATTTTAGAAGTATGACCTTCTTCTTTAAACACAGGGTGATGGGGTAAAAAATAATTATCGTTCCCAACGGGCGGAGAATCGAGTAATACCATATGACCCGCATCAAGATAGTCCTGCATGAAATTGTTGTATTGGGCGCGTAGCTCCGGTTGAGCATGCAATTTGCGCTCCAACGAAAATAGTCTTTTTTTAGCCATGTCAAAACAATTATTAAAAACGGGCAAAGTATCGTTGAACGGTAACGCAACAATAAAACGACCGCTAGGGTCACGAGAAAACGTGTTTTCAAAAATCAAGTCTGCCTTTTCTTCTTCTGGAGAAGTATAAGGCTTGGATGGCAGTTCTTCTATCTCCCAAAACCGCCTTAGGGTCTGGTCGATAGGATCTTCTACAGAAGTAAAAAATGCTTGGACAGTATCAAACTGCAAGCTTTTTGTGGGACCAATAATAGTCCAACCAAAAATTTTATTTATGGCGGCAGGCTGAAGAAATTTGCCATGTATCACACCGCCATTGATGATGAACGGATAAACATCTGCTCCGAGGAGCATGTCAATAGTTCCTGGAGAGTTCCAGGTCGGGTCTGCAAAGTGCAGGCCGCATAAGTGTTCCCAATTATTAGGAACTTCAACGCTAGGTAATTTGCCAGATATTGACGAAAGCACAAAAGTTGTGACTTCTAGAGATTTTTCAGAGTCTAACATAGAGCGAATAGTGCAGCTGACGGCACCTCTATTGACTGCTGAAGTTGTCTGCCCAAGTCCATAAATCGGAACTTGAGAACGTATGCGTGGAAGCCAAAGTTTGCTCACGCAATCGTCTCGAATAAAGCTAGCTTGGGAGCCAGGGTCTAAGAGTACCCTGATCGGTTTGTATCTACCAGAACGATCTTGAACTTCCACAACAGCAGTGGAGAGTAAGACAGTAACCCCAAAATTTGGATTCGTCTGTGAAGACAAAACATTTGCCGGAATAGGAGAGGCTGACTGCGTCCTATTGGCATTTTATGCATAGGTGTAGCGATCGGTTCAGCTGAACGGCTAGAAGCAGGTTGCGGTTCAAAATGTAGCAAGGTATGATGCGGCTTGGCGCAAGTTCGACAGGAATTATAAGATTTGCATTGCATGGACGCATGGTCTGTTCGTAAGCAATTTAAACAAAGGCGTAAGCGTTTGACAATGTCGAAACGTTCTGTCGGAGTTTTCTTTAGAAACGATTGACATCTATAAATTAAGTGATTGCCCTTGCAAGAAGGACAATGGTGCGAAAATGAATTCTTTGAGTCACTGGAGCTACTTGGTGTGTCCAGTGAGACTACGTTAGAAGAAACTCTTGGTTTAAACTGAAACGCTGAGGATTTCTTAGGCACTGATGTGTGAGATGTATGGACAGTCGTCGAATAAGAAACAGGTGCGGTTGAAGAAAAGGTTTCCAACGCTGCACATTGTTGAGTTAAAAAATATCTCAAATCCTCGAAATTAGGTATTTGCTTCGGATCCGATTGAAGTTCGAAGCGTTTTCTAGTGAACGGATCGAGTTTTTCTAAAAGCAAATCGACTAGAATAAAGTTCCAATGTTCAGTGGGAAACTTTAAGTTAGTTAGAACAGCAAAGTTCTCTGAAAAACAATCAATAAGTACCCTAAGTTTCTTAGGGTCTTCTGATTTTAAAGGTGGAAAGTCTTTCATTGCTTTCCAATGCAAAGTTGCCAATAAACGCGGATTGCTAAATCGCTCACGCAAGGCGTTATATGAGATAATGAAATTATCCCCCGAAATGGGTACAGATTTAACGATTCTTAAAGACTCCCCGCTACAACAATTAATAAGGTGATTTAATTTTTCGATATTGGTGAGTGACGCGTTGTTATAGACCAGACTGTCAAATAAATCGATAAAAGATGCGAACTCAGTTACCTCATTCTTAAAGAGTGGGAGCTTTAACGGTACCAATTTTGATACCGTGCTGCTTGGAGCATTTTCGATGATTTGTGGTGCTTTCATTTCTTGCATCGTTTCGAGATGCAACAGTATGCAAAAATAAGCGGAATCTACTTCCTTCCGTACAGCGTTGTAAATTAATGATTCGGCCTCGTCACAGGAGGCCAAGACCGCAATTAAAGTTTTGTTGAAATTTGCATAAAGGTCCGTTATTCCCCTTGTTTGAATAAGGAACAACGTTTTTAAACTTGGGTCACTTTGTATAGTATTACAAAGCTCAAACATTTCTATAAAACGTGTTTTCAGCAATTCTAGTTCGGCTACCTGTATTTTCTTGGGAGCCATTCTCAAAGTTATTTGAAAGATCTACACTATAAAAATTCTGTAAAACGGTAAAGCTAAATGTGGGCTGAGAGATATTAAATATTATGATTTGTTCAAGGCACGAAAAGGTAAGACAGCGTATAAACCAATAAATCACGTTTTATGACTATTATCCTGCAATGTGGTCTTAAAACGAGACGTCGAAAACAAGGGTTTGTCAAACAAAGCGTGAAGATAAGATGTACCGTTTACAACCCCGGCGGCTTACGGTCGGCCTTTACCCTCAAAAGATCACAGGAACGTTTAAAAACATGTGGCTCAACATATTTCAAGAAGAATGCAGCTTTTACATTCTATTACCCTTTGCAGATGTTCAATATTTTAGGTTTACAAACCGAGCAGGTTTGTGTGTAATACAAAAACGTGCAATGACTTTTAAATACAAAGCAAATCCCTTTCCTTTCTTATTTAAGCGACTATAATTTTCAGGTTGCTGTGCTTTATACCGCTAGAATAAATTTAAAACTGAAAACTAACAAATTTGATACTAAAATATTTATCTGCAACTAAACGGTTGTTGGTTTAATTACGTCAAATCGCTTATTTAATTTTAAAAACAGTATAAATAATATTTACACATTTTAACCCGCTACATGTGGGGTTTGAACGCAAAATTTAAAAGCTAAAATACTACTTAAAAGCTCGCTGGAATGCAAAATGATATTTAATTTAAAACATCGTATACCATAGGACTAGTTAATCCGGCTCGAAGGACCAAATGGATTATTGTTGGGGATTAAGGAGTTGATATAAATTGATAAAGATATGCTAATTACAGGGAAGAACCAATTGCTTTTGTAGCAAGCAATAACGATAGCAGTGGAGCGGTTATGTAATAACTACAACTACACCAAACTACTTAATAAAGGGGTATAAATACCTTTTATCCTGTGCCGCTGTGGGCAATAACGTTCACGCACAAAAGCTTTCGGCGGAGAACCAGTAACACGCACGAATCGGTGTCGGTCTCGCTTTGAAAAGCTCTAACACAACCGGCTTCTGCGAGGGTTCGGATACGACTCCCTTATGTCAAGGCTCGAGTACGACTCACTGTCCGCACTTTTACGGCAGGTATATAATGTTTCACTCAAAGCTATAGGATACCCCGCACTAAGTATTTATTGTCACCAATTCCAGTAAATGTTCGATGATGACGTAACAAAATTAGTTACTCAAAGTTTAACCAGGTGCTCCTTTGTATCCTCCAGCGGTATTAGTAGATTATGTGAAGCAGCTTGCAAGAAAAACCAAAGATCTCGCACATCTCCATAATTTGTAGCAACCAAAACTTGTTTGATTCAGGTGATCTTCTAACGATTAGTTTAAAACGTAGTAATTGGACAATGCATACACAAAATTTAGACGGCAAGGTAATTTAAATTATACTTGAAGAGGAAACGTTAAGCGAAGATAAACGTAAATGTTGTAACACTTCGCCCTCCTCCTCTGACCTATGTAGCAGTCAAAGAAACAAGGAACGAGTTACCTAATACATATATAATAAAATGCCAACTCTATCTCGCTTCTTACTGTTCAAAATTGCAATACAAGGGTCCACTCACCTATTCCCAAAGGCTATCAACTATTCCTGGTCCAATTGCAATCACTATACTTCACTCAAACGCCTCGGCTCCTCTACAGTGGAGAGTATATGGACATGCCTCAGGGTGGTTAGGCCTAGAATTCTGAAACCGATACTGGTGAGTTAACTTACCCAAAAGTTTACAAAGTATCTGTACCTAAATGTATTCCAACAAACCCCTTTTAATTGTAATATATATATATATATATATATATATATATTAATATATATCTGTGTTTATATTTGGGCCTTTTTTGTTATATTATATTTAATAAATGGGATAAAGTAACTTGGTTGTAAACCAATAATATGCCACGGCCTTTTGAAACTCTTATCTCAGGTTTTTATGAATTTAAATAATAATAAACAAACAGTGTGGGTACAAAACTGTATGCCTATATATTAGCCACTGCCAGATAAAGCACCCTCTAGTTATTTTTAAATATACTTGCTCTAAAACTGGGTGTGACTTTTACTACCAATTTTATTCAGAAAGTAAACAAAGTTTAGAATGCTTAACTTTTGATAAAAATTTTTAGATTTCAATGAATACAGCTTTTTAGGTGTTACAATTATAAAAACTAATTTATTTTATACCTGTATAATTCCACTGAAGTCCGCCTGTGTTTACAAGAATGGACCCTTGACTGCATACAGACCACCAAAACTTGGATGTGCACGATACCTGTTAAATTAAGTTTTAATATTTTGTATTTAAAATTTCACGCTTTAATTTCAGGCTTTAGGAATACTAAAAGGATGTTATAAAGAAAAATGATACTCAGAATCGGCGATCTAACTAGGACTCGTTCAAACTACCACTGCGGGAACACTGCTCATAATAATGGAATCTTCTGGAACTATTTGTAGCTCTTGGTACCTTAATTCATATCAGCTTGGAAGCTAAACACATTTCACTTGAAGAGCAAATAATCTTCTGTGCCTCAAATGGTTGTATAGACCTTTCAAACTTACTACACGTTGCACAAAACCTCTTTTAACTTCAGAATTACTACTCTTTCAACTAGCTTCAGCTCTTAATAATTGAATAAAACACGAGAGCAGGTAAAACACTTCTATTCTTTATAATACCAATTTTACAAGTCCTTATTTATTGTTACCTTATCACCTAGGAGATCTCTTAAAAAATTTACATTTGCCTACTATCTATAAAGTTAAAATTACACTCCTTGATCAATTATTTACAAACATATCTACTAACTCTTTCAAAACATTTCATTTTGATCACTTGGTCCTGTTTTCCATTGGTTACATTTTGTTTTCAATTTTTCATTTAACTTACAATTATTTTCTAACACCACATACTAAATGAATTGTGTTTCAGATATTATGGTACCTATTACTTATAAGAACAATAGTGTCCAATTAAATAGGGAACATACATGTGCAATACATTAAACAAACATTATTTTTACATCCTATAACTACTTATTTCTACGAAAACATGCTAAATGACTTATTTTTTAGATATTATGGTACGTCTTACTTTTAAAAACAGTAGTGTCCATTCAAATAGTGAACATAAACATTAAATACAATCCACAGAAGCTTCCTCAAATGGAATTACGTTTGATTTTTATAAATAAAATTTCTTAAACACCTATTTGAAATCTTAAAAAGCTCTATCACACTGAAATAGCATTCGATATAAGTTCAGCAATTAATTATTGAACGATCTTGTTTATCATTAGTTTTAAATTGGATATTTCATGAATATGAGTAGTAACTAAGTGCGTTCAACCTTGGATATTACATAGAACATTACATAACAATATATATATATATATATATATATATATATATATTGAATGATATTAGCAGGTTGTAGGTCAGCTGGTTATTCAAGCGTACTCTTTATTATATTCTAAGCTTTCGGTTTATTTCAAACCTTTATCAAAGAAACTACAAAACGTCATTATGGGCATCAAGCAATATACAATAAGTACTTATTAAATTGAGGTTGAATGCACATCAATATCATTGAAATAAATAAAACTTAAAGTATACATCGAATTTTAAAATTGTACAATAAAATCATTTAAAACTGTGAACTATAAACTATTTGCCTTGTGTACATGTAAATTGTAAATAACCTTAAACGATAATTCCTTTATAATTTTGACAATACCTGATCAGCTTGTTATCAGGTCATTTGTATTTTTAACCTGTCTTGATAGAGTGTGGGTGTGTTGAATGCACAATGGATGTGTGTGTGTGCGCGCGCGTGTATGTGTGTGGGTGTGTGTGTGTGAGTCCACGCCCACGTACGTGTTCCTATGTTATACTAGTGGTCTAATTAAGTTAGTTTTAGGTTTGAAATTAAGTAGATACGTGTATATACAGCTTAGTTGATCTATATCTGTCCTTTTATTCATGGTATCCGTGTTTTTAAATATGTGACACATTTCCAAAAATTCTCTTTTTTATCGCTTACCTTCCATTTGTAGTATTTTAGCGTTATCCCAGTCTATCTTATGTTTGCTGTTATTTGCGTGCGTGGTCAATGCACAGGCATTGGGTTTAATCCGTATGTCGCTTTTGTGTTGTGTGATACGTATCACATCACAACACACTACAATTAATAAACCTAAATGGCATTTTAATTGTAATTGTTATTTTTTTCAAAGCCTGCCTGATTTCCTGTTTCAACATTTTCTATAAAATGCATATTGTTGATCTGGCAGAATTCTGTTGATAGCGTATTATTGTAGGTTGTTATATCTTTAGTGAAAATTGTTATTGGATAAGTGTAGTTAATTATTAATCAAAATGTATCAATTGTTTTGAAATATTCTCCAAATGTAAGTTATTTTTAGTTATTTAAATTAAACACATTCATAAAATTTGAAGAAAATCAAAAATATCTCAGAAAGTAATGGATTTAGGTATAGGGAATGCTTAACAAAAATGAAAGAACACTTAATGAACTATCCATTGTAGCAATAAAATTGGTAGGATACCATTTAAAAAGAGTTTTAAAAATTGAATTTTGCGAAATCTGACACACCCTGTATACTGTGAAGAAATTTCAAAAGCGCGATATTTACAAATATACTATGGTATATGGTAAAATTTTCTGCATCTTGAAAATTAACATAGGTTGTGTATTAGTGCAATGGCAATGTATCTAATCAGGGTCATTTTTTCTAAAAACAGTTGAAAATCTCAAAAACTAAAAGGAATAGACAGATATAATTTGATATCAAATTAAAGCTCTTTTTATGGGCTTTCCAAAAATGTAATAATATATAGGATGTTCCATTTAAAAAAATATAAGTTTAATATGCCCTGGAATTATGAAACACTCTGTATACTTCCAAATATTTTTAAAATGTGCACTTTAGGCATGCCTAATATGCCTCCAAATTTGGTTTACGTAGCTTTTATAACAACGGAGTTATCGACCGTTGCCACTCTAAAAACTCACCCTGTAAACATATATATATATATATATATATATATATATTGTTATGTATGTTGATATTTTATGTGTAATGATGCTTGAATATACGAGTAAAATAATAGGTGCAACCTGTAATATGGTGTTAGTCTGTAATTGATTAAAATAATACTCTTTCAATTCAATTATGCCACGGCTTTTTGAAACTCTCTCTCTCAGGGAAACTGAATCTAGTATTTTACCTCTGTAAGGAGAAGTAGGTTCTTTATCCCCTTACAGGTATTGAAACACAGGCGCCTAAAGCGTATACGATCAAAATCAAACTTAACCTCTAAGTTGTGCTTACGTATACCGATTAAACAAAGATTGATAAATCTGTTCTGCAATTATTTATTCTAGTTAACGTTTGAAATTTAATTTATTCCAAATTACTTAATATTAAGAGTAGATAATATTAACTTTTATACCTGTAACTCCGTTGAATGTGTCTGGTTGTACAGGATTGGAACAGGATACACAAAGTTGCCTCAAGCGCTTTCAGTGAGTACCTATTAAATATATGTTTTAGTATAAAATACAATAATGTTTTCCTCTAGTTTTAGGTTCTCTTATGGAACTACTTCAACCACTAATTGTTTTATTACTCTACAACTACGAACACCTTATACGTCACCAATTAACTGATCAGCTGCAACTCCTAAACCACAACAAAGGATGCCCCTATGGTGGTATATTTGAATTCCTCTTTTCTTTAACAAATTAATTTTCGTCGTTTCACTTTCACTTTTCTTTTAATAGATTAAATGAAATGCATGCACTTTAACATGTATATTTAAATTTTTCAAAATTCTCAGTACAAGCTCTTAGCAAAAACAATTTTATCAAAGTACAAAAATTTAGTCAGTAAACCTTATTCAAAATTTTTTTATAATTAATCCATTCATTTAAAACAACTATCACTATAACAACAAAAAAAACAAACTTATTTCTAGCCTACTACTAATATAACATAAGGGATGCATTCAACAAATTTAACTTAAATCTACCTAATTACTATTTTAGAACAGCTTTGTTTTATTTTACATTTTATTTGACATTTCAAAATTTTTTTATGTTGCTTTATAATTTAAATGTATTAAACATATCTCATTTTAGGAAACTCAAATTTATAATTGGCATACAGTATCCTGCACAAATTACAAATGCTTAATTGAAGACAAAACCTATACACATTCAATCGAAGATGCATTAGATACCCTTCGTATATGCAAACAAATGAAATGCTTTTTATTAAACCTCAAACGCTGTATTACTAGTACATAATATCCTATATATGCCTTCAACAAGTAACTATTCATCAATCTTTGTTAACCGTAGTGTTTTTAACTTTTAGTATAGCTTGATAAAATGGAAAATTTATGGTTTTATCCGTAGCACTAATGAACTACCTTTGTAGAACCTTTGATAAATGTCAAATGTCATAATATATATATATATATATATATATATATATATATATCAACATTCGTATCAAGTAGTGAATTTAATAACCTTTAATATGGTGATATAACTATTTACATTTACTATATCGACATACTCGAATGAAATAATAGCAAAACCTCTTACTTAACTAAAAGTTACTTTAAGCCGGGTTGTTATATATTGTACTAATCCCTGCAAATTCTACAGTTAAAACAAATTGGCCCAAATTAAACATAGCTCTCAATTAAACATAACTCTTGATATTCTACACAAAATTCAAATAATAAGCGGTAACGTTAATAATAATGTCCAAAAATTTTAACCTTATTCTAGCAACTTAACAACATGTTCATGTAAAAGCATATGTATAACTATATAAAAGTTCATACTTGCAACCCTACGTGTATGCATGCAAATACACGTCCGTTCTCTCGAACCATTTATTCAAAGATTCACTCAATACCTGTTTCGGGTATGCAATACCTACTGTTGCTCCAATCTCTACAATATCCCGAGGTAACTTATCCTCACCAGGGTTGATAGTGCTTAACACGGTTGTTGATAAGTTTTGTGCCCGAAACTCTTGATATCTCCCTACTTCTGTACCAACTTGGTTTGGAATTGGGTTTCTGAAATCCGAACTTCCACAATCAATCAAAAATGAACCGTATAGGTGTGGTTAGTTATCATCTTCTCTGCCGTTAATAAACTGGCGCTTCCTGCCATTAACCGCCTTACAACTTAACTATTTCGTTTTCTAATTACACTTAACTTTATTACTATTTAATTCTCCTTTAAGAGCGAAACTTATCTGTGCTCTTTATCCACTACTTAAATTCACTATTCTTCCCGTAATAAGCATACTCACTTCTTATATTTGTTCACTAAACATTACTTTAATTTCCACGATCATATAACCAATACAGCTAAGCGACCTTGCAGAGTAACCCGCACTAGCTCCGGGCCAGTTATTTTCTTATTTACGCACCTTCTTACATATCTTTTTATCTTTGTGTGTCTTGGTGAGTCTTTGTGGGTCGTCTTTTTTAATTTTCTCACTTCCCATATTTATATACCTTTTAACACGTAACTGCTCTAGCCAATTAAAAACCTTACATATTTCACAATCGTACATCATCCCTACATGTGCTTTTAGGATAAGGGGTTAAATCAACTTTTATTATTGGCATTGCTAATTGAAACTACCCTACATTTAAATTTAAGTTATTCTGCAATATTCTATAGTACTTCCTGTTAATATTTTTATAGATATCACGAATAATTACATATTATTACGCACTTCCGGTTTCGAATTTTCTAGAACAATCTAGCATTTCCTTTGGCGCCTTAATTTAAAATCTTCTAAATTTCACGGGATGTTAGATATCAGCTGAGAGGTTATGTTCATTTAAGTTGTCAATTGTCACCCAAAACCAAACTAGGATTGGGTAACTATATTAATTCTGGTCAGTGATAGGTTACATGTAGATAGGATTATCTGTCATTGGCGGAAAATATCATTTGAAATTTGGATTAATTTAAAAATAATCTTGGGTGTTACAATGTCCAATCAAAAATTCCAGAGTAGTAGAAAATCACACGTTTAAATAGTAAATGTGGGTAAGGTAGATATTCTGGTACTCTGGGCTCATTATTTCAAAGCAGGTACAAATGGCGAGGTAATATCAAAATTTTCAAGAAGAGCTCTTGAAGGCAGCCAGATAAGGAAAAGAAAGAATCTTTGACTTATAAAACCAAAAAAACCAACAAAGATTATTGGGGGAAACGAACACTAACGAACGTCTTGATTAGTCTACGATTCAGATTAACTCTAGATATGCTTTTATAGCAGAGTATTGGTAATTTTACCAATAAGAAAATTACTTATATACGTACAGAATTGTACATTAGGAAACAGATAATTTATAAATAAAAAATCTATAAAAAAGGTTATATAGTGTATTAATTTCTGGAATTTATATTAAATGTAGGAAACTTAAATTTGAGCTGGAGATATTGACAGAATTTACTGTTGTTAATAACAAAAAGGAAATGTATGTGTCTTAGTGCGAAGCACGCTGTAACATGTCGTGACATAGCGCAATGACATGTTACAGTAGAGTCTAGAAAAGAGTTAGGAGAGTTTTCAAATATTTTAAATGAGATACTACAGAGTAACTACAGTATGAGAATTAACTCAGGAAAGACAAAGATAATGACAAGTGAGTTACAGCCTAGTTCTAAACCAAAATTAAAAATAGGTAATACCCAGTTAGAGGAGGTAGATGAATTTTGCTATTTAGGTAGTATAATTACAAAGGACGGACGTAGCAGAAAGGATATAGTAGCCAGAATAGTTCAAGCTAGAAAAATGTTTTTAAAAAAGAAAGACTTACTAATAGCTTAATAGTATTAGTTTAGATAATAGAAAAAGTTTCTTAAAGTTGTAAGTATGGAGCGTTCTGTTATACGGTAGTGAGACTTTGACAATTAAAGAGGTAAATAAGAAAAAGATAGAAGCTTTTGAAACTTGGTGTTATAGGAGAATGTTAAAGATTAGCTGAACAGATAGAGTAAGAAATGAGGAAGTTGTAACGTGCAATTTTTGTAGTTTTAAACTTTTACGCTGTTTCTCAATTTATAAATGCATTTCTGCAAATTGCTGTTTCTGTATTTCATATTTATTAACTCGTGTGTAGTAATTTAAAGATAGATAAATTGAAAATTATAAACCGCTTATAATGAATAGATTGCATCGTTCTTGTCTTGCCGTAAATGTAAATTTCGTTCCTTATGTGGATTATTCGTAAATGGATTTCCAACTTATCGGAAATGATAAACCGCTGTAATTAATTATTATATATGATTGCGGCATTCACGTTTTAGATGTTCCTGATGTTATTAACAAGTGTAGATAAGATACGATAAGCGGTTGTTATGGAACGAGTTGAATAAACAAACGAGGAGTCATGTTTGGTTCTTCATTGCGATATACTAAGTACGTTAAAAATACTGTTTCCTCTTCGCTTTGACTAGTGAGAATTAATGCGGGATTTAATTTTCGTATTGTTGTACGAGCACGGCACGATTTTTTAGTTGTTTTCTGGTCAAATAAAAATGTACAAAAGTGTTTTACGGAACATGTTGACGGACGTACTTAAGTGATACACGTGCTTTACCCATTATGGTTCTTTTTAGTTGTTTTGTCTTTTGATATTAAAACGGTGTGTGTGCGATCTAGTTTCGCGGTCCTTTTCTTTTCGGAGTGGCGCATACTTTGGATTGTTTAAATACAGTGATACTGTAGTTTCTGAATTTTCTAACAACAAAGAATCTAAAATAGATCATTGCTTGCGCAAATTTCGTTATTGGTGAAATATAACAGATTACCGGCTTACAAAGGTATTGGTTGAAATTTCTCACTGCTTTTTGGGATGTTTATGAAAATAATATACCTTTGGTCCCAGTTGAAATTAAACTAGGGCTTCAGAATATTTCGAAATTGTTGTCTTAGGAAGTAGAATTACCAAGAAATTTATCAAGGCTACATAGTTCCGACGCGGGATAATGTCTGCTGCTAACACCAGTGAAATACGTAGGTGTGACTAGTGTAACGTGTGATGAGTTCCATCAACACCCTCACGTGTCAAGGGTGAAGTGCTTCGTTAGTGCAGGACATCGTTGAATCCCACACTTCAGTTGCAAGGAAGCGTTGCTGAAGGACTTTTGTAAGTTGAACTATTTCCTACTGGTTATTACTTTAAATATCTATCTGTTGCTTTACCATATCTTTGTCGTTCTGATACCTTTCACAATAGACTTGCATGCTATTTTAAAACATAGAAAAAAAAGAAAGAAAGAAAAACCAATACTACTAAATTACTCATACCAATTGTGTCTTACCTATTTATTTACAGAATTACTCATATCAATTGTGTCTTACCTATTTATTTTTTTTTAACATTTTGTCTGATTTATGTTTAATTGGTGTGTGAGGAAACGTTTCTGCTACTCCCCAATATTACCTCACTTTGTACTAAACATTTTTCTGTATTGCTTTTACTGTTGTTATATTATATAGTTTATCTAAACAGTTTCTTTTATTTACATTCTACAAAGTACTGAATAACTTAGACGTTTCATTGCTGCTATGCTTATTCTTTTTTTTTCAGGTTTGCGTAACTAATTAATTTTATTGCAGGTATTATCACTAACTCCTTACGGCCGCGTACATGGTATGTTGGTCTGCGTTCTACAACCCCCCTGCTCTCCGATTGAGCCTGGTCATTTCTTTGATTTTCTTTGTCATTTCTTTGATTTTTTTGGTGTTACGCTCGGCTACGAGTCAACGTAACAAATTTTTGGCGCCCAACGTGGCTGCCACCGAAAAAAAAACGTAACAAAATTTTTTGGCGCCCAACGTGGAGCTCGATAAACGAGGGGCTCGATAAACGTGGGGCTCGATAAACGTGGGGCTCGATTTCTTTCTGCAACCCCCCACTCTCCGATTGAGCCCGGTCACTTTTTTTTCTTTGATTTTCTTTTTGTTACGCACGGCTACGAGTCAACGTAACATAACTTTGGCGCCCAACGTGTCTGTCACAAAAAGAAACGTAACAAAGTTTATAGAAGGATAGGTGAGGAACCCTGTGTGTGGAAACAATTAAAGGCCAGGAGAGAAAGAATGATAGAGCACCAGTTAAGGCATGAGGGACTATTTAGTAAGGTCTTAGATTATAAACTACCAACTAAAAATAGAGTAGGAAGACCTAGACAAAGCTATACTAGTCAAATTATTAGAGATTTAGGTTGTGAAGGGTATGTAGACCTTTTTAGACTAGCCCAGAATAGAAAAGAATTTAGAGCTGCGTCAAACCGACCTTAAGTAAGTTCGAAACCAAAACAAAACAAAAAAAAATAAATAAAAATCTGTTTAATTAGATGTCACCATGATATAACTCATAATTAGTTAGCGGTCTGGCATGTTGGCAGCGATTCGCTGCTTAAGCCTTACCATAACACATAATTTAACACTTTTCCTTTTTTGGAGGAAATAACCAGGTAATATTTCATTTCCTTATAAATGGGAATCGTGTAAACATGTTGGAGTTCTTTAACAACCATTAGGTCGCTAATATCTATGTAGAACCAGGTAGATAAGAAAAAGATAGAAGAGTATAAGAACACCTAGACCAAGCTATATTAGCCAAATTATTAGAAATTTAGGTGGTGAAGGGTATGTAGAACTTCTTAGATTAGTTTGGAATAGAAAAGAAGTTAGAGCTGCGTCAAACCGATTTTAAGTAAGGTCGAAATCGAAATGATGAATGATGGCTTTCGAAGCCTGTGGGAAGCTGTTTCAATTCTGCCGCTTACCATTTGGGCGATAGATAGCATTATTGAAACTGAGAATCTCAAGAATACTTATTCGTATTTGGACGATGTTACATGTGTGCGAAAACACAATAGGAGCATGACGTTTTTTTGCAGAGATTTTTAAAAGTAGCTAAAAAGCACGGTTAAACACTGAATAAAGACAATTATAAATTTTCTCAGAAAACTATTAAAATTTAGGGTTACCTAATTGAAAATAAGACGCTAAAGCCCGAGCTTGATAGGCTTAATCCGTTGTTGAAACTTGCAGTGCCGGGAAACAGCGCGTCTCGGAAAAGGGCTACTGGTTTGTTGTCATACTACTCAAGATGGGTACCGGGATTTTCGAGAAAAATTAAACCGCTTATTCAGAGCAAGAGCTTTCCTATAGCAACAAGTGCAATCGCAGCCTTTGACGATGATGGTCTCTTTACTGTGAAAACGGATGCCTCTGATTTTGCCATTGCTGCAATTTTGTCGCAAGACGAGCGACCAGTTTTTTCTAGATCCCTTTCTGGTGTAGAGCAAAAGCAATCGGCCGTGGAGAAAGAGACTAGTGCTGTTGTGGAAGCCCTGCGGAAATGGGGGCATTTTTTAATGAACAAACATTTTCGACCTATAACTGATTAAAAATCTGTGTCTTTGCTGTTTGGCGATAAAGCATGCAATAAGATAAAGAATGACAAAATCATAAGATGGCGACTGGAATTGTCCTTTTATAAATACGACATCATTTATAGACCTGGCGACAAGCAGTTCGACGCGTTTTCACAAGCGTGCTTCTTAAACCTAACAGGCAGTGAAGAAAAGTTATGGGAACTTCATAATTCACTGTGCCACCGTGGAATTACAAGGATGTACCAATGGATCCGAAGTAAAAACTTACCTTACACGGTTGATGATGTAAGGAAGATAACTGCGATCTGCAGGGAGTGTTGTGAAATCAAACCGAGGTTCGCCAAAATTACGACTACACTGATTAAACCTTCAGAAAGTCAACTTAATGCTAAATTTTTATCCGCTCCAAAAGAGACAAGGATGTCAATTTTTATATACTTTCATCCTTCTTACACAGCTTCAAAGTGTACTGAGGGGGGTCCCAGTTGTCGGTGAGAAGAAATGGCGGGAAACGCTTTAGTTCAAATTATAAGGCGTGGAATTTGGCGGGAATTTCAAATAAGCTGTAGGAAAAATTTTTTGAAACTTCAAATGCAACTCAAGATCAAATCACCATACAATGTAAAGTTTTAATTTCCCTTATATTAATTATTAAAATTTTACATATAGTGATTTGATCTCGAGTTGTATTTAACTTTTCAATAATTTGTTGTTTTCAACTTTACTCATTCAATTTTAACACTACAAATTATAAACTCTAGCGTTAGATAAACTTAATGAAAAATAATTCTACGTGGTCTTCATTATATATTTTAATGCTAAACAATTTTTTAAAAGACGCATATAATTCTTAATGATCAAAAATATAACAACTTGCAGTTAAAATTAAACGCACTTTTCTAGCGAAAATATTAAGGCGCTGTTATTTAGTTCAATACAACAAACTACACTAAAGGATAATATATACATAAACGAAAACATTAACATAAACATTAAATATAAACACATAAACGTAATAAACAGCAGGAACCATTTTGTTTATAAGCTGGTTTAACTTTCTGAACACGGATAACTGTCAACCCGATAGTTGTGCGCCGGAAATCATCTTGAAATCTGTGAAATTTATGATTGCGTTTTGCGCCCTCTAAGTACACTTTACATATTGATGGATAAAGATAGTATCATCCTTTAATCTATATAATGAAGTGAGATAGATTTATATAGAGTCCGGACAAATTTTTCTATTAAGATAACGCCCTGAAGGTTTACTCTGTGAAGCTACCTCTCTCTTTGAGCGGCTGAGTGTGGATTTCAATAGACCTATACCATCGCGTACTGCTAATAGATATATGCTTACCTTTGCTGTTGCTTGTGCTGAAATATCTTTGCAAACGATAATTAAATACTTAGAGCTTGTGTTTTCAGTATTCGGGATGCCTTCACACGGCCACTCTGATCGTGGTTCCAACTTCCTCTCGAATGAAGTCAAATCATATTTGACATCCTCCGGTATTGCTACCAGTCAGACTACTTCATACAATCCGCGGGGCAATGGACAAGTGGAGCGTTATAATGGTATAATATGGATAAGTGTAGCTTGCGCTGAAACCAAAAAAACCGAAAGAAGACCCGTGGGAGACTGTACTTACCAAAACCTTACACTGTATATGGTCGTTGTTTTGTACCGCTACGAATGCACCTCCGCATGAACGAATGTTTAATCATCTCCGTCGTTTGCAAAATGGGCTGTCCTTGCCAAGTTGGCTGTTGACACTGGGTATAGTCTTACTAAAGAAAGGTGTTAGAAATAGCAAATACGAGTCACCGCTTAATAAAGTGGAATTATTAGAAATAAATCCTTATTATGCTACCCTTCTGGCAGAGAGAACACCGTTTCTATTTGACAGCTTGCTCCTTGCGGCGAGAACAGGGAACACTTGCAAATGACCGTTGATACCAAGGACGTTACGTCATTGGTTGATACTAATAACAACGTTCTAAATACTGGTATGGAAAGTAAAATGGAACTGTCTAACGACCCTGTTGCTTCTGAGGCTAGTACTAACACCGAAATTGAGCTATGTTTCGAATCGGTAGAGGGACACTCCGATCCTGCCGGATTCTAGGAATCAATATTTTCGGCGAAGCAGTGTCTCGAGCAACGAACCAGGTGAGCACACTACATCTCAGACCTTTCTGAAACGTCGCTCGCGTCGGGAACCCAAGTATTTATCGAATTACGTAAGATTTTAAGGGTGGGGTGAATGTTGTGAATTAGTTATCTTCCTAGGCCCCTGCTACTTTGCAGTAATGAAACCTTTTTTGTTGTTACTATAGCTTTAGGTTGTTGATACTACTTGTCACATTTCTATAAACTAGTAGTGTTGTCTTATTGCTGAATAAAGCCTAGTTTAAGGTTTATACTTCAGTACGCATAAATAAACAAATTAAACACTACTTATTGTAAACGTGTTGGTTAACATTGTAGTGTAACTGACCCGAAGGCCGACCCGAACGCCCTCTATAAATGGCACACCGGACTCTATGATCTAACATCTAGTGGCAGTGGCTCGACGACTACTACGTTGTATTATTATGGGACCCAAGTTCACAGTGGGAAGATGGCGTTAAGGCGGGAAGGTTTGAAATAAAACTACAACATTTACCTAACTTTACTTTTAATCAAAAGAATAACCAATAAATAGGTCATTCGCATGAAAGCATAGAAAAATGACATTTAAAGCTAAAAGTACCGTACTCAACCTGGGCGATTGGGGAAAGAGCATGGCATAGAAAACCTAAAACTGCCCTCACATTTGGCACATCTTGACAAGGACGGGTAACGCACAAGTAGCCATGTCATCAACACTGAATTTAACGGGATGTTAACTGTTACCAAGACATACCACACATGACAACTGAAGAAACGTTACTGTAACCCAGCTGGTCTTTTCTGGTAGGTACTGAGGTCGGATAACCCATACTACCCAGCTAAAGTTGAAAGAGGGGAAACACCAGGAAGGTAAAACCTGCCTTGACTACCAATGTTCCTCTCCGCGCGGACATAAAATGTTAGTATTATTCAACAAGGCTCGATCACATGCGCGCAGATACATGCATTAACAGTTTCCAGTCCGTGTTACAAAATATTTCATAAAGGCTAGCCAACTTCCTATTATTTGCAAAAGAGTACAGCTACAAGTACATTGACAAGACAACATGAATCGCTGAAATGATTTATGGTATGATTGCGCATAGTTAAAAAGGCACTTATTATTGAATAGACTATATCGAACATAGTCATAAATGCAAACGCGCAGGCACGAGATGGTCGGTCATACCAGAGGTTCAATTTAATTACATTACAACAATTATCACAAACGTTAAATGCTAGTTAATTAAATAGGAAGATTGGCTAGATAATAGGATAAACACATAACAAAATATATAATTACGTTTAAACCAAGATATGAACAATGCAGTTGAATATGTGGTTAATATTCTGAAATAAAACAATTACTCATGGTAAAAATTCCAAATAAATCACAAATATCAAACATTATAAAATATGTTGGCAGCAAATACATATCCAAAAATTCTACAGCATAAGTACAAGCCCAGATTCAGGCGTTAAATCTTTATATAAATGCATGTTAGTTAAATATATTAAATCTAGTAAGTAAACGTTAAAAATCATTCATTATGATTGCATCGGTTAAAACATACTTTTTTAAAAATTAAACACATCGTGGCATTACAAGTTACAACCAAAAAAATATACACAACAATCGTGTGGTTAATTCAATTACTATCTTAAAACCAAAACAAATATAACGTAGAAATATAATACTGTTCATATTCAAACTTGCCTAATAATTTGATTCAATATATGTAAAGGATGATGTAGGTACTAATTGCTCGTAAAATGACAATAAGAGTACATTTATTATTGATTCGGTAACACGTGCAATGCAATTGGAGTCCTGATTTAGATACTAAATAAACAATTCAGATAAATAAGTATTAGATGTCACCAGATTACCTTAAATAGCAACTACATTATCAACATAAAACATTTAAAAAACCGCTAAGTGAAATCTCCCAACCTTCCATTTTGATATCTAAAAACAAAGTCCTTTAACCTTGTCAACTAAATCAATCATCCCTAACACATGCGTCCCTTATAATGTAAATTCTGACGTCACGGAATGCGTTCAGAAATCTGCAAGTGGTTACTGAGCTGTTCTAACAAATATCTTCAAATATCAAAATGTACACTATTATATTTACAATAATTATCAACCAATAAGAAATCGACTTAGAAACACTACGGATCACTTCAACATTTGTCTTTTTTAAAAATAAGTTAGCGGTTTTATGTACAAAACTAATATTTAAGTACAATGGCATTTGTGGTTGCACAATTCAATGACGAATGTTGTGTGGTGTGGTATGAACATTTTGATGGATCGGTGTAATCCTTTAATTTATGTAGAAGAGGACACCCTAAATCTTCTAGGTTAATAACTGTAAGGTGTGGAAATTCTGTTAATAGCCATAGCCGCTTTTCTATAGCTTTAACGTAGACACATGTCGTTATGGTAAATATTGGGTCCCAAATATGATGGAGACAACTATATTATAATTCGCCATTTTCCCAAAATAAGCTGTGAAGGTTTCTACTTAGCCATACGTTTTGGCATTTGAAATGAGGTGATAGCTGACCCTAAGAATACAAAGGTTTTAGCAGATATGTTGTTGCAACTCCATTCGATGACAATATTGGTAAAACAATCACCTCTTTACACACGAAAGTTATTATTGGCAGTTTAAAAACTTTGAGCGTTGTCAACTAATGGACTATTCATTTTAGACTTCACTTACAATATTGGTTGCAGGATTGTACCAAACCAAACCATCTTGTAGAATGAGGCAGTACGCTGTAGTGAGCTTTAAGTGCTTTCTTTATTTGAAATTTTAATCGTGCGTCAACCGCTCCCACTTTCACTGTTTCGTTTTGGTGGGAATAATCGATGACCACTAGTGGGGTGTGCGTTTGAAATTCATTTGGCATTAATATGAGATCGGTGATGCCTCGTAATAATTCTTGAAATTGTGCATACATTTCATATAGCGATTCGTATCGAAATCAATGTTAAGATTATCGTAAGGATACATAGATGAACCCAGATGTAATTTCATATTGGTCAACTTACTGTGGTCAAATTGACTGCGCGCTTTTTTACACGATGTATCGGCACAGATTACCCACCTCTTACAGATGCGAAGGCTAGCGTTTCCCGCTTAATTGTTTTTCTCTGCGTATACTCCAAATAAGTGGTTTTCTAATTAACCTAAAATTTTCTTGTCGTTAACCTAACTTTTTATTTGGAAGATTCGTATTGTTGAAAGTATTGTTTATTTAGCGTTCAACAATCAATATGGACGGAAAAAATGAAAAAGGTGGCACATTTTGTGCTTTCAGAGGGTATTCCACAAAATCTTCAAACAATATCTCTATGTTTTGTTTCCCAATAATTGATCGAGCAAGGTGAGTTTTTATTACAATATTTCTATTTTCACAGATGTGAGGAATGGTTAGAATCTGTAACGGGCATTTTTACAGCCGCGTCCCTTATAGGTTGGTCTGCTTTCTACAACCCCCCACCCCTACTCTCCGATTGAGCCCGGTAATTTTTTTCTCTCTTTGATTTTCTTTTTGTTACGCACGGCTACGAGCCAACGTAACATAACTTTGGCGCCCAACGTGGCGTCCGCAGATTAACGTAACAAATTTGGCGCCCAACGTGGAGCTCGATAAACGTGGGCCTCGACAAACATGGGGCTCGATAAACGAGCGGCCCGATTTCTTTTTTTTCGATTTGCGTTACATACCTATTCTAATACATTTTTGGTTCTTTCTTACAACATGTTTTATCTTAATTTTTCATCTGTCTCTGTTTATTGTATTTTAATCCTAAACTTAATTTTAATTGTCTTTGCATCTTTTTATGTCATTTTTACTCTCTCACTATGTCTGTTCTTAAGTATTCTTTCTGTGGCTTATTGGTCTTGTGTTTTCTCTGATAAGCTTGTGTCCGAAAACACTGGCGCCCATTTCGTATTCCTATTCATCTTTTTGTAGCTAGCCCATCCCGTCACTTTTTCTTCTGGCTAGTTCCACCATCTGTTCACTTTTTGACTATTATAGTCGCTTTCTACATCCATTCCTTGAGGTAGGCTTCAGATCCATTTTCTTTTCCTTTAAGAATTTCGACTTGGTCGCTTCTGTAGGTCTGTTAGCCATACTCTGCTTGAGTAATCGTTTCATACGAATCTGTGTTACCTCAGTTGGAAGTATTCTAGATTGTGTACTAGCTTGCCTTTGCCCTTTTCTCTGGCTTGGTTCTTTCTTTGCTGCACACTTGAGATTGACAGTTGTGTCGTTTAGTTGGTTTGCTACGAGTTTTCTTCCTCGTTTTTTTTCTTTTCTCTTGGTTTCTCCGCGGGAAGCCAAAACTTTTCTTTGAGGTGGAAAACAGAAATGTCCTTTTTGGGGACATCCGTCTTTTGACAATTTTGAAAGTAGCTATAACCTTTAATCCTCATTAAGTGTTTACTTAATGCTTTCTTTACCTATTCTGTCATTGTTGGTTACGATAGATGACTATGTCTTCTTTTGAAAAAAAATGTGTTCTTTTTCTTATACTGTTGTTGGCCCTTCGAACCGGATAAAAAATTTTTTTTTGTTTGGTTCTTTGTCTGTCGTTTTCTTTTTTTTCTTTCACCCCGACGTCTTTATTTTGCTAGGGGGGAATTTGTAACGGGCATTTTTACGGCCTAACCTTTTTACGCTTTTTTCCCAATTCGTAATTACATTTTTGCAACTACTAGATCTATATTGTGTGCAATTTAACTCGCGGGTATTACTTTGAAAAGATGGTTTAATTGAAGATTGGTTTTCATTAATAAATACATTGCAATGAATGAATTTTAAATAGAATTATTCGTAACTTGTTTTCCAACTTAGTGAAAATTACAAACCGCTTGGAATTAATGATAAATTGCTATTCGTATAATTGTTGTTCCTTATGTAGATAGACGAATCTAAATATATACAGATAAGAAGTGTAGTTCTGATTAGCTTTGAAAAAGGTATGCTTTTGTATGTAACTTGTGGGATTGACAAGAAGTGCGGTTGTAAGAACAACGAGCTGTTATGAACAGATGCGGAGTCGGTTCTGTTCTGTGTTCCGATATATTAAGTACTTTGAGTGATACGCGTTGCCTTGCTGATTGTGTCTTTAGTTGCTTTTCGTGTACAATAAAAGGTTTACGGAACATTGACTTAGGGATTACGCGTTGCACGACAAATTGTTTTTGTTGCTTTTCTGTTAGAAATAAAAGTTGTAGAACTTGGAAAACCCGACCGCACGTGGTTGTTTTTACGGAAGATTGATTAAGTGATACCGTCGCTTTACTAATTGTGTTTTTTTTGTGGATTTGTCTTGCTATAGTTGAACTGTGTGCGATCTAGTTTTCGTGGCCTCCTTACTTATCAGAGTAGTGCATACTTTGGTTTATTCAAACACAGTTTTAAAACTTGAGTGTTTCTAATAATGGTGATACAGTTGTACAGGTTTAGTAGAAAAAGGTTGCTTCTTATACTTCAGTTGTAAGGAAGCGTTGCTGAAGGACTTTTGTAAGTTGAACTATTTCCTACTTGTTTTTATTTTAAATATCTATCCGTTGTTTTGGCATGTCTTTGTCGTTCTGATACCTTTTACAATAGACTTGCATGCTACTTTAAAACATACAAAAAAAAAGACAGAAAGAAAAATCAATACTACTGGGCTACTCATATTAATTGTGTTTACCTATTTATATTTTGTTAAAATTTTGTCTGCTTTATGTCTAATTGGTGTGTGAGGAAACGTTTCTGCTACTCCCCAATATTGCCTCCCTTTGTACTAAACATTTTTCTGTATTGCTTTTACTGTTGTTATATTATATAGTTTATCTAAATAGTTTCTTTTATTTACATTCTACAAACTACTGAATAATTTAGATGTTTCATTGCTGCTATGCTTATTCTTTTTTTTTCAGGTTTGCTTAACTAATTAATTTTATTGCAGGTATTATCACTAACTCCTTACGGCCGCGTACATGGTATGTTGGCCTGCTTTCTACAACTCCCCTACTCTCCGATTGAGCCCGGTCATTTTTCTTTGATTTTCTTTTTGTTACGCACGGCTACGAGCCAACGTAACATAACTTTGGCATAACGTGGCTGCCACAAAAAAACGTAATAAATTTTGGCGCCCAACGTGGGGCCAACGAAAAAAACGTAACAAATTTTGGCGACCAACGTGGGGCCTACAAACAAAAACGTAACAAATTTGTTACGTTTTTGTTTGTAAGACCCATATAAATTGTTACGTTTTTTGTTTGTGGCCCCACGTTGGACGCCAAAAATTTGTTACGTTTTTTTTTCGTTGGCCCCACGTTGGGCGCCAAAAATTTGTTACGTTTTCTTTTGTGGCAGCCACGTTGGGCGCCAAAGTTATATTACGTTGGCTCGTAGCCGTGCGTAACAAAAAGAAAATCAAAGAAAAAAAATGACCGGGCTCAATCGGAGAGTAGAGGGGGTTGTAGAAAGCAGACCAACATACCATGTACGCGGCCGTAAGGAGTTAGTGATAATACCTGCAATAAAATTAATTAGTTAAGCAAACCTGAAAAAAAAAGAATAAGCATAGCAGCAATGAAACATCTAAGTTATTCAGTACTTTGTAGAATGTAAATAAAAGAAACTATTTAGATAAACTATATAATATAACAACAGTAAAAGCAATACAGAAAATGTTTAGTACAAAGGAGGTAATATTGAAGTAGCAGAAACGTTTCCTCACACACCAATTAGACATAAAGCAGACAAAATTTTAACAAAATATAAAAAGGTAAACACAATAAATATGAGTAGCCCAGTAGTATTGATTTTTCTTTCTGTCTTTTTTTTGTATGTTTTAAAGTAGCATGCAAGTCTATTGTAAAAGGTATCAGAACGACAAAGACATGCCAAAACAACGGATAGATATTTAAAATAAAAACAAGTAGGAAATAGTTCAACTTACAAAAGTCCTCCAGCAACGCTTCCTTACAACTGAAGTATAAGAAGCAACCTTTTTCTACTAAACCTGCTACAACTGTATCACCATTCTTAGAAACACTCAAGTTTTAAAACTGTGTTTGAATAAACCAAAGTATGCACTGCACTGATAAGAAGAGAAGGCCACGAAAACTAGGTCGCACACAGTTCAACTATAGCAAGACAAATCCACAAAAAAAACACAATTAGTAAAGCGACGGTATCACTAAATTAATCTTCCGTAAAAACAACCACGTGCGGTCGGGTTTTCCAAGTTCTACAACTTTTATTTCTAACAGAAAAGCAACAAAAACAATTTGTCGTGCAACGCGTAATCCCTAAGTCAATGTTCCGTAAACCTTTATTGTACACGAAAACAACTAAAGACACAATCAGCAAAGCAACGCGTATCACTCAAAGTACTTAATAAACGGAACCAGAACAGAACCGACTCGCATCTGTTCATAAAGCTCGTTGTTCTTACAAGCATGTTTGTCAATCCGAACAAGTTACATATCATAAATCCTTATTGCAAATAATCAGAACTACATTATCTTCATAATGATTCTCTATCATAAGAACAAGTATACGAATGCCAATTTGACATAATTCAAAAGCGTTTGTAATTACTAAGTTGGTAAAACTAACATGTTATCGAATTTTCATTTAAATTCAGTCTTCAATTATTACTATTAATGAAAAATTTCAGATTAAACATTTTTCAAAGGAATAACCTCTTAAATTCGCAAAATATATCTAGAGTTCCACCATTTTAAAGAAAATAGGCAAAAAGCTAAACTATAATTCATTTGTAACAATAATCGATTTCTCTGTATTTTTTCATTAACTTATTCGCTAATATTACATAATTAAGGATTCCAAAATTTTTCAGAAAAAGTATATTCCCTGCCATTATTAATTGACCTCAAATAAGTAATACTATGTTTAAGATTGTCCTTTTTTTCATAATTTTATATCTTACAACATTATAATTTTATAGTCCAAATTTCAACATGATTACCATCAAAAAGCATAGTAATTTATTGGTAAAATCTTACTGTTCTATAGTTTATTTTCATTGTAACTTATTTCTGTCTTTCAATATTACATATTTATATTAACTTTAATAGTAAATATCTCAAAATGATTTTTCTCAAAGGAATTATTCCCTGCTCTTATGTAGATATATCTGTACCTTCAACATCAAGTAATACTTATGATTTTAATGATTAGTGCTATTTTTTCATAATTCTTATATCTTACATACATTATAAATTTTCATAGTCCCAAAAAATTTCAACCGAATTGGATTAATGACAAAAAAGACAATGTAAAAATGTAAAATTTACCTTTTATTAGTTAATTTTAAATTGTACAACCTATAATTTATGGTGCCTTTAACTTACCATAATTTTGTTATTATTAATTTGATTAGGTAAAAATCTTCTGGGTATATAAGATCTTTATGCTCCTTCCATTAAGGCAATCATTTATTTCTGCATCACACTAGTTAAATAGTTGTAAATTAACCCTTTTTATCCATATGAAATATACACAAATACAACAATTTCTTACTTTTAGACAATATACCCTGCAGAGTTCCACCTTCTTTTAATAGGTCGCAAACATCAGCGAATAGGAAACAATGAGGGTACGCGTCTAACCAGTTCCAGGACTGAAGACCTAATGATGATAATGATGTACAGATAATCGATATATTTCTGAATTTTCTTTGTAAATTATTTTTAATTTTCTTTTTTGTACTTGTTTGTGTTAATTAAAAAGAAGTTCAAACATATTTTATTATTATGATATCCACAATTTATATGAATAGGTATGACTTCAGGGGCCTGTTTAATAAAAGTCGTTAATAAAATTAGGGTTCGTTTGGAGTGTCTTCTGCAGCTGTTATTCAAAAGCCTATTGAACCTGGTGAGAGTTTAGTGGATACTTGTAATGATAATGTAAATGATGGAATATGTAAGCAACAATTGGTCACGCAAGAGGATAAAGTCACTAACCGCTGAGGTATGTTTTGATTTAGTACTAGTAATCAAAAACGGATGCGAATGTTAGTTAGAGTAATAAAATTATAGATAGTAGTAACGAAGTTGATCTATCAATTTTATGTATATAGGATTCACAAAAAAATACTTGTATACCGTGGTGAAGATACTCTCATGCTAGAATCTCTGAAGGAGAGAAGACGAGCTTCAAGTACGTAAGCTAGAACTTGAAGTATGGGAAAAGGAGCAATCCTTAAATGTGCAGCATTCACCCTTTACTATTCATATTGTCCAACAAGAAGATGGAGAACAATAAGATATGAGTGATGTTGTATTTATTAATAGTGACGACTTTAGTAACTAACGAAGGGGACATTCTAGTGTTAGATCGAGATGATTCAACTGTACATTAACATTTTATTTAATACTTATATTGAATAGACATTTAAGCAAACACTGTTTCATCACAAAACATGTAAATGTATGTTTAAGATTACTTTCACTTTTAACGATTAAAGTGGTTGTAAAAAAATACAGTTTTTCTCGAGCCTGGACTGCAGGCAATTCATCTTCGTCCGTAATAGTAGTCTCTGGTAAGTCATCTACCTGTATTTCAGGCTCATCAGGCAATGCAAAGTATTGTAAATTACTCCACGAAAGATTACACAACACTACACAGGTATTGATGATTTCACAAGCAAATATGGGATTCAAGCGCATACAGCCACTCAGAATAGAAAATTTTTCTTTTAATCACCGAATGGCATAAACTGCACACTCAGTAACTCTCTGAGTTTTTTAATGAGATTTCGCAAGTCTCTGTTGAGATGGATCATTAATATTTTGAATTACTAGTGGAATGATCAATATTTTACAGGGTAAATAGAGTCTCCCAATAAAACTCCACCAGCAAAAGGCCTTCAACCTGCTTCCAGTCTGTTGTATAATTCACTTAACCACAAAACTCCTGCATCACTAACCCTCCCAGGCCAATTTGCACATACATAATAAAATTGTAAATTTGGTCCGTATACAAGCATTACGTTTAAGACTGGGGAAATTCTCTCCTCATTCTTCTGGCACAATCTTAGATAGGCCAACTTTTTTTTAAAAAAATTCTGAAAGTGGTGATGGTTTTAAAAAAAAATCAAAGAAGATAATGACATACAAATCAATATTCTGAATTTAATTTTGAACATTTTGGAATTTGTTTATAGCTGAATTAAATAAAATATTGTTGTAATTTTTATACCATCATCTTCAGAATGCTTTCTTGTTATGAAATGCACCAAAAAATTAATTGTTTTGTTGAATTTTTCTATCTAAGATTGTGCCAGAAGTATTTTGCATAAGCGTAGTGTGGATTTAAACTAGTCGGTATGCGGGAACATTCCCAACAGTTCACCAAGTTTTACGAAGGTGTCGCTAGGCTATTTTTATGAAAGTAACTAGACGTGACTGCAACAAGCATTTTCTGCATCCGTTAATGTAAAAGGGAGAACGATAATCGTCGGTAAGTGCATCAAACCAGAGCAATAGTGTTTAAAGCTCATTGGATAGGGAATCTAACAAATTGCTGACGTACTATTCAACTCCACGTGGACCGAGTATAATAAAGACAACTGATATTGAGTGTACGGCTATTAATTGTTTGCTTTTGTTAGATATTCACAACAGCAATCTCAATATGAATTGGATTTTATAGTTTTAATAATTAGTAAATAACTTCACAAAGCGTTATTTAGGCTTTATTGTTATTTTAAAATAAAAACCTTGAAGGTACTTAGATATAAATTAAAATTATAGGCTTGCTTGTCGATGCTTGTTTTATGGCTTATAAAAGCCTTTCACTGCATTCAGGAATGTTCCAGAAGAGCTTTCAATTTTCGTTGAATAATATATATTCCTGGTAATGAATTTATTCGTTTCTAATATTTTGAACACATTTATACCGGGTGTAACAAAATAAGTGTAAAACATTTCAGGGGATGATTCCTCATCATAAAAGAGATAGGGTCTTTCATATAAAGAAACTTCATTGGAGCATCCCTTGTTAAGATACAGATACATAAAATTCGTTTTTCTTTTTTTTACAAACCCTAAAAAAGTTACAAAATTGAAATTAAGGTGACATTTTTTATTATCAAAAATACACTAACTCAGTAATTTATTTCGTTTACACCATGGTTGTAAGAGGTGAAAACGCAACCCCTAAAATTTATTTCCAATGTAACTTTTTGTCTTATTATTAGTTTGCCATTGAAAAATTTATTTCCAGTAGCTTATTTCATCCTAAACAAAAAATGTCTCTTGAATTTTTTGCCCAAAATTAACCAGTTCGCAGGAAAAAATTATTTTACAAACAACTACAGAGATACATCGTCATAAGACGAAAATGCGAAACTAATTTATCTAATAGGCCGCTATTAGCGATAGTGACAACTAAATTGTTATCACACTGAGTAACTAAATAAAGTGCCAGGGATAGATGATATACCCGCAGAATTAATAAAATATGCAAGTCAGAAAACTTTAGACAGATTATATGAACTGGTAACAGTAATATATGACACAGGTGAGGTCCCAATATATTTTGAAAAAAATATTATTGTCCTAATCCCAAAAAAATCAGGAGTTGATAGGTGTGAGAATTTTAGGACGGTTAGTTTAACTTGCCACGCTTCCAAAATATTAACAATAATAATTAAAGATAGAGTAGAAGCTTTGACTGAGAATTATTTAGACGAAGACTAATATGGTTTTCGTAAAGACAGAGGCACTAGAGAACCGATACTAATGATTAGGGTAATTATCGAAAAAAGATTACAAAAAACAAAAAAACTCATTTGTAGATTTAGAAAAAGCATTTGATAGGGTTAATTGGATTGTTATGTTGAGGGTTTTGCGAAAAATAAGAATCTCTCATAGGGACATAAATATTATTTACAGTATATATAAAAATCAAAGTGTAGTAATTAGGTTTGATAAAATAGAAAAGGAAGCTAAGATTAGAAATGGTGTTAAACAGAGCTGTACACTATCTCCCTTGATTTTTAATGTTTATATTGAGGAAGCTTTAAACTTAGAGAGAGAAAAAAGATAGATATTAGTGCACCGGAACAGAAAATAGACATGTTGCTTTTTGCAAATGATATAGCCATTATAGCAGACTCTAGAAAAGAGGTAGGAGAGTTTTTAAATATTTTAGATGAGATAGTACAGAGTAACTATAGTATGAGAATTAACTCAGGAAAGACAAAGATAATGACAAGTGAGTTACAGCCTAGTTTCAAACCAAAATTAAAAATAGATAATACCGAGTTAGAGGAGCTAGACGAATTTTGCTATTTAGGTAGTATAATTACAAAGGACGGACGTAGCAGAAGGGATATAGTAGCCAGAATAGTTCAAACTAGAAAAATGTTTTTAAAAAAGAAAGACTTATTAATAGCTAATAGTATTAGTTTAGATAATAGAAAAAGTTTCTTAAAGTCGTACGTATGGAGCGTTCTATTATACGGTAGTGAGACTTGGACAATTATAGAGGTAGATAAGAAAAAGATAGAAGCTTTTAAAAGTTGATGTTATAAAAAAATGTTAAAGATTAGTTGGACAGATAGAGTAACGAATCAGGAAATTTATAGAAGGATAGGTGAAGAACCCTTTATGTGGAAACGATTAAAGGTTAGGAAAAATAGAATAATAGGGCACCAATTAAGACACGAGGGACTATGGTCTTAGATTATAGACTACCAAATAAAAATAGAGTAGGAAGACCTAGACAAAACTAGATTAGTCAAATTATTAGAGATTTAGGTGGTGAAGGGTATGTAGACCTTAATAGAGTAGCTCAGAATAGAAAAGAATTTAAAGCTGCATCAAACCGACCCTAAGTAAGTTCGAAAACAAAACAAAACGAAAATAAATAAAGAAATAAAACTTAAACGATGGAGTTGTTTTTTCCTATCGAATCCTGCATATCATTTTAATTGCTTTATCGTAAGACGAGGTTAAACTATTCACTTACTTTCAAAACTATTGTTCAAACTAGTTTGAAAGTTGGAATATACACTTACTTGCTAGTATAAAAGATATAGGAGAAACTATAGAAACTTAGTATATTACAAATAATCGAATCGATTCAAATTATACGCTACAAATGGATTTTGCTAGTGTTAATGTTATAAGTGATGTGCGAGTACCACAATTAAACATCAACCAACTAGTTGGTAAGACAATCTATAGGTTAGGCGAATTTCCACCAAATTCTCACCACCATATAATAGAAGTTGGGTATGCTTTCTATGATGGTCTTAAACCTGTCATCCAAGTTATGTGCTGTAATGGGGTGGTATGTGTGCAAATTCTGTGATAACACTCTCATACTTAGATTGGAAGAAATTGTGTACTCTTCAAGTAGAATTTTAAATTCACCAATTTGCTCAAGACTCAAAACAAGTCAGATTAAATGGTTTGACTACTGGAGACGACGTTGTCGACATACAATTGGATCAAGATTTCAAATTGCAGCTGACCACAGCATTTAATAGAAGTATAAGGTTGTTGAACAATTTTGAAAAAGAGAATGCGTTCAATTTACAAATTAAGAAAAACCGAAATGTTATTGTGCTACCTGAATACGAGTGCTTCAAACTATTGAATTTACGCGAATTTCTCTGTTATAGAATGGAAGAATTGAATTGTAGGAGTTTTCAAAAATTTTATGACACTTTTTTAAAAGATATATCACATGTATTTGGAAATAGTACAGAAGAAGAGCGGGTTAACATCGTATTGGAGAGCGAGGCCCGCGCTAATAGTTATTTATTTAATGATATCACTAACACAAATTATTTGACATTGTTGGAAACACTTATTTGTCACCAAACACGTTATCTAGAAGATGTGGGTATGAGACGATCATTCACGCAATTATTTAGAAGATTGGTGATCGCCGATTCAATTGATTCAGGCTATCATAGTGGATGTTAGTATAAACACATTCAAACCATGTATATATTTCATAATTTTTTTTAACTGTTAACTAGCTTTTACTATTTCATTATAGGTACTCACACATCACTTGTAACATTAGCTCCAGCGCATATATAATATAAATATATTTTATTAATAAATTTCATTATTTCTGTTTAGTGTATAATAACCTACTACAGTACGTGTATTGAGGGGAATAGCAATACTAGGAAATTGACTGGCTTGCAAATAAAAAGGAGATAGAGGGCTTGGGTGTCGATATAAATTTCAAGCTGCGAATAAAATCAGATAAAATTAAAACCACTCCAAACAAACATAAAGAAAGGACTGTCTTCTGTGTATAACTTTGTATTATAAATTAAGTTTAAATGGGCTCCATGCTTGGCATTAAATATTTATAAATTTTGTTATGTATAATGTTAGAATAAAAAATTTTAGAATTGCTCTTTATTTACAATGGGCTATAACGTTACCACGAAATGGCAGTCACACAGAGAAGGGTGCGTATGGGCAGGAGTGCGCATGGGCAGGGGCGCGCATGGGCAGGGGTGCGCATGCTTAAGATGCGCATGGGCAGGGGTGCGAATGCTTAGGGTGCGCATGGGCAGGAGTGTGTCTGGGCGTACATCGGGATGTGTGAGGCACTGCATCGGATCACCAAGCATGTAATTCTTTATTTGGGTGGTACCGAGTATT
Source organism: Platerodrilus igneus (assembly GCA_036346225.1). Lineage (NCBI taxonomy): Eukaryota > Metazoa > Arthropoda > Insecta > Coleoptera > Lycidae > Platerodrilus > Platerodrilus igneus. The sequence continues at coordinate 14,227,362 of JARFIW010000139.1, read as the reverse complement.
TGACGGTGTATGTATCTGGAGTAAAAAAAAAACGATTTGTAGACGTAGCTTATTAACAAAATTAGTTTATCGAGCGAAGATGACAAGCGTTACGTCATCCCTGGATGTGTATTAACCTATGCATGGAGGCATAAATATATAGGTCTAAGATGGTTGTTTATATTAGTATAGATTTTATAAATCTATTGTATATATTAGTTTTAAGATTCTATAATTTTTAAGTTCTTCTTCCATCTTCCCTTCTTCCAAATCCTTCCCGCAACTATCTTAGTGGACAGAGTATACGTGTTATCTACACGTGGTGTTCGCTAGACACAGCGGTTTTAGATATTTCAGGAAATAGTTGGTTAAAGCATATGTGTTGGGTAGCGAAAAAAAAGGTTTTAAAGAAAATATAGATGGGCAAAAATTAGAGGTTTGGGTCTTTAAAAAGTGTAACTTTGTAAGGGGTGGTTTTATTTAAAATCTATTTATAGATTTGGGCTCCCTAGAAAAATCTAATATTAGTTGATACCAAACAAGATATATTTATTTTAAAAGAGTGACTATCCCGCAGATAATAAATACAATATACCGTTTGTCAGCAAAAAGGTTGTAGGGAAATTCAGAATGATGGTTTAAGTCATTGTCTACTACACGAAGATGACAATTTAACATGCGCTCGACACAAGTTTGTTTTTTATTCGAAATGAATTTTATTGTTAGATTAAATGTTTGTATTAAAATATATGTATTGCTTTAATAAAGTTGTATATAAATTAAGGCGGCTCCGTGGCGTAGTGGTATGTGTGTGACTACTACGCCCTAGGTCCCGGGTTCGAATCCCGACACGGTCCGCTTGAAAAATGTTAAGCGAACATTTTTCGCAAAAATACACCCTCGTTCGGATGAGAGGTAAAATGGAGGTCCCGTGTGTGAGTGATGTCACGCACGTTAAAGATCCCTACCTTGCTTGGAACAGCAAGGATTCGGCAAAATTCAAAATTTTCCAGGTAAAAAAAAACTCGCTTCCTGGCCAATGTAGTACCTTCGGGTGGAGCATTGGAAAATCACATGTAATGTATATAAATTACGTTGCATCATCAGCGCTAACCTACCCTATCAATTTTTTCTATTATCTAACATAAGCCCATGTGGATGGTTGTGGAGGGGTGTGGAGGAGGGTGGAGTGATGTGGAGGTGGGTGGAGGGATGTGGAGGTGTGTGGATGGAAGTGGAAGAATGTGGCGGTGTGTGGAGGGATGTGGAGATGGAGGAATGTGGAGGAATGTGGAGGTGGAAGGATGTGGAGGTGGAGGAATGTGGAGGTGTGTGGAGAGATGTGGAGTGGAGGGATGTGGAGGTGGAGGGATGTGGAGGAATGTGGAGGCATGTGAAGGAATGTGGAGGGATATGGAGGGATGTGGAGGGTGGTGGAGGAGGATGGAAGGTGGCGGAGGAGGTGCCAGAACCGGCCAATTTCCTTTACTCTTTGCTAACTGTTTCAGTTTTTGAGCATTCCTTATATAATCGGGATCAACACATGTTAGTCCTTTTTTTAAATTCCCGCGTACGATTTCCAGATAAATACAGTTTATATAAAAAGGCTCTAATTTTGGAAGCCATTGTTTTTTGCCCACAAATCGTCATCGAGTGTTATTTTCTCGATGTACAATGGCGATTCATTGCTAACTAACACGACAAAATAACATATGCTTCCATTAGTGTCTAACTTCCTTCCCAATTTTTAAAACAGACATGTTGATGTTCATTCGTATGTTTTTTGACAAATTATACAAAATTTATTCCGAACACAAACATACAAAACTTGTTTTGTTTTCTGACCGACAATAACTGCCTAAAATTTAGATAAAAATTACATTATATACTAATGCCACTAACTATCATAGTGAATACCAATCCAGAAACAGGATCATAATTGTGGCCATAGCTTCTTTTGGTCCATCCGGCATGTAGATAAACAGTTATCCAAGGAATTCCGTCGTCATCTATGTCACCATTTTCCAATGCAATGTGTTTTTCTTCCTCACCAGCTGGTTCCATTAAAAGTATACTACTATCGCTGCAAATCTTGGAGATATGTGTAATAGTTTTGCTTTGTAAATTATGAATTTATATTTTACAAGGCGCAAGGTTTCTTGAATTGAATAAAAATGATTGTTACTCATACAGGGTATATTCAAAATTGATAAAAATTCTTCCACGTGGGTAAAGGTACTTCCAGTTGACAAAGTTCCGCATACTGCTGCATGATTTAAATGTGCATTTTTTACAGTTTCCGTGGAACATGAATATGTTTTGTCGCACGTATTGCATTTTAAAAACTGAATACTACTAAGGCCATTGTTTCGTAATAATTAAACTTCGAAATTATATTGTGGAACAAAACTGTGCAGTGCGCTTGCGCCTCTTATAGTGTAACGCGTGTGAAAGTAGTTTTGTCAAGTTTGTCGGCGACTCTTCTTCCGACCTTGCAACGGAACGGTTGTGTCGAGTTACCTGGCAACCTATACAGACAATGAACAATAGTGCCTTGTAACCAGTGTGTTTAACCGACTCCCCCGGGGTCATTGCAACAATGAAGAGGACAACACACTATGAACTATATTGGTGAGTTACTTTATGTAACATTATTGTTTGTCTTTTACATGCATACAAATTCTCGTATCTAAAGCTCGCGTTTTGTTATCTTTTGTAACACAGTCCACTCAAATGATATGACGCGCCAGCTCATTTATTCACAGTTAATTAATTACAGCCATTTCTATTTCTTTCTCAAGAAACAAGTTACTTGCAGAGCATACACGCGCATGAGTCTGCAAGAAACAGTGTCCTCTGCAAGAGATAAGTGATGTCCACAATCCTGTTGTCTTCAACTTTATACTGTAGAGGCTGCTTTTCAATTGTAAGTTCCTCCCATAATTGTATATAGAATATTATGAAATGGAATTAATACTAGGGATTTTCACATACTCATTAAGTTCGGCGTCTGTTCCCCGTGGGTTGGAGGGATCATAAGAGCTATTTGGAATACTTATGTTGCTCTCATTCCAAACTGATTCCAAGTCAATCAAATCAACACCAGCCGGTAACTGACGGAAAGCTAACGTACCGTTAGTCCTACAACTTTCTTGAAATACATTGCATGACTAACCTAACAGGGTGTCCGGAAATAAAACGCCGATATTAGGAAGAGCGATTCTACACAAAAAAAATTAATACCATAAAGTCCTTTACACTTTCAAATTTTTGCATACTTATTTGTGTTCTTTTGTCTTCGCGTTCTAAATTTTCCGCAGACCTCCAATGCAAAAAGCGAAAACTAACCTTGCCTCCTAAACATGATTCAAAACTTTTTTTAACATTTTTATACATTAGGATAGAAAGAGCATCCAAAAGTGTTCAAAAATATCCCCCATGTTATATGTGTAGCGTAGAATCGATGTGTGTGAACATAGCACCCTGTTAAAAATTATGATTTTGAAAGTTGTTCCAGATTGTCCCTAACGTTGTGCTACTTTGTTCCTAATCAATATTATTTTATTCCAAACGATTTCTCGAATAAGCCGAAAAATCCATTCTAATACTAGCACCCTTTTTTTTACAAATCAAAGATTTGATACCCGTTGAACAGTGTTCTACTTGTTCCAAACATTGCTCCAAAACGACAACTCCGCCTAAAAAACGATTCTTGAAAAAACGGAAAAACACTTGTTTGTTGGAACCCCTTTTTCGCCAACAAACCGAATGTAGTACCTTCGGGTAGAGCATTGGGGACACGGCCGCCTAGGGGCCCTATATAAATTATAAAGTACGAACTTCGCATCACTACCGGATATCCCAAAATCAATTTTTTGGACTATATCGAAAAGAGTAAAACATACCCTTCAACTTCCTCTTTTATTCTATTGGCTAACTTTTTGTAAATCGAAGTGGAACAATGTGGTACAAGGGTAGAACAACCTGGAAGAATTTTCAAAACATAATTTTTAAAAGGGTGCTGACTTTACACACATGTAGTACCGCTCTCTGGATTATTGACGCATCAAATCGAGACACTGAATATTTCATTATTTTAGCATACTTCCCTACTTATATGCAATTCGATAGTTTTTAGTTCAGATTTTATTGCTTTTGTTACTTGAATATTTTTGGTTCGCTTGGTTCTACTTCTTTTAGTTGCACGCGTTCTTGATTTATAATTGCCTTTACCCATTTCGAAAATAATAATACTCACTATTTTCACTATTGCAATTGTCTGTAAGATTTGAGCTATAGGACCAGTATAGATATTATTTCGATTTTCAATTATTTAACATCAATACATACGTGCGTAATCAATTGAAATATTTAAAATTTACGTTTGATTGTATTACTACTCTTAAAAATAAATTGATACTATATACAAATAGCGTAAATCTGTAGTTTTATTGCAGCAATTAATTTTCTATTTCGTTCAAGTAAAAATCAAATTTGTTTGGAAAAATTAGTCAATACTGTAAGGTCTTTTTGCTTGCCTTGCTAAAGTTACACACCAAACACGTAAACAAAGTACAGTATTGCCCGAAATAAACAGTACTGAAACTAAGTTGGCGGTGTTTTTATGCGTGCGCTGTCACACTCAAGTTAGCTAGTATAGACCTGTCAAGTAAACCTCAAACAAGTAATTAGTAGGGCCTAATTGTTAAAAATGGTGTTAAGTACAGAGGAGAAAGTGTTTCTGGTAGAGCATTATTTTCGTTCATACGGAATCGGCCGACATAATGGTGCAAGTTTGCTATACGTGTCTGATCAATTCACACAAAGGTTTAATAAACGTTCTCCAAGTAATGCTGTAATTTTGAAGGTTATTGAAAAGTTTAGAAATACAGGTAGTGTATTGTGCCAACGAAAAGGAAACTCAGGGCGTCCCAGGACAGTTAACAACAACAATAACCATGAACGTGTTTTTGAGCAAATCTTAGAAAATCCGAAAGTCAGCCAGGCAAGGACAGCGTTACAACTTGATTTAAAAGAACTTCCTTTCAAAGAATCCTGAAGGAGCTGGGTACATTTTGTATGTGATTCAGGTACATCAACAACTACATCCTCAGGATTATCGCAGTAGAGTGGAATATTGCGCCAGAATTCTCGCGTTACAGTATGAAAATCCTGAATTTTTGAAAAATGTTTGGTTTTCAGACGAAGCACATTTTCACTTGTCAGGCTATGTGAATCGTCGCACAAATCGATTTCTGGGCTTTGCCAGACCCGATAAGGTTCAAGAGGTTCCTTTACATAGTGAAAAGTGAGTGTCTGGTGTGCTGTTTCCGGACACGGAATCATTGGTCCGTACTTTATCGAAGAGAATGGTAGGCAAGTCACACTTAATCAACAGAGGTACAGACAAATTTTAACACGATTTATCCTGATCTACGTCAATTCTGTCGTGCACGTAACTTGGCATTTCGAAACCAATTTTTCAGCAGGACGGGGCAACTTGCCATACTGCTGCCGCAATTCGTCAATTTCTTCAAGAACATTTTCCAAGCAAATTCATATCACGATTTACTGACTTCCTTATCCTTCACATTCTCCAGACCTCACACCTCCAGACGCATACATTTGGGGCATGGCTAAAATGCCGTTTTCAAACGGGCACCACAAACCATCGATGAATTAAAGGATGCCGTTAGAGTCTTCTTCGCAGCCCTGAGACAACCCTTATTCAATAACATGACCAGAAACTTAGAACATCGTTATGAAGTCTGTCTCGAACGAGGAGGTGCACATTTAGAACATATAATAAAGTGTCAATAAGATGTATTTTTTAAATATACAAAACAATTACAATTTCAGTACTGTTTATTTCGGGCAATACTGTATGTTCAATGTTTATTGCATTGAAATGAGTGAATTAGTCATCAAGCAGCAAAACAATAAATTCTCCTTGTTCGTTCAACAAGAAATATGTTGCATTTACATCCACACAACTGTTATGTTAACAGAATCAATTTTTTGTCAAGAAAAGCTGAGTCACGCCGATTTAGTTTAGGCTTAAATATGCAGTTAGTGATATTTCATGCAATTTGGTTGATCCTAATTTTTATAAATCAGAGAAACGACTGTTTTAGCGACAATATATATCTTTGTTCAATTAGTAGTAGTAAAAACTAAACCTACTGTTTACTTTTTCATAATGGAGTAATTCCAAACGATTGGTATTTCAATTGACACTCAGTGTATTTTAAAATAATATAGATACCAATTTATAATGAAACAACAATCACTAAAGTAAAAAAGCATGTTCTTGTAAATAAAATGTACAGTCAAACCAAATAATAAAGCGGAATGCTAGTGACGCTGTTTTATGTAGATAAACGCAGACCTCTCGAAGGAAGCTCTAAGTGGGCGTATCTGCGAATTCTATCATGTCTCAAAAGATAACGTAAACTCGTTGATGACAAGGTAATTAAATACTGGTTTATAATAGTGCAACTAAACTCCACTGACTGACTGTAAATTCGTGTTTAATAGTTTTTATGGAAGAGCTGCCATCTATCGTAAAATGTGTGTCTACACAATGATATTCCCCAGTCTTAAGGAATGTTTTCGATAACGATCTACAAAAGCTGGTTCAAATGCAATAGGAGCATCAATCCCTATTAACGTTCCATCCATAACCCCACATACCAAGGCATATCTCCAAACTCACTAAATTTAACCACCTTTTCTGCACATTCATTTGGCCACCTCACCACATGCTTAAGAAGTACATTATCTACATCTGTGACAACTTTGTGCACAACTCGACAAACTGTCCTTTTTGAAACTCCATGTATATCACCTACACAATGGTACTGAGAACCACTTTCTAGCCGGTGCAAAGCAATTCAAAGTTGTTGCTTTGGCGACGGTGAATGATTTCTTGCAGTTTGATGTTCCAAGGTGTTACTTATATTATTAACCACATACATAAAAGTTTCAAGGTCTAGCTGAAATCTCTCATTGAACTCATATGTATCTTCAAAATATTACCGGTATACGTAACAAAACATTGAGGTTAGATTACTGTTAGTAACATTCTGGTAGATTTCATTATTCACATTCAAATTTCCCGCAAAAAAACCTCTTATGTAATGGCGGATTGCGTTCAAGGTTATTGAATTTTGTCCGACAAACTTCAAACGAACCGACAAACCCTTCACATCTGTAAGAGGTGGATCTGTGGTATCGGTTTAAAAACAGACGATAATCATAGATAAAACCACACACTAGATGAGTAACATTTATGGCCGCGATTTCTCACTGATTTAGTTCATACTACGCCCGCGAGATGGTACGTGTAATTTGTAATGCAGGAAACTGTCGGACGTTAGATGACATTTCTAAGATAAAACTTTTGTCAATGGTGACATTTGTGGGTATTGTTTAATTATTGTTATTTGTTGAACATTCATTCGAAATATTTAGTGTTTTTATTTGCAGATTAATTTATTGTGTTTCGCATTTATTGACTCAATTTTTGTATTTAAAAAGGATAACTTCAGTGCAGATTAAATTAATCTATAGGAATAATGGTTTTCTTGTGCTGTGTGCCTTTGTGTTGTAAGAAAAACTTTCAAACAAAAATGCACCGGTTTCCTACTGATGACATCGTAAGGTTTGTGAAATAATTAAATATAATTGTAAAATTCCTATACAACTTCTGTGTATTGTGAAATATTGTACTGATGTTACTGAATAAAATTAAGTAATAAAGACTTGAAATGTTGTTATAAAATTACAGACACCCTTTCAAATTAAAATTTCAGTTTAACAGAACGAATTTGTAGCTTTTATTATATATAATCTGTGTATATATATAATTTTACCCAACATATAGAAGTCTGACCATTATTCATGTTCATAGTTTCTTTTTCTTGAGAAAAAATGTTACGTGCCGAAATCGGCACTAGACATTTTTAATTAAGTTTTAATATGTGAGAATTTCGCGCCATAAATTTAAAAGGACGTGTGCGTATTTCCGTCACTTCAGATAGTGCGTTGCGCGAGATTCGCGTCAACGCGTGTGGACGAAATGAGAGTGAGGGATTTCCGAAAGACGCGTTAGGACTTGCCTCCAAAACGCGAAGAAAAGTGGTTGTGTGGTGTCTTACCGTATCTTTCTGTTATGTAGGTCCCTTTTTGCCTTCTTTAGATTATCGTTCCTCATACCCTTTCCCGTCGTTACCTCTACATAGGAAGAAGACAAAGCGAATTTGGATGCAAACTGGCTTAAGAGTTCCCACACCCGAGAAAGATTAGTCAAAGCAGCCGACGCCTGAAAAATATCCACGGAGCCCCGCTGCCGCTAGCATGGAGTAATCCTGAAGGAAGCCACCGCCATCATGAAGTAATTCTGAAGGAAGCTTTACATGTTCATGTAAGTACCCCTTAGGGGTTCTCTAAAATTTGTATACTTCGAAAATGTGTTGCAATAATTTGCATATTGTGTGACGTCATTGACAAATTGGCGTGTCAATTTTCACATTATGTAATATCGCTATCAACTGTCATTTGTGGCGCATGTACCGCATTTACGGTATTGTAATAATGGCGCCCAACGTGGTACTCGAACCCACAACCCTGAGATTAAAATTTGCGCGTCAATTCTCACATTATGTAATATCCCTACCAACTGTCATTTGTGGCGCATGTACCGCGTTTACGGGACTGTAATAATGGCGCATTCAACGTGTCTGGTTGTGAAATAAAAATTTTTCTGATTGGTTTATGCCTTATAATGTATTAATTAACGATATTTACAGCTTTTTCATTTAAAAAATTTAATTAGGAACATTTTTAATATCTATTAACTCATAAAAATTTAGGGTGGCAGCACTGAAACTTACTGTAGAATTACCTGAAATGACATGACAGCTGTTATGATGATTTAACATAAACCGCTATATTGACTGTTGATTTTCTGGTATATTTTTTTTTATATACAGGGTGTCCGGAAAATACGTGTACAACGTAAGAACAGAGATTCTTTGGCTCGAAATAGATCGATTTGAGCCAACTTACCTATTATACAAGTTGCTTCATTTATACACTAGAGGGCTTCAAAAATCGTGAAAAATATTTGATATTTTAAAGTAACTCGAAAACGCGTTGATAGATTTTGACCATTTTTGGGGTGCGAGTTTCTACTTTCAATTGACATCTTTTGGTGGTGTACGCAATAATTTTAAAAGCATACGAGTGTCCCAAAAATGATGTTATTGTACAAATATCCGATCATTACCTTTTTCCTGTTTATGCAATGACGACCAATTTTTTTATGAGTAGCCGACTTAATTTGGAAACTTTTTTGTATCTTGTAAAATTTTGATTAGACGAGCGATTTGACAGAAAAAAATTATTTCAAATGTCTGTTTTTTAATTTTTATTTCATTGTTTTGTTTATTTTTTATTACTATTATTGAAAATTAACAGCGCGGTACAAGTGTTAGACCACTACAATAAATTTTCAAAATGGCCGCCATTTTCTTCGATGCACAAATTAACTCTTCGTAAGAAGTTTAACTGAACCCTCTGCATTGTTTGTGCATTATTTTTTAAAGAGTTGGCTGCATTTAAAATTCGTCTATACAATTCTTCTTCGCTATCAAGTGGAGACGAATAAACCTTAGATTTTAAGGTACCCCACAAAAAATAATCACAGGGCGTCAAGTCCGGCGATCGTGCTGGCCAATTTGTAGGAGCATCATATCCACTTCCGATCCATCGATCGTGTAAATGTTGTCGAACAGCTAGAGTATAGTGGGGAGGAGCACCATCGTGCATGAACCACATGTCTTGGCGAAGTAACAATGGCAGATCTTCCAATAAATTCGGCAATGTTTGTTGTAGAAAGTTAAAGTCATTGTCTCCGTCTAATCGATTTGGTATTACACAGGACCCACAATAAAATTATCAATAACTCCAGCCCAGACATTAATCTTAAATTCATGTTGATAGTGAGTCACTTTAGTTGCATGAGGATTTTCTACAGCGTAAACATGTTCATTATATATGATAGTGATACCAGATCTTGTAAAAGAATCTTTGTCTGTAAATAAAATTTTGCGACTGAAATTTGCATTTTGAATTCTCTGATCTTGAATAAATTGACAGAAAGCTAGACGTCTCTCAGGATCGATAGGCAAAAGGTCTTGTACCTGTTGAACGTGGTATGGGTGTAATAACTGTTCCTTTAAAACGTCATGAACAATACTTTTAGGAACTTGTAGTTCAAGTTTTCTTCAACTCTATACAAAATTTGTTCTTCCAGATCGGCAGTTTTTGTGGTACGTTGACGTCCTCGATCCGCATTTCTTGACTGAAAGCTACCATTTTCACGAAGACGTCTTCCAATATTTGCGAATGTTTGGTGGTTTGGTATTCGGCGATTAGAAAATCTTTCCCTATAGACTCTGACGCTTTCACGTCCATTGCCTTGACAAAATCCGAAAACCAAAAGCATATCCACATGTTCGTTATTTGTGTAAGTACTCATAATGTAAGATGAAAGATGCAAACTTCTATTGAATTAAGGAGAAATGCACGACTTGACAGGTAAACTGAGGTTAAATGACAGTCAAATTAAATAACAAATAAAAAGCAAAGCCATTTACTAAACTATGCTTTTTGATTTGCCCCGTTTTATACTTAATGCAGCAATGATGACGAAAGTATGCCGACATTTGAAATTTTTTTTCTGTCAAACCACTCGTCTAATCAAAATTTTACAAAAGACAAAAGGTTTCCAAATTAAGTTGGCTACTCATAAAAAAAATTGGTAGTCATTGCATAAACAGGAAAAAGGTAATGGTCGGATATTTATACAATACATCATTTGTGAGACACTCATATGCTTTTAAAATTATTGCGTACACCACCAAAAGATGTCAATTAAAAGTAGATACTCGGATCCCAAAAATGATTAAAATCTATCGACGCGTTTTCGAGTTATTTTAAAATATCAAATATTTTTAACGATTTTTGAAGTCCTGTAGCGGCTAAATGAAGCAACTTGTATAATAGGTAAGTTGGCTCAAATCGATCTATTTCGAGCCAAAGAATCTCTGTTCTTACGTTGTACACGTATTTTCCGGACACCCTGTATATAATGTTTTGCTAGTCCAATTAATTTTCTTGTAACTTTAAAAGTAGTGTGCTTTCTAACATGAATTGTCTTAAATAAGTGCCTGGTTTGTTTGGAATGGAATTAAAAGTGTTTTTTTTAAGAGTGGTTATAATATAATATAACCCAACTTTCGTATTTAGAGTGGATACAATTTCGCTTGTAAGTACATTTAAATATAAATAAATATAAATAATTAATTAATTCATGCCTTATTCATTGTCCCTTATGGAAATTGTTTGGTTAATAATATATTAAATATTATTATATGCCTTTTTTTTTAGCTCAACTTTTAAAACTGTTTTTAAATCATGTACAAACACTATCTTGTTTTGATACCGTTTTAAAAGTGTTTTTTAGTAATTTAAATATTTAGATATGACTTACAAATTTTTTTTAAAGAAAACTTTGCGTTTTAAAACAGTTACCGCAATCAATTGAGTTTTTAGTATGTCTTTTAAAACGTTATATTAACCTAATCTTGATGTATTTCTTTCATTAAACATTATCTTGCTCTAATACCGTTCTAAAAGTGTTTCCTTAGTAATTTAAATAGTTGCAATCTACAAATGCCTTTTTAAAGATAATTTTGCCTTTAAATACAGCTAACGTAACCAATTGGGTTTCCAAAATATTATAGTATCTTAAATTTCGTATATTTTTTTGTCTCAAATACTACCTTAAAATGAATATTATTCATCTTAAGTCATCTGAACTGATTTACGAAATTCAATATAGAAATATCAAACCCGCGTCTAATCAAAATGACAGACGATTGCAATTTAAAGCTGTACTAGCGCAGGAAGCTAAAGGGCTACTTATTTCGAAAGTAATCATTTCTGATTCACCTCAAAATATGTCTGAAATTAAACAATCCTTTGAAGATATAGCTAATATAGTGAATAAAATTGATCCCGACCCAAGCGAAACTGAATTGAAGGGCGTTGTTTCTCGCATAGTTCACCTTAAGCAACGAATAGAGTTGTGTTAATTTGACAATGAACAAGCGAACCAAGCTAAACAAACCTTTTTATCGGACATTTTGTTGCTTGAAGGAATAGTTCTTGATAGACTTAACCAAATGCAGATACATATATACCTGTACCTTTATCAAATCTCGTTATTTCTCAAGCTCCACCATTGGGGAAATCCATACTTGTTTATAAATGGGGTTTAACTTTCCAGGGCTTTGACTCTTAAATTTCTTTAATGTCTTTTCTTGATAGAATTAACGATTTCAGAATTTCACGCAACTGTACAAATCAAGATTTATTTGTTTCAGCGGGTAATTTATTCTCTGGTTCTGCCTTAATCTGGTATCGCAACATTAGAGATAAGATTTCTACCTGGGAGGAATTAGTTACGTGTTTAAAACGGGACTTCTTACCGCATGGTTATATTACCGACCTTTGGAATGAGATACGAAATCGAACCCAAGAACCTGACGAAAATGTAATTTTCTTTATTACCTCAATAGAAGCTCTATATAGTAGACTTGATAATAAACCATCAGAATTTGAAATTATCGATCAGTTGCGTAGAAATTTAAATCCATATTTTTCCAAACGTTTAGCGTTACAACACATTTCTTCTTTACCTCAATTCAAAGATTTATGTCGTTCGCTCCAAGAAGTAAAATTGTGGGTGGATAAATACCGTCCTCCTCCAGAAAACAATCTGGTCTTTTAGAACCCAATTTAGCGTGTCAAGTTCAATCTTCTCATAAAGTATCTACCCTTAATATTCCTTCTACCTCAACAGATAACTCACTTAACATTGTATTACGCGATTAGAAGCGACAATATACAACTGTGCAATTGGAAGCTATGTCAGTGCGGAACGGGTGTATAATCCCTTAAAAGACTGTTTAACGTTATTGGAAGATAGTAAGTTATACTTCCTAAAGGCGCCAATGTACTCGGTACCACTTGCCAAAATGTGGAGTAAGCTATCGGACAAGCTACAAAATAGCTGCTGTTTAGTGTATAATAACCTACTACAGTACGTGTATTGGGGAATGGTAATACAAAGAAATTGACGGGCTTGCAAATTAAGTTGTCCGAAAACCAAAAGAAAGGAAACATTGATAAAGTATGTGCTTTCGGCTTTTAGTTTTAACTATTTACCCGTAAATTATTTGGAGATAGTAGAGGAGGAAGACTGCCAAGATAAAATAAAATCTTACACAAGTGCTACATTAAAGCAGGTAGTACATATTTTACACAATCTGCAACACCATATTCTACAATTCCAAAAGAAATAGTCATTTCGGAATTGGGATTGATAAATACACCTAACATTCGCCCAGAGGTTGTACGACAACGCGCAAATATTGGTAGTAAACTCTATCCGTTTACGCTAAAGGAAATTGCCCCATTATGCATGCCATACGCTGTAAGTGGAAGGAAAAGACAGTTCATTTACATTTCCAATGCTCCACCTGTAGGTACTACATTGGCCAGGAGGCGAGTTTTTTGTTGCCTGGAAATTTAGAATTTTGCCGAACCCTTGCCGTTCCAGGCAAGGTAGGGATCTTTAACGTGCGTGACAACACTCACACACGGGACCTCCATTTAACCTCTCATCCGAACGAGGGCGTAATTTTTGTGAAAAATGCTCACCTGCCATTTTTCAAGCAGTCGGCCGTGTCGGGATTTGAACCCGGGACCTTGGGATCCGTAGTCTTACGCTTACTACATTGATCCACGGCGACGCGGAAGGAAAAGACAACAGGAATTAGAGGAAATGTATGCAAAAAGGCGAAAATTGGACTACATGGAAAACATTGCGACAACACGCGAACAATACAAAGATGTGTTAGACAAAGAACATCTTATTAGAGAAAATGAGGAAGAATTAAAAGATTATTTTATGTGCCGATGGACTGACTTAGATACATCCGGGTTGTACAAGCTGTATGCATTTGCGGTTAGTAAGAAAGACTCTTTTAGTTATGTAGGCGTTATTGCAGAAAAGGATGGTACTAAATCCGTATACTTTTTAAAAGGTTATTCTAAAAACGTATTTATCAAAATGGCAGATAACAAAGACGAACTAAGGAATGCGGGTTTCGTAACCTTGGCGTACACCACACGCAAAGGGGTTCCGCTAAACATTGTATATTTACCTAGTAAAGAATCTTTCGGATCATTTAAAACCGAGGGTCTTACAACCCATAACAACCATATATTCCCAAAAGTGGTGGACATGCAACTATGCAACAGTGTGTGGGAGAAAAAGGATTTCCTCCAATACCGACAAGAAGAAGTCGATCAAGCTAACAAGATACGTATGCAGGATATAGTGGGAAAGCTGCGATTAAAAGATTGTCACAAGCTGCAAGAATTACACGAAGGAATGGATCTGGTTGTCGATGGAATCAAATACTTTAAATATAGAGGCAAACTTCGGTACATTTTACAATTCGAAAACCTAGACGGTCTCTATGTATCAAACTATTGGTTAGAAAAGGAGATAGAAGACTTGGGTGTCGATTTAAATTTTAAGCTGCGAATAAAATTAGATAAAATTAAAACCACTGCAAACAAACATAAAGAAAGGACTGTCTTCTGTGTATAACTTTGTATTAAAATTAAGTTTAAATGACTCCGTGCTTGGCATTAAATATTTTTAAATTTGTTATGTATAATGTCAGAATAAACATTTTATAATAGTATATAACATTGTTCTTTATTTATAAAAAGGCTGTAACGTTATTCCGAAATAGCAGTTGCACAGAGAGGGGTGCTCATGTGTAGCGAGCATGGGTAGGGATGCGTACGCGCAGGGGTGCGCATGGGCAGGGATGTGTCTGGGCGTACACGAGGGAAGCGGATATTAACAGTCACCAAGCATCCAATTCTTTATTTGAATGGTATCGAGTACTTGCCTGCGTATGTATCCAGAGTAAAAGAATACGATTTGCATACACAGCTTATTAATAAAATCAGTTTATCGGGCGCAGATGACAAGCGTTACGTCATCCCCGGAGGCATATCAACCTACGCATGGGGGTGTAAAGATATAAGATAGTTGTTTATATTTGTATAGATTTTGTAAATCTATTGTATATATTAGTTTTTAAATTCCATAATTGTTAAGTTCTTCTCCGACTTCCAAATCCTTCCTGTTTCTATCTCGGTTGACAGAATATACGTGTTATCTCCACGTTGTGTTCGCGGAACTCAGCGGTTTTAGATTTCTCGGGAGATGGTTGGCTAAGGCATATGTCTTGCGTAGCAAAAAAAAAAGGATTTTAAAGATGGAGTTAAATAAAGATGTGTAAAAATTAGTCTTCAAAAGGCATAACTTTGTATAGGGTGGTCCTATTTAAAATCTATTTACAGATTTGGGATTCCTAGAAAAATTTAATATTAGTTGATACCAAACAAAATATATTTATCTTAAAAGAGTGACTACCTCGCAAATAATAAACACAAAATACCGCATGTTAACAAAAATTGTAGAGAAATTTAAAGACGTATTTAATGGGGGTCCAGTATTAGAATTTGTTGGTAGTAACGTTAAGTCCTACTGTACTGCAGGCGAGAAAGACGCGATTAAAAAGATTAAAGGGGTCTCACGAAGTGTAGTTAAGTAAAACCGCGGGTGCTACAACCTATAACGAGCATATATTCCCAAAAGGGGTGGGTATGCAGCTACGCAACAGTGCGTGGGAGAATAAAGATTCTCTCCAATAAGAAATTAAAGTTTCCATGTACGTAGCACCAGTCATTGGGTAATGGTAGAAATGTTAAACCTATAAAGGCGATTATTAATTGTGGTTTAGAAAAATAATAATTTTCGTGGACTAAATAAAATAGCTTAGACTGATTAATGTTTATGACATATTCTCGTACACATCCACAAACATCTGTTTACGCCCACAATGGCGATACCGGTAGTTTTTGTTTAACAAATAGTAGGAAAGATACGTCCGGTGTTAGTGCGTGGAAGCCTATAGGATCGTTAGATTCAAAAAAGAACGGTGCGGTGGGATGTATGGTGGTCTCCGTTAGAATAATCGAAAGTGGTTAATCAATCGTATTAGATGTTTAAATATGTAAAAGTGTAAAAGCCTACATAAACAAAAATTAATTAACCGACAAAAAAGTGCGCGATGTGCTACACTTATAAAGAAAGTATGGAATGGTGTTTTTTAGCAGCCCTAACAGTAAAAAGGGCGACTGACTTTTTCTAGCAATTACAAGAATAGCAGTAGCGCAGAGAAGGGGTATGCATGTATTATACAGTTGCTGCAAAATATGTTAGTTTACGCGTAGCTCGGATGTGTAATTGATCACGACTTAAAGATCCCTCGGAGGTTTAAACATTCTCGGTCCATTGTCGTTTGAAAAATGTTTGTAAATTATCAGAACAGGAGCGGGTTGAAGTTTAAGTTATATGGATGATTGACTGAGTTTTTTCTACCTTTTACGAGGGAATTGGAAGTTGAGACATCGAGCATCTAATTCTCTATTTGGACGATATCAAGTACTTACCGGTTCTAGAAATCATTACGTGCGATCGACCGCTATGCGAAAGTGTAAAAGCCTACAGAAGCAAAATTTAATTATCATACGAAAAAGCGCACGATGTGCTATAGAAAGTATAAAAAAATTGGTGCTTTGCATCGGTCCTAACAGTAAAAGGAGAGTGACTTTTCTAGCAATTACAAGAATAGCAGTAGCGCGGCGAAGGGGTATGCATGTATTATACAGCGCATTGTTGCTATAAAATATGTTAGTTTACGAGAAGCTCGAACGTACACAAATTAAATTTTAATCTATAATTAACCACGGTCGTAAAAATTGGGAATTAATGGTTAATTTTAATACTGCTAAGCATATACTTTCGCTTGGTGATTCATTTGGAAAATATTCAAGCCTACCATTTCCTAAAAGTTATTTAAATTAAATTGCTTTATTAGTAAGTATTCTGTAGACAGCAAGTTGGTATTTTCTTAGTAATGGTTTAAAGTGTTTTTGGTTATAGTAGCACTGCATCTTCTACAGCACGACTTGCAGACAACTTGTGTGCGTGTGCTACCACCCTTTTGGATTTTTAATATGCACGCGATCCGTATAACATGGAAGACGTTTCCGATGTTTTTACTAACGGCATTCGCACCATTGACGAAGCGAACCAGGTGCATGCATTGGCGCTAAATGTATTGGAGGAGCAGCGGGGATTATGACGTCATTTAGTTCCCCGCCGAATCCTCAACATCGTTGGGTCGTCTTCGGAAACCTTCGGTACGCATTCTATAAGGAACATAAATCAGGTACGCTCGAGTAAGCTTTTTAGTTAGTTCGCTTACAAGTTTAACCAAAGTGCTATAGTGCGGGTTTTGTTTTGTACTAAAATGGTATTTGCAAACGTTTTTAAGTGCATCTCTTGCGATGCTTCCTATACCTGGAAAAATATTCTCAAACGGCACCAGAACAAATGTTGTGGTGTAACATCGTCCACGGTTAAGCTTATACATCCGTCGGCAGCAAAGTACTTAAACTCTGGGACTTGCGGCATCGCTTTTACGAGAATGGACAGCTTACAGCGACACAAGGAAAAACAGCACGGTATGTTATTAAGCCGTAAACGTTCAACGCCGCTAGCTGTTAAAGGGTCTTGTACGAAACAACCACGAATTATGTGTAAAGTATGCGATTTCGAAATGGAAAAAACTAAGTACGCCGCACACTTAAGGAACAACAAACATAAAAATGCATCAGTTACCGCTACTAACGACGATGGTGTAGAAATGATTAGTACAGCGTTTAACATCCGTATGGTTAGCTATCGCATAAATAACGCCAGTGTGGGCGATGGAGTGTCCGAGTTTCTTTGGAAGCAGAAGGAACTATTTATTCGATTACTTAATAAAAAAAGAATACAACATACAGCAATAAAAGTCGATTGCGAACTCTACGGCGTTTACACCAAAATGGGAGAAGAGACTACCGATGTGAAATCCTTTAACACAAAAATATGGTTATTACGTCTTCTAGTAATCCGGAAAATATGTACGAGGTCTTAAGCGAAACCAAGTAAAACACCAACTTTATACCCAATTAATAAAATCAGTTTGTCGAGCAAGGACAACAAAAAGTACATCATTCCTAATAGCATAGCAACCTAATTAAGGTAGGTCAGTAAGCAATATTTAATTGCTGTTAATTGAATTGCATTTAGCGTACTTTCCTATTGCAATAACCGCATTTGTTTGGAGAAGATATACACGTTTAAAAAGAAATTATATACAGCTTTCTTAATTATTAACCACGCGATCATTACACCAAAAGTCGACCTTCCCATTCACATATTTCAAACCCATTACATTGGAATGATTAGATTATTCTCATAGTGTTAGGTTAACGACAATATGTCTTATTGACCGAAAACACGTTTCCTCTTTTTTACATTAATCTCTTTTTATTACAAGTCTATTTAAACAACACATTAATCTTTTTTTGTTACAGGTTAAACTACTTGGATTCGACTACACACAGAAAATAATGTTATACTTTGTAAAATTGCATTCTATAGTTTATTAAACTGTAAATTGGATAAAATAAATTAGTAAAATTTTGTGTGTTTAATTTATTTATGTTGGTTAAAGGACTGTAGATATTAAAAAGGAAAGGTGATTAGAAATTGATCTTGGTACAAAATCTTAAAATGAGGGTAGCTCCCTTGGGGGTGATGATATCTAAAAAATTCTTAGAAATTCGGGTAGCTGAGAAAATTCTAATATTAATTGATACCAAACAAGATAGGTTTATCTCGTGGGTGGGAATGTGGAGAAAGATTTATCTCGCAGAGGGTATGTGTAATTTTGCAGGGCGTGGCCCTGTATTAAATCTGTTTGCAGATTTGGATTCTACATAAAATTTTAGACTAACAAGATGTATCGCATGACTAAACAAATTTATAAGAACGCTCAAAAGTCGCTACAGGTAAGAAATCTTAAAATCAGGGTAGCTCCCTTGGGGATGATGATATCTAAAAAATTCTTAGAAATTCGGATAGCTGAGAAAATTCTAATATTAATTGATACCAAACAAGATAGGTTTATCTCGAATATGAAAATGGCTAGTCGAAGAAAACTATGCGAGCCGCGGAGATCTGAAAATTAGAAATAAAAGTAGAAATTAAAATTAAAATAAAAAATAAAATAAAAATGGAAGGAGGTTGTGACGTAAATGGAAGAAATGACGTTTTAAAAATGGGTCATGTGATGTCAGAGGCTAGGTTAGGTTAGGGGGCGTTTTGAGCGGCGCAGCGGCGGCGGCGTTGTCCCAAATACATCCAATATACCCTACTCTTTATGCCCCCATGCTTAGGTTGATATGCTTCTGAGGATGACGTAACGCTTGTCATCTTCGCCCGATAAACTAATATTATTAATCAACCGTGTGTACAAATCGTGTTTCTTACTCCGGATTGATACCATCGTATTCATGAGAGCCTCCCTATTATTAATAACTACATCCTTAAAAATATCTACACTAATCCCCGCCACCACATTACTACTAACACCCTTAATTTTCTTAACAATATCTTTTTCCCCTACAATACAGTAGGACTTAGCCCTACTACATACAAATTCTAACACCAAGTCACTGTTGAACTCGTTTTTGAATTTCCCTCCAACTTTGTTGTTGACAAGCAGTATATTGTACATGTTATTAGCCAGATAGTCACTAGGATCGAAATGTTCGATGTTTGTGCTAATATCACTATACGAGTCTTCTGTTTCCACACTGTACACTAGTGATTCGGTATCCGTGTAAAGGAGGCGGATTTAGTTACCATACAAAGACCTCATCGTGCCGTAGTGGAACTCATACATTAAGGTTTTAGACAAGTCTAAAACCGAGAAACCTACATAAATTGGCTTGTCGTAAGTAACTTTGACTAGATCCATTTGCACAATAACCAACTCCTCCCCTAGTATAGTGCAACTATGGAAATTAGGTCGGGCAATTAGCGTACTCGCGCAAGAAATTGTACGTATATCAAAATATAAAGCAGTATTCGACCGAGGACTTCATCCAAACTGGAGTACAGAACTATTCAAAATTGTTAAAGTACAACAAACGAGACCGACAACCTATCTGCTACAAGATTTGGAAGGTCGGCCGATTCTAGGTGCTTTTTACGGCGATGAGATTCAGCTCACAGCAGCACCTGACACGTACCTAGTAGAAAAAGTTTTACGGAAACGGAAGCACGGACGTGAACTATTAGTGTCATGGTTGGGGGATGGTAAAAGTTGGATTAGGAAAACGGACTTGCTTTAGTATCAACCGAGTAAAGTTCTAGATAATTACCTGGTTGAAAAAATCATAAAAGGAGCTGGTAGGTGGGGGTAAAAACCCCTAGCTAGATAGATAGAAGAGATTTGCTTTAAAGTCCATTCCTATTTATGATTCAAAGCAGGAAGCATGTGTTTCATAATCGATTTACAAGGATATCAATACAAAACTAGTGATTTCTATTGCAAGGAAATCGCCATTTTGGATGTAGTGAATAATGTAATATGGCATGAGATACTGAACATGGTGGTGGGGTATAACACCCTAAGTGATGATTTCAAAAAGCAAGTTCAGTGGCTAAAAAAAAGAATCCATAGACTTTGCTGGGATGAGCAGTCTACGAGTGGGTATACAAATGTGCGTGATTTGCTGAAAGAAGTCATATCTCCTGGGGTCACTGTCTATGTTAAAGGAGAACAAAAGAAGCAGTTACTATCGAAATATTTATCAAACAACATTTTAAACATGGAAGGTGTATTCTCAATTTCTAGACTCAAAGAATTAAAAATATTCGGTGATGAGCGCAACCACTGTTTAAACCACTGTTTGAATAATTAAAGTTGTTCCAAGGAGAATGTTATACTGTTGCAGTCCTTTGTTGATGTTTATATGTATTTAATTTTTAATAAAATAGTTGTGGGAGTTGTTTTTTATTATCTTACCTAAAAGACTATCTAAAATTTGAAAAATATATGTAAAACAATGCATTACTTTGAAAAATTAATAGCGAGTAATAAATTACTCAATGTAAAATCTAAACGAATCCTAGATGTTTTTAAAATACAATCAGAAGCGATAGTAAAATACGCGATAATTGGTGTTTGCAAATAAATTCAGTTCTGTTTTAATAAAAAATGCAGACTTTCCTTAAAATTTCAATATGAGGAAAATCACTGCACAAGCACGAAACGATTTTTTAAATTTTACAAAACGCACGAGACGAATAGACTTTTAGTAATTAGGCCGGTTTATATACAGTTGACATAATTATTCGTTAATTAATCTGTATTACTAAATGAAGTTTGTATTTCCCTAAATACGTAGTCAAAGATGGTCGCTCAAAGTACGGTGCTTTTTACCATCTTGAGTAATTAATAATTGGAAAAGAATTATGAATCGATTTCTAACCGCGCATTGGGAATAAATAATTTGGCTTCTGAGTGAGGTTTTCTTGTACAAACAATTAAAGTAGGCCAGTAAGCAGTATTAAATTAGCTATTAATTGGCTTGCATTCAGCGTACTTTCCTTCTGTAATTGATGTATTTGTTTGGAGAAGAAATACGCTTTAAAAGGAATTATACACTGCTTTCACATGTAATTTGGGTAATCCATAATCGTCAAGAAATTAGTTCGGATACGAATTGTATTTTTCAAGTACCTATTTAGCATTGATTACATTGACTACATAATTGTGTTATGACGTGTTTAGAAAATTAAAAATATAAAACCAGAAAATTGATAAAATTTTTACTCTGTTTAAAATTTTAAAAGTTGTGTTTTTGAATATTCTAAAAACGGAACATTACTGTTTGAAAATGGTTTTAAATATTAAACACTTATGGCTTATAAAGAGTTCATTTTCTAAAATTCCCACGGTTTTAGATTTTCAGGAATGGTTGGTTAAAGCATATGTCATAGATGCGCAAAAATGGGAGCTTTAAAATGTAACTTTGTAAGGAGCGGTCCTATTTAAAATTTAGTTACATATTTGGAATCTGCGAAAATTTTAGACTAATTAGTTGTTTCGCATGGTTAAAAAATTTATAAGGACGGCCTAAAATCGCTACCAGCAGAAAATCTTAAAATGAGAGTAGCTCAAAATCTTAAAATTGGGGTAGCTCCCTGGGAATGATGCAATTAAAAAAATTTCTAGAAATTCGGGTAGCTGAGAAAAATCTAATATTAATTGATACCAAACAAGGTACATTTATCTCCAAAGATTAGTTAATCGAAGAAAACTATTTGGTTCAAAATGTTACCGGTAAAAATTCTTAAAATGAGAGTAGCTCCCTGGGACGTAATGCTATTTAAGAAAGTCCTAGAAATTCAGGTAGCAAAGAAAAATCTAATATTAATTGATACCTAACAAGGTACATTTATCTCCAAAGATTAAATGGCTAGTCGAAGAAAACTATTTGGTCCAGAGTGAGGAAACAAATGAGGATGCTGGAGC
Source organism: Platerodrilus igneus (assembly GCA_036346225.1). NCBI lineage: Eukaryota > Metazoa > Arthropoda > Insecta > Coleoptera > Lycidae > Platerodrilus > Platerodrilus igneus. The sequence goes on along the minus strand of JARFIW010000139.1, from coordinate 14,204,722 downwards.
AAATGTGGGGCTGATTCCCCTGTCATCCATCTACTGTGCCCTATCTTACCACATTTGAAACATATAGCATTTTTGACAGGGCAAGGCTTCCTGGTATGCATACTACCGCCGCAGAAACAGCATATTTGCACTACTGACAATAGAACTACTTTATTCTTATCCCTTTCGACTTGATCCATTATCCCCTCGCTAGTAACAGTATTTACAAATTTAGAATCAGAAGCGTAGACCTCAGACTGCAGTTGAGCCATTTCTAGAGACCTCGGTTTATTATAAGCTTCTTGCAATTCTAAAGTATTGTTTTCTAATAACCTTTGACGAATATTAGATGACGATAATCCATTTATGAAAGCATCATGGATGAAATCATTTTTATTCTGTTCCGCGGTGACTACTTTAACTCACATTCTTTACCCAATACTTTCAAGGCCTGAAAGTACCGATCAATTGATTCTCCTGGTTCCTGTCGGCGAGTAGCTAATAAATATCTGGCAAAAATTTCATTTTTCGGCTTAGCATAAAGCAATTTTAGTACGGCCACAGCATCTTCAAACTATTTGCACTCGCAAATATGTTCGTATACTGAGGGTGTTACATGGCTGATGAACAGGTTTAGTTTTTGAGTGTCACTAGCCTTTGCAGCTTCAATAAAATTAATGAATGTCTTGTACCAGTGAGTCCAAAACCTATGAGAATCAACCGCGTTAGTGTCTATCTCAAGTTTATCTGGTTTTAGTAGTTTGTTCATAATGATATCTTATTGCTGAATAAATTTAAGTATAAATCTTAAATTAGGCTTTATTTAGAAATAAGATGACACTACTAGTTTACAGAAATGTAACAAGTAGTATCAACAACCTAAAGCTAAAGTAACAACAAAAAAGGATTCATTAGTACAAAGTAACAGGGGCCTAGGAAGGTAACTAATTCACAACAATATACCTATAGTAGGTACATGTGTACCTATTGAACGGTTGGCCGAAGTAATAAATAGTATATTTGGTTAAGCAGTTCTTGTACAGGTTGCTTTGACAAGCAAAATCATATTAAGAATTCTACATTACTGCAATCTTTGAGGTGGTTTAGGTCGTTCGCTGAAAACGTTTGCTTTCCATAATATTTCAATCAAATTGATAATTTTATCATCATTATCCACCATTAAAATATTTCATATTTCATTTATATCTTTCATGGAGAAGCGTAAAGCACAAAAGAACAATTAGCAAGTCAAGTTGTTGACGAAACTATTTTTATTGGTTATTCTAGATCTACGAGAAGTTTACTCTATAGTTAAACCCGATGAGTTTAATAACTACGCTGGTATTGGTGGCAATGTCAAACTAACCTCATATTGTTGTCATTACTGAAAAATAACAATCTTTTGTTACCAACCTCTTTTATTTTAGTACCATGGCGGTGAGTATAATGTAATAAAATGTATGAATTAGTAATCTAAATTAATCATAGGTATTTTAAACTAAAATATTTAATAATTCTGTAATAAGTTGATAAATTTTTATACTGTACTTATTTTAATTATTATTTTTATATAAATTTTCTCAATTGTTAATTATTTGTAGGTTATATCTTCTAATTGTTTTTGCTCGTATGAAACGTCTCCTGTTTGATTACCTATTAACGGATTTTCTATTTTAGCCGGTCAAGCCAAAGGAACAAAAAAAGGATGTCAGAGATAAATCTAAAAATATTATGCGAGATCTACATATCCGCAAGTTATGTTTGAATATTTGCGTTGGGGAATCTGGTGATAGACTTACTCGTGCTGCTAAAGTTTTGGAACAGTTAACAGGTCAACAGCCAGTATTTTCCAAAGCGCGTTATACTGTCCGATCATTCGGTATTCGTCGTAATGAGAAAATTGCCGTACACTGTACAGTACGAGGTGCAAAAGCTGAAGAAATTTTAGAGCGTGGACTTAAAGTGCGCGAGTACGAGTTGCGGCGTGACAATTTTAGTAGTAAGTTTTAACGTATAATCTGTCTTTGGTTTGTATGACGTTTTGTATTTTTAGTTTCTGGTAATTTTGGATTTGGTATCCAAGAACACATCGATTTGGGAATAAAGTATGATCCAAGTATTGGTATTTATGGTTTAGATTTTTATGTTGTTTTGGGACGGCCAGGATATAACATCGCACAGCGTAGACGAAAACAAGGTGTCGTTGGATTTTCACATCGTTTGACTAAAGAAGATGCTATGAAATGGTTCCAACAAAAATATGATGGCATTATTTTGGCAAGCAAGAAGTAAATTTATTATTTTTACAAATAAATAATTAATACTAATGTTTCATTTAATAATTAATTTTGGCGTGTTTAGTTTGAATGTCTAAGGAATGCATAATTATTAAATGTTCTGCCATGTTTGTTTGTGTTGTTTGATCAAGTACGTGCTCGTTTTGTGGTGTCCTTATAATTTATTAGATTTGATAATGCAGAGGTTATTGGTATACTAACATGTTTGTAGTGGTATAGGAAATGTCTTATTCTTTTCTTGGTTCGTTTAAGTTTAGATATTTATATTATTTGTTTATAATTACTGAGGCGTGTTGAAGTACTGCTTGAATTTGAATATTACGGTTAGTTGGGTTATTGTAAATTTAACCATTATAAATGCTGTTACCAATAACATTTTTATTAGTTAATGCTATTTATGAAAATCAAGACTTGACAGTATGCAGAATTATTCTCTAAACTTTTGGAGTGAAGATTACTGCTATATATTGGGCTGCTGATGTTTATAATATAAACGATGATGGCTAATACATTTGTTTATTGATAAAATACAACTATATTGTGCAAGCCACAACAAATGAGTTTATATCATATTGGAATACATCGCCTGAACGTTCTTTATTATACAAGGTCGAGACGACAGAGCATCCGTCTTTCCTAAATAAAAGAATGATTGTTTTTACACTATACAATTAATACAGTGAAATCTCTATAGTGGACACGTATGGGACCAAAAATGTTGTCCACTATAGAGATGTCTGCTTTATAGAAAGTTTATTTAATTCAACCAAATATTTTTATTTGAAAAAATCAGTAAATGTAGTTTGTGATTTTAAACTGTTCTAATAAAATTTTAAACGAAAAAACAATGCAAAATGCTTAGTTGTAACAAAAAAAGATTTTAATTCTTCTGTTCGTGCACGAGCATCGCTATTGTTTTCAATTTTACACACAACCTCCATGCATTCGTCATCATCTTCGTTCTCATCTTTTTCGTTTACCATTACAATATCCCTTACTATAGCATTGATATCTGTGCAATCATCTCCTACATACACAGCTTCGTCAATACAGGCGTATGCCGACACATCTACTTCTGAAAAACCACCATTGTCCAACAGTTCCCTCAAGTATGTAATAGATTCTTCATTTAGTGACTTCTTTATGACAGAAAGTGGAAGGTTGTCCTCAGAGTTAAATGAAACGTTTCACATGCCTGCAGTGTCTTTTCTTTTAAATCCGGCTTTTGAAAAACAAGTTTTTTATCGTAGAAGAGCTAACCCTCTGCCAAGCAATATCAATCCATGTGATGGCATCTAAAACGGTAATATTCTTCTCTAAATCTTTATTTGACGTCGCTGAGCAGATCAATGAAAGTAAATTTGTCATTAACAGCTCTCTGTAGAACACTAAAATTTTGAATAACACCTTGGTCCAAAGACTGACAAACGGAAGTGACATTTGGCAGAAAGAAGGTTAATTTAATATCGTCTAACGTTGTGTGTGACAAGTCGCATTGTTTAAAAAAAAATTGCGCTTATGCATGCCTAATGTTTCGTCAAGCTTGGAAATTCATTCCATAAAAATTTCACTGGTCATTCATGCTTTTTTATTAGCACGCCAATACACAGAAAGAGATACTTCATTAATGTTTTTAAAACTTCGACGTTTTGCCGGCTTTTCCAATAACCAAAGGTTTTTCTTTACCTCCACAACATTTTTCACATGCCAAACTGAGTTTTATTGGGTAACGCTCTGAAAGATATTCAGGTTTTGTCTAAATTAAAAATATCGTTGTCTTCGAATTTGCTGATAAATCACAATAACAGGTCATTCCACAATTTTACATCATTATCCATCCACATTAAAAATTTTAAATAGGTAGTGTAATTAAATCTCTTCCTAACAATGGTTGTGAATCACTTTTAACTACTAAAAACGTACATGAATATTGTATCTTATTAGATTACAGAGACTGTTATCTCCCTTACTGGCAGGCAGACAGTGTTCCTATCAGTCTGTGGTTGAGTAGCTACCGTAGCCATAATTAAATGTCTTGTTTTTTGTATAAAACAATATTATAAAACGTGTTCCGACACTTTTATAATATATTATACACAGATCGTACTTGCCTGAAGATGCCCTTTTGTAAACTAGTTTACCTCGTTGCCAAAATGCTATATATTTGGTTGCTGATGTTTATAATATAAACGATGATAGCTGATACATTTGTTTATTGATAAAATACATCCATATTGTACAAGCCACAACTTATGAGTCTATGTCATTGTAATACATCATATGCACATTCTTTATTACAAGGTCGAGATAACCTCAGAGTAAGTAACACAATACAGCAATTACTTTAAATTTATCACACTAGAAAGTACATCAGTGTGTTTACAGAGGTTCTCTTAAAATAGTTGATAGAAGATTTAAATTGATGAGGTATGTTGTTATACGGTACTGCCGTCCTTAATAAGAAGCCCGTAACTTTATAATGCCATTTGATGAGAAAACAACCACTAAAATATTTGAATGAATTCAATTGGTTTGCAAGTGTATTTAATAACTAACGCATATTTCAATCAAATTATGCACTTAAATTTGCCCGATCTTGCACCATTGGTCGATTCTTCCAAAATTCTTGTCGATTTTTGGGGCAAAAAACAGCTTTTTGATTGTCATCTTTCTTTTCTGGGTTAATGCCCCGGTCAACGTTTCTTGCACTTGCTTTTTTAATATTACCTTTCGTAGCCTTAACATTTAAGAATACCACTTCAACACCATGTTTTTCCAAGAAATAAATGTTTTTGTTCTTGTTTAAATAAAAGTTTGGACATGTCAGCCAGGTACGGACGAGAAACATGTTTTTAAGTTTAACGTGTGAAGTCAAGTCGACCCAGTCTGAAGCTCTCATTTCACGAACATAAATTTTGCCAGAATTTGCATCTTAAATGACATTCCTAAAATCAACAAAGTCGTACATTTTACTTTTGTTTCATTAATAGTCCGACCTGGCAGTGAAAACTATTAGCGCTTATAAAGGTGTGACTGGTCTCAAAGTATTTAAATAAAATTTCATCAGAGTTGATCTCATTGGAATTTACTATAAATGAAATAATTCAACAGGTACCAATTTTTATTTTGACCCAAGCAGTTATTGAGCCATACGGTAATGTTTCATGTCTCTGTTGTATCAAAAATTCACGGAAACAACTTATGATTTCCTCTTTTCTGGTCAGCAGTAGCCTCATGCCATATAAATGCATGTGGCTTCTTCAAATTGCATTGCTTTTTGCCTACCGGGACAAAACATTGAAAGTAACTATCCTTTGAGCGAATAATAGTTTTTATTTATTTATTTATTATAACGACTCACACAGATAACAAGATCCAATTATAGAGTCACAGAAATAAAGTATTACAATAATAAAATAATATAAATAAAAACAAGGAGGAATGGATAACAGTATTATTAGCATAGCAGAAGAAAGATAAATAAGAAAACAGTGATAATGTTAATAGAGAGCATCTAAGATGGCTAGTCGGAAATGTGAGGGAGGAAGTGAGAAATGTAAGTTGTCAGAATACTTATTGAAGGTGCTGGACATTCTACAAATATGAGAGTTTTTATAAGAGTTAATGCGTGCAAAATTGGGGTAAAAAATGGAGCAGTTTCTACTGGGCCTCGATGGTGTGTGTAGGTTAATAAGAGATAGGCTAATAGGGTCATCAATTAAATAATTTAAAAGTTTGTAAAAGTGAATAATATCCAATAATACCCTCCGTTGATGTAAGGGAGGAGCATTAAATTTAGTGATTAGGTCTAAATAAGGATAACCATTCAGTGGGTACAAATGATGTGTTTTATGGTATAAGAATTTTTGGAATTTATGTTGAATCTTCTCAATTCTAGTGTTGCTATTGTTATAAAAAGGTGTCCAGACCTGAGAACCATATTCAAGAGTGCTGCGAATTAAAGAGAAGTATAGGGTTTTGAGACAATCCAGATCAGTAAATAGTGATGTACTGCACATTAGGAAACTTAGAGTCCGCAGAGAGTGTTTAACAATGTTATTTATATGACAATTAAAGGAGAGAGTTTCATCAAATGTAATACCCGTCATTAATAGTAGATACACGAGAGACTGAACTGGTGCCTAGGTAATAATCAAAGAGTATTGGGGTAGCATTATTACTACAGGACAAAACAACACATTTATCAAAATTAAGACATAATTTATTTGAATTACACCATTGGAGTAATTGGGTAATATCTGTTTGTAGTGATTCACAATCGGCAGCAGAGTTAATTTTGGTAAAGATTTTTAAATCGTCAGCAAAAAGAAGTTTATTATTAGAAAATATTTGAGTGATGTCATTTATATATAGTAGAAATAAAAGAGGTCCAACTACAGATCCCTGGGGTACTCCACTGGTTAGGGGAAGATGTTTGGACTGTATGCCATTAAACTCAACGAATAATGAGCAATTTGTCAGATAACACTTTAAAAATGTTAGCAAGTTATCAAAGAAATTAAACTGATGTAGTTTGTGCAATAAGATGTGATTAAAGACATCAAAAGCTTTAGCGAAGTCAAGATAGATAACATCACACTGGGATCGAGCATTCAAACATTCCGATATGAACTGTGTAACAAAACAAAGGTTAGTTACTGTAGATCGCCGCTTTATAAAACCATGTTGGTATTCGGACAAAAGTTATGAAACTTGAGGAAATAGTGATTCAAAAATAATTATCTCAGACTTTGCAGATGTTAAAAATAATAGAAATTGGTCGATAGTTTTGAATAATGGATTTATCGCCATTGTTGAAAATTGGCTGCACACGAGATGATTTCCAGATATCAGGAAAAATGGATTTAGTTAAGCATTAATTAAAATTATAAGTCAAGGCAGGACTAATTACACGAGAGGTATCTTTGAGGACTACTACAGGTATGCCATCAGGCCCATAACGAAATGATTTTGGTAATTTTTTGATGGCTTGTATTACAGCTGATTTGGTAATTGTAGGAATGTCTACTAAGTAGATGATATTTTGAAAGACTGTAACGTCTTGAGGAATGTACGGTGAGGAGGTGCAACATGAAGCGAAGAACGATGCAAAAGCCATAGCAATGCTTTTTGAATCAGTTTTAAACTGTTCAATTCATGGCAACATTATTATTTTCTGCAAATCAACAGAATAGCGGTCTCTACCAGATTAAATTATCTCTGATTTTGTTGGCATCTATATTCCTCTTGTAACTTGGTCGCATTATCTACATGGTTTTTGTAAGTAATGTATTCTGGACAACCAGACTGCATTTCATTTTTACCATGCTCATGCATACTGAAAATTGTACATGTTTTACGCCTTTCATTACTACTAACTTTGCCAAACAAAATTATTTCTTTTATCGTTATTCTATATACGTTTAAAGAACACTTCTTCTGTTAGGATCATGCTCCCTGCGATAGTGCGATATTACTGGATGGAACGTTTTAATATGTTCACGAATAATTGTTTGCTTGAACCCTTCCTACCTAAAAAGAAATACCACTAATAAAAATAGAATCTATGCATCTTCTTGAACTTATCTCTTATATCTGGTTTTGGAATCATCTTCGGTAGCATTATTCAAAGCATTTTGTACAACATGAACATTTGTAGACTTGTAACTTAACCTTGTTAGAAAAAAGGCTTTACAAATTGAAACTTCTAAACCTGCCTCATTCAAGAAATAATATGAAAAAAAATCTGTCTAAACGTAAATTCTTTTGTAGTTGTTCATCTCTTAATTGCTTATCTTCGAATATTACTTAAAATACATCATCTTTGTTCAATCCAATTAAGTTTCCAAAATTCCTAGTTAATTTTTTTCTTTATGTTCTGTGCTAATTATTGCAGTACATTTTTTCTACAACTTTCTGTAGATGGTGCTTTAAGTTTGTAACTAATAACTTCCTCCTTCCTTTACAAACTTCGAGAGCTGTTGTATTTGCTTTTTCCTTTTTCTGACCTTGCCTTGCTTGGTTAGTAAATGATTTTGTTCGCTATAGTCAGAAGTTGTAGCTTCGCAGTCAGTTTCAATGTTTATTTAGTTGTTTTCTCAGAAGTTGTAGATGTTTTGTCTGCTTGAATATTTCCAATTGTTTCGATATTCTGAAAAGCTATGTCAGTTTTACTCTTTGCTGATGGATCAATTACAATTAAGACACCATTATTAGTGTTAGGTTCTACACTGTTATTAGAAAACGAAACAACAAATTGTTTCAAGTAATATATTTCCATTGCTTAAAAGATGACTTTCTCTGGAATTGTTGGCTTTGTTATTAGAAAAACTGTTTGTTGGACTATCAATATCTTCGTTATTTGTCATGTTGTGCACCAAATTAGTATTTTGAACACTTCTGTAACTCGTAATAGCCCCAAATTCATCCAAATCCGGCAAATGAGAAGTAGCCGATGATTGACCATAAAATACAGTATTAGTCATTGTAAATTCATCAATGTACATAAAATCAGTAATACTATTAATATATCAATATTTTTTATATTATTTAATGGGACAACACGAACTGAAGGTTTGTGCATAGCGTCTGAAGGGTTCCTGAAATGATGTCACAAAATTTTAGATCAAAGATTTAAAATGTTATATATAGCTCGTTGTAATATGTGGGGCGCCGTAGCCCATTTTATGTTGGAAGAGAGATTGAACAATAACAATGCCGAAAACGATATCTTAGAATATGTAAATGTAATCTTTCGAATGTATGAATGCTTGGATTTATGCCCTATTGAAGTATTTTGAGGTAAATAACGAATGGACGTGTGCATGTGGACAACTGTTCGTACTTCTGCGTTGGTTCTTGAGATTTTGAAATACCTCTTCCTACAACAAAATAATTTTGGATGGTTGGCCTCGTCTCTGGCCACATCCTTGGAGCAGTTAGATAACAATATGTTGTTAAACTCTGCATGTAAAACAGGTGCATACCTAAATATTACACTTACTTGAACTTAGAGGACTGTTTGACGAACTATGTTGAGTACATTTTCTATTCATTTCTTAGTTGTTCGCTCTGTCAGCAATGGCCGTTATCACCAAATGATGAACTCGGCTGGAAATCTTTACATTTGCATCCTCTAATGAATTACAGGGTTATTGTAAATGACCATTTTTAAAAATTCGTATTTATTAAAGTACAAATCTAAAATGAACAATCGTTATACCAATGAAAAGGGGAGGTTTCAAAGTTTTTTTTAATACATTATAAATGTTCAATATGTCCACCGTTTGCTGCATGGCAAACATCTATGCAGTAGCTATACTCATCCCATACGCGAGAAAGCGTAGCTGTTGTTACCGAGTGCACGACAGCAGTGATACAGTTCTGCATACCAATAAAAAGAAGAAGGCAGGCGGTTATGCTTCCAGAAGCGGCCAGTTGAGTTTGCATGGCAATAGGGCATTATTTCATTTCACTGTTGGTTGTGTCAGCACAAGGTTTTCCATGTTCTTAAGTTCGCAAAAAGTGAGTTGCAAATTGTAGTGCAGCAGGCATTTTGTACCAAATTCGGTATTGAACCACCGACTAGAAAAAGCATTAGTCAATAGTTTAAACAATTTTGACAGACTGGAAGTGTGTGTAAAGAAAAAAAGCACAGGCGTACCACATGTGTCATAGAATGATGTCAGATGGATTGAAGAAAGTTTTGTTCGCAGTTCACGTAAGTCTACCAATAGAGCTAGTAGAAAACTTGGAATACTTCAACCAACTGTATGTAAAGTTCTGAGACAGAGTTTGCTGTACAAGCCCTAGCGAATACAACTTCTGCAGGCTCTCAAGCCTAATTACAAAGAGAAGCATCTCGAATTTTGTGCTACAAATGATGGAGGATGACGCGTTTCTACGGTGTATAATTTTTAGACATGAAGTGACTTTCCATCTTAGTGGAAAAGTCAACAGACACAATGTTCGCATATAGGGTTTGCAAAATCCACATTCAACATTGCAACATGACAGAGACTCGCCGAAGATTACCGTGTTGTGTGTCATCACGTACAAAGGTCTATGGACTTTTTTCTTTGAGGAAATAACTGTAACTGGAATAATGTACCTGGGCATGTTGGAACAATGGCTGTTCCCTCAAATTATGGAAGATTTACAGGACTTTATTTTCTAACAGGATGGAGCTCCACCCTATTGGTACCTCGATGTATGAATCCCTTCCTCAGCGCCGGATAGGTTGCAGGAGAAATGAAGACCTTGCTCTACACTTCTGACCACTGAGATCCCCTGATATCGCCCCATGTGACTATTTCTTTTAGGGTTATGTTAAGGATGCTGTTTACATACCGCCTCTACCAACAACTCTGAACAATCTGCAGAACCGTAACACTGCTGCCGTGCACTCAGTAACAGCAGATATGCTTTCTTGTGTGTGGGATGAATTTACCTACCGCGTAGATGTTTGCCGTGCAGCAAACGGTGGACACTGAATATTTATAATGTTTTTAAAAAAACTTTGAAACTTCCTCTTTTCATTGGTATAATGATTGTTCATTTTGGATTTGTATTTTAATAAATACAAAATTTTTAAAAATGGGTCCATCATTTAGAATAACGCTGTAAATTAACTTGCAAAAAAAGTGTTTAACTTATTGCTCAGGCAAAAATTATTTAAATAAATAGTATGTTCTTTTTGTATAAAAAATTTTTTTGTATGGATTATGAAGTTAATTAACCTAATGCTTTATAGTGCTTAGTACATAAAACTCTTTATGTAATTTACATGAGATTGTAAGCCACTAATTAAAACTTAATACTCCTATTTTTTGTCTTGGTTAGCGGACATCCTTGATACCGCAATAACATGTAACTAATTCTCTGTGTTCAAAAGTGATACCTGCAGATAAAACATCAAACAGCAGTATCTATATACTCAACGTAAGCATTATAGCCTTTTTCAAATAAAAAACATGTTGCCACTTTTTGTATCTATTAGTATAAATGATTTAGTAAAATACAAGGCAGTAAGAATGTGTATCACGGGTTTGTATTCTGTGACATCATTGTTTTTGAAATTGAAAAAGCTGGAGTTATGAATGAATAGTAAAAAGACGCTACCTAATTAATCACAGCATTTGCCGCCTTAGTGCATACGAAATGCTAGATACGATTTTTATTAGCGAATATGATGATGCACGTGTAGTTATTGCACTGAAATTGTTAATTTTTTCAGTTTTGCGCTGATTTAACTGCCTTTTTACTACTAAATACTTGAAAAACATTCAGATAAATCAAATGGTAACATTACCTTAATTTTACAAAAAAAAAAGGTAGTTGCTGCCTTTTTACTAAACAGCAGAGTAAAGCCCTGATTATCTGTGGAATTGAATGGTAAGAGCGCTGTGGATAGCAAAAATCGTGGATAACATGAAAAAATGCTAAAAATGAGATGCAAACAAAAAATCATTTGTTTTCTATTCTGAGCTAACCTACACATTTCCCTGAAATTCCTACAGCCTACGTCTTTCACCATCTGTGTACAATAGTTTGATCTAGGTCTACCTCTACCTCTTTTTCCTATCTCTGCTCTAATGTATTCTGCACTATTCTCTCATATCTCAGTACGTGTCCTATCATCCTTTCTCCTGTTTTCCACATATTTCTTTCTTCCACTACCGTTTCTAGAACATTTTGTTTTAACTTTGTCCATGAGATCCTCATCATACGTCTGTAGCACCATATTTCAAAAGCTTCTACCTTTTTCTTGTCCGTTTTACCTACTTTCACAGGCGTAATGCTGTGCTCCACACATATGCTTTCAGCAATCTTTTCCTTGTTTATATCTTTGTTGTTTGTGAACATAGTAGTTCCTTTTTCTTGCTAAATGCAGCGCGGCCTTGTGCTAATCTTTGTTTTTTATATCTTTTGCGCTTTTCTTGGATTGCGTTATTTGACTTTCTAGGTAGCAGAAATCCTTAACCTCTTGTAAGTTCCCGTTTCTTATTTGTATTCTAGTTTTTGATTTATTCTCCTCCGTTTACATACTAGTTATATTTTTGTTGATTTTCATACCGTGTCGTTGTTAGTAGTTTCCATTTCATTAAGAGCTGCTTCTCTTTCCTTGCTATATGCTAATACCGCTATATCATCTGAAAATCTAAGCATATCAATTTTTTGTCCCTGCATAGTAATTCCAAATGTCTTCCTGCATTTGACAGTATTCATCGCCTCTTCAATGTACAAGTTAAAAATTAACAGATATAGGGCATATCCTTGTCTCGCTCCCTTTTTAATGTTCACTTCTCTACGTTCCTGCTCTAATTCTATTACTGCTGTTTGCTCTTTGTATAAGCTATGTACTAATCCCTCTTTCCCTAAAACTCCTTCCAATCTTTTGGAGTATTTTGAACTTGTTTGGTATAGTAACTATGATGTTACGTTTGAAATTTTTAAAAAAAATATTTTAACAAAAACTTTCTTTTATAAAAATCAAAATGTAAATGCACATTTGTATGTACAGTACAGCAGAAACCTTTACGTCTAAATCGCTAAAATAAAAAACAGTAAGCAAAAAAGAAATAGTATACATATGTATGTACCAAAAGCTTTCTTACACCTTTTCTTTATTCTAAATTGTAATTTCCTTGACATAATTTTTTCTGTCAGATGTGTATCGTCGTCTTGTTCTCCTAAATATGGAAGCAATCAATTTTTTTATGTAAAGCAATTTCTCATGTCATCTGCACAGGCACGTTTTCTTCACTTGTATTTTGTTCTTGTTCATTCTCATTGCTTTGTTTGTTATCTCTGTTGTTTAAACCCCCTACTCACATGCGTTGCATTCCAGCCACTCTTCTATGTTTGCTCCTTGCATTTTCACATCCTGGAACTGATGTCACTAAAGCAACAAATGTACAATTCCATAATTGTTTGTTTGCTTAAATTAACTCTGTCAAATTGTAATGAATTCTTTGATCAATGGTTATTGTTTAGAGATAATTTTGTGTTAATTATTTATTGAATTACCAACATTTCTAATGTCACTAAGTTTCATTATTTGCATCTTCAATTGGTCGGAACTGCTGCAGAGCCAATAAATCGCTACAAGTGTCAAACTACATTAATTTAATCACTTGAAAATTAATCCAAGAACGCTTTGAAAACACAGTTGTTTACTAATCACTTTCAAAGCAATATTTAATTTATCATCTGTCATGAAAGTGTTGAACGAATGTTTTCGACTGTTTTTTGAAGACATACAAATATACGTATGCACTTTAAATGTTCTTGAACATCCTATTTAACATTGGAATGACTTGATTATATATTTAAATTATGTCAGTGTGTGCAACATGTTACAGTGTTTCTGCTATTAAACTGATATTTGAAGTGTTTCATCTTTGAAGCTAATAGTAAAATCTATACTAAAAAAATCAGCATATTGTTTAGTATTGAATTGCCAATTTGCTTTACAAAGCTTATCCATCCATCTTAGATCCAGAAGTGTTTTACTGCATAATTTTAATTCTTCACTCATTATCAGATGGCTACCAATGAACAACTCAGTGTTTGTGATGCAACTAAAATTTGCAAATACTGTTCCAAAAAGGTGGTAAAATATGTTGAATGTACCAAGTGTGGAGTTATAGCACACTTCATGTGGTGAGCGACTAGGGACAGACAGATATAGGCAGTGGTTGTATCTACTTGTGCAATGTTTGTAACAAAAATAACAGTGAATTTATTAACAATCATAATAGTACTTTTACCAGTGTTAATCAAGATGAAGATGCATTTTTAACTGTGCACAGACCTCAAACTTTAGTTGATAAGTTGTCTGAAGCTGATGATGTAAAATTCCTCAAAGGTAATTTGTTTGGAGACATTATTAAATCACTTATTAATCAAGAAACCAGGCCACTATTAGAAGAAATAAATATGCTTAAAACTGAAATGGTTAACTTAAGACAGAGTAATGTTGAGCTTGTTAGACTATTTACTAAGGACTTAAAAGTTGTAAAGTCGATTGGGAACCCAGGTGTTAGCAATAACCATATTGATACTGTTGATACCTTATCTAAAGTTACATGTAATAATAACATGAACTGTAATGAACATCATAAATAACACAGGTGTTAATTGTTTGTTATCAACAGTTACTTCTAATCACAACACATTAGCCGTTTCTAATGATTGTGGATTGCTTGCACCTCAATTGACTAAATTTATTAAGGAAACTTCTACATCTGCAGTTTTGGATAACCCGAATATTCATCAGCCTAGCACACTGTTAAATACAGTTAAATCTACCTATGCTAATGTTACTAATCCAAATCTCCAAAAGCATAATGCAAAGTTAAACGATGCTGATGGTGGTTTTACAATGGTGCAGCGTAGAAGAAAGCAGGGTAAAAGATCAGTTTATGGCACTGGAATTGATGTTAACTTTAATTCTAGACTTATGGCAATAGAGAGGAAATCTTGGTTATTCATTGGTCGCATCAAAGCTGGTACCGATTGTACTATTGTATCAGAGCATCTTCAACATATGCTCCCTAATTATAATTTTACTTGTGATGCCTTGAAAACAAGAGGCATTTATGCATGTTTTCGTATTGGGGTTAACACTGAAGACAAACGCATTGTAGAGAACCCTGGTTTTTGGCCAAGTGGCACTGAAATCAGGCCCTGTATTTTTCGTAGGCAACCAAATCCCCTTACTAAATCCTGACACTGTAATGAGAAAGCAACGAGGTAAAACAGCCTACAATAAGCGAATTAATATATATTATCAGAATGTGCGTGGTTTGCGAACTAAGGCTGCTGAATTTTATTGGGCAGCTTCTTGTTCTAACTATGCGGTGATAATCTTGACAGAAACTTGGATTAATAGAGATTATTCGAATCAAGAACTGTTTCCTAACTCTTCTAAAGTCTATCGTCATGATCGTAATTATGATGCCCTTGTTTGTGACCGTGGTGGTGGTACACTGGTGGCAGTAGCTTGTCATATTGCTGCATATGAGATTATAGGTTGCAATAGCATTTTCTTTGAAGACACCTGGGTTAAAGTAAAATTTGACTCTGTAATGATAATTATATGTGGGGTATATTTTCCCCGAAATTCATGTTACGAACTTTATGCTAATTTTACTGAAAAAGCTGAAAGTATACTAGCTGACAACAATAATTCTCAATTTCTAATTACTGGTGATTTCAATCTGCCTAAGATTGAATGGTCATTGGATGATGAGAGAAATTTTACCAACCCTGTGCGCTTGATACCTGTGGATGCTGAATCCTTTATCCAGGATATGTATTACCTTAACCTTCAACAGAATGCTTGATCTCATATTTACAGCTGCAATTGACAATACGGTAGTTACTGAAGCTGACCAGGCCTTAAGCATAGTTGATAATTATCACCCTCCACTCATAATTACTATTGTTAATACTTTTACTCCATCGATCAAGAATGAATCTCCATCATACTTCTATAATTTTCGTAGGGCAGACTATGGTAAACTAAATGCCTTTTATAACTCCATTGACTGGTCTGTTCTTCATGGTTATATAAGTATTGATGAAGCTGTAGAACATTTTTATGAGCTTGTTTTAAAGGGTGTTGATATGCACGTGCCTCGGCAGGAGAAACTCTGCAGCAAATATGCGCGTTGGTATAATGGGACACTGATTAATCTCATTAAGTTAAAGAATAAATTATACAGAAAGTATCAATTATCTGGCTCGGAAATTGATTATAAAAACTACTGCAAAATTAGGAAAGACACCAAGCGCTTAATTGATCTTTGCTATTCAAATTTTTTCAGCAACACTGAACTTATGATGCCTAGTAATATTAGACACTTTTGGACTTTCATTAATTCTTTGAAAAGGAACAGTGGGATTCCTTATTCCATGACATATGGTAATATGCCGTATTAACAAATGCTCAGAGAATAGTCGATGGTTTTGCAACATATTTCGAATCATGCTACACTAACCATCCCAATATATTTGTGAATAAAAACATGGTAAGCAAAAGTGCGATTAACCTCTGTTCTCATGAATTTACAGAGGATGAGTAATGAATAAACTATGTTCCCTGGATGTATCAAAGAATGCTGGCTCTGATGGTATACCACCTCTATTCTTGCAACAATGTGGTACTTCTCTATGTGTTCCTTTGACTTTCAAATGAGTTTGGATACTGGAACCTTCCCGTTAGTTTGGAAGAAAGCAACCTTAATTCCAGTGTTTAAATCTGGTGAGCGTGCAGCTGTGGAAAATTATCGTGGTATATCCATCCTGTCTTCTATCCCTAAGCTTTTGGAATCCATAATTTGTGACCAAATTTTTAACACTTTCAAGAGCGTCATTGTTGTAGAACAGCACGGTTTTTATAAGGGATGCTCTACTACTACTAATCTTGGTCTTTATCATAACTTTCTAACTAATACTTTACAAAAGAGCCTACAAGTTGATGTGATATATACAGACATATCCAAGGCCTTTTGCAGTGTATGTCACGCTCTTCTTCTGAACAAACTGAAAACTCTTGGGATCTCTGGTTCTTACCTTGAATGGTTATGCTCCAATATGGACAATCGCACACAAACGGTGCAAATTGCAGAAACAACTTCCAGAACTATACAGGCTATTTCGGGTGTTCCGCAGGGGTTACATCTTGGACCGATCCTGTTCATACTTTTTATTAATGATGTTGTAGATGTATTTTGCAAATGTAAATGTTTACTTTACGCAGACGACTTAAAGTTCTTCAGCCCAATCGAAAGCCCATGTGATTGTGCTAGTGTGCATGCAATTGGACATTTTCAATCTCGTCAAGTACATGAATAATAATCTGCTCAACTTAAATGTCAAAAAGTGTAAGGTTATGAGATTCTCTAGAAGCACCGAATTGATTACTTTCAATTAACAAGGTGAGACTGGACGTTGTTAACAGTATATCCGACCTGGGTGTGTTGTTTGATAATCGTCTCTTGTTAACTGAGCATATTTCATGTATTGTCTCAAGAGCATTTAAAATGTTGGGCTTTGTTAAAAGAAACTCGGTCCACATGAAGGATGTTAAAGCTTTGAAATCTCTATACAATTCTCTTGTGCGTAGTATATTAGAATATAACAGCTGCATATGGAATCCTATTTATACTGTTTATATACATAAAATTGAGCGTGTGCAGCACAAATTTGTAAAGTTCATTCTATGGAAACTTAGTTTTCCATACAGTGATGTGTCATACAATGTTAGGCTACAATTAGCTGGCTACCAGGCTTTACATACCAGACGAAACACTTCCCTTTTATTATTTCTTCATAAAGTTCTTCGCAATGTTATCGACTGTAGTGAGTTACTTGGTGACATTAGGTTTTGTGTGTCACCACATTTTACTCGAAATGCTATTTTTTTATGTAAACCGTCACCGTACCAATTACGGTATGAATGCCTTTGTTGACAATTTAATGAGAAACTATAACAGATATTTTCCAAGTGAAATCGATATTTTTACAGGTCAGTTTTCTACTCTTAAGAATGCATTATCATTATAATAGTTTTAGGTTATTTTTTACTATTTGGGATTGTTTTTCTGTAAGTTTTTGAATGTCAAATAAATAAATATATAACAGCTGTTGTCAATACGCAATTATAACATAAAGCAAGACCAAGATAACTATTATCATTAAAGTCCAAGAGCCTTATCAGCAGATTGTTTGTAATACACTAAAGCCTAATATATCTACTATTATGGAAAATTAAACAAAGTGTAACAAAAATTGTAATGGTGAAAACTATCTAATCTGTGATTGCTGTAACACAGTAATTCATGAGAAATGTTCTGAACTAGGGGCATCAGAAATTCGCGTAATGCTACTTAAAAAACAGAGATCGCTTATGTTCTTTTGTGATGAGTGCACACTATCTTTCAAACAGGTCCCACTAATCCTGAAAAAATTTAATGATCTAAATAAAGAAATAAATAATTTAAAAGAAAATGTAGCCAAACTAGAAAGTGAAAAAACCCAACCAAATTCCGAGGCTCTCTTAACGGAGGTAAATGACAGAGTCAATAGGAGTAGAAATCTACTTATTTTCAATGTGGAAGAATCAAAATCGCAAAACTCAAAGGAACGAATTGAACATGATAAAAAGATGGTAACCAATATCTGTCAAATACTTGAAATCGAACAATATATTCCAGTTGCAATAATTAGACTTGGCATTAAAAGAGATAAAATAAGACCTATCGAAGTCATCTACTCTGATTCATCAATAGTGAGGACATCCTTAAGAAATGGCTCAAATCTTATTTCTTCACCCTATCGCATCTCCTCAGATCTTGCTATTCAGCAAAGAGAATATCTACAGATATTACGTACCGATCTTGATAAACGCAAATCTAATGGTGAAAAAGTTACCATTAGATACATAAATGGAGTTCCATCTATTATTTCTACCACAGCTGCTAAAATAAAAAACTAATACCATCCGATTTACATCTAAAAGTCTATTACCAAAATGTCGGGGGGGTTAGAACACGAACTACAGATTTCAAAGACAATGTAATTTTAAGTGATTGTTATGATGTTATTGCTATTACTAAAACCTGGCTAAACAGTTCATATTTTGACTCTGAACTTACTTCTAACCGTTATACTGTATACCGTTATGATAGAAATATCCAATCCAGCACCAAAATGAGGGAAGGGGGTGTACTTATCTTAGTCTGTTCTACTTTATGTGCTCAAGTAATTGAGACTAATGTAATTGGTGTGGAACAACTGTTTGTATCCATACAAATTGCTAGTCAGAACATAATTATTGGTTGTACGTATATCCCCCCAGCTTCACCATCAAACATATATGAATTACATTGCTCTGCTCTAGAAAATATTTGTTATAACTATCCCTCAGTCAAGCTCATATTATGTGGTGACTATAATATACCCACTTCATCATGGAGTAATAAATTCATATTGTGTAATAGTGGGGATAATGCTGAATGCCTCTTTGATACTCTTCCTCTATTAGATCTACAACAACACAGCCATGTATACAATCAAATAATAAGCTGCTTGACCTTATATTTTGAAACTTACAAAATGTTACAGTATCTGAAGCTGTGGAATTAATTATGGAAAATAGTATTCATTATACTGCTATATGTATCACTATTCCACTTAAATCGTTAAAAGAGTCCTTATATTATGACATATCACAATTTGATTTCAATAAGGGAGATTACGTATCACTTAATGCATACTTCAACACAGTTGACTGGTCATTTTGTACTAATAATGTGAATATAGATAATGCAATTCAGCTATTCTACAACAATATACCATGGACTACAATGTTATGTCCCCAGAATACGAAGAAAACTCTCAATGTTCCCAATGTGGTTCAACAATGATTTGAAGTACCTTTTAAGAAAGAAAAAAGCTGTGCATACAAAATTTAAAACAACTAGCCGTATTGAAGATTACAACACTTTTAGTTCTCTTAGATTACAATGCAAAAATTTAAGTAGTAAATTACATAATGAGTACTTGAGCTTCACTGAAAGATCAATCCAAACTGCGCCTGCTAACTTCTGGAAGGAAGTATGTGAATAATTTAAAAAAAGATATCGAGTTACCACCCCAATTGAATTTTAAAGATCGCTCCAGCTACGAGGGTTCAAGTACAGTCGATCTATTTGCAGACTTCTTTTCTGAAGTATATATCAACGAATTTGTTATACCATGTGCTCCAATTTACAACAATAATGTCAATACCATAGATGTCAATGAAATTGTAAGTAGCGAGGAGGTTTTTGAAGCCCCTCAAAAAATAAAACCCTCCAATTCAACTGGACCAGATGGTATACCTGACAGTGTGTTACAAAGATGTATTTATAGTTTATGTACACCTCTAACCAACCTATTTAATTGCTCTCTTATGCAAGGCCAATATCCAACAACATGGAAATTAAGTTTCATAAATCCTATATTTAAAGCAGGTAATAAAAATTTGATTCAAAATTATAGAGGAATTTGTGTCCAGTCGTCAATTCCTAAATTACTAGACAAACTGATTACTAATCATCTATCCTGGAAGTGCAAGGAGATCTTTGTAAATAGTCAACATGGGTTTGTGTCACGGAGATCAACAGTCACAAATCTTTTAGTTTATACTAACTATATAACACAGGCATTAGAAAATCGTTGCCAGGTTGATGCACTATATACAGATTTTGCCAAGGCTTTCGATCGAGTAAACTTAAATATACTCAGGTCTAAACCGTATAATGCAGGTTTTAATGGTAAGATGTTACAATGGCTCAGTAGCCATTTATATGGAAGATGGCAGTGTGTCAAGTACAAACAATTTACATCGTACAAATTTCCAGTACAGTCAGGAGTCCCACAAGGCTCCCACATTGGGCCCTTATTATTTCTTTTGTTTATTAATGACATAAACCTTGTCTTTAGGCATTACAAATTCCTAATGTTTGCAGATGATTTAAAAATCTGTCGCAGTATCATATCGCCAAGTGACTGTACAATGATTCAAGATGATTTGAACTCGCTTCACATATGATATAAACTTAATAGACTATCTCTTAATATCAAAAAATGCTATAGCATTACCTTCTCACGTGTTATATCACCCGTGGCAACACAGTACCACATAGATGGCATCGTATTGAGTAGAGTAGATGAAATTAGAGATGTTGGAGTAATATTAGATTCAAAACTTTCATGCAAACCACAAATACAACATTTAACTAACAAAGCAATGATAATGCTAGGATTTGTATTCCGTTACTGTCAGGGATTCTCAATTGCAACTTGCAAATTGTTATACTGTACCTTAATAAGAAGTATTCTTGAATATGCCTCCATCATCTGGTCACCTTATTACAAAAATAGCATAATTAAAATTGAAAGAGTCCAGATAAGTTTATTAAGTTTATAGCATATAAAATGGGATTACAAAAACAACAATACAATGTTCAGGATATTTTAGACATACTACATCTTATCTCGCTTCACGATAGGCGTACATTAAATGACCTACTTTTTCTACATAAAATTATTAATGGTTCTGTTAACTGCCCTGAAATACTTGAATCAATTAAATTGACAGTTCCTTCTAAATTAACACGTAACTTCGACCTTTTCTATTGTGAATGCCATCGAACTAATTATGGTAGTCATTTCTATCTAAATCGAACTGCAATTATTGCAAACAAGTTTAAACAATTAAATTGGTTTAATAGCAGTCATCAATCCTTTCGAATATCTGTATTAGCTAATATTAAAAATAAGTTATAGATTAAGCTTGTATGTATACACATGTTCTGTTTATTGTAAATGGGGTTTCCCGTAAATGTATGAAAATACAAATATAAATAAATAAATAAACAAGTTTGATAATGTTGCTTGCTGCGCTTGGGAAGCAGAAAACAAATTTGTTAACTTAATACAATTACAGAATTAAACACAGCTAAATGACTATGCATCGACTGTTATAAGTGCTGGTCACTTAACAAAATATTGCAAATCCACAAGGTATCGTAAATGTGAAAAGTTCTTTGAGATCGTAGCCTTCCTTGATTTTTACAGTAATTACTTTGTCCTGTAGGTTCTCTTCATGGTTGCAATGACACCCTATATTTTTGCACAGATTTTTCTGTCAGAAGATTTAAGCACACTCGTAGCTGGATATGAAGGCACATTGTCAATGAACGAAACAGCCTTCTTTGGCAAATTTTTTGAGTCAAGATATTTACGTACTTCAGACACAGAAATTTTTCAAACCATTCTTGAAAGATCTGCAAGTCCATCCTATGTTTTATTGGTTAAAATAATCAACTGGTAAACGTTCTGCTCTTGTCCCCTTAGAAGACCTAGGTTTCTTAGATTTACCATTTACAAGAAACCTAAGTTTGTGTTTACCTACAAGGTGTTTTAGTGGTATTGCCTTATACAACATTAAATATAAAATATACAAATACTTTATTAAATTAAGTAAAATTCAACAGTTACAAACATAATAAAAAATGTAATTTCTAATTAATCCATACCTATATTACAAACAGAGTTACTAAGTTTGGTGTATTTTCAACCTGGTAAGAATTCGGTTCCGTTCTGACTAGAAATCCATTATCAGTATTAAAACTAATCTTGTTTTCCATAATTGATACATCGCACATGTCTAAGTTAGGTGTTACAACTGATGGAAGTATTTCTTGATTATTTTTCATAGAATTGTTTTCTTGCGTTTTCCCTATCAACGTCACTGATGATACATCTTCTTGCACTTTTAACTTTGTTTGGCACGACAAAAAAGTGTTTGAAGAGATCTAAAACATATGTATTTTAATGAAAAAGGAATTTAAAACTTGTATATTTGATTAGACAAATGTAGAACACGTTTTGTAATTATAGCATGCGTTCTAAAGACAGCACACGAGATTTTTGATCCAAAATCATTATTACATAATATCAAAAGGTTTTAATTGGAAAGCAAAGTAATAAAGAAAAACAGTCATTGAATAAAAATTAACTAAAGAACTAGTTGCATTAAAACTATATAAATGAACACGTATCTTGAACAAGATAATTTGACGAGTTGGAAATAGATAATAATGAGTACACAAATAGAATTATATTTATATCACGGTGATCAGTGCCGTCTTTAGGAATTATGAAGCCATAGGCCCAAAAAATCAATAGACCTCCCCTAGATAAAAGTTTAGTTATTTTTAGGTGTTTGAGTAAAACACACTAACTAAATATTGTTAGATATTTATTATTGTTAGTTGAAAAATACAAATTGTGTAATAACTTTTACCCTTATTATGTTAAGTTGTAACATCTTTTAATTCAAATTAAAAGTAAAAACTATAAAGACATGTGGCCCGACCACATGGCACCGCACAGCAATGTGGGCACTTATGATTTATAGCCACCGTCAATAAATATGCTGAGGCATCGCCAGATTGGAATAGCCCGCCATCTTTTTATCAAAACATAGGGGTTTTACTGCTTAATTAAATAACTAATCAAAATTCTATTCAGGAAGTTTTGTAAATCACGATTTTTAGAGTAATTTGATAACAAGTCCGTGTGAGGGGGAGTTAAATTACGTTAGTTAATAGTAATACATATTTTCATAAATTTATTGCCAGCATGTTTAAGTAGGTCAAATTTATACGTAATTTGTAAATAAGGAGACAATAGTAGGATATTATTTAGGAAACTGGGCCTTAACACATCAATAAGGGTGCTTTCAAAAGGAAATTGATAGGTCAAGAGTACCCCGAAGTTCTTTATGAACACTTTAAAGCTCCAGAAAGCATATCAAAGAACCGAAAATTGATAAATACCAGCGTGTATTCAGTTTAGGATTATTATTATTTTTGAGTCTCAGATAGAGTAGTGAGAAACCATTTGCTAATAGTTGATTATTAGAATATTAGAAAAAAAGAAGCTTTTATCTTGAGGGGATGCTCGAGTAAATACAAAGGGTGATTAATATTTCGTCAACCGCATTGAGAGCG
This sequence comes from Platerodrilus igneus, assembly GCA_036346225.1. NCBI lineage: Eukaryota > Metazoa > Arthropoda > Insecta > Coleoptera > Lycidae > Platerodrilus > Platerodrilus igneus. Next base: position 14,180,874 of record JARFIW010000139.1, on the reverse strand, counting down.
GTTCAGTTCAATTTTTAAGTGATTTATCATCCCAAGTGTTATTGATTAAATAAATTGTGGGCGCGATTTACGGTCCAGATAAACTGATTTCACTAAATTAGATTGGGAGAGCGAGCACTGATTGAAAAACATCAGGTGCCCCGTCATTTTCACTTTCAATGTACTGAAAGTGAAGATGTTTGTAAACTTATCTAAATACTGTTAGCCCGACAAAACAACTCTGTGATGCGACCTTTAGCAGGTAGTTGTTGGTATAGCCACTATACACATTATTAGAATAGAAAGTGAAAGTGTTTTGTGCGAGGACAATAAACTACCCAAATACCGCGAGTATATTACGAACAACGGTGCCACACGTCAACCAGGACACTGATCCAGGCTCTGGAATTTGCACCTGATCGTATACCCAACGCTGGTAGTGAAAAGCGGCGCATGTAATGTAAGTAATTTTAATGTTAAATTGACCCTTAATGCGATTTATGACATACTTATCTATAGTATACAAAATAACTAGGTTAAGAGTATTTAGTTAGGGGAATTAGGTATTCATAGAAATAGATCCGTGGTGTATTTTGTTTTTACATTCAAGTAAAGAAGTTGCTTGTAAAGTGTTATTTTTTTATTTAAATAAATGTGAATACAGTGAGGTAAAAGCTTGTAAGTGGCTCACGAACAAGTACTGGAAGTCAGGGTAAAGCTTTTTAAAAATTGAAGTTCTGAAAAAATTTAAGGTGTTAGAAGCATCCCCTACCGTGTTTAATAAGGGATAATGATTATCTTTTAGAAATACCCTGTTGCAGGGTTGTTATAAAAGAAAGAAAAATAGGCTCAGGAGCTTATTTTTATATTGAAACTGTAGGTATCCGATTTAGGTGTTTATTTGTCGCCGATACTAATAAAACAAACCAATATTAAACAAAAGGAGATGTTACAAGGTTGAACTTTTTTTTGCTTTCATGTTAGCAAAATTGTCAATGATATCAGTACAGTCAAGGTCGATTTCATTTTCAATACTTAGAGTTGCAAGTGCATTTAGTCGCTTTTGCATCATTGAATTACGAATAAAATTTTTTATTAACTTCAATTTAAAAAATGACCGCTAAAATGTACTATTCTCTCTTTTTGAGCGTCTCAATGTTGAATGTAATTCCAAATTTTTCTTAAGTAATGCCGTTAATGGGGCTGTAAGTGAGGAAAAGTTCGGAACAAATCTACAGTACCAAGATGCTAAACCAATAATTCTACGAACTTCAGTAGTGTTTTTAGGGATAGAAATTTTTAAAATAGACTCGGCTTTCTCTGGATCTACATGAAGACCATTTCTATTTACATAACTCAAATATTTTAGCTCAGAGCGACAAAACTGTATTTTTATTCACAGTCAAATTCGCATTTTTAAGACGTCCGAAAACTTCTTTCAAAATTTCCACATGTTTCTCAAACATCAAGGTAATAAGAATCAAATCATCTAAATATACGAGCACGTAAGGATCTAATTCGGGACCAAATATGTTATCAATGAGATGCTACCAAGTTGTGGGAGAATTTGACAATCCCATAAGTAATCGTTTAAATCGATACAGTCCTCTGTTAGGAACAGCAAACGCAGTTAAGAGACGAGAGGATTCTGTGATTGGAACTTGATAATAAGCAGACTTGATATCTAATGAAATACAGAAAGGGTCTACTTTTAACTTATTAAATAAATTTAAAGACCTATCTGAAGTATGTGCCGTCCATAATTTGTAGAATGAAAAAGAATACTAAATAAATTATGGTTACGTAAGAGTCTATTAGGAACATTAAAATGAATTCTCTCGATAAGTTGTTAACAGTCAATTTTCCCATTTAGAAGTTTATACACAAAAACCAAATCGTTACACTTTCGACGAGTTTCAAGCGTTTGTAAATTTAAGATATTAAGAATACTCGAATAATCGTGATTATCAATAAATATTTTTAGTTTATAAGCACAGTAACGTAAAAATTTATGGTGAATTCTTTCTAATGTATATATGTGTATCTTATACATAGGAGACCAGATCAACGATGCATACTCTAAAGTTGAAACAACCAACGACATATACACTCATTTTAAAGCTTGTATAGATAGCTCGGCACCATATCTGAGAACAAAACCTAAAATTTTGGAGGCTTTAAAGGAGATATAGTTTATATGATCATTATAATTAAGTTTGTTATCTAGTATTATGCCTAATACATTTACAGAGTTTACAGAGCAGAGCAAATTTCCATTTATAAAGTAACGGCAATCAATTTTTTTGGATCTGTAAAAACTCATATGGTAGCATTTATACATGTTGAGTGACATATTGTTAATATTGCACCAGTTTATCAAGCAATTTATATCTTCTTGTAAAAAGTCAGCATCCTGTTGTGAGTTTACAACTTTATAAAATTTAAGATCATCAGCAAATAATAGATACTTGCTATTTGCAAAGCATTTTCCTATATCGTTGATGAACAGATTAAATAATAAGGGCGAAATATGTGCTCCTTGAGGAACTCTAGATGGAATGGGAATAAAATTGTTGTGTTTGAGATTTAGGGCAAAATCGCCGTGTATGTCCTTTATCTTTACAATTCCAACAAGTAATATTAGTAAATGCAGGATCTCGAGAATTTTTGAAATAATAATAATAATATCGTCTTTATTGATAAGTAAAGAAACCTGAGACAAGAACAATTTGAATAGCATATAATGAGTTATAAATAGCAGTTAACACGAATATAAATTTTATATTTGTTACAGATTATTCCACGTCCATGATGGTACCATAGTTAACGTTTACAAACTTTAACACGTTAAATCCGTTGGAAAAGTGGATTAAATATTTAATAATTACTCTTAAATATAATATGAAAGATACGTTTAGAAAGTGCATAACAGTCTTCGCCGTATAAATAAGTATACGTACTAATTCGAGGTACGGATTACTAAACTTGTTCTAGGTAAACTAGCGATTGCAAATGTATGAACGGTTATCAGTAAAGGTCAGTGTAAACCCCAATAAATCGCAGGTATCCACAATCGTAGCGAGACGCATATGGCATTATGAATAAATGAGTTGCTAGCGAACTGCAGATTCGCTTTTCATGCATAAATACAAAGAGGATAATTAAACGACATGCACCCTGGGAATTAACAGGCACTTGAAGTACTAGGTCGTAGTTGAACTACCATGTACTTGAAGTATTTACTTGAGCTTTAGAAGGTACTTGAACCCTTGGTTGGTCGAAGGGTGAAATAGTGATAATATAGCCGCCTGGCTGGACTTAAATCTCGTAACGGAAATTATGATATAACACTAACTGAATTAAAAATCGCTATATTTTAGAGTAATATAAATCACATACGCAACGAATATTATCACAGTTGGTTGTTTCCAGGTTGACAGCTGTTAGCAAAAAGAGAACGAATACTATCAAAACATTTATACAATAACAACTCATTAAGCAGGTGCTAATAGAATCTACAAGAATGAACTATGGGCAACAATAACCAGACATACAATACAACAGAATTGCATAAAATCAGACAAATCAATAAAGGTTAGATTTGTGGACTAGAAACGTTACACTGCTCTACTGTACAGTTTATGACCATCATTATTAGAAAAATCCACATTGCAATCTCAATATTCAAAAATGTTGACTCTACTTTATCTTCTTTTATTTCTCGATTCATATTTGCTATGGTGCTATTTATGGTCAAAGGTGCAAAGTATTTAAAGTAACAGTATTCCTCATATAGTTCAGATTCATCCAGATCATTGTGATAAATTGAAGCAAGATTAGTACAGTGTTTTTGAAGTTCACCTTCACTTAAACCATTTACTTGCACAAGAAAACCAAAACGTGAGTTTATTTCTTTGTATGCCTTGCCTCTTGGTGACAATTCCCCTATTCACGATTTTATAATAGGAAGATATGTTTCAACTAGAAACTTCAGACTTCCTCGAAGAACCGTGTTTTCAGCACACCCGTCATCCTGTCGCAGATTAATACTTCTCCATGCCACTTGACGATTGGTGTCGCAATAATCAGTTCTGTCAGGAACTGTTGTTTTCGCTTTGAATGCAAACTCGACAAAGTCATCTTGTATTTTCACCAAATATAATTTCAAAAGTTCAATAAGATTTACCACAACATTCAAATCAATCCCCTTCTTTTGTAGTGATTCATTTGTATTTAAATCTTTTCAATATTTCGTTTCAAAATATGGTCAAAATACAGTTTCTAATTGTTCATTTCGTTACCTAAACTTTTAGCTTCTGCTTTAGTGTTAGCTGTTTGATTTTTGTGATTTGCAAGCGATTTGAGAGGATTTTGAATGGCTTTGCAGTTACTGGACAGGGTCTCTGTTGCATCAGCATGCGTGCTCCAATTAGACTTTCACCACTTTTTGTTGGAGCTCAAAATAGTGGTTAAAACATCCCAGCGATATGTCGATGCTGAAAAAACATATAAAGGCACTGCAGATAACAAAAAGCAAAACTAATTGAATATTACATTCGGCTGCCTTCACTCCAATTAAATTCAATGTGTCCAAATATTGCAAACTTATTTAATTCTTTAATTTTTGCTTGTAGTTTAGAATATTACCTCGCCATACTTGCAGCATTATGATACGATTGCCCTCTACAGTCTAACAATTCTGTCATTCTCTTTCAAAAATTGAACAACCACTTCCGTAAGATACTTTGAATCATGTGCACGGATGGGAATAAATTGCAAAAAGCGTTCTATTGGGGTATCGTTCTTGACATATCGGTTTGTAAAAGTTAATTGAACAACATGGCACACATCGGGAGTTCAATTGACGCTAAGTGAGTAATTCTTAGCAGTTTTGATTTTGCTAATAATAATATATAACACTTTACGTCCTATTATGTTAATATTGTAACGTATTTTTTTTTTTAGTTACATTTAGTTCAATAAAATAAAAATAAAACAGCTATAATTTAAAATATTTAATTTGAGAATTATCATCCAATAAAAATTAATATATAATATTCATAATAACGCATAGATTCTTGTATGTATATACTCTAAAGTTCGTTACCAAGCTCTGTCAAGTTGTCAGTCGGCACTTCATTCTCAACGTTCGAAAGTGCAAGCCGCTTTTGCAGACGAGGTGAAGTCGAAATGGCCCTGTCGAAACACATGGCTTCTAACAAAGTTAGGAAAAAGTAGAGCATTGAAAATTCTTGGTGTCTGGAGGTCGAGCTTAACAGCGGTTGCGTGAGCATGATTTTCGATAAGCCTTGCTCCGAACAGTTTAGTTGATCCCGACAGGCCTGAGAATATGGAACCCCTTTGGACATCATTTTAGACATGCAATGTCTTGAGGACATATCTTGAATAACATTTCCGATAATAAATTAAAACAAATTTTGAAGGCAGTATTTTAAAGCAAGGTATTATGGTTTCGTTCTATTCAATATAACATGCAGTAAAGTAAACGCCGATTCCACATGTGTTCCCGATATTTCAACCTTACCGATGAATAATATCACGCAAGGATATTATGATGGAAATCTCCGACAGCTGAGGTCAAGGTCCAGCACTTGTAGTACATTTTTGATGTACGTGAGTGTTTTTAACTTTTGATAACTTTGAAATTACAGTAAATTATTATGAATTATCTAACATTAATTGCTTGAGTAACGTAAATAGAAAGTAGTTTTTTTGAGAAATCAGTAAATTAAGGTATCTGTTGTTTGCTTGTCAGAATGTTTGCACATGTACGCAAACAGTGTATTTTATAAAGTTCTGAATGACAACCTATGTCAGACAAAAAAATATGTAGATTCCGTTTTCCGATCTAGACGCCATATGCTGTCTTGATTTAATTTACATTATGCTTGAAGACTTTGTTACATTTTTTCGTGGCAGCCACGTTGGGCGCCAAATTTATGCTACGTAACACAAAGAAAGTCAAAGAAATGACCGGGCTCAATCGGAGAGTAGGGGGGGTTGTAGAAAGCAGACTGACCTATGATGTATGCGGCGGTAAGGAGTTAGTAATAGTACCTGCAATAAAAGAAATTAGAATAGCAAACCTGCAATAAAAAAAAAGATTAGTCCTGCAAACCTGAAATAAAGAAAAAGCATAGCAGCAATGCATAGTCTAAGGTATTCAGTACTTGGTAGAATGTAAAAAAAAACTGTTTAGATAATCTATATAATATAACAACGGTAAAAGCAATACAACAATTTTTAGTACAAAGTGAGGTAATATTGGGGAGTAGCAGAAACGTTTCCTCACACACCAATTAAACATAAATCAGACAAAATATTAACAAAAGATAAATAGACAAGACACAAGTGATGTGAGTAATTCAGCAGTATTGATTTTTTTCTTTCTTTTTTTTTCTTAATCGCAGGCAAGTCTATTGTAAAAGGTATCAGGACGACGAAGATATGGCAAAACAACGGATAGATATTTAAAGTAATAATAAGTAGGAAATAGTTCAACTTACAAACAGTCCTTCAGGAACGCTTCCTTGCATTTGAAGTGTGGGATTCACGAGGTCCTGCACTAGCGAAGCACTTCACCCTTTACTGGGAGGGTGTTGATGGAACTTATCACACGTTACCCTAATCACACCTACGTATTTCACTGGTGTTAGTAACAGACATTATCACGCAACGGAACTATGTAGCATTGATAAATTTCTTGTTACTTCTATTTCCTGAGGCAATAATTTCGAAATATGTTGTAGCACTAGTTTAATTTCAACGGGGACCAAAGGTATATTATCTTCATAAACATCCAAAAAGCAGTGAGAAACTTCAACCGATACCTTTGTAAACCGGTAATCTGTTATATTTCGCAAATAACGAAATTTGCGCAAGTAAAGATCTGTTGTAGATTCTTTGGGGTTAGAAAATTCAGAAACTACCGTATCAACTGTATTTGGATAATCCCAAAGTATGAACTACTCAAATAAGAAAAGGACAACGCCACAAAAAACACAATTAGTAAAGCAACGCGTATCACTAAAACCGTCCTTGTTTCGTAAACAAGCACGTCAAACACGTTACATATCAAGCATATTTCCTTCAAATGGTAAACAGAACTACGCTGCTACAGTTAATATACAACTTTTCATTTCACAAGAAAGACAACTAAAAACACAATTCGACAATTTATACTGCATTAATTCTCACTATTTTTAAAGCAACAAGGAAACAGTACTTTTCACGAAATTAATATCTAGCAACCAAGAACAAACTACCACTAACTACTCAAATGTTTATATACCATCGTTGTTACTACAACCGCTTATCGACTCTTATCTAAACTTGTATATCCACATAAGGAACAAAATTTATTTTAACGGCCAGACAAGAACGATGCAATTTATAATTAATTACAAGCGGTTTCTCATTTCTCAACAAGTTGGAAAGTAATTTACGAACAATCCTATTTAAAATTCGTTCCTTGCAATTTATTTATTAGTTGAAAATCAAACTTCAATTAAACTATCTTTAATTAATACACCCGAGTTAAATTGCATACACTTCTGAATTATTCTGAAGTATTTACTTTATACTAATAAATATAAAATATAGAACTAGTAGTTGCAGAAATGTATTTACGAATTGAGAAAAAGCGTAAAATGTTAAACGATTAAAAATGCACGTTACAACTTTCAGGTCATGTAAAGGCACTTTCATTGATATATGAAATTCGCGTATTTATTGTAGATTACAACTAAATTAGATTAATTACATTTTACCAAGTCTGCACTTTGATAATTAATTTTTGTTGTAATAATCAAGGAAGTACTTTGCTGATTAAAAGAAACTTATGTGTTAAGAACAATTAATAAATTATATGTCTATCTAATTAAATCTTATAGAAATGATCTACTCATAGATCTTAACTTTGAATGTAAAACTTCATGAGAATTATGAAAAAATTCGATAAAGAGACAAACTTTAATATTGCAGTCATATGTACATAATCAGAAATTTATCCAAATAGAATCCTTTTTGTTTTTGAAAGATGTTTTATTATTTAACTTTTAAAAAAATTGCAAGTCCTCCCGGAATAGAAAGAGTGTGTAGTGAAAATAAGTTCCCTCAGTATATTTTAAATGCCTAAATTCTATAATTTTATTTTTGGCAAATGTTTTTGAGGACACAAATGGTGTCCATATTGTGCTTTTGTTTGTTCACAGGTAAAGCTAAAACATCTGTATGACATCTGGTGGTTGAGGTCTTGGTAAGTGTGTCCTAAAGAGTGAAATTCAGGTTTTATGGCTATGTTAGTGGTGTTGAGATAAGGTTTCCGCATTCCCCTTATACAAGCACAGTTAAATTTTGTTGGTTATTGTATTAAAAAATACGGTGGCGCTCATTAAATATATTTTTGGTCTTTTAACAACCCATGACCCAAGCTCATGATCTACCCAGAGCTAACACTCGACTAGCCGTTTATATCTTAAAGAGTTTTTCTTTGTCTCAAGCCATTCTCCATCCGACATTACCTTGGGCTTAAAAGAAAAAGAAGAAATTCTCGACCTTGTGATATCAGATTAAGGTTTAGAAAAATGGGAGGTTTAATTTATAGCTGATAGTCACGAGGATAAAGAAATATAAAATTATATTTTTATATTACAATATATTCTTCGCAAATGGCAGATATATACGAATATCCTGTATTCTTATATTTTAATAGATGTTCTTTAAGGAACTGATCAAATTAAGTTAGAAGTTCCAACACACCCAAGTAGTTACCATTCTGAAGTGAAGCTATGATCTGGTTTTCTCCTAAACGCCAACATTCTGCTCGTCAAGAACTTAATAACTGTTACAATACGTTTCAATATTTCATGCCAATATGATTTCTCATTTTTGAAATGTATTTGTATTTTCCTGTCTATACAGTTCGTCTATTCCTTTCGACTTCGAGCACAATATATTGACATGAATTTATAATGTTCAGGACTACTTTCGTGTTCGGAAAGTCGACGATTTACATTTTTCCAGTCGCAGAAACCAGAGCAAGCAAAAAAGTTTCAGATGAAAATAATCTGCATACAAAACAGTATAATGCACTGTTTGATGACGAATATAAGATCTATTCACGAACAATAGTTTTTCCATTTCTTACAACACGTTTGAATGCACGTAAAACACAGCGTTTAATTTTTAATTCACCGTCTTTCTTGATATAATTTTGCACTGACTTAGAAAAATCTGCATCATGATTTTGGCAACTGCTGGCCGCTTTTCTACCCAATAAGCTATTAAATTATCATCGATTTTGCGCCATTATGCTGTATCCTGTGAGTATAATAAATTAGATGATGAAAATTCATGTAACGTATTTTTTTCTTGTTACACTTCGTTCTTTAATATATAATAAAACAGCAATAATATAAAATAAATAATTTATAAATTTCCGTTCAGTAAAATTAATACATAAAATTAATAATAGCATATAGACTCCTTTACCTACGTGGTCTAAGATTCGTTATTAAGCTCCGTCCAGTTGTCAATTTGATCACTTTGCTATCAACTATTGAATGAACAAGCTGCGATAAGCGGCGTAGCGGAGTCAAGATGGTCGTGTCTAGGCACGTGGCCTGTAACACGGTCCGAAAAAGAATAGATAATTGAATGAAATGGAAGCTCACCCACATCATTAATACAGTTGGTATAAAATTATTTAAATAAATTTTCTGATATTTTTCCTCTTAGTGCAATATCATATATGGCTACATTTTATATAATATCGGATATGATAAAATTTTATACAGTATCATAGAAGGCAATTTCGTATATGTTTCGTTTAATTCAACTTCGCAAATAAATAATGTCGAATAAGCAAATCTTGGATCTAGAAAATTTGTTGGAGTACTAAATTTTAATATCATGTAAATTCAAGCAGAAGTTAGTTTCGTTAAATAATGGTTGTATTCAGAAAAGCTTTGATAATCGATGGTTATAGAAATTTCCGACAGCTGAGGTCAAGGTCCTATTTCTTTTGTCCAGAACAGCATTACAACACGTGAGTGTTTCTTAGAATTAATCACTTTGAATATTAATTAAGTTGCAATAAGAAAATAGAACATTAAAAATTTTGTAACGTAAAAGGCTTTTAAGGAAACAGCGAATTAAATAACAAATCTATTGTTTGTCAGAATGTTTGCACATGCACACAAAGTGTACATTTAAAAAGTTGTGAATGACATTTTATGTTAGATATAAAAAACATAGATTTAGTTGTCCTATTTAGACCTCACATGTCATCTTACGTTAATTTAAAATATATTTAAATATTTTGAGGTCATGAACTTTGATTATTAGTCTACATGTGCATAATAACTGTTAAGTAAAAGTAACTTTAGGTAAATTCAAGCTATTTTATCAGCATATAGGTAATTAAATTTCACTGTGAAGGTCGAAGAAGTACTTCTATGACTTGAAGAAAATATGTAATATGAATAATTAAGAAAACCCTTTTTGGTTAGGTTATTTCTGGCAATATTTCTTTGCCAAATTCAACGTCAGTTCAATGTAATTTTGTACAGGTACCTGAAATTCAGGATCAACTCGAACGTTGTTGGGAAATAGATCTATTTCCTACTACAAAATCACTTACTAGTGAAGAGGCTGCCTGTGAGGCACATTTTATTGAAAATGTTACTAGAACGCCTGAAGGAAGGTTTATAGTAGCTATCCCATTCAAAACCTCACCTGAGGGGTTAGGCAAATCACGCCATATTGCAGAAAGGCAATTTTTAAATCTTGAGCAACATTTTAAGTCTAACAAAATGCTTTCATTGCAATATAAAAGGTTTATGAGAGAATATGAAGAGTTGGGGCACATGTCTGTAGTAGACACAAACGTTAGTTCAATTTCATATTATCTCCCTCATCATGGGGTCTTTTAATGATAAAAGTCTAACCACAAAACTTCGTGTGGTATTTAATGGATCTTCTCCAACCACTTCAGGCCATTCTTTGAATTCACTTCAAATGATAGGTCCTACAATAAACAAGATCTAGTTTCTATTTTAATTCGATTTCGTAAGCATGTCTATGCGATCTCAGCAGATGTTGAAAAAATGTATCGCCAGGTCTTAATCAAATCTGAACAATGCGCTTTACAACTAATACTATGGCGGTCTAATCCTGATGATTTGATCAATACATATCAGTTAAATACTTTAACGTACGATACCACTTCTGCTCTTTTTTTGGCATACGTTGCTTATTTGAGCTAGGAAATGAATGTGAATCGTCCTTTCCAGAAATTTCAAGAATAATAAAACAGGATTTCTATGTCGACGATGTGCTTACTGGTGCTGATTCATTAGCTGATGCGTATCATATTTCTGAAAACTTACCCAAAGTTTTGTCCATGGGAGGCTTTACATTAAGAAAATGGGTATCCAACGATCTTAAGGTTCTTGATGGAATTGCAACCTCAGATGTTCATCCAAGTACACTTGATTTAGGGTCACATGAGTGTACCAAAACTCTTGGCTTGGCGTGGTCTTGTAAATCATATTTATTAACATTTTCTATATCAGAACCTGAAGATATTTTGGTTACCAAACGGTCACTTTTACCTGAAATCGCACAAATATTTGACACTTTGCGATTGCTTAGCTCTTGTACCATTGTGTCAAAAATGATTCTTCAACTTTGGCTGGAGAAATTGTCATGGGACGATGAATCCCGGGAAATCTAAAGGACAGATGGAATTTATTTCGAAAAAATTTGGTTGCTCTAAACAGTTTAAGAATTCCCAGACATACATTTATTGAAAATTATATAGAAATACAAATGCATGGATTTTGCGATGCATCATCGCAAGCTTATGGTGCTTGCATATATCTTCGTTCTAAAAAACAATATGGTGACACTTCTGTAAATTTGCTCTTTGCTAAGGCAAAGGTAATTCCGTTAAAATCTATGACGATTCCTCATCTAGAATTATGTGATGCGCACATGCTCGCCAAGGTCATGAACCAATCATCAAAGCACTCAATTTACCTAATTGTCAACGTTTCTATTGGACCGATTCAACAATTGTTTTAGGTTGGCTAAAAACCAATCCTACCCTTTTAAAACCCTTTGTTTGTAATAGAACAGTTGAAATCCAAGAACTAACAAGAAATGATACTTGGACGCATGTTTCTACAAAATGTAACCCTGCTGAATTACTCTCTAGGGGTATTTTACCCGACCATTTAACTAACTCTTTCTTGTGGTGGCATGGCCCAACCTGGCTTGCCAAACCTCGGTCCAACTGGCCGGAAATTATCTCTATCGCAAACGAGCTACCAGAATTAAAAAATACGTCATATTGTTTAGATGTTTCCACAGAAACAATATCCTTTTATAAATATTCAAAGTATTCCTTCATGTTACATGTAATGGCATATTGTTTACGATGTATTCAAAATTGTCGTGCCTCAAAACACGAGCGAGTGATAGGACCACTTACAACACATGAAATTAAACAGTCGACAATCCAGCTTATTAAGTTGGCCCAATATGATTCTTTCAAGGAAGAACTCGCACTACTTAGAAAAACCCAAGCTAGTAAAACTTGTGGTCAAATTTTGCATCTAAATCCATTCTTGGATGATTTAGCCATTATTCGTGTGGGTGGACGGATACAGAATTCACATTATTCTTTCGAAAAGAAGCATCCTATACTTCTGTCCGGTAAACATAGGCTGTCCTACCTTATATTATCTCAAGAACACATTCGATTATTACATGCAGGACCTCAATTATTGTTATCCACTGTGAGAGAACGATTTTGGATAACTTCTGGATGAAGTTTGTGTAATAAAATTGTTAGAAGTTGTGTATCTTGTTTTCGCAACTCTCCAAAGGTATTAAACCCCCTTATGGGCAACTTGCCTTCACTACGTCTAACACCATCCTTCCCATTTCAAACCACGGGAACCGATTATGCTGGCCCCCTACCAATAAAGGAAAAGAAAGGCCGTGGATCGAAAACTTTAAAGGAATATGTATGTCTATTTATATGTTTTGTAACAAGGGCAATCCACCTGGAATTAGTTACTACCTTAACTACCGAATCATTTATTCTAGCACTCAGGCGTTTTACTGCTCGTCGCGGAAAACCTTTAAATATATTCTCAGACAATGGTACCAATTTCGTTGGTGCCAAGCACGAATTACGCAAATTGCGAAAATTTCTAACCAACCACTCTACTTTGAGCAACATTCTCATTAATGCTTCATGTATAGAATCCAATTGGTAATTATCTAGTAAGTCCTAACAACATTTTAGGTGGATGGAGGCTGGTATTAACTTGTGAAAACTGCAGTCTTAAAATGGGCTGAAACTCGTATCCTTTGTTGAGCCCTACTAAAATCAAATGCTGTCCTTAATCTCGACTTTTGATTGCACACACTTGATCTAACAATCCAAATTGGTATCTTATACAACGTTCTCTCACACTTTTTGGATATGGAGCAGGAACAACAATTGTCGAACCAGCCTTGAAAATGCTCCAAAACTCGGTGTATCGTTAACGTCAGACTGGTCCTTACAATCAAATTCTTGCGCTCGATGGAGAATGGACTAAACATTGCGTGTTTTACTGCATGGTCGCTTGTAAACGTGGCTATTTAATCTGGACAAGCAACAGAATTTCTGGCTCGAAGAGCGGTTTGGTCAGGTATCGTATCGTGCCTTATCTTTATTTATGTAGATATCCTTGCCTGATTATCTTTGTTTGTCGCCCTTATACCTGTTCCTGCCTTTCCCTACATAGATAGAGGTAATTTGTAGCCGTTGGCTGAACCGCATTCCACGCCGGAGCACCCTCTTTAAACACTCCGGAGTGGAGTCCTGAGATCCCTTCGAAGCTATTTGGATGGACGTGGCGTAACCTCCGTTAATTGCCTTAAAGGGGCCATCAGTAGCCCTGATGGACTTCAACAGAAGCCAACTTTAACCCAGGGACATATTCATGTGAGTATTTCGCTGTTATAAACTATTGTCTTAAATTTATATTTTCCGATAATTGCGTATTAAATTTGTGCATTGGTGACGTCATTGTCAGATGGCCGCGCTAAAGCCTGTGTAAACTTGGAGCTACCACCTGCCGTGGCGTCGCTTTTTCCGCGCTTGCTATTATAAACCTTTAAATTATGTAATTATGAACTTTTAAATTGTGCAATTACGACGTTTAAATTGTAAGAATTTTCGAGCCCAAGTTTGGCGCCAAATTCTTACAATTTACACGTCGTAATTGCACAATTTAAAAGTTCATAATTACATAATTTAAAGGTTTATAATAGCAAGCGCGGAAAAAGCGACGCCACGGCAGGTGGTAGCTCCAAGCTTACACAGGCTTTAGCGCGGCCATCTGACAATGACGTCACCAATGCACAAATTTAATACGCAATTATCGGAAAATATAAATTTAAGACAATAGTTTATAACAGCGAAATACTCACATGAATATGTCCCTGGGTTAAAGTTGGCTTCTGTTGAAGTCCATCAGGGCTACTGATGGCCCCTTTTAAGGCAATTAACGGAGGTACGCCTACGTCCATCCAAATAGCTTCGAAGGGATCTCAGGACTCCACTCCGGAGTGTTTAAAGAGGGTGCTCCGGCGTGGAATGCGGTTCAGCCAACGGCTACAAATTACCTCTACCTATGTAGGGAAAGACAGGAACAGGTATAAGGGCGACAAACAAAGATAATCAGGCAAGGATATCTACATAAATAAAGATAAGGCACGATACGATACCTGACCAAACCGCTCTTCACGAAGGTCCAAGGAAAAAAGCCACGTTACAGAGCCCATCGAAAACCCCACCTTTCTGTCTTTCACGCGTCGGCGCGGAATTATTCGCCCAACCCATTTGACTTGGAAATACCGCACCATTTTGATTTTAGGCGAACTTCCGCCATAAACTTAAATAGGAATTTTATGCAATTTAATTGGCAGTAACATAAATTTTAAATTTACCAAGTTGCCAAATTCTTACAATTTAAACGTCGTAATTGCACAATTTAAAGTTCATAATTACATAATTTAAAGGTTTATAATAGCAAGCGCAGGAAAAGCGACGCCACGGCAGGTGGTAGCTCCAAGCTTACACAGGCTTTAGCGCGGCCATCTGACAATGACGTCACCAATGCACAAATTTAATCGCAATTATCGGAAAATATAAATTTAAGACAATAGTTTATAACAGCGAAATACTCACAGAATATGTCCCTGGGTTAAAGTTGGCTTCTGTTGAAGTCCATCAGGGCTACTGATGGCCCCTTTAAGGCAATTAACGGAGGTACGCCTACGTCCATCCAAATAGCTTCGAAGGATCTCAGGCTCCACCCGGAGTGTTTAAAGAGGGTGCTCCGGCGTGGAATGCGGTTCGGCCAACGGCTACAAATTACCTCTACCTATGTAGGGAAAGGCAGGAACAGGTATAAGGGCGACAAACAAAGATAATCAGGCAAGGATATCTACATAAATAAAGATAAGGCACGATACGATACCTGACCAAACCGCTCTTCACGAAGGTCCAAGGAAAAAGCCACGTTACAGAGCCCATCGAAAACCCCACCTTTCTGTCCTTTCACGCGTCGGCGCGGAATTATTCGCCCAACCCACTTTTGACTTGACGGAAATACCCGCACCGAGTTTTTGAATTTTAAGGCGCGAAACTTCCGCACATCAAAGCTAAAACTAGAATGTTTATGCCAATTTATTGGACGTAACAATAAATTTAAATTTAAAAGTTCAAATTCTTACAATTTAAACGTCGTAATTGCACAATTTAAAGTTCATAATTACATAATTTAAAGGTTTATAATAGCAAGCGCAGGCAAAAGCGACGCCACGGCAGGTGGTAGCTCCAAGCTTACACAGGCTTTAGCGCGGCCATCTGACAATGACGTCACCAATGCACAAATTTAATCGCAATTATCGGAAAATATAAATTTAAGACAATAGTTTATAACAGCGAAATACTCACAGAATATGTCCCTGGGTTAAAGTTGGCTTCTGTTGAAGTCCATCAGGGCTACTGATGGCCCCTTTAAGGCAATTAACGGAGGTACGCCTACGTCCATCCAAATAGCTTCGAAGGATCTCAGGCTCCACCCGGAGTGTTTAAAGAGGGTGCTCCGGCGTGGAATGCGGTTCGCCAACGGCTACAAATTACCTCTACCTATGTAGGGAAAGACAGGAACAGGTATAAGGGCGACAAACAAAGATAATCAGGCAAGGATATCTACATAAATAAAGATAAGGCACGATACGATACCTGACCAAACCGCTCTTCACGAAGGTCCAAGGAAAAAAGCCACGTTACAGAGCCCATCGAAAAAACCCCACCTTCTGTCCTTTCACGCGTCGGCGCGGAATTATTCGCCCAACCCACTTTTGACTTGACGGAAATACCCGCACCGAGTTTTTTGAATTTTAAGGCGCGAAAACTTCCGCACATCAAAGCTAAAACTAGGGAATGTTTAGTGCCAATTTATTGGCACGTAACAATAAATTCTTACAATTTAAAAGTTCAAATTCTTACAATTTAAACGTCGTAATTGCACAATTTAGAAGTTCATAATTACATAATTTAAAGGTTTATAATAGCAATCGCGCAAGCGCTGAAAAAGCGACGCCACGGCAGGTGGTAGCTCCAAGCTTACACAGGCTTTAGCGCGGCCATCTGACAATGACGTCACCAATGCACAAATTTAATTCGCAATTATCGGAAAATATAAATTTAAGACAATAGTTTATAACAGCGAAATACTCACATGAATATGTCCCTGGGTTAAAGTTGACTTCTGTTGAAGTCCATCAGGGCTACTGATGGCCCCTTTTAAGGCAATTAACGGAGGTTACGCCTACGTCCATCCAAATAGCTTCGAAGGGATCTCAGGACTCCACTCCGGAGTGTTTAAAGAGGGTGCTCCGGCGTGGAATGCGGTTCAGCCAACGGCTACAAATTACCTCTACCTATGTAGGGAAAGACAGGAACAGGTATAAGGGCGACAAACAAAGATAATCAGGCAAGGATATCTACATAAATAAAGATAAGGCACGATACGATACCTGACCAAACCGCTCTTCACGAAGGTCCAAGGAAAAAAGCCACGTTACAGAGCCCATCGGAAAAACCCCACCTTTCTGTCCTTTCGCGCGTCGGCGCGGAATTATTCGCCCAACCCACTTTTGACGTGACGGAAATACGCGCACCGAGTCTTTTGAATTTTAAGGCGCGAAAACTTCCGCACATCAAAGCTAAAACTAGGGAATGTTTAGTGCCAATTTATTGGCACGTAACAGGATGATCATCTACCTCCATTATGCTGGCGATTAGGTCGAATTGTAGAATTACATCCTGGAAAGGATGGGATTTCCCATGTAGCATTTATCCGTACCGTCAATGGAGTAATCAAAAGGGCATTCACAAATATTTGTCCCCTTCTCACCGAAGAAGACATTAAGTGACTGTACAATGTGTATTTTGTGACATTATTTTATTATTATTTTTTCTTTTTAATCTTAAACATTTTCCTTTAATATGTTTAATATTGTATACGTGTATTCTTTTTTGAAACCCTGGCATTTCAAGGCGGGGGGTATGTTTAGAAATAGTTTAAGACATATTCAATTTAGCAGTGGTCCTCCCACTCCTTATTTTTTGCATAGTTACGTCACTGTGTTAACCACAGAAAAATAAAGGGAAAACACGTTTTGTTGTTGTATTCTAGCATTGATATAGTAAACATGTAGTCTGCTTGTATTGCTAGTGAATTTTGTGTATGTACTTATAGTTGAAATCAACAATTAGTTCCAGGAAATAAGTTAATAAATGTTTACATTATTAGTGTTTAAACCGTTAAACCAATTTGTAAATAAAATAAAATTACAGTCCGTTAATCATGATTCAGTACGGTTAAGTTCAATGTCTCAGAAGTGTGAATGCATTCATTTTATGACATTTTATTATTCTATGGTGGTTGTGGTTTCTTGAACTCCATGTGAATCGATACAAATATTATTGTGGACAGTAATTCTGCATTTGTTTACATTTTTACGTGCTTGAAAGAAGTATTTATCCTAAAAAATTTGGGTCCGGTTTTTGTGTTATGCATTGGGATAATCTTCACATGTTATGTGCTGGTTAATGTGTTTATTTCGTATAGTTTTTTTTAATAATTAATTTTTTTATGTGACTGGGAAAAAATTTGACATTTAATGTTTCTTGACAGATAACAAAATGTCACTTTTTATGAATTTACTTTTTTCCCCGAGAAAAAAAATGAGTACTTTTTGTCCAGGTATGTGCAAATAAGTAAACCCACAAAGATATTTAATTTAAAGCCGGGTCCACACTGGTAACATTCGGGTGTAACATAACATCGTATCATAGCTTCGTCGCGTAACCGCAACACCTGCGTGAACGTGAAGCACAAAAATGTCCATTTCCAATTTCTGAATATTCAAAACAACTGATATAAACAACTTTAGTAAGCAATTTTTGAAACCACTCCCAGAATTAAATTGACAGATATTTGATTACTTTAAAGGTTTCCTTAGCAACGCAAGTCTAACTGTCCCTATAAATACAACAGCCTACTTGTTTGAAACTTCAAATTTGACATCGATTGACTTTAATATATTGTAATATTTTTTCAATATTAAATCATCGTTTTGCCTGTTACAGAAAAAAATAGTTTATTATACACGGGTAAAAATGTAAGATTTTAACTCTCGGTGTTTTATCTCCCTCCGCTTCGTGTCGGGAGAGAATCACACCTCGAGCTAAAATAGAGTACTTTTTCCCTTGTATAATAAATAACTATTTAATCATTTATTTCACTTGAGTGAATCGAGCCAATGCCTAGAAAATATAAAAAATGACCTGACAGCACGGTTTACAAAAATATGACCCAAACTTATTTAAAATGGCCTTTGACAGTAGGAAAGTGGTCAAATAACGTCTTATGGAAGCAGAATAAGTTTTTAACATACCAAAATAAAAGTTGAAACAACATGGTAATAAGCATGTGAAGAAATATGGAGAACAAATAATTTTAGCGGTACACAAAGAGGTTGGACTTGTTCATTTAATTACAATTATGGGAGAATGGAACTATCCTTTAGAAAAGATCGAGATATCTGGTATATAGTGTTGTGCCTTTTTGGGCTTCACATTTTATTTTAATATTTAATTTTAGGGGTTTTTTAAAACTTAAATGGGAAGGCTTTTTCCCTTCTTTAAGTTTCTACGTGTAAAGTTTCACAATTATAGTTTCTCACGAATTCCAGAACATTATTCCATGAGGTATGGTATGTAAACCGCATACGTTTGTATTCCCAGGCTAAAAGAATCTGGATTGTGTTTAGCGCGGTTGGTGTGAGAAGCATAAAAAGTTGAAGTTGATGAAAACGAAATATCTTAAAAGAGGAGACTTTACTATCGACAAGATTGAACATGTGTGCAGTTAAGTTCAGCAAAATGATTTCTTTTGATTCCTGTACTTTCTCCCTTTACCTACAAACTATCATAGGTACTTCACTTTATCGATATTTTGAAACATCAGCCGATGACTTAAACCTGAGACAGTTTTGGCCATTAGTAAAACAACCACCTAAGCTCATGGCTTGTTTTTGTTAACTTGTGGATTTTACTCATGGTGGCAATCCATCTAGCCGAATTTGTAGATGTAATACTTACGTCCAGGGTCAGGTAGAATTGATTGACACAAGGTCTAAATTATAATGTAAGTGGTAGGTTTATAACAATAGTGAAGGGTTATCTTGATGGAAAGGAAATTAAAGTGACTAAATTTGACAAAAAATTACCAAGTCCCAAATGGGTCAACTTATTTTATTTCTAACATCAACAAACCCTTACAGTCAGACTTTCTGAGAATATCAATCGATCTTGTGCGTCCATAACTTTACATGATAAATTTGACAATCTAGCAGAAATTCTATAAAACGTCCAATCACAATCCCTTATCAACTTCGATGAAACTTGCATTGTCGACGATCCAGTTAGAAAATATATGGTGGTCAAAAGAAACACACAACATCCAGGGTGCATTATGGACTCGACGCAATCTGCTACTTCGGTAATGTTTTCAATCAGCGCATCGGGCCAAATGCTTCCTTCCCCTTTGTGGTCTATAAAAGTGAACATATTTATGATATCTGGACAGAGAATGGCTCAAAGAGAACACATGCTAGATATAAGTGTGTGTTAGATCAAGCACTTTTTGAAAGATTGGTTTATAACTATTGCACTTCCATTTCTAAAACAACCAGCCTGCACCGAGAGCTGTAATTGGGGACAACTTATGTACTCACTTATCATATGAAGTAGTTCAACTGTGTGAGATAAATGACATTTGATTTTGTCTTCTACCACTTAATTCAACACATTTGACACAGCTACTTGAAGTGCCTGTGTTTGGGCCCTTGAAGAAAAGTTGGAGCAAGGTCTTACAAGTGGATAAATAAATATAAGGGATCTTTATCTAGGTTGTTAAACTCCATTAAACACTACGAAAGCAAATATTATAAAATCCTTTTCTGAAACCGGAATTAACCCTCTAGATAGAATCCCGTTTTGGGACAGAGATCATAGTGCATGGAAGACAGCAATGTTCAACCGTAAACAGTGTCAGTTAAAGTTTTACTTAATGAGACTAGAAATGTAAGCAGGTCAACAGTTACAAGGAACCTGGAAGATGTTGCAGCTGGAGTATTTCTACAAATGTCACAAGCTGGACCATCGATCAATACGGCTGTGCAAGACTTCGTGGACTTTGATGATCGAGATGAAGCTGAACCTGACTAAGCTTTGAATTTGAAATTGATATGGAAGACTAGGAGACAGAGGCAAATGTAGAAAAGCAGACCATAAAAAACTTGTCAATTGGATAGTTCAGTTTGAAAATAATAAGCACAAGAAATTCTTTGTGGGTCAAATTCAAAAGCTAGACGATGACATTGAAGTTAAATTTCTACGTGTAACAATTTTTTTTGAAGCGAAAGAAAAATGAAAAAGTTACTTATTTGTATTCGTAAAATGTTTTTATATTCATAATATTACAAGCAGAGATAGAAAAGAAGAGGTAGAGGTAGACCTAGATCAGACTATTGCACGCAGATAGTGAAAGATTGGGACAGGGAAATGTACAGGTTAGCACAGAATAGAAAACAATGACGGTACGCATCTAACCAGTTCCAGGACTGAAGACCTAATGATGATGATTCATAATCAATTTTTAGTCGCATATGGAAAACAATAAATAATCCGTTATTTCCTGTTATTTCTATCGCAAGGTTAAATTCCATACTTCATTGTAATAAGGAAATTAAATACTTCGGGTGTTTGAAATCATGTTGTGAACGTCAAGGTAATATTTAAAATAGCATGTTATCATTTAAAATGGTAAATAAATAAGTTATTGTTCTCAAATATGTGAAGGTGTTCAAAGTTGTTTCATAAGCACGGCTCGTGGTCTGTCCTACTTTGTTAAGTATTTGCCTTCATTGGCATAAATTCCGCCTAGGTAAGGTTTTCCGAATCGAATCATTCTTATAAACCGTCATTACGATATTGTCACTTTCATTTCAATCTCAAACAAGTTCGAAACGGGATCATTGATGGTAAGTTTGAAAAGTAAGACAGTGTTTTAATTTGTTTTTTAGGCTGCTTTTCCCATCAGAAAAGTCGATCTGAAGTAATCTGTTCTGTTACCTAAAAATGGAACACTAATATCAAGGAATGCTTATGAATAGTTCCATAGAGGTGGCTTTCTGCGACTTGTTATTAAAGCTGAGGGATTTATTTGCTGAACTCCACATTGAATTTAAAAAAAAAACCCAGTTGTATTAAACAACATCCCTCAAAGCTCGAACATCAATGCCATCACTAGCCAAACTATTAGAAAAAATTCCATCATTTCAGTCCATTGAATTCGTTTAAAAAAATAATAATTATGTCTGAAATTTTTGACTTTTTTTTTAGCTTCAGATATTTTGCTGAAAGAAAAGGACTTAAGTAAACTCTTCTTTAAAATTTTGTAACAATTAGGGCTTTCGCATTTGAGAAAGGCCGAAATTTGTTAAAAGCTTCATTGTGTGATTTGTAACAAAACTAGTCTTGTATGAAAATTAAAAAAGAACCACGTAATATTCTTGTAGTGTAAACTAAAATTTAACTAATTTAAATATGTAACTGGAATGCCAGATCTAACACCATGATTAAAGTACTAAATGTGTGAATGCATAAACTATTTACAAATCCTGTTTGTGTAATTAAAGCTAAAAATGTCTGATATTTTTGATAACGTTATTGAATACGAATTTGATAGACTTGTGATTAAATGTTTATCTCTTGATAACAAAATAGGCTTGTTATTATGTTGGCAATTTTCTTACATCTTGTAATGTAAGAAGCACGTGTGTTAAAAAATTTTTGCCGAGGAAGACGTTGATCGAGACATGATCTACCCTATATTTTGTCAAAATATATTTATCCAAGAATTTAGAACTAGCAAACACGAAAGGGTTTCTGTATCTGCTCTTCAAAATTAATCAATACTTGTTAGATACAGTGGCTGTTACATTCCAAATTTGGCAATGTACATTCTTTTAATTTGTAAATAAATTCCCGCGAATATTTTCAAATGAACTTGTCAATTTCCGTCATTCCGGACAATTGCGTTTGCGCAGGTGCGGGTAGTATCGCAAGCGGGCATTAAGCTACGAGACCTGAAGCCAAGAACATCGATCTGTGTGGTGTGCCTTTTCTTTTCAAATGTGTAGGTTCCTTTCTACCTTACCTTCGTGTTCCTCATACCTGGCTGTTCCTTATCGTTCCCCTACGAATGAATAGAGGATGGACGGATTGGAAATTTGGAGTCAAGATGGCGTGACGTGACCCACAACATGTAATGGGCCCTGGAATGTGGCTGCAAGGTGCGATTTGAATGAGTAAATTTGTAAGAGAAGCGGACATACTTATAATGTTTGCACATATCCGAAAAATCTTTTTTGCTATGTCTGTGGTCGAAACAACACCTACAAATCTAGATGTACAAATTGTAACCCTAACTTATCGGAAAACTTTCACAGAGATATTCCTACTCGGGACGTGAATATCTCAAGGAATCAAAATTGTCCTCAACACCAACTATTCAACGCACCCAGACGTCATTAGATTTAAAGCATAAAATTACTTCCAATATTAAACCTTTATCTAATAATAATAATACCGCTACCTAAAACTCACAGAAGAACTTGCCTCCTTTATCTGAAATATGTCATTCCACCCCTGCTGAATGGTCAAATTGGCCGAAAACAGTTAATTCCTTTTACCATAAAAATTCTGCTGCCTTACAACTTGTTAAAAAACCTCTAGATAATCGCCCTCATTTACCTATCTCTATTGGCTCTCTAAATGTAATCGCTTTATTGGAAACGTGTTCGTCATGTTCTTTTAAAAATAACGAAGGCTTACAGCAACTATCTAAAAAAAAAAAATTTCAGGTTATTCCGGAAAAAAACCTCTATAAATTTAGCTGATGATAATAAAATATATGTAACTGGTTCCCTTAAATTAAAAATTCGAGTAGAATCACTTGAACGTGATGTTTCATTTTTGATCGTACCTACACTAGCTTATCCATTTCTACTTGGCGTGGATTTTTGCAAACTTTTTAATTTATCTCTATATTTTCAAGATTTTTCTTGGCAAGCTTCTCTCAAAACAAATTCTTGTGCGTCGGCTGGTATATCTAATAAAATTTCTCTTACCGATTCCCAGAATGAAATTCTTAACTTTACAAGTGACAAATTTCATAAATTAAACACTTCTGAACTTGGTTGCATTACCACCGCAACTCATATTATCTCTACAGGTGATGCTGTTCCTTTTAAGCAACATCAATATCCGTTATCGCCTGCATTACAAAAACATTTGCATTCCGAAATAGATAAAATCTCGAATCTGGCGTTATCTCTCCTTCAAATTCGCCATGGATGTCTCCCGTGTTATTGGTTCGTAAGAAAAATGATGAATAGCTTAACTCTGTAACTGTGGCCGATGCCTATCCCTTACCTCGTACTGATTCTATCTTAAGTCGGCTTCGAAATGCTAAATGTATCTCATCTATCGATCTTAGACAAGCGTTTTATCAGACTTATCTTTACGTCCAAAGACTGCTTTTTGTGTTCCAGGTCAGGGCTTGTTCGAATATAATTTCCTGCCGTTAGGTCTTATCTTACACCAACAACGTGTCTTTGTATTTTTAGATGATATATTAGTTATCTTAAGTTCCTTTGAAGAACATATCGCTACACTTAATGAAGTTGCTGAACGCTTAAATGCAGCAGGTTTTAAAATAAATTGGCAAAAATGTCAATGTTGCCGTTCTTCTCTTACACTTCTTGGTTTTATTATCAATGGAACTGGTCTTCGGGCAGATCCTGCTAAATTGACGCTATTACTAAATTTAAAACACCCAAGACTGTTACCGAAATTAAACGTTTAATAGGAATGATTAGCTACTATCGCATTTTCCTACCTAATCTCTCAACTATATCTACACCCATTACCGATTTAATTAAAAATAAAAAGAAAAGTCAATCTATTGAATGTAATTCAGAAGCTCAGCAGGCTTTTGAACAAATCAAAACGTTAATCACTTTCGCACCTATCTTAATTTCACCAAATTTTGACAAAAAATTCAATATTCAAATCGATGCCTCACTTACTGGTCTAGGTGCAATGTTGTTTCAAGTAAATAATGGACTAGAACACCCTATCGCTTATGCCAGTTGTGCTTTAACTTCTGCTGAACAAAAATATTCAGCTACCGAACGTGAATTATTTGGTATTGAAAAATTTAGATATGTCGAAGCTACACATTTTACGCTAATTACGGATTGCACAGCCCTCACATGGTTGAATAACTTAAAACAACCCGCAGGTCAGTTGGCAAGATGGAACTTGCGTATTTCTCAATTTACCTTTGACGTTCGGCATAGACCTGGTAAATTAAATATCGTACCTGATGCCTTATCTCGTGATGTCGCTTCTCTTAACCTCCCAGATCTAATTCCTGATGCCTGGTATCTCGACATGATAAAGAAAGTTTCTGAAAATCTCGATAAATTTTCCACCTTTCGTGTAAGGAATAATAGATTATATATATTTGTATCTTCCTTATCTCGCAAAATCACTAATATTCCTGAATGGAAACTTGTTTCTACCGCTAACGGCAGTGAAGTTCTTAAATTGTGCCAAGACGACCCTATAGCTGCTCACCTTTGTGTTACGAAAACCTTAGTGAAAATATCTGAATTATATTTCTGGCCTAAATTAATTCAATCTGCCGATATTTTAGAAACTGTAAAATTTGTGGATCTCAGAAGTGTTCTCAAGAACCTCGTTCTGGATTAATGGGTAACTTCAAACGTGTATCTTATCCCTTTCAGTTAATATCATTCGACATTAGGACCTCTCTCTCGATCAAAAAATGGTAACCAATATCTTTTAGTCGTCACTGATTGGTTTTCTAAATTCATTATGGTACAACCATTAAGTAAAGCCACATCTGCCGCTATAATTAAATTTCTAGAACAAAATGTATTTCTTATCTTTGGTGTCCCTCAAATTATTCTCTGTGATAATGGGGTGCAATTTATCTCAAAAGATTTTCAAAATTTCGTTAAAAGTTATAAAGTACAAAAAATTTGGTTCAATGCAAAATACCATCCACAGGTAAACCCTACCGAAAAAGTAAATAGAGTCTTAATCACTGCTATCTCCTCATATATTGATTCAGACCACACTAGGTGGGATGAAAATATCTTTAAAATCGCTCAAGCTTTGCGTACTTCTAAACACGAAGCAACCCAATTCACTCACTCAGTTATTGTTTTTGGAAGATATACGCCAATTGATGGTAGTTATTACGGTTCAGTTCCTGATGATACAACGTAATTGAATTTGACGAAAAAATATGCTGGGACGAAGACCAACACTCATTACCTTCTATCTTCAATGATGTTAGAAAAAATTTGTTAAAAGCTTACGAAAAGAGTAAAGATCATTACAATCTGCGAAAACGAGATTTCTTTTGCTTTAGGTGAACACGTTTGGAAAAGGAATTGTCTTATCTGATGCTACGAAAAAATTCTCTTCGAAATTAGCTCCAAAATTCACTTTATTGAGGTCACTCGTTATTAGTCAAAAAAAAAGAAAAACAAACAAAAATTAAAAAAAAGAAAAAAACAATAAAATATGTAAACAAACAGAAAAAAACAAAAAGGAAAACAACAAAAGAAAAAACAAAAAAATTACTCACTTAAATCGCACCTTGCAGCCACATCCCAGGTTCCATCATATTTTGTGGGCCACATCACGCCATGTGGACTCCAAATTTCCAATCCGTTCATCCTCTATTCCTTCGTAGGGGAAAGATAAGGAACAACCAGGTATGAGGAACACGAAGGTAAGGTAGAAAGGAACCTACACATCTGAAAAGAAAAGGCGCACCACACAGATCGATGTTCTTGGCTTCAGGTCTCGTAGCTTAATACCCGCTTCCGACACTATCCACACCTGCGCATTGTTTGCACAAACGCAACTGTCCGAAATGACGGAAATTGACAAGTTCATTTAAAAATATTCGCGGGAATTTATTTACAAATTAAAAGAATGTACATTGACAAATTTGGAATGTAACATGGCGTCCAACTTAAGATTAGATTTTCTTTACTTCGACTAGGTAGATTCAGTCATAACACACATTAGCCAGAGGCGTACAGTTTTTAGCCTTTCCATCTTCACTTACTTTATATCTTTAAAGTGTGAAACAATAATAGCAAAACCGTAGTATACGCCCCAATAGAAAAAAATAAGAAATTGTTTTATTTTTTCTTTATAAATTTATGTCAAATGGTAAAAAAATTGCCATCGCCAAATACACTAAGGGGTAGTGGATATGAGTTCTTTGCTTATTTGAACTTAAAGGTTATTATATATGTTTTTTTCTTTATTTCTTGTTAATTTTTAAATAATGTAGGTACCTACCTATTAAAGATATATATGAAAATACTTTTTTTAACAGAAAAATCTTTGATCCTTATGTGTTAATGCCCTGATTGCCCCATGCTAGAAGGTACTTGCAACTTGAGTGCGATATAAATCAGTGTTCCAATTCACCCCTTTCGAGGGGTGAACATGACACTGACAAAGATTTATTTTATCTTTATCGACATGCCTACAAACTATTTCTCTTCATGTTTTAATAGATTTTGTCCTATAGATTTCTGTTGGGAGTTATAGTGAAAAATTACTTAAAACTGCTACGTTACCCCAATTGACGATATCATTTATCTTATATTAAATTTATTTAAATAAAATTATACTTTTCTTAAAGTTAATTTATAAAAGTTTTATTTTAGAATTGTGATATCGTTTCATAGCCGATAGCCCTAAAATGAGTTTACGCTTATTTCAGAAATTGCAATTGTTGTGATGATAAGGAAAATAAAACACATCAGTTAACAATATTTATTAATATAATTTAATACATGAAAATGGTAACGAGATATAATAGTTCCTTTAGAAATACTGCACACCACCAACCCCAAATTTATGTAATAACCTATTTTAGATACCAATACATTAAAACAATAAAAGCAAAGCTGTGAGGAACAACATACATATTAACTACCGGTCGAAAATACAACTTTCCCTTAATATATAATAGTAATCCAAGATCACGGTGAGTGCAATTATATAGAATCACATATTCTTGTCCTAATTTAAAAATAAACTACGTCATTCTAGCCTTATCTATATTACTAATTTCAGCTGGAGTGAAACCTAATATGTTTTGAATGGCTCGGAGGTGTCCTTGATTATTTTCTTTATCCGTTAAGAAATAGTAGATGGCCGATTTTAGGAATTGCAGTGTTATTTCGGGATCGACTTTGTTTTTGTTGCGGGCCTCTAATAATTGCCGGTACATTGCCTGCAAAGAATTATTTGTTATTACTATAAGAAAGCAAAGCAACAATAAACTTCACGACCAGTTTGAAGCTTTTAAAACCAACCTTCACTTAAGCTCGTGTTTTATTCAATACATGCATGCAAAAGAAATATTTTAAAATTAATTAATGATAATAGGAAGCACATTTGAAGTACAAGTTTGAACCATAAAACTAAAGAGCAGTGCCTCAGTTTCTTTTTATATAATATTCACACCTGGGTGGTTTTTACCTCTCTTTGTTACATGCCGAAAATCGGCTATCTATCATTTTTGATTTTAGTTTTAAATATGTGACTGAAATCGCGCCAATATTTTAAAAATAGACTTGAGCATTTCCGTAACTTGGGAGAGTTGCGTTGGCGCCAGAGAATGTGCAAACGTGGAGTGGGGAAGGAAGTGTGCGTTGTTCTTGACACGAGGATTAGCCAACTAGACATCTAACAGTGAGGTTTATCTGTGTCTTTTTTGTCTTCTCTTTCAGATAATGTAGGTTTTCTTTATTGTACCTATAATCGTTCCTCCTTACCTAGTTGATCCTTTAACGTACTATTACAGAAAGAAGAGGGAAGACAGAAAATCTGGTTTCAACGAGGGCGAAGGCCGCACCACGCCCAACAGCAAGATTAATGGAAAGGAACACGGCTCTTGTCGCAAGAATAACCGTAATGTTGTGAAGAACTCCACATTTTACGTGAGTACATTTTATCTTTTCCTATAAGGCGCCTCTGGTATTAAAATTAATATTTTTTGTATGTAATACCATTTGAGACTCAATAATGACGTAATATCTTGTGCAATATTATGTACGTGTTAATTTTGTGTTGCCCACTGTCGTAGTGGCTCTTATCAATTACGCCGGGACTTTAACGGTTATACCTTAGACTATAATAACCGCGTGCATTATAACAGTGGTGCTCCTAACGTTGTGTTGAAATTTGTTTGCACCTCTTTTGTATCTTATAAGGTGTTAGTTTTCAATATATTTGTACCAATTGAATTTTTCACTCAAAAATAAAAATTTTTAAATCTGTAATACCTTTCAAATAGAAAAGATGTAATCTGGCAACATTGCAAGTTGGCAACATCTATCTTATCTATCTGTATTTGTTTACTTCATATATGTTATTGCTAAATTTAATTAATTGACTTTTCCTTTATAAAAATAGTGTGTTTCTATTCTAAATTCTCTTAAATAATTACCTAATCCAATTTAGAATGAAATTAAAGTGCATATCTTTCAAAAGTGTCTAGTAAATTACATAACCTCACTTAAACATGTGTTTGGATTATTAATTTTTTATGTAAGTATTCTAGTTATAGTTAAAAAGCTTTTATTTACCATTCATTATAATTAAAAAAAGGAAAAATCTCTTAAAATGACACAAAGCTTAGTTAAAATAATTACTTTAATCCTGAAATTTTTCTTACTTTATTCTAACCTCTTGGGTTAACTTTTTAAAAGTCGTCGTTTAGATAACTATCTTACCTTATTATTATTCTAAAATGTTCCCTTAACAATCTAAATAATCAACTATAACTTACGAATTCCTTCTTAAAGAAAACTTTGCTTTTAAATACAGCTAACGCAAATAACTGATTTCTTAGTATATCTTTTACCTTATAAAACGCTATAATAAACTCGATTTCGTTATATCTGCTTCTTTAAACACCACAATAATGAAGTTGTTGATAACGTTTTGTATTTAAGTTCATTTACGATGGTTGTTGATAAATCTCGCAATATAAAACGAATATCTTAATAATTTGGAATACTGTTTTTTCTATACATGTATCGTAGAATATTGCTTTTGTGTAGCGAGTATGATTTTGATTTGATAGCATGTTTTTTTGATATATCGATATTCCAACGCAGCATTTTAAGATCTATTTGGTCTAGGCCAGATTTTTCCTCCAAGTTGGTCGCTCAGCTGTAAGTCTAGACGAGACTCAGGAAGAGTTGGTCGCTCAGCATTACATAAGTCTCGAAGAGACTCGGGGTAAGTTTGTTGCTCTAGCAATTTGTTAATCTTTTTTTTTAAAAAAGATGTTGGAGTTTTTCTTTATTAGTCTAGGTGAAGCTCAAAGAAGGGCTCGTCATCCTAGTAATTATATGCTATGTAAGATATCTTTCTGTTCTTCAACAATTCTATCAATAAATCGAGTTTTAATTACTGCTATCTCTTCATATATCCATTCAAACCACACTAGGTGGCATAAAATTATCTTTGAAATCGTTTAACTTTTGCATACATCCAAAATTTTCACGTTCCATTTCCTTAACAATTTACCTAATGTTTTTGTCCCTACTATGAATTAGTTGACTTCATTTACCCATTCCTTTTCTTATACAGCACCTACCTTCTACACGTTTAACTTATTTACATTAAACTAGCTATCTTTTTGCTACCTGTTGACTTTCCCTTGAACTTATTGTTAGCCACATATCTCTTTGTTATCTAGATTCTCTAATATAACTTTGTCGCTTCATTTAATTAATCCTCGCACCTTTTCGACAACATATTACTTTGTTTTAAGTATTTATCTTACATCGTTTAATTTTGTGGTGATTGTCGTAACTTTGGTTGCACTAACCCATTGAATTTTTCTGATTGGTTTTAGCTGATGTTTTGAGTGGATGCTTTTTTCTTTGGGCTCACATAGGAGACGCTGCCTATGCCATTGTAAGAAATAGTACATATTCACAGTTGTAAAAAACTAGGAGTTTCTGTTCCATGCGTTTTTCTTCTGAATTATTACAGTCGCCCACTTTATCCTATATCATTATTTGTTTCTCCTTCTACTAACTCATCATAACATATAAACGTTTTTTTGTTGTTTTTTATTGAACTTCGTGGTGAGGTGCTATCGCTTTTTATCGATATCTTATCGAATTCTCGGTTGTTTTTAGCATATTGGAACAGTGTGTCTGCATTTAACTACTTATATTTAGGCATTCTTGTGTGCTTATGGCGTTACCGTTTTTAAAAATTACCTTGCAACAGTTGGTTTTTTGTGTGAAGGTATTTGTAGTGATACCTTTAAGTTGTTGTTTCAACTTTGGTCTGATTTTGTTATCGCAGTGGATGCACTTGTTAGAGCATAGAAATTTTTTTCAATTTATATATCTTATCTTACCTATGTAACGACTTCAAGGAGTCACTCTATCGTGTATCTTTGGGATGGATGACAAAACGGCTTGGTGAGCTGAGGAATTCTACGCTATATCTTTAATGTATGTAGTCGTAGCGTGTCTTAGCGTGCTGGGACGTTTCGGATCCATCTATTGTTATCTAGTTTTATCTTAATATCTTTATCTTACCTATTATCTTTGATAATAACTTGAGTTTAATATCTTTATTATACCTATTATCTTTGATAATAACTTGAGATTTTGCCTTATCTTTTTTATCTTCCTAACGTTTGGTATTTACCATCAGACGTACGAATAATTTTTTGAATATTGTGTGAAGAAGCTAACCTGATGGTAGCCATGTAATTTGTTAGGTTAGTAATGTAAGAAATTAGTACGATGGTACTGTGGTAGATTTGTTAATTCACAACCATGTCATGAAAATGTTTTGATGTGTATTATTTATTAAGCCAGAGTACCAGTACATAAAAATTTGCTAAAGTGCAGAGTAACTCGCTCTTTTGGACATTTTGAAATTTGGGCATTTTCTTGCCAAAGAAGAAACAGTCTAGATGCAATGTTTATGTGCGTCTGCACTTAGAAAACTGTAATGTTAGCTTTAGTTATAGTATATTTGTTAGGCGACTTGTCGCATTTGTCTAGTTTTAGTAGTGGTTCGTGCTCTCCGACAAATTTGTGCTGTCGATTATAACTGCGCCACACTAAAGACTCGTGTGTGCATTTATAAATGTAGTTCATAAACAATGGGCTACACATTCCGTTTCCTAGTAAATCGTAAGACGTTACGGTTGAAAAGACCAGGTGGCGCCTAAAATAAACATTTTGTAGAATTTAAGTTAGGGTTTATGTAGGCTAGTTAGGATTTAGATTTTAAGCTTTTACTGTGCTAATAGTCATTTTCTTTTTTTAAGATTTTTTCTTTTATGGCTTTGTCGCGATTGTTACATGCCAAAAATCGGCTATGTATCATTTTTGATTTTAGTTTTAAATATGTAACTGAAAACGCGCCAATATTTTAAAAAAGGACTTGTGCATTTCCGTAACTTGGGACAGTTGCGTCGGCGCCAAAGTATGCGCAGACGTGGAGTGGGGAAGGAAGTGCGCGTTGTTCCGACACGGGATTAGCCAACTAGACATCTAACAGTGAGGTTTATCTGTGTCTTTTGTCTTCTCTTTCAGATAAAGTAGGTTTCCTCTATCGTTCCTCCTTACCGGGTTGTTCCTTTATCGTACCGCTACAGAAAGAAGAGGGAAGACAGAAAATCTGGTTTCAACAAGGGCGAAGGCCGAACCACGCCCAACAGCGAGATCAATGGAAAGGAACACGGCTCTTGCCGCAAGAATAACCGTAATGTCGTGAAGAGCTCCACATTTTACGTGAGTACATTTTATCTTTTCCTATAAGGCGCCTCTGGTATTAAAATGAATATTTTTTGTATGTAATACCATTTGAGACGCAATAATGACGTAATATCTTGTGCAATATTATGTACGTGTTTATTATGTTGCCAACTGTCGTAGTGGCTCTTATCAATTACGCCGGGACTTTAACGGTTATAGCTTAGACTATAATAGCCACGTGCATTATAAGAACCTTCCTATACCGATATACATGTTTATTCTTAGTATAGTGTAGTATACTTACATTTTATATACTAAAAATTCAACCTCATGTTAACTTATTGTACTATCAAAAGTAGTTTCGATTTGACACAATAGATAAAATGCCGTGGCAAATTTATGCTAAACTGTTTTCAAGTAGTAATAAGAAAGTTCTAGAAGCTTTAGAGAGTGGCGTCGCAGGCAAGTCTAGATAGGTTACACAATTCTAGGAAAAACCTTCCTTATGTAATATAATCATGTAACTACTAGAACTTATAGAATCACTTAAACAAGGAGATATCAAATATTTGAATATTGATTACAAACAGGACCATTACCAAAAATCATTTTAAACTTTCTAAATTAATAAACATATACAAATATGTTACTTTATTTTTAATATTTTTTTGATAGTTTAAACGTATATTTGGCGTAATTTTTCTGAAACATTTCAGATGGAAGTTTTACGTTCAACCCTTTCATCCCTCTAAAATCCAAAAATCAGCTAAAAAGTGTTTCAAGTATATGGCATATCTATTCTTAAAATCCGATAACTTAAATATATTGCTGATGAAATTTTTAACCCGGAGTTAACCCATCAATTCTTAAAATTAGAAACCCACTTCAAAAATATTTCAGGCACATGAAAAGTAAGTTAGAAATAGGCAATAATACGAGGGCTATAATTTTTTCAGGCTCTGTTTGTTTTTCTAAGTATACAGCGTAGTCGCGGAAAGTGGGACTGGGCATTGTACGATTGGGCAGGCTCCCCCACAACAACAGATGCCATTGCCGAGTTCTATCCATCAGCCATTGCCGAACTACGGGCTAGTAAAGACGGCCGCTATGATCCAAGCTCCCGCCAATTGTGAGTTACAGAGTGGAATTCGTTTTCTTCAAGCTCAAGGATATAGTGCTGCTGAAATCGATCGAAGGATTGTAGTATATGGTGAATACTGTATGAGCGATAATGCTGTCAGGAAATTGTGTAGGAAATTTGCAGCGACCAGACGTCCATGGTCAAGGACGCAAATCGGTTGCTACAGCAAGTTTGGTTGATCAGGTTGACGAAGTGATCCGGGAAAAAATAGATTTTCAGACATTTGAAGGTCTTCTTTGTAAAAAATTGTTACCATCGAGCTAGGATATCGAAAACTATGTGCCCATTGGGTTCCACTAATGTTGTGTGAAGACAACAAAAATAGGCAATGACGTCAGTCCCGCCTTTTCACAAGTTATGACAACAAGAAAAACAGTTTCTTAAAGTCTATTGTTGCTGGGGATGAGACTTGGGTCCTGTATGACAATCCAGAGACCAAATAACAGTCAAAGCAATGGATGCACACGCACTTCCCCAGCAAACCCAAAAAATGCAAACAGAGTATGACCAAGCGGAAAACAATGGCTAAAGTTTTTTGGGATCAAAAGAGTGTGCTTCTTGTTGATTTCATGAAACAGGCAAAACAATAACAAAGGAAGCTTACTGTGAGACTATATCGTCTCTGGAGAGCGATACAGAACAAACGAAGAGGCATGCTCTCATGTAATGTGGTCTTGTTTCCCGATAATGCACGACCGCATAGTACCAATGTGACAAGAATTTCTACAACAGCTCAAGTGGGAAGTTTTCGACCACTCATCTTGTAGCCCTGATTTAGTACCCAGTAACTATCACCTCTTTTGAGAAATTAAGGCATGGTTACATAGACAACACTTCGTTAATAGTCAACAGCTTCAAGATGCTGTAAGGACCTATCTGAGTTCACTGGTGGCATATTTCTGTGAAACGGGCACAGAAAAGCTAGTCTTTCGTTATGACAAATGCCCCAACCTTTATGGTGACTATGTACAAAAATAAGTAACATATAAATTTTTTGCAATTAAAATCGTGTTATTTCAATGTGCCTATCATTTATTGCCTATCAGAACTTGAAAAAAAACAGCCATCGTACATTAAACAAACAGGTAAAACTGAATAAAAATGAAAGGTCTCTCGACATAATAAACGACTTTTAATCTATTGTTGTCAACTATGAAAGTTGAGATATCTTTAGAAAAGTAACAGTATTGATACGTACTTTCTGTACTCTTTTTTGTGTATTACCTATTATACCACATTATACATTAAATTAAAAAAAGTTTTACTACACTTGCAGGCAGATTTTTCAATACCTCTACTTTATTTGAAAATGTCATATTTTTATCATAAGTATTAGATCTTTAGATCTGGAACCGGTTGGATACGTACGTCAATTGTTTCCTATTCTGAGCTAACCTACACATTTCCCTAAAATACCCACAGACTACACCTTTTACTATCCGTGTGCAATAGTCTAAGGTAGGTCTACCTCTACTTTTTCTCTATCTGCTTCTAATATCACGTGCTATTCCCTTATGCCATAGAATATGTCCTATCATCCTATTTCTCCTATTTTTTTTATTGTTTTCCACATATTTGTTTCTTCCTCTACTATTTCTAGAACTCCTTTGTTCTTAGCTTAGTCTGTTGTTGATATATCAGTTAATTAAGTGAATGATGGTAAAGAATGCATGTGTTGCAATGTGCTCTGTAAATAAATTAAAAATTTGATGGAATAACTTAGAATAATAAATTGAAATAGTGTTCAGTAATATAAAAAACTGTAGAATTTAAGTGGACAACTTTTTAAAACTGATTAAGAAGGGTTGTGATGTAAAATTGCCTAAAAGTGCTGAAAAATTAAGGAATACTTTTAATCAAATGAACTTTGCTTCATGTGCTAATTATCTTGCAGTCTGGTTTTGTGTTATCTATATGACAACAAACATAAACAATAAATACAGGTCTGGATTATAAATTTTGTGTTAAATTGTGTATCAACTGATCAATTGTTTAATTTTAAATCTTTGAATAAGGAAAATTTAGTTTATTTAGTTTAATATGTTTCAAAATTCTTGTGTGAAGTGCAGGTCAGAAATTGGTGATGAAGAGAAATTAGTAATTTGTGATTGTTGTCAGTCAGTTGCACATGAAAAATGTACTGATTTATCTAGTACAGAACTTCGTACTGTTCTTTTGCAGAAGAGACTGGTTATATACTTTTGTGAAGTCTGTAGAGAATCCTTTAAACAGGTTCCAAATATTTTGAATAAATTCTCTGTCGTGCAGCTGGAATTGATGGCATTAAAGAAGGAAGTGAAAGAACTTCATGAAAAAATTGGTTCTGTTAATGCTGAAACAGTTTATCATGAGGTGCATGAGAGAAAAGTACGTGAAAGAAATCTGATGGTGTATAATGTGGAAGAATCTAATAGGGTAAAATTGGAGGATAAGGTGGCTGATGATACACAACTAATTTCTAAGATGATTCTGAAGTTGGGAATCAAGCAGTCCGATATTTTAAAGGTGATACGAGTGGGTCGTAAAATTGATTGTGATAAACCTAGACCAATTAAACTAGTTTTGAAGGATGCTGTTCTGGTTAAAGTAGCTTTGAGAAATAGGAATAAGCTTTCTGATAACATCTATGGCATTAGCATGGATCAAACCCCTATGCAAAGAGAACACTTTCGCAAAATCAAAAATGAACTTAATGAAATTAAACGAAACGGTGAAAATAAGTCTATCAGATACATAAATGGGGTTCCAACAATTGTAAATGTTACCACACATACTGATCCAAAAAACTAAAGTTATACTACCAAAATGTTCAGGCTGTTTGTACAAAATTAAGACAGTTGATGTTAGCTATTAACTCATCTAGTGTAAGGTATGACATAAAAGTTTTTACTAAAACTTGGCTGCACAATAATATACCTACTAGTGAGCTCAAACTTGATAATTATAATATATATAGAATGGATGGTAGTCCTGAATCTAGTGTTTTTAATAGGGGAGGTGGTGTTTTGGCGGTGGTTGATGCCAGACTTCATAGTCAAAAAGTAACTGTTTCAATGTCTAATATTGAACAGGTGTTTGTTAAAATTAATTGCTTTTCTGAAACGCTTCTAGTTGGTGCTGTGTACATACCTCTGAGATCTTCTATGAATATATATTTAGATCACTGTACTGCTGTAGATGAAATTACACAACAAAATTTAAATGGCAAGCTTTAATTATGGATGATTATAATTTACCCAAAACATCTTGGGTTAACGATAACAATGTTAATAGTTTTGGTGTATATGCAGTACAACAAGAGGGGGCTTCTGTGAATGAAATAAATTCATCAACTGCAATTTCTAACTGTTTTGGTTCATATGGTTTAGTTCAATTAAATACTGTTGTTAATGTGTTTGATACTATATTGGATTTGTTGTTTACAAACATAATAGGTACAAAGGTTGATGTTACATTGGATCCTCTTCTTAAGTGTGATAATTTCCACCCTGCTATAACAGCAACATTGAATCTTAAAGACAATGTTTCATCCTTAATGTATGATGAATTTTATTATGATTTTAAGCATGCTAATTATGGAAATGTTTGCAATTACTTTGCTAGCTATGATTGGGAAACCATTTTAAACAGTGAGTCAATAGATCATTCTATACATGTTTTTTACAATATATTATATGAAGCCATGGAACTATATATACCTGTAAGAAGATCAAAACGTCTAATTTTCCAAAATGGGTTTCACAATTAAAAGGTTGGTTCTACAAAAGAAGCTTGCTCATAAAAGGTTTAAAGAAACTTCATCATTAGAAGACTTCTTAGTCTTCTCACAGTTAAGAAGCGATTGTTCAGTGTTAAACGAGCGAGATTTTACAAGATTTGTCTGTAAAGCCGAAAATATGATATTCAATAATGCAGGTTGTTTTTGGCACTATGTGAATTCGTTAAGAAGGGATACCAATATTCCAAATGCTATGAATTTGGATGATGAAACAGCCATTGGTCGGAATGTTCCTAATTTATTTGCCAAATATTTTTCATCGGTGTATTCAAGCAACAATGTTGCTCTGACAAAAGTTGAATATAAACAACTAGTTAACATTAGCAGCTTAGATGTTTCATTAATAGAAATCTATAGCAAAATTGAGAAACTTAAAATTAATAAGGGACCAGGTCCAGATGGTATTCCACCTATTTTAGTTAAAAATTGTATATTCATATTTACACGATGCTTATATATTCTGTTCAATAAGTCTTTAAGTAGTGGTGTTTTTCCAGAGCTTTGCAAGTTGAGTTACGTTATACCAATTCACAAAAGTGGAGATAAATCAAATGTAAAGAACTATCGTCCAATTTCTATTTGTAGTTGTTTTCCAAAGATACTGGAAAGTGTGGTGTGTGATAAATTAACTTTACTATTTAAGAATGTTATTATTGGGGAGCAGCATGGGTTTTGTGCAGGAAGATCCACTGCCTCGAATCTTCTGGTCTATACCAATTATATCTCTACGGCCTTTGAAGCTGGTCTACAGGTAGATGCTATTTATGGTGAGTTTGCTAACGCTTTCGACCGTGTTAACCATATACTTTTGTTAGAGAAATTGTGTGCGTCGGGAGTTGATGGCACTTTGCTTGACTGGTTTAGAAGTTATTTGTGTGAGAGGGTTCAGTTCATAAAAATTAAAAATTATATTTCTGAAACAATTCAGGTTACGTCAGGTGTACCGCAGGGGTCACATCTAGGGCCGATTCTTTTTTCCATTTTTATTAACGATATTAAATCGGTATTGGAGGGATGTAAATTTTTACTCTTTGCAGATGACATCAAAATTTTTACTACTATTGCTTCACTGTCAGATAGTATTGACTTGCAAAACAATCTAAATAGATTTCAACAGTGGTGTGCTGTGAATGACTTGCAGCTGAATTTACAAAAGTGCTATTGCATGAAATTTTATCGTGGTAAATCTTAAATTCAAACATCATATATGTTAAATGGTGTATCATTGAGTGTTGTTACTGATATCTGTGATCTTGGAGTTCATTTCGATGTGCAACTTACATTTAGGCAACATATTGATAAGATTGTTTCTAAATCTAGAAGAATGCTAGGTCTTATCATGAGATTTTCAGGTGAATTTAGAAATGCTATTACATTTAAAATTTTATATTGCTCATTGGTTAGGTCACACTTGGAATATTGTTCCTGTATTTGGTCACCTAGTTATATGTTATACATAAAGAAAATTGAATCAATTCAGCATAAATTTTTACGTTTTGCAGCATATAAGTTAGGTATTGCAGTGCACTGTTACAATAGTACTTTACGAACTCTAAATATGGTGTCATTGCAAAATAGGCGCATAATTGCTGATGTGTGTTTAGTATTTAAGTTGTTTAATTCTTTTGTAGATTGTTCTGAGCTATTGCGGTTTTTTAGTTTGAATATTCCATTAAAGACATTACATTCTGCAAATTTTTTATATGTTTCTTTCCACAGGCAGAATTTTAGTTATTTCAGTGCAATTTCAAGGATAAGTCGTGAATTTAATAATCATTGTAAATCTGTAGATATGTTTTGTCAATCATACGAATCATTTAAACACTCGTTAAATCAGTTATTCAGAGTATGTAATTAATACAGTGATGTACAATTAGTATTTAGGTAGGGCGTGTATTATATTATTATATTATTTTTATTATTATTACTTTACATTATTACTTTACATTATATATATTTTTTTTCTTCTATAACTAATAGTAGAAAAGCTTGTGTTTAGTTGCAGCATGTGTTAAATCATTTTGTAAAACATGGGTGTATCCCGTTAATTATCAATCAATAAACAATCAATATGTCTGTAGCAACAGATTTCAAAAGCAGGGTGTCTACTCGAACAACTGATTAAAAATTCATTACTTTTTCTGTACTTTTCAATACTGTAATTGAAAAAATTCAGTACTTTTTGTTGCATGCAAAACGGAAAATAAGCGTGATTAGAACATTCGAATATTTTAATTAGTTAAAAATGAATATGCTTACATATTCAAGAATAAAGTGCATAGAAAATATTTTTATTTATGAACTCTTTTGTCTCTTTTTTAATTTTTCTAATTCAGCATCGATCTCTAGTTCTTATTCATTGCGCTTTTCTGTTATCTCCACTTTCTTTAACTCAAGTGTCTTGATATCAGCATGCAATTGTTGAACCTCTCGCTTCTTAGTAAGTTTTTCATTATGCTCAACTTTTAATGCTTCTTGCCTTATGGAAGATGCATTTCGAAACTCTAAAATCATCTTCTTAGAAATTGTAAATTCGGAAAGATGTTTTATTTTATAAATAAAAATTTTGTCATAAACAAGTCGGGCAACTAGCGATTCATTTAAAGTGTTTTCTACGAGGCATTCTTTATTTATCGAAAAATCCCTTTCAACCGAAGCATTGCCGTGAAACATGATTAAAATTTTTTAAATAAAATTTAAAAATACAAATTTTGATAAGCCACACTCTGTACACAACCTCATTAAAAATATGTCCAATCTTTCCTTTTCTGGAGAATTATTCCAATTTTCCAAAGCATTTGTTTGCATCAGATGCAATTATCTGCTTTCGCTCAATAAATTCCTCTAAAGCAATATTTAACTTGTATGTTTTTAAGACGTTGCTACACATTACCATAGGTGACAAACAAGAAGCACCTTTGATAATTTTGAATTTCAAAAGACTTTTGTCTGTAATTTTTTGGAAAAAATGTTTTAGAAAAGCTAAACATTCAATCATTTTTAAATTTAACGACATCACGTTCCTTTAAACTCTTCGCCTTACAAACAACAGATGCCCCAAAACCAATATCCATATTTGCATTTGACTTTAAGTTTGCAATTTTGGTTATATCAATTTTAATTAATTTATTAGGGGTGTTTGCTTCATTTATAATTTTCGCACTGATGAAACGACTTCCAAATTACGCAAAATAGTATACAAGTCCTGATATAAAAATGGTGTTAGGGGATCGTCTGATTGAAAAAATTTTAAAAACGGTTCAATTTCTACACAAATTGATTTAAGAAATTGTAATCTAGCTAGTAAAAATTTAATTGTTAAAAAACCTTTTATCTTTTGGAATGTTCTACTCTCAGGACACTTGTTTAAAGCAATAGATTGTTCGACATATACCCCTACAGGTTTTACGATTTCAATGGCTATGGTAATAACTGCTTGATTTTCCACCCAACATATGCTGCAAAATCTTTTGGAAATACAATAGAACCAGAAAAGGCTGTATAGTTAGCCGTCTTGAAAGAAAGCCCTTAAAAAGATAATAGAGTAATCGTAAAAAATTTCCCAACCTGTTTTTTTTTCCTGCTGTTTCCAGTGGAAAACTGTTCAGGATCCTCACTGCTTTCATCTTTTAAATATTTGCGCAAGTCTTCAAGCATTCTTAGATTAACGTAAGGACCATCCATCCCTACCTGTACAATTTTTTTCAGAGACAAGCCCAATGAAGTTATAGATTCAATCAATTTATTCATTAAATCAGAAGCAGTTGCCTGTTTCAAGAATGCCGCATTTAGAAATCATGTTTATACAGCATCTGTTGCCTCATCCCAAACTCTGACAATTATGTCCATCTGACCAAGTTGGAATATTTTATTAAGACTCGCCAAATGACAAAGTATAAAATGTACACCCTTTTAATTGGTTAGAAAGTTCATTTGGATACAAGGTCCTAGTCCATACCTTATAGAATAAGCTATTTTATCCTTATGAAGCTGTAAATTTTGTGCAATAACACTATCTGGAAACATAGCAGGAAAAACATCGGTGGCAGTTGCAAAACTTCTCTCTGAGGCATGTGTCATAACTTTGTGAATACACCATAAAGTTTCTGCTATACTTACTTCTTCTCTTTGTAAGTAGGTTAACTTTAATATATTACTATTACCAGAATACGTTGAAATATCTTTTGTTAAGGAATTAGTTGCATTTGTACTTGCTACTACTTTATCACCGTCAGCGACTTCAAGTCCTATATTTGTATTTAAGCATTCAATACCCACGCTAATTGTAGGCATTTTAAAAAGTGTACTTTGAGTCCCCATCAGTAAAGGTTGCACAATTTTCAAATGTTTTTTACCTTTTGCATGTCTTTTAACACAATGTATACCACCTTGACTAATATCAAACTCCTTTCTGTACATATTACAAAGTGCGCGAAATTTATCTTCACATGGCCATAACCACTATCTACACTCCTCTAAATCTAACCGTAACGGATTAAACTGGCATTTACCAGGCATACTAATAAAAAAAAGCACTATGGTGCTAAATTTGTTTCACGATATTAATAAAAACTCCCGCAATTTAAATTAGCAGCACATAATAAAATCACCACCACCACGTTGTAACTTGTATTATAAATAACAGTTGAGTATGCTAAATTTAATCTTTTCATAAGTATAATGAGAAAGGAAAAACAATAGCTTACTTCTTTGAAGTAAGTTTAAAAAATGCAACTCTGAATGGATGGTCCAAAAAGATCCCATTATGACTAATACTCACGATAACAAGATGTGATGTTTAAACTAAAAATGTAAAAAACTGCCGATTCAATCAACGGTAAAACAGTTGAGTAATTGCCAAGTAGAAGAGCGTGAAAAACTGCCAGAAATCTATTTTGTTGGCTAGTAAACTGGAATACCGATCAAAATTTTGAAATAATTGTTTATCTTCTGCTAACAACTACAAATTTCACCAGTGAACAACTGAACTACTTGCATTTGAAAGTAATTTGGAGGTTATCATGTTTCTTATTGACAGTTTTAATAAGTTATAAAATGAACTGAGGCACTCTTTCATCAATTCCTTTTATACTTGTAAAGTGATGATATATCAATTATCAACAGATTTATTATTCAGATCAATACGTGCAGAAATAGACGGCCCTTGCTAGAGTGCCTAAAGATCCAGCATTAAAGCACTTAAATAATTTAATTGAGAAGAATAGATTTAGCCTGAAGAGAGATGTAATGTAATTTGTTTTCGATTATGAATGTATTTATGGCCGTTGTATCCGTTTGGGCAATTTTTAGTAGTAAAATATTTCTAACAATAACCTAATACCTGCACACTATTTTCGCATATATGTACCTATATATTTTTAGACGCTTTAGCAATCACAAAAGTTTTATTTTATACACAATGAAAGACTACAAAATAAAAGTCAGACTTTGTAATGTCTAAATGCAGATGCTTAATTTCCGTACGTGAAGTATAAATTCCACACTTTTTCCGCATATCCGGACTTGCTCTACAAAATCAGCACTTTTTCAGTACTTTCCAGATTTTCCGTACCAGTAGATACCCTAAAAAGACTTCTATCTTTTCTTATGCCCTTCTTCTAATGTTCATGTTTCACAACTGTACAGTGCTGTGCTCCACAATTAAACTATCAACAAAATTTTTTCTTGTTTCTATGTTTGTTGTCTTTGAACATAGTAGTTGCTTTTTCTCGTTAAATGCAGCACATCCTAGTGCTAATATTTGTTTTATACCTTTTTCACATTTTCTATCCTTAATCTCTTGTAAACTTTCCTTCCTATTCATTATTATGGTTTTGACTTACTTTCTCCCCTACATACTAGTGTTTTAGTATAATTTTTGTTGATTTTGATACTGTATCTCTCTGTTAGCAATGTTTCCATTTCATTAAGAGCTGCTTCTAACTATCCTTTGCTGGATACCATTACCGCTACATCATTTGTAAATCAAAGAATATTAATTGTTTGTCCCTACATAATAATTTCAAATGTTTTTTGTATTTGACTGTATTAATTGCCTCTTTGATAGACAAGTTAAAAATTGACAGGGATAGCACACATCCCTGCCTCATTCTTGTCCTTATACTTACTTCTCTACATTCCTGTTCTAACTATACTACATCTGTTTGCCCTTTGTTAAACTATGTACTATCCATTTATCCCTATAACTCATTCCATTCCACTTTAAGTGTTTGCGAACATTTTGTTCCCATTTTACACTGACGAACTTTTTCCAGATCTACAAACCCTATATACACGCTTTTCCCTTTTTCTATTGTTTTCTCCATTATCACCCTCAGAGCTAAAATAGCCTCCCATATTCCCCTGTTTTGCCT
Source organism: Platerodrilus igneus (assembly GCA_036346225.1). Classification (NCBI taxonomy): domain Eukaryota; kingdom Metazoa; phylum Arthropoda; class Insecta; order Coleoptera; family Lycidae; genus Platerodrilus; species Platerodrilus igneus. Next base: position 14,137,004 of record JARFIW010000139.1, on the reverse strand, counting down.
AAATCCAAATTGATCTTCTCCTAGTACTTCTTCAACCCGTTTTTTCATTCGTCTGTACAATTTTAGTTTATATTTTTGACACGTGTGCTGCCAAACTTATTGTTCTAAAGTTTATCTATCGGCGTCAGATAGGTTTTGGAGCCTTTGTGAGTTTCTTTTTAAAAAGACTATTTCCTAAATTGAGTAGCTTGAACAACCAACAATGTAAAAGTTGTGAAGCTCAAGATTGACTGGCCATCTTGGGCTCCTGAGGTATTTATTCTATCCTTGCTCTTACATTACTTTGTGGGAAATGCAGATCTCATGTCTGCTATTTCTTGATACAATACAAAGTATTACATTTGAATAATCTTAATTCTAACAATTGCTGTCTTATTGTCTACTGTAACCTGCACCTGCAGTGTCATATTACGTCTGGAATACAAAGTTACTGTTTCTGTTCTCATGTCTAGTTTGTGAACTTTCATTAACCTTTTTTTATGTCCAATTATACAATCTAACAATAATTCTTAAGTCTTAATAATTCGTTTAAATGTACATACATACATACATACATACATATATATATATATATATATATATATATATATATATTGATTTGGGGGATATGTAACTCGCCTCTCTTTTTAGGTATAGTGACTATGATGTTATGTTTGAAATCTTTGGGCATCTCGCCTGTCTCATACATATAGCTTACACGTTGGAAGAAACATTTTGTTACTTACTGCTTGTCCAGCGGCTTTTACAGTTTCTGCTTGCACCTTATCTAATATCTAGTGCTTTACCATTTTTCAAGCCATTTAATGCTAATATAGTATAGGATATCACAAGTCATCGTTTTCAATGTCTAAGTCCTGTTCTAGTGCTGTTAGTTCCTCTCCTGCATATAAATTCTCTAATGTTCTTGCCAACTAAACACTTTTTCTACATTTTCTATAATGATGTCTCCTTCCGCGCACCTCATATTTTTGCTACACAGTTTTATATCCATAAAATTGATTCTAATTAGTTTGTATGCTTCGTATGTCTTTCTTATTTCCATCTTAGTTTCTACCTCTTTGCACTTTTTTATCAATCCATTTCTCTTTAGCTTTCCTGCATTTGCGAATAATTTCCCATTTTATGGCTTTGTATCTCTGTTTTTCAGCTTCATCTAGTTTGTTTTTGTATTTTCGTTTTTCTTCTATTAAATTCAGGATATCGTTTGTTATCGATTGTTTCTTATTTTCTTTTTGTGTATACCTCAGAATATTTCTGACCGTCATGTCTAAGCTATATTTAATGCTACTTCATTCTGTTTCTACTTCCTTAGTATCTGAAATTTTCCTGATATCTTTCAGCAATTCATTTGACTTTTTTCAAATCTTTCTTGGATATCTTTATCTTTTAGTTTCTCAAAGTCAGTGTTTTTTCCGTTCCTTTTTTTCAAATTTTAGAGCGGCCTTCATAATTACGATGTTGTGATCAGTATTTATATCTGCTTCAGGGTAGCTTCGTTGTCTAACAAGAACGTAATCTATTTGATATCTTCCTAATCTCCTGGCATCTTCCACGTGCATCATCTTCTAGCATGATGTATTTACCGGTTTAAATTCTAATCTAACCATGACTACTCCTTCGTTCTTTTGTAGGTAGTTTTCTACACAGTGTCCTATCTTTTTTCTCATAACTATCTTCACACCCAAATTTCCTTCCTCAGATCCTGTGTGAATTACTCTAAAGTGTCCGTTCCAAAAATCCCCCGCCTCTGGCCACCGAACTTCACTGATCTCTACTATGTCTAATGCTAACCTATAAATTTCAATTTTCAAGTTCTCTAACTTACCTACTTGCTTCATACTTCTGACATTCCATGCTCCGACCCTCAATGTTCACGACTATTTTTTTATACTTTCCGATCACATCCTCCAAAGTAGTCTCCTATTCGAATGGGGAAATATTTTACCTCCGGAATTTTTACCTCAGAGGATGCCATAATCTTAAATATCAATTTAAGTATGCTGTGTACTTGGCAGGTAATGTGATGGTTTCCCGTTGCTTTCCACATCGCACTAGTGTGTCTTGAAGTGCCATACCGACTCCTAGGGTCTCTGCCAGTCTAAGTACCGAAAGAGCTGCTGCCCTCTTTCGTGGACCTGTCTTAATCCGGTTCTTCACTAAAGAACCCACTAATTTGGTTAAACCCATAGTTTGGCTCTTTAGATCACTGGAACTCTGAAGCCGTTGTACCCTTTCTAGTAATCTAGAACTTCAAGGTGCAGGTCCATTCAGAATGGAAATGCTTGTTAACTTTAGATTAAATGATATTCCTACACAGCATGATTTTATGTTCAGGTTCAAATTTGAGTTAAAACAGAAAACTGATAAAGACAAGCTTAGCCTAACAATATGTTACATGCACAGTATTCCTAAGATAGTACAAACCAATACAAGACTTAAGTATAGAAAAACCTAAAAGTGCTCAAATTATTTGCTATTTCTAAACGTTAAGGAATTACTTACCAAAAGTCTACTTCTGTAAGTAAATTTAAATCTGACAGTCACACAGATCAAAAACATTTGATATATTGTTTTGATGATAAATTAGATAAATCAATGTAGGTGCAGAAAAGGTTATAAAGTTAACCCTATCATGGGTATAAAGAATTATACGGATTCCTATATGTCGTGTTCAATTATTAAGCAGTTTTTTATTGTCCTGGAGTTTTAAATAATTGATATCTTGGTAGACTCTGGATGTCGAAAATTTAATAAATACTTTGTAAAAAAAGAGTTAACCATGAAAGTTTAAAGATTACAGTTGTACTTAGTTTTTAAATTGATAATAGTTATAAGAATAAGAAATCTTTTCTTGTATGTTGTACGGTAATTTATGTTTTGATTATATTAAGTGTTGATGTTTTTGAACTGTAACGTGAATTCAAATTCTTATACAGGATGATTTAAGACAAACCCCTCTGAGGTGGTTCCAGACTTGAAGACAATGAGTGGGGTAGAGAGAGAGGGTCGGTCAGTTGGGAATGGACGTGTGCGAGGGTAGATGCTAAAAGGCTCCGTCCGGGCATCGTTAGTTGATAGAGTAGCATATTAATTGTTTTTATAATAATTGGTGGGACTACAACACAATCCTGTGTTGTAGGCACTTTGTGTTTTTATACGTGTTGATATTTGAGTGTAAAAGCTTGTTTTTGTACACGTTATATGGTTTATAGCATTAAATTTGTATTCGAATTGTTTTTATTTACACGTGCCACTGATAAAGAGTCCACCTGAGATTTCAATTACAGCAACAACAGTTTCAACCTCTTCATCTGGCACCCAACGTGGGGCTGTAATGTGGCCGTGTGATTAAATTTGTAATAATTTGTAAAAACTACAAAAACAAAATAACATAATCAACCCAATAAAATAATATTACCGAATGCATAATGGACTATAGTGTTGGCATAACCGCTTCACAAAGATACGTCTAGTAGGTGAGAAAGTGCTCAAAACTAATTTCCTGCAGCTGCGCTTCAAGCTGATAACCTGTTGTATCGGAATACCAAACGTTTGGTGAGATCGTTTATTTTCTTATAACGTACATTGCAAGGATAGTGGTAGTTGGCGTTTATTTTGAAGTAGAATATTAGAGCCTGTCAAGGTGCAATGCGCTATTTGATATGATGATATTGATACCTGATGTTATTGAATATTCGGGGATACAATCTATGCAATAACTTGTTGGCCAATGAAAATTGTGTATTGATTAGTAATTGTTATCATTAATTAACGCTGCGATTACAAATTTGTATAAACAGTTTGCCATTAAATTAAGAGTTCAATTAGGATAATAACTGTTTGAAAATGTCGAAAGGTAAAGGTAGAAAAAAGAATGATTCCATGGAGTCACAAACCGCCGATTTAGAAAACATGATTTTAAAATTAACTACGAGTGTGGCAGAACTACACGACACTGTCGGCAACTTAGCATCTAATGTCGATTATTTGAACACTGCACAGTCAAAAATTAAAACTAATGAAAATTATTTCTGAAACAGAGAATTTCATTCCGCTGTCGAGTGGTTCGTTTCCGAGCGGATCGCCAAAGCTCAATGATAAAAGTTATTTGTCAAATTGGAGGGAATTGGGGGGTAATAATTTAAGTTTTTGCAACAATTCAAAGACTCGTCCAATAGGGTTTTTGAAAAAATTAAATAAAACACTAGAGGAGGTCGGAGTGCCTGAGCAACACAAGAAGGGTCTGGCGTTAAATTGTCTTAGGGATACAGCGGCAGAATGGGCGTCGACTAAAGAGTATAGTTTTGGAACTTTTGATGATTTTAGGGGCGCATTTCAAGAAAGATTCTGGAATTTAGAAAAACAGAGGGATTTATTCATGGAACTTAACTACGGTCGTTATCAGTCCGGTAGTAGGGCCGAGTATTTTTTAAATTTGGTGCATCAAGCGGGATTTTTAACCGAAAAAATTGTTACGCTCATTTAATGTCAGCGTACTAAAATTGCATTGTTTGTATAAGTAAATACTTCAGAATGGTTTCCGATTGTATGCAAGTTAACTGGTCGTATTAATTTAAATGTAGATTAATTGAAACTGATCTTCATTAATAAATAATTTGCCAGGTTTAATTTAAATTGGATTATCCGTGAAGTACTTTCCAACTTATCGAGAATTAAAACAGCTTGTAATTAGATATGAGTGCTGCCTTACTATTTGGATGTTAAAAGAATGTTAATATACAAGTCGCGATAACAGCGACGAGTTTATATAAACAGATTAGCAGTGCAGTTGATCTTTTGTTTCCTCGATATTAACTACGTTGAAAACACGGGTTCTTTTTGCTTTAACAGTTTTGAGTTTACAGTTGTTCCTTGTTCCTAGATAAGGATTGCGTTGTTAAGGTTTTGACGGACGTACGTATGGTTGACGCGGGCCTTACTCATTGTTTTTTTTCTTAGTTGAGTTTTCTTTGTAATAACGTGCTATCAGAACGCTGGAATTACTCAGTTAATAATAAGTAAATATAATATGAACGTACCGTTTTATTTTAAAGACGAGATTGTGAGCGTGATCGTGTTTTTAAGTGTTTCACCGTATCCAAACAATGCCTTTACCAACTGAAATTAGCTTTAGAAGTTAACGAAGTTCTTTCTGCTGAAGCAGATCCGCAATACGAAAAATTCTTGGCGTATGTTTGGATCGGAATTATACTAACTTTAATTTTTCTTAGTTGCGTGGGTTACATGTGTTCCTGTCTGTTGTACCACAACTTCTACCCCCGCGAATGTACTGTGAATTTTTGCCAAGCTACACCAGTGCATCCGGCTTACCAAACTATCAGGAGGCTTTAGATCAGTAGCCGAATTATTCCCGTTCTATAGAAACTCTTCTGGTGCTCCTGGTTGTGTAATGAACTATTTCATACTTATTATTACTTTAAATATCTGTCCGTTTGTAATTGTTCTTTATTCCTAAAATTGCTTGGTTGTATATTAACGGTAGAGTGTAGTTTCTGAATTTTCTAACACCGAAGAATCTAAAATAGATTATTGCTTGCAAGTTTCGTTATGTGAAATATAACCGATTACCGGTTTACAAAGTTGAACTTAAACTAGTGTTACAAAATACTTCGGAATTATTGTCTCAGGAAATAGAATTAACATGAGTTATCAATGCCACATGGTTCCATTCAGTATGATAATGTCTGGGGCTAACACCAGTGAAGTGTGGTGAAGTGCTTCGTTAGTGTAAAGTGTACTAAATTCTATCAACCCCATCACAATCAAGGGTGAAGTACTTCGTTCTGCAGGACTTTCTGTAAGTGAACTATTTCCTACTTTTTTTTTATTTTAAATATCTAACCGTTGCTTACCATATCTTTGTCGTTCTGCCACCTTTTACAAAAGACTTGCATGCTATTAATTAAAAAAAAAAAAAGAAGAAAGACTAATACTGTTGAATTACTCATCAATTGTGCTTATCTATTTATCTTTTATTAAAATTTTGTCTGATTTATGTTAAATTGGTGTGTGAGGAAACGTTTCTGCTACTCCCCAATATTACCTCACTTTGTATTAAGAGTTTTTGTACTGCTTTTACCGTTGTCATATTATATAGATTATCCAAACGCTTTTACATTCTTTTACATTCTTTTTTTTCAGGTTTACTTAACTATTTTTTTTTAGGTATTCTAATTCGTTTCTTACAGGTACTGTCAGTTTGCTTTCTACAACCCCCCCCTAATCTCCGATTGAGCCCGGTCATTCCGTGATTTCTCTTTGTGTGTTACGCCCGGCTACAAGAACAACGTAGCATAAATTTGGCGCCCAACGTGGCAACCCAAAAATTACGTAACAAAATATCTGACGACAAATTAATAAGTATGCTTTCAAAACATTTTCCAACGTTCAATGTGGAATAATTACAAATGGGTTCCACACGTCGGACGCAGTAGAGGAATTTTTACAAAGAATCACGACACTTATTCTGGGGGGTTAATCTGGTTACCAATGTAGCAATAGCCGCGGCGGGGGGGGGGCAACGTGTTAAATCCCACGTAAGTTTGTCTGTTAGAACAGGAGACGAAGAAATGGACGTTGTGTGTTTAGTTATGCCTGGTTTAAATTGCAACATGTTACTAGGGTCGAATTCGATGTTTAAATGGCAGGTAGTAGTAAATTTTAAAGAGGAAATACTGCAGTTTTGGCATGAAGGTTATGCTCATACCTTAAATATTAAACCTAAAATTAGCAAAGCTAATTTGAATATAAATCGTTGTGAACTCGTTACAATGTCGTAGGGGAGGATGAAAGGGGCAATAAAGGAAATGCCTGAAACTCACCATAGTTATAACGAAGATGAATTTTTAGGGGTCACGGAAGGAGACCCTAATGTTTGCTTACTTAAATTAAGTAGAAACTGGTCAGAGTTACGTAAACATGCTAAGTCGCTTAAAGAGGATCAGGAAGGGGAAGGGTGGATAAAGAAAAATATGAAAATTTGGGGGTGGAAACAGTAAACGGGGATATCGAGAAGAAATCGGTTAGAGCAGGAAATGGTTTTGTGGTACACGAAGGGAAATATATCAATTTTCCGGCGGTCTCTACTGCGGAACCGTCGCGGGGGACCATTTGGCAATTGGCCTACAAAATATTAAAATCCAAGGCTCAGCGTAGGGCTGACAAAATTAATGCGGGAATCTGTCCGGTTATTTTTAAGGAAAGGGATCGAGTTCTAGCTAGAACTCATTATATGTCGGCTGCGGTGGATAAATGCATCAAAAAGTTCTTTCTATTATATGAGGGGTCCTTTTATGTGTTGCATCAGGCTGGGCCAAATTCTTATATAATTGGCGACTCCCAGCGCAACGAATTGTCACGGCAGAACGTGATCAATCTTAAAACATACAAAGCTGCCATGCCTGTCGAAGTACAAAGGAAGGAACTTGAAGTTGTTCCTCCTGTTATTCTTACGTCATGGTTGAATTCATGATGCCTATAATATTTTAATGTTTTTTTTTTGTTTTGATTGGGGGAGGTTATTCTACTCACAATTATTATTACACATCATTGTATTCTTGTTTCTACTGATACTTAAACCTAAATTATGTGATTTCGATTTAAGTAGGGGAGTTATGAGGTGGTTCCAGACTCGAAGACAATGAGTGGGGTAGACAGAGAGGGTCAGTCAGGGAATGGACGTGTGCGAGGGTAGATGCTAAAGAGCTACCCTCTGGGCACCGTTAGTTGATAGAGTAGCATATTAATTGTTTTTATAATAATTGGTGCTGTGTTGTAGGTACTTTGTGTTTTTATACGCGTTGATATTTTAGTGTAGAAGCTTGTTTTTGTACACGCTATATGGTTTATAGCATTAAATTTGTATTCGAATTCTGATAAAGAGCCCACCTGAGATTTCAATTACAGCAACAATAGTTTCAACCTCTTCATCTCTTATTTGGAAAATGTTTTCAGAGAACTAAAAAAACAAAACAAAGAGGTATAATAAACATATTATGGTCCAATTTCAATTGTTACTTAAATAAATTTAATGAATTTTAAATAAAGAATGCTTATTTTGTAACAAAAACAAATTAATTAACTGAATTCTCAATAATACTAAAGATCCAGTATACGTACAAGCTGTATTGCAATTTGTCGTGAAATTAATCAAACCATGGGATGGAAAATTCATCGCAGAAATTTGTTGAGGTCGTTCCATATCAAAAGAGTTCAAAATTTGCATGATGCTGATTGAGATATTGTCATTGAGTGAACACAAATAATACATTTTACAAAAAATTTAGTTGACTTGTGATGAACGAAATAGGCTTTCACAATGAACATCACTGATCAGTGGAATGCGACTTCCAAAATCGTTTGAGTGTTGGCATGTGGTGTGGCAGGATATAATCATACTAATTAGTGACTTTGTACTACTCGATCGTCTTACGAGCCATACACAATTCTAAGAAAATGATGTACAATGGTGCCCTACGTACTTATGATGTTATTAACAATCTAAATAATCACTTCCCTCAAAGCAGGATTGGCTGTATGGGTTTATAGAATTAGCCATCTAATTCCTCAAATTATCACCTTTGGGGATAAGTGAAATAGTTAATTTATAACAAAAAAAATGTAAAAAATGCACTGCTAGATACAATAACTAACTATACAGAACATCCGAGATAATCACAATACATTTCAATGACACAATTTACAAGGAATTGCACCATCCATCGAGGCGAATAGTGGTATTTTGTTACAAATACATTATTCTTTTTTATTTCTTAGCATTTGCATTTAGTTATGTGTTTCAGGTTACTGAATATTTTTCTTTGTGTGATATTGGTATATGCCAAAGTAGTAAACTTGAATTGAAAACTTAAGTCATTACCAACCTTCCAGCAAGCAAAATTTTGGGAGTAGTTTAGTGGAAGTCATCGTTTCAAGTAAATTTAATTAGTTTGGTGTAGGAGATATGGTTGAATTGTCTTTTACTCATATGCACCCCGATTTAAATTAGTCTGCAGGTGCTCTTCCGTTGTGATCTAGACTTTATGAAAACTATTCGAAAGTAAGTGTGTATCATTCACATTTGATACACAATTATTTTTTCGATAATTTGAATTGTTTATGCACAAAACCCCATTAAAACCCAAGAGATCATTCACTATTCGTAATATGGAAAGAACATGTAACAGACTGCTCAGACTTTCTGGTTATAACATGCATTTCCCAACCATTGGTATCTAGAAACGAAGGGCAGATCCTACATCCCTAAATCTAACTTATTTCTAACACAAGGACAATATCACAAAACTTGCCTAACTTTACATATAAAACACTACAAATAACAATATTGACAGAAACAGTGCATACCTGTTTAACAAAACAACATGAACTGACAACACTCAGCAAGGCAAATATAATATAAACTTAACTACAAGACGACATACTGAACAAATAATAGATATTAACTGTGGCACAGCACTACCTGAACTTATATTACACTTTATACCCCTTTGTTATTGTTTTTGTAGTAGGGATAAGTGTTACAGGACTTGTCTACATATATTATTGAATAAGGAACAGAGTTGAAAGAAATTTTCAGCACTTGTATAATTTTTGTAATGAGTAGACGTGTGTAGAATAAGTGAATGCTTGCACAAGATCAGTGTCAGACAGTTACTCAGTCGAAAAACATGTAATTTAGCTTTAAAATTGAGGATAAAAAGGACTATGAAAGATGGAGAACATGCCGTAGGGTTTACAACATTTTTATACACGTGTATGCTGTAACATCTCCTTTTAATTCAAATTCAAAGGAAATAGTATAATGACATTTTGCCCGACCAAAGCTATGGCAATTGAATGTGGACGCTTATGGTTTATAGTCACCGTCAATAAATATGATGAGGCATCGCCAGATTGGAATGGCCGCTATCTTTTTTATCAACACGTAGGGGTTTTACCGCTTAATTATATAATTAATCAAAAGTCTATTTAGCAAGTTTTTTAAATCACGATTTTTAAAGTAATTTGATAACAAGTCCGTGTGAAGGGGAGTTAAATTACGTTAGGTAATAGTAATAAATATTTTTGTAAATTTATTGCCAGCATGTTTAAGTAAGTCAAATTTAAACGCAGTTTGTAAATAAGGAAATAATATTAGGATGTTATGTAGAAAACTGGACCTTAACACATCAATAAGGGTGCTTTCAAAAGGAAATTGGTAGTTTAAGTTTTGCAGTGCAAAAAAAAAACCTAGATACATTTTAATGTGCATGCAATGTAATAAATAATATAGATGCTTTGTTGATAATATTCACGAATATTAAATTACAGATAATTATATTTTTCCATACAAAGTAAAAAAGGGTTACAGTGTATCTATTCAGATTGTTTTGTCTCTTATTTACGGGGAAAGCATATTTCTAATTTTACACAAACGAAACCAACTGTTTCTTAAAGGGAATCATGCGAGATCTATCCCACACAACCAACTTATGATTTCATTCTCACCAACAGAACTACAATCCATAATGGAAAAACCTGATAAACTTATGTTCGTGCGGCTCCCGGTTCAGAATGCATATCCACGGAGTTTTCCAATCATATCGCTCGGTTAGTATAGTTATTAGTTGGTAAGAAGTTCGCGACGACAATAGACACTAGTTATATCCTTGCATATCCTACTTATTTTCCTGTTATTCCTCCCCTATCGCCCTTGTGAATTACGGGTTAGTGCTACTCAAACAGTACCGTATGTTGTTCCGGTGGTGCTTCACAATTGAACTTTAGTGCAGCAGTTTTGGTGACTGACTTTTTATCGTGCATATTATTATCAATGTTTACACCTCTTTTATACGGTTAAGCAAGTTACGACGTACTTATCATTCTCTCTCATTTGCACAACAATACTTTAAATGGAACGAATGGCATGTCGGTGATTAATCATAATAAACTATCAAAACCTTGTAGCGTGATCCCTTTTACCGCATGCCAATGATTAGTTTAGTGGAACACACTCCTAACCTCTTAATAGATAGTACGTGTTAGGCCGTGTAAAGGAATGGTCGTACCTTTCCTCGCTCATGTATTATGCATTGTTTTGATTGTTAAGTCCTTAATATACGTAGTTTACTGTGTACCATTGCTTTATATTAAAACCCTGAGATTAAAATACAAATAAATATATTGTGTACAACGAGTATTATTAGTAATTATAACAAAAACCGTCCCTCGTCCCGTTAAACGCGCCCAACGTGGGCTGCGAATAATATTAAGTGTAACTTCGAATAATAATAATAAATAATATCGTGCTTTGATTGATACAAGTAAAAAAAACCACCCGGTGATAGTGATTAGTGATAGTAATAAAACCTAGTGTTTGGAAAGTTAAAGTTTTTGTGGATGCTCTTTCAAGAAGTTTGTAGATGTGCTACTTTTGCAAGGAACTATTAAGGATTTTCCGTAAGCTTATCAATGATTCATTGCATTTATCGTCAAAACTGTAAGTAGAAATTTTTATTTTGATCGCTGCTCTTGAAGAATCCAGCTGTTTATTATCACACAAACTTACGAACAGGTTTGGTTTGCAGTTTGTTTACGTTGCTCAGAAACATATGGTTTTGTTCCGAAATATTAAAATCATTGTCGTATCATTGAAAGGGACAATAATTACATTTTGAACTTTTACTACGAATATATTATATTTTACACATAAAATACTATTTTGAAACAACCACCTTTATATCTGCAAATAATCATGGTAACTTTTCACAATGTACAGCAAGATTCGATGGATCTGATTCATCGGATGTCGACGCTTTTCTAGATGCAGTTTTAACTTATAAAGATTGCTTAAACGTTTCGACTGAATCGCGTACCGCGGATTACCTATGTTATTGGAAGGTATAGCAGCAAAATGGTGGCAGGGTGTAAAAAAAACAATTCTTGATTGGGATAGTGCCGTTAGTTCGTTAAAAGAGGTATTTTGTAGGCGATTACCTGCTCATTTAATTTTTAGAAAATTCTTCAGTCGTGAACAAAGCGTTAATGAAACCACAGAAATGTTTATTTGTAATCAAAGAGCTTTGCTCTCACAATTACCATACGATGTGAATGAAACTATGGCTATTGATATGGCATACGGTTTATTTCGACGCGATATTAGAGAAAAACTTCCTCGGTCTGAATGTTTGACTTTCAAGGATTTATTGACTCGCGCCCGTAGCGTTGAGCAGTCTTTGCAAGAAGTTTTTTGTCGACGTCCATCGTAACCATAATCCTGTTAAAAACGATAGTCAAGAAGTAGTTTCGAAACGTATTTTGCGTTCTCGTTGTTCATATTATAAAACATATGGTCATGTTAAAGAAGATTGTCTTAAATTGAAATCTAAGGAATCAAAAATACACTCTTTAACTACCGCTACATCTTCAATCATTAAATGTTTTGGATGGGGTGCGCCTGGCGTGTTACGCTCTAAATGTGCTAATTGTAATGATAAAAAACTCTACAGTTTTAGAGTCAAAGTTTGTTCAATTTTGTTCAGCCACTACTGACGTTCCTGTTTTGAATAAACCTATTTTGGGCGTTAGTATAAACGGTCGATATGGCAATTGTACTTTGGACTCCGGTTCTATGTAAGTTTAGCGAGTTATGGTCTTTACCAAATTCTTTTGAACGATGGCCAGAATTTTTCAAAGCGTTCCGTTAAAATTTGCTTTGCGGATGGCATAGTTCGTGATGAAGAGGTTTTAAGTACGGATGTACAGGTTACTCTTGAATATAAAACTGTCACTGTTACCGTCAACGTATTGCCGCATGCACAAACTAAATCTACGTTACTAGGTATTGATTTTATGACCAGTGTCGGTCTTGTTTTAGATATTTCGAGTAATCAATGGTATTTTAACGATGATCCTGTCAGAAAATTTAATTTTTATGGTAACTTTCAAGTGAATCGTGAAAATGTTAATTTCGTGTCTCTGTGCGAGGATGAAGGAGAATCCCTTTCCTCAGATCAGCGTATGATTATAGAGACGCTTTTGGAAGAACATTCCACTGTCTTTAAGATGGGGGGAGCCCCCACCGACTTTGCGGTTCATAAGATAAAGACTGTCGATCACGATCCGATTTCAGTTCCACCTTATCCTCTTAGCAAACCGAAAAGACAATTTTTAAAGGAAGAAATAGATAGAATGCTCTCAGAAGATATAATTGAAGAATGTGAGTCACCTTGGGGATTCCCGGTCGTTCTTGTCCCGAAAAAGGATGGAAAACTTCGCTTGTGTGTTGATTATAGGCGTTTGAATGCTATTACGGTCCCGGATTCCTTCCCCTTACCTCGCATCGAACAACTTCTGCATACTTCTAAACGGACTATGTACATGAGTACTATTGACTTACAGTCTGGATTTTTACAAGTTCCTATAGCTGAGGAAGACAGGGACAAAACTTGTTTTGTTACACCCTTCGGTACGTTTCGCTACCTTCGAATGGGTTTTGGTCTTCGAAATGCTCCGGCTACCTTTCAAAGATTAATGACCAGATTTTGCAACGGTCTTGGTGACCGATCCGTTTATGCATATTTGGACGATATTTTAGTGATATCGTACAGTTTTAAACAGCATGTTGAAGATTTACGTGCAGTTTTCGAAAGGCTTAAGTTATATAAATTACGCGCGTGTCGCGAAAAATGTTGTTTTGTACGGAAATCCGTCAAATACTTGGGTCACGTTCTGACTACTAATGGTATTGAAGTTGACAGAGAAAAGATTTCTGCAATTAAGAACATTAACGTTCCGTGTTGTGTTAAAGATGTTCTTAGTTTTGTTCAAACGTGTTCCTGGTATAGGAAATTTATTCCGCATTTTTCGTCCATAGCGCGTCCGCTAACTAACTTATTAAAGAAAAATAGTGTGTTTTGTTTTGGCGAACCTGAGCTACAAGCATTTAGTGCGCTCAAGGAAAAACTTACTTCAGCTCCGGTATTAATTCAAGCTGATCCGAACTTACCGAATTTTATACAAACTGATTCTAGTGGTTTTGCACTAGGAGCCGTTTTGTTGCAAGGTACTAGCAATGATTTGCTTCCTATTGAGTACGCAAGCAGACTTCTTACTCCAGCTGAGCAAAATTACTCCACTGTAGAACGGGAAGCTTTGGCTGTTATTTATGCTACCGAAAAATTCCGAACATATTTGGAAGGGGCAGAAGTAAATGTAATTTCTGATTGCCAGCCATTGCAGTGACTATTAACATTGAAAACACCTACGGGTCGTTTAGCCCGTTGGGCTTTGAAAATTCAGGGAATGAATATGAAAATTTTTTATACTCCCGGTAAAAGAAACGTTGTGGCTGATATGTTGTCCAGACCAGGTTGTAGGAACGAAAGTAATACCTGTGATGTCTGTTTTGTTAGTGTTGAAATGCCGAAGATTAATGCTACTGATCTTAGGGTCGCACAATTAGATGATCCAGATTTGTCACTGATTGTTAAAGCATTAGAAGGTGAAGACACTCTTGATATGATCCGATGGTTAGATCGTGGTTATATGTTAAACAATGGGATACTTTATCGTAACAATCCTCATGAGGATGTAGAGGATCCGCAATTAGTAGTTCCTGCGAGTTTGAGGCAAGACTTGCTAAATCATTATCATGACTCACCCACTGATGGTCATTATGGTGTTGATAAAACTTATCAAAAGATGTTTGATAAATATTATTTTGTTGGTATGAGACGTTTTATTGCAGATTATGTAAAAGGTTGTATTGAATGTCAGCGTTATAAAGCTAGTAATACTAAACCTGCTGGTTTATTACAAACCCCAGCTCCTGCACAACGCTTTGAAACCATAGCCGTTGATTTATTTGGCCCTTTGCCAATAACTGAAAATAAAAATCGATGGATTTTAGTCTGTGAAGACACAGCTTCAAGATGGGTTGAGCTTTACCCATTAGAATCTGCTAATGCAGATGCATGTGCAAAAATGCTTATCGAGGAGATATTTTTACGTTTTGGTACTCCGAGAAAAATGGTATCTGACAACGGTGTACAGTTTATTTCAGATATTATGCAAAAGGTGACATATTGTTTTGACATAGATACTTGTTTTATTCCATTGTACCATGCGGAAAGTAACCCGGTTGAAAGGAAGAATCGAGACTTGAAGACTCAGCTTTCGATTTTAGTTCAAAATTGTCACACAAAATGGGATATTCATCTCCCAGCAATACGTTTTGCTATTAATTCAACCGTATGTGAGTCAACTGATCGTACCCCTGCTTTTCTTACTTTCGGTCGTGAATTACGTGCTCCTCACAATACCGTGTATGATTTAAGAACTGTGGTAAACGCTGAGAATTTTGTTCCTCGGATTACTCCGTATTTAAAGCGGTTATCACAAAAACTTTGTACGTCACAAGAAATTTTACAGCAATAGCAAGACGTTCGTAAAGCACAAGTCGATAAGACAAGACGTGCTGAAAATTTTCAAGTTGGTGATCAAGTTCTGTTGAAAACTCGCCTACTTAGCAATGCCAGTAAAGGCATTACTTCTAAATTAGCACCTAAACGTGATGGACCTTATGTTATACCCAAGGTGGTTACTCCAACTACCTTTGAGCTTACTACAGCTACGAAACCCTATGAAAAGATCGGTAAATTTCATTCTGTTGATTTAACGAAATTTGTTCCGTTTAGTGCCGGTGCGCCCAGTGCTTCGTCGGTTATACCCGCGCCTCTGGTGCCTAAAAGAAAACGGGGACGCCACCGTAAAGTGAAAAAGTGATTTCTAAACGCACGTCAGTAACTTCTGTACGTTTAGAGGGGGGAGTGTGTGGCGTGATCCCTTTTACCGCACGCCAATGATTAGTTTAGTGGAACACACTCCTAACCTCTTAATAGATAGTATGTGTTAGGCCGTGTAAAGGAATGGTCGTACCCTTCCTAGCTCATGTATTATGCATTGTTTTGATTGTTAAGTCCTTAATATACGTAGTTTACTGTGTACCATTGCTATATATTAAAACCCTGAGATTAAAATACAAATAAATATATTGTGTACAACGAGTATTATTAGTAATTATAACAAAAACCGTCCCTCGTCCCGTTAAAACCTCAAATAAAAAAAATAATTCAGCTAATAAGGTATAACATTATTTCATTTAAACACATTGTAACAATGACTTAATTAACCGCAAATGCACTTCGATATCAATATGACGAAAACACTGCGTATGCATTGCCCATAAACAAAATAATTTACAATAGATAGATATCGTCCATCTTAACCCACCAAGGACATTAAAATGTTGGCATATTGCAACATAATGCACATTACATACAAAGTAACGGAATTATAATCCCGTTATTAAGCATAGATTGAAATTTTACAATGGGGGGACATAGATTCGTTGAAACCGAGAGAAGAGAATTGAAATTAATTAATTGTGAGCTGGTAATAAGAAAACATCGAAAATGAACACATATGAGTAATGATAAGGCGGACGTGACTGTGAGGTTGGGAGTTGGTATGATGTTAAGTTAAAAGTAATGTGGAGCAAATCGGCTTAAAAAAATATGGATGTTCCCGCAAATGCAACAAATGCAGTGTGTGACTCGTTGAGTGAAACGTACAATCAACTTAAAGTAGATCATTGCTGAATTGCCAGAACTTCCAGACTACGGAGTCAGAAACCTAATAAAATCAACCAAATCAGCATAACGAAATTTTATTTTTTGTTATGATTATCATCAAAATTTCTACGTTTTAAATTTTTTTTAACCTGACTTTAGTAGCAACTTAAGTGCATTGGGTTATTTCGTTTCACAACTCACATTTCACTAATATATGCTTGCATAGTCACAACTTTGTTGGTCGACTCTACAACAGTTTGAAAACTTTTTTGTGTGTCCATTTGTAGCTTAACCATTTGTTTTAGACCACAAGTTGATTAACAATTTTTGTTTGCTTATTGGTCTCTACGGTCTCTTTAAATTAATGACATAAAACTAATGCCACCCTGTATAAGAAAGCATTTGCAGGCACATGTTAATATGAATGTTTCATCTTATTTTAGTGTAGTAACACTCACTATATACAATGTGGTCTAGTTTTATAATAACCTTGTATTTAGTAATAATAAAGCTAGCATGCAGAAAATACGACGGCATAGTGGTGCAAGTAAGCACTGCTACAAGGTTGCAAAAGAGGCATCGATTACTTTAAACATGCACTATTTATTTACTAAACTATTTTTAAAGTGCAATTTTATTTAAGATGGTATCACGGTTTACCTTACGAGCACCGAGTACCCATAACGATACAGCCTCTTTTGCACTTAATAAAGGTTGCATACTGTTAGAGGATGATGCAACATATTCTAAATCCTAAAAATGATTTGTTAGTTGTTAGAAAAATAAAACATATGTGAGTAATAGAAAAATATAATAAATTGTTACTACCTTAACATTTTCTAACTCGCTCTGAGTGACTTCGAGTTGGTGTAATAAATCAGGAACTGAAATTCGACTAGGATTAGCTGATACATCCGGCTAAAATAAACTTATTACGTTCACTTTTCAACAATTCCATAAAATAAACCTGAGTCATTACAGCAATGGCATTCTGAACAGAATGGCTTTCTTCTTTAAGCCTACTTTGGTTTTCTACTTTAAGCCTTGTTTCTTGTTCTTCTAATTTTTTGCAAGCTTCATCAAGCTGATGTTCTAGTTCACGTATACGTTCACGAGCTGTATCTAAATCAGGCACCAGCTCCCAATATCTAGAATAACATCTGTGCAACTTCAAATATGTATATAAAGCATTAACCTTGCATTAACTTCACTAAGTCTTTGTAACAATTCTTCTACTTTATCATTATGTTTCTGTTTCATTTGATGACATTCTTCCTCGTGCGTACGTACAAGTTCCTGCAATCGCTTTTCATACTCTAAGATTAATTTTTGTTGCTCTGATTGGTGTTCACGAGGACCTAAATCTGCTGTAGTTGCCTTGTCTATTTTAGATTTGGAAGGCTGTAATAAAAAAAAACTAATCAAAATATATTGAGCAATACTTTGATGTAATGTAATAAATAAAATACGCATTAATCAGATGGGCAAGTAAATCTGTACTACGCGAATTTACATTTAGGTTATAATTCAGTAATTATTGTGAAATTAATAAATAAAACTAAAATTAAATGACAATTGTTTGAATAACCTTATGTTGTATTTTCGTATCAGGTCATAACAGTCTTAAGCAGCTTCCAAAAGGTCTTTATTAGAATTAAACCTTTTTCCCATAAAACACATATAAGGGTTTAAACATGCAAAAATCAGAGGAAGCAACGTGCGAACTACAGCATAGATATGAAGGAATACTAAACTTTGTTTCTATAAAGGTTTTGTTTGCGCCAGAAATATGAATACCAGTGGTATATTGTCAAAGGGCAGCTTTGTGGATTTAGGTTTGCACGTGACTAAAATCACAAAATCCCAAGTTTATTGCCTCAACATAATCGCCTTGTTAGGCATGCATTTTTTAGAAAAATATACCCCTGTTCAAATGAGAGATTTAACGTAGATACCATGTATGTTATCCACTTTAAAAATTGCTACCTTGCTTTGTACGGCAAGGATTCAACTAAATTCTACAATTCCAAATTAAAAAATGCCTCCTGGCCAATGTAGTACTTTTGAGTGAACCATTGGAGAATTAAAATTTATGCTATTCTATGAGGTGTCTATAAATAGGGATCAACAATAGGGAGATAATATAAAATATTTATAATAGATACATGTAAATAGGGATGCTGTAAGATAAGTTAGATTAGAATAGGAAAAAAGTTGTAAAAATAATTTATGGGTTTGTGTAAATAAGGAAAATAAAAACAAAAGAATTTTTGGACCAATGCGAATTTTGGCTTCACGTTGGGCGCCAAAAATAGCATTAGTTAAAAATTTTGTTTTAATTTGGGGGAAAAATGCTCTGATAATAGGGTCATTTAGGGGTATACAGGGTCACTAAGATAGTGCGCTTTATATAGACATCGTGAGAGTCCAGAAAACTCGACATTTTACCAAGAAAAACGCGAAATTCGACGATTAGGCAAAACGGCAAATACCAACGCCCTGCATATAAACTATAATTACAATTATATTCAAAGAAAGGAAGTATATTCATAAAAATTCAACTAAATAAACAACCTTGCAAGTCATAAAACCACAGGGACAGAAGCTATAAAACAATACGCGTGAGTAGTGCATCATTATTATACAAGGAATTCCATTTAAACGAGCAGGTTTGTCAATGCGTAAATCAGATAAACAAATATAATTTCTTAGATCAATAAATATAAAACTACGTGACTAAAAACTACAATAATCCAACACTTGATAATTTGGCAATAATAACAGCATGAGGATAAAACAAAGTTCAACAAATTTGCTGTACAAACAAAGAGTACGCGATTTAAAAAGATCATGGAAAATTTCAAAATCCTACGTGCAATGAAGAGCGTCTCGACTTCGTTATACATGGAAATTTCTTAGGAATACCCAAGCCTGCATGTGAAAATCAAGACACAAGGCGGTAATCGACGAATGATACACTTGACCAACCAATGACAAACAGATAGGCGTTTTCTTTAAATACCACACGATTTCAATAAACAAATTAGTTTGACTCTAATAAAGACACGGTCCACATCACCTGATATAAAATATTTACGTGAAATAATTGCAAATGATTTTATAATTAATAATTTAAATGTGGTGAAAGTTAAATAAGTGAATGATTAAACAAAGTTCGTCGTTTAATCCTCAAAAATGACTAAACAACCGACTTAGAGAAGTTGAACAAGTATGTCCAAACAATTTCTGAACCCGACTGGGAGAAGTTCAAGAAGTATATTAAAATAATTTCTGGATCCGACCTGGAGTATTTAAATAAATACCTGAAAAATTCACGTTGGTGCAGAATTACTAAATCCTATTTGGGTAACTCCAAGGAGCAACTATAACTGAAGCTGAACCAGCAAATAAGGAATATACGTGAAGTAAGAGGAAATTGCAGCAAAAGCTGGTCTGAATTGAAGGAACGAAACACACCAAAAAGGGACAACAAAATAGCCATTATAAATGTTTTATTGCATTGATAATTTTATTTTTGAATATTTAAAAACATTGTTTTCACGAAAATTTATGTAAGGGTCAAGAAAAATCGTTTTGGCATACGTTATAATTTACGTAAAAAATTTAAGGAAGACTGAAAATATTGCTTTCACGAAAATTTATGTAAGGGTCAACAAAAATCGTTTTGGCATACGTTATAATTTACGTTAAAAAATTTAAGGAAAACTGGATGAACGTTCAAAGGGCTTCAAGTAATAATAAAAAGGGCGTTTTTTGTTGGTTTTTTGATCAATTAAAGGAAGTTATAATTTTTGGGAGAAATTAATTCAATTTTATAAAAGAGGCTCTATTCAACAACATTATAAACGCTTTGTACATTGTATATATTAAGAACATGATATAAATTGTGGTTAATTGTGTTTAGCTCAAATACATAAGAAGTAGAGATAAAAGGGGAGATTAAGAATTCTTTGTTGTATCGTCACAAGCTCCGTGCGTGATTAAAACTGAGCTAGCCGAGGCATTACAATTAAAATTGATAAAAAATTAATCTTTTTGAATAAAGGGGGGCACCGGGTTATTGCAACGATATCATAGCAATATATATATATATATATATATATATATATATATTGCTGTGACAAGGCCTCGCTTTGGGGTGTTACTAAAAAGGTGATACGACAAAGGTAACACTGAGTTGGGAGCTACTAAAAGACTGCTGTGACAAGGCCGCACTGAGAGCCACTGACATCGTGATATGAAAATGGTCTTGTGTTGGGAGCGTCACTGAAAGAGTGCTGGTTTATAAACTTGAAATTGTTCACTTACCTTCATTTTTCACTTTGCCTGGCTCAGCGAAATTTACCGAGTTTTCAAAATGAAATAAAACGCAGCAATATCGCACAGTATTTATACAATATGAAACAAACTCCTAGTAAAAAAATCCCTCACACAAGAAAAAATTATTAGGACTACCTTAAACTAAATTCAAATACTCTAATATCAGTTAAAAATAAATCTAGAAGTGATACTTGCAGCATCCACAAAACGCTTCTCGTAATTAAAAATCTTATTTTAAATTGATCTCCAAATCGGCTTACAAGTTTTTCCAAATTAAAATTCCTGATTTCCAACAGTAATTATCAAAGTACATTTTTGGTTAAATCTTCCCTTCTATTATTTATTACATCTTTAAAATAACTTTATACTGAAGAATTTTGCCTTTTCTTCGTAATTAATAATTCCATTTTTTTTAAATGTAATTTGGGTTTAAAAACATCATTTCAATATCCATTGCAACCTCGCAACTGTTTTACTGCATACATCTGTAACGCAACGGCTAGCGCTTTACAATAACATTTCTTGATCTACTTTAAGCATCGAACATTATGATGTAAGGTTTCTCGGTATACCCAATTAGCGTATACAATTTCTACATTTTATTACCTTCTTATCTGTTCTAGTTATCCGTGACGCGTTCTGTGTCCTTGTCTCATATATACTATAATTTGCGGCGTCGCATAGGTACTAATGCAAAAGATATTCGATTATTTATCGGTTATTCAAGAGATTTTGAAGGTTTTTTCGATATTCAAGCTGCTTCTTTGAATAAAAATGTTTATTTAATGAGTTTACACATTTTTAAATACCGACGACTCATATTCTACAAAGTTCTTTACTTAGAATCAATTGCTACAATCCACGGATTAATTAATTTAAACTTTGATTGCTGTTTAATGCAAAAGGGTTTGCGTTTTATGCTAGTTACACGAAATTATTTATATTTATGCTAAATGCGTAAAGCTCGTTCTATGCTATTTACAGCAAATATTAGAAATGCATAGATTTGCATTCGCATCGAAATGCGTTTTACAGCATCTTACAACCAATTACTGTTACATGAGACGATGTAAGAATTTCTAACCAAGAATTAGATTCTGCCTGAGATATTGTTTGTAGAATAGCCTGGCATCGAAGGCCTGAAGACTCCAACAAGTTTTTAAATTTTTTTGAATGTTTGGCAAATATTTACACCAAAAAGAAAAAAGAGTGAAATTATTGTTGACTTTTCCAGAAGGCATTAAATTGCATAATTTAGTAATTGATGTTACTAAACATTTGCCAGTATTACCAGATGATTTACTGATTAAATCTTTCAAATGTTAGGATTTGATTCCATCCGCTCCTACAGCAGAACCAATTAGAAAACAAATTAATTAATTTTTTAACTTGTTCTTCAGACATTGTAATATATTTATCATTGTCGGTTGGCGATGTTGGCATATATAACATTCTTGACGGACAAGGATGTTTTGATTTAAGCTGTTCAAAAGTTGTATCATTATTTAAGGCATATTGATCATTTGATGATAAAATTTGAATAACTCCTTTTATATCTGTTGCAAATTTTATTTTCGGCAATTTTAAACCGTGACCTTGATTTATGATTGCTTCAATATATATTAACTGGGATTTCATATCTCTGAATGTTGTTTTTTATTTTTGCCATTAAAGAGATATTTTTATCACTTTTCTTGCATGTAACCCAAAGAGTGCAATAACTAGCCATAAATAATTCCTCCCATGTCACAACTGAGTTTTCCGAAACACAAGAATTGATAACTTCTTTAAGTTTTTCTGCTATAGTAGCTCTAGCACCTTTAGGAATTCTTCAAAGTATGTGTGTGTTTGACTTTAGGCAATATCATTTTATTTGAAATTCTAAATCTTTGTCGATTAATGAAGAAATAGTTTCATCCTTATTATGGGACCGAGAGCCTTATATACCTGGCGCACAACTTCATCAAAAAATTTTAAAAATAATTTAGTCGGTTTGTACCTAGTTTGTACCACTTTTCATTTCGTTTCCAACTTTAAGATATTTTAATTTCGTCAACGCCATTTGATAGAGAATCGTTTGTACCCATTTGTACCACTTTTCAAATAAAAACTTGCAAAAAACTTAATTGTAAACATTATTTTATATTTGTTATTAAAAATATAATGTGTGTTAATTGTTATAATTAGTAATTTTTTTTTGTAAAAAAGTTCTTGCTGATGTTGTTATAGAGGCATTTTTTACTCAAATCGTTGTATGTTTCCCAATTTCCTGATGTTCGATGACAGTGTGCAATATAATGTCCTATCTCTTGTTTACTGGTACCACCGATATATTCTATTACTGCGATAATTTTGCAGAAACAATTACAAAATTTGATATCAACTGGTATTTTGGAAATTGTAAACATGTCAGGCCACTCAGGATATCCGAGCCGTTCAGCGAGTTCAGTTCATTGTAAACATTCAACATCTATAAAAAAAATGCAGAAATGCATTTTTTTAATAGATGTTGAATGTTTACAATGGCCTGAACTCGCTGAACAACTCGGATATACCAAGTGGCCTGGTATGTTTACAATTTCCGAAATACCAGTTAATATCAAATTTTGTAATTGTTCCTGCAAAATTATCGCAGCAATAGAATGTCGGTGGTACCAGTAAACAAGAGATAGGACATTATATTGCACACTGTCATCGAACATCAGGAAATTGGAAAACATACGACGATTTGAGTAAAAAAATGCCTCTATAACAACATCATCAAGAACTCTTTTACAAAAAAAAATTACTAATTATAACAATTAACACACATTATATTTTTAATAACAAATATAAAATAAATATAACAAAAAACTTAAACGAAACAAAAACGTTTCAAACAAAAAAAGATAAAAAACAAAAACCAATAAAGACCAAAAAAACCAAAAAAACAAAAGGAACTAGAATCAGCTACGTCCTCACCGTTAGTCCTGGATAATGCCAAGCGCAAGAATACAACACAGTAGACGATTCCCTTTCAAGTCCTCATGCTCATTTTGGGATATCTTAAAACATTGCATATGCACTGAAACTTCAAAAACGCTCTACCTCAATTCCCGTTGAGGTACAATTGAAATGAAAAGAGGGGCAAACGGGTACAAACGATTTTCTATCAAATGGCATTGGCGAAATTAAAATATCTAGAAGTTGGGCGCTGGTTATTCTTGAATTTTTTTATTTTGTTACCCGTTGAGGCACAAACGAAATAAAAAGTGGTACAAATAGGTACAAACGATTCTCTATCGAATGGCGTTGACGAAATTAAAATATCTTAAAGTTGGGCGCCGGTATTTTTTTAATTTTTTTTATTTTGTTACCCGTTGAGGCACAAATGAAATGAAAAGTGGTACAAATGGGTACAAACGATTCTCTATCGAATGGCGTTGACGAAATTAAAATATCGTAAAGTTGGGCGCCGGTATTTTTTAATTTTTTTATTTTGTTATCCTTTGAGGTACAAACCAAATGAAAAGTGGTACAAACCCATTAAATTATTTTAAAATTTTTTTGATGAAGTAGGGCGCCAGGACCGAGATATATGTATTTTTAAACCGTTTCCAATCTTTTAAACTTTTGGGCATATCGGACATTGAATTCTTGAAATAAGATTCCTTTTATTATCGAAAACTGAACTGGCTTTGTTTGAAATAACTTCCTCTTCATAAGATGAATCACTGCTGCCCTCGTGGATAAATTTATATAGTGGTCGAAAATATTTCCCCAAAATAGAAGACTGTTTGAAGTGCCATTTGATGTTGATTGTAATTTTTGTGATTCTGATTTTTTGTTATGAATTTTACTAGAATGAATCTTTAAACCAGTGATACTCTTGAAAAGTTTCTTGCAAGATAAGCATTTAAACCCATTGTGTTCTTCGGAAATGTTCCCTTATGTATATGAGTCTGGCTTAGAATGATGGGAATTAAAGTTCAGTATTTCTTCATTTTCTAATAGATACTATTTTTCAATACTTTTGATTAATTTTACAATCTTCTATAAAATGTCTTCAAATGTCATAAAATCATTAATGTTAGCAATCAACCACAACCCTCACTACATGGACACTGATGTATGATGTCGTGAAGGTATTGCGCAGCCGATCGCTTGGTTACTATGCAAAGGCTAGGCACAACGGTTTTAAAAAGTATTAAAAATGTCACTGAATTAATTGAAATTGTCAAGTTGATAGATGTTATTTTTAAACTAGAAATAAAGTTATTTACTTCAATAATTATTAGTCGATATCATTAATGTTATTCGAAATCAATACAAAATTACTAAACAATTCTTTAAAACCGTTAACGACTACAATAAATTAACTAATTTATTTCTAACTTTAAGCTCATACACTTTTTTTGTAAAAGTATAACCTACTTTTTACTAAATTCTTCGTAACATATTTATTTTATTTTATAGTGTGGTCTAGGTCATTTCAAAAAAAAGAAAAGTTTAATATCATCAAATAATGTTCAGGGTGTAGTTATACGGTACAAGCAAATCTATCAAATGTAGTAAATTAAGAAGGTAGCAGTGTTTGAGAATCAACCAGATAATAATTATTCCTCTTTAACATTCATAAACAATAACTCAAAGCACCAGAACAAAATGGGAATGAGATTTAATAGAAATGGTAATGAGCAGAAAAGTAATGATAAAAATATTCAATTAAACAATTCTAGAAATGGAAAATATATGCTATTGGTATAAGGAAATAACTATGGCCCGTTTTGAGGGATGCATTAACAAATCAATTTGGTAAAAATTTAAATTTGTAATGTTGGTTTAAACCAAATGCAACATTCTACGTGATGTTAAAAGTCTGACGAAAAATTTTACTGAAAATGATTTTGTAGTTATAATTAGTGGTCTTAATAACATTCTATATAATCATTCACTCAATCATCTAGTAATTAGAAAGTATCTGAAGTAATTAGTAACGTTAATTGACTTTTTACGACTTACATATTTGTTTATGATTATCTCAAATAATTTTGTTGAAGTAATATATGCAATTAACACTAAACTTTGTAATAAAGAAGACCGGCTCAGACAAATCTATTCTCATATAGCGATAGCTACTATTAATACAATTTAAACCGTGCAGCTTACACTGTTAAATGCTTTTATCTTAATCATGTAAATTGAGGAAATTTATGGTATAGTTTATTTTGTGAAAGTGTACTAATGTCATATAGACCAGCAGTTGCGATGTTGCCACATATTGAACATAATACAATCCGAAATAACAATACAAAATGCGAAATTTGTTCTGAAGAGAAATTTCGATACAAAATAAACAAGAATTTGTAAAATTGCTAAAAACCACAAATTGCAAAATGACAGTCGACAAATGCAAAATGAAATTAAATTTAGGAAAGTGTTACTGACAACTGCATAAAGTGATGCCAACCCGCAACATTTATTTTCTTTTAAATAATATACGTACATAATTATAGATAACATTTGGCAAAAAATATTACTTTCCGGAATGTCACTACACTGATTCGTTAAACGAACTATAGTTATTTATTACGTAAGTCTGTATTTTGGATATTGTTGTGTAATTGCTGAGATTCCTAAAACTGACATGGGTTTAGAGAACAGTCTTTGGTAGTATTAATTTTGACTCTAGCTTAGACTTAATCAACCAGTAGTTCTGTTACAGTTACTAATAATTCCCTGAATTTTTCAAATTCAAACTACATGGAGAAAATACATACTGAAACCTAACACTGCTATCTAAATACTAGTTTATATTACAAAAATAATTAAGAAATATATGGAACATTCTGAAAAAAGACTTTTACGCTTTTTACTAGAGCGGCTGTATCTGTCTAGGGATATGAATGGATGATTGACAGGTATAATTAACCACCCTACAAACGTGTGTACGAAACAATCTCATGAATTGCAAAAACACCAAAATTATTTAAATTGAAACCATACAATATCATAAAGTTTAATGCGTAGGAACTAACCCATGGCACAGAGGTGGTATCAAATAGACAGTGTGAAAATACATATGCACCGAAAATCCTTGACCTCCAACTTTAAAACAGTTCAAGTCATACAAACCCTGTGAACCAGAACAACACATAAACCCCCATGAACATTCTAACTTATAAATACCGTCGAATCATAATAGAGAGGATCAATCAACTACAATCTACAGTCATGCAAATACTCCCTGTATGTTTGTTGTGGTTTGTTTAGCATTCTTCTTAAGCTTCTTTGGGAATTAAACCACTCATAGTTTTTAAAATCAACTTTATTTACGTTTCGATCCATGACCAAGGATCGTTGTCAAAATAATAAAAACTTCAACGATCCTAGGTCATGGATCGAAACGTAAATAAAGTTGATTTTAAAAACTATGAGTGGTTTAATTCCCAAAGAAGCTTAAGAAGAATACAGTCATGCATTTCAAGCGGTTGTAATTCAATTGCTAAACAACTAGTGCCAAGCGATTCCAAGTTTTAAGTAATTCAAAGTGATAATAATTTTATAAATGCGTGCTTACTAGTGAAATAACCTCCAAAATGCGAACATGCGTGTGGAAGTTAAATAAATTGCCAGTACTAGTGAAAGTTTTTCGGTAATGAATGCTTTCTTCAACATCAGTTCGATTCAAAAAACTACTTACATACCATTGTTGTCTTATATGACAAGGTCGCTCGAGCCTTGGAAAGATAAACTGTAAATCATTGAATTTTCCACCTGCTATTTAATTTGGCGTGATTATGATTAACAATGCCTTGGAAGATCATTTGAAAATTATTTTACATCAATTGAATATTTACCCGCTTAGAGAGTATTCAAGAATCCAAAAAGCAGTAAAAAGCATTGGCTTATTTTAGAAACAGTATTAAAAATAAGAATAGTAATATAACTCTTTTGCTTTAATAAAAATATGGTGGAATCAAAGCTTTTTTTTTATAACTATAGTCTTAAAAAAGCATCATCATTAGGTTTTCAGTCCTGGAACTGGTTGGATACATACCACCATTGTTTCCTATTCTGAACTAATTTACACTTCTCCCTGAAATTCCAACAGCCTACATCTTTCACTGTCTGCGTGAAATAGTCTGATCTAGGTCTACTTCTACCTTTCTTTATTCCTTTCTCTGCTTCTAATATATTCTGCACTATTTCCTCGTGCCTTAGAATATGCCCTACGTCCTATCTATTCTATTATCACTGTTTTCCACATATTTCTTTCTTTCCTCTACCATTTCTAGTACCTTGTTCTTAATTTTGTCTGTCACGAGAGGGTCATTGAAACCCTAATTCTAAAAATAAATCCCACTAAAATATAATAGAATCCAGAAAAAATGGAATTTTTGGTAAATTCATGGTTATGCCATGTGTAATACAAGCGTACTTTTATTCATTGCTATACAATGCAAAAACGCAAATTGCGCAGGTATAATTAATCACCCTGTATGATATAAGCATATTGTAAATAAATAGCAAGTAGCGTAAGGATATGTAAATTGTAAGATACCGTAAAACGGTTTTCGATACAAAAGCAAATCAATACATTTTTAATAAAATTTGCTGTAAATAGCTTTACGCATTTAGCATAAATATAAATAATTTCGTGTATTTACTATAAAACGCTAACCCTTTTGCATTAAAAAGCAATCAAAGTAAATTAATTAACCTGTAGATTGTAGCAATTGATTTTAAAAAACTTAATAGAATATGAGTCATCGGTATTTAAAACTACGTATAAACTCATTAAATAAACATTTTATTCCAAGAAGTAGCTTGAACATCAAAAACCTGCAAAATCCCCGGAATATTCGATTATCTTTTACATTAGTGTGCGACGCCGCAATAATAGTATATGTAAGACAAGGACAAAGAACGTGTCACGGATACCTAGAACAGATAAGAAGATAGTAAAATGTAGAAATTTTATACGCTAATTGGGTATTCTGGAACCCTTACATCATAATGTTCGAGATTATACTGCTGAAATTCTAGAAAATGGACAATTTGTATATAAAGGAGCGCTTATCGTTTTGAAGGGAATTCATTCATTAAATCTGATCCAATGCAGTCGACGCTTAAAATAGATCAAGAAACGTTATTTTAAAACGCGAATTGTGTTATATAGAAATATGCAGTAAAACATAGTTGCGAGGTTACAATGAATATTAAAGTGATGTTTTTAAACCCAAATTACATACAAAAATGGAATTATTACTTACAAAGAAAAAGCAAAAA
Source organism: Platerodrilus igneus (assembly GCA_036346225.1). Classification (NCBI taxonomy): domain Eukaryota; kingdom Metazoa; phylum Arthropoda; class Insecta; order Coleoptera; family Lycidae; genus Platerodrilus; species Platerodrilus igneus. The sequence continues at coordinate 14,107,740 of JARFIW010000139.1, read as the reverse complement.
TTCTTCAATATAAAGATGTATTAAATAATTGAAAAGAAGATTTAACCAAAAAAAAAAGGTACTTTGATAATTGCTGTTGGAAATAAGGAATTGTAATTTGGAAAAACTTGTAAGCCGATTTGGAGAACAATTTAAAACAAGAAGATTTTTAATTACGAGAAGCGTTTTGTGGATTCTGCAAGCATCACTGTTAGATTTATTTTTAACTGATATTAGAGTATTTAGATCTAGTTTAAGATCATCCTAAAAAAATTTTTTTTTGTGTTATTTCATTTTTAAAATTCCATAAATTCTGTTGATCTAGTCAGGAAAAATTAGAAAGGAAGGTAAGTGAACAATTTCAAGGTTACAAACCAGAAGTAGCTTCTCACAGTACTCTTTCAGCGACGTTCCCAACATGAGACCATTTTCATCGCTCTTTCAGTGGCTTTCAGTGCGGCCTTGTCACAGCAATATATATTGGGCGTCACCTCCTGTCTATACTTGATAATGAAATTAAAATGAAAATATTCTAAAAAACGTGTATTTTTCCATATCACTTCATTCCCTTGTATAATGGAAATGGGTGGGTTTACAGGAAACTGTTATCTAACTTTTCTTGATAACTCGTCAAGATCTATATATTTCTCAACTTATAGTACTTTATTCTGAAACACCTTCTATATAGCATACAAGTTAGAGGAGATATTCAGTTGCTGCTTGTCCAGTGGTTTTTAGAGTTTCTGTTTGCATTTCATCTGCACCTGGCATGCTATCATTTTTCAAGCTCTTTAAAGCTAGTTCAAACTCGTTTCTAAGTATAGGATATCCCAAGTCACCCTTTTCAATGTCTATTTCCTGTTCTAGTGTTTCTAGTTCCTGTCCTGCATATAAAATTCCCATATATTTTTGCCATCTATCCACTTTCTTTACATTTTCTATAACAACGTCTACTGTCTTGCACCCTATATTTCTGTCATATGGTTTTATATTCCTAAAATTCATTCTAATTAGATTGTATGCTTCACCTGTCTTCTATTTTCATCATAGTTTGTACCTCTTTAACGTTTCCTCTATCCATTGTTCCTTAGCTTTCGTGCATTTCTGAATAATTTCCCATATTGGCTTTGTATTTGTTTTCTGCTCGTCTGGTCTGTTTTTGTATTTTCGAGTTTCTTCTATTAAAATAAGAATATCCATTGTCACCCATGGTTTCTTATTTTCTTTTTGTGTATACCCCAGAGTATTACTGGTCGCAGTGTCTTAACTCTATTTAATTTTATTTCACTCTGCTTCTGCTGCTTAGTATCAGATATTTTCCCGATATCTTTCAGCAATTCGTTTGACTTTGGCTCGAATTTTTTGTGTAGCTTTATCTTTTAGTTTTTCAAACTCAAACTACCTTATCAGGTCCCTTTTTTATATTTTTAAATTTAAGTGGGGCTTTCGTAATTGCTATGTTGTGGTCAGTCTGTTCTATATCTGGTTCTGGGTAGCTTCTACAGTCTTTTACTTGATTCCTAAACCGTTGTCTAACAAGAATGTAATCTATTTGATATCTTCCTATATCTCCTGGCATCTTCCACGTATATCGTCTTCTAGCATGATGAAATGATGTGTTTGTGATGGTTAAAAATATAAACTAAAATTAAAAATGCTAAATTAAAAGGTTACACTTCTATATTTAAAAATGTGGTTAATAAGTCCACAGTAACTTTGAATATAGTTAACACTAAACTGAATGGAATTGAAACGAATCAGCAATGTCGAAGTAATGGATCATAATGATAAAGGCATAGTTGCAAATACATTTGCAAGACATTTTTCTGAAAGATTGTTAAAGATCGTAGTTCTAATTTATCACTTTCCTCAACAATTTTCGCTGGTTATGTTGACACTTCATTCCACTTTTATAACGGTGAAGTTGAGTTAAATAATATTATTCAACAGTTAAAAAATACCAAGTCATCAGTCCCTGATGACAACTAATTTTATTGTAAAATATATTGGAATGGATAAGCCTCTGGCAACTAATGACAAATTTCGAACAGGTATCTTTGGTTAGTAGTTAGATCTCTACAATCTAAAGAAGGTAATTTTATTTTGATTGATTTTGAAAGCTATAGGGCCCATACACACGATATGTGCCCCTTTGATGTTAATAATTAAATTATAAAAATGAACTCAGCCGTTATTTCAAATTTAGGCTTGGCCTTTTTAGATTATTCTTGTATATATTTTATACAAACCTGTAATTGAAAATCAAATTTTTAATTTTTATTTGAAAAATGGAAATACTTTATTGGGTAATACTTTTATTATTTTTTAATATCTTAAACAAGGTATTTAAAGTTGGTAAGTTAATATTCTTCTAGTATCATTATTGCTTATCGTGGGTAACAATTAGTGATCCCTTTTGTATTTACTAATTATAGCTTTCCTTTTCAGGTGCAGTCGTTTTTAGTGGGAACCGGTTTTGAGCGTCCTCAGGGAGTTTGTCTTGTTGTCCTAAGTATATGAGTTTCTAGCACTTCCCTTGTGCATTGTTCCATCTAATATATAGGAATATTAGTGGTAGTGACACCCTCTCTCGTTCCATACACCTGTTAGCTAGTCATATACCTACAAACACTCTCATGCCCACTGCAGGTGACATGCCCAAGCTATGCCGTGGTGGCTTTTTACTTTCTTCAAAAGCCGTATTTCATGTCATGTATGCTCTTTTTAGCTGTAGGTAATATACCTTTGACCTACCAGTGCAAAGGATAGATTAAGAGGTTTCAGGCCTCTATTAAAATTTTTAAAAGGTAAAATTTTAGTCTTACTACAGTAAGACAATAAGAGACCAAATTAAAAAAAGTCACACTAATTAATAGGCAAGTGCCAAGTTTGCATGTAAAAAATTTCTAAAGAAACAGTAGAAATATATTTAAGTATTTTCAAAACAAATTACATTTTCAAAGCATTATACTTACTGAGAGGCCAATATCTTCTCGAGAATTACTCAAATCATCATAATGGCCAGAATCTGCACAGGAACTATTTTGGTTATCAAGAGCATCACCATCAACAACATCGTCAGGATTTTCAACAACAGTAATAGCATCACCGCTATTACTTGAAGTTGATTTATCTTCAGGTGAACTTAGAGCTGCTTTATAAAGGCGTAACTCAACTACTTCTTTGGTTAGTTTAAGAATATCACTATCTTTTGAATCTAAATCTTTGTGAGCTTGTTGTAGTAACTGTTTAAGCCGTTTTACCTGTTGATGTGCTCTTTGAGTAGGTGTCAAATAATCTTCTCCGGTGGCACCAGAATGATCTGAACAATGCACCAAGAACCTACAAGTATAATACACAATCAAGTTAAAATGAAGTATGGTAAAAATACCTTTTACTACGCCCTGAATATGTAGTGCCGTTGCGTGCAATACTAGCATGATCACAAGATGCCACACTGACTCCGCTCGTGTTACTGGTAATGCTTTCTAAATCCCAATCCTGATTCGAGTGTTGACGATTATCAGGTGTTGTTGGTGGAGTTCTTGGAGAACAAGTGACTGTTGGTGATTTTGGCGAATTTAGACGAGAGTTAGCATTTGCAAGGGAAAGTGACTGAAAAGTTAAAGATATAATTGATACCAACATGTACACCTAACAATACTTTATTAAAATAATAATTAATACTTTTCGTGCCAATATTAAATATACCCGAGCATAAGCCATTAGTGAAAAAGTTGATATAGTAAAAATTTTCACATATGACTACAATTCATCATAAATTACATCCTAGTAGTTTTGTCTACAATAAAGCAAACCTACGTGCAACACGTCTTCCACTACACTTTATTTTCCGCCTTTCTATTTAGTTAATTTCGATTACATCATATTTAAAGTAATTTTATAATTGTTTAATTTAACATGTGGATCAGAGCGCATTAGACATATTTTTACATACTATAAAATTCATTCTCAAACCAAGGATACGTCCTTCCTACGCCTTAGATAAATAAACACGTTCAAGAGATAAACTTCAGTTAAGAAGCTGATTGTAGGTAGTTTGTGTTATAATTCGCTATGAAATTGTTAGTTTTTAAAATTTAAATTACTATTATAAATTTTCATCATGGCAGATAAAACCAAGTAGGAGAAATCCCTGCTGTATTTTCAATAAAAAACAATTGATGGATGAAATATTATAATTAAATTTCAAGTAGTGTGGGATCTTGGTAGCCACAGGTTGCTAACTCCCTTCACATACCACTGAACATCAGTGACATAGACTATAAATTTATAAAACAATAGAAGGGGAACCAAGCTGTATCTAACAAGAAAGAGCAGCTATGTTCGAAGACAACAAACAGAAACAAGGAAAAAATTGTTGAAAGCATATGTGTGGAGCATAGTAGTGTACGGCTATGAAATAGGGGTCGAAGCAGGCAGGAAAATATAGAAGTGTTGGAAATGTTATGCTTCAGATGTATGACGATAGTATGTACAGACAAAGTTAATAACAAAGAGGTTCTATAAATAGTAGAGAAAAAAGATATAAATAAAATTAATTAAAAACCCTTAACCACAAAAAATATTTAAATTACTAGATACGTATTTCGACCACTATGTGGTCATCGTCAGTAGGGGAAAAAAAAAAAAAATTAGCTGTATAATTTACTATATTGTTGCTTTAAACACTATCGAGGATATTCTCCTCACCCGCAGGCTGGTGTTCTCAACAACAAACAAGTGAATTGTGACATTATAACTTAAATCTACCTAATTTATACTAATTCTAAATCTACTGAAGCGGAACCAGTTTAATCTTGCTTTCTCATTGGTTGTTGACCAATAGGGAAAGCAAAGCAGATGACTCTATTGGCCCTTTATCGGTGTTTAAGAGGGGTCCTTTATGTTTAACAATTTTAATTGATTCATAGGCATTTAAGGAGGAAAACGTTGGTACCGCTTTTAACAATTTAACATTTTCTAGTTTAACGGGGTGGCTGGTTTCAAATATATGTTTGGCAACCTGAGACCTTTCATATTTACCATATTTGAAGTGAGCAATGTGTTCTTTAAATCTTGTTGTTATATTCCTCTTGGTCTGACCAATATATTTTTGAAAACACCCTGGCCCTGCACAACTAATTTCATAAATCCCTGACTTTTGCAATTTTTCCACCTTGTCTTTTGGATTACCTAGCAAATTTTTAATTTTATTAGTATTAGTGAAAGCAATTTTGAAAATACACTGTTTGAATATTTTATCAAGACCCTTTGTGGTTTTGTGAAACGGAAGTTTAACATATTTAACATTATCGTTAGAGGTGGTTGATTGCAAAGTCGTTGATTTACGGATGTTGATCCTATTTTTACACTTTCTAAAAATATTATCTATAATATCAGAAGAGAAACCATTGTAATTCGCTATTTGTTTAATAAGAGCAAATTCCTTATTAAATCTGTTTTTATTTAAAGGAAATTCAATAATCTATTAATTAAAAAGTTAAATGAAGCCAACTTATGTTGTATGCTATGATTAGAGGAAGACAAAATAAAGCGATTTACATTGGTTTCTTTTCTATAAATGTCAAATTCTAATTTATTACCATTTCTAATTACTAATGTATCTAAAAGGGTAATTGTCCATTATTCTCTAGTTCATACGTAAATTTTATGCTTTGAAATTTTGAATTCATTTCTTTAAGAAAATCATCAACATTTGATTTAGAAGTGTCAAAACTGCAAAAATATCGTCCACGTACCTTAACCATATTCTTGGGAAGTATTTGAATTTTCTTTTAACTCGGTTTCAAAACGAGACATAAATAAATTTGCTATGAAAGGTGATAAGCTATTTCCATTGCTGTGCCTTCATGTTGTTCGTACAACTTGTTGTTGAATTGAAAACAGTTCTGGGACATGCAATGCGAAACAAGCTTGATATAGTCCTCAACTTTATCATCATCAATATCACTATCTATAAGAACATCCTTTAAATATGTTAAAGTACGTGGTATTGGAACACTAGGGAATAATGAACTGACATCAAATGAAATTAAGATTTCGTTCTCTTCTAATGTGATATTTTTAATTTTATTAATGAACTCTAAAGAGTTTTGTACAGACAAACTATTAAACTTTAAATTCTTAAATTCATTCGACAGCCATCGTGATAAATAGTAAGTCGGTGAGTTGATACCTGAAACTATTGGTCTCATCGATTTATTATTTTTGTGAATCTTTGGTAAACAGTAAAGCTTTGGCATTTCAGGATTCGAAATTTTTAATTTTAATTTTAGTGTGGGCGAAATTAGGTTTGGACATTCTTTCAAAACAGACTCTGTTGATTTAATCATTTTATTTAAAGGAACTTCATTTTACGTTTTTGACTATTGGTCTGTAAGGACCCTCAGACAGCAAAGTCTCTACTCTATCAACATAGTCTTGTTTATCCAGAATAACCAACCTATTCCCTTATCAGCCTTTAAATAATAACAATTCTTTTATCGTAAATCTTTAATAATCAGATGATCTTTCCTTGTTTGTTCTGAGGCATTCCTTGCGCAAGTGTGTAAGTTGTTCGAAAGTTGAATTTTGCACGCGTTTCTAATAAAGTTTTTGAATTGTCATCTAATTTTGAAATGGATTTTCAATGCCAGCAATAATGTCTTCCAAAGGAGTTTTCAAATGATCTACTCCAAATTTTAGGCCTCGATCAAGGAAAGTCAACTCTTCATTATTAAAGATTTTCGACGATTCGTTAACAACTATTGACTCTAATTGAGGTGAAGTAATTTCCAGTTTTTAGGAGGTACATTGACATTGTGTTTCTTTAAAAGAAACTTCAACTTAGTGTTTTGCCTATTAATTTTGTCTAACAATTTATGATTGTTGACTTCAAAAACAAATCTCTGGAAATTATTCCATTCCTGAAAACCGGACTCGGATAAATTGCACGTTAGTGCTAGGTGCGATTTATACGTTTCCAGTTCCAATCTACTAAGTTTACTGTACAGATATTTGATTTCCAAATTAAGCCATTTATCTTTTGCAAAATTGATTATTGCATTACTACGTTTACAATTACTGCTGATTTTTACGTTAATGAAATTTGGAAAAACTTTGTGGGCTTTACAACTTTTTAGAAATCGAATATCTGCTTTTACAAAACTAATTTTAAGAGCTAAGCTCCGATACCTAAGAAAAAGATATGTGGAAAACAAAAAAATTAGGAGAAATAGAAGGGTAGGACATGTTCTAAGGTATTTGGGGAATAGTGCGTAATATATTACAGGTAGAGATAGGAAAAAAAGAGGTAGCGGTAGACCTAGATCAGATAATTACACTCAGATAATCAAAGATACATACTGCGGGAATATCAGGGAAATGTGTAGGTTAGCCCGGAATAGGAAACAATTGAGGTACAAGTCTAAAAAGTTCCAAGACTGAAGACCCAATGATGATTATAAATAAATCTAACGATAATAAAATGGGAAATTATAATGATTCTGATACAAACGGTGAAGTTACAATTTGGAGATCCTTAATACTAGATTTCTTTTTCATCCACATTTCATATGAAGTAACACAATCTTCTGAGGATTTTCCTGTTCTGTTTAGCACATACACTGCAGACGTAACTAGTTTAGTCTGAATAGCATCAGGAAAATTCACATCACAATTTGAGTACTTGAAAGTTCTAGCCATTTCAACAATAGACTATGAAATGTGCTGATAAAGTGTAGTAAAGTGCTCTATAAAAATTACAATTTTTCAACAAGTTAAAGTGCATTATAAATCTCAAGTTTGGTGTCCACTGAAAGGAGTCTGGAAGGGCTTTTTAGTGGTGAAAAAATCTAGTTTAACAATTAACCACCAACATTACAATATCAAAATGTAATTGAAAATTATAGATTCAAATTATAGATCCATATTTAACATATGTTAAAATATAAACATTGTTATTGTTAAGGCTTTATAAGTATTTTGGTTGTAGTGTAGTATGCCAATCACAATTAATTTAAGTCCTTAAACTATTCCCACCTAGAAACCCTCCATTATCCCTACCTTTAGTGCAACGACATAAAAGGGTTGGTAATGTACGAGTGGACGACAATTCAACTTCGTTCTCGCTTGGCTTTGGTTCGTGATTTAGTTCGGTGCATCGAGCATCAGTAATTAGCAACAATTAGTGAACATTATACATACAGTCCATAATTATCTGATAGCAGTGCAAGTACAATCAACCACTACAACCAGTGAAAGGTAGGTGATATATTCCTTTAAATTATCATTTCCTTTGTGTGATTGTAAATGCAAATTAACATTTTGATTAACATTTTGGTCCTTTGAGCAAATATTTGGCTTATTAATTGGTTTATTATTGGCATTTATTATTGGCATTCATTTTAACTACATTGTTAATTGCTCTTCGCTTAAATTAGGGGTTGACCGCATTTAGAAGAAAAGTGTAGTCATACCACCAGTTTCATAGTCAATTGTGTAAACTAACTTATAGTAGATGCAATCTCGCATTAAATTTGAAATTTTGTACTGATACAGAATCTTATAAAGCCTTAAAATGACAAATCTTTGTAAATTTTAGGGATAGTTAACGTAAGAATTTGTAGTCAGAAAAGTGTTTAAGCAATACAGTTATTTTAAACTTGTAATTCAAGTTCGCTAGAGAATTCAGGTATTCGTAAAACCGGGTAGAATAAAACCCTTTGCTCTTTGTCATATTGAAACTTGCAAGCTCCCGTTAGGCACGTTGTAGTAAAAATTCTTTAACAGGTAGTTCAACATTACCCTTGGTATATCCTATTATTAGGTGAACAAACCCTTCATTTTTGTAGCTGAAATCAATATAAAATCGATATTAGTAACCTTGTTCGTTAGGATGGCACATATTTCATCGGATAGGTTGATAGTGGATTTAAAGGCCGCACTCGATAGATTATCTGATATATCTGGTGCGATAGATAAATTGGAGCATATTAAAGGCAATTGTATTTCTGTTAATATTATGGCTGAAAGCGCCTTTGATATCAAAAACGATGTAGATACTGCTTATAAAACGTGCATATTGGATGAGGACAACTCGAATTATTAAATGAAGTTACAACATTAAGAATTGAAATAGATAGGTCTTTGTTAAACATTAAAATTATTAAAGCTCAGTTTGATAATATATCCACTGCTGAAAAATGCTTGACTGAAAATATTACTAGCATCGGCTCATGTACTAATATTCGTCTCCCTCGGATAGAAATGAAAAATTTTCTGGAAAAATAGAACATTTCAAGAGTTTATTCAATTTTTAATAATTTAGTTCATGAAAATAATCAATTGCTACCGATCGAAAAGTTCTATTTTTAATTGATGCGTTGGATTTTAAGTCTAGAGAACTCATTAGACATTTGCAAATTTCGAATAATAATTATATGCTAGCTTATTCAATTATTGTGGAGAGGTTTAATTCAAAACGTTTAATTGCAAACACGCATTGGAATGCTTTAGAATCGTCACCAAAAGCAAAATTTAATTCACATACAGATTTAAGAGAATTGCTTAATTGCTTTACGGAAAATATATCAAGCTTACGTCAAACTAAGATTGATTTGCTCGACTTCGTATTGTTTAATTTGTTATCAAAAAAGGTAGATACAAATCTGTTGAAAACATTTGAATTAGAAAATACATCAGACATTCCATCTTATGATCAATTAAAATTATTTCTAGAAAAACATTGCAAGGCATTAGAAATTAGCAATATGGTTGTTTCCGATACACCGTCCAAATTTAATACGTCCGTTAAACAAACCATATCATCTAGTGTACCTTCTAAACGTTCCTTTGAATATTCAAAACCCCAAGTTCGAAAGTCATTCGTAACAACTTCATTCGCTCAGAAATGCAGTCTTTGCAGTGGTACTCATAACTTATACCAATGTGAAATGTTTCTGAATAAATCGCCACAAGACCGTTATAACTTTGTTAAAGACAAACACTTATGCATTAATTGTCTTCGCAACTCTCATATGGTTACACGCTGCTCTTCCAAACTTGTTTGTAAAAGTGTGCAAGGGTCATCATACTTTATTGCACTTTGAAAACCCTACAGTTGCACAGAAACCTGCAATCACTCAGGCAACAGATCAACTTCCCGAACCCACCTGCAACACTACTACAAGTACGTTGTTATCATCTAGATCGTCCAACACAATGACGTTATTAGGCACCGCAAGAATTTCAATTACAGATGGGTTTGGTAAAGTTCAGACAGTAAGAGCACTTGTAGATAGTGCATCAATGGAAAATTTCATGACTGATAAGTGTTGTCGACGCTTAGGTTTAAGAAAATCGAATATTTCAATGAAGGTTGAAGGCTTAGGTCTATCTGCTTCTCATGCGTATGGACAAGTATCGTGTAAAATTAGTCCTCAAGGTAAAACTGTTCCAGAGTACAGTATTGATTGTTTTGTTTTACCAGACATTTGTGGAACCCTTCCTTCATCAAGGATCTCACCAAATAGTTGGCCTCACATAGTTGGATTAGATTTAGCAGATTCGGACTTCGACAAACCTAGCCATATCGATTTATTGTTAGGTGCAGATTTGTTCGCGTGTTTTATTAAACGCAACTCGCATTGGGTCACTAGAAGAACCCGTGGCAATTCACACTACCTTTGGGTGGATATTAACAGGAAGGTTCTTTCTTCTGTTACATCTCGTATATCATTAGCTGCACTTGTAGAAGATGCTAACATTACTCGATTTTGGGAACTGGAAAATATTCCAGATTCTAACAAATTATCTCCTCATGCGGAAATTTGTGAAAGGCATTTTGTGGACACTCACAAGCAGGATGACACCGGTCGTTTTATTGTTTTGTTACCTTTCAATGGTCCTGAACCGCTATTTGCTGGCTCTCGAAATAGCACTCAAGATTTCTTTCACTAGAACGCCGTTTGGAAATAAATCCTCAACTGTATAATTCGTACAGAGAATTTATGCAGAATTATATCGATAGTGGTCACATGTCTCGTATTGTATCGGATTCAACTCGATCGTCTACATTATCGCCGGTATATTACATACCACATCACGCCGTGTTCAAACCAGACAGTACAACTACAAAACTTCGTGTCGTATTTGATGCTTCAGCCAGCGCTCAAAGTGGAGGGTCTTTAAATGATCATTTACTCGCAGGCCCCCCTCTTCAAAAAGATATCATGGAGTTGTTATTACACTTTCGTTTACATTCTGTAGTTTTAACTGCGGACATTAAGCAAATGTATAGACAGATTCTTATTTCTACTAGCCATCGAGACTATCAACGTATAGTTTGGAGATTTAAGTTCTCGGAGTCTGTTATCGATTATCAGCTAAACACTGTTACATACGGCATCACATCATCACCATTTTTAGCCATGCGTGTAATTCAAGAACTTGCAAAAAGTCAATCGTTACGTTTTCCTATTGCTTCCAAGATTTTAGCATCGGATACGTACGTGGATGATTTGATTACAGGGTGTGATTCGATAGAGGATTGCAAACGACTCGTGTATGAATTAAACCAAATTTGCCAATCAGGTGGTTTTATGTTGCGAAAGTGGAATAGCAACGTGCCAAGTGTCATTGGCCATTTACCTGATTCCGTTCGGTATCAGCAAGCATTTTTGTTTGAAGAGGTAAACAATACTTCTCAAAAAATTTTAGGACTGCAATGGCAACCATTGAGTGATGTGTTGTTTTACAATCTTAATATCGTTGATCGGCCTTGTACCAAAAGGAATATGGTTTCGAAATTGCAAGGATCTTTGACCTCTGGGGTTATTATCACCATTGGTCTTCTTCAAAACATTTGATTCAATCTGTATGGATATTAGGAATTGGCTGGGATGAACTTCCTCCCCAACAAATTGTTTTAAAATGGAATCTGTATCTTCAACAATTACCCGAGTTATTGAAAATTGAAATTCCTCGACGGATTCTTTGCGATAACCATCAAACTGTACAAATTCATGCATTTTGTGATGCATCGGAAGCTGGATATGCAGCAGCAGTTTATCTCCGCTGTGTCGATGAGAAAGGAACATCCAAGTATCATTGGTCTGTGCCAAATCTAAGGTCGCACCAACCAATCGTATATCATTACCTCGATTAGAATTGTGTGGTGCAGTGTTGTTGTCGAACTTGGTCGAGTATGTGCAAAATACGTATAGAGATAATTTAGTATTGGACGATACATTTGCGTGGTCAGATTCCACAGTAGCATTAGCATGGATTCGATCTTCGTCGTATAATTGGAAGACCTTTATTAGCAATCGTGTCTCGCATATCCAAGAACGAGTGGCTCCATCATCGTGGCATCATATTAAATCACAGGATAATCCTGCTGATTGTGCATCAAGAGGATTATTAGCTGCTGAGCTTGTTAATCATCCTTTGTGGTGGACGGCTCCACCATGGTTACTATTACCTAAAGAGAATTGGCCTGCTCATATGGAACCAACTCTTACAGATCACACTCAGATGCACATTGAAAAAGAACTTTATCCCTTAATATACACGTTGCAGATCATTTCGTAGACTCGATGGTAAATCAATTTTCAGATTTGCGAAAAATATGCAGGATTCTGGTATATATTTGTCAGTTCATTCGTAACTTGAAAGTTCGTGCAAATTTGGATATTCGAAACTTAGAACAATTATTGGTCTCCCCGAACAGTATGCACTTCATTTATTAATAAAACGGGTTCAAGAACAAGTTTTCAGTCAGGACATTGATATCATTCGAAAGGAAAACTTAGTAATAAACAACTTCGACCTCTCAGTCCTTTCCTTGACAATGATGGGTTGTTAAGGGTGGGCGGCCGGTTGCGAAATGCAGACGTATCTTATGATACAAAATTTCCTTTGCTACTTCCTCGGTCACACCGGGTGACAGAGCTCATTATTCGAGATTGCCATACGAAATATTTACACCCTGGACTTAGAACTACTCATTTTTGTTAGTACAAAATTTTTGGATTCTGTCTGCAAAAGGGCTATTCAACAGTGCCTAAACTCTTGTATTCGATGTTTTCGTCAAAACCTATTTCGCTATGCCCTCCTATGGGCGACTTGCCCCCGCTAGACTTACTGCCGGTAAAGCGTTTCTACATACTGGGGTAGACTACGGTGGACCCTTTTCTATCACCATGAATCGTATTAGAGGTGCCAAATCATTGAAAGCCTATGTTTGTTTATTTGTTTGTCTTAGTACAAAAGCGATACATCTGGAGTTGGCATCAAACCTATCTAAAGAAGCCTTTATTGCAGCTTTACGGCGGTTTGTAGCACGCAGAGGTAAATGCTTGCAAATTCATAGTGACTGTGGAACAAATTTTATCGGAGCATCTCGGGAACTAATCGAATATATGAAGCAGTCATCTGAAACGGAAGGTATTCACTTTGTTTTAATCCTCCGTCGGCTCCTCACTTTGGGGAATGTGGGAAGCTGGGATAAAATCTGTAAAGTCCCATCTCAAGAAGGTGGTAGGCGAACAAATTCTCTCGTACGAAGAATTTAACACCATTCTTGCTCAAATTGAAGCCATATTAAACTCCAGACCTTTATGTCCAATGAGTAACGATCCCACTGATTTTTCATTCTTAAGTCCTGGTCATTTTCTGAACGTAGAACCAGTGTCTGTCATTCCCGACCCTAATGTCTTAGATCTGAAACTATCTTCTTTAAATCGTTGGCAACTGGTTCAACGTATTCAGCAATCATTTTGGAAACGGTGGCATTTGGAGTACCTGCACACACTTCAACAGAAAACCAAATGGTTTTCTGCTAATTATTCGTTAATGGTGGGAACGTTGGTGTTGATTAAGGATACTCGAGTGTCTCCATTACAGTGGAAAATGGGACGTATACATACGTTGCATTATGGAAAGGACAATGTTTGTCGGTGGCTACCGTGGCAACATCCCAGGGACTATTTAAAAGGCCCGTGGTAAAATTGTGCCCTCTCCCCATTTCAGAGGCAACTTAGTATTATAGTTAGTATATTAGGGTAAGTTAACTTTTAAATTTACGATTATATATATATATATATTTTTTTTTTTTTTGCTCGTTTAGACACACTTAGAAAATAAGTTCCTAATACTTATTTTGGTGGGCGGTATGTTAAGGCTTTATAAGTATTTTGGTTGTAGTGTAGTATGCCAATCACAATTAATTTAAGTCCTTAAACTATTCCCACCTAGAAACCCTCCATTATCCCTACCTTTAGTGCAACGACATAAAAGGGTTGGTAATGTACGAGTGGACGACAATTCAACTTCGTTCTCGCTTGGCTTTGGTTCGTGATTTAGTTCGGTGCATCGAGCATCAGTAATTAGCAACAATTAGTGAACATTATACATACAGTCCATAATTATCTGATAGCAGTGCAAGTACAATCAACCACTACAACCAGTGAAAGGTAGGTGATATATTCCTTTAAATTATCATTTCCTTTGTGTGATTGTAAATGCAAATTAACATTTTGATTAACAGTTATCATAAAACCAGAATCATTATCAACAAGTGTATACTTTTAGTACTTCAAAGATTTATGGAAATATACATATATACAAAGTACTTCATAATATCATAAGAGAAAACTGTACTATACTGTTAAAAATGGATATTATAAATGATGAATGCATCCAATGCAATTTAATAGTTAATAGTGTAGAAGAAAGCTACAATTGTGATATTTGTCATAGATTAGTACATAAAAAATGCTTTACTCTAACAGTATCTGAGATCAAATGCATGCCATTGCAAAAGAGAGTGTTAAAGTTAGTTTGTCACACATGTGATGACTTTATCAAAACCCTGCCAAGGCTAATCAGTCTAATCACTGAAATGAAAAATGACATTACACTGCTCAAACAGAACATATTGGAAAACTTGTCACCAGTAGAAACACCTAGTTATGCCAATATAGCTAAGAATAAATCTGAACCTGTGCTGATAGTTAAGCCAGTACAAGTGCAAGAAAGTAAAAAGACAAAGTCAGATATAAAAAATTCAGTTGATCCTGTTAGTATAGGGATTAATGTTTCTAAAATTAAGCAAGTCTCAAAAGGTGGTGTACTCATTGAAGTCGACAACAAAAGCGAACAAAGACTGTTGAAAGACAATATAACTGACAAACTTGGTGATAAATACAAGGTTGTTATTCCCGTTCTTATGAAATCTAGAGTAAGAGTATCATATGTGGAAAATGAAGACATAATAGATAATGAAACTACTATCGCAAAGATTTTAAAGCAAAATAATATAGACAACACATTACAGGATTTTCATTTGAAGGTCATAACAGTGTTAAAAAGCAAATTTGCAAATAGGTCAACTATTGTATTGGAAGCCGATCCTCTGACACATAGCATACTAATAAACCTTGGAAAAATAGCAATTGGTTGGTCAAAGGGATACGTGTCCAACCATCTGAATATTGCCCAATGTTTCAAGTGTATGGGATTTTACCATCATGCAAAAAACTGTAAAGAAGCAATTTGTTGCTCTAAGTGCTCAGGGAACCATAATTATAAGTCGTGTGAAACTAATACTAAGACATGTGTTAATTGTGTCAAAGCTAATAAAAACCTACAATTACATCTCAAAACTGACCATAGTGCAACAGACCATCAGTGTCCTTTTTATATAAAACTTGTAGAGAGACTAAATTCCAAAATTGACTATGGATCTAAATAGCAACCACAGAAGTCTTCCCATGAAATCAAAATCTGCCACTATAATATTAGATCACTCATAACCTATTTGGATGAATTTTGTACTTTTGTTCAAGATAAAAATTTTGTACTTATTTCACTTTCTGAAACATGGCTCTCAGTAGGCTTTCCCTCTACATTAATTCAGAAAAGACAGACCCACTAGAGGAGGAGGTGTTTGCTGCTATGTGCATAATAAAGTAAATTGCAAAATTATCGAAGCTGAGTTTACACAAATGGGAATTGTAGAACAGTTATGGTTAAAACTCACAATTAAGAAAATAACATATGCTGTAGGCGTTATTTACAAACCACCCCTTAGTCCCTTATCTTCACTTCAAGACTTAGAACGTGCCCTGTCAATATTATACCTAAAATATGATAATATATTACTGATGGGGGACTTGAATATTAATCTCCTGAAAGAAAACTACAATTCTCAATACTTTAAAACAATATTCTCAACATTTAAGCTGACACAACATGTCTATAAGCCAACGAGAATCACTGACACTACTGCTTCACTTCTTGACCTTATTTGTGCTAGTGAAATCCTACAATGTGTAAATATTGACTATTATGACTTGGGTCATATCTCTGATCATTTAATGCTGTATTGCAGTTTGTGTATTCCTCTTGATAAACAACAACTTGAGTTAAAAACAATCCGTAGTTTTAGATACTTCAATCAACAGAAGTTTGCCAATGATGCAATTAACATTGACTGGCTACATTGCTGTACCTATACGACAAATGATGAGAAATTATCTTATTTTAATCATGCGGTTACTTCACTTTTTGACATACATGCCCCTATTCATATATTAAAGAATAAAAGCAAAAAACCAGGATGGCTAACTGAAACTTTAGCTGAAATGATTAAGTTAAGGAACAAAGCTCTTGAAAAGTTTATTAGAACAAAACAAACAACAAGTTACAACTATTATAAAGAATTACGAAACTACATTACACAAGCTGTTAGGAATGAAAACAGGCATTCTACAGATATCAAGTTCTAGCAAATATCAAAAACCCTAAAAAAATATGGAATTTTTTTGAGCAATATAATATACACACCAAACCTAAAAAATATGTTAATTTAGCAAGTAACGATCCGAACTACATTAATCAATATTTTATAGATAGTGTTCCAATATCCACAGTATCTGAAGAAATAGTAAACTACTTTTCCAATAACAAATATCCTTTGGCAACTGAAGATCTGATGTTTCACACCGTACATTCTAGTGAAGTAATCAGGGCTATTACAAGACAGAAATCAAACGCTACAGGTGTGGATGGGATCAACTTACATATGATAAAACTTATTCTTCCTTATTGTGCTGACGCTCTGACTCACCTTATTAATGTCATTCTAGAAAGTTCTACTATGCCCAGTATATGGAAAAAATCCATAATTACACCTTTACCTAAGCCACAGTTTGCTTAACACCCTTCACATACCTTACAATTGATTTCCCAATGCTCCACCCAAAAATACTACATTGGTCAGGAAGCGAGTTTTTTACCTGAAAAATTTTGAATTTTGTCGAACCCTTGCTGTTCCAAGCAAGGTAGGGGTCTTTAACGTGCGTGACAACACTCACACACAGGACCTCCATTTCACCTCTCATCCAAACGAGGGCGTATTTTTGTGAAAAATGCTCACCTAACATTTTTCAAGCGGACTGTGTGGGAATTTGAACCTGGGACCTTGGGCATAGTAGTCACACGCATACCAACTACACCACGGAGCCGCCCACCCTTCACATACCACTGAATTTCGTTCATTAGGTCCTCAGTCCTAAAACTGGTTGGATGCGTACCCTCATTGTTTCCTAGTCTGAACCAACCTACACATTTCCCTGAAATTTGCACAGTCTGCATATATCACTATCTATGTGCTAAAGTCTGATCTCGGTCTAACTCTACCTCTCTTTTCCTATCTCTGCTTGTAGTATATCCCGTACTATTCCCCAGAAATGCCTTAGAACGTATACTGTCCTTCTATTTCTCCTATATTTTCACTTTTCACAGATATCTTTATTCCTCTACTATTTCTACAACCTATTTGTTATTAACTTTGTCTGTCCATACTATCATCTTCATATATTTGAAGTACAACATTCCAGAAAGCTTCTGTCTCTTCCTGTCTGCTTTTCCTACTGCCCATATTTCATAGATGTACTGTGCTGTGCTCCACAGTATGCTTTGAACAGTTTTCTTCTTGTATCTATGTTCGTTGTCTTTGAACATAGTTGCTGTTTTTTCTTTTTTGATGCAGTTCGGTCACCCTTTTTTGTTTTACAGTTATATACCCTATTTCCCTGATATTCAGTGGTATGTGAAGGGGGGTAAGCAGCCTTTACCTGCGAAATTCTCCCAGCATTGAACCTTTGTCGAATTAATAGTTTTTCCAATTTATCCATGCGCACAATCAACATCAGTTGAAAATATTTCACAACCAACACCTGTAGTTGTTTATAATAATCTTCAGATTTAAGACACTTATTTTTTCGCCATTGGGTTTTACATCTTGAAACTGGTTGGACTTGTACCTAAGCTTATTTATTTTCTGAGCTAGCCTACACCGTTCCCTGCAACTCTCACAACAGCCGATATACAATCGATTCCCATCTATTGTTTTCTAATTATATGCCCTATTTCACCGAGATTCAGTGGTATGTGAAGGGGGTTAAGCAGCCTGTGGCTGCCAAGGTACCCCCGACACTTAGACATATGCCGTATTAATAGTTTTCAAATAAATCATTTCGCACAATTAACATTAGTTGAGAGTATTGCAAAACCAATATCTGTTGTGGTTTATAATAATCACCATGTTGAAACGACTTTTGTTTCTACTGAAGGCACCACGATGTAAGTGCCACTGTAATGACTTCTAATTTTACAGAAGGCACCACTGAAACGTTATTTCTTCTACGTTGAGGCGCTAGTGTAACTTATTTTTCTTAATGGGTGCCAGTGGACAAAAATCTTCCGACAAAGCTAGGGGTCTATTCCTGCAGAGCAAAAGAAGTGGGGTAAGTCGAATTCTGTTTGCAACCAAAGTTAAGCTAAATCAAATGGCGCCACCATGTCCTGAGATAATTACGATAATAGCAGAGTAATGTTCTAGGCGGACGGAAACCCAAAGATAAAATGATCGCCTTCGTTAACAAAAACCTGTTTTATTAAAATAAAACGCAGCTCCTGTAAGAAATTGCAATGTTTAAATATATAAAAATGTAGAACACCATTTGTGTCCTATAAAAGTATAAAAAAATAAAAAATATATATCCAATATGATATTGGCATCAAATTATTACTCAGAAAAATTTTACCTATGTGTAATTAGATTTGATCGCATTTAACCAAAATAAAAGCCTCAAATTTGAACTAATTGTTTACTAAAAAAACTCTCTTTTAAAATTTTGGACTTTGTAACAAGTAACAAAAATTTATGTTTAACATCTATATTAAAGTCAAGGTTTTGACATGTTTAAAACAACCAACTATATTTTAAATATGAATTTGCTATAAATATTTGAGTGAAAATAATTTGTCAGCATAATACACTGAATTACGTTCTAACCTGGGCAGATCTTTTCAGAGATTACAATTTCTAGAATGTTACATAACTGATTTAAACTTTCATATTTAGATTTAATAATTTATATGTAGATAAAGCTAATCACAAAATAGAATGTTTGGTTTAAATTCCATTACAGCTGCACAAGCATCTGCTTTCATGACAACATCTGTCAACTGTGTAACAAAAAAACATGACATCGAAAACATACGTGAAGTTATTGAAGGTTCTGATGGAACAAAACTTGTAATTATAAAAACCTAATCTGACAAAATTTTGTTTTGCGGCTTATTAAATCATTTCAACTATAATTGAAAATTACACGAATTACATGTTGAAAACATAATAGTAACTTTACGTGCTTTAACCTTCAAAACACATGCATGAAATATCTTATATCTAATACCGAACCCAACTGCTATTTGTTGCTCCACGACAAATCGAGATGGAAATTTACGTTCTTCAAACAAGATTACCAGCTATTTCTAACTAGAGCGACCGCAATTCAAACTAACATCCATAATTCCTTGTTAACAAATTTTTAGTAGACAAATTCCAAATTAACAAATCTCAAATGATGAATCCTACATGACGGATTCTACATGACAAATTCTACTTGACGAATTCTTCTTGACGCGCGTTAGTAGAAGATATCGTAACAGTTTCAGGTCTGGCACGACCTGACCTGCTTTCTTAGTAATTAATGCAAAGGTCGCCTGCCTCTAGCCGAGAATACATATTGATAAGGCGGTTGCTAGCGGGCGACTAATTTGACGAAACAAGAAAACGTTTAATTTCAGTAGTAATTATTCGCATTGAATTACGAGGATAATGCGCTAAGCGAGCATTATTCCTTATTAATCTACTTATATAAAAGTATCTGTGTGACATAAAGCTATTCCCACGCGCAGCTCTAGTTGTTTCTTTCGTATTCCACGCCTCTAACGTCGCATTCATTCGGTTCTGGTTTCGTCAAATTAGTGGCCCACTAACAACCACCTTATCAATATGTATTCTCAGCTAGAAGCAGGCGACCTTCGCATCAATTACTAAAGAAAGCAGGTCAAGTCGTACTCGACCTAAAACTATTAAGATATCTTCTACTAACGGTTGGTAAAGTATATATTTTACGAACTAATTTAATTTGAATTAATTTATTTAGCGCGTCAAGTAGGATTCGTCATATAGAATTCGTCAAGCAGAATTCGTCATGTAGGATCCATCATTTAAAATTTGTTACTTAGGATTTGCCGATTTGAAATTTGTCTACTAAAAATTTGTTAACTAGGAATTCTGGATGTTAGTTTGGATTGCAGCCGCTCTAGTTAGAAATGGCTGGTAACTTTGTTTGAAGAACGTAACTTTCCATCTCGATTTGTCGTGGAGCAACAAATAGCAGTTGGGTTCGTTAATAGATATAAGATATTTCATGCATGTGTTGTGAAGGTTAAAGCACGTAAAGTTGCTTTTATGTTTTCAACATGTAAATTGTGTAATTTTCAATTATTGTTGAACTGGTTTTATAAGCCGCAAAACAAAATTTTGTCAGATTAGGTTTTTATAATTACAAGTTTTGTTCCATCAGAACCTTCAATAACTTCAACGTATGTTTTCGATGTCATGTTTTTTTTGTTACACAGTTGACAGATGTTGTCATGAAAGCAGATGCTTTGTGCAGCTGTAATGGAATTTAAACCAAACATTCCTATTTTTGTGATTAGCTTTTATCTACATATAAATTATTAAATCTAAATATGAAAGTTTAAATCCACGTTATGTAAGATTCTAGAAATTGTAATCTACTTGAAAAGATCTGCCCAGGTTAGAACGTAATTCAGTGTATTATGCTGACAAATTATTTTCACTCAAATATTTATAGCAAATTCATACTTAAAGTATAGTTGGTTGTTTTAAACAAGTCAAAACCTTGACTTTGACATAGATGTTAAAGATAAATTTTTGTTACTTGTTAAAAAGTCCGAAATTTTAAAAGAGAGTTTTTTCAGTAAACAATTAGTTCAAATTTGAGGCTTTTATTTTGGTGAAATGCGATCAAATCTAATTACACAAAGGTAAAATTTTTCTGAGTAATAATTTGGTGCCAATATCATATTGGATACACATTTTTTTAATTTTTTTATACTTTTATAAGACACAAATGGTGTTCTACTTTTTTATTTAATTAATCATTACAATTTCTTACAGGAGCTGCGTCTTATTTTAATAAAACAGGTTTTTGTTAACGGCGATCGTTTTATCTTTGGTTTCCACGTCCGCCCTTAGAACTGTGCTCTGCAATTATCGCAATTATCTCAGGACATGGTGGCGCCTATTTGATTTAGCTTAGCTTTAGTTTGCAAACAGAATTCGACTTACCCCCCCACTTCTTATTGCTCTACCCAGGAATAGACCCCTAGCTTTGTCGGAAGATTTTTGTCCACTGGCACCCATTAAGAAAAATAAGTTACACTAGCGCCTCAACGTAGAAGAAATAACGTTTCAGTGGCGCTCACATTGTGGTGCCTTCAGTAAAACAAAAGTTGTTGAAAGGGTTTTATAAGCCGCAAAACAAGTGTAACACGTTTAATTTCAGTAGTAATTATTCGCATGAAATTACGAGAATAATGCGCTAAGCGTGCATTATTCCTTATTAATCTATTTATATAAAAGTATCTGTGCGACACAAAGTTATTTCCACGTGCACCTCTAGTTGTTTCTTTCGTATTCCACGCCTCTAACGTCGCATTCACCCGGTTCTTGTTTCGTCAAATTAGTCGCCTGCTAGCAACCGCCTTATCAATATGTATTCTCGGCTAGAGGCAGGCGACCTTCGCATTAATTACTAAGAAAGCAGGTCAGGACGTATCAGACCTGAAACTGTTAAGATATCTTCTACTAACGGTTGGTAAAGTATATATTTTACAAACTAATGTAATTTGAATTAATTTATTTAGCGCGTCAAGCAGAATTCGTCAAGTAGAATTCGTCATGTAGAATGCGTCATGTAGGATTCATCATTTGAGATTTGTTAATTTGGAATTTGTCTACTAAAAATTTGTTAACAAGGAATTATGGATGTTAGTTTGAATTGCGGTCGCTCTAGTTAGAAATAGCTGGTAACCTTGTTTGAAGAACGTAAATTTCCATCTCGATTTGTCGTGGAGCAACAAATAGCAGTTGGGTTCGTTATTACATATAAGATATTTCATGCATGTGTTTTGAAGGTTAAAGCACGTAAAGTTATTATTATGTTTTCAACATGTAATTTGTGTAATTTTCAATTATTGTTGAAATGGTTTTATAAGCCGCAAAACAAAATTTTGTCAGATTAGGTTTTTATAATTACAAGTTTTGTTCCATCAGAACCTTCGATAATTTCAACGTATGTTTTCGATGTCATGTTTTTTGTTACACAGTTGACAGATGTTGTCATGAAAGCAGATGCTTTGTGCAGCTGTAATGGAATTTAAACCAAACATTCCTATTTTTGTGATTAGCTTTTATCTACATATAAATTATTAAATCTAAATATGGAAGTTTAAATCCACGTTATGTAAGATTCTAGAAATTGTAATCTACTTGAAAAGATCTGCCCAGGTTAGAACGTAATTCAGTGTATTATGCTGACAAATTATTTTCATTCAAATATTTATAGCAAATTCATACTTAAAGTATAGTTGGTTGTTTTAAACAAGTCAAAACCTTGACTTTGACATAGATGTTAAAGATAAATTTTTGTTACTTGTTAAAAAGTTCGAAATTTTAAAAGAGAGTTTTTTCAGTAAACAATTAGTTCAAATTTGAGGCTTTTATTTTGGTGAAATGCGATCAAATCTAATTACACAAAGGTAAAATTTTTCTGAGTAATAATTTGGTGCCAATATCATATCGGATACACATTTTTTTAATTTTTTTATACTTTTATAAGACACAAATGGTGTTCTACTTTTTTATTTAATTAATCATTACAATTTCTTACAGGAGCTGCGTCTTATTTTAATAAAACAGGTTTTTGTTAACGAAGGCGATCGTTTTATCTTTGGGTTTCCACGTCCGCCCTTAGAACTGTGCTCTGCAATTATCGCAATTATCTCAGGACATGGTGGCGCCTATTTGATTTAGCTTAGCTTTAGTTTGCAAACAGAATTCGACTTACCCCCCCACTTCTTATTGCTCTACCCAGGAATAGACCCCTAGCTTTGTCGGAAGATTTTTGTCCACTGGCACCCATTAAGAAAAATAAGTTACACTAGCGCCTCAACGTAGAAGAAATAACGTTTCAGTGGCGCTCACATTGTGGTGCCTTCAGTAAAACAAAAGTTGTTGAAAGGGTTTTATGCCGCAAAACAAGTGTAACACGTTTAATTTCAGTAGTAATTATTCGCATGAAATTACGAGAATAATGTGCTAAGCGTGCATTATTCCTTATTAATCTATTTATATAAAAGTATCTGTGCGACACAAAGTTATTTCCACGTGCACCTCTAGTTGTTTCTTTCGTATTCCACGCCTCTAACGTCGCATTCACCCGGTTCTTGTTTCGTCAAATTAGTCGCCTGCTAGCAACCGCCTTATCAATATGTATTCTCGGCTAGAGGCAGGCGACCTTCGCATTAATTACTAAGAAAGCAGGTCAGGACGTATCAGACCTGAAACTGTTAAGATATCTTCTACTAACGGTTGGTAAAGTATATATTTTACGAACTAATGTAATTTGAATTAATTTATTTAGCGTCAAGCAGAATTCGTCAAGTAGAATTCGTCATGTAGAATGCGTCATGTAGGATTCATCATTTGAGATTTGTTAATTTGGAATTTGTCTACTAAAAATTTGTTAACAAGGAATTATGGATGTTAGTTTGAATTGCGGTCGCTCTAGTTAGAAATAGCTGGTAACCTTGTTTGAAGAACGTAAATTTCCATCTCGATTTGTCGTGGAGCAACAAATAGCAGTTGGGTTCGTTATTACATATAAGATATTTCATGCATGTGTTTTGAAGGTTAAAGCACGTAAAGTTATTATTATGTTTTCAACATGTAATTTGTGTAATTTTCAATTATTGTTGAACTGGTTTTATAAGCCGCAAAACAAAATTTTGTCAGATTAGGTTTTTATAATTACAAGTTTTGTTCCATCAGAACCTTCGATAATTTCAACGTATGTTTTCGATGTCATGTTTTTTTGTTACACAGTTGACAGATGTCATGAAAGCAGATGCTTTGTGCAGCTGTAATGGAATTTAAACCAAACATTCCTATTTTTGTGATTAGCTTTAATCTACATATAAATTATTAAATCTAAATATGAAAGTTTAAATTCACGTTATGTAAGATTCTAGAAATTGTAATCTACCTGAAAAGATCTGCCCAGGTTAGAACGTAATTCAGTGTATTATGCTGACAAATTATTTTCACTCAAATATTTATAGCAAATTCATATTTAAAATATAGTTGGTTGTTTTAAACAAGTCAAAATCTTGACTTTAATATAAGATGTTAAACATAAATTTTTGTTACTTGTTACAAAATCCGAAATTTTAAAAGAGAGTTTTTTTTAGTAAACAATTAGTTCAAATTTGAGGCTTTTATTTTGGTCAAATGCGATCAAATCTAATTACACATAGGTAAAATTTTTCTGAGTAATAATTTGATGCCAATATCATATTGGATATATATTTTTTATTTTTTTATACTTTTATAGGACACAAATGGTGTTCTACATTTTTATATATTTAAACATTGCAATTTCTTACAGGAGCTGCATCTTATTTTAATAAGACAGGTTTTTGTTAACGAAGGCGATCATTTTATCTTTGGGTTTCCACGTCCGCCCTTAGAACATTGCTCTGCTATTATCGTAATTATCTCAGGACATGGTGGCGCCTATTTGATTTAGCTTAGCTTTAGTTTGCAAACAGAATTAGACTTACCCCCCACTATTTCCTCATGTCTCTCCTATTTTTTACTGTTTTCCACATAGTTCTTTCTTCCCCTACCATTTCTAGTACCTCTTTGTTCTTAACTTTGTCTGTCCATGGTATCTTCATCATATGTCTGTAGCACCACATTTCAAAGGTTTCCGCATTTTTCTTGTCTGTTTTTCCTACTGTCCAGTCTTCACAGCCATACAGTGCTGTGCTCCACACATGTTTTAAGCAATCTTTTCTTTGTTTCTATGTTTGTGGTCTTTGAACACAGTAGTTGCTTTTTCTTGTTAAATGTAGCACGACCTTGTGCTAATCTTTGTTTTATATCTTTTGTGCTTTTCCTATCTTGCGTTATTTGACTTCCTAGGTAGCAGAAATCCTTCACCTCTTGTAGGTTCTCGTTACCTATTTGTATTCTTGTTTTTGATTCATTATCCCCACTTTTGCATACTAGATCTTTAGTTTTATTTTTGTTAATATTCATACCATATCCCTCCGTTAGCACTGTTTCCATTTCATTAAGAGCAGCTTCTAACTCTTCCTTGCTAGATGCCAATACTGCTATACCATCTGCATATCTAAGCATATCAATCTTTTGTCCCTGCATATTAATTCCAAATGTCTTCCTGCATTTGACAGTATTCATTGGCTCTTCTATGTACAAGTTAAAAATTAATGGGGATAAGGCACATCCCTGTCTCACCCCGTTCCTAATATTTACTTCTCTACTTTCTTGCTCTAATTCTATTACTGATGTTTGTTCTTTGTACAAGCTATGTACTGTTCGTCTATCCCTATAATTCATTCAATTTTTTTTGAGTATTTCAAACATTTTTTTCCATTTTACATTGTCAAATGCTTTTTCCAGATCTACAAACCCTATATATACGCTTTCCCCCTTCTCTATTTTTTTTCTTGATTCACCCTCAGAGCTAAAATAGCCTCCCGTGTTCCCCTGTTTCGCTTAAACCCAAATTGATCTTCTCCCAGTATTTCTTCAGCTCGTTTTTCCATTCGTTTTTGTACAATTCTAGTTAATATTTTTGTAACGTGTGCTGTCAAGCTTATTGGCGAAAATTTTCACATCTATCCGCGCCTCTTTTTTTTGGTATAGTTACTATGTTACGTTTGAAATCTTTGGGTACCTCGCCTGTCTCATACATATAGCTTACAAGTCGGAAGAGACATTCTGTTACTGCTTGTCCAGCGGCTTTTAGAGTTTCAGCTTGCATCTCATCTATACCTGGTGCCTTACCATTTTTCAGACTCTTTAATGCTAATTCTAACTTATCTCTAAGTATAGGATATCCCAGGTCATCATTTTCAATGTCTGATTCCTGTTCTAATGCTGTTAATTCCTCTCCTGAATATAAATTCCCTATATATTCCTGCCATCCAGCTACTTTCTCTACATTTTCTATAATGATGTTTCCTCCCGCAACCCTTATATTTTTGCTATATGATTTTATATCCCTAAAATTCATTCTAATTAATTTGTATGCTTTGTCTGTCCCATTTCCATCTTAGTTTGTACCTCATTGCACTTTTCAATTCATTGTTCTATAGCTTTCCTGCATTTGCAAATAATTTCTCATTTTATGGCTTTGTATCTCTGTTTTCCTGTTTCGTCTGATCTATTTTTGTATTTTCGTCTTTCTTCTATTAAATTCAGGATATCCTTTGATATCCATGGTTTCTTATTTTCTTTTTGTAAATACCCCAGGATATCTCTGGCCGCCATGTCTAAGCTGGATTTAATATTATTCCATTCTGTTTCTACTTCCTTAGTATTAGAAATTTTCCCGATATCTTTCAGCACTTCATTTGACTTCTTTTCAAGTCTTTTGTGGATATCTTTATCTTTTAGCTTCTCAAAGTCGAAGTGCCTTTTTCCGTTCCTCTTTTTCAGATTTTTAAATTTAAGTGTGGCCTTCATGATTACGGTGTTGTGGTCAGTGTCTATATCTGCTTCCAGGTAGCTTCTACAGTCTTTTACTTGATTTCTAAACTGTTGTCTAACAATAATGTAATCTATTTGATATCTTCCTATAACTCTTAACATCTTCCACGTATATCGTCTTCTAGCATGATGTTGAAATAATGTGTTTGTGATGATTAAATTGTTCTTGTCGCAAAATTCTACCAGCCTAATTCCCCTGTCATTTCTCGTGCCTAAATCAAATAAACCTACTATCGTCCCTTCCCTACCCTCACCTACCACTGAATTAAAATTCCCCATAATTATTAAATTTTCATGTGCTTTTACGTACCTTAGTATGTCTTCGATATCTTTGTAGATTGTCTCTACCTCTTCCTCACTGTAGCTAGAGGTGGGCATGTATGCTTGTATCATTACTGTATTTACCGGTTTAGATTCAAATCTAACCATGAGTACTCTTTCGTTCTTTTGTAGGTAGTTTTCTACACATTGTCCTACCTTTTTTCGCATAATTATCCCCACACCCAAATATCCTTCCTCTTTTCCTGTATGAATTACCCTGAAATCTCCACTCCAAAAATTCCCCGCCTCTGGCCAGCGGACTTTGCTAATTCCTACTATGTCTAGTGCTAACCTATCCATTTCGAGTTTCAGGTTCTCTAGCTTACCTACTTGTTTCATACTTCTGATATTCCACGCTCCGACTCGCAGAATGTTGACGGATCTTTTTGTATTCTTTCGGATCACATTCCCCGAAGTAGTCCCCTCCCGGAGATTCAAATGGGGGACTATTTTACCTCCGGAATTTGTTACCCCAGAGGATGCCACCATGTTTATTAACAAATTTTGTACGCAGTGTACTTGGGAGATAATGTGGTGGTTTCCCGTTGCCTTCCACATCGCAGTAGTGTGTCTTAGAATGTCATACCGACCCCTATGGTCTCTGCCACTCTAAGTACTGAAAAAGCTAATGCCCTCGTTCGGGGACCTGTCTTAGTCTGGTTCCTCACCAAACAGAAACAAAGAGAAAATTGTCGAAAGCATATGTGTGAAGCACAGCACAGTAGGTATATGAAATAGGGACAGTATGAGAAGGAGACAGAAAAACGGTAGAAGCCTTTTGGAATGTTGTGTTTCAGATGTATGATGATGATAGCATAAACAGACAAAATAACAAAGAGGTTGCATAAATAGTAGGGGAATAAAGATACCCGTGGAAAACAAAAAATATATAGAAGAAATAGAAGGGCAGTATATGTTTTAGGGTATTTTTAGGGAATAATGCAAGATATATTACAAGCAGAGATAGGAAAAAAAGATGTAAAGATTGACCTAGATCAGACTATTGCACGCAGATAGTGAAAGATGCAGACTGGAAATTTCAAGGAAATGTGTAGGTTAGCTCATAATAGGAAACACGCATTTAACGAGTTAGAGGACTGAAGACCTAATGATGATGATCACAAAAGTACAGGGTGCAGGAGAAGGCATCTTTATAGGAAATGCAAAGAAAGTGGGTACATGGCAAAAATATATAAGGAATTTATATGCAGGACAGAAAACTAGAAGCGCTACAACAGGAAACAGACTGAAAAAGATCATAAGATATCCTATACTTAGACAAGTTTAAACTAGCATTAAAGAGTTTGAAAAATAATAAAGAGCCAGATATGGATAAAGTGTAAACAGAAACTCTAAAACACATTGAAAAAGCAGTAACAGAACGTCTTCTTTCAACTTGTCGGCTACATGTATGAGAAAGATGAGATACCCAAAGGAAACATCATAGTCACTGTACGAAAAAAGATAGGTGCCGATGTTTGTGAAAATTTTCGAATAATAAGTTTGAAGCATACAGGTCAAAAATATTATCCAGAATTGTACAGACAGACAGAAAAACAAGCTGAAGAAATACCATGAGAAGATCAACTAGGGTTTAGGCGAATCAGGATAACATGTGAAACCATTCTAGCTTTAAAGATGATAATAGAGAAAACAATAGAAAAAGGATAAAGCATGTATATAGGATGTGTAGATCTGAAAAAAACATTTGATAATATACAATCGGAAAAAATGTTCAAAATACTCAAAAAGATAGGCATGAGTTATAGGGACAGACCAGATAGTACATAGCTTATACAAAGAGCAACAGCAATAATAGAATGAGAGCAGGAATGTAGAGAAGTAAATATAAGAAAATAGGTAAGACGAGGATATGTGCTGTCCGCATTAATTTTAACTAGTATATTAAAAAGGCAATGAATACTGTCAAATGCAGAAAAAATTTTTTGAATTATTATGCAGGAATAAATGATTAATATTCTCAGATTCGGAACCAATATAGTGGTATTAGAATCTAGCAAAGAAGAGTTAGAAACAGCTCTTAGTAAAATGGAAACAGTACTCGCATAGAAATCTGGTATGAAAATTAACAAAATAAAACTAAACTACTAGTACTTACAGAAGGGAAATAAGTCAAAAACTAGAATATAAATAAGAAACGAAAATTAACAAAAGGTTAAGGATTTCTGCTACCTAGGAAGCCAAATAACGCAAGATGAGCAAAGTGCAAAATATATAAAACAAAGATTAGCACAATGCCGTTGCATTTAACAAGAAAAAGCAACTACTATGTTCGAGACAACAAACATGAACACAAAGAAACACTGCTGAAAGTATATGTGTGAAATAAATCACTTTACTACTGTGAAACGCAGATAAGGTGAAGCCTTCGAAGTGTGATGCTACAGACGTATGACGAAAATATGATGGACAAAGTTAAGAACAAAGAGGTTCTAGAAATGACAGGGGAAGAGAAAAATATGCCAAAAACAATAAAAAAGTAGGAGAGATAGGAAGAAAGAATAAGTTCTAAGGCATGAGGGAATGGTGTGGGATATATTAGAGACAGACATACAGAGAGAGAAAGAGAGAGAGATGGGGGTAGACCTAGATTAGAATATTGCACACCGATAGCAAAAGATGTGGGCTGTGGGAATTTCAAGGAAAAGTGTAGGTTAGCTTAGAATAGGAAACAATGGAGGTACACGACCAACCACCAGAACCGAAAATCTAATGATGATGTGTAGGTTAGTTCAGAATAGAGAACAATGGAGATACATGTTCAATGAGTTCCACCTAATGATAATGAAAACGAAAATTGGATAATATTCAACACTATAACCTAGATATGATTATTTTTTGCTTACAACAAAATTAAGTTTAACGGGTATTAACTAAATGCCCAGAGCCAAGGATATTAAACTATTTGAATTTTTAAACTTGTTTTGTGCTGTTTTGCTATGCCTAAAATGTTCCCTAATGCGTCCAAAAATTAAAATCCCTAACATTAAATACAAAAACGTGACAAACAATTTCGTATCAGTTAACTTGTTTAGAATTTTTGTATTTGTTGCTACAAATTTGCTAGTCAGCGCATAAAAGGACATTCTGGGCGTGGAAGTATGCGAAAAATATGGAAAAACTTAAAGTTAAACTGTTCAGAATTTTCTTTTATTTTGTGATGAGTTTTTTAGGCGAATTGCGGCGTATTTGAGGTGCTATAAATCAACAAAAAGAAAGCCCACAGGGAGTTGCTTCATGAGGTAATAACCTTTTTATTATTAACTTTAGAGTCCATTTTGAGTACAATAAAATATAACTGGTAAGAAGAACGCGCTCTATGCTGTAGGATCCATAGACAAAAATTGCTAAAATTATTAGGTCCCAGGTAAAAAAACCGGCGAAAACACCCCGTACCCGCCCTAGAGGTAATAAAGATATAAAAGCGCGGATTGCTTTGTTGTGAGAAATGTTTTATAATGCCGAAATATGCAGTAAATAGTAAGGTTTTAATACAGCTTCCATATTTCTAACGTTGCTAATAGATATAAATTTTCGACTCAATTTACTTTTGGCGGCTTCAAAGAGGAATAAATTTCAAAGTATCTAATTGAAAACTTAAACACGCTACTATTATTTCTAAAATTAACCATCCGAAAAGCCGGAACTAACACCACAAAACTGTATTACCAGTACTACGACAATGCGGAAAATCGATTAAATTACTAGGATGTCGCCCTAAAAGACATTGACCCACTTCCTTCACTTACAACCCACATATTTAGCATTAACATGATTATTAGAATAACAATTTAATACTCACCAAGCTTCTAATACGTGTAGGAGTTTGCGGCGCACCACTTAATGATTTAACGGGAGCCCCGATATTCCTTCGGGGCTCCGTTCCAGGAAGTCTTTTCCTCTCACCCCTTTCCATAAATGAGTAGCCCCTCTGCAGGGTTTGAAGCACATTAGGGGTTCGATTCGATTCGTTTTTGATGCAGAGATGGTTGTTGCCCTCGCATTGTGGATTTGATGCTTTAAAACTACCCCGCCGTTCAACATATGAAGTCGATGTAATAGGAATTCTTGTTATACTTCGATCTTTAGTTTGATTGGTCGACGTATGATGGTGCTGGTGGTGGTAGTGTGATTTGTTGGCGTTCATTTAGAAAATCAAACTGAAACAGTAAAATATTAAATTAGTTTACTTTGAATGTTTGATGTAGAACGACAGTGACAGTTAAAAAATGACAACGTAGATAGTGAGGTTAAGCAATTAAAAATATAAGTGATTTATGGTTATTGTACCTATATTAATACATAGGCCATTAATGAATACCCACAAGGTATTTGTCGCATTCCGCAGGCTCAACAGTTGTAGAACTGTTTATTTTATTTTTCTACCGGATACATCGCTACTTTTCAACATTCTCCGAAGCGATTGCAATTTTTGTAACGACCACAGAAAGCATTGAGATTGTCATCTATTTTATATTAGTTGTCTATGAGCGACCAAATCTCGGCCTGTTTGTTCAACAGTAGTGTATTGTCAAACGCATCACGCAAAATTCAAAAATAGAGGAAACTGTTACATGGGTACAAACATATGTATCATACCAATCAAGCTACATTCTAATTTAAAATTATCAAAAGGTTAGAAAAAGAGTTTTACATATAATAATTTGTGCGAAAAAGTATACTACGTGCCATTCCAAAAGGATCATCAGCGGCTAGAAACTCTTGTTTTAATATAGTTCACATTGTAAACAATAATTTTTTCTAGAGGAATAATGATGGGTGTTCATGCTACTAAATTCGTTTCGGGTTATCGATATTTTTGCACAAAGCACGTATAAATTTAAAAACAAAAAAAATAGGTTGTAGTTACTGACGTAAACCATTAAACAGGTATTGTTTTGTGATGTAAACTCCCGGCGATCATAATCTGTCAATTTAATATTTATTTTATACTTTGTTTACTTGTTTATTTTATTTACTTTATAAACCATGATGTCCACGTCGTAAAGTTAAAGAGTATTTACAATTTACTGATAGAATAATTATGGTTAGATTAAATACGAAACCCACAGACACTGTTTTAGTACAGGTTTATATGCCAACAACTCAGTATAAGGGTGAGGAAGTAGAAAAAGTATACGAGAATATAAATAGTATAGTGAGAAAGTAAAGGGAGACGAAAATTTAGTAGTTATGGGCGATTTTAATGCGTCAGTGGAAGAAGGTAGTGAGGCAAAAATGGTAGGAAAGTTTGGGTATGGCAGACGAAATGATAGAGGTGAAAGATTAGTTGAGTTTTGCCAGGAACATAGATTAGTAACTGTAAACACCCTATTCGAACAACATGTTAGGAGAAGATACACCTGGAAAGTGCCAGGTGATAGGGCTAGATACCAAATAGATTATATTTTAGTTAAACAAAGATTTAGAAACCAAGTTAAAAACTGTTGTAGTTATCCAGGGACTGACCTAGATAGCGATCATAACTTAGTTAAAATGATGTTTAAGCTAAAATTCAAAAAATTGAGTAGGGTTAAAAGAGAGGGATGGGATCAAGGTAAGCTTAATGATAGTGAGGTAAAAGAGAAATATAAACAAGTATTAGATAATAAGATCAAAGAGATAGCTCTAGGAGGAAACGTAGAAAATAGATGGAAAGAAATAAAAAGCGCTGTACATGATGCAGCAACACAGACTATAGGTAACAAAAAAATAGAAGCGAGAAAACCCAGGGTAACAAAAGAAATATTAGACTTAATAGAGAATAGAAGAAAGCTTTAAACCTCTCAGAGAATTGGATAGTGAAAGTAAGCAAAAGTATAATACAGTTAGTACATGAGTGTAGAAAAGCTAGAAATAAATGGATGGAGGAGAATTGTAAGGGAATACGAGGTGATTTGAGAGTAGGTAAGACAGACAGGGCTTACAGGGCAGTTAAAAACATTTTTCGGGAATGACAGGAAAAAATATAATGGTATTAAAGATGACAATAATCAGCTTCTAATAAATAAAGTTGAGGTAGCAGATAGATGGAAAAGATATTTAGAAGATTTATATATGGGCGACGATATGGATGAGTTAGAGAACGACCAAGAAGTGGATGTAAAAATATGGTTCTCAATATTAAGAGAGAATTTCATAGAGCTGTTAGGGTGTTACGTGCCGAAAAATTCGGCACTAGACATTCTCAATTAAGTTTTAATATGTAAGAATTTCGTGCCATAAATTTAAAAAAGACTTGTGCGCGTATTTCCGTCACTTCAGATAGTGCGTTGCGCGAGATTTGCGCCGACGCGGCGGGCCAAGAGGAAGATGGTGGATTTCCAAGATACGCGTTTGGACTAGCCTCCGAGATGTGAACAAGTGTGGTGGTCTGGTATGGTATCGTGTCTTTTTCTGATATGTAGGTTTCCAGTGATTCCAAATTTATCGTGCCTTACCCTGTCTCCTTACCTTATTTTTGTCTACATATAGAAAGAAGAGAATTTGAATTTGGCATTCAACCGGGCTCAAGAATTCCCACGCCCGAGAAAGATTAGCGAAGCAGCCGACGCCCGAAAAACTAGCGAAGCCGCCGCCGACCATCATGGAGTAATCCTGCGAGAAGTCCTACATGTTCACGTGAGTACCCCGTTGGGGTTTTCTTAAAATTTGTGTAATTGTGTTGTAATAATTTGCATATTGTGTGACGTCATCTATAATTTGCGCGTCATTTTTACATTATCTAATATTGTTACCAACTGACATAGTGGCTCGCGTACCTCGCCGGCGGGGTTGTAACAGTGACGTATCCAACGTGGTTAAGTTGTGAAAATTATTTTTTTCTTTTGTTTTTATACCTTATAATGTATTAATTAAATATATTTCTAGCTTTTTCATTTAAAAAAAATATAATTATGAACATTTTTAATATCTATTAACTTATAAAATATAAGTTGGTAGCACTGGAAGTTATTATGTAACCATCTGAAATAACATGACAGCTGTTATGCTAATTCAACATAAATGGCCATATTGACTACTGATTTCTAGTATATTTTTTACAATGTATTATTAATCCAATTAATTCTCTTGTAACTATAAAAATAGTGCGCTTTCTAACTTAATTTCTCTAAAATAAGTACCTAATTTGTTTGGAATAAAATTAAAAGTGCGTATCTTTCAGCAGTGTCTATTATATAATAAAACCTCACTTACACATATGTTTGAATCATATAATGTTGCTTGTAAGTACTTCTAATTATAAGTAAATAGCCTATTTTCTATCCACTATGAAAAAGAAGTAAAATCTTTTAAAATTGCCGTTAAATGTAGTTAGAATATTCCCTTTATTTTTCATATTTTTTTTAGGCTATCCTAACTTGTTTTTGGATCAATTTTTAAAGCTACCATTTAATTAACACATATAATGTATTTTTCTATGATTTTCAGTGTCTCTTTATAACTCAAATAATTAACTATAACTTATAATTACCTTTATAAAGAAATCCCCTTCCGAAATATAGATTTTCTAATTAACTGAGCTTTTAGTATATGTTCTAAAACGTTATGGTATCGTAATCTTGTTATATTTGTTCCCTTAAACACTATCTTGCTCTGATACCGCTCAAAAAATGTTTCCTTAGTAATTTAAATAGTTGTAATCTAGAAACGCCTTTTTAAAGGATTTTTGCTTCAAATACAGTTAACGCAATTATCTAACCATATCTTTTACCTTTCAAAATGTTGTAATAAACTGGATCTCTTTATATCTGCTCCTTTAAACACTGCAGTAATGAAGTTGTCGTTAACGTTTTATATTTAAGCTCATTTACGATTGTTGTTGATAATTTCCGTGATATCGAAAGAATATTTTAATAATTTGAAATAATTTTTGCCCTATACACGTATTGTAGAATATTTCTTTTGTGTAGCGCGTATGATTTTGTTTTGATAACATATTTTTTTAGACATTAATATTCCAACGCAACATTTTATGATCTATTAAGCGAGATTTACTGTCGAATTTGGTCGCCCAGCTGTATGTAAGTCTAGACGAGACCCCATCAAAGGGGAGGTCGCTCAGCATTACGTAACTCTAGACGAGAATTTGGTTGGTAAGTTTGTCGTTTTAGCAATTTGTGAATCATTTTTTTAAGAATGATGTTGAAATTTTTCTTCATTAGTTTGGGTGGAACTCCAACGAGAGCTTCTCATCCTAGTAAATATATATCTTTCCGTCCTTCAACAATTTTATCAGTAAATCGAGTTTTGATTACTCTTATCTCTTCACATATCGATTTAAACCACATTAGATGGTATAAAATTATGTTTAAAATCGTTCAACCCTACGTACATCCAAAAAGTTTTCACGTTTTCTTTCTTTAACAATTTATCTAATGTTTTTAGTCCCCACTATCAATTAATTAACTTTAATTACTTATTCCCTCTCTTATACAGTATATACCTTTTACACGTTTAATTTATTTACCTTAAAGTAACTATTTTCTCATTCTGATTGATTTTTCCTTGAACTTACCGTTACTTATATATCGCTGTATTCTCTAGATTCCCCAGTATAACTCTATCGTTTCATTTAATTAATTCTCGAACTTTTCCTACAATAGATTATTTTGTGTTTTAGTATTTATCTTACATCGTTTAATTGTGTGGTAATTGTCGTAACTTTGGTTGTAATAACTCATTGAATTTTTATTATTGGTTTTAGCTGATGTTAGAGTGGATGCTTTCTTCTTTGGGCTCACATAGGAGACGCGGCCTATGCCACTGTAAGAAATAGTCCATATTCGCAGTTGCAAAAAACTAGGACTTTCTATTCCATGCGTTTTTCCTCTGAATTATTACAGTCGCCCACATTATACTATATCATTCCTTGTTTCTCTTTCTACTAAATCATCATAACATATAAACATTTTTTTCGTTGTTTTTTATTGAACTTCGTGGTGAGGTGCTATCGCTTTTTATTGATATCTTATTAAATTCTCGGTCGTTTTAGCATATTGGGACAGTGTGTCTGTATTTAACTGCTTATAATTTGGCATCCTTGTGTGTTTAGGGCGTTACCGTTTTAAAAAATTACCTCGCAATAGTGGGTTTTTGTATGAATGTAGCTGTAGTGATACTTTTAAGTTGTTGTGTCAACTTTTGTCTGATTTTCTTATCGCAGTGGATGCACTCGTTAGGAAAATGATCGTACTAGTTCTCTTAAGAGTCTAGTGCATTTTTTAACTTATGATATACCTTAACTCGTCGGATTAATATCGCAGGTGGTCTTTCAGACCGACCTGTGTTTTAACAGGGACAACTCTCTACCTTCTTTCGGACACTTGTCCAAAAACTCTACTTTTTTATATCCTGCTGTTTCCGTTTCTGCCTTATCTTTCTTTCGGTAGACCTGTTCTCGGTTCGGAACACCCGTCTACCACATAAGAGTGATTTTTCCTTCACTCCGGGCTACTGACTACAATGGCTGGTAGAGTAGTGCTTTGCTATCCACCTTTTCTGTCTCTTTAGCTCAATGCGAGCCCTTCCTCTATTTTTTTTCTACCTGGAAGTGCCTCTTATGCATTCCAAATACCTACTTCCCTCTTTCTACCGTTCCTATTTCTACTGCCTTTTCATTTCCGTTAGTCACCGTGTGGTTGCGCGGGGGGTTTTCACAGACACCCAGACCACGTCTTTAGGAATCTTTCGTGAGGTCATGAGGTGTCGCTGTTAGCGCACATGGCCGCTAACAGTGAATGTATGTATGAGTGTGTGAATGTGAGTGTATGTAGAAATATCGTGTGGATATCGGGTGATTATATCACCGATATCGATTAACGCCGGGTGTAGGGATGCACCCAAATGCCTTTGCCGGTCCCTCGTGCCGTTTATTGCAAACGGGTCTGCTTCACAGGTCGCCCTTTTTAGGGGGCACGAGAAATTCCCATTTAACGGCTCCAAGCAGCCACTCTATTGTTATCTTATCTATTATCTTTGATAATAACTTGAGTTAATATCGTTATCTTACCTACTACCTTTAATAATAACTTTAGTTTAATATCGCGTTATCTTACCTATTATCTTTAATAATAACTAAAGCTTAATATCGGTATCTTACCTATTACCTTTGATAATAACTTAAGCTCAATGTCGTTATCTTATCTATTATCTTCGATAATAACTTGAGATCTTGTTTTATCGTTTTATCTTCCTAACGTTTGGTATTTATGACCAGACGTGGGAATTATTTTTTTTAAATATTAAGTGAAAAAGCTAACCTGATGGTAGAAATGTAATTTGTTAGGTTAGCAACGTAAGGAATTAGTAAGGTGGTACTTTTGGTAAATTTGTTGATTCACAACCATGTCATGGACAAGTTTTGATGTATATTGTTTATTAAACCAGAGTACCAGTACCTAAAAATTTGCTAGAGTGTAGTGTAACTCACTCTTTTGAACATTTTTAAATTTGGGATTTTTTTTTTGCCAACGAAGAAACAGTTTAGATGCAACGCTCATGTGCGTTTGCACTTAGGAACCTGTAATGTTAGCTCTAGGTTAGTATATAGGTTAGGCGCATTTGTTTTAGTTTAAGTAGTGTTTCATGCTCCACGACAAATTTGTGCTGTGGACTATAACTGCGCCACACCAAAGACTCGTGTGTGCACTTTTCCGTTTCCTAGTAATCCGGAAGACGTGTTATCGGTCGGAAAAACCAGGTGGCGCCCCAAATAAACATTTTGTAGGATTTAAGTTAGGATTTATGTTAGCTAGTTAGGATTTAGATTTTAAGATGTTACTGTGCTAACAGTCATTTTCTTTTTTTAAGTTTTTTCTTTTATGGCTTTGTCCCGATTGTTACGTGCCGAAAAATTCAGTACTAGACATTCTCAACTAAGTTTTAATATGTAAGAATTTCGTGCCATAAATTTAAAAAAGACTTGTGCGCGTATTTCCGTCACTTCAGAAAGTGCGTTGCGCGAGATTTGCGCCGACGCGGCGGGCCAAGAGCGAGGTGGTGGGTTTCCGAGATACGCGTTTGGACTAGCCTCCGAGATGTGAACAAGTGTAGTGGTCTGGTATCGTATCGTGTCTTTTTCTGATATGTAGGTTTCCAGTGATTCCAAATTTATCGTGCCTTACCCTGTCTCCCTTACCTTATTTTTGTCTACATATAGAAAGAAGAGAATTTGAATTTGGCATTCAACCGGGCTCAAGAATTCCCACGCCCGTGAAAGATTAGCGAAGCAGCCGAAGCCCGAAGGACTAGCGAAGCCGCCGCCGACTATCATGGAGTAATCCTGCGAGAAGCCCTACATGTTCACGTGAGTACCCCGTTGGGGTTTTCTTAAAATTTGTGTAATTGTGTTGCAATAATTTGCATATTGTGTGACGTCATCTATAATTTGCGCGTCATTTTTACATTATCTAATATTGTTACCAACTGACATAGTGGCTCGCGTACCTCGTCGATGGGGTTGTAATAAGGGATCTTAAACTAAATAAAGCGCCATGGATAGACGATATACCCACAGAATTAATAAAATAAGCAAGTCAGAAAACTTTAGACAGATTATACGCAGTAGTAAAAGTAATATATGACACAGGTGTGGTCCCAATAGATTTCGAAAAAAACATTATTATCCCAATTCCAAAAAAGTCAGGAGCTGATAGGTGGGAGAATTTTAGAATGGTTAGTTTAACTTCCCATGCTTCTAAAATACTAACAATAATAATTAAAAATAGAGTAGAACCTTTCACTGAGAATTAGTTAGACAAAGACCAATATGGTTTTCGTAAACACAGAAAAACTAGAGAACCGATATTAATGATTAGGGTAATTATCGAAAAAAGGTTAAAAAAAATAAAAATACTCATTTCGCGTCTGTAGATTTAGAAAAAGCATTTGATAGGGTTAATTGGATTGTTATGTTCAGGGTTTTGCGAAAAATAGGAATCTCTCATAGGGATAGAAAAAGTATTTAAAATCTATGTAAAAACCAAAGCGTAGTAATTAGATTTGATGAAATATAAAAGGAAGCTATCTCCCTTAATTTTTAATGTTTATATTGAGAAAGCTTTAACCTTAGCTAGAGAGAGAAAAGGGATAGGTATTAGTGTACAGGGACAGAAAATAGACATGTCATGTTTTGCAGATGATATAGCCATTATAGCAGAGTCTAGAAAAGAGTTAGGAGAGTTTTTAAATATTTTAGATGAGATACTACAGAGTAACTATAGTATGAGAATTAACTCAGTAAAGACAAAGATAATGACAAGTGAGTTACAGCCTAGTTCCAAACCAAAATTAAAAATAGGTAATACCGAGTTAGAGGAAGTAGATGAATTTTGCTATTTAGGTAGTATAACTACAAAGGACGGGCGCAGCAGAAGGGATATAGTAGCTAGAAAATAGCTCAAGCTAAAAAATGTTTTTAAAAAAGCAAGACTTACTAATAGCTAATAATATTAGTTTAGATAATAGAAAAAGTTGCTTAAGTCATATGTATGGAGCGCTCTATTATACGGTAGTGAGACTTGGGCAACTAAAGAGATAGATAAGAAAAAGATAAAAGCTTTTGAAACTTGGTGTTATAGGAGAATGTTAAAGATTAATTGGACAGACAGAGTAACAAATGAGGAAGTTTATAGAAGGATATGTAAGGAACCGTGTATGTGGAAACAATTAAAGGTCAGGAGAGATAGAATGATAGGGAACCAGTTAAGACATGAGGGACTATTTAGTGAGGTCTTATATTATAGACTACCAAATAAAAATAAAGTAGGAAGGCCTAGACAAAGCTATATTAGTCAAATTATTAGAGAGTTAGGTTGTGAAGGGAATGTAGACCTCTCTTTAGACTAGCTCAGAATAGAAAAGAATTTAAAGCTGCGTCAAATCGATCTTAAGTACGGAAACAAAACAAACAAAAAAAAAAATAAATAAAAATCAGTTAACTAAATGTCACCATGGCATAACTCACAATTAGTTAGCGATATGGCATGTTGGTAGCGATTCGTTGCTTGCGCCTTACCATAACATATAATTTAACACTTTTCCTTTTTTGGAAGGGATAACCAGGTAATATATCATTTCCTGATAAATGGGAATCATGTAAACTTGTTGGAGTTCTTTAACAACCATCACGTTGCTAAATATCTATGTAGAGCCAGGTAGATAGGAAAAAGATAGAAGGATATAGGAAAACCTAGACCAAACTATATTAGTCAAATTATTAGAAAATTAGGTTGTGAAGGGTATGTAGAACTTTTTAGATTAGCACAGAATAGAAGTTAGAGCTGCTTCAAACCGACCTTAAGTAAGGTCGAAAACAAAATGATGATGATGTCCACGTATGTAAGAACCTGTGTATTTTAAAGTGTAACGATAAAATTAGCAAAAGACATCGTTTTCCGCTAGTACCGGATTTTGATAGTGTATGGATTAAGAATGTAAACAATCCCAAAATATTTAATCTTTCCCAGGAACAAGTTTACAAATCATTTTATGTGTGTGATTTACATTTTTCAAACACCTTCATAGTTCCTGGTGGTAAGAGAGGTTTACAAAAGATAGCTGTACCAACCTTACATCTCAATAATTGCAAGTGACAGACCATGCAAATTTTAAAAAATTAATAATCTATGTGTTTTAGGTGATATTGTCATTGAGGCAACCATTGTTGAAGATCAAATTGGGACCACAACAGATGAATTCGGTAAGCTTACTACATAATATACAAAAGTTAATGTATGCTGTATAATGCAAATACAGTGTACTCTCGATTATCCGTGGTAATGGAGGTGTTTGAAATCATAAATAATTGAAAAACACGGATAATCCAATTCTGTCTTGTAATCACAAATTACGTTAAAATGTCATCATCATTAGGTCTTCAGTCCTGGAACTGGTTAGACGCGTACTCTCATTGTTTCGTATTCTGAACTATCCTACACATTCCCTGAAATTTGCACATTCTGCATCTATCGCTATCTTATCTAGGTCTACATCTACCTCCTTTTTCCTATCTCTGCTTGTAATATATCCCATACTATTCCCCAAAAATGCTTTAGAACGTATTCTGCCCTTCTATTTCTTTTTCTATCCGTAACCTACAAAAAAATATTCTACGTGTCAACATATGTATGTACCCCCTACATGTGATTTTCCAATGCTTCACCCAAAGGTACTACATTGGTCAGGAACCTAGATTTTTAACCTAGCAAATTTGGAATTTTGCCGAACCCTTGCTCTTCCAAGCAAGGCAGGTGCGTGACAACACACACACACGGAATCTCCATTTTACCTCTCATCCGCACGAGGGTGTATTTTTGCGAAAAATGGTCGCTTAACATTTTTCAAGCGGACCGTGTCGGGATTCGAAACCCAGGACCTTGGACGTAGTTGTCACACACATACCAACTACGCCACGGAGCCGTTTATTACACTCTAGCTTTCTATATTCTAAGGTATACTGTTAAAGTCCCAGCGCGTAATTTATAAGAGCCACTACGACAGTTGGTAACATAATAAATACATGCGTAATATTGCGCAAAAAGGGGCTACGTCATTATTACGCCTAAAATTATTGTCACATGCAAAAAATGTTATTTTGATTATAGGAAAAAACAAAAGGTACTCATGTAAACAGTGATGCTTTTCACAACATTGCAGCTATTTTGGCGGTAGTTGGGCGTGGGTCGTTCTTTGCCCCCGTTGATGTCAAATTAATCTGTCTTCTCTCGTCTTGTGTAGAGATACGGTAAAGGAATAAGGTGAGGAACGATACAGGGCAGAGATACGACAAAAGAACCTACATTGCCTAAAAGAGAAAAGACAAGATAAAAGGTACACAGATAACCACACTGTTCGACATTTCGTTGGCTAGTCTATGACGTAACGGAAATCACCACTTACTTCCACACTCCGCGTCTGCGCATTCTTTTGCGCAAACGCAACTGTCTGAAGTGACGGAAATGCACGCACAAGTCTATTTTTGAAATTATTGGCGCGAATTCACTTGCAAATGTTTACATAGCCGATTTTCGGCATGTAACACGTTTCGTATGTATGTACCTTACATGTGATTTTCCAATGCTCCACCCGAAGTCACTACACTGACCAGGAAGCGAGTTTTTTTAACCTGAAAAATTTTGAATTTTGCCAAACCTTTGCTGTTCCGAGCAAGGTAGGGTCTTTAACGTGCATGACAACACTCACACACGGGACCTCCATTTTAACTATCATCCGAACGAGGGTGTATTTTTGTAAAAATTGGTCGCCTAACATTTTTCAAGCGGATCGCGTCCGGATTCGAACCCGTATGTATATATCTTACTTGTGATTTTTCAATGCTCCACCCGAAGGTACTACATTGGCCAGAAGGCGAATTTCTTGTTCCCTGAAAATTTAGAATTTTGCCGAACCCTTGCCGTTCCAGGCAAGGCAGGGATCTTTAACGTACGTGACAACACTCACACACGAGACCTCCATTTAACCAATCATCCGAACGAGGGTGTAATTTTTGTGAAAAATGCTCACCTGCCATTTTTCAAACAGTCGGCCGTGTCAGGATTCCAACCCAGAACCTTGGGATCCGTAGTCTCACGCTTATTACATTGATCCACGGCGACGCCCTCGTGTGTATGTACCTTACATGTGATTTTCTAATGCTCCATGCAAAGGTACTACCTGAAAAATTTTGAATTTTGCCGAACCCTTGCTGGTAGAAGTCTTTAACGTGCGTGACAACACTCACACAACGGGACCTCCATTTTACCTCTCATCCGAACGAGGGCGTATTTTTGTGAAAA
Source organism: Platerodrilus igneus (assembly GCA_036346225.1). Classification (NCBI taxonomy): domain Eukaryota; kingdom Metazoa; phylum Arthropoda; class Insecta; order Coleoptera; family Lycidae; genus Platerodrilus; species Platerodrilus igneus. The sequence continues at coordinate 14,064,372 of JARFIW010000139.1, read as the reverse complement.
ATGTTCGCCTAACGTTTTTCAAGCAGACCGTGTGGGGATTCGAACCCGAGATCTTGGGCGTACGTATATATGTACCGTGCATTTACATTTCCACTGCTCCACCCGAAAGTACTACATTGGCCAGGAGACGAGTTTTTTGTTGCCTGGAAATTTAGAGTTTTGCCAAACCCTTGTCGTTCCAGGCAAGGTAGGGATCTTTAACCTGCGTGACAACACACACACGGGACCTCCATTTAAGCTCTCATCCGAACGAGGACGTAATTTTGTGAAAAATACTCACCTGACTTTTTTCAAGCAGTCGGCCGTGTCGGGATTCGAACCCAAGACCTAGGGATCCGTAGTCTTACGCTTACTGCATTGATCCACGGCGAAGCTTCGTATGTATGTACCTTATAATGTGATTAAGGGCCGCTATACTTGCGGCCACGTCTCCAATGCTCCACCCGAAGGTACTGCATTGGGTCTAAACGCGAAAAATAAACGTGCTTCAAATTAAATCTCACTTCAAAATTCATCAATCCTAAATAAAAACCTAATAAATTGAAACTAAAACTAAAAATAGGGTTTAAATAATGGTATCTCTAGCGTTGATTCTGGAGTGTGCCCGATCAACAAGACACAAGCAAAGGTAAAAGAGGGGGGGGGCGTAATACGCGATAGCAGTCGCCAGCTCTGCTCACCGGTGCGACCTGAAGAGTCGCCTTAAAACTATCCAAATCTAGCTAGCTAATTTTAAAGTGGATTCAAATTTTCTAAGCATTCGCCAACGTACGTACACGTACGTACACAGTATGTACTTACATATTGTTCCGTTTATATTGTAAATTAATTTAAGCTAAATTTTATTTTCTATTGAGTAAATCCGGCGAGAAGTTACCGCATTTTACATTTGGTAACTTCTCGCCGGATTTGAAAACAACAAACTCAGATAAATAATCATACCGCTCATCGAAGCATTGACAGTTAATTAGCATAATTTGTATCGTTTGATTTGTTTACGAGCATTTGTTATCTGCTGTGCAGTAGGTATACGTATTTGTTATCGCCGCGAGGCTATTAAAATCGTCAAGTTCTCGTTCTTATCTCATCCGCTTTTGTATTCATTTTATTTCTAACTATGGCAGAAAAGTTGAAACGTAATTGTTTTCTACGTAATATGGCCAATCAATTCGCTAGAGGAAATGTATGAAATCGCTCAATAATGTACGGTTGAAACAGCTTTTTTTGATTTATTTCGCGCACAGTATGAATCTCTGGAAACCGTTAGAGAAAATTTTCTTACACACCATAATTGGATAGTAGGTGCAATTTCTTCCGCCGGTAACGCTGATGAACAATTTGAGATGGAAGACGCTATACGTCAACGCTTTGATAATAACTACTTTCAAATAAAAGCGCTCTATTTCAAGCTGTTTACCAGCCAATCTTCACCTCGGGATGATCTGTCCCCGACTTTCAAGTCGAAAGTATCACTTCCCCCGCTGACGCTGCCTACGTTTGATGGGGGAAGTTGTTTATTTAAAAGTTTTATTGACCGCTTTGATAGTTTAGTTCATCTTAATAATGATTTGTCGGACGTAGATAATTTTTCGTATTTTCAATCAGCACTAAAAAATTCCGTACTTTTAACCATTAAAAAATTTGACCTTACAGAAACCAATTACGCACTTGCATACACAAAACTTCGTGAAAAATATCGTAATATTCGTCACATTACCTCTGCTCTATGGAACAATATACATAATTTTCCCAAATTAAACTCCGATAACCCCGTCAGTTTGCAAAAATTAGTTGATACTTTTGTCGATAATTTACAAGCGCTTAAAAAATTTGATTTGCCCATAGAACAATGGGATTTTATTCTTGTACAAATGATCTTAAATCGCTTGGATGTACATACTGCTCGTAGTTTTGAATTGCATCAAGATTTGACCGCTATCCCATCTTATAAAAAGTTAATTGCTTATCTGGAAAATACGTGTAAATTGTTATCGAATTTGTCGGTAAATCATAAAACTGATTTATACAAAGTTATTCATTCCAGCAACCCGTCTAAACCTCGATCGGCCGTTTCCATGTTAGTACAGACGAAGTCTAGTGTTAATAAATGTCCGCTTTGCAAACAAGATCACAATCTTTATCGCTGTAATGATTTCGTTAAACTTTCGTCGCAAGATCGCTACAACTTTACAAAAAACCAACATCTTTGTATTAATTGCCTTAACAATTCTCACATTTTAAATAAATGTAGGTCTACTTTTTCATGCCGCCAATGCAATCAACGTCATCTTTCGTTATTGCACTTGGATCGCGTTTCGTCTAAACCCGCTTTCGCTGCTAGTAACCAGGCTCGCTTGAGCTCGGACACCGCCGCCTATAAGGTATCACCTCGCACTACTCCCGCTATTCAAAACCGCTACAAGCCTTCCGCTCCTCGTGCCTCTGAGGAATGATCGATTTCGTTTAGCTGTAATGATCCGTCAACTTCAATTGTCGTTTTATTTAATTCTTTAGCTAAACCTTCAGTTGTTTTACTTTCCACCGTTCAAATGGAAATTGCTGATTGCTCTGGTTCTTTCCATCAATTTCGCGGTTTACTCGATTCGGGCAGTATGACTTTTTTTATTTCGCAAAGTAGCGTGAAACGTTTAGGTTTTCATACTACTCCACATCTTCTTACCCTTAGTGGTTTAGGTTCCATGCGCTCTGCTGCTCAGCATGGCACTGTTGCTGTTTCGCTCAAACCAATAGGTGTTTCTTCACCGATTATTAATTTTCAAGCTGTAGTACTTCCCAAAATTTGTGAAAATTTACCTACTTCTAATATTTCTTTACAACATTTCAATTATCTGGCTAACCTCAAGCTAGCTAATCCGCTCTTTGCTCAATCTGGACCCATTGATTTCTTACTTGGCGCGAATATTTTCCCCCAAGTGTTATTAGACGGTCGCATCCAGGGTGATAGCGATCAACCTGTTGCTATTAATACCATGTTTGGACATGTTTTAATAGGAAACATACCTTCCTCGCCCGCTTCTGAAGTAACTAGCTTGTTTTGTATGACAGATTCTACTTTTCCATTGGAAGATATTGTCGCTAAATTGTGGGAAGTCAAAGCTGTCCCCGCCGCTCAACCTTTCACGCCTGTAGAAACGCTTGTTGAAAAACATTTTGTCGATACGTTTCGCCGCAATGAACAAGGTCGCTATGTCATCTCATTGCCGTTTACAGATCAGGAACCATTTTTTCCAGGTAGTCGTGATCTTGCCTTACAACGATTTGTTGCTTTAGAAAATCGTCTACTCAAGCAATCTCGTGTTTACGAACAATACGTTTCGTTTATGCGTGAATATCTTGATTCTCAATATATGCAATCTGTTGTTATTGGGTCTCATCCAGACTTTTCCTATTACATCCCGCATCATTGCGTTGTCAAACCCGAAAGCGTAAGTACGAAATTACGAGTTGTTTTCAACGCTTCCGTTAAAACTCTGTCTCAATCGTCCTTAAACGATCACTTGGTTGTTGGGCCGAAGTTGCAACCCGATATTACCGCAATTTTGATACAATTTTGTTTACATCCTTATAATGTCACTGCCGATATTCGTCTGATGTATAGACAAATTCTTGTAAATCCCACTCAGTGTGACTATCAACGAATTGTTTGGCGCTTCTCCCCTGAGGAGCCCATTCGGGATTTTAAATTAAATACCGTTACGCATGGAATCAATTGTGCTCCCTTTCTTGCCATACGCACGCTTCAGCAGTTGGTCGTGGACGAAGGAATTCTTATCCGTTAGCCGCTTTCGCACTTCGCCACCATACTTATATTGATGACATCGCTACTGGTGGAGATTCTATTGAATCAACCCTCGCTCTACGTAATCAACTAACTGCTGTTTTAAAACTTGGTGGTTTCGAACTTCATAAATGGTCAAGTAACCATCCCGAATTGTTAACAGATCTTTCCACTACGCAGCAATTCGCGCAACCCAGCTCCTTTGAGGATCCTGATACTCAACCCCTAAAAGTTTTAGGTCTTCAATGGAATCCCACTTCAGATAATTTTTGTTTTCTAGTTCAGCCAAACGCAACCTACTTTCTAACTTAGCCCGTATTCTCGACCCCATGGGACTTTTATCCCCTCTTACTTTTCTGGTGAAACACTTAATTCAACGTTCATGGTCGTTAAAATTAGAATGGGATGCTCCTCTTCCCCCCCGACCTCCTCCGTTTGTAAAAGAGATACTTGCATGAGTTACCACTTCTTTCGGATTTCGCTTTACCCCGCTTTGGTTATTCCGCCACAGTTTACTACGTGCGAAGTTTACTGCTTTGCTGACGCTTTCGAACGTGGCTACAGTGCTGTTGTTTATTTTCGCTTTGTTACTCCTTCCGCCGTTGAGGTTCGCTTAGTGTGCGCTAAGTCTAAGGTCGCACCCCTTCGTACAATCTCTTTACCCCGTCTCGAATTGTTGGCCGCCACACTGGCATCCAAATTATTAATCTTTGTCCTCAAAACCTTTGATTCGAACCTCACTTCTCATAAAATTTACTGTTGGTCTGACTCCATGGTAGTACTTTCGTGGATTCGTTCCCCGCCGCAACGTTGGAAGACTTTCGTCGCCAATCGTGTTGCTTATATTAAGGAAAACACGTCTCGCGCCTCTTGGCATCACATCCCCTCCACCGACAATCCTGCCGATGTCGGGTCACGTGGTTTACTCCCTACCGACTTGTGCCAATGTTCTTTATGGTGGGCGGCCTCACCAACCTTGTAACGGTCTTTCGAAAACTACAGTCCATATATTCCGCCTTCAGATATTCCTGAAGTTCTCACTGAACAACGCTCTATTGTTTTATCCGCTGTCGTAATACCCTTCTGGATTTAATCAATTCTAGAAAATAATTCTTCCTTTCCATTTATTACTCGCATTGATGCTTGGATTCTCCGTTTCCGTCATAATCTACGTCACCCACTCGAAAAGTACTCCGGACCTTTGTCATCTGAGTTGCACAATGCTTTGATCCCTTTGCTTGCGTATACTCAACAATTTTATTTTGCCATCGAGCTTGAAGCCATTCATTCTGGATCCCCTTTAAAAAAGAGTTTTCGCAAATTGTCCCCTTTTATTCGTGATGGAATCTTGCGCGTCGGATGTCGCCTGGCTCACGCTCCTTTGTCCTCTGACCGTAAATTTCCCCCTTTGTAACCCAGTAAAAGTCGATTTACTAATCTGTATGTTACTTACGTTCATTTAAAATACTTCCACGCGGGTGCTCAAATGGTCAATTTTCTCGTAAGTCAGCACTTCTGGATTATTTCTGGAAGGCAATCTATCCGTCGTATTTTGAGTCATTGTCTAACGTGTTGGAAGACCAATCCGGTCGCATTGCAACCTCCCATGGGCAACCTGCCTCTATGTCGAGTTACTCAAGTCAAACCTTTTTTGTGTTCGGGCGTCGACTTCGTTGGTCCCTTTTCCGATTGGTCATTCCGCCCTCCCCCCCCCCGCATTATAATTATTTTTTCTTTAAAATGCCTTGCATTTTGGTGGGCGATATGTTCCGTATATATTGTAAATTAATTAAAGCTAAATTTTATTGAGTTTGTTGATTATTTACGTTCGCCTCAGTATATTTAAATTTGTCAGTGTAAAATGTCCATGGTTTTACTGGAAGCACGCGCTAACAAGTGCCGCGAGTGATAAACGTTGTTATTCCATGTGCAAAAACACAGTATAGTGATTGAAAATCCACGAAGCAAGAGAATCGATTTGTCGTTCGAACAGACCGCATCGCTGTTTTACACGTTCTACGTAGGACAAATTAATTACATGAACCGCTTTTCTTCAGAACCGCTATTGATATAAATGTGCTTCGCTACACCCGCAAAAAGCAGAGTAGATGTTACATCGTTTGTTTCGTTGCCACGGCTTCATAAACACCAGGAGAGTGCTTTTAGTAAACGCTTGTTCTGATTAAAACCATTAATTATATGTTGTTTGTTAAATTATCACTTAATTTTATATACAGTCCACTTCTCTCTCCTAGTTAGCTATCGCAGTTATGTTACCGCATTTTACGTATATATGTACGTATGTTTATTGTAGACACGGATAATCCGCAAACCGGATAATCCAACCATGGATAATCGAGGGTACACTGTATATTGAAATCTATATAGGTCTAATTTTATCACTTGATGTAGCCACATGGTAACTCATACTTGAATATGTAATTGTAGGTACATTGGCATATAAGAGCGAATATGCAATTAATGAAGAAAGTCTTCCATACTAGAGCAATCTCCACATACATCTACTCTTGCTGATATTAAGGCTAAATCTACAACATCAGTAATATCTACCTCAGGTAATATTTTATGAGAGCCTAATTTTATGTAATTAGAAGTTAGGTCTTGATCGGGAAATACCTTGGACCTCACCTAATTTCGCAGGGTTGCTAGGAAAAGTCCTAGAGTAAATAAAAGAGGGGTGCTAAAATCGGAGATCAAGAAAGTGATTCTTGCTTAGAAATATACCTGAAAATTCATGAAAACGAAGATTACTTTAAATCTAAAACAAACTTAAAACCTAAAAATACGTAGACCTATTTAAGACTGTAAACTGCAAAGAATCTAATGTTAAATAACCTAAAATACTCCATCACACGACTAGATCATCACAGCCTTTACAATAATGGAAAAACAAAAGATACACAGCCTTTACACAATTTTAGACGACATTTCTAAGTATATGGCATACACGTTTTCATTACAGATACACAGTACAATCTTAAACAAATACTAAAAAGTAAATATATGGTAAATTTAATAACTAAAAACTTAACCTATACCCAGCAGACGTACTATTAGCACGTTCAGTCCATACATTTAATTACAAGTTTATGTACTAACCTCCACTCCAGTACAGTTCCAACAGTTTTAATTTTAACTTTTATTTCCTTTAATCGGACGCCTGACTTGTTTCAATAACGGTATATATAGGCTCCAACTTTCAACATGGTACAACACAAGGGATGTATAATATCTGGGAACCAATGTGCGCTTCCTTAAAATTGTCCCATTTGACAAGTAATTGTTCAAACATTCTAAGGTTTCTCCACATTACTCAATAACCTCTAGTCAATGTACTAGACCTACCAAAGTGGCATGTTGATGGCTTAGATATTATAAAAAAAATTCCTCATGAAAAATGAATCTATTCTTTAAAATTATTCGGAGGCATTCTCGGCAAACTTCGGACGGATGAATCAAGCGTGTAAAACGGATGCTATGTGTCATCTTGTCCTTACCTTGTTACATGTCAAACTGGCTATGTAGCATTTTTAGTTTTAGATATAATTTGTAAGTCAATTGCCGCGTATTTTTAAATGAATAACGTTAACTTCCGTCGTCCCTGACAGTCGCGTCTGCGCAGAAGGAATGCGGATGTGCGCGAGTGTCGAAAGCGAGGATTAAACGACGATACCTGTACCAGGCAACAATTGTCTGAGTGGTGTGTGTTCTACCTTTAGAAATAGGTATGTAGGTTCCCTGTACCTTACCTTTGTTGCACCTGGTACCTATTCCTTCTGACCCCCTACGAGTGTAATAAAAGTTACGTGACAGACGGATGAAAATTTGATGGTCAACATGACGTAACCCACAAATCACCGCTGGATTCTGAGATTAAGTTCCGAGATACTCATTACGTGAGTAATTTGATTTTACTTAAATTGTGCATGTAAATTTGACTTAGATAGCGATTGTATCACCCGGTAAAACGTGGTCGGTATATGTTACAAAATGGCGGGCAAATATGCCGCGTAATTATAATAACCTGTGTGTGTTTGTGTGTGTGTGTGTGCTTCGTCAATTTTCCAGGTATTATTCCGCATATCTGGCTCGTTCTGAACCTTACATGTAATTTTCCAATGCTCCACCCGAAGGTTTTACATTGGCCAGGAAGCGAGTTTTTTTTTACCTGGATAATTTTGAAGTTTGACGAGCCCTTGCTGTTTCAAGCAAGGTAGGGATCTTTAACGTGCGTGACAACACTCACACACGGGACCTCCATTTTACCTCTCATCCGAACCAGGTCGTATTTTTGTGAAATCGAACCCGGGACCTTGGGCGTAGTAGTCACACACATACCAACTACGCCACGGAGCCGCCTCTGAAGTGAACCGCTGTCAATTTGGCGACGTTTCGACAAAATCACACCTGCTATCTTCATGATCTGTAGGTTGAGCAGCGAATGGAGTGTTCCCTTGTCCTGCTATATATACTAGTTAGAATACATGCTTCGTTTTACTTGCTTGATTTCTAGTGCAGCTCCGTGGCATTGGTCCTGGTGCGTGTTGCCTAGTTGTTCTGCACTGCTGATTTAACAATGCTCCTTTCTCATTGTTTAACGATGCATAGACTAATAATTGTTGGTTTCCATGCCTGCGGCAGTCTTTGGAAATCATCCCTTGTGTTGAGAGTATGTGGGCGTTTCTCTTTTTCAATGGCTTCTTGAATTATTCTCGAGGTATAGTGCTCAATCTTAGCTAGCGTTCTAGTATTGTTGAAGTCGATGTTGTGATCTGTAGTGCTGAAATGCTGAGCTAGCGATGAGGTCTTTTGGTTCTTCTTTATTGCGTTCTTATATTCTTCTTTCATAATACTAATTCTTCTGTTTGTCTGCCCAATGTAACATTTGTCGCAGACTGAACATGGTATTTCGTAGACTCCTTGGTCTTCCAATGGGACCTGATCTTTGGAATTTCTTAGGATTGCACCGATTTTTCTGAGTGTTGAATGTGGTAGCTATTTTGTATTTTTGTAGAACTCTGCTGATTCTGTATGTTGTCCCTTTAATGAATGGTAAGTATGCTGTAGTTAGTGGTGACTCCGGCTCTAGTTTAGGTTTCCTGGCTGATAGAGACTTCTGAATGGTTTGGTGTGAGTATCCATTCTTCTGGAATGCTTTTCGCACTTTCGTATTTCCTCTTGTTTATTTGTGTCATCAGCTAGTCTCTGGGACCGTGTAACTAAGGTTTTCACAACAGAGTAGAATTGTGTTGAGTGATGATGTTACTTGGCGTTTAGTATCTATCCGTGTGAGTTGGCTTTCTGTAAACCGTGTGGCAAAGTTGTTCGTTATCCTTTTTTTCCACTCGTATATCTAGAAACGGTAATTAGTTATTCTCTTCTACGTCACGTCCATGGTAAACTTTATTTTTGGATGTATACCGTTAAGGTGTTCTAGGAAACCATTGAGTTGTTCTTCTCCATGTGTCCAGACCACAAACGTGTCGTCAACATATCATAGCCATAATTTGAGTTTATATATAGCAGTTTCTAATGCACACACCTCAGTTTTGATTTTCATTCTTGTGGTCTTTTCCAGATATGGTGTTGGATCGGTGTTGATAGGCTAGTATGCTTCGTCATTAAGTAGAGCTTTCTTTTTGTTGAGGTAATTTTCTGTATTCATTATTACTGTTGTGTTTCCTTTATCCGCCAATAGATAACGTCCGCAGAAACCTCAAGATTAACATTATGGAACTCTATGGGGAGGATATATTCCATCAAACCAGAATCTTCGAGAAGCAACAATCAAGAAGAGGTAAGTTAGTATGTGACCAAATTCTTTTACAACGTTTCAGAGACAATAACATCGTATCGAAGTGTATGGAGATAACGTTCCACAAAACAAACTACTCTACGAAAAAGATACTCCGAAAAATAAGCCTTGCACTGTTACGAGAAGCCATCCATGATACACGTAGAATGCTGAATCGGGTTAATGAAGAGTGTAGCGTAGCTAGGTTGTTGTGAGGATGCAGCGGGGTCTTTGTTGTCAAAATATCTGAGCCTGTGGCAGCGTTTGTGTTTTTGTTTTGTGCGGCGGTGTCGGGCTTCTCCATGATCGCCTGTTGGTGGGTGGGATGATTGTGGTCGAAAGTGTACCTGTTCTTGGGACATCCATCCTCAGGTATGCCTTTCTGGTTGTGCGGTTTGCACATAATTGGGCAGAACGACGCAGGTTGCGTGGTTAGCTGGTGGTCTGCACATTTCGGTGTCCAGTGATAATAGGCTGGTGTTGGTTGTGGTAGTTGGTTGTGCTGACCTATCGATCACTGTTTGTAATTCTTCCCGAAGGCTGCTAGGCAAGATTTCGTCTGCGAACTGGTTAGTTGCAGTTGGCGTGGGTGGCCTGTTGTCGATGACGGGCGTCACCGTTGCGTGGTGGCGTCGGACTTTTCCATGGTCGTTTGCTGCTGGATGGGATAGTTGTGATTGAAAGGGTACCTGTTCTTAGAACATCCGTCCACTGGTTGTGCGTCTTGCACATAACTGGGCAGATCGACGAGGGCTACGTGGTTAGCTCATGGTCTGTATGTTTTTGTGTCCAGTGATAATAAGGTGGTGCTGGCTGTGGTAGCAAGTTATGTTGGCCTATTGACCACTGGTGGGAATTCTTCCCGAAAGTTGCTAGGCAAGAATTCAGCTAAAAACTGGTGAATGGCACTTAGCGCGTGTGGCCTGTTGGCGGTAACGGACATCACCGTTTCGTTCCAGTGGAGTGTCTTACGCTTATGTGCTCCGAAATGTATGGAGCCTTGTTCGTAATCCATCATCACTTTCTGACGTTGAAACCAAGATTCGTCCAGAATGATATCCTCAGCGAGGTTTGCACTACCAAAAAGGTTTCGTGGTCCGTCACTTTTCCAGGGGTGAATGGCGTGCAAAACTTACCTTTGATTGCCATTTCTGTCCCTGCTTCGGCTAGATAAGCAAAGGCATGATAGGGTTCTACCCGTGAACCTGCGGGTATTCGATCTTTCCTGATCACGCACCTCGATGCTCCTGTATCTTAATAGTGCGTTGAAAGTTATCTTCTGTATGGTGACCGAGATTCTTGGTAGTGGGTTATCGTAGGTAATGTTTAGTTGCGCCAATTCGTTTTGCCCGACCGGGCTGTAGTCTGGCGTTGCTCGGCCGGTGGGTGGTTTCCCAACGCCTTGGTTGGGCAGTCTCAGTGCCAATATCGTTGTGGACAGAATGGGAACCTTGGTAGCTTCTCAGTTCTTCGTGGAAATCTGGTTGCAGGCGTTAGGACGGTTGTCCCTTTTGCTGCATCTTTTACGTTTTGTTAGATCTTTGTGAGGTGAGAGACCATTTACCATACTGTTGTCGGCATGTGACACTGAATTGGGTTCCTCAGTGTCGGCAGGAGGTCCGTGAACAGCTCTATGTCCGGGTTGGTGTCTAGTTTTAGGCGGTGCGCTTGCCGCATTTTAGTGCAGAGGAAGGCGGCTACTGATTAAGATGCCATAGCATTCGGATGTTATTTTGGCTCATGGTTGGACTATCGTACTTGTCCAGAAGGAACCTTTTGAATTCGTGGTAGCTGGGTTGGAACATCTCGTAGGCTTCCCACTATGTGGGATAAGTAAACAAACGTACTAAAATGACTCATTAAATTTTGTGTTGTCCACATGAGAAAGCAACTAATATTTTAAATGATTCGGTAAGTCTGCAACTCTCCATGCAGCAGTATGGAGCGAAATATATCACAGGTTGCCTAACTGTTATAGCAACGAATGCGATTTATCGACCTACAACACGGAGAATGAATTAATTAGTGAACGATTTTACTGTCCATAAACCCGAGCGTACTGAACACGTACAGATAACGAAATACCGCGTTGATTTTTTCTTAGTAACAAAATAGATAACAACCCATTAAAAGTATTTTAATGATGCTAGAAGTTTTAATCTTTCAAAGAAAATCATAAAGGATTTGCTGCAGCTGTTAGAACGCGTTTCAACGAATTGATAAGGCGGAGCTTCGAGCCTAGCGAACCTATTAAAAGTGGTTTTAACGATAAGCACGCGCGCTTTTTAACCTTTGCAGAGCGTCAGACTATTGTAGAATATATACTTCAGGAAATTTTTATAGAACGGTTTAAATATTCATTTCGATTGGACGATAATTAAACTTGTTAAATAGAAGTTCGTACAATTTGGGAATAACATAAAGAGCGTATAGTCGTTTAGACATTTTATGAGACACATATTAATATGATGTGACACAAAGTAGTTAGGAAAATAAAATTTATATATCATGCAGAAATCAATCAATTTCTGAAATGTAACGTAACAATCTTATTAGTGCCGATGGACCGACTTCGACACTTCTGCGTTTTACGAGCTATATGCATTTGTGGTTAGTAGGAAAGGCTCTTTTAGTTATGTGTGCGTCCGTGTGGAAAGGGATGGTACCAAATTGGTATACTACTTAAAAGTATCTATGGTTCCGGGTTGGGACCGTGTCATTTTATAAACTAAGGCTGAGGTTTTGCCCACTTTTGTAAGGGGCTTCATCAGGACAAGAAAAGAAAATAAGTAATAAAATAAAAATAATAATAAAGATAAGAATGATAATATTAAGTAGACAAGTGAAAGCCTCCAACAATATCACAAAAACCTTTACGGGGAGGATATTGTAAACAAAACAAATATCATTCTTATCTTACTTAATATTTTTATTATTTATTTTCTTGTCTTGTCCTGACGAAGCCCCTTACAAAAGTGGGCAAAACGTCGACCTTAGTTTATAAAATGACACGGTCCCAACTCGGAACCATAAATATTTATGACTCCGGCCGTGAAAGCCTCCGACAATACTACTTAAAAGGTCTTTCTAAGAACGTATTTATCAAATTGACATAGACGAACTAAGGAAGGTGGGGTTTGTAACATTAGCGTGCACCACATGTAAAGAGGTTCCGCTAAACATTGTCCAATTGCCTAATAAAAAACCTTTCGGATCATTTATAACCGATGGTCTTACAACCTATAAAGTTAATATATTTCTCAAAGTGGCGGACGTACAACTATACAACAGTGTGTGGGAAAATCAGGACTACTTCCAATACCAGCACGAGGAAATCGGCCAAGGCAATAAGATGCGTATGCAGGAAATAGTTGAAGAGCCATGACTAAAAGATTGCAACAAGCTGCAAGGACTACATAAAGAAATGGATCTAATTGTCTATGGAATCAAAAACTTTATATATAGAGACAAATTTCGGTACAGTCTGCAATTCGAATATCTAGACAGTCCTTTATATATCTAATGATTGGCAAGAATAGGAGACAGAAGACTTGGGCATCGATTTGAATTTTAAACTACGAATAAAAATTAGATAAAATTAAAACTACCCCGAACAAACATAAAGAAAGAACAGTTTTCTGTGCGTTACTTGGTAGTAAAATTAAGTTTTACTGAACCTACGCTTGGCTCGATAAATGTTTTTAAAATAAGTTATTTGTCTAATGATATAATAAAACTGTAGAATAGCATTGCCTTAGTCTTTATTTTTAGAAAATTGTGACGTCGGCGTGACCTTGTCTGAAACTAGGTAGCCGAACTATAGTGTTGTGGGTTTTTACCTACATAAAAATGACTACGAAGGTTTCTGCTCTGGTTAAGTTGGTAACTTGGCCATATAACTTTGTTTTAGGCACTGTGGATAACAAAATGTAGATGTAACATACCGGTCTCTGTTCCACTACTTATGTGATATGTCTATCTCTGTCTGTCTTTCAGATGGGGATTAACATTGAGTTGTGACGTCAGAGCTGCGCCAGCCTACAGAAAAATGCCCTACTCATCTAAACAAACAACTTTGATTCTGAAGACAGATCAGTCGTTATTTTAGTTATGTTATAATAAAAATGGCATGTTCCGTTTTCTGACTGGTGCATCTTCATTATCTACAGGTTTATGACCACACTTTTAAAGGGTTTATAAATATTCTTGTGTTATTGGGGCCGTTTTTATTAATTACGTTGAAAGAAAATACTAAACGTTTGGAAATTCTTTTAAATATGGGCTTTATCAAGAAAACATGCGAAACGTATTGTAAATGGGCTGCCGCAACGAAGCATCTTTGATTGTTTAGAAAGCATTTATTCAAAGATTACCTTCTTTTTTATTTATATCATTTGTCCTTGGGAATACGTTGTATAAAGTAGTATTTCAAATACAAACTCAACAATTTTATTTTTGCTTACCTGCAGTACTGTAATGATAATAATTATAGTTTGTTATAACAGTACAATGTAAGTTTATTGCTCTTTTTACAATAATTATTTTCATGCTCCGTTAAGCTTTAGAATAATTGTAACAAAATTCCTTAGACTTTCTATTGTATTTTTTAACCTTCAACATGGGTGAAATCAATCATTTTTCGGGTAATTTCCTTTCCACATATAATACTCCACACAAGTAATAGTTTGTTTGTGAAATAACTTTGAATATACAAGTACACAAGTTTAAATTAAACTCATTATTCACTTCCTTATGTATGCGAAAAACATTCGTCAGTAATAATTAAATAACAGCTTATCTAATCAACGCTTTTTTTTATCTAACATAATTGAGATGTACTAATTTAAATTGGTTCAAAACTTACCCATTCTATTTTTGTTTATTGTTATTAAACGCAGTAACACTTTTTCTTTCATTTGAAATGTCAAAGAAGTTACACGTTCGCAATCTAATTCAGTAAAAACACAATACGGTAAGGTTTCGTTTAGATTCCCACTTAAACTAAGTAGTAATTTTGCCCCGCTACCAACAAAAATTACTATCTACTGGTTAGTCACTGAAGATTACACTGTTGTGAAAATATCTAGGTTACTTGGTGTTTGTTTGGTTGCATAACGTATGAACGTCTTGCTGATTAGGTTGCCTATCGTTTCATTTACATTCAAATATTTGATATGGACCATTGTACTCTATGGCATGGACTCTATAAACATCATTTTCAGATTATTGTTTAATTGAGAGTCTATTTATGATCACTACACGTAGTGCGTGGAATAATAGATATCTCATTGCGTTGCTGCTGTAGACGTTTTCTTGCTTTATAGGCATATCTTGTTAAGTGATACGCCCTCTACCTCTATCCCAGCTGTTTCGAAGTTATCTAAGGGTGATGGAAATATAAACAAGGGCGATGATGCCTTAGAAAAGCTTTGTTTGTACCGTGTTTGTTTGTTAGCGGAATTGAAATGAATAAGAATTGCTCTGTTTATGAATGTAATTCATGGAAAAAGAAGAATCCGGAAATATCATTTCATCATTTTCCCAAGAAAGGGAAAGAACGTGCCATTGTTAGAACGATTTTTGGAAAGGAGTTTGTGGATCGACAAAAAATGTGGGTTCATAAGTTGAGAATTGGAAAGAAAGTTACACCCAATATGTTAGTTTGTTCTTTGCATTTTAGAGATTGTGATTTTAAAGGTAAGACTATATTTAAGGTTATGCTAAAGCTATTACACTTTGTTCATGTTATAGGCATTAATATTAATTTAAACTTTTAGGTTGCAAAATACCACATAGACGCATAAAATTAAAGGCGACTGCAGTCCTTCTCAGAATTTACCAAGAGCAAAACCATCCATTCTTGGAAAAAGTGAACGCAAAGAGCGTTTAATAAAACGCAACAAAACTATGCAATCGTCCAGTGAAGTTCAACAGCCTGTAGAGTGTATGAAAGTTGACGGTGATGATGTAAATTTAACACGGGTTGAACATACAGATTCAGAGCTACAAGCCGCAAGCAGTTTAATTGAATTACTACATTCACAACCCAATTACAAAGGACCAAAAACATTTAAAGATTTTGAAGTTCAAATTAATACTCCTGCAATTTCGACTGTTTTTGATTTGATTACAAGTGAAAAGGCTTTAATGAGTTTTAGTGGAATACAAAATTTTGATATACTGAATTGTGTTATAAATATTGTTACCACATATTATAAAGATAACAGAGTTCATAAACTGTCAATAAAAAATCGCATTTTGCTAACGTTTACCAAGTTAAAATGTGATCTTAGTTATGCGATTCTTGCAAGAGTTTTAAAGCCTACTATATACTTTCCACAATTAACAGAAATTTTGAGAAATATGCCGCATTGTTTTCAAGGTTTTGAAGACACTCAGGTTATATTAGATTGTACAGAAATTTTAACGCAAAGACCGAAATGTTTGTGTTGCAGAATACGATTTTATTCTCATTATGTCAAATCAAACTGTGAAGTTTATGACTGGTGTTTCGCCAGCTGGTCTAATTGCTTTTGTAAGTAAGGCTTATGGAGGTAGAGCTTCAGATAAGTGTATTTTTGAAGAAAGTGGTTTAATAAATATGTTATCAAAAAATGCTGCAATTATGGTTGATAAAGGCTTTTTAATTGATGATTTGTGTGCAAGTAAAGATATTAAACTGTATAGATCTCCATTTTTGAGAAACAATAGTCAATTAAGTAAAGAAGAGGTAGTTTATAGTTCCAGAATAGCTGCTGCTAGGGTACACATTGAACGTACAAATCAGCTAATTAAATTATTTAAGATACTAGGAGGTAAACTACAGTGGCCATTGGTCAAACATGTAGATGACATTTTTATCGTTGCCTGTGCTGTAACAAATATGTCATCGCCAATCTTAACAGATAATAAATTTCTAAAATAGTTTTTTTACGAGGTCCTTATGAAATCTTTGTACATATATTTGTTTAACAATAAAAAACCATAAACTATAGTACTTCATGTTATTTTAATTGTTTGCAACTATGGACATGCTTTACAGATATTTTATTTACAATGCTTACAACTAACTTATAACTACGGTTTGTACATGCTTCGTGTATCATAAATTTAAAGTACTTTTCTTTTACAACAAATAACATCCTTTTACTGTATTCATAATCAAATGGCACTTCTATTATGCACATACTGTTGTCAAATGAACAATAAATTGCAAAGTAACAAATATTTAAATTTAGTATAGCCATTCCTAACTATTTGAGCAAAATATTTGTTTCCTTTTAAAAATAAATACCATTAACAAACTCAACATAAGTTAGAGATTTAATAACATTATTTAAAGTTGATTTAGAGCCTAAAACAAAGATATTATTCGCAAAATTGGGACATGAATAAAATATTACCTTCGAAAGGACATTTGATCTCTAAAAGTGCAATGGGTTGTTCTTCGTGCATGACTACTCCATCAGGTGAAAATGCTAACCATTCATTGGGAATAGACACTATTAATCCAAACGTTTTGACATCAAATCCACTTGCATTTATAAAACAGTTTCGAGCATTTGGTTCTTCTTTTATTCCATGCTTTGTGTATTTATTTGAAAAAGGTTTAGGCCAAAAATATCTTTTACACTTGCTTTTCCCAACCTTTTCCTTTATACGTATAAATTTCGTAAATTCGAGATCCAGTTATCCTATACTGACGTTCTGAATACCATCTTGTGTTCGATGTTCTTGTAAGGTTTTCTACTGTGAATGAATCATTTGAAAAAGTATTTTTCATTACAGCACTCTTAATGAAATAATTTTAAATGACTAGTTCCATCATCAGAATTGACTGACAAGCATTATTCAATAAATTATTTGTTCCATCCGAAACAATAACATTAGGCAACTGATCTATAATTCGCCTTCGTCCAATACTAAAAACAAAATGATTTCAAAAAATTGTCATATTTGTAATAAATGCTCACCTATGTAACGATAATGCTGAATTAGGAAGCAATTTTGTAATTTCGGCTCGAATACTATCGGCATTTTCCTTGGAGAGTTTTATATCAATCTCTTCGACAGACGTACTATTATTAAAGCAAGACATTTTTTCTACTGGAATAGGCCGATATTTTTCGTTTGTGTCACGTTTTGAAATGACCAACTGCATTGAATGTCAGTCGGCGACAACATTTCTAATTTGTTCAGCGGCATCCTGCTGCATAATAATAAAATTGCCGATACATGTTTACAACGACCGCTATTTCCCGCTTTACAAGAGCAAACCATCGATTCCACTTCTCTTCGGCCATTTTTAACACTAAATTTTCCTCGTATTGTATGAGGAAAATCTTGCAGAGCACTTGTCTGTAAACACAATCCATATATATCGATGTTTAATTCTTCTCTATGTGTGATTCCACACAAAATCACGTGTCCGGCGTTATACACTTCTTCACCTTCATACACACATCTAGAATTTTCATTTGCGTCCAGGAATTTGAAATATGTGACTAGAGATAGATGAATATCCTTCTCCATAATCTAGATAAAAATCACGTTTATATTTTGATCCCTAATAAATTATACACATTATAATTACATTAAAATGTTAAACAGAAGAAGAATAACGGTAAACTTTAAGAAAAAAAAACAAAACGCATTTAAAATGAATTAATTAACAACTAAAATTAAATAGAAGGTTATGTTGACATTCCCCTTAGAGTAATTCTAAGTTGTACCACCATGTCGCTGCAATCTTAAAATGCGTTCCCTATACACCGCTTCTAGTATAACCCATTACTGCCCAGAATTAAAAACTTTCCTTTTCAACTTATTCTTTGCATATAGGTTCAGCACATTAGACACGAGTCTAAAAAAATGACAAAAAATGTGGTGCCCTTGGAACTTTTGGAAATGACTAACAACTCAAGTTGCCACTGAGCGTATAGTAATGAAATGGAGAACTTCTTTTAAGGTTTTAATCATAGATAAACATCTATGGTTTTAATAAACGGTTACTTAGAGTAAACATTAAACACATTAAAGCTAATGACCAACAGGAAAGTGAATGTCTATAAACATCAGGCAACTAGATCATAATTATATCACATTCACCCTTGCCTATAAATTATAACACGTATTCTACAAGGTGAGAAGGTAGCATTCTTGTTCTACAACTTCTACGTACACTAGGTTGAACGTTTTGAAAATTATTTAATTCGACTTGGGATTCAGGAGTGTCTGATTGCATTTCGTTAGTTTCGGGAGTTAAAACTTCTTTTTCGGAGTCTCTAATGTGGACATTAGGAACTGGAGCTAGATCTCATGCAGATACAGAGTTCATTCTTCCTTCAGAACCTCCAATCTGAGTATATTCAGCATTACCAACTGGAGCCAAATTCCGTGTAGATACAGAGGTAATTCTTCCTTCAGAATCTCTAATATGAGCATATTCGGCATTACTTTCGAGTAGTGTAACTTTTTGACTATGGGATCACATTTGGAATTACGAACAAATTACGAATAAATAGTGCCTCTACTTAAAAGCCACGTTGGAATCGTTTCTCCATTACCACTTCGCCTTTGATACCCGAACAATCGTTCAGGCGGAGTTTCATTTGTAGGGGTACAGAGAAAGCTTCTTATTGAATGTAGTACTTCTAGAAGTACACTTTTCTATTGAATTCTATTTCTAATTGAATTGTACGCCAGATGATACCATTGTACTTTTCAACTTAGCCATTACGTAAGGGTTATAAGGTGCAGTTCTGCTAGAAGTGATTCCATTAGAGTTCAAAAACATTTTTAATTCATTAGACATAAATGAGCTCCCTCTGTCAGAGTGTATATAAGAGGGAGTTCCAAAGAAATAAAAGATATTTTTGAGAGCAGCAACAATAGTTGAAGTCATATCTGGACAGGCGATGGCAAAAGGATATTGTGAGTATTCGTCAATGACTGTGAGAATATAACGATTATTAGTACAGGATCGAAGAGTGCCTTTAACATCCACATTTAAACGTTTGAAGACGGAAGTAGCTTTTACAAACTTTCCCTTAAATATATAAAATCTAGGCTTAAGTTCACAACATACTAGACAAGAAGAAGTCATTTTCTTTACATCTTCCATAGAATAAG
Organism: Platerodrilus igneus; assembly: GCA_036346225.1. Lineage (NCBI taxonomy): Eukaryota > Metazoa > Arthropoda > Insecta > Coleoptera > Lycidae > Platerodrilus > Platerodrilus igneus. The sequence goes on along the minus strand of JARFIW010000139.1, from coordinate 14,044,627 downwards.
GTAAATTTTTTATTCGAATCCAATGATACATTCGAGTAATTCCAGGGTGACAAAGTATTATGTAAATCCATAAGTCGAGCTTCGTTACCAGTTGTTGCACAACAAATACGAGAAAGTGCATCCACAGCAGTATTCTGAGGTCCAGGTCCATAAATAATATCTTAACTAAAACACGATAATTCTAATCTCCACCGTTGAATTTTTTCGTTCTATATTTTGCTTTTGGATTTTAGATCAAACATAAATGTAACAGAGCGTTGATCGGTGATTAGCTTAAAATATCTTCCCATTAGGAAATGCCACCACTTCGTAGTTGCTTCAACGATCGTGTATGCTTCTTTTTATACAGACGAGTGTCTACATTCTGATTGAGAAAGAGTTCTTGAAAAAAAAGGCAACAGGACGCCCAGATTGTGAAAGAGTTGCTCCTATTGCTTCATTTGAAGCATCAGTTTCTACTGTAAACATATCCTCACTATGTATGGGTGCGAACGAGGCATTTTCTATCTATTTTTTTTATACTATGTAACCTTCCTTTTCGTGCTTCTTTAATTTGTGTAATCGTGTCTTACCTCTATCATGTTCACCTATTCAATCTTTCTTAATAGATATTTACTTTGTTACTTAAATCTTCTGGGAGACCTTATCATCAGGGCTAAAACCGTGGGTTCTTTGTTTTATCTCTGCGATAGTATACACATGGAAATAATTTATCCAACAAAAACTTCACTGATTTAGTTTGAAATAAGACAAAACAACATGTGATATAAATACGTATAATAATTGTAATTGAACTAACAAGATAATCAAGCTGCAAAATTATTTTAGTAAAACTAATAAAAATTTAACCAATTTTAATTCTCTTAGAACTTTAACAAAACTGTAAATTTTTCTTCAGTAAATTTTCTTTCTTTTCTTTTAAATAATTACAGTGTAGCAAAAGGCTAACAAAATAAACCGTCGTGATATGAGCTCATGTCCCGGATGTTTTTACAAGATAAAATTTAGAACGTATTAATTCAAACATAAATTAAAGCATTGCATCTTCACAATGCAATTAGTATAGACACATTTGCGAAACAAACAATTATTATAAGTTTTTTTTTTTTTAAATGTAAAATGGATATATACATAAATACCTGAATAAAGTATTTTCAACGTCTTTGACCTCAACACACTTCAGGGCAAAACGCGATCACTGGACATAACAACAGATGGTGTGACCTCATGGCGGACACTCGAACACCTGATCCTCTAACCCAAAGAATCTTAATCCAAAAAAAGCAAGCTTTCCAGGAATCAATCCCAGATATAGAAACAGTGTAAATTAGTTCAATATCTCTGCTGATAATTTCTAATTTATTCGTTTTATAATACTCGAACAAGTATTCAAATTCACTTAAATGGCAATCTAACCAAAACCATATTGAAGTGAACAACACGTTTTAAATATTAAATTAATTTTGCTACAACAGATAATCTTATTTAAAATCATTGTATAATAAATAAAATCAGCTTACCCCTAGCCGGCAATTTAATTTATTTTTAAGAAGAAACGCTTCTAACAAGCAAACTGACTTTTGGAAAATAGCACGCTGCTTCGTGTCGATCTTCCACCAAAAGTTGAATAAGATAGCCCGATCTTATCAAGTGCGCAGAATACTAAAATATGCCTTTTGATCCCTACCTAACAGAATTTCGACTCATAAGACAAAGGAACTTGCTTTTCCGTTTAACGTATAATCTAAATGGAGGTGAATAAAGTTGCCTAACGTCCAGATTCGTAGCAGTTAAATCGAACTGTTACAACTACAAAAGACTTCAGGAGATAGTGGGAATTTGCTATGAGAAAGGATACTTATTTTGTGTGAAAAACGAGGAACATAATTTGAAAAATGGCAAACATTCCAACGACTCTTTCTAGTGAAGTTGTGTTATTTGGAGGTGGAATTTCATGCAACGCTCCGAGTCTATCAGGATCAGGCCTAATAGAATAGTAGGATATCAAATATCCTAAGTGGTAAATCGAAGGAAGAGGGAATTCGCTTTTCTCATTATTTATGGTTAGGTCGAATTTCTGAATAGCTTGTATAAAACGTTGAAGATTCTCATCATGTTCCTTCTGATCTCTACCACAAACAGTGATATCATCCAGGTAAGTATATGTATCTGATAATTTTTCATTGCGAATAATGTAGTCTATGCCTCTGTGAAACACATCTACTCCATTTGTTACTCCGCTTAAACTGTAAAAGTATACTGCAAGCCTCGGATGCAGTATATGGCCGGTCTTCATTTTTGATGGGAAATTGGTGAAATACACTTTTCATGTCAATTTTACTGAAGACTTGATACTTAGACGCAGTATTTACAATATCTTCAATATGCGGAAGAGGATACGCGCCTAATTGAGTGAATCTATTGATTGTCTGAGAATAATAAATTACCATACGTTTGCAGTGATTTTCTGAATATATAATTAGCACTAGCGTTCGCCACGGTGATTTACTATCTTCAATTATATCTTCACAGAGTAAGCGTTTAATTTCAGCTTTCATGAATTTGGAATCACTTTCAGTTTGTCTGCGAGATTTTATAGCAATTGGCTTACATTCAGGTGTTACATTTTCAAAGACAGTTATGGGTTCAATACTAGCTGAAGCTAAAGCACAAACTTTCAACGAACGTTTTAAGCCACCACTTTAGAATGTTGTTTCGTAAGATCGTGGCCAATTATTATATCTGAGCAAAGATTAGGGGGAATAGACAGACGAACATTAGGATAGAAGTGATCTTTGGTACGAAGATTAATAATACACTGTCCAGATGTTCTAAAGTTAAAGGATGTAGATGTCATTGTAACAGACTCTAGTGAAGACATTATAGGTAGTTTAAGTTTCTTTACAGGTTGGTCACTAATAAAACTACAATAACTACCAGTATCTATGAGCGCCTAGAGAGAGGAATTATTAACTTCTACACGAATCACAGCTTTTGCCAAACGTTCAGGTATGGGTTTGATATTGATAGAGCTAATCATAGAAGCAGAGTGATTTGAGTTAGACCCATTCTTTTGTGATTTACAAACCTTAGAGTAGTGACCTTTTATTTGGTATATATTACAAAGACTATTTCAAGCTGGACATTTGGATCGAATATGCCATTTAAATCCACAGTAGAAAGACTTTCTATAAGTAGCCGCTTGTTTGGTCTGTCTATTCGGTTTTTTGTTTATTGAACGCATGGACACCTTGTCATCTATTAATGCAAATTTAAAAACATACACTGAGGAACTTGATAAGCAATCTCCACTTAACACTTCCAAGTGCAAAAATGATAGCAATAAAACATTAACATCTAAGGATACCACAATTGTCTAAAATAATGAATGTAGTAGCATTGTATCTGACAAATTAAATTTTAATGGAGGAAACATCAGATCAACTGCATCTAATAATGAACTGCCAAGACTTCCAAAACCTAAGATAACAATACTTGCAGATAGTCAAGGACGGAAATGTGTATCCATGTTGCGTTCACTGATAGGTGATGACAATTTTAAATTATCATGTTTATTTAAACCAGGTGCTACATACGAAGCCGTTACTGAAAGTGTCGAATCTACTATAAAAAACTTTGCCATGGATGACTATTCAGTCATTTTAGTAGATTTCAATAATGCTATTCGTGGGAATTCTATAGATAAAGAGAAGTTTCGTAATATATTAAAGGTTGCCACAAATACTAATATGATATTTGTAATTGCACTGTATTGGTTAGGACGTCATTTGAATCAATTTATTTACAAACTTAATTTGGATATTTATAGAGTGAAATAGGGCATAAAATTAGAAAACAATAGAAGGGGAACGAGCTGTATACACATGCTGTGTGAGAATTTTAGGGAACTATGTAGGCTAGCTCAGAATATAAATAAGTGCAGGTACGTGTCCAACCAGTTTTGAGACGGAAAACCTAATGACGAAAAAATAAGCGCAGATAAATCTGATGATTAGTATAAACAACTAGTTGTTGGTTGCGAAATATCTGCAACTAATGTTGACTGTGCGAAAAGATATATTGGAAAATATATTAAATCGATAAATGGTTAAGTGTTGGGGGAACTTGGCAGTCATAGGCTGCTTACCTCCCTTCACAACCACTGAAGGTCGGAGAAATAGGGTATATAATTGTAAAACAATAGAAGGTGACCGAACGGCATCTAACAAGAAAGAACAGCGCCTATGAGGAAAGACAACAAACATAGAACAAGAAGAAAATTGTTGAAAGCATATGTGTGGAGCACACCACAGTATGCCTATGAAATACAGGCAGTCTGAAACGCAAACAGAAAAACGGTAGCAGCCTTTTGAAATGCTGTGCTTCAGATGTATGAGAACGATAGCATGGACAGACAAAGATAATAACAAATAGGTTATAGAAATAGTAGGTGAACAAGGATATCTGGGGAAAAAGATAAGAGAAATAGAAGGGCAGAATACGTTCTAAGGCATTTTTGGGGAATAGTATGGGATATATGACAAGCAGTGATAGAAAAAAAGAGGTAGATGTAGACCTAGATCAGATAGTGATAGATGCAGACTGTGCAAATTTCAGGAAATCTGTAGGTTAGTTCAGAATAGGAAACAATGATGGTACGCATCTAACCAGTTCCGGGACTGATGACCTAATGATGATGAACAAATTTTTGTCTTTCGGTTACGCCCATTTCCTTAAATTTAAAACAATGAAAAATATTGTGAATCCCTCTTAGGCAAAATTTGCAATTAGCGTTTCGCATTTGTTGACGAACACAAATTATTTTCAGCTGTAGAAGTTCTGCCTTGAGAGTTACAGTTTTGAGGGTTTACTACCAAAGTAGTTGTAGCATGTGAAGACTGTCTGTAACTGGATGTTGATGACTGGATGGTCATTTTATTGTTGGAATACTTTGAGGGTGATTTGCTCAATTCTGTAATTAATGTCCGTTTGTCTAAAAACTCCAAAAACTTGTTCAAATTAGCCTTTGTATTGGGCTTCCTTTCACCCTAAAATGTTCTGTTAGAGTAAATGTTCAATTTTTTTAGTATGATATGAACAACCATTACATCCTAAACTAGTTCACCTAAATTCTGCAAATAAGAAATTATTTGCTTTATCCCAGCAATAAATTTGTGTAACATTCCTGTGTCGTTATAGTTAGCAATTGATAAATACATTAAATTCTTAACATGACAATCAATAATTAGATAATGATCACCATACCTTTTTTGCAATATATGTGAGGCTGCTTCATATAAAGCCTCTCACTTAACAAGTATTATTATTCTTTAAACATATGCCACGGCATAAACAAATTCAATTGTAGCTCAGGGGTAACATGAAACAAAATCTCCTTCCCCAGGGAGGTTAGGCACAGGCTTGAATTACGTAGAAACATTTTCCAATAATATGTACAAAAACATATAAGACTACAAACTTATTCTATTAAATTGCCAATAGATCTTCTATAGGTCTAGACGTGATACAAACAAAACTTAGATACTAAACAAAACACAAGACATTTACAGTAACCATAAGCAATCATAAACGAAATTAATTACTTAGTTCGTACGCAGTACAGACTTTTGATACAGCAAAGTGCACGCAAAACGACAAGAAAACATTGTTATTATTGGGATATCGCAAGCAAAGCTGTACAGGTAGATGTCGTCCACTTAACCATTTTGAAGTTCTGCCGCGCATCAATAAGGAAGGTCGAATTACATCAAAAATTACAGTAGGATAATATATTTGTTCAAACTTACTTGTATTCCAAGATAAAAGTACGGAAAAGTAGCGAGATACAGCACAAAACATACCCGACTTTTTATATCTCTTTTTCGACTTTTCTCTCCTGTCATACTTGGGACAGCCGCCCATTCGATCCTCATTCTCGATCCTATCGCTTTATCATGACGTATCGTAGTGAAAGTGCGGCCGATTCTCAGCTACAAGGCTTTCTTACTTCATGTTGATATTGCGACAGTATAAATTGAAGTGAGCGCTTTTATCGGGTACACTAAAGTGAAAGCGCTAACAGTTTAATATGTAGTTGTAATAAAACAAATGGCAAATGCAAAAGGAGTCGCCGACGAACCGTAACATTCATAAGAATTACTTTTCACTGACAATACCGCGATTAAGCGTAGTGCTTCGTCTTTTAGATGTTTTCGTAAATACAGCAATTTTTCTATACTTACTAAATGTGGATTTTTATCATCACAAAAACAGGTAACTGCAATGCTTCTATATTCCTACAGCCATTAGGGTTTTGATTAATTTTGGGGTCACCCATTTGCCAGCTTATCAGATATGACTTACGACTGTAAGGTTGCTTGAATTTCATGACAGTGTACACATTTGCTACCTGTTCAATTTCTATTAAATCAAAATCGTCAGTAGTTCCTACCAATTGGTGTCTCACTTGCATAAATTCCTCAAAACTCGATTTTAAAAGTTCAAACTGTACATTTACTATTCCTAAATTAATATCCCAGGAAATTCTACTAATATAATTCTCAGTCATAATAATGCTGGCTTTTACAAATTTTTGATCAGTTAACAAAGATTTTATACTTTTATTCATGATTTTCGAGAATTCATTTAAAATAAAATATAATAAGTAGCTACAAAATTTTTCATACTGTTGCAAAACATAGTATGCCTACCTGAACATCAATCCATAAATAACTAAGCAAAAATTGTATTGCAATAAATATTTCAAACTTACTGTAGTCTGGTACAAACAGTAACAATGCCTCCTTCCACAAGGAATGAGCTCTGTGTGGATGACGTCCTTGTCTTTAACTGGGTGTTATAAACTTGTTTCAAGACTGCAGATTTTAAGACCCTCATACCTGCATCTGTGTCCTTTAAATATTTTCATGAAAGTGCTGCCCTGTATAACCTAAATGACCACTTGCAGAATTATTCACACTTTAGGATGCATCACAACTTTTACTTTATTCAATAAAAAATGCTTTTCAAATCGTGCCATGCCCTTACTAACTAGACAGTTCTTTTCCAATAAAATTCAAAATCAAATTTAAGGCTCCTGGAACCATTTTAATATTATTGCAACATAATTTAACTCGATGTATCCATAGGCTCACACGCATTAACATTAGGAAACAGTTAATTAATAACTAATAGACTGTATTAAAAGGTTTATTAATTAGTCAATCTGAAAATAATATGCAATGACAATATACAACTACATATTGTGACGTTACGATTCACCTTCAAACTAGAACTAATTATTTAAATATTCGAGTGTAGCAGGTCTAAGGGTAGCTAGACCCTTGTTGACTCATACACCACTATTCTTAAATCGTAATATAAAGAATTATAGTTACGTATGGCTACCAAGGAATAGTGTGGGATATATTAGAAGCAGAGAAAGGAAAAAGAGAGATACAGGTAGACCTAGATTAGAACATTGCACACAGATAGTCAAAGATGTAGGTAGTTAAAATTTCAGGGATATGCGTAGGGTAGATCAGAATAGAACACAATAGAGGTACACGTTCAACCCGTTTCAGGACAGAAAACCTAACGAAGAAAAAGTAATTATATTTCAACCTGATGATAGTGCAAAAGGAGTCATTGGAAAAAGTGATTCGACAAATGTCTAAGTGGTGAAGGATCTTGGTAGTCATCAGGTTGCATAATCCCCTTCGTGTACCACTGAAGTGATGTAGGGACAAGTGTAAAAGATATTATAAAAAGAGATTAGCATAAGGATGTGCTATATTTAACAAGAAAAAGCAGCTGTTACGTTTGAAAGCAGTATACATAGAAACAAGGAAAAATTGTTGAAAGCATATGTGTGGAGCACAGCACTGTATGACTGTGAAACTTGGACAGTAGTAGAAGCGGACAGGAAAAATATAGAAGCCTTTGAAATATATTGCTACAGATGTATGATGAAGATATCATAAACATACAAAATTAAGAATAAAGAGGTTTCATAAATAATAGGGGGAAGAAATATATCTGTGGAAACTAGTAAAAAATGGGAAAGATAGGTTGATAGGACAAGGAACGAGAGAATAGTGCGGAATATATTAGAAGCAGAGAAAAGAAAAAAGGGAGGTAGATGTAGATCTAGGTTAGACTATTGCACACAGATAGTGAAAATATAGGCTGTGGTAATTTCAGGAAATGTGTAGGTTAGCTCAGAATAGGAAACAATGGAGGTACGGGTCTAACCTGTTCCAGGATTGAAGACCTGATGACGATGAAGATACGGGGATCATATAGTTATATTAGCAGAAACAGGTAAGAAGTTGGAAATAAGACTAAATAAAATGAAACAAATTGAAGACACAGATTTAGACATGAAAATCAACAATACCAAAATAAATATAATGTCACGGTAAATAGGATTGCAGTTGAAAGGTAAAAGTAAATTTAGTGTCGAAAAATTAGAAGTGAAGCAGTTTTATAATTTATAAAGTTGGATTGACAATAAAAGTAAAAGGATGTAAAAGCATAATACCCCAAAGAAGGAAAACCTATGTGGTGTAAGATACGTTAATGAAATCTATGATGCATATGTTTCAGCCAAATGCTTTATATATAGCTTGTTGCTGATTCAAACATCATATGCGTTTATAATTCTTGTGTAAATTACCGTATTACTATTAGATAAAACAATGAAAACTTCTTTATAACAAACAAACAAAACTAATTTTTTTTCATTTCTGATGTTGACAGAACAGAACCACAACATACTAGATTACAATAATTACAAAATGTACCTGCGGTTATACAAATTACAACGAAAACCTGATTTATCTTTCAAACGAGTCTGATACCACATGGCTCAAGAGATTACACCAGACAGACTGGTATAATTATAACCCTAACTAAACTAGCAGGTGTGACCTTTACCACAATTTCACACTTGCTAAATAATGTAAAAATGCATATTATTATGAAATGTCAATTTATAATTCTGTACACCCCCGGCTTGAAAATGTTGTTTCAAAACAACACAATTACAAGGAGTCCACACTAATTTACGCAAACTTTTAGTTGCTCTTACAAGGAAGTAAGCACAATCTATTCACTACACGCTGCACTTCACCAAATAGAGTTTGAGCTTGCGCACCTTACTATCTGGCTCAAAAATTATAACACTCACCCACCTCAATTATCTTTAATGAGCACCAACTAGTCTATTTGAAGATTATCACTTGAACACACAATTTTTGCCGACTCTGCAATTCACTAATGTAGTCTTCCGACCATCTGTTCCAAAAGTGTTGATACAGCATCTGAATATGTTGATATCTTGAAAGACGATTGACTGGTATGTCCATCATATTTGCATCTGGGAGTGCCGATAACCAATGGTCAATTAAAAAATGTGACAGTGTTATCATATCATAGTCATCTGGGATTGATGACAATGGAACCATAGAACGAGAATTAAGGACTCACTCGATCTGTGTAAGCAGTGTGCAAACACCTGCGAAGTTAAACGAAGTATTCCCAATTACTCATTTTAACTGTAACTTACAAGATTTTACTCCTACTTCCCAAATACCCCCAAAATTTAGAGAATTTGCTGGTATGAATTTCCACGAAATCCTTTCATTTTCCAACGAATTTGATAATTTAGCAGAAGGATCGTTCACACCAACTACACCCATACCTCGCTTTACGGCCTAGATACGTTCCACGAAACTTGGCTGCAAAGCGAAAAGCCATATAAGGAATCAATTATTCTAATACAAATTCAATGGGATCGAATCCAAATTTGTTAAATATGTAACATGGTTTATCATTCAAAATGCATTTTATCAACAATAATCTATAAACAAAAATGAAACAACTTCATGTTACATAAAATATATGTATGTATACATACCTAATTTTTTTTAAAATGGCTTTAATCTGAAGACGATGAAGAAATGGTAACCTGCAGATCACTGTCGTCATTATGAGCACACACTGAATAACGCTCGTAAACAATAGAAAAGAGTGTGTATTGAGATTGCGCTTGTGCAAGATTGGCAACATGTAGATATATCGACATCAAAAAAAGTTTTTTTTGCCGTTATAGCGAAACATTTTAGGCCGTAAATTGAAAACGTGCCTTAATTGAAGAGGGCCGTTAAAGCGAAATGCTGTATAAAGAGTGGTCGTATAGCGAGGTATGACTGTAATTCAGGGTTAGCCCCCACAAAGGTAGAACCTTTATCGGATCAAACACAAGTAGGCTTACCTCGCCTACCAACAAATCTATGAAAAGTAGCCAAAAATACATCAGATGTCAAATCTGTAACCAACTCAATATAAATATCCTTTGTTGTAAGGCATATGAAAAGACAAATATAACATTTTGATAACCTTGCTCCTTTACCATGTTTGTTTTTATTGTATATAGAGCCTGCACAATTAACGCCAATGTTATAAAAAGAAGCAAAAGATGCACACTTCTTTGGGTAATATACCTATAATTTGACCCATTAGCCTAGGATTCGATTTCAAATATTTAATACAATAAATGACACTTTTCTAGCCAAATTTTTACCACCAATAACCCAATGTTTATCACGCATTAAACTCAATAACATTTGCGGACTTGGATGTAATAGTCTTTTATGTTCCACTTCAAACAATAAAAAAATTAATCTGTGTTTTGCTGGAAGAAGAGCCGGATGCCTTTTTTCATAATCGAATTCTTACATCTGTAATCTTCCTCCCACCCTGAGAATATCACCATCATCGAGAAAAGGACTTAAATTGCGAATTCTCTTCATTGAAATGTCTAACTTGTTTTCAAAATTTCTTATTTCTTGACCATAAACCTATCATTGTACTACTCTTATTAATGCAGTAGGAGAACACTTCAATTCACCAACATCTAAAGCTTTTCTAAATCTGGATCTTTTTCCAATTAAGATCTTTCAAAACCAAAACAATTCTTTTGAGTTGATTAAAACTACTGAAGTTTTGAAAGGGAAAAACCATCATTTTCGACAACCAAACTACAAATGTTTTCCTTTTTTTTTAATTTCTGTCAAATTAATATTTTCCAGTAAATTAGGAACAATCCATGAACTTGGATTAAATGGTAGTAATTCTGGACCAAACCACCATTTTTTACAATTCAATATTTTTAAGGGAGATGCCCCTCGAGATAACATGTCTGCAGGATTATCTTCAGACTTTACACAGTTCCAACTACCAACTTCAGTTAGCTCTTGAATCTGAGTGACTCTGTAACAACAAATGTTTGTAAAAATGAGGAGAAATTTGAATCCAATTTAACACGACAGTAGAGATACCACAAAAATACACTATTAAATGTCAACTCTATACAAGTATTTACCTAACTAACCAATTTAGCAAGCAATAACGTGCCGCATAATTCTAAACGAGAAATTCCTAAATATTTAAGTAGAGCCGTCCTCAATTTTGAACAAAGCAAAGAAACCGTCACTTCATTGTCAGGTGTAATACTCTTTAAATATACACAAGCTCCATAAGTTTCTGCTGAAGTGTCCAAAAACCCACAAATTTTAATTTGCACAGGATTAGTACAAATTACTTGGCGATCAACTTTCAACTGATTTAAATTCAAAAATTCATTTTGTAATATTCTCCACTTTGAATCAGTTTGCATGGCCAATGTTTCATTTTATGCCAAATTGTCGCACCATAATTTTTGCTAAGATTATATAAGGTCCCAACAAACCGAGGGGATCAAATATTCTAGAAATATCTGACAAAATTGACCATGTATTTTTCGATCCATCTACCTTAAAATTCCATAGATTATTTTACAGATTCAATGCGCAGCTCCTGACCATAAGATCCAATGATGCTTTGTTTATACTCCCTGTATGTTTGTTGTGGTTTGTTTTGTATTTTTCTTAATCTTTTTAGGGTATTAAACCACTCAGAGTTTTTAAATTTGTCTTCATTTACGTTTCGATCCATGACCTAGGACTCTGAGTGGTTTAATACCCAAGAAAGATACTTTGTTTATCATTATCTAATCTAATATAGATGTAGCGCCAGTATACCACCATTCTATTTCCATAACGTAGAAGGTACCGAATGTATTTCACCATCTAATTTCCAAATATTAGACCGTGCCGAATATAGAAAGCTGCCCTAGAATTTTACCATTTATTTTCAATTTAAACAATGCCTACATAATGAATGTCAGTTGCCGCCTAAACCATGTATATCATTGCAAGCTTCGAATTTCAACCTGGTGGTGATCTTGCAATGCCGACAGATTACATCCTTAACTGAGAATATACGTGCTTTAGTTTAATGCTTGCAACGAACAAAAGGTTTAAGTAATTTTACAATAAAGTACTTTTTTCTACATGCCAACCATAATTTTACCTGCAGTATGAAATTATCTATACTAATAAACTTGTACGAGTTAATGTTACTCTTCAATACAATATAATAGCGAAGGTTCAACCACACGAAGGACCTCTAATTTTCAAATTTTAAAAAGCACAATGTAGTTATTGATACACTGTTTCTTTGTACGTTGTAACCACTTACAATCTTCACAACACTAACAAAACAATTTACACTTGTGGTTAAAACATCTGATATTACGATATGACTAATTACTAGTAATTAAACCTTCAAAACAGCTAAAAATTCATGCTCTAAGGATCAATTTTATATATGCTTCAGCCAAATGCTTTACATATGGCTTGTCGCTGGTTCAAACACCATTTACGTGTATAATTTTTGTTTGAATTACTGTACTGCTATTCAATAAAACAATGAAAATTTTATAATGAACGAACGAAACTAATTTATTTGCATTTCTGATGTTGGCAGAACAGAACCATAACATACTAGATTACAATAATTACAAAATATAGCTGCATTTATACAAATTACAACGAAAATCTAATTTATTTTTCATACGAGTCTGATACAGCATGACTTAAAAGATTACACTTGACTGGCGTATAATTTTACACTAACTAAACTAACAGGTGTGACCCATGTTGCCACAATTTCACTCTTGCTAAATAATGTAAAACTATATATTATGATTAAACGTACACTTACAATTCTGTACCGATAGCACTAGCTGTCGAGAAAAGACTATTGAAAGTCAATGTTTGGAGCATAGCGCTAGATGGCTGTGAAACATGGACATATAGCAAAGAAGAAGTTAGAAGATTTTAGGATGTAATGTTATAGGAAAATGCTCATGATCTGCTGGATAGATAAAATGAGCAACAACAAGAGACACAGAAGTATCACAAATGTAATTAAAAGAAGGCATGAATGATAGAACGATTGCTCATATTTTTGGGCCTCAAGGAATGGTTTAGATAATTGTCAAATCTTAAGTATACAGTTTGCAATGTAAAATTTTTTTTTGAATATTAACACGACGTATTTAGTTGGCGAATCGAAATTTAGTTTTATAATAGATCAAATTATCTGCAGCCATACACCATTTTGCATCAAGTAATTTGTTGAGAAAAGTTCGATTAATTTTAAATTGCACCAAAAAAGACATACAGATTGTAAGTTAATTTTATACAATAACTGTACGAGAGAAAACCTAAAGTTTACCTAACTCTATACTGTAGTTATTCTAGTCGTTGTTTGTCCCAAGCAAACACAATATCGACCAATTAATTTATGAATTACATTTTCAAATCAATCTTGGTATTAATATAAATCATAAATGATTTGTGCCTGCAGTGTTCGACCTCTTTCCAGGAAACGGACGGGTTGAATATAGATCTGTAAAAGGTGGTTTAATTATGAGTGCGTAGATGTGGATGATGGTGTTGTAAAAATCGACGACTGGTGTTGCCTATATTGTACTATTTTTTCTGAAGTTGCTGAAGCAAGTTTAAGGAGTGCTGCATTCAAGAAAGACAGCGCAGCTACACATAATCAAGTCAGTGCTGGCCAATAAGTTATACGGGCCACACAGTTGACTACAAGGTCTACCACAACTAGTAAATGTCATAGGCAATGTTTGGAAAATTTACGGGAACAAAAGAAGTTACTCGAAGAACAGTAAAAATTAATACCAAACAAATTACCTATTTGTCAGTAAATGACAACGCTTATGGTAGCGTCTGATGATGAAAGTCAGAGGTTACATGATGATGAATTAGTAAGAGCAGATCCAAAAACCAATTTGGAATTTTCTGGATACATTGAACAAGCAGCCATCATGGGTACGTTGTCCAATGTATCAATATTCAATAACCAAAATTAGAGTCCAATTGATTAAGAAGCAACACAACGGGGTTTGCTACCTTCCTTTTGGCATTCATGCAGAAAGACGTTCCGTGACATCCTTCGGCTCCATCATTGCAAGCACAAAAAGAAACGTGGCACCAACTATCAATGCAGCTATTCTTGCAGGAAAGCAATTAAGTTCAACAACTATTACCAAATATACAGTCTAGTCACTCTCTGCTGCAGAAAACGCATGTTGCTGCACCACTATAACTGCTTGGAATCACAATTACCAATGTAACGTCTCCCCCTTTTTTTAAACATTGGTTTCTTTTATTTGTATTGGTGACAAATAAAACACCTAAAACGGGTACCTACAGTTTCAATATAAAAACAAGCTATTGAGTCTATTTTTTACTCTTTCTTTTATAACAATCCTGCAACAGAATATTTCTAGAAGATAATCATTATCCCTTATTAAACACGATAGGGGATACTTCTAACACCTTAAATTTTGTAGAATTTTAATTTTAAAAAAGCTTTACCCTGACTTCCAGTACTTGTTCGTGAGCCACTTACAAGCTTTTACCTAACTGTATTCAACCTTATTTGAATAAAAAAATAAGTCTTTACAAGCAACTTCTTTACTCGAATGTAAAAACAAAATACACCACGGATCTATTTCTATGCATACCTAATTCCCTAACTAAATACTCTTAACCTAGTTATTTTGTATACTACAGACAAGTATGTCATAAATCGCCTTAAGGGTCAATTTAACATTAAAATTACTTACATTACAGAGCCTGGGTAAGCGTCCTGGTTGACGTGTGGCGCCGTTGTTTGTAATACACTCGCGGTATTTGGGTAGTTTATTGTCTTCGCACGAAACATTTTCACTTTCTATGCTAATAATGTATATAGTGGCTATACCAATTATTACCTGCTAAAAGTCGCACCGCAGGGTTGCTTTGTCGGGCTAACGGTATTTAGTTAAGCTTATAAATACCTTTACTTTCGTACATTGAAAGTGAAAAGACCGGGGCACCTGGATGTTTAACAATCCGTGCTCACTCTCCAATCTAATTTAGTGAAATCAGTTTATCTGGACCATTAATCGCGCCCACAATTTATTTAATCAGTTACACTTGGGATGATAAATCGCTTAAAATTGGAAATGAACCGCTCTCGATGCGGTCAACGAAATATTAATTACACTTTGTATTTACTCAAGGCTCCCCTCGAAATAAAAACTTTTTTTTCTAATATTCTAGTAATCAACGATTACTAGCGAATGGTTTCGCACTACCCTATCTAAGACTCGAAAATAATAATAATAATCCTAAACTGAATACACGCTGGTATTTATCAATTTTCGGTTCTTTGTTAAGCTTTCTGGAGCTTTAAAGTGTTCATAAAGAACTTCAGGGTACTCTTAACCTATCAATTTCCTTTCGAAAGCACCCTTATTGGTGTGCTAAAGTCCAGTTTCCTACATAATATCCTACTATTACTTCCTTGTTTACAAACTACGTTTAAACTTGACCTACTTAAACATGCTGGCAATAAATTTATGCAAATATTTATTACTATTAACTAACGTGATTTAACTTCCCCTCACGCGGACTTGTTATCAAATTACTCTAAAAATCGTGCTTTACAAAACTTCCTGAATAGAATTTTGATTAGTTATTTAATTAAGCGGTAAAACCCCTATGTGTTGATAAAAAGATGGCGGGCTATTCCAATCTGGTGATGCCTCAGCATATTTATTGACAGTGACTATAAATCATAAGTACCACATTGCCATGCGGTGCCATGTGGTCGGGCCACATGTCCTTATAGCATTTACTTTTAATTTAAATTAAAAGGAGATGTTACACTAAGCTTAACGGTTCCGAACACAAACAATCAAACAACAAGTAAAAATGCCATTATGTCAGGTAGGTCAGTCAACCTTTTAAGACATATCTCCATGTCCACTGAATTCAGTACATATTGCAGCAAGCAGTCTATTTCAAGAGACCTTTCATCTTTTGATGGAGATCCTAGGAAGCGGTATATCGTAATAAGTAGTTTCAATAGATCAACAGAACTCTGTGGATTTAATGATAGTGAAAATTTAATCCGTGCAAATAAAGTAGGATAGGATTTTGCTCAGAAAGCGGTACAAGAACTTCTGCACAAACCTCATTGTGTTAAAGATGTCATTGTCAACTTAAAAATATTATTTGAAAGACCTGAGAAAATTTTGGATGACACCATGCACTGGTGAAGATGGATAAATTGGAATCATTAGTTGAATATGGCATCACTGTACAAAATCTCTGTATTTGTCTTCAAGTTAGCGATATAGAGGAATATTTGAACAACTATCCATGCTCATGCACAAGCTAATGTTAGCTACCTGCTCAACGGAAGGTACATTATAATGTGAATAAGGGCCACTATGTTTGCGGCCATGTCTCCAATGCTCCACCCGAAGTACTACATTGGGTTTAAACACGAAAATATAAACGTGCTTCAAATTTTATTCTGACTCGAAATTTATCGATGCTAAATAAAAATTTACTAACTGAAACTAAAATAGGGTTTAAATAATGGTATCCCTAACATTGATTTTGGAGTGTGCCCGATCAACAAGACACCAGCAAAAATGAAAGCGGAGGGATCTGTATTACTGGACCTGAAGGGTCGACTTAAAACTATCCAAAGCTAGCTAACAAATTTTAAACATGGATTCAAATTTTCTAAGCAATTGCCAAATATATTTATAGCGAATCCAGCTATTTTGCCTGCTCTATACATTTACAAGTCGTCCTCCTCGGTCTAAATATTTTAATCTAATTTTTACCCTAGAATCTTCCCTAGCGTTCACTATCATTCCCCTAACTTGACATATTATAATTACATTCTTCTTTCCTATAGATACTGCAACAAAAAATAGGCAGCAGAACGTCAAACGAATTAAATCAAGGCACAAACAATAAAAGGAGGCAAAAATATAAATATAAAAATAAATACCCGTACGAGGTTTCTAGTCCTCCATTGGGCGCCTCCCCAGGTAGCGGATAGGGAAAACCTCCCAGATATGGGTGGTACCGGAGAAATGAAATACCCGGGGTAGACCAAAACTGGAGTTGCGTCTGTTTTCATAATAAATGGCAGCAAACATCGGCTGTTTCCATGTTAGTAGCGGATGAACCACTGCCCTGGGACTAATAATCTCAATTTTAACCATGGACTGGATACAAATCCTTTCACCAACACAAATATCAAATAATGCATGTTGGAAATTTCTCTAATTAGCACTACTCCAGGAGGTACCTTAAACGGGGAATCCTTTGTCGCAAAAAGAGGCGCAATCGGGCTATCGCACCTGGAGAGCCCGAAACAACATGCAAACAATAAAAACAAGAACCCCAGAAAACACCAACTCTCAAGATCAAAACAAAAAAATATGTTTCTTTGGAACGCCAAATATAAACTCACTGCTAAAAACAGGAAAACTTCAACAACTGACCAAAATACTAGATGAATATAAGATCAAAATCCTAGCCCTCCAAGATACGAAATTCACAGACGAAATTATAATGGAATCGGAAGGATATAGGATCTTCAAGGACAAAAGAGGCCTAAACCCAATGAGAAAAGGCATACCACACCTAGGAAACAACTTTATCGTGAACAGGAATATAATCAACTCTATAACAGACTTCTACTGACCAAATGAAAGACTAGCAATCATGACACTAAGATGTGCAAATAAGACCTATACCCTAATAAACTGCAATGCTCCCATTAACGAACACAGCAGAAGAAACCCAGAGAAAGTTGAGAAATACTAAGAATCCTTAGAACATGAACTATCAAAGATCCCAAAAAAAAATATTAAGATCCTGCTAGGTGACTTTAACGCACGGATCGGAAGAGAAAGAAAATACAAAAAAAACAGTAGGAGAATACCCTCCCCACAAAAGAACCAACAAAAATGAAGAGAGACTGATAGAATTGTGCAAAGGTGCTAATCTTAAACTAATCTCCACAAATTTTAGACACTTACCAAGAAAACAAAAAACATGGAAATCATCAAATCACAGCTTGGGGAATTCCAGATCAATCACGTCGCCATTTCATTCAATAACCAGAAGGAAATTATGAATGTAAAAGTTCGGAAAGGTGCAAACATTGAAACAGATAACTACCTAACAACACTAAAAATGAAATTTATCCCCCCAAAACAATTAACAATAATTCTAAAATACAGAGGATTAACCTAAAAATATTAAATCTAAAGAAACATGAATTCCAGGAAAAACTAAACATTGAAACATAAGAATGAGATGAAATCAAAACAAAAATAGTCAAGACATGAATGGAGATAGCTTCACTCAAGAGGCAGAGGAAACACAAGTGGTGGAATGAACAATGCGAAAAAGCCCTTGAATTTAGGATTAAGACCTGGAAAAAATGGCACTCAAGGATACCAACCACCAAACCTATGTTTCAAAAACGACACTAAGTTGGAATGTAAAAGAAACGTTCTACAAAGTAGGTAGAAATTTTTATGGTTCATAAATTAAGTCCGAAGATGCTTTTGAAAGTATTGGAATTTTGTTGGTCCAGTTCGTGCATATAACAAAAACGCATGGAAGTTAGCATGGTCCAGTCCAAGAATCACGCAGCTGTTCGTGTTCGCTGGAACCTGTGGATTTGACGTCACTTGTTTTCTGAAAATGTATGTATAAACAAATGCCCAAACATGTTGTGAAGACAACATGTAAAGAACACCTGCAGAGCCAAAGTAAGAGATTAAATTATTCTTGCATCATGCCTACGTTTGGCAATCTTTAATACCAGGCTGCTTCAGAAAATATTTTTATACTTATCTATTTTGACAAATCCATTTCGCATATTAAAAAGGACCTTAGTAAATTTTTGTTGACAATATTAGTTCAATACAATTACAGTTATTAAATTTTATAAATTAATGTGAACTTAACGAGTTCTTATTGATGTTTCATTTACACATGATTTCACTTACAATTTTTAAATAATAAATTAATAGAGAAGTAGTTAAAGTTTTATAAAGTGTAAACAGAAAAAGGAAATCTAACATTTCTGGTATAAATTCAAATTAGATTTTTCTAACTAAATTAACATTTGAAGTCTTGATATTTTTCTTTGTATATATATAATTCTACCTTATGAATAGACGAAGCTTGTATTATCTTTTCTTAAATATAAATTTTATATCTACAATTTATATGAAAGTACCATTTTTAATTAAAGAAACAACATTTAATTTTCTTAATTAATTGTTTTATTCTGAACAAGTACGTTCAGAAGTAAGGTGACAAAGAATAAGACCAAATAGGATAAAGCAGTAAACCCAATTTAATAAGGAGCTTTAATAGCCTTTGCAGTATTTAAAGAACAAAACCTGTGTTCATATTATTGTTGCCTGATTAACCTTTGTTGTTTTTTTTTAGATGAGGTAGCAAGAGAAAACTTCTTGTGTCCTCATTTTAGTATATTTAATTAAATTTTCTTTACATCTCCTGCATCAGCAGTTAATACGTATTCCTCCTTAAGGACGCCCAAGTCCCCTTCGGGAAACCCTGTGTTTAAAATTACAGACTTGGTGGCGTCCTGTTTAAACCCCTGTTTTGTCGAGAATCTAGCCCTAGTAATAAAATAATTCTTTGTAAAAAGAACCACGACCAATCCTCATAAGCTCTGCCCAAGGAATAGACCCCTAGCATAGTCGGAAGATAATTGCGTCCCATCATTTTAAGGGAATTCTTCCTTAAAGGTTACTGGTCACATTTGGGGATATAAAAAGAGTCCCTCCGGTAAAGAGAAAAATTGTTACACCATTACAAAAATCTTTGAAAGGAAATATATGTGGTTGCAGGAGACTCAAGACAGTTATCTCAAAAAGAGCAACTAACCAATTATAAGCAGAACAACGAAATTTTGTTGGCATACTACAATCGGCTAAGCGATTTGTACGGGTTATAAATACAGAACTCGAAAAGATAGATTCCGATATAATCTTAGAAGATGCTCTTCCACAAAAAAGGAAAAGAGCTGTAAAGGTGATGTCAGGCGATTGGCATAGACACCGAAGATCATTTTCCTTTAACGGTCTACAATACCGTCATGGATACAATCGATTGAGACCAGATTTGCAAAACACGGAGCACTTTATGCTGACTTGGAATGTTTCGATCCCAGAAGATATTCATTAATAAGTCAAAGCCAGTCCCTTCCAAAAGATTCGTTAAACAAAATTTGTGAGGTAATTCCATCACTGGAAAAAGAACAATTGAAGGAGGAACTTGTGGTATTTTCTAAACTTTGGCCTCATTTGTCTAAACGAGATTTTCAAGACATTTACCCGAGTCATTCAAATCATAAATTGGAAACTGATCCATATTTTTCAAGTACAGAATCAGAAGACGAAAACGAAGAGGTGATTGTGGATCTGACTACCGCTAAATGCAAAGAAACTTAGTGTAACTCGTGCTTGTCTTGTGTTTATTTAATACTGTGTGATTATAATCTATATTCCGTAGAATTTAAGCAATTATTCATTGTTTACAAATTTCTAACAATTGCATTAACACAAGTGTCATGCGAACGATCGTTTTCAAGACTAGACTTCGCAGTTGTATTGTGCAGGAGAATTTGGAAGCTTTGTTTTGTATGGCTTGCGAGCCTGAAATAACAAACAGTATCACACCAAAAGTTGTAATTGAAAAAATATTCGAAAAAGTAAGGTATTCAAGAACTTTTCAGTGGTCCTAACCGTTTATTTGTACTATATTGCAGAATATTAACCTATAGTTTTCATTTTGCTTTTCAAATGTTTTATGGAAAACTATTTCAAGGACTTATCTTTTCAAGGGTATTATTAATCTTTTTATTCTAATATTCATTTTTATTTAAGAAACTCTTGTACTGTACGGTGGTTAATGTATGACGATAGTATGGCCAACCACACGATGCAATATTTTCATGTTGCCAATAAATTAGAAAAAGTTAAATATCGTTTAATGAATTAACGAATCGGGGTTGGGCCCTCGTAAAGAAAATTCTCCCGGGCCCTCCAAGGTATTCCAGCACGCGTCTGGGGCTATGCCAATCCAATCTTGAGGTGGTAACTAAAAGATATAGAGAGAAAGATGCCATATTCAAAAGGTAATGCCTAAAAGATATCATTGACTGTGATAATAACCACAATATTAAAACATAAAATATACTTACCAGTAATATTAGATGATTAAATCATAAACAGTTGATTTTTCCGGATAAAATTGTTATTTTATTTTGAAAAAAAGACAGCTTGACATATAGAGATACTAACCTGCATCGTTATTCATAGATGCTAGACTTAAATGTATTATTCCTGTGTTCCATACCGCTATATCTTCTCCAATAGCCCACTAAGCTTAGAAAAGTATCTGCTGTTACTAAACATTCTTTGAAATTGAAAACTAGTTCATAATTAATAAAAAAAATCCATTTATTACTACCTCAAAGTATTAAATTAATTTACTACCGATCTTACAATTCTAAGTAGACAATTCCTATAGTACTAAATAACCTTATTACTGTTGTTATCAAAAATATATTCTACCTTATTATATTGTCATAAGTTAAAAAACAATACTGCTCACAAGTCAAATGCTAAAAATATTAAAGCATTTTCGATTGGAAGAACATTCGTTGATTATCACGTATTATATTTACTTACTTACATTATTGTTACAAACTATTTTATTTAACCAAACTTGTGGATTGTGGCTGGGTTGTTCACCGCCCATTTCAGCTGGTAAAATATCTCGAGCAACATGGTCATGTAATGTACTTAAATTATTACCATGCACAAAAATTCGTTCTTTAGTCTTCTCCTTTAGAAATGGTTTGATCACAGTCAATGCAGTCTCGACATACCAAGGTTGTGCGATAAAATGAATCCCTTTGAATTTAGCAGGAAAACAATCTTGGAGACCTTCGATTATCAATTTCAAAATTCCTGGTTTCAGATACATAGCTTGCCTAAACGAAAATTCAGTCCAATCCACTATAACAACAAAACCATTTGCTTGGTTGTGAATGTCTTTAATTAAATACTCTAAAGTAAATAATAAGGCTCTGTATACACATAATAAACTATAGGAACAATCCCAGTTGTTAGCTGGTAAAACTAAAACACATCTTCCTTTGCGATCCTTAGAGGCGAGAACGCTTGGAAGACCATTTTCTAATGGAGTACGAATATCACTGTCTAATGTGAAGTTCTTAAAAAGTTCGGTGTTTCGTTTGCGATACCAGTAGTAATTCTGTACGAGTTCGTAAGCTTCGCTAACTTCAAATTTTCTGGCATATAAAAACCTGAGAAGCATCGTTTCATCTTGTGGAACATTATTTCTGAATTCCAGATCTCTTGATTGAAAAATTAATCCACGCAGGCCTTGAACTGCAATGTTTTTATCGAGTGAAACTGGCTTTCTAAAAGGTGTTGTATTATGTAAATCTCGTGATATGATTTGTGACTTCCAGTCATACTCCAAGTATTCAGCCATTGGCTTTGGTTTCTCCTCCTGTAAAAATAAAACAATACTTCAGCAAATTACTAACTGCACTTTTATTGATATAGTAAAGGGAATTTAATCGTTGTATTGAACAGTTTGGTATTAGCTATTAAAAAAGATTAGATAAGTTTAATCCAACACACCCAGTTTATCAAACAGCTAAGTTGGATAAATAAATTCAATCAATATAAAATATATTTTAATTAATGAATTGACATTTAAAAATACTTTTCATTTTGTCAACAAGAGTCAAAAAGATTTTTAAGCAAAAATTTAAAATTTATTTTCATCACTTTAGATTTGTAGTTTTATTTTCACGGGTGTATTATATAGAATGGCCCAGCTTAAACTTTTTTATAATATCTTCAGATTATTTATGATAAAATAAATTTATACAAATATACGGTTATGGATATTAAGCAATTTCGTAAACGTTAACATTTTAACAGGGCAAAACATTAACATAATGCAACAGTTACTAACAGTATTATATAAATTAATTTAATATTAATGTAGGCTAGACGTTGAATAGACTAGAGTTTAAAGAATAATATGGGTTTATTGTTAGCAGAGCATGATTTAATGCGGTAAACTACACAGATTGTATTATAACTGAATATTGACAGAAATAATTACATGAAATAAACATATAACATAACTGCTGTCACAAAAGACAGAATAACAGCAGCTTAATCTTTTAGGTAACTGCTATTTTTCTGTGATTATATAAACACAAGTAGTCCAGACAACCAAATATAATTCAACATCCTCCCTTATTTGGTAATGCTTGATGCAATGTACAGAAACTAAATTTCTCTGTTTAGTTGTATGCTTAATTTAAATTTTACTGCGCAATTTGTGTTGGTAGCTTCAATTACGTGGGATTAGTTGGTACTCAACGAACAGGGAGTTTCTCCCTCTCTGTCAGCAGTTTTCTGTTAGCATTATAATTATGTAGTTGTTGTTCGCTTGCTGATGTAACAAGATGTAAAGTTTTATAATTTGGATGCATGTTTTCTGTTTTCTATACAAAATTTGATGTGCAAATAAATAATAAAGTTCACAAGAAACAATTGTTTGATATTGCAGGTTTGAGCCAGCGTGAATTTTACAAGAGTACGAAGTATCGGTTGCTCTCAACCCTATTAGTATTCGAAACATGGTCCTTTGAGCCGGATTTATGCAAATTGTCTTCATTATTAATGGTTGGATGTAAGCCGTTTTATGTTCCAAACTGTATGTTTGTTGTTCAATTCAAAGGGTCCTTCATTACGTAATCTGCAATTCAAGCTAAAAACTTACTTCGCATCGAATTATTCAAGGTTAGTAAACACGCATGCTATTTCTTTCTGTTTGTGGTTGCATTGGTGCGAGAAAAACAGAGCACCGCATCGATCGACATTCCTAGTTGCCGTGTGCAACAAGTTTCTACAAAGCTGCTATTTTGTCAAGATGAAAGCGAACACGCCATCTGAGCCGTGAAAGCTAAATGAAGATACAAAAACCCTTACTTTCGCGTGCAAAACAACGGCAAGTCAATCATTAACTTTCCATTTTCTTGCATCTGTTGTTTGCAGGTGTACATTTACTGCTTATGTCAATGTGTATTAAATGTGTGTGAGTTTATTTATTTTAATTTTAAGTTGAGTTAAAATGCCAATTTGCTAATGCAATTGTTTTTGTTTTATTTGTGGCTCATTCTATAATTTGAAATTTTCCTGTGAGATTTAAGTGTTTGTCACAAATTCTTTCGCCAGTGGCTTCGCATCAAAAAGGGTCAAGGGTGATTATGAAGCCATTAAATAAAGCAAGGGGTTATATTAAAGCGAGGCTTGCACGGTTTACCACACATGTAACCTCGTTGGAGTTTTTAAATACGAATCCTGAGCAAACTTTAAATTCTAAGCAATTAATGAAGTTGCGAAAAAGGTTAAATAATATTTTACCTTTATTATCAAAATATTATGAAGTTGATATTCAAATCCAGGCGCTAAATCCAGAGAATGTTGATTTAGAAATGGAATTTGAAAGCATGTACTATTCTGTTGCAGCACAAGCAGAAGATATTCTGAAGAAATATACTATGGTGGATTCAGATCGGTCTGTTTCCCCAAATTCTAATAGAGGATCGAATCGTGGTGATTCAGGTCTATCCTTTCGCCTTCTAACTATATCAGTCCCAATGTTCTCGGGGTCTAACACTGATGATTGGTTGGAATACTACGTAGTATTCAAGAATCTAATCGCGGAGAACGATTCTTTGACTAATATTCAAAGGTTGCATTTCTTGAAAGCTAGCCTGGAAGGACCGGCGGCGCAAGTAATCAGTTCGTTAGAGTTTATCACAGACATTTTTCCGTAGCTTGGGGTGCTTTGCTTCAACGATCCAAGGATATTGGTCCATAACCATTTCAAGACAAATCGCTGATCTCGAACCTGTTGGCAAAGAATGCGCAACAAAGTTGCAAAAAATCAATGATGTTCTCTTTAAGCACTACACGGCTTTGAAGTCGTTGTCGTTGGCTTAAGAACCACCATTGTTGAGGTTCATTATAATTTTTATGGTCTCCAAGAAGTTAGATCCTAACACACTTCGTGATTGGAAGATTCTACGAAACGCTCACAAAGGTCCCGGTTGCCCACACTTTCACAATTTAAAGAATTTTTGAAAAATACAGCTAATTTATTGGAAACTTTGGAGTCGAAGCACAACAAAGTGGTTCCAGGAATACCTTCAGAGGTTATTTCAAAAACCTTTGTTAGTAATACCCAATCATGTCTATATTGTAAGGGTAGCCATACACTCAATGAATGTACTGAATTCAAAAAATTATCTGTTGGCAGCAGGATTAAAAAAAAGTAAAGTTATTTAAGGTTTGTTTAAATTGCCTGACTAAGGAACATTTTGTCATCATCATTTTGTTTTCGACCTTACTTAAGGTCGGTTTGACGCAGCTCTAACTTCTTTTCTATTCTGTGCTAATCTAAAAAGCTCTACATATCCTTCACAACCTAAATTTCTAATAATTTGACTAATATAGTTTGGTCTAGGTCTTCCTATATCCTTCTATCTTTTTCCTATCCACCTGGCTCTACATAGATATTAGCAACCTGATGTTTGTTAAAGAACTCTAACATGGTTACATAATTACCATTTATAAGGAAATGAAATATAACCTGGTTATCCGCTTCAAAAAAGAAAAGTGTTAAATTATATGTTATGGTAAGGCTTAAGCAACGAAACGCTACCAACATGCCAGACCGCTAACTAATTGTGAGTTATGTCATGGTGACATTTAGTTACCTGATTTTTATTTTGTTTTCGAACTTACTTAAAGTCGGTTTGACGCAGCTCTAAATTCTTTTCTATTCTGAGCTAGTCTAAAAAGGTCTGCATACCCTTCACAACCTAGATCTCTAATAATTTGACTAATATAGCTTTGTCTAGGCCTTCCTACTCTATTTTTATTTGGTAGTCTATAATCTAAGACTTTACTAAATAGTCCCTCATGTTTTAACTGGTGCCCTATCATTCTATCTCTCCTGACCTTCAATTGTTTCCACATACAGGGTTCCTCAACTATCCTTCTATAAACTTCCTCGTTTGTTACTCTATCTGTCCAACTAATCTTTAACATTCTCCTATAACACCAAGTTTCAAAAGCTTCTATCTTTTCTTATCTACTTCTTTAATTGTCCAAGTCTCACTACCATATAGTAGAACGCTCCATACGCACGACTTTAAGAAACTTTTCTATTATCTAAACTAATACTATTAGCTATTAGTAAGTTTTTCTTTCTTAAAAACATTTTTCTAGCTTGAGCTATTCTAGCTACTATATCCCTTCTGCTACGTCCATCCTTTGTAATTATACTACCTAAATAGCAAAATTCATCTACCTCCTCTAACTCGGTATTACCTATTTTTAATTTTGGTTTAGAACTAGGCTGTAACTCACTTGTCATTATCTTTGTCTTTACTGAGTTAATTCTCATACTATAGTTACTCTATAGTATCTCATCTAAAATATTTAAAAACTCTCCTAACTCTTTTCTAGACTCTGCTATAATGGCTATATCATCTGCAAAACGTAACATGTCTACTTTCTGTCCCTGTACATTTTGTCAATCAGTGCAGTTCCAAATTCACATGCTTAAAATGCAAAAGTAAACATCATACGCTGATCTATGAGGATAAACCTCAGGTCCAAACAGAGCAGGTATTGCAAGTTCCCCTGCTGGCAATACCTTTTCTGCTTTCTGTACAAATGATGTGCGTTACTTCCTACTGCAACTGTATGATTATTATTGGATTCAGGTTCGCAATCTAATTTTATTAGATCCGACTTGTGCGAGGAGTTAAATCTTGCGGGAAGTGAAGTAAACATTACTGCATCTGGACTTGGCAAGGCGAAGTCGGCATAAGATCAAAATGTGATTTCGAGCTGCATGCTGGACACACAAATTACCAGCTAAACGTTTCATGTTTAGTCTTAGACAAGATAACATGTATTACACCTAGTTGTAATGTTAATCGTAGCACGTTCAAAATTCCTGACAATATCAAATTGTCAGATTTTTACTTTGACCAGCCTGGTCGCATAGATGTTTTAATTGGTTTCCTCATTTTGGAAGTTCTTATGTGTAGGTCAGCTTCATTTGGGTCCGAATCTACCAGTGTTTAATAAAACCCGGTTTGGGTGGATTATTTCTGGTTATGTGTCTTCAGCTTCGCCACAGTTTACTCAATGCGATCTCAATCTAGTTGAGGATTGTAATGATGTTCTAAGTAGGTTTTGGCAAGTTGAGCATTATCCTACTGAAGAGGTTCTAACAGAGGAAGAAAATGCATGTGAGATGCATTTTGTCCAAACTACTAAACGAACTCCTGAAGGGAGATTCATTGTTTTGATTCCATTTAAGTCTCTCCTGACTTATTGGGTGATTCGTTGCAAGTAGCTAAAAAGAGATTCCTATCGTTAGACAGTCGATTTCAAGCCAAGCCCGAATTGGCAACCCGTTATAAGAATTTCATGCAGGAATACAAAGAATTGGATCATATGACAGTTGTTGATCCTGATTCATCTAAGATTTCGTATTTCCTTCCTCACCATGGTGTGTTGAAGGAAGATAATTTAACGACTAAGCTTCGTGTCGTTTTCAATGGCTCGCAAGAGATCACGAGTGGCCATTCTTTAAATAGTATTCAGTTGGTTGGCCCGACCATACAACAGGATTTATTTTCTATTTTGATTCGGTTTCGCACACATCCGGTTGCAATTACAGCTGATGTAGAGAAGATGTATCGTCAAGTCCTAGTGGAGCCGAACCAAAGATGCTTTCAGCAAATTTTGTGGCGTTCTTCTCCGGTTGAATCTATACTTCATTTTAAGATTGACGTTTATACACTACATTTTAATGTCTACATATGCGTTATTAGTTTTTCCGGCAAATTGTCACCACAACACCCTCCTTGATAACGTGGTCTACTTACAGCCCTGCTTTATAATGCCCTCCAAACTGTACTACAAGGCAAATGCAAGTTAGCAGCTATCTCTCAAGTGGACATCGATGGATTATTAAGAACCTAAAAAATGATGTTTCACACATCACTACCAAAACTATAAATAAACAACAAACAGAGAATTACCTGTTGAATTATGACCTCTATTGTCATCTACAACTCTATATCCATAACTTGCCCTGGGTTTATTGAAACATCCAAACAATGTAATTTTAAAAAGTAAGTTTCATTCAGATGGCGCCTTTCAGGGTATGTTTCTGAATAGGCCATAACATTTCTGTTACTCTTGTTGCACGCTTAATAAACTTGTAGAATATCAAGCTGTTCTTCATTAGAAAAACGCATTTTAATTGCTAGCTAATACAATATTTAAATTAAACGACAATATTACTGGAGATCGTTTTAGCATTGTTGTTTTATGACGGTGTCTTGAATGTGCACAAAACATATTATTGAGAGCAATAGGTTTCTTAGTAACAATATTGTAAGGATATTATACATTTTTGAAATCAGGAAAAAATCTCTGCACAATGGCATAAAAATCTAATTCGGCGTCCATAAGACATAAATAGGTTGATGATCGTTTCTAAGAAATGAAACATTTTATAAACAATTTAATCGCTTCAGCTGCTAGAAAATAAAAAATTGTCTTAAGAATGCCGTTACAGTTTTCTAGTGTTTCCAAATAACAAAGTTATAGATAAAAAACAAAAATCAACTTTTTGATTTTTTACCATAACACGGAAACAAATGCAGATAGGTGAAATTTTTTATGGCATATTGTTCAGCACAAAATTCTACAGAAGTGCCAAATTTAAACCAACCCGCTATCGCTTATATTCAATGAAATCCCCAGTTGCCCTCGAAATTGAAACAGCCTGTATATTAACGATTTTTGAAAAGTTCTATATATATATATATATATATATATATATATATATATATAAATGTTTCTAAGAATTCTATATGTAGTTTGTTATATTATTAGTGTGCGCTAAAATAATATTTTTTCTATCTTAACCGGTAACTGAAATTAATGATTCAACATCAGCAAGTAATTTTAGAATATTAATATTAGTGATTGCTGAATTGTTTTACATGCTTTGGTACATTTATGTTAGATTTCTAAACCATGATTTTATACTTTAATATTCTTAATCAAGCGTGCTTTTCTAAATTTTGTTAACTTTGTAAGATCGACTTTTGTTTTCACTGGAAGTGCTATTGTAATGAATAAACATTTTACCAGAAAATTCTGCATCCTTTAATTGAATTTCTAAACTATTTAACTGTCATGTGTAATTAAAATTTCACAATTCAATGCGTTTCTTTAAAGTTTTATTAAATCTAGCAACTGCAGGTTTATTTTTCTTGAATCAATAATTCACAAAGTTTACAATACTTTTATTATGTGTCAAGGTTATCACCTTATAACAGCATAATAATAGAAACATTCAGATTTGCAAGATTTGTTGTAAATGTAAAGGATGTATTATTTTAGTTTATAATTTAAGTATTACTTGTATGTTTGAAATAGGAAGATGCTGTTCTTTCTTTGATAAGCATTAATTTTTTACACACATACTTATAGAAAAGATTGAACTCCTCCAACCAGCTTAACAATAGACAATGGAACTGCTTATCCCTTGATAAGACTTGAAGAATGAGTAATGTACTGAAACATTTATTGATAGATGAATGAAACAAATTTACCAGTAAAATTATAAATTAACACTACATGTTTTTTAATCTTAAAGTTTCAGGGTGAAACTATGAAGCTTTGTGTTCACATCAAGCACTCAGGGACAAGTGAAGTAACAATGCGAAACTTGAATATAACAATGAAATCTTGAGCGCATCATTATCAATTTTTAATAATCTTATGTAATTTTGAATGCACTTTTCTTTTACAATTCCAAAATCCCTAAGTTCCCGAGAGCAAGATTGATTTATCTTTTGAGTTTGATGGAAGTTTTATTTCCATACGTAACTTAATTTCTTGATAAACCTTATATTTTAATATATTTAAGATAATCGATCAGTTTGATTATGAATTGAAAATTAATATTGGGAAAATAGTCAATCTTGTTAGATTAATAAACCACTTCCAGTCATTCAACGTTTCGATAAATTTATTATCCTCACCCAGAATGGCTTCTCATAAAAGTGGTAGCAAGATTGTACTCTTTCCATGGATTTTTTATTATTTCATAATTTGTTTGTGTGCGACATTGAATACATGCTACACTCCCGCACAGTCTTAATAGCTTCGTAATTGTTAATTACAATTATGCCTAGAGACACTAAATGCCGACGGAAAAGTCGTAGCCCTTTTACAGAAAATCGATGGATCGAATTTCGCCAGCGACCATTAGATGATATGGACAACAATTCACGAGGTCATCGGGCCAACGCCAATTGTGAACCTACGGACGTAGGATTACTAAAGTATGTAGATGCTTCGTCGACTCGATTATCCGTACCAGATACCTTCGAGTCAAATACCTCTGTAATTCATGTGTAACAAGTGATCGCTACCTAACCTCACTTCTCTGATCGTTTTGGTACGATTGGTATTAGTTGTTTTTGGTAACAATTTTTGTGTTTTTGATAACACATCACTTCAATAAAGTCACCAGTTTTAAATTATCTTCACTAATTGGTTTAGTGAAAATACACCTAATTTTGAAATTTATAAATCGGGATAATAAGACCTTTTTGTTATTTGATTCAGATTTCTTGGAAGTAAACAATGAAAATTCAAGCTTACCGCAAGAAGAGTCAGCTGATGAATTACAAGAAAGCATCTTACACATTTTAGGTTTTGAACCACCACAGAAGTCGAAAGAGGGACCACCTATACATAGGGCAATTGCGTCTCGCTGGCATGATATATTAGTTTAAGGTCTCAGTACTGAAGTAAAACTGGAATTTCTACAAAAGTATGTAAATCCTGAGAATCTTTCGCATTTGAAGGTGCCTCAGCTAAATCCGGAGGTCAAGGGTGCCCTTATAGCTCAGGTTCTCCATAGAGATGAACGATTGAGTCACAAACAAGATCAAATTTCTGGGTGTATATCTGCTCTAGGCCAGGCGCTTACTGTCCAATTGTCAAAGGAACAAGAGAAACATCTCCAATTAATACAACTTCTAAGTAATACTGGACGGATTCTTTGTGATTACTTTCGATCTGAGACTACTTACATGTGATTTTCCAATGCTCCACCCAAAGGTACTACACTGGCTAGGAAGCGAGTTTTTTTTACCTGGAAAATTTGGAATTTTGCCGAACCCTTGCTGTTCCAAGCAAGGTAGGGATCTTTAACGTGCGTGACAACACTCACACACACCTCTCATCCGAACAAGGGTGTATTTTTGTGAAAAATGCTCGCCTAACATTTTTCAAGCGGACCGTGTCGGATTCGAACCCAGGACCTTGAGCATAGTAGTCACACACATACCACTATGCCGAGTCGCCGATCTGAGACTACTACACGTAAAGAACTAATCCTTATAAATTTAAATAAGGAACTCCGAGACGCTGTAAGTGCTACCCCTAGTGACTCGTTTTTGTTTGGATAAGCTCTTGAAGATCGCATAAAGGCAGCGGAAAACTTGCCAAGATCAAGTTCCGCATTAAAGCTAGTTAGACATAAAATTCTGAATAAGCTCTCAACTACCTTGTTAAACTTCAGAGGTCCCTCTCGTCGAATCAAAGGAGCACGAGTGGGATCGAACATAGACAGCTCCTTATCAACAAAGATCGCATTGTCAGCACCCCAACACGGACAATGCACATCAATCCAACAATTGGAGAGGGGGCAAAACAACGAAGAGTCAAATCCCTTACCAAGAAGGTGGCAAATCAAAATTGGGCAGACGGAGACATCAACCCTTGTTACGTGCCGAAATCGGCCGTAGACATTCATATAGTTTTGATATGCGGGAGTTTCGCGGCATAAATTTAAAAATACTTGTTGCGCGTATTTCCCTCACGTCAGAAGTGCGTTGCGCAAGATTCGCGTCAACGCATGTGGGGGGAAGAAGAAAGTGGGGAATTTCGAAAGACGCGTAGGGACTTGCCTTCGAAACGTGAACAGGAGTGTTGTGTCTTATCGTATCTTTGTGTTATGTAAATTCCCTTGCCTTATTTTTGATTATCGTTCCCTAACCCAGTCCCTTATCGTACCTCTGCATACAGAAAGAAGACGACTGAATTTGGATGCAACCTGCCTCAAGATCCCACACCCGAGAAAAAGTCGTGAGCAGCCCAGATCCGAGAAATATGAACGGAGCCACAAGCGCCATCATGAAATAATCCTGAAGGAAGTCACGAGCCGCCATCAGGAAGTAATTCGAAAGGAAGCTTTACATGTTTACGTAAGTACCCCTTAGGGGTCATGCAAAATTTGCATATGTTAAAAATGTGTTGCAATAATTTGCATATTGTGTGACGTCATCGAAATTTGCGCGTCAATCTCCACATTATGTAATATCGTTACCAACTGTCTTTTGTGTCGCATGTATTGCGTCCACGGGACTGTAATACCCTAACTGCAGATCAGATTAGTAGTAGTAAATACGCTGGCAGACTACTATATTTTTTACATGCCTGGCAAGAATTAACATCGGACAAGTAATTTTGTCCGATGTTTCGGGATTGAAAATCCCTTCTTTAGAAAAACACACAGAATTGGGTTCCCAAACTACCTAAGTGGCCCGAATCTGAATACAAAATTATTCATAACTCTATTGTCACACCATGTAAAGCCCAGTATGTATTGCAGATTTCCTCACCTAAGGAAAAAGCTGGTAAAGTCATAAAACTCATAAACAGGTTGTCACACATTGATAGCTGCTCAATACAGGATTTTGCAAGTTTTTTGGGCATGCTAACCTCCATCTGTCCAGCTGTCAGGTACAGCTGGGTTTATACAAAACTATTCGAACAACAGAAGTTTTTAGCATTAAAACACTCCTCAGGACATTATAATATCAAGATGGTTTTACCCCCATCTCTTAAACAAGACTAACTGGTGAAAGCAAACTTGAATTGCGCACAAAATGATATTAAGATTGATTCATATGCACTTGAAGTATTTTCAGATGCATCCAGGTCAGGTTGTGGTGCCTTTTACAATATCTGACAAAGATCATATTAATTTCCTTGAACTGAAAGCCGTTTTTCTTGCCTTAAAACATTTTGCGGATAGCCTGGTAAATTGTAATATTTTATGTCAGGTAGATAATACAACAGCTTTAGCGTATATCAATAAAATAGGTAGTGTACAATATCCAACACGGGATAGTTTATCACGCTCTATCTGGCAATGGTGTGAAACCTATAGAATCTTTATATCTGCATCATATATTCCATCAAAAGATAACGTTGAAGCAGATGCAGCATCACGTCGTATGCTATCGAGGGAAACGGAATGGGAGTTAAACGATATCATTTTCCAAAAAATAGTGTTCGATTTTGGACAACCAGATATAGATTAATTTGCTACCAAATCCAATTCTACTAGTGCAAGTGATTTGTCTCATGGTTTGGGGATGCAGGAAGCATTACATCTGATGCGTTCACCGTGAGCTGGAATGGAATGTTTTTTATGCATTTCCACCATTTGCTCTAATTCTTTGTCCTCCAAAAAATCGTTAAAGATAATGCTAGGGGTATTGTAGTGATCCCACTTTGGACCTCACAGTCAAGGTATCCACAGTTTTGTACTCTTTTAGAAATAGAACCAATTATCTTTCCCGCTAATAAGAATTTACTTTCTTTCAGAGGGAACCCACATTCAATATGGCAAAAAATTTTCCTGGCAGCATGGATCTTTTCAAACAAGCATTGACATCTACCAATGTCCCAGAAGATTCATTAGTGATTTGCTTAGCTTCTGTTTCTAACTTCACGATACGACAGTATAATGTGGGTCTCAAGTTGTGGTAGATTTATAGAACTAATGAAAACTTAGAATTATTTTCAGCTTCAATTTCAAAAATACTAAAATTCCTAACTATACAATTTAAGAACGGAGCCTCCTTTAGTTCCTTCAGTTCTTATAGAGCTGCCCTATCACAAATATTAGGTTTATCGTTAAGCTCAGATTTTAGAATTAAAAGATTTTTTAAGGGGGTTCACGGTTTTCGACACACCCTACCAAAGCATAATCAAATGTGGGATCCTGATATTGTTCTAAAATATGTAAAGACTATGAACACTCTCAATCTCTCGTTGGAAGACTTAACATATAAATTAGCTATTCTATTAGCCTTAGCTACAGGACAAAGGGTACAAACTTTAGCTAATATACAAATATCCAACATAGTCAAATTTCAAGATAGAATTGAGATTAAGATCCCAAATAGGTTGTTGTCTTCGAGGAATGGTAGGATTCAACCTACTCTTATTTTACCATTTTTCAACTCAGATCCGAGGATTTGCCCTGCAAGAACTCTATTAGTCTATCTGAATAGTACGAAGGAATTGAGAGGATTTTCTGATTGTCTTTTCATTACTGTTCACAAACCCTTTCATAATGCAACCTCTCAGATATTAAGCAGGTGGTTCAAAAATATCTTGAAGAAGAGTGCCCACAACACCCGACATGCTTAAACCTAGCTGCTGCTAGAAATGGTATGTCTTACGACACGATTCGCACTACAGCAGGCTAAACTGATAAGTCCAACATTTTTGCTCGATTTTATAATCGACCAGTTATACATGCGAATAAATTTGCAAACCTAGTTTTAAGTTAAGCACTCAGGAAATTTTTTATATTAGTGTAGCTTAGAACACAATAAATATTTCCCTGTAACTGTTCGTTTGTGCTTCATTATATGTATATATCTTTCATTTGTATTAGTTCTACGAATATTTTTCATCAATTTCAAAACTGTTGCAATTTACTTTAAAAAGCTACATCTGTTCTTATTTACGAAGCGAGGCCGCAATATAATTAACAGATCAAACAAACTTACCTAAAGTGAAGTTCGATCTGGATTATATTAGGCCTCGTTGAAGTAAATAAGTCCCACTCTTCCCAGTTCCTGAACCCTTTTCATTGCAACAATTCTGAAATAATACAGCTTTAAAGGAGACTGAAGCTTGTCCGAATGGATCTTAGTTATAGCAGGGGTGGGAGCGTATGGTAGCGATCTCTTGTTTTGCTTTAAAATTGTGTGAAACTAGCACCTAAACAGAGATACTACATCTGTTCTTATTTACTTCAACGAGGCCTAATATAATCCAGATCAAACTTCACTGTAGGTAAGTTCGTTTGATCTTCAAATATAAAATATAAAATGTCTCAAAATCTTCCCACATAAAATTGCTTATTAATAATTAAGCAGCTACATGTTCCGAGGAAAAACTATCCTCATCATCAGGCTAATAAAATCCAAACAGAATAATGCAAAAACAACATCTAAAAATCTATTAATATGGTTCCTAAAAATTATGTAAATTCAAAATTATAAGATATGATATAAAATACTTACAATTAAGACATAATGTACTAAAAAATTCTTTCTTGCTTGATTTTTTATTATTAACTTTATCCTCGTGACTATCAGCTAAAAAATTACACCTTTAAATTTCCTAAACCCTAACCTGATATCACAAGGTCGAGAATTTCTTCTTATTAATGTAAGCCCAAGGTAAAGTTGGATGGAGAATGGCTTGAGATAAAGAAAAACTCTTAAGACATAAACGGCTAGTCGAGTGTTAGCTCTTGGTAGATCATGAGCTTGGGTCATGGGTTGTCAAAAGACCAAAAATATATTTAATGAGCGCCACTGTATTTTTCAATACTATAACCAACAAAATTTAACTGTGCTTGTATTAGGGGAATGCGGAAACCTAATGTCAACACCACTAACATAGCCATAAAACCTGAATTTCACTCTTTAAAACACACTTACCAAGACCTCAAACTCCAGATGTCATACAGATGTCTCGGCTTGACCTGTGAACAAACAAAGGTACAACATGGACACCATTTGTGTCCTCAAAAATATTTGCCAAAAATAAAATAATAGAATTTAGGCTTCTAAAATATATACTCAAATATACTCAAATATATATCCAATTTGTTTTCATTACACACAATTTCTAATCGGGGATGACTTGTAAATTTTTTTTTTGAATTCTAAATAATAAAAAGTCATTCAAAAACAAAATAGATTCTATTTGGATAAATTTCTGGATTCAAGTAATTATAATATTTGAATTCGTATCTCTATAAAATTTTCTCTAAATTATTTTTCTAGAACAGAAACATACTAGCAAAGTCCTGCATTCAAAATTAGGAAGATCTCTTCATGACCTCAAAATGTTTAAACATATTTTAAATTAAATTAAGACGACATGTGACGTCTAGATAGAACAACTGAATCTATGTTTTTTATATATCTGACATAAAATGTCATTTACAGCTTTATCAAATGTACACTTTGTGTACGTGTAAACATTCTGACACACAATAGATTTGTTATTTAATTTGCTGTTTCATTAAAAGCTTTTTACGTTACTCAAATTCTTAATGTTATATTCTTTATAGCAATTTAATTAATGTTCAAAGTGATTAAATCCTAAGGTACACTCACGAGCTACGAAACTGCTTTGAACGAAAGATATGGGACCTTGACCTCGGCTGTCGGAAATTTCCTTAACAATCGAATATCAAAGTTCTTCGTAATACAGCGATTACAAAAAGAAACCAACCTCAGCTTGATTGAATTTAATTCTCCAACAAAATTTTAGCTCCAAGGTTTACTTGTCTGATGTTATTTATTGGTGAAGTTGAAATATACGGAACACATGTAATTGCCTTCTTAAAATATTGCCTTAAGATACTGCGTCAGGATATTGCGTTATGATATTATATAAGATATTATACAAGATATGTCCTTAAGATATTGCACTATGAGAAAAAATATTAGTATAATCTATTTAATTAATTTATACCAACTGTATTAATGATGTCAAAAGGGGGTTCCATCTCCTTAGGCCTGCAGGGATCAACTGAACTGCTCTGAGTGAAGCTTACAGAAAATCATGCTCACGCTACAGCTGTTAGGCTCGACCTCCAGACACCAAGAATCAATCAATTAATCTTATTTTTCTAACACTGTTAGAAGCCACGTGTTTACACACGGCCATCTCGACTCCACTTATTCTGCAGAGCAGCTTGCTCGTTCGAACGCTGATAATGAAGTGAACAAATTGACAACTCGACAGAGCTTAGTAACGAACTTTAGAGCATAAACGTAAAAGAATCTATGTGTTATTATCAATTTTATGTATTAATTTCTATTGGACGGTAATTCACAAATTAAATATTTTAAATTATAGCTGTTTTATTTTTATTTTAAAGAACGAAGTGTAACTAGAAAAAAAATACGTTTCAATAATACAAATTAAAGTTTTATATATTGTATGTCAACACTAAATTAAAGAACTGGACAAATGTTACATGTTATTCAGAGTTAAAAACATCTGTATAAAGTTGAAATGATAATGAGTGACTGACAATGTTGGTGTGGAAACTAATGATAAAAGATGTGACTGAATTATAGTTAATGGGGTTATAGAATAGGAAGTAATTTTAAAGTTAAGTGGTTATGATCAAAATCTTGTATTTCATTTAAACAAATATTATCAGATGGTCTTTTTATTTCTAAGATTTCGAGGAAATCGAGTTTGGAACTTTTGTTTAATGTGTGGAGTATTTTAAAAGTATCAAGATAGTTGTGATTTGTGTGGGCTATATGTTGAGCAAAAGAAGAAAAACTTTGATTAAAATTGTTATCACGACGGTATTTATTAATTAGGTTTTTATGTTCATTAAATCTTTGTAAAAAGCTACGGTCAGTCTGACCTATGTAATACGCATGACATGTATCGCAAGTTAATTTGTAGATGCCTGATTTTTGTTTGTCGTCTATTTTATCTTTGTTGTTAATTAAAATTGAACCAATATTATAATTAGTTTTAAATGAGATATTAATATTGTGCTTTTTAAAAATATTTTGGATTTTATATGAAATTATATTGTAATAAGGTAGACTACAGTAATTGGTAGGGTTTTCTTTAGTAATTATTAAGTTAGTGTGTAATTTAATTGTCTTTTTGAGTTTGTAAAAAAGATTGTTAATTATATTAAAAGGGTAATTGTTGTTAATGGCAATTTGTTTAATTAAATTTAATTCATCTATAAAATGGTTTTTATTTAATGGGACAATAAATAATCTTCTAAAATATGTTCTGAAAGCTGCAAGTTTATGACTTAAGGATGGCAAGAATCAAACGGGATAATAACATCAGTAATGGTAGGTTTCCTGTATATGTTATATTCAATATTGAAAGGAATAGAAGTGAGTTTTAGATCTAAAAACGGTAAAGTATTATCTATGGTTCTTCAATGGTGAAATTAATGTTGTGATGTATTGAGTTTAAGTAAATTAAAAAATTGTTGATATCCAAGTCACTACCTTGGTAGATGCAAAGAATATCGTCAACATAACGGGTCCATAATATGACTTTATTTTTGAAGAAAAATGATTCTTGTATGAAGGCAGTTTCGAGATAATTCATAAAGATTTCGGCTAGAATTGATGAGATGTTCGAGCCCATGGCTAAGCCATTATTTTGAATATAGTATTGGTTGTTGAATTTGACAAAGTTTTGTTTTATGACAAGGTTTAATAACGAAAGTATTGTATATGTTTGGGAGTCATTTAAATCACAGTTATTGAGAAGCCCATGAACTAAACCGATACATTCTTGTAATAAAATAGCCAAATTTCTAAATTCTTTTTTAAAAACAAACTCCAGTTCAAACCGAAGTATTCCATAAAAAACTCCTTTGATTTAATTCGCAAAATAAACTCTTTATCATTACCTGAAAAATTTAATATTGTATCTTTTGATGTAATTAACTTATTCCCAAGTGTTCCCACTAAAGAATGTATCGGTTTAGTTCATGGGCTTCTCAATAACTGTGATTTAAATGACTCCCAAACATATACAATACGTTCGTTATTAAACCTTGTCATAAAACAAAACTTTGTCAAATTCAACAACCAATACTATATTCAAAATAATGGCTTAGCCATGGGCTCAAACATCTCATCAATTCTAGCCGAAATCTTTATGAATTATCTCGAAACTGCCTTCATACAAGAATCATTTTTCTTCAAAAATAAAGTCATATTATGGACCCGTTATGTTGACGATATTCTTTGCATCTACCAAGGTAGTGACTTGGATATCAACAATTTTTTAATTTACTTAAACTCAATACATCACAACATTAATTTCACCATTGAAACATCCATAGATAATACTTTACCGTTTTTAGATCTTAAACTCACTTCTATTCCTTTCAATATTGAATATAACATATACAGGAAACCTACCATTACTGATGTTATTATCCCGTTTGATTCTTGCCATCCTTTAAGTCATAAACTTGCAGCTTTCAGAACATATTTTAGAAGATTATTTATTGTCCCATTAAATAAAAACCATTTTATAGATGAATTAAATTTAATTAAACAAATTGCCATTAACAACAATTACCCTTTTAATATAATTAACAATCTTTTTTACAAACTCAAAAAGACAATTAAATTACACACTAACTTAATAATTACTAAAGAAAACCCTACCAATTACTGTAGTCTACCTTATTACAATATAATTTCATATAAAATCCAAAATATTTTTAAAAAGCACAATATTAATATCTCATTTAAAACTAATTATAATATCGGTTCAATTTTAATTAACAACAAAGATAAAATAGACGACAAACAAAAATCAGGCATCTACAAATTAACTTGCGATACATGTCATGCGTATTACATAGGTCAGACTGACCGTAGCTTTTTACAAAGATTTAATGAACATAAAAACCTAATTAATAAATACCGTCGTGATAACAATTTTAATCAAAGTTTTTCTTCTTTTGCTCAACATATAGCCCACACAAATCACAACTATCTTGATACTTTTAAAATACTCCTCACATTAAACAAAAGTTCCAAACTCGATTTCCTCGAAATCTTAGAAATAAAAAGACCATGTGATAATATTTGTTTAAATAAAATACAAGATTTTGATCATAACCACTTAACTTTAAAATTACTTCCTATTCTATATCCCCATTAACTATAATTCAGTCACATCTTTTATCATTAGTTTCCACACCAACATTGTCAGTCACTCATTATCATTTCAACTTTATACAGATGTTTTTAACTCTGAATAACATGTAACATTTGTCCAGTTCTTTAATTTAGTGTTAACATACAATATATAAAACTTTTAATTTGTCTTATGTCTTAATTGTAAGTATTTTATATCATATCTTATAATTTTAAATTTACATAATTTTTAGGAACCATATTAATAGATTTTTAGATGTTGTTTTTGCATTATTCTGTTTGGATTTTATTAGCCTGATGTTGAGGATAGTTTTCCCTTGAAACATGTAGCTGCTTAATTATTAATAAACAATTTGATGTGGGAAGATTGTGAGACATTTTATATTTTATATTTGAATTTTACAACCCCACTTGGAGACTACATATTTCCTTTAAAATTATGAATTCGTTTGATCTGTTAATTATTCCTCATCTTTTTTCGGCTTCTTGAGCATTTTTACATTCAATAATTACACCTCCATTTGTAGCATTCCGAATCTCAGTTTCTGCTATTTTAGTCAGATCTATGTTTTGTTTTAGTGTGTCCTTTGTTTTATTAGAGTTTTGATTAGTTGTTATTTTCAGTCTAATAATTACTGATTTACCATTTGGTTTTGCCTTTTTCATAATTTTAATTTATGTTACTACATTTGGTAAAATGGGGCATTACCTACGATCTGTTTGATTTCCTCTCTTACTCCGGTTATGCATGTTATTATCAATGAGTCAAGTTTCTCCATTTTCTCAAATAATTGTTTTAAATTATCATTTTGCTCATATATAGGCTGCTGATCCTACTTGTGGTCATTACAGTGAAAGATCAGTACCCGCTTTCTCAACTGCGTACATTTTATTTCCGAAGCTATTATGCCTGAACATATATTACAAATTCAATTCTCACATTTATCCTCATCTGCAGAGTTACATGTGCAATAAATTTTCATGTTTGTTTTTATATTACATATGGTGATAAGGTTATGAATAGTGAGGCAAAAATTGTTTAACTTTGTTGATAATTAACCAGATGTAATGGTTGTTTATTACGTTCAGCATTTACAGTATTATATGATTATCCTATTGAAAAATATAAAGTTTGAAGTACTTCACACTGATACCACACACAACAATTTATTTTCACTATTTACCACTTTTATATAAAATTCGGAGCATATATATGAAACATGAATTCACACAAGCACAACTGTAACACAAATTGTTTATGTTGCAAAATTGTACCAGCCTATTTCTCCTGTTGTTTCTCGTTCCTAAATCAAATAAACCTACTACCGCTCAATCCCTACCATCACCTATTTAATGTTACAGTTGTTTATTAAAAATATTATTTCCCGTACCTGTAACAGAACCATAGTGAGTCAAGTAAATTATATTTATTGTAAATTTGTTGCTATAATGATCGCCTGCACGAGGCATTCGTGATTAAATGTAAATATAAGTTCGCTTATCTGTTAGTACGTCTAGCCAGCACGAAATTATCATAGGAACTTACTAACCTTGATTTAATAATAGTATTTAAATTTTCTGAGCATAACTTTATCATATATTTTCTTTTATGCTATACAAATGTTTAATTTTGCATACTAAAGTATGCCAGGAATTTATTTTATAAAATATGCATTTCTTTCAGGAAAAGTTTGTAAATAGAGTTGTTGAACTATTGACGTGTATTATTTGTGAGAGGATTTAAAGCGTTAGGGTGGATCCAGACCCACTACACTGCAAGATTCTTACTTTTCATTTCGAGCTTAGACAGTATTTTGATCAGTGACGAGATTCTTTCGTTACATCCCACGTAACGATATTATTGGTGGTGCCCACCCGATTTTGTCATTATTTTCGCTTTTAAGTTCATTTACTAATTGTACTTCAGGGCTGTTGGCAATCCCAAACCACGACTTTCTACCATACCCACCCCTCGCCGACTTGAGCTAGATCCGCTAAAGATTTTTATCCTTCCTGTGGGATCGTAGTGTTGAACAGGTCCATAATAAATTAATTGGCGCCCAAGGCAAGCCTATTTGGTACTACAACACTAGTGGAATCCTTAGCGAACCTACGGAGAGCAGCACATAGCTTTATCTAGCACTTTTATCGATATTAAAGAATAATGTTTTCAGGCCTGGAGAATGACTTGCAATATTTTAAATTTCACAAAAATTTA
Organism: Platerodrilus igneus; assembly: GCA_036346225.1. Taxonomy (NCBI): domain Eukaryota; kingdom Metazoa; phylum Arthropoda; class Insecta; order Coleoptera; family Lycidae; genus Platerodrilus; species Platerodrilus igneus. The sequence continues at coordinate 14,001,861 of JARFIW010000139.1, read as the reverse complement.
CTCAGACGTTAATACATCAAATAGTTAAATCTGCAATATTTCTTTCTATGAACTGTTGGTCTACTCGATATCTACTCGTTTAAATAAACTCATAAAAACCACACACCTATGTTTGATATAGGACATTTTTGAAAATTTATTAGTAAGGTCTTTTTAGTATTAAGTCAGCTTCTTTAAAATTTACAGACTAGTTAAGAAATGTCATATACTCATACGTTTAAGTTAATTTTATTCGTGCGTTTACATCAAAGTTGAAGATTTTTAGTAAAGGTCCCTCCCCATTGGATATTCACTTTGTATATATGTTGTTTTTAGGATTTTAATACAACTTTCAGTATTGGAGTGGTGGTGCCAGGCATGTGTGTTCTTTTCTCAATTCCATCCGTCAGTATTTTCAACAATTGGCCTAATCTGGATTCTATTGGTACTTTGTAGAATTATAATTTTTAATTTGAACTGGATTTGACAAGAACTATGTTTAACAAATTTTTACAAGTGCCTCTGGTTATTCAATTATTTGGTGCAAATTATGGTGTTGGTCAGTAAATAAATATTTATTAAAAGTAATATGAAATTTATACTTTTAGAATATTGAGTGGTTCTATTTTATAGTTTTTTTTAAAGAATGTATAACATCGTGTTCTCAATTCTATATGACTTCTCCGTATTGCCTGAATATAACCTTAGGCCTTGTAAACAGACCTATACCTTGAAGAAGTTCTAGGATACTAGAATGGGTAGGACAGTTTACATGTTTCAGTGAGCTGAAGAGCCAAACTATAGGTTTAACCAAATTATAGTCGAAATCAGGAAAGAATGAATGCACGTCATCAACCGTATTCGTATGCATCAAGATTAATCAATTGACTGTTTAATAAAGATTTCAAGAAATATTCCCAATGGAGGATTAACTAGTTTCCGGTTCTGTTTAATAATATAATGAAAACAACAAAATATAAAAGCAAACCCAAATATAAAGGTGCAGTTATAAGTTATGGTTATGTTAGGTATGTTGTATTAAAAATGACATGTGTTAAAAACCGCACAAATCAACTTAAAGACTTCATTAATATAAGTGTAATATAGTTAGGATATGCGTGTTTAGGATATCTTTGTAATAATTGTACATCTTCGCTGGTGATTCTGCTGTACGTGTATTTCGTTGTAGTATTAACTCTTAGGACCAACTTAACAATAAAACTGAAAACTTGTTTCTTGCTAAGATAGAAATTGTAAAGAATGCTTGAACGTGGAATACATTTATTGTAACTGAATATAATTGAAATTATGTAAATACATTGGAATAATTGGGTATTAGCTGTCACGAACTAACCCCTCGGACATTTTAAACGCGAATCCCTGGAAACAAAGCACCCAAATAGAAACATGAGCGTCTTCCGCCACAAAAGTAGTTCTTGGCACAAACGCGAAGTAATTTCAAATCTTAAATTCTATAATCCCCAACATGCCCCCGGCGTTGAAAGCTCTAACTTTCAATAAACTAAGAATTGCTTAACAACATCAGCTTAAAAATACAATAGAAATAGTTTGAACAAGTATAGTACAATAATTCTAAGTATAGAACATTGAAATATATTTACATGTCGTCAATAGGTAGCGGACAGATCTTAGAAAATGACCGACGAACTAGACCAGTATCAGTTTTAATCGACGCAACGCGATTAACACCGTCGACACCAGCATGAACACTCACAATGCGCCCAAGACGCCACTGTAACACTGGGAGATTGTCCTCCTTTATTAACACCAATGTGCCTTCTTGAAGTTCGGAGTCATTGGAACGCCATTTTTGTCGTTGTTGGAGTTCGGACACATACTCTTTGCTCCAACGTGACAATATTTGTTGCTGAAGAAGTTGAACTCGTTGGAAGGTATTAAGCCTGGACTCTTTAAGATGACTTAAGGAAGGATCAGGAGCGGAAATCATGGATCGACCAATAAGGAAGTGTCCTGGAGTTAAAGGTAGAAGATCGTTGGGATCAGACGAAATAGGAGACAAGGGTCTCGAATTTAGAATAGCCTCCACCTGTGCCAACACGGTGGAAAACTCCTCATAAGTAAGAAGAGCATAGCCTAAGACTCTACGTAAGTGGTGTTTGCACGATTTTACACCCGCCTCCCATAGTCCTCCGAAATGAGGAGAATGAGGAGGAATGAAATGCCAAGTTATGCCCATGTCAGTTACTTTATCTGGAATAATGGTTCGTTGAGAAAGAAGGAAATTGCCCAATTCAAGAAGTTCTGAATTGGCGCCTATGAAATTTAAACCATTATCAGAGTAAACGGTACTAGGTTTACCCCTACGAGCAATGAATCTGCGGAAAGTCATTAGAAATGATTCACTGGAAAGATCAGTGACCAATTCTAGGTGGATAGCCTTAGTGGCGAAGCAAATGAAAAGAGATATATGACTTGGAAGTTTTAGCACCCCGGCCTTTGCGATCCTTAATATGAAATAGACCAGCGTAGTCAATGCCGACTACATGAAATGGTGGTGACGGATTGACTCGATCAGCTGGAAGATTTCCCATAATGGGTTTAGTTACCTTAGAAGAAAATCGAAAGCAGCGGAGACACTTATGGACAACAACCTTTTTGCAAGACTGCGACCAGCAATTATCCAATATCGTTCTCGCACGTGCGAAAGAAGCAATTGAACACCACCGTGCAACAGACGAGTGTGTTCACGTATAAGAAGAAGCTTAGCAAATCTATGTTTTGCAGAAATCAGAATTGGATGTTTTTTCTCAAAGGAGAACTGAGAATTTTGAAGGCGACCTCCGACGCGTATTACACCATCAGAGTCGAGAAAAGGAGTTAAGCTTGAAACTGAGCTTGGCTTTAGAATGGAAATGCCTTTCTGTAGACATTTTATTTCTTCCGGAAAGGACTCTAGTTGAGATGTTTTAACCAAGCAAGTATGTGAAAAGGAAATCTCTTCACACGTGAGGGGACCTAAGTTCCTCTCTGAAAGGAGTTTACGGCAATTACGCATAAACCGCAAACAGTATGCAATAACCCTTTCGAGTCTTGTCAAAGTAGAAAATTTGTCCCATGGGAAAGGTTCGACCTGACGCTCATGATGACAGTGTAAAGTACTCTTTAAATCTGGTAGATTGGAAGTACGATCTACGAAAATAGGCCATGAATTCTCAGATTCATGCAACCAGGAAGGACCATTCCACCATAGACTACATTCTAATAGTTGAGCAGGTGAAACTCCTCTTGAAAGCATATCGGAAGGATTTGTTTTAGTAGGTACATGCCGCCACCTAGCATGAGCAGTCAAAGCTTGTATGTCTGCAACTCTATTGCAAACGAAGGTTTTAAGTTGATTAGGCGGTGTTTTTAGCCACCCTAGAACGATAGTAGAATCGGACCAAAAGACAGACCGCTCAAGGTCTATGCCTAAGGCCTTTGTAGCTTGAGCAGCAAGCTTGGCCAGCAACGCGGCTGCACAAAGCTCTAAACGTGGAATAGTGACAGGCTTCAGGGGGGTAACCTTAGCCTTCGCATACAGAAGCCGAACGAAAACCTGACCTTGCGGGTCAACTGAACGTAGGTAGATAGATGAACCGTATACATGAACTGAAGCATCTGCGAATCCATGCATCATCACCTGCACGGGATTGCAACAGACAACATGACCTGAAATTACGAGATTGTTTAACACAACCCAATTTTGTCGTAGAAGAATCCAATTATTTTGAATTGATACAGGAATCGGATCATCCCATGAAATCTTTTCCATCCAAAGAGACTGCATGAGAATTTTAGCGGATATGACACAAGGACCCAGAAGGCCCAAAGGGTCGAAAATTTGTGAAATGTCGGACAGTATAGTCCGTTTAGTAGGAATGCCATCTGACGGACTGGAAATTGAATATCGTAAGTGATCAGTTTGAAATGACCAGGTAAGACCAAGTGTTTTGGTGTTTTCATGAGATCCGAACTCAAGAATGCCTGGATGAACGTCCTGCGGATTTATACTGGAAAGTACCTGTGGATCATTGGAAATCCACTTTCTAAGTTTAAAACCACCTCCAGACAGAAGCGTTGGAAGCACTTGGCAGATAGCCTTGGCATCAGAAAGCTGATCAGAACCCGCAAGAAGATCATCTACGTAGAAATCTTCCCGAATTATTCTGGAAAACTGAGAATGTGTGTCCTTGACCAGAATACCTATCTCAGTCAGACAGCGAATGGCCAGAAACGAAGCCGCTGTGGTACCATAAGTTACGGTATTTAAATCAAAAGTAGAAATTGAATCATAAAGAGAAGATCGCCACACTATCCTTTGAAGAGGTCTTTGGCTTGGATTGATCAGAACCTGTCTGTACATTTTCTCAATGTCAGCAGACAATGCGTACCTATGTTTGCGGAAACGTAATAAAATTGAACAAAGATCCTTTTGGATAGTGGGCCCAACCATCTGAATACTGTTTAACGAATGTCCACTGGAAGTTTTAGACGAACCGTCGAATACAACGCGAAGTTTGGTTGTAAGACTTTCCTCTTTAACTACGCCGTGGTGAGGAAGATAGAAAACTTGACCTGTATAACTGAGGTCAGAAGGTGACATATGTCCAAGATTATGATATTCCTGCATAAAGGAAGTATATAATTTTTCGAATTCTGGATTTGACTGAAATTTCATCTCTAGAGACTTGAATCTTTTGAAAGCTGTATGCCAAGAATCACCCAGAACAGAAGGGGTTTCCTTGAACGGAATGGAAACGATAAAACGACCATCAGTGTCCCTTTTCGTAGTTTCAGAAAACTGTCTTTCACAGGAATTTTCCTCCTGCGAGAGAACCTTTTCGGACGGATACTGTTCCAATTTCCAGAAACGAGCGAGTTGCTCTTGAACTGGATCAATAACCGAATGTAGACATTTTGCTCGAATCAGCATGTCAGAGCCTAACGGACCAGCAACAACATAACCAAATCGAGTTTTTTGAAGAGTAGGAAGATCTGGACCTAATTGAAATTGTCCAAAACATAAAATCTTGAAGAAGACTGGCGATCCAAGAAGGATGTGGATTTCACCAGGCTCGTGAAATAAAGGATCTGATAACTTAATGTTATCAGGAATGTGAAGATTGTCAATATCTACATGCCAGTTAGGTAGATTACTGGTGATATTGTCAATGACAAAGCAGGAAATTGTCAATTTGAACCACGAATGATACGAAGAATAAAGCGTGATGTCACAACGTGAACGTAATTGCGAAGTGGCCTTGCTAAGACCGGAAATCGTAACATCAACTGGTTTTGTAGGAAGTCTCAACCTCTTACAAATATTCGAAGTAATGAAATTCGATTGAGAGCCTGAATCTAACAGAGCCCTGACTCTGAACAATCTGCCGTTGGAATCGATAGTTTGTGCGCACACCGTAGGAAGCATTACTTGGGAAGTATTACTAGAAAAGGCAGAAATTGTATGCGAAGAAGCGCCACCCACAAAAGGCAAAGTGTTTGTTTGCCCTGCGGAGACTGTAGAAGTTTGCGAACGTTGAACGTCCTCATGCAAAAGCGTATGATGCTTTGACTTGCACTTCCTGCAAGTAAAGCGAGAAGAACATTGTAAGACAAGATGTCCCTTGTATAGGCAATTGAGACATAGTTTCAACTCCTTCACCTTTGAAATTCTGTTTTGTGCTGATAACCTTAGAAATTCAGTGCAATTACTGAGCAAATGAGAACCTTGACAGTTATAGCAACCGCGTGAATTACTAGATGTCAGAAATGTTTTGACACTAGCCTTGGATTTTTCATGCCTCTGGGGCACAACCGTAGAATTTTCTTTTAAAGTGGAAAGCAAATCCGCTTGGGACTTTAAGAAGCCTTGAAATTCCGCAAGAGTTGGTAGCTCTTGAGGTAAGGATTTTCGAACAGACTCCCACTCTCTAAGAGTAGTAGGGTCGAGTTTGTTGGCAATAACATAAATGAGAAATGTCTCAATCAGAGATTTGTCGTCTGACAAAGAGCGTAAAGCACCAACATGTTTGGATAAGAAGTCGTTTATTTGACGAAGCTTGTCAGGTGACTCCTTTGAAAGAGATTCGATGTTGAATAAAGATTGGACATGATTATGGACAATCATGCGTGTATTATTGTTCCTTTTGCACAACGTGTCCCACGCTAGACGAAAATTGGACGAAACGAAGTCTAGAGACTGGATAACCTGAAGTGCGGATCCGCTAAGGGAGGCCCTTAAGTAATGAAAACGCTGGATGTCGCTAATGGACGTATTTTTATTGATTAAAGAATCGAACGTGTCCCTATATTCAAGCCAGTTTTCTAAATTCCCAGAATAGCGCGGTAAATTTATCGTCGGAAGTTTAATGAAATGTGAACTGTGCGATTCTGAATGATTTGATCGCAAACTTGAAGAACGAGATGGTCCACGAAATTCGGGTAAGTCGGAATTATTGACTTGTTCTAGAATCATTGATGCAACAGAAGTGATTCTAAAGAAAGATTCTTCAAAGAAAGTGTATTGTTCTTCATGAACCGAGTCGTCTGAAATAGCAATTATTTGCTTGTGAATATCTTCGAAGGACTGCAATAATGATTTTGAAATGACCAAGCGATCATTCAATTCCATGATTAATTCTCTTGAAACTGACTTAGGATTGGAGTCGAAAGTATTTTTGAAGCCATTTACATAATTAATAAAGCGTGTAAGTTTGCCTTTAATCATTCCACGCTCCTGTACGAGTAACTCCATGTTTGAATATTTACTGAAATCTGTTAATAATTACATAAAAGGTGTTTGTACAAATGTACGAAAGAATAATACCCATTAACGGTATTTTAATTACTATCTTTAAAATAGTTAGAATAAATTGGATAATAATATGAAATTGCAATCAGTGCAAATACAACGGCATTTGAATGTTATACAATAACGCTAGAGAATGTTTAATTGTAATAAAATCTGTAGTAATTATGTACCTAACGTTATTGAATAAAGTAAATTTTAATTACGAAATGTACTAGGTAACCTGTTTAGATACACCAGTACGCAAAGCTTTAATTTAAAAATGTTTAAGGAAGGCAGTGGCATAAAAATCGATATTGAAGTAAACAATAAAGGAAGGGATGTATTATACCTGAAATTTCGTCGTAAACGAGTTGTTTATTTGAAGCGTGCAACCCTCATTAGCTGCGTAGACCTTGAATTTGTGCCTGCAGGCGTTGAATAATACGTACAGTTTTGGAATGCGAGTAGTTGTATTTATAATGGAGCTGTCCAAATAGGCCTGGATCCGGCTCGAAGGACCATATGTTTAGGATATCTTTGTAATAATTGTACATCTTCGCTGGTGATTCTGCTGTACGTGTATTTCGTTGTAGTATTAACTCTTAGGACCAACTTAACAATAAAACTGAAAACTTGTTTCTTGCTAAGATAGCCCCAGAGACAGGTGGCATGGTGCCAACGAATACCATTATAGCAATTTATAGTTTAATCAACTTATTGTTGCTGGAGAGTAAACATCATCTAAGGTAGGTGAATAAATTTCAATTTTGGATTTAAATCATTTTCTCGATGCCTTTCAGCGCAAGTTTTAAGCTAATTGTTATGGAGTATTGAAACGCAAGTTTTATGTAGATACGTAATATATCATGTATTTTTAATTATAGAATATAGTGCTCTAATTGTTATGGAGTATTGAAACGCAAGTTTTAATCTAATTGTTATGGAACACTGAAGCACAAATTTTTTATTATGCAGTATTGAAAGTTCAAATTGTCGAGTGTTGCTATGGAGTATCGAAGGATTTTCCGTAAATTTTGTTTTGTATAGAAGTCAAGCCGTAATGTCAAACACGTGTGAACTTCGCGCACCTGTTGTTGTTGTAACTGCACACGAGGGTTAAGGAACGCTGATGTCTAGGGGATTATTTGTGGTGAGTGCTCTTCAATTCTAATTAAATTTTCGTTTCACGGAACCATTACTGGAAATGTAATAATAATTTTTTGTAAATTTTATATAGTGATTTAAATTGGTACACGTTTTGGTACACATTTCCCATACTCTTTACCCTAGGCTTAAACCTTAGACAGGAACCCCTCATAATTTATAGAGGCTCTGCCGCCTTTAAGGTAGAGTAAATACACTATAGAAAAAAATAGTGTAACAACGAGCCTGTTCAACACTACGACACCACAGGAAGGATAAAAATCCTCAGCGGACCTAGCTCTCGTCAGCGAGGGGTGCGTATGGTAGAAAGTCGTGGTTTGGGATTGCCAAGTACAACTAGTACAACTAGTAAATGATCTTAAAAGCGAAAATAATGAGAAAATCGGATGGGCACCACCAGTAATATCGATATGCTAGATAAAACGAAAGAATCTCGTCACTGATCGAAATACTGTGAACGCTCGAAATGAAAAATAAGAATCTTGCAGACATCCAGTTGTTAAGAAAGCACGGTAGATGATATCTTGTGATCTGTTAGGTCCGTTACCTCGCTCGTCAAGAGGTTATTGTTATATTTTATCAGTTACCGACTGCTTTACAAAATTTTCATTGTTTTACCCATTACGTTCTGATATGGCTTCCGTCATCATTCAACGCCTTGAAGAAAATGTTATATTAGTATTTGGTGCTCCGCAGTACTTAATTTGCGATAATGGTAGTCAATTGCGGTCTAAAGAATTTCAAAAGTTGACATTCTCATATAAAATTAAAGTTATATATAATGCTTATTACCATGCACAAGCGAATCCCATTGAGAGAGTACATAGAGTTTTGCAGACTATGCTGGCGTCATATGTGAAAGACAATCATAAAGATTGGGATCGTTATCTTCTGAAAGTAGCTTGCGCCATGTGCATGGCTATTCATGAGGTTATCGGGATGTCGCCGTATTTTGCTAATTTTGGCCGTGAGATGAATCTTGAAGGAAACCCTGACATACCTGGTAATAATCATGATTTAAATGATATTAGTTTTGCCGATCGAAGAAATCTTTTGTCGCGTTCCACCTAGATGCAGAAAATTTATGATGATGTAGTCAAACGACTTAAAATGGCGTATGATCGTGCAAAAATTCAGTCTGATTTGTGTAGACGTCCTGCAGATTTTGAAGTTCGTGATTCTGTGTGGAGAAGGAATTGAGTCCTGTCTGATGCGTCGAAATATTGTACCGCGAAGTTAGCCCCTAAATTTATTAGCCCCTTTATTATTCATAAGAAGGTCTCGATTTATGAACTTTCCGATTCGACTGGCTTGTCTAAAGGTGTATGGCACGCCAAGGATCTTAAACACCATCTTGATTAGTTGTAGTTAGGTGTTGTGTTATTTTTTTTGTTTTGGTCGTTTACTCGTTACATTTTCTTTAATTTTAGATTAAGCCGAAAATAGGATTGTTTCGTCTTCTAGCGAGGGAGGTGTAACGTTCCGTTTATTTTATTATAATTAATTCATTTAGTAGGTATAAGTTTTCCTAAGCCAGTCCCTTTAAATATTTAGGAATTTAAGAAACGTTCAAATTTCAGTTTGTCGAACGCCCCATAAGATTTAAATTTAGGTGATAAATGTTTAAACGTCCTTGATACACCGCATTTTCTCTCCCCTTTTTGTTCGTTGGGCTTTTTGAGAAATTTGTCAAAGCACGTTGACCTTTTTCGTGATGTAGCTCTTGGAATCAAATTGTTGACGTTCTTTAGTTATCGCTAATTAGCGGATTTGTATTGTGTTATTTCGATTTATACCGTTTATGAATCATGAGTTGTTCTAGAGATTTTACTAAATGTATTTCGTAAAATGTAATTCTAAATTACGCATTTATGAAATCGATAATGCTTGTGGCGAATTAGTATTTATTTTATCGGTCGGTGTATCGAAAAAGTTTTTGCAAGTCGTTCCACGTGTGCTTAATTGGTTTGTTGTAGGTTATTGTAACCGCCACCCTTGTTTACGTATATCAATTGGTTTTGGAATTTATGCAGGTTGGGGAACAAGAAAACTTAAAAAGTACATTTGTCGTTAGTATGTACTAATCCATTACTTGGGAATAGAAACCACAATAATTACACACGTGCATGGAAGCAGTTTAATTAAGCTCAACACCCCTTGCTTTGTGTAGAGGTAAGGCCCATCGCGCAAGGTAAGATTTTATAAATAGACCTTACTGTGATACTATCGTCGTCCAAGAACGATGTTGCACTCAAATTTTATTTGTCATCATAATCCGAAGGTATAAACATTATATTTGATCATACCACTTTATATGTGTTGTATGAATTTTTAATGTTACAGCTGTTTATTAAAAACATTATTTCCCGCACCTGTAACAGAATCGTAGTGATTCAAGTAAATTATATTTATTGTAAATTTGTTGCTATAACGATCGCCTGCACAAGGCATTCGTGATTAAATGTAAATATAAGTTCGTTTATCTGTTACTAGGTCTAGCCAGTGCAAAATTATCATAGAAATTTACTAACCTTGATTTAATAATAGTATTTAAATTTTCTGAACATAACTTTATCATATATTTTCTTTTATGCTATACAAATGTTTGATTTTGCATACTAAAGTATGCCATGAATCTATTTTATAAAATATGTATTTCTTTCAGGAAAAGTTTATGAATAGAGTTAAGTTGAACTATTGGCGTCTATTATTTGTGAGAGGATTTAAAGCGTTAGGGTGGGTCCAGACCTACTACACTGCAAGATTCTTACTTTTCATTTCGAGCTTTGACAGTATTTCGACCAGTGACGAGATTCTTTCGTTACAACTAGCCTATCAATGTTACTGGTGGTGCCCACCCAATTTTGTCATTATTTTTGCTTTTAAGATCATTTACTAGTTGTACTTCAGGGCTGTTGGCAATCCCAAACCACGACTTTCTACCATACCCACGCCTCGCCGACTTGAGCTAGGTCCGCTGATTTTTATCCTTCCCATGGTGTCGCAGCGTCAAACAGGCCCGTAACACACTGCATTAAAATCTCTTGCAATTATTAAATTTTAGTGCCCTTTTACAGATCCTAGTATGTCTTCGATATCTTTGTAGATCACTTCTACCTCTTCATCACTGTAGCTAGACGTGGGCATGTACACTTATATTATCATCCTATTTTTCTATTAGATTTTAATCTAACCATAAGTACTCTTTCCTTCTTTTGTAAGTAGTTCTCTACATAATGACCTACCTTTTTCTGTATTACTAATCCCACGCCAACATTCCCTTCATCCAATCCTGTATGAATTATTCTGAAGTCTCCGCTGTAAAAATTCCCCTGCCTCTGGCCACCAAACTTTACTAATTTCTACTATGTATAGTGCTAACCTATCCATTTCAATTTTTAAGTTCTCTAGCTTACCTACTTGCTTCATACTTGTGACATTCCACGTCCCAACTCGCAAAATGTTCACAGTTCTTTTTTTTAAACTTGCCAATCACATCCTCCGAAATGGGAGACTGTTTTAACAGCAGCTTTGTGGGTTAGATAGGTTTGCATATGGCTACTTAATCCCAAGATCCCTGGGTTTAGGTCCTATGTGTGAGTGTTGTCACGCACATTAAAGATTCCAACTTTGCTTGGAACAGCAAGGGTTGGGCAAAATTCAATAATTTCAGGTAAAAAAACTCGCCAAAACTGGCCAATGTAGTACCTTTGGTTGGAGCATTGGAAAGCCAAATTTAGGGGACTATTTTAACTCGAGAATCTTTTACCCCAGAGCATGCCATCATTTTTGAAAACGTTTTTGGTATGCTGTGTACTTGGGAGGAAATTTTTCTTAATCCTTTTTGGAAATTAAATCACTCATAGTTTTTAAAATCATGTTTATTTACGTTTCGATCCATGACCTAGGAACGTTGTCAAAATAATAAAAACTTCAAGTTTGACATTTATGACATAAATTGAAGGTGACTTTGATTTATTGATGTTCGAAATATTTGGTTTGAGTACACTAGGCAAAAATTTTTAAAGTTTAAAAGAATAATTGCCTTCAATTTGTGTTGTGGCCGGGGACCGACTTTTTTAGGTAGCCAATACGCTTAACGTGAAATCATCCGATTAATTTTTATTGGTGAATTTTATATAAATTCAATAACTTGAGGATTGGAAAACATTTTTTAACATGTTTCTATTTGTACAATAGAGAGGATGGTATTAAAGAAGTGTGCGATTACGTTACCATAAGGCTTAAGCAGTCGTTTTTTATATTTATTTTGAGGGGGAAAAATCATTATGATTTAGGCTACTACTTTGGTATATTTTAACATGGTTCTGAAGCGACCCTATGGTGGGTTTACACTTGTCAGATACCAATGTTGTTCTATGAATATTTTATATGGTTCTGAGGCGACCCTAAGACGGGTTTACACTTGTCAGATACCAATGCTGTTTTACAGGGGTTGCTAATATGCTTATTGATATGTAATTAGTTATTGTATGTGTAAATAGAAATCATGTATGTAGACTGTATTTCAAATTAATATCGCAAGGAAAACCCAGGAAAAACTTGCAATGCTACCTAGAAATTGTGGGCATTTGATTTTCATTTGTTATTTCTTTTAGTAATGGAATCCATTGTTTACTGAAAGTCACGGATTCGTTTGCTACGCAGTTATTTTTATGTAGGGTTATATAAGCAGCTTCTTTGATTTTGCGTTGTTGGTGGTTTTCTTCTTTGTCGATAATTTTTGCGTCCTCCCATTCTATTTTATGACTGGAGTCCCATGCATGTTGGCAAAACATGGATTTTTCAAATTTTCTATTTTTTATATATAATTTATGTTCTTTCAGTCGAGCTTCAAATGGTCTGGAACTTTCCCCTATATAAAACTTGTTACATTCGCATGGTATTTTGTAGATGCAGCTTTTTGAACTTTGTATTATGTTTTTGGGTTTTGTTTTTGTTAATTGAGCTCTTAGTGTATTGTTAGTTCTAAATATTGTTTTAATTCTGAATTTGTTTCCTATTCTTTGGATTTTTTCGGAGAATCCTTTTATGTACGGTATTGAGAGCATTTTTTGGTGTGTATCGTTATTTTTGTTTTCTTTTTCTTTATTTTTAGGGTTTTTATTCATTTCTTTTTCTATTATTCTTTTAGGATATTTGTTTTCTATTAGTGTACATCTGATTAGGTCTTTCTCTTTCTTTAAAATTTCTTCGCTTGATGATATTAATTTTGCTCTATCATACATGGTTTTGATAATTCCAAGTTTGACACAGTGTGGGTGGTTTGAATCGAAGTTTAAGTATCTGTTTGTGTGCCTTGGTTTTCTGTATACCGATATATTAATTGTTGTATGGTTTTTGCTAACTAAAATATCTACAAACGGAAGTTTTCCATGTTGTTCTAATTCATATGTGAAGTTAATGGTTGGTTCTATATTGTTAATTGACTGTACAAAGTTTTTAATTAGTTCTGTAGTATGTGGCCAATTAGCATAGACATCATCTACGTATCTCCACCAGATTAGTGGTTTCAATTCTTGTGTGAATATTAAATCTTTTTCGAATTCCTCCATAAATATATTACTAAAGATTGGCGATAGTGGACTTCCCATTGCCATTCCGAAGCTCTGTTTGTAAAATTGATCACTTATTTGAAAATATGTGGTATTGACACATAAACCAAGTAATTCCATAATCGATGATATACTTAGTTTTGTTTTTTCTTTAAGGTTGCCATCTTTTTCTAGTTTGTTTTTTATAATATTAAGCGTTTTGTTTATAGGGACATTTGTGAAGAGATTTACTACATGAAGACTTACCATTGTGTGTGTATTTTCAATTTTTTGTTTGATAATTTTTCTAAAAAATGTTGTTTGTTTTTTATGAAAGAATCCGTTTTGCCTGCTAATGGATTTATAATTTTTAGTAGAATTTTGCTAAATTATGGCATGGTGAATCTATGGAGCTTACAATAGGTCTTAAAGGAATGTCTTTTTTTATGAATATTTGGTAGACCGTAAAAATGGGGTGGTTTACTGTAATGTGGGACCAGTTTACTTCTTTCTTTGTCTTCGAATTCATTTTTAAATTTAAATAGAGTTTTGTATATTTTATTTTCAATTGATTTTGTTGGGTCCGTTTCTAAACTGGTGTAACTCTCAGTGTTCAACAGTTCGTTGACTTTTGTGTTGTAATTGTTTTTATTCATTATTACTGTTGCATTGCCTTTGTCAGCAGGTAGAATTATAATTGAGTTATCGTTTTTTAGATTGCGAATTTCTTTTATTTCGTTATTACTTACATTTGGCTTTATTTTGTGATTCTTTTCTATTTCGATTTTGCATCGTACTCTAAATTTGTTTGCTTGATCTTATTCGAGTTGGTTTGCGGTTTTCTCAATTCAGCTAATTATTTCAAAGGTTGATATTGATTTTGGTGTTACTGTAAAGTTAAGGTGTTTTGATAGAATTGATTTTTCTGTGTTGTTAATAGTTCTGCTTGATAAATTTATCACGGTGTTTAGCATGATTACAACACAAAAGTCAACTAACTATTGAACACTGAGAATTACACCAGTTTAGAAACGGACCCAACAAAATCAATTGAAAATAAAATATACAAAACTCTATTTAAATTTAAAAATGAATTCGAAGACAAAGAAAGAAGCAAACTGGTCCTACATTACAGTAAGCCACCTCACTTTTACGGTCTACCAAAAATTCATAAAAAAAGACATTCCTTTAAGACCTATTGTAGGCTCCATAGATTCACCATGCCATAATTTAGCAAAATTTCTACTAAAAATTATAAATCCATTAGCAGGCAAAACGGACTTTCATAAAAAACAAACAACATTTCTTAGAAAAATTATCAAACAAAAAATTGAAAATACACACACAATGGTAAGTTTTGATGTAGTAAATCTCTTCACAAATGTCCCTATAAACAAAACCCTTAATATTATAAAGAACAAACTAGAAAAAGATGGCAAGCTTAAAGAAAGAACAAAACTAAGTATCATCGATTATGGAGTTTTACTTGGCTTATGCGTCAATACCACATATTTTCAAATAAGTGATCAATTCCACAAACAAAGCTTCGGAATGGCAATGGGAAGTCCACTATCGCCAATCTTTAGTAATTATTCATGGAGGAATTTGAAAAAGATGTAATATTCACCCAAGAATTGAAACTACTAATCTGGTGGCGATACGTAGATGATGTCTATGCTATTTGGTCTCATAATAGAGAACTAATTAAAAACTTTGTAGAGTCCATTAACAAAATAGAACCAACTATTAAATTCACATATGTATTAGAACAACATGGAAAACTAATTTCTAATTTTATGTCTTATTTTACCGGGATTCAGTGAAGGGGGTTAAGCAACCTGTGGCTACCAAGATCCCCCAGCATTTAGAATTTGCCGAAATAATGGTTTTCTAGCTAATATGCTTATTGTTATGTAATTAGTTATTGTATGTATAAATAGAAATCATGTATGTAGGCTGTATTTCATGTTAATATCGCAAGGAAAACCCAGGAAAAACTTGCAATGCTACCTAGATATTTTGGGCATTTGATCTTCATTTGTTATTTCTTTTGTTATTTCTTTTAGTAATGGAATCCATTGTTTACTAAAACGTTAGAAAACAGCAACACCATGCTAAACACCGTGATAAATTTATCAAACAGAACTATTAACGACACAGAAAAATCAATTCTTTCAAAAGGCCTTAACTTTGTAGTAACACCAAAATCAATACCAACCTTTGAAATAATTAGCTGTGTTGAGAAAACAGCAAACCAACTCGAATAAGATCAAGCAAACGAATTTAGAGTACGATGCAAAATCGAA
Organism: Platerodrilus igneus; assembly: GCA_036346225.1. Lineage (NCBI taxonomy): Eukaryota > Metazoa > Arthropoda > Insecta > Coleoptera > Lycidae > Platerodrilus > Platerodrilus igneus. Next base: position 13,986,046 of record JARFIW010000139.1, on the reverse strand, counting down.
ATAGAAAAGAATCACAAAATAAAGCCAAATGCAAGTAATAACGAAATAAAAGCAATTCGCAATCTAAAAAACGATAACTCAATTATAATTCTACCTGCTGACAAATGCAATGCAACAGTAATAATGAATAAAAACGATTACAACACAAAAGTCAACGAACTATTGAACACTGAGAATTACACCAGTTTAGAAACGAACCCAACAAAATCAATTGAAAATAAAATATACAAAACTCTATTTAAATTTAAAAATGAATTCGAAGACAAAGAAAGAAGTAAACTGGTCCCACATTACAGTAAACCACCCCACTTTTACGGTCTACCAAAAATTCATAAAAAAGACATTCCCCTAAGACCTATCGTAAACTCCATATATTCACCATGCCATAATTTAGCAAAATTTCTACTAAAAATTATAAATCCATTAGCAGGCAAAACAGATTCTTTCATTAAAAACAACCAACACTTTTTAGAAAAACTATCAAACATAAAAATTGAAAATACACACACAATGGTAAGTCTTGATGTAGTAAATCTCTTCACAAATGTCCCTATAAACAAAACGCTTAATATTATAAAAAAACAAACTAGAAAAAGATGGCAACCTTAAAGAAAAAACAAAACTAAGTATATCCTCGATTATGGAATTACTTGGTTTATGTGTCAATACCACATATTTTCAAATAAGTGATCAATTTTACAAACAGAGTTTCGGAATGGCAATGGGAAGTCCACTATCGCCAATCTTTAGTAATATATTCATCAAGTTCAAAAAGCTGCATCTACAAAATACCATGCAAATGTAACAAGTTTTATATAGGGGAAAGTTCCAGACCATTTGAAGCTCGACTGAAAGAACATAAATTATATATAAAAAATAGAAAATTTTAAAAATCCATGATTTTCCAACATGCATAGGACTCCAGTCATAAAATAGAATGGGAGGACGCAAAAATTATCGACAAAGAAGAAAACCACCAAAAACGCAAAGTTTTTCCTGGATTTTCCTTGCGATATTAATATGAAATACAGCCTACATACATGATTTCTATTTACACATACAATAAGCATACCAGCAACCCCTGTAAAACAGCATTGGTATCTGACAAGTGTACACCCACAATAGAGTTACCTCAAAACCATATACAATCTCCGTTGAACAGTATTGGTATCTGACAAGTGTAAACCCTCAATAGAGTCGCCTCAGATCCATATACAATCTTCATTGAACAATATTGGTATCTGACAAGTGTAAACCCGTCTTAGGGTCGCCTGAGAACCATATAAAATATTCATAGAACAACATTGGTATCTGACAAGTGTAAACACACCATAGGGTCGCCTCAGAACCATGCTAAAATCTATCAAAGTATTAGCCTAAATCATAATGATTTTCCCCCCTCAAAATAAATATAAAAAACGACTGCTTAAGCCTTAGGGTAACGTAATCGCACACTTCTTTAATAACCATCCTCTCAATTGCATAAATAGAAACATGTTAAAAAATGTTTTCCAATCCTCAAGTTATTGAATTTATATAAAATTCACCAATAAAAATTAATCGGCTGATTTCACGTTAAGCGTATTGGCTACCTAAAAAAGTCGGTCCCCGGCCACAACACAAATTGAAGGCAATTATTCTTTTCAACTTTAAAAATTTTTGCCTAGTGTACTCAAATCAAATATTTCGAACATCAATAAATCAAAGTCACCTTCAATTTATATCATAAATGTTAAACTTGAAGTTTTTATTATTTTGACAACGTTCCTAGGTCATGGATCGAAACGTAAATAAACATGATTTTAAAAACTATGAGTGATTTAATTCCCAAAAAGGATTAAGAAAAATGCTAAACAAACCACAACAAACATACAGGGAGTATTGGAAGGAAATGTGGTGGTTTTCCATTGCCTTTCACATCGCAGCAGTGTGTCTGAGAATGCCATACCGACCCCTATGGTTTCTGCCACTCTAAGTACCGAAGGAGTTGTTGCCCTCTTCCGGGACCTGTCTTAGTCAATTTCCTCACTAAAAACCCTACTAATTTGGTTAACCTATAGTTTGGCTCTTCAGCTCACTAAAACACGTAAACCATTCTACTGGTTCTAGTATCCTAGAACTTTTTCGAGGTATCGGTCCATTTACAAGACCTAAGGTTATATTCAGGCAATACACTGGGGAAGCCATATAGAATTGAGAACACGATGTTAAACCATATATTCTTTAAAAACCTATAAAATAGAACCACTCAATATTTTCAAAGTATAAATTTCATATTACATTTAACAAATATTTATTTACTGTGTAACACCATGCTACGTGCAGTGACGTAGCCTTAAAAAACCAAAACGAAACAGTACAACCGGGCTCAATCGGCGAGTGGGCGGGGTATTATACATACAAGCAAGTAAAGGAAAGCCTGAAAAATAGAAAAAAATATATACACTCATTCATACTCAAAACAAAACATACCAAAAAAAGAAACCTATAATTAAACACAATATATACAAGGTATCGTAGTACTAAAACGAAACAAACAATCAATCCTTAACCCTAAACTTAGCAAAAAGATATAAAAATAACAAATCATTTTTTTACATGGTGAGCTGCCGGTTTTAGGTTACCACACTAGATTAATTTTCAACCCAAAAAAAAAAGAGAAACGAAATTACCCCTCTAAAACCAACAGCTCTAAATTAGCATAGTAAATCTAAAACTAAGTCTATAAATATAATGGCAACAACAGTTTCAGATGTGCCAGCAAGTCTTTAAGCCATTTTCACATTAAAAAGTCGTACATTTTTTGTAAGTTATTTAAAACAAATAGTAATGCCTTAATATAATGGCAAGAAATACCCAAAATAGTTCAATAATTTTCGTATAGACGAACTAAATTTGGAAATACATGAGCTTTAACAGTAAAATCCAACCCGATATGGTCTCAACGTAAGTAGTGAAGAAAACACTCACCCTCGAGTTGCTGCCGTCTCTAATAACGGGGCAGAGGAGAGGTGCGCGTGATCCCACCTTGGGGTGGTCCCTCTCATTACAACAAGTGGCGACTATTCATTGTGGTTTTAAAAACCACCCGAAAGAGCTATAGTAATTACAAAATAAAATTAATTTAATTTCGTCGAAAAGTACAATTTTTTAAAAACCCTAAATACTTACCACGCCGTATTGCGTGCGCAAAATTTTCATAGTGAAAACGACACTGAGAAAACCAGAATAGATGTTTTCGTCTTGCTATTCGAGAATAAAGTGAATATTCATTTCGTTTAACTAGGAATCAAAGCTCGAAGTAATATTGTTGTTATCGAACGATTAAACTGGAAAAACACAGTTTATTGGGATAATGCGCGGTTTTAATTCAGCGAAGCTTTCAATGGGAAACACATACGAACCAGTTATCGCCTATTTAAGTTTAGCATAAACTTTACTTTAAGGAATTCTTAGAAAGAGTATTTATGATGAATTAGCGGAAGGATTTAACAATAGAAAACGAATTGATACAAACAGATAAACGAATTAACAAATGAAAAGGTTATTTTAATTTACTGAATTAATTTTCGTTTTTTAACGCCAACGGGATTTGAGTTGAAAATTATTGTAATTACTTTATGCTGAAAATAAACGTAACAACCATAATTTGCACCAAATGATTAAATAAACAGAGGTACTTATAAAAATTTGTTACATATGTCTAGTCAAATTCAGTTCAAACTAAAAATTAGAATCCTACAAAGTACCAATGGAATCCAGATTAGGCTATTTGTTAAAAATACCGACGGATGGAATTGAGTAAAGAACACACATGCCCCGCACCACCACTCCAATACTGACAGTTGTATTAAAATCGTAAAAACAACGTATATACTAAATGAGTATCCAAAAGAACCTTTACTAAAAACCTTCAACTTTAATGTAAACGCACAAATGTGTAGTATACTTTAAAGCATCAAAATGTGTAAATATTTAACAAATTACCTTGACAAAAGCAGCATTTTAAAAATTATCAAAAATTTTAAACAACTTCCAATATATATGTATACACATACAAGTATACATATTAGTTTTGAAAACATCTAAACGAATTGGCATCGTTTACGTTTCGAAATAAATAAGTTTAAAATAAAAATTAGTAGGAAGCGTACTTATTGCATACAGGATGTTGTCGACGTATGAAAGAGTAGAAACGGAATCTATGTAAATGAAATAACCAAATACCGCCGAAAATGAACGTAACACACGACTTTGGATATTATAGAGAAGTACAATATACTCACCATCGTTATGTAGAATTAAATAAAATGCAAATGTTAGGGATTATGCGCACCATGGTCTTCATATAAATTCACTTGGTAAAATTAAACGCTGTAAGAGTACATGTTAACCAAGTACAAACTCAAAATTCAGAGCAAATTAATACGTACAAATACAACAGTAATCTGATATAAATATTTTCAATATCAAGACAATTTAGAACAAATATTAGTAATAATACTCAGATACAAACCACCATGAATACTTCAAATTCAAAGTGCTGTAAGGGTTTGAAATGTATATTAAATTTCTCCGACAAGTCAATAAACTGTATGTTCAATATTCTCCATATTAATAGTAGGTTTCTTTGTAATTCTGAGTATCTTCATAAACTAATTGATAGTTGTGCTATGAAATATGATAATTGCATAAGTGAACATCACCTGCGATTAGAGTAAGTTGAAATTTATAAATCGTGTACACTAGCCTATGAGACGACAGAATATTATTGTAGAGAACATAGCTTACAAGGGGGCACATGCATTTTTGTAAAGAAAAGTTTCAAAGTATCAAAAATTTGTAGACTAAATGAATTCAGTGCTGAAAACTATTTTGAGACGTCGATAGTATGTGTTCTAAATATATTTATTGTGTGTTTACAGAACACCAGATAGGGACTTATTTTTTAAAAAATGCGAATGGCTTCTAAATAAATTATCATAGTGTATTCTGTGGTGATTTCAATGTGAACATTTCAATTACCTCGAATCAACAAAAACAAAAACTTTTAATTTTGAACTTATCTGCTTCTTTAGGCATAAGCACTTATACAAGAACCTACCGGAGCAGCAGTATTAAGTAATACATGCATCGATAACACATACCAGTTATCCTCCTATCTGCGATTAGGTTTAATACCATATAAAGTTAACCACTTCCCACACTATGTAATTGTACAGAATAAAATCACTGGTGAATCGTATGTCAAAAATGAATGTAAATGTACATTTAATAATGATAACATCATAAAATTTACTCATAGAGGAAACATTCTGTTAGAAATAAGTGAAAATGTAAATTACTCAAGGATTGCTTGTCTAGACTAGTAGTGTTTCTATGAGTGCTTTCCATGGGTAAAATCTAAACAATGTAATAAGGATAATGAATGGATCACCAAAAGTATACGTACTTCCTGTCGTAACAAAACAAGTTTAATTTCCCTTTGTAAATATTTTAAAGAAGCCTAGTTTCGTAATTATGTAAGTGAATACTTCAAAAGACTAAAAACTTTAATCATACACGCAAAAAACAATTTCCTACATAAACAAATCTTGTTGTCAGATAATAAGTCGAAAATGGCTTGGAGAATAATAAAGGGTGACCTCTTTACTAACACAATTGTTAAAAAATTAAACTATTGACAGATAATAGTGTGATAAGGAATTCTTTATTTATAGCAAATTTATTCAAAAAACTTTTTTTAGATACACAGTTCCAATACAAATAACAAGAATGGCGAAATAAATATAAAAATCAAATTAACTTTAATGATGGCCCAAAGTAGTGGAACTATTTTTCAAGCCCTGTGTAGTTAAGAAGAGACAATAGATATAATAAATAGTTTTAGAAATAAAACCTCATCTGGATTAAACTTGATTCCCATCGCAGCAATTATTCGACTGTTGAAAATCTAATGTTTATTTTTAATTTGTTGATAGAACGCAGTATTTTTCCAGATTGCCAAAAGTCAAAGTTGTACCAGTGTTTAAAAAAGGTAAGCCCACAAGGTGTTTAGAATTATAGGCCAGTAGTTTTCCTCCCTTGTATATCAAAATTTTTTTACAAGTAATTTACAATCGATTTATTACTTTCTTCAAGGAATGTAATATTATCGCTAGTTCACAACATGGATTCATTAAAGGACAAAATGTAGAAACATCACTTTATAATACAGGAAAAGAAATTCACACAAGCACAGATAACAAGTCGTATGTGCTGTGTATTTAATTAAGAACAATATGGATTCAAAGATTTTATTTAGCAATTTAACTCAAGAATACATTTCTTAATACCACAGTAAAAACTAACTGCTAACATACTACGACTTACTTTTTGACCGTCCGTCGTGTCTCTCTTCACGCTACTTAAAAACCCTCGTACAGAAAACAATACATAACAGTATGTAAGATGTATATCTTGCGACTTTAGTAAGGTATTTGAATATGTAAATCATAAAATACTGTTACTTAAACTACAATACTATGGCATCAAGGGTATGGCATTAACTTAATTCGTTCTTGTTTATTTGAACGAAAACATTGTTCTGCAATTGTGGCATTGATGCTAATGTAACTTCGTCATCAGAAACATTACTAAACCAAGAAGTTCCTCAGAGTTCCATTCTGGAGCCGTTACTATTTATGATTTACATCAACGATCATCCAGCTAATATTGAGTTTGGATGAATTATCTTTGTGCAGATGATGCTGTATGTATTTGCAAGTCGACAACTCCCTTATGACTGATTACTTCAATACATGAAAGCATAAAGAGTGTAACTGATCGAAGTCAATTAAATAGAATCACATAAAAGTTGGATAGAACTAGTTGTAAAGAGGATAACATTGGCAAAAAGGTTATTCAAAATATAAATTCTTGGCAGCTACTATAGATTGCTTACTGAATTGGGAGAACCACATAACTCAAGTTTATATGTCTTGTCAAAGCCAATTTTGCACTGCGTAAACTTACAGTAATGTCACATTCAACAATGCTCTACATAGCTCTACAGCATAATGCAGAATTGCATTATATTTTGGGCTATTTCATTTCATGCACGCGGAATATTCCTCGAACAAAGAAACGACTATTCGTATGCTTAGTAAGTCTTCCAGACGATAAAACTGCAGAAAGCTATTTGTCTCGTAACAGCTCTTAACCTTTCCATGTATCTACATCTTTGACTACCTGTGTTTTTCGTATAAATTTAAGCATTCATTATTATTTGGAATATCTCAAATGCTTACAACCAGGTAATCGAGTCAATTGTTACTAGCACCGCGACATAATATCAGGCAATTTGAAAGCAGATTGCAATACATAGGTGTTAAATTGTATAACAATCTTCCCAACAGATTTAAAAGTCATTAGCTTCTAAAATTTAAAAGGATACTGAAAACATCGTTGCTAGAAAACGTATATTACTCCATACAACAATACATTGATGACAAAGCTATATAAGCCAGATTCCTTTAGACAATTACAAAAATGAACTGATCTGTTATGATACAATGTTGAAAATTTTTATTATAACTGTACTGTTTATATTATATAAAATATGCTGTAATAGTTTCTATACTACTTTTGTAAATAAACTTATGCACAGTTTCCAACAACATGAATATGTTTTGTGGAAATAAAACAAACAAACAAACAAATGAGTTTTGGTATGTCTCAGAATTTTCTGGGAGTAAATTGTCGATGCTTAATATTTTTTATCCTCGTTTCTTACCCATTTTTTTTGTATGTAGTAATTTGGTGTGGTAATTAATTTTTTTTGTATTGTAAATGTTGGATCTTTAGTGAGTTGTTTGTAGGTGTTGGTGCCTTGTAAAAGTTCTTCGGTTTTATTTATGTAATCAACTCCGTTACGAATGACTGTTGTTAAACCTTTGTCAGCTTTTGTTGCAATGATATTTTAGTGATCTTTTAGAAACTTTTTTTGTTTATAGTACAATTTTTCAGATACTTTATTGAAACTATCATTGTTTGGATTAAAAATAAAACCAGTTATAGTATTTGTGGTTTTTGCTCTTAAAATATTTTTTGTTGTATGCTACTGTGTTCATTTTCTGCCATACTTTCTACACTCGCAAGTGGATTTGCTATGTGTATATCTTTGTTGTTATTGAATGCTAATTTAGATCCTAATGCTAAAAAACTATGTACATCTTGAGGTAAAATTTGATGACTTAGATTTATTATCTATTTTTATTATCGATACTGGAATTTCTTTCATTGTGGTGGTTGATCAGATTATAGAATTTTAAAACATTCATTTTGTTTATGAGTTTGTATCTTTTATTGTAGAAACATACGTCTGTTTTCCAAGTATCTTAAAATGTAAAACGGTAAGGGTTTTTAGAAGAACATTTTTAATTTTTGAAGTCTAGAATAGCAAAAGGTTAAGTTTGTGTGATTGCATTCTATTTCAAAATTGAGGAGGCTCTTTTCTGGTCTGTTATTGAAGTGTATGATTTTATTGTTGATCTTGTACTTTTTATATTCCAGTAGTTGTAGTGTAGTTTTAATATGTGCTTTTATGTAAAAGTGGATATACCCGTTTTCTTCTGGGTCTTTCTAAAAATAATTTCTGTTTTTATCAAGTTGGCTAATTTGATAGTTGTTCATACCAATAAAAAGATGTAGCGTTCAAATTATATATATATATATATATATATATATATATATATATAAATTCAGGTTAATTTCGACTAGAAAACTTGATATTGTATAGTAAATTTCGGGTCGTAGTCAATCTGGGCAATTAGATAATTCTTTTAATCAGTTCAAGCTTTCGAAAAAATTTTTATTTTCTTCTTCAGGAAGACTATAATTGGAGGATTACAAAAATGTTAATACGTTAATGCTACTTACGATTATATGAATCTATCTAGGAAATGGTTGGAGCATGATAATAGTTAGGATACGACGACAAACTTAGTGAATACATTCAAAACACATAATACAGTTAACATAATAATTAATTAACTAAGGTGGTTCGTTTCTAAAAACATTAACGGACAATTTAAAATTATAAGTTACATAGGAACTAGTCAAGTTATAAAATACTACTAACATATAAACTTTGCAGTGGATAACTATAGATAAAAGTTTGTATTACACTAAAACAAGTATAGATTATGGTCAACAAGGACAACATAAAAGGAGGCTTACTGGTTAACTAGATGTACGATACGTAATGTTTTTTATAATTGAGATCAGATAGGAATATATATTATTTAAGTTTTGAGTGTCAGTTTTTTTATTGATAGGATTGTCTTGTAAAGATATCGCGACCATTTCGAGGAAAATGCGTTTTTTGTAATGACTTTCCCTAAAGACAATTTTAGCGTTGTCGTAATCGATCGTGTGTTGGGTCTCAATAGCATGAGAAACTAATGCGCAAGTTTTGGTGTTCCTATTGGAGTCACTTTTGTGGGAAGTTATCCTAGCTTGAACTGATTAAAAGAATTATCTAATTGCCCAGATTGACTACGACCCGATATTTACTATACATATATATATATATATATATATATATATATATATATATATTGCTGTGATATTCTCCTTTGAATGCGGGAACTGGGTCCTTTCAACAAAAAAATTCTAGTCCCACAGATTGGGCGTCATAAACGGCTGTGATCCTCTTTTCGCCTCGGCTGCTCACCTAATGTTATAAACCTCCTCATTCATAAAAAAAAACAACACATTCCTACCAAAAACATCAACGTTAACTCTATTTACATCAATATTCAGAATACATTAAAATTTCAAAATTAAAACTCAGCATAAATTTCAGTTTTAAAAAGAATTTCAAGATTAATTTTATTATCATTTTAATGTGCATCCAAAATTAAAGTCCTTGTTGGATGCCTACAAAATAATATAACAATATAAGCAGACCGAGTCTGAGTATAAAGGGAGCATCTACCACCCCTTTACGTTAATTAACCAGGTTCGTCTAATTGAGCTCAAAGACATACCCAAATTTTCATCATATTACCGAACATCAAAACTAAAAACCCCTTTCTACTTCAACAAGCAAATTTCATCTTAAAATTAAAATTTTATGGTTAGTACAATTTCACTAATGTCCATTTTGAGTAAATCAGTTATAAAGTTATTCAACACACACAAAAATGTCAAACAAAATAGTATAATTTACCTGAAGGTCACCGTCCTCGTAGCTTCAAAGTACATCGTCCCTTTAGTTAATCACACCATTCCAACAGGATTATATTTACGGCTTCTAATTCTCAACGCTTTTAAAATTTACTCCATCACCATTTATTTAAAGTTGTTTCTGGGCTTTTCCGGAATTCATCTGTGTATATCTGACCCTTGTTTCGTGGATCCAGACACGTATTTGAACCATTTAATTATTAACACCCCCGAAAAATAGCAAATAACTTCATACTTCTTTCACCAATATACGCCAAAACTGCCTACTTTTGTGTATACATTTGTCGTTGTAAATTTTGCTAATTGGTACAGTGAAAATAAATTTTATTACCTTGTATCTAAGTGCACTGAAGTACATTCATGTTAGCACGTAAATAACCAACTATTTTGAATCACTAAAATATACGAGCAAAATTTTAAATTATTTTCTCAAACTAAAATGCACTGTTTAACATCTTCAATCAAGTCGCGGATGTAAGAGCTTTTAACGCATCGAATAGTCAAAAGTCTAAGAGAGCTTGTTTATATTCATCTCGGTATATATAGCAAAAGCCGGCACGTCGCTTTTGTCCTCAAAACAGGTAATTCTAAAGAATTCCTCATTCTATGTTCCCAGTCTGTCGCTCGCGCATCGATTTTTACGAATTTTCACTCGTCCCATTTAAATCTCAGAAATTTCAACACACGGCACGCAAGCATGTCCGAGAAATAACTAATTGACTTTTATACCTAAATTGTTGTTTTTACCTCTGATATTTGCATCCTATTTTCAACCAATTGTGACCCTCGTGACGTTGCTTAAATCCCGCCTTTTACTATATGTGTCTTTGCTTGACGCATTTTCTCTTTCCTTTTCTAACCTGTTCGTATTGGTGCAAATTGATATTCTTTATTATCGATTATATTTTAGTCCATGTGGACTGTTATCTGGGTTTAATAACCCCGTATCGCACATTCTCGTGAATATTAAGCCCCGGTTTCTCCAAGATTCTTTGAAACTATTAATTATCTACAAAATTTACGCCGTACGTGATATTTAAACTACGCAGGTGTTCAAAATAATATTAATTCTCAGAGCTTTTAAATAAACCCTGTTTTGTATTTTGTGCTAAAGCATCTGGCCGTTTCAATATCCTTAGACTCGACATGTTTATCTACACAAATTAAACTGAAATTGCCTTTTAAAAACATCCTACTTCTAACTAACACTTCTAGGATTTGCATTATTGGGTTTTTACAAGTTTCTATAGATATTATCTGTACGTTTTGTTCAATACCGGTTATTTGAAATAGAGTTAATTAAGATAAATTTTGCACGTAATTTCCATTTGTTTCTTTTGATATAAAGCGTCTTATAAATAATTTAAATTTCTTATTTTTACTGAAACGACCGAGTTTATTTATGCTTCAAGGTTTTAATAAAGCGTATTATTTAATGAAATTCCTTATACACGGTGATTAAAATTATTTGATGTGATTATTTAATTTTCTACCCTGGTCTAAATATGAGTAATATATATTGTAGTGGTTTTAAATGGTTAAATTTAGATATGAACAATGCAATTTTAAACACCCTGTATAGAGGAAACAACCAAAATTTACGTGCGAAATTTATTGCATTTAGTTAATTTAAAGTAATAAGTATTAACAAAATTTTACAATTAGGGATTAAAATTTAGTTAGGTTCGTAAAGAAAATAAATTGTATAAGCCAATGCAAATTATTAATTAATTTAATTGAGTTTAATTCAAAGGGATATAACGTCTAATACGCATAAGAGCATGAAAAATCGATAATACCAAGGCGAAACGCTTTACTAACAAACAAACACGTCGAATATATGAAATACCTTGAAACGGAAACTCCTAGAAATGTTATTTTAAAACGATCGGTAATTAAACACCTGTATGTTTGTGAAAGGTCAACTTCCCGTTATTTGTGTAGATAAAAGACAAGTTTCGAGGTATTTTGTGCAAACGGTTGGATGTACGCATAAATGCTAACCAAAAGTTTCATTAAAGCGCAGAAGGGATGGAAAATCAATGATATGCCTCGGAATGAGACAGGCATAATAGCAGTTCACTTCGAAACGCACGTATTCAGTCCACGTGGGTTAGATAGAACGCGGACAGTAATATCGATTATCTACCACTCAAACAAGGTTAGAAGAAAACATCTAATATGCATAAGAGAAGAATAGAGTTAATATAGGCGGGGTTTTTAAGACGTCACTGAATATATCATTGGTCTAAATAGTTAGTTGTACAACAGACGAGCACGGGAAAAATTGAACGCGGGTTTTTCGGAAAATATCGTATCAACGAGCTAAATTTCGAAGATTTTGAAAACGGTTATACAAAATTTGAAGAACGAGTTAGTTTAATTAAGTATTTCGCGTGAAGAGTGGCCTAGAGGTGACATTTTGAATTGTATAAATACTCTAAGAGAATTAGCATCGCTCTCTTTGGTATTCTGATCGCGCTCTTTGACTTAGCTCTTTGCCTTCGTTAATTTGCATTGCTTACTACATACAGAAATCTACCACGAGCTTGTAAGTATTTAAAATTTAAATTAAATAGTACAGTGTTGGCCTCATAGTTTTGAAACGCGGATAGTGTCGGTTTTATTTTTAACGGAGGTGCAACTGATATTTTAACAAGCTCGTAAAGTAAAGTAAAGTAACGTAAATTAAATTATGCAATAATAAAAAAGTGTAATATACTTGGATTTGGATTTGGATGGATCTTGAATGAATAGCATGCAGCACAACTTAAATGGTGTTCATCTATAAATAGCTGGAGGCGGCAAACAGAGCAGAACCACGAGACCGAAGGTGCCGGAACTTAACTACATCGTCAACAGAGATGGAATCTTCAAGTTTCCAGGTAACGCATTAGAATTTGCTGGTTTGTTTTAAACTGTGGATATTATTTGTGATGTGGGAAAGTGAGCTTTGATGATATTTTTCGTCAATTTGCGTATTGAAAAGAATACGTGTAACTAACTTTTATTATGGTATTTGAATATAAATCTAAAAGTGTATATAAAGCTTATTAACATTCCTCATGAATTTAAAACTTTATTGTTAAGAGTACATGGGTTTTTTGTGTTTGTAGTAAGAGTATGCAAAGTAAAAAGCATACATTAATAAAATAAACTGGGTATCCTGAGCTCACCATACTCCAGAGTGTACTAATTAGAAATAATTTATAAATAAAAAAGGAAAATGAGGTATTATACAGAGCCCATTTACTCCGGTTACATTCAATGTGTTTGATATTTCAATTTAAAATTCTGGACTTTACAAAGATAGAATCTATTGAGGTGTAACTTGAGCACCGAAATGTAAATAATCTTGAATTATTATTTGTAAATAGTGGTAAATAAATATCGTATGATTGTTGTATTATTTTGTGGTTTTATTGAGAGTGTGCGTGAACGACAAAAAGTATGATAGTAAATCTAGGTATCCAAGAGGAGGCCCAACTGAGCTAGCCAGGGAGCTGTTGAAGAAATCAATTAAAGTGATGAAGCACGGAATCTGAGTAAGAAATTGTTTTTGAATTTTTTTATTTTGTGAAATTTATGACGCCCAATTCGTGAGGCATGATTTATACAGGGTTACACGGCAATATACATATATATATATATATATATATATATATACTGCTATGATAATAGGGTAGTTTAGGCTAGGTTAATCCATGGGGATCGAAGAATAAATAAAAACAACTTCCACTTTAAGAAAGGCACACAATTCCAGAAATTATAAGAGTAAATCGGTCACCCTACATATTGTTAATGGAGAGCACACTGTATATAAAATACACGAGATTAAATGCATGAGAACATAAAGATGTCTAAGAGTAGTTTACAATTGAAGATAAAATTCTAAAACGCAACAAATTGCATCAAAATTAAATCATCGAAAAACCTAGATGAATTGGCATTGCAAAGATGTTACAATTGCGTTAAAAATATCATCGTACACGCATTCTAATAATTCATTATTAGAAAATCGTACGTGACAGGAAGAAATCGAATTTGTTCAAAAATCCAATATTCTGCAGAAATAAACAAGCACCAGGCTATTGAGTTTAGATAATAATAAATAGCAAACATTCGAATACGTGAGTTAATAAAAGGCAAAAGTTGGAAATTACCATGATATGCGGGGCGAGTACGTGACAGGCAAGGCATGCATTGAAAGATTTGAACTAAATAATTGGTGAAAATTCCTAGGTATGTGAGATAAAGCGAAGTATCGTCCCAGAACGTAAATAAACCAATGAAAAAGCAGGTGGAGGTACGGCTTATATATACTATAATGACGAAGCGACAAGTTAGTCTATATTCAAACTGGGCAACGACTATGTTCAAAAGTGTTAAGAATTTACGTAACCGGTGAAGCAAAAATTAATGTGAAATTAGATTAAAACAGTATGAGAATTTATGCAACGAAAATAAGCCGATCTATAAAAAGACGTAAGTAAAACGACTTAATTAAAAATCCATTTCTAATATTAATGAAACGGGACTTTTAATCATCTAATTGGATTTTAATACCGACATTTAAATTGGATTTTAATATCGACATTTAATTTGGACATTTAAAATGGTTTTAATTCTGACATGTAATTTGGAGTTTAATTTCAATCTGGATTTTAATATCGATTTTAATTTCAATCTGGACTTTAATTTTGGTTTTGATATCGACTTTTAATTTCGACTTTCAATTGGAGATAGTCTAAAAATGAAAGTGTTCTATTTTGGACATATTCTGACTTGGTACGAAGCAATTTATGGGGCAGGCACAGTAATAAGGAAAGCGGACACAGAAAGGGAATGCAGATCACAGACTAGGAAGGAACTACAGAACCCATTCCAGGTTAGCAATCTTAATACACTTTATTATTGAAAACTATTTTTAATTTAATATTTATCGTATTGTGTATTTGTAAGAGGCAACAAAAAAAAGGGATCACTTAACAATTTATGAAAAAGGGAATAGTCATCTTGGAACGTTCGAAGGTCCCTAAATAAGTAAAAGATACTTTTGCTGGCTTTCAGAAAACCATAAATCTGGTATATGTAGATATTCTGTAAAAAGGGAAAATTTTGAGAGTTGTAAATATTATCAATTATTATATTGTGTATTATAGAATTGCTTTATTTAATTCAATAAGATCCATTTCGGGATAAGAACTAATTTAACATTTCATAACGCAAGGGCTCAAAATAATAATAGGGTAAATCATAGCAACTTTTATGGTATGCCCAATCGTGGGGCAAATTTCATAGCAAAATTTATGACGACCCAACGCTGGGACTAATAAAAGCAAATATCACAATACTATTATTACGCCCAAATCGTAGGGCCTACTGTAAAGGAGGATTTCACAGCACTTTTATGACGCACAACGCTGGGACTAATATCACAACACTTTTATGATGCCCAATCGTGGGGCTAAATGTTAATATAATATCAAGGGGGATATCACAGCAATTTTATGACATGCCCAATCGTGGAACTCAATTAAGAATATTAGGGGTAAATTTCACAGCAATATATATATATATATATATATATATATATATATATATTGTTGCGGATTCAAAGGGTTAAATTTGGAGTAAACAATAAAATTTCAACCACACTGTATAGAGCAAAGAACAAATTATTTACGTGCAAAATTTATTTAATTCATTTAGAGAGAACGGACAAGTATTGACGTATTTTTATAATTAATGATCGAAAGGTTAAAAGTACATAAAGAAAAACAGTTTTAAAGCAAATAGAATACGCATAATTAATTTTAATTTATTTTAATTCAACACGTAAAAGCATAAGCAAATCCACTAGGGTAAGAAAATCAATAATTCCAAGGCAAAAGTTCGTTGTAACAAGCAAACAACAGTTTTATCTGGTTCGACAAAATATAAAATCTAAGAATTGTTGTGCTAAACGGTCGATAATTAACAAACACCTGCGTTTTTAAAAAGGTTACATTCCTCGAAATTATGAGCATATTAAGACAGGACTTCATAGAAAATATTTTCAACCGTCAGTTTGGTTTGAACAACAAGCTAACAAAGTTCTTAAAGAGCAAGGGAAATGCACGATAGGTTATATACTACAGATAGAGACAGAGATAAAAGCGTTGATATTGAAAACGCACGTGCCATATACACGTGGAGTGGAGATGAGCTGTCAGCAATATCGATTTTCTATAACTCAAGTGGGGTTTTGAACGCGACAGCAGACATGCATCAAACAGAGATAAAGATAGTACAGGCGGGGTTTTATGAAGACAGATAATATTGTCATTGGTTAAGAACTGACAGTTTTCCAAACGTAGACACACGTGACAGGTGGGAGCGCTTTCGGATACGTACGGCACGTAGACGGAGTAAATTTCAGCAATTTTCAAGACGGTTGTATCAAAATTTGTAGAATTTAAATTTGAAAATAAGCTTTTCACGGGAAGTGTGTCCGGGGGTAGGATTTTGAAACAATATAAATACTGAATGGAAATTATTAAGGCTCTCTTCACTCTTGTTTTTTCTTCGCTTCTATACTACTTCACTACGATAAAGTACTGAATGTTGACCAACATTATAGTAGAGTTTTTTTGGTGAGTATTAGATGTCTAATAATACAGTAAATATAGTGCTAGCACATGTAACTTATTAGTAGTGGCCTTCTATTTATTAACGCGAAATACGTGTAGTGTATATTAAATTAATAGAGGTCCGACTACTACTATACTAAGCTAGAAAATCAATAAATGGAAGCATAATATATGTGGGGTAAGCATCACAAACAACCAGGATTGTATACTGATATGGAATGGTACTATGAAAGGAGGCGCTTGGCTCGCAATTGAGGTTATCGTCTGTGAATCCGCTGAGTATCACAGCGCATGGTCACGAAGCCAAGATGTCCTGGTGATCGTCGTCGAAGGAATGGAAGCCTAAAGCATTCTCCAGGTAATTTATTTGAAATTTCTGTTGTCTGATAAACTTTTGTGAAATTTTGGTAGTGTGAGTGAATTTTGGGGTTTATTTATGGTTATATAAACTTATTGGAAAAGATACATGTACTGGACAATTTATTGGGGTTAAATATTGAAAAGGGGTGTATTTAAAACTTATAAAATTTTATTCTGAATATAAATTGGATTGTAAAGGGTAAACGGGTCTATCAATTCTGTATTAATTTATGCAAGATAAAAGGCATATACTAAATAAATTGGGTTATTATGAGTTCACCATACTCCAGTGTACCGTCAATCTAGAATAATATGTGAGGCCCATCTACTCATATTTTACTGAATTTGTTTTAAAATAATTAGAAAATCAAGGACTTTAAAACATATCACATTTGAGTTTGTAATTAGTGTATCAAACTGTTCTTTTACACATGTGAATAATTTGTCTATAAATAGCGGTAAATAAAAGATTGTATGATTGTTGTATTATTTGGTGATTTTATTGAATGGTGTACGAGTGTGAAGGAAGAATGGTTGTATATTCAGGTATCCGAGAAGAGGCACAGCTGAGCTAGCCAGGGAAGCTGCTGAAGATTGTTGAAGCACAAATAAAAGAGTAAGCAATTTTTTTTGAAAGTTGTGCATTTTTAAAAATAATTTGATGACACTGGTAAAGGACTGATGTTAAAGCTTTGTCCGAGCTTCGTCCAAGAATTTTTCTAAGGTTCCACGGCAATCTTATGAAGACCCAACGCTGGGGCTCAATGTTAAAAGTTTAATACTCCCCGAGTCCACAGCAATTTTATGACGCCCAATTCGTGGGGCTCGAATGAAGAAGGTGAGGGCCCGACGTTTAAGGCTTCATCCCAGACTTACACGGCAATTATATATATATATATATATATATATATATATATATATATTAACTATAATTATACTATAACTATAAACAATTAACTATAAACAAAGCAATTTGAAACACCCTGTATAGAGGAAACAACCAGAATTTACGTGCGAAATTTATTTTATTTAGTTCAGTTTAATGTAACAAATATTAATGAAAATTTACAATTAACGAATAAAATTTAGTTAGGTTCGTAAAGAAAATAAATTTTAGAAGCCAATGCAATTTATTTATTAATTGAATGGAATTTAATTACGTCTAATACGCAAAAAAGCATGAAAAATCAATAAATCCAAGGCGGATAGCGTTCGTTATAACAAACAAATAAATCGGTTGGGTTGAAATACCATGAAAAGAAGCTCCTAGAAATGTTGTGTTAAAACGTCGGTTAATTAAACACCTGCATGTTTCTAAATGTCAGGTTCCTTTTATTTTTATAGATAACAAACAAGTTTCAAAGAATATCGGGTAAGCGGTTGGAGGGTTCGCGTAAATGTTAACTAAAAATTTCCTTAAAGTGCAGAAAGGACAGACGGTTAATGAAATGCTTCGGACTGAGACAGGCAGAGTAACAGTGCATTTCAAAAGGCACGTATTCAGTCCACATGGGGTAAATAGAACGCGGACAGGAATATCGATTCTCTACCACTCAAACAAGGTTAGAAGGAAACATATAATATGCATAAGTAAGAGACAGCATGAATATAGGCGGGATTTTGAAGACGTCAATGCATATACTATTGGTCGATATCGTTAGTTTTAAAACAGACAAACACGGGGATATTTGTAGTCGGGTTTATTGGAAAATATCGTATCGACGCGCTAAATTTCGGAGATTTAGAAAACGGTTGACACAAAATATAAGGAAGTGTTATTTTAAATTAGATTTTTCACGGTAAGAGGGTCTGGAGAGGTTACAATCGAAGCATTTAAATACTCGAGGCGAATTAGCACGGCTCTCTTATTTCATCGTTCTCTTAGTACTTTGATCGCTTCAGACTACGAACGAGCTTGTAAGTATATAAAATTAATTTAAATTAAATAGTACAGTATTGGCCTCATAATTTGATACGCGAATAAGTGCCGAGTCTAAATTCTAATTTGAGGTGCAACATTTATTTTAAACAAGCTCGGGAAGTAACGTAAATTTAAATTAAATTAAGTACGCAAGTGTGAAAGAAGTGTAATTAATTTGGATTTGGAATTGGATACACCGTGAAGGCAGCCCAAGCAGCAAAACTTAAAAGGGGTTCTTCTACAAATAGCTAGAGTGGAGTGGAGGTCTTCCAAGAAATTCCAGGTAACGCTTTAAAATTGTTGTTGTTATAAACTATGAAACTATGAAAATTGTGTGAGGTGTGAGAGTAAATTTTGAAGAGATTGTGCATTATTTTGCGTATTGAAAATAATACGGATGACTAACTTTATCAAGGTATTTAAATAGAAATCTAAAGGTGTATATAAAGCTTATTAAAGTTCCATCAGGAATTAAAATTTTTTTTTGTGACGAGTACATAGGTTTGTTTTTTTGTTTGTTTGTTGTAAGAGTATGCGAAGTACAAAGCATACATACAAACCATACTCCAGAGTATACAAATTCAAAATCAATTATAAATAAAAAACGAAATTAAGGTATTATTCAGGGCCCATTTACTTCGGGTATATTCAATATGTTTGATATTTTAAATTAAAATCCAGGACAGTACAAAATGGGATTTATTGAGGTGTAACTTAATCTCTGAAATGTGGATAATTTTGAATTTTATTTGTAAATAGTGGTAAATAAATATTTGTATGATGGTTGTATTATTTTGTGGTTTTATTGAGAGTGTGCGTGAACGATACAGAGTATAATAGTGAATCTAGGTACCCAAGAGGAGGCCCAACTGAGCTAGCCTGGGAACTGAAGAAGAATTAAGGTGATGAAGAGAGGAATCTGGGTAAGAGATTAATTTTTTTATTAAATTTTTCTATTGTGTGAAATTTATTTTCGATTTTGGAAAATAAATAAATGTTTCGAATATTTTTGTTATTGAGGCGCGATTTCATACGATGGTTCCACGGCAATATATTGTAATGATGAAAGGGGGGGGGAGGTAGATAGAATTTCCTTTGAATTTTGGCTTATTAAGACTGTATCAAAATTTGGGGATTTAAAAATGTTATTTATTATTTTGTATATAGTAGTCTGATGTAATATTTAAAATGTTTAATATTAAGGTAGGCTGTGATTATTATGGTAACCTAGGGGTGATGTTATGTTGATGGAATTGATTGATAAAATAAGATTTGGATGAAATGTACTAATTCTAATTTTAGAATTAATGTTAATGTTTGACAAGATTTTTGTACAAGATCTAATATGATTTAATGTTTGATAAGATTTGATATGAACAAAAATATAATTAGATTTGATGATTTTGAATTTTAAGGAGTTTTAATTTTATTTTGAAGTTGACATAAGGTAATACTGATTTTACCTAAGAGAATATAGAAGTGTGGCAATGGTAATGGTAATGAGAAGACTTTCATGGAATGGTGCTAGGTAAGAGCTGCAACAAAGTAAATGGTGAAAGATAGTTTTTTGAAAGTTACAATAGTGAAGAAGGGACGTATGAGTTTTTGACATTTTAATTATTATTATGTTGACATTTGAGTTGAAAACTAAATTATAGTTTGTGCATTATATATGTTAGATGTAGAAACAAGTTTGTTTTTCAAAATTCTAGTATACCTTTTGGCTACAGTTTGTAACAGATCTGAAAAGGTCACCAAGTAGTTCTGTCATTAATTTGCAGATCATAGTAATTTTTCAAATTTTAATATTGGTTATTAAAACGCTTTGAAATTGCAGGAACTTCTTGGAGAGCACAGTGTCGTCTCCATTTGTAGAAATTACCTGGAAGTTAGCGAAATTAAATATCAGGCTAAAGGAAAAGAGTGTGTTGCAATATATCAGTTT
Organism: Platerodrilus igneus; assembly: GCA_036346225.1. NCBI lineage: Eukaryota > Metazoa > Arthropoda > Insecta > Coleoptera > Lycidae > Platerodrilus > Platerodrilus igneus. The sequence continues at coordinate 13,964,958 of JARFIW010000139.1, read as the reverse complement.
TCTTGTTTTACAGGTGATCACAGCATGTACACGAATTTGTCATTTAATGACTAAATTACTCAGTGCGATAGTAGTATTAAATACTTTACTATTTCTAATTTAGATTTATATTCAATCCACTTTAATATTAAGTAAGGTAGATAATTTGTACCGTTAAATTTTTTATTTTATATATTTTTAAAATTTATGTGCAATAAGGCTTATATTGTAACGCTAGTTATGTATCCCCCAATTATATATATATATATATATATATATATATATATATATATATATATGTATTGAATATATTGAATCTAATAGGAATTATTAGAAATTGTTAAATAAAGTATAAGTTCATTGCAACATTGTAATACAAGGATAACCCAGAGAGGTTATCGACAGTTCATGAGAACGGACATGCAACTTTGCATCCGTGAGGGCAGTGATACTGCAGGTGGCAGGTCACAGGCGGTTAACATACCGCAATTACTTAGAATTAAGATTGTTACATTGTTACGGGCCTGTTTGACACTACGACAACAGGGGACAAAAGGATTGATATCCTTAAGTTGACTAGCTCTAGTCGGCGAGGGGTGGGTCTGACACAAGTCGTAGTTTGGGTGTCTAACAGCCCAAATCCGTAGTAAGCGGTAAACAGTATAGATTAGAGATAGGTTTTAACGATAACAAAATCGGGTGGGCACCACCAGTAATGACACAATGCTAGCTATAATCATAAGAATCTCGTTACTGGTCGAGAAAGCTTCTTAGCACTTGGTAGTAATAATAAAGGAAAAATAAAGAGAAACTCACGGTGTAGAATGCTCTGATTTGCCCTACTTGCACATGCAATCTTAAGTGAAATGATACACCTTATCTTCGGTTGCTGGCTCTATTTCTACACATAGCTGTAAGGATTACATTAATTGACACAGATATATATACATTTGAACAAACATACGGCGCCTACTAGTACGCCTTAAATGCAACAAATATAAACAATAACTTACTACTAAATCGACGTTCGCACTGGCCAGAGCTATCAAAATAAACTCTTATGTACAACTTATATTTTTAAACAAAGTAGGGATGGATGTACCTGGATCTCATGCTGATGCGGCTAATCAATTTGACGACGTAGGGCATGAACTGGAACCCGAAGTATCATGCGTTTTGATCCGGGTGCATGCAAAACCTGCTGTATCTAGGTGGATACTAAACGTAGGACTAGTTGAATAGGTTTGCTTTACACATATTATGAACTTGCGTCCACGGAACAAATTACACCACGGCTATATTACCTTGAACAGGCTCGTAGCTTTACAGTTATAAATGCTAACAGTGCGCACACATCTATTCCTATCCCACGTGGCCGACGGGCAGCGAGGATAGAGTGAATATACGACACAGCGCACTTTTCTAATGTTGGCTCCACCGACACAGATTGTCAACAACAACTTATAGTTTTGGGGAACAAAATAGCTCAGTGCCAACGTGCGTAACTAGTCTGATCACTAAATAAAAATAGTAACAGTTCAACGCTTACCTTGTGGGTAAATCAAACCACTGTACATAGTGAGGAGTCGTGTACGTTTTAACAAACTACCAACAAGCGTCATTACGGGTGTGTGCTGTTCCCAAATAGATTGGACAATTACGGCTTACGGCATACGTAATTTAAAGGTCCTTTCTTTCTCGTCCAAATTAGAAATTCCCAATATGGATTTGTATTCTATATATATATATATATATATATATATATATATATATATATATAAGGTTCTTGATAATTCTTGAGCGTAGTTAAATTAGAAAGATTTTGTTTTTTGGTTCTTGGGATAAAGTCGCTCATAAATTAAACACAAAACATTAAATGTGTATCATTTGTATTAAATCGTACGTTTCGGTGATAATTTACACCTTAATCATCGATCTACATGAAAAAGTATATAAATAGGTAATTCATATAACAGGTAATATATGTTTAACTTACTTATTACTTGATAAAATTATTTTATGTATTCACCCATAATAAAAGTAACAGAAGGAAGCTTGTCATATTACTGATTAAGAATTAAAATTAATTTTGAATGAAATGTCAGTTCACTTATTTGACAAAAATGTAGGATCAAGGATGACATCAAACACAAATTATGACACTATTTGATTATATTTTTTTATTTAAATAGTAGTATGTGGTTTATTTGTAAAAAAAAAAAAAAATTTTTTTGTATGGTGGGTTGCATAAAAATAGTTAGATTTTAAAATCATATATTTTTACAGGTGTAGTAAACAGGTTGACTTTTGACTTAAATTAAATAGAATTCTGTGTGTAAGCAATATCATTATAGTTAGTATATTTTTTTTGAATTAAAAGTGTATAGGTATGAGTAAACTGTATGTAAATTATTGATGTCTTCTTTGTGATTGATGGAATTTTGTTCTTGGTTTATATGAAATGATTCTAAGAAAAGTCTTTTTGTAATTGCTTTCTATATCTAAAATTTTACATTATCATAATTGACTTTGTGTTTTGTATTGTATAAATGTATAGAAAGAGCACAAAGTTTTCCTAATTTTGCATCACTTTTGTGTTGTGTCATGCGATTTCAGACCACTGTTTGGTTTGGCCTACGTAGGAAGCTTTGCATTTACATTGAATTTTATACACTAAATTGCTACATAAAGCTTTATTTGTTTTCTTTTAGTTTAGTAAAAGTTTCCAATGGACTTAGTATTTGAATTTATTATAGTTACAAAGGTTGTTTTAGTAATTTTTTATTAGTGGTGAAATATTAGTAATATATAAAAGTTTTTGTAAATGATATCAGTATGTTTATTTTGAGGTGGAAATATGATTGTGTTAGTATGTAGTAGTTTTGATAAAAGTGGTTTAGGGTAACCGTTGTTGATTAAGATTGATATTAGTTCTTTCAGATTTTTTCCTTAAATTTGGGTTCACAGATAGAGACCATACGATGTTTCAGTCCTAATATGGTGTTAATTTTTGTTTCATGCTATGATTGGAATGGTAATTTAAATATCTTTCTGAATTTGTAGGTTTTGTAAATATCAAAATTGATCTTGTTGTCATTATTACGGACAACTAGTGTATCAAGAAATGGTATTGATTGGTGAGATTCTAGTTCATAAGAAATTTCAAATGTTCGTTAAAATTGTTAAAATGTTGAATGGTGGTTAGTAAAAATGTTCCGGAAGTGAGCAGAGAATGTCATCAACGTATTTGACTAGAAATACCATTTTGAAAGGTAAGTTAGGTAAAACACTTTCTACAAGTTTGTCCATTACTATTTGTGCAATAATAGGGGATAATGGTGAACCCATAGGAGTACCAAAATCTGTAAGTAAAATTTTGAGTTAAAACTAAAATATGTGTTGTTGAAGATAAGGTTTATTGAAGTGATAAATAATTGTAATGATATATGGCAATGTGGTTCTATGGAATCCCATTTTCTGTAATAATTTGAATGACTAAGTTGACTGGTATGTTTGTAAATAAAGAGTTAACGTCGAGAGAAACGAGAATGTGATCTTGAGGTAGTTGAAAGTTACGGTATTGGTTTACGAATTGGAAGGTATCTACTATGTTGTGGCCTGTAATTGGGAAAGATTTTGTAATATGGTAGATAAGAAAGAAGAAAATGCATATGTTGGAGAATTAATTGAAGAGATAATAGGTCTTAAAGAATATCTGGTTTATGGATTTTGGGAGTCCATAATATTTGCTTGGAACAAATTATTGGTGATAAGTAGTGATTTTGTTCATTTGTAATCATGTCTTTTTGAATAATAATTTAATGTGATTGTTTATGGTGTTCTGTATGGTGAAAGTGGGGTCCTTTTTTAGTTTTTTATATGTAAGTTCATCATCTAATAAGGTGTTGGATTTATCTATATATGTTGATTTATTAAGTATAACTGTTACGGCTCCTTTGTCTGCTTTAGTGACAAAAATATCAGGATGGTCCTTTAGGAATTTCTTTAATTTATTAAAGATTACAGAATCTGAATTAAATTTATTATTAGGATTTTTTAAAAAATTGGTTATTAGATTTGTAATATGGGACACTTATTAGCAGATATTGAAATATTACTTGATTCAATGGATATTACTTCACAACAAAAAATGAATAAAAGATGTCAGGTTACAAATCTAATAACCAATTTTTAAAAATCCTAATAATAAATTTAATTCAGATTCTGTAATCTTTAATAAATTAAAGAAATTCCTAAAGGACCATCCTGATATTTTTGTCACTAAAGCAGACAAAGGAGCCGTAACAGTTATACTTAATAAATCAACATATATAGATAAATCCAACACCTTATTAGATGATGAACTTACATATAAAAAACTAAAAGGACCCCACTTTCACCATACAGAACACCATAAACAATCACATTAAATTATTATTCAAAAAGACATGATTACAAATGAACAAAAATCACTACTTATCACCAATAATTCTGTTCCAAGCAAATATTATGGACTCCCAAAATCCATAAACCAGATATTCCTTTAAGACCTATTATCTCTTCAATTAATTCTCCAACATATGCATTTTCTTCTTTCTTATCTACCATATTACAAAATCTTTCCCAATTACAGGCCACAACATAGTAGATACCTTCCAATTCGTAAACCAATACCGTAACTTTCAACTACCTCAAGATCACATTCTCGTTTCTCTCGACGTTAACTCTTTATTTACAAACATACCAGTCAACTTAGTCATTCAAATTATTACAGAAAATGGGATTCCATAGAACCACATTGCCATATATCATTACAATTATTTATCACTTCAATAAACCTTATCTTCAACAACACATATTTTAGTTTTAACTCAAAATTTTACTTACAGATTTTTGGTACTCTATGGGTTCACCATTATCCCCTATTATTGCACAAATAGTAATGGACAAACTTGTAGAAAGTGTTTTACCTAACTTACCTTTCAAAATGGTATTTCTAGTCAAATACGTTGATGACATTCTCTGCTCACTTCCGGAACATTTTTTACTAACCACCATTCAACATTTTAACAATTTTAACGAACATTTGAAATTCTCTTATGAACTAGAATCTCACCAATCAATACCATTTCTTGATACACTAGTTGTCCGTAATAATGACAACAAGATCAATTTTGATATTTACAAAAAACCTACAAATTCAGAAAGATATTTAAATTACCATTCCAATCATAGCATGAAACAAAAATTAACACCATATTAGGACTGAAACATCGTATGGTCTCTATCTGTGAACCCAAATTTAAGGAAAAATCTGAAAGAACTAATATCAATCTTAATCAACAACGGTTACCCTAAACCACTTTTATCAAAACTACTACATACTAACACAATCATATTTCCACCTCAAAATAAACATACTGATATCATTTACAAAAACTTTATATATTACTAATATTTCACCACTAATAAAAAATTACTAAAACAACCTTTGTAACTATAATAAATTCAAATACTAAGTCCATTGGAAACTTTTTACTAAACTAAAAGAAAAACAAATAAAGCTTTATGTAGCAATTTAGTGTATAAAATTCAATGTAAATGCAAAGCTTCCTACGTAGGCCAAACCAAACAGTGGCTCCGAAATCGCATGACACAACACAAAAGTGATGCAAAATTAGAAAACTTCTGTGCTCTTTCTATACATTTATACAATACAAAACACAAAGTCAATTATGATAATGTAAAATTTTAGATATAGAAAGCAATTACAAAAAGACTTTTCTTAGAATCATTTCATATAAACCAAGAACAAAATTCCATCAATCACAAAGAAGACATCAATAATTTACATACAGTTTACTCATACCTATACACTTTTAATTCAAAAAATATACTAACTATAATGATATTGCTTACACACAGAATTCTATTTAATTTAAGTCAAAAGTCAACCTGTTTACTACACCTGTAAAATATATGATTTTAAAATCTAACTATTTTTATGCAACCCACCATACAAAAAATTTTTTTTTTACAAATAAACCACATACTACTATTTAAATAAAAAATATAATCAAATAGTGTCATAATTTGTGTTTGATGTCATCCTTGATCCTACATTTTGTCAAATAAGTGAACTGACATTTCATTCAAAATTAATTTTAATTCTTAATCAGTAATATGACAAGCTTCCTTCTGTTACTTTTATTATGGGTGAATACATAAAATAATTTTATCAAGTAATAAGTAAGTTAAACATATATTACCTGTTATATGAATTACCTATTTATATACTTTTTCATGTAGATCGATGATTAAGGTGTAAATTATCACCGAAACGTACGATTTAATACAAATGATACACATTTAATGTTTTGTGTTTAATTTATGAGCGACTTTATCCCAAGAACCAAAAAACAAAATCTTTTCTATATATATATATATATATATATATATATATATATATATATATATATGGATATAGATAACGGCAAATAAAAGTGGACAATGAGTAGACCTGCAACAAATAGATTAACACACCCGCACCATAAAATAACACAAAAAAAACTCTGACGTTACTTAATGTCAATTCCTCGCCTGCTTTAAAAATTAATATTAGAAGTGCGTCATTTACTACGCTTGCTATGCGATTATAATATAATAAATGGTTATACCAACGGAACGTTACAACATTGTAATAAAGTGTACAATTAAGAGAAACGCAGACATGAGATCTGCAAGTTCCCACAGCCGTGTGAGGGGCAGGTTATTATAAAAAGCCCGGGAGCTCAAGGCCCGGCAGTCAGTCTGAGTATTACAGCTTTTGCATTGTTGTCTACCTAGACTACTCGCCCAGTACAATTAATTATTTTTTATTAAAGTTATTATGAACAAGTTATTCTAAATTTCACTGTAATTTCTGTTTCAAGTTAAAATAAATTTGTTAAGTGTTTCAAGTTGTTTTTTAAAAACACAGCTCCAAAGGCCCGAACCTTAACTCGCTTGGTATATTAGTTGCATATTTCTATTAATTGATTTCGCATGAGTTTATCCATGCGACGACTTTTGATATCACAATTCCATATTTGAACTGGTCTACATACATTGATATACTTCAACCTTGGCATTTACAATTTGTATACGCTACATTGTAGTTGTGCATTTTGTTGTTTGCTAATTTTTAGCATCACCTTTGTTGGCAGATTTGTATACATTTAGAGTTGAAGTATTTATACTAATAATTTGAAGGGTGTTTCTGATTCAGACCTGTATTAGTTATTATTTTACCGCACTTTTTCCAAATCAAAGTACGTAAGTAGATAATCCAGACTTTGTTGTAGTGTAATTTGTATAATTTTGTAGCGGCTTTCTTTTTTTCCTGTTTCTTTTTATTTTAAGGTACTTTGTTAAAACAATAAACAGTATTCATCTCATTTACTAATACAGAAACATTACAAAAACTTTCATAATTTTTGACAGTAATAATAAAATGGACAAAAAACAAAACAAGTAAACTGTGCCTACTTGGCCGTATTATTCCAAAAAGCATACAGCTTCAGTCAAGCTTACAATTTCAACACTCCCTCACAAGCATGAACTAAAACAAAAGTTTATACTTTTATAAGACCCATGGTTCTCACCAATTTTTCATGTTTGACTCTTCTCAAACCTTTTGTAAGTACATCCGTGGTCATTTCACTGGTAGGTTTAAAAATTAACTTTACTTTTCCGTTACTAACAGCCTCGCGTATAAAGTGGTAGCGAATATCAATGTGCTTTGTACGGTAATGAGACACCGAGTTTTCTGCGATCTTTATGGCGCTTTGATTGTCCATATATAGATTGATTTATTTCATCGGAGCGTTTAGGATTTCTGCCATAAGCCGTCGCAGATGTATAGCTTCTTTACACGTATCTGATGCCGCCATGTATTCCGCCTCAGACGATGATATGGCAACAGTGTTGCTTGCGTGTCTTCCAACAAACAGGACCTCCTGCTAATTTATTGATATATCTGGTTTGAGATTTCCTATCGAAATTATCATCTCCCCATGTAGCATCTACATAACCTTCTACATTTGTAAAGTTACATCCTCTATACATGATACTCAAATCAATAGTGGCTTTAAGATATTGAAACATCGTTTTACAAGTTGCCAATGTTCTATTGAATGTCCATTATTGAGCTGACTTAGAAAACTGACTGTGTAAGCAATATCTGGACGTGAAGTTATTGCCAAATATATAAGACAGCCAATAGCATTTTGATAGGTGTAACACCCAAGAACATTTTTAAATTAATTTAATTTTCAAATAATATTTTCAGCCGATCATAAACAATTCTATCTAAAATGTAACCTATCACTGACCTGAATTAAGATAGTTATCCAATCCTAGTTTGATTTTAGGTGACAAATGACACTTTAAATGAACATAACCTATCAACTGATATCTAACATCCCGTGAAATTTAGAAGATTTTAAATTAAGGCGCCAAAGGAAATGCTAATTTGTTCTAGAAAAGTCAAAACCGGAAGTACGTAAAAAATGTAATTTTTCGTGATATCTATAAAAATATTAACAGGAAATACTTTAGAATATTGCAGAATAACTTAAATTTAATTATAGGTTAATTTCAATTAGCAATGGCAATAATAAAAATGGATTTAAACCATTAACCTAAAAGCACATGTAGGGATGATATACAATTGTGAAATATGTAAGATTTTTAATTGGCTAGAACAATCACGTGATCAAAGGTATTTAAGTATAAGGAGTGGAAAAAGACGACACACGACACACAAAGACTAAACAAGACACACAAAGACAAAAGATATAAATGTGAAAGATAACTAGCTCGAAGCTAGCGCGTGTTACGCGACAAGATCGCGTAGCGATATTGGTTATAGGCTCGTGTATATTAAATGGATGTCGTGAACAAATATAAGAATTAGTATGTTTGTTACGGGAAGAATAGTGAATTTAAGCAGTGGGTAAAGAACACATAAGTTCGGCTCGTGTTAAGCATTATCAACCCTGGTGAGAATAAGTTACCTCAGAGGCATTGTAGAGTGGAGCAACAGTGGGTATTGTATACCCGAACAGGTATTGAGTGAATCTTTGAATAAATGTTTCGAGAGAACGGACGTGTATATGCATGCATACACGTGGTGTTGTAAGTATGAACTTTTATATAATAATACATATGCTTTACATGAATATGTTAAGTTGCTAGATTAAGGTGGGAATTCTTGGACTTTATTAACGTTACCGCTTATTATGAATTTTGTGTAGAATATCAAGAATTATTGGCTAGGTTCAAGTTGAAGCCAAGTTGTTTTAACTGTAGAATTTGCAGTGCTTAGTATAATATTTAACAATCCGGATTAAAGTAACTTTAGTTAAGTAAGAGATATTTTTTATTGCATTCAGGTATGTCAATATAGTAAATGTAAATAGTTATATCAACATATTAAAGGTTATTAAATTCATTACTTGATGATAATGTTGAGATATGTTACAATTAAAAGGGGTTTGTTGAACTACATTTAGGTACAGATACTTTGTAAACTTTTGGGTAAGTTAACTCACCAGTATCGGTTTCAGAAGTCTAGGTCTATCCACCCTGGGACATGTCCATGTACTCTCCGCTGTAGAGTAGCCGAGGCGTTTGAAGAAAGTAGAATAAAGACTATTGGAATAGGTATGTGGACCCTTGTATTGCAATTTTGAACCATAAAAAGTGATATAAAGTTGGCATTCGATTATATATGTATTAGGTAACTCGGTCCTTGTTCTTTTGACTGCTACGTAGGTCAGGAAGGAAAGTGAAGTGTTACATAGGGCATATTCGTATCGCATTCAGATATTTTCATTTTCATATGTGATTCAATTGGAGTATGAACTTCTTTTGCTTCAGAAAAACCAAGTTTATTCAGAATGTCAATTATATATAACTTTTGATTAATGTATATCGCATCATTTGACTCATTCCCAGAAATTTGCATACCTAAAATGTTGTTAGCTCTTTCTAGGTCTTTGATCTCAAAATGATTTTTAAAAATTTGAAATAGGTTGGTTTTCTCTTGTAAATCATTGTGAAAACAAAAAAAAATCATCTACGTACAAAATAACGATGACTATAGAATCTTTTTGTACCTTAAAAATAAACGGCTCATTTAATGATTTCTTATAGCCTGCATTTTCTAGAACTTTAATTACCTTCTTGTTCCAAGCTCTCGAGGATTGCTTAAGTTCATATATCGCCCTTTTTAGCAAGCATACTTTAGATACATCATCGGGTTTACAAAATACTCTGGTTGTTCCACGAATACCTGCTCCTCCAATTCACCGTGTAAAAATGCTGTAGTCACATCAAAATGTTCTGTTAACAAATCCAATTCCAGTAATAATGCGATTAGCATTCTCAAGGTAGATATACGAGCTACAGGTGAAAAAGTTTCAAGGTAGTCAACACCATATGATTGTGAAAAACCTTTGGCTACTAATCTAGCTTTATATCGAATTTTATTTTTGCTATCTTTCTTTAATTTAAAGATCCATTGGCAAGCCACTATGTTTGCATCATTAGGACGGTTGACTAGAACCCATGCATCATTTTTGATTAAAGAATCGTATTCAGTTTTCATGGCTTTAATCCATTTATCCTTATCATAACAATCTACTGCTTCATCCACTGACACAGGTTCTTTGGGTGATTTAGTGACAGAAAGCTGTAAACATGCTTCATCAGCCTGACCTACATAGTCTCTCATCCAAACAGGTGGACGGCATACTCCACCAGAGGAGGTAGTCGGCAGTATTTCCTGTTCCGGTTCAGAAGAATTAGAAGCTCAAAGGTGGCTTTATCTTCGCTTGGCATGGAAACAATTCCATAGTCTGACGTGATCACCCTCAATGTTGGGACCTTCAGCCTCAATTTTAGTCCCTGAATTCATTTTACCACTTGAATTGTCTGTATAGTGCATTATTTTCTCGAGAAATATAACATCTCTAAGGTTTTGAACTTTACCTGGACGATCAGTATCTGCTAATATGTAGCCCTTGTTGTGTTCACAATACCATACCATTATTATTGCCTTAGATTTGGAGTCAAATTTCTTTCTTAACTATTTTGGGATATGTGCATAAGCACGACAACCAAATACTCTAAGGTGGCTAAGGTTAACTTTGGAACCCGTCCATAATTGTTACACCTTTAACTGCAACTGTAAGGCTTCTATTCTTAAGATAGATGGCTGTTGATATGGCTTCTGCCCAATATGGTTTTGGTAAACCAGAATCAAATAGGAGTGCACTGGCTTTTTCAATAACTGTACGATTACATCTTTCTTGAACACCATTTTGTTCTGGAGTGTAAGGTATAGTTAGTTCCTGAACAATACCACATTGTTTAAATAACGATAAAAAATTTAGGTTAAAGAACTCTGAACCATTATCTTATCTTTTTAATTTTTAAACCAGTTTGGGTTTTTACTATTTGTTTAAACTCCTTGAATTTGTTGAAGGTTTCTGATTTATGTTGTAGAAAATATCCAAATATTTTTCGCGAAAAATCGTCAGTAATCATTAGCGCATATTTCGATCCTCCCCAACTTGGTTCAGACATTGGTTCACATAAGTCCATATGTATTTACTCCAGCAGTTTAGAGGCTTGTTTAGCCTGACCCTTTGGAAACCCTTGTCTTACTTGTTTGGCCTTAATGCAGGAAATACGACAAAAACTAGGAGTATCCATATAATCAATTCCATCTGCAAGACCGTTTTTAATCTAGAAATACCACTGTTGCTGAGATGTCCTAGAGGTTTATGTCAAATATCCTTAGTAATTAATTCGTTTACAGACATTAAAGTATCCGTTTGAATTATGTTAACTTTGTGACTGGTTTCTTGAGTGTTAGAATGTTGATCTAGTTTATAAATCCCACAAATTTTAGATCCAGTCAATCTAACAGTTCCTTTGATTGTGACTTCGTCACTTCGATATGCCTCAAAACCATCTTCTTTAAAGATTAATACATGTCCTTTAGCTGCAATCTGGCTGACGAACAGTAAGTTTGCGGCAGCATTTGGGGCATACTTTACATCAATAATTTTGCCAACACTACTAGTGCTATTTGTGGAGTTTCTCAGAACTGTTGTAACATCACCTAAACCCCTACTGGCAAGGTTGTTACACTCAGCAGTGTTAAAAACTAACACAGAATCAGGATTGAAATTTTTCATTCAGTTCCTATTATAACCAACATGATTACTCGCACAACTATCTACATACCATGCATTGGTGTCAAAGTTAGCTGTTGCCAATGCAACTGGAGTAAATAATAGGTGTCTTTTCCCTCAGACCTAGCAATCGATTTATTTGAACTTGGGGTATTTTTGTTGAATTTCCATTTATCCTTAGGTTTATTTAATTTCGGACATTTGGGTTTGGTATGACCTGCAGTACCACATTCTAACAAACAATTTGTTTTTTCTTAAAACTTTTGGTTGCCAATGCTGTATGTTCTTCACGTAAACCGCGACAAGCATCATCCTCTAAAAGAGTTTTAATTACATCTTCACTACTGATTGTTGTATGTGTCGCACCATAATCACTCAGCATTGTATCATACGAATCTGGTAAGCCACTTAAAAACAACATTTCTATTTCGCCGTCGTCAATAGTTATTTTAATATCTGATAAGTGATGTACAAGTGATAAAATGCCACTTACATATTCATTCATCAATATGAAATCTTCATAACGAGTTCGATATAATTTTCTTTTAAGGAATAGTTGTCTGCTTAAACCAGCACTTTGAAAAGCCTTTTCCAAGTTCTCCCAAGCTTGTTTAGCTTTGAAAGCACCCCGAATATGACTAAAACATATTGGCTTTACAGATAGAGAAATTTTTGTAAGTGCACGTTGATCTTTATCAGAGTCATTATCTTCTCCAAGTATACACTTCCATAGACCATAATCTATCAAAATCATACGCATTTGAAATTTCCAATTGTCGTAATTTTTATGTCCTTCAAGCTTTTCTATACCTGGAACACCAGCAGGACCCATGTAGTTTGGATATGCAGATACTGTACTTGTACCATTTGTTGTAGTCATCTTAACTTGATCATTTTTACAACTTTTATCCAAAAAAAAATAAATCTAAGTTGTTAGCTTATCGGGGGCCCATAACCTGTTGAAACAATAAGCAGTATTCATCTAATTTACTAAGACAGGAACCAAAAGTATCATAATTTTTGACAGTAATAATAAAAAGGACAAAAACGTAAAACTGTGCCTACTTGGCCATATTATTTCAAAAAGCATACAGTTTCAGTCAAGCTTACAATTTCAACATATTTTAGTTTAATTTATGGTTTATGTTTAGTGTCTGGCATTTATGGTATGCTTCTATGCTTTGTCTTCTTCGATCTTATTGAGAATGGAACCACCGTCAACTGATGGTTGGCACTTGGTGAAAACTAAACATCAATTTTGTATACAACTTTGAAGAGTACTTTTGTTTATGGTTATTAAAGCATGTTTACAGAAGATAACAAGGCCCAGGTCTACTTCAATTTGTGTAAGGTACGGCAGACAACTATACAGGGTGAGTTACGCTCTGCATTTATTCGCCACAAGTATTTAAGCAGCAACATACCTCCTTTTTGTCATATTATTTATTTTTACCATTTATGCCGTCAAGATTGGAAGTACTGGAAATTATATTTACGCAAGTTTTGCTTATAAATGTATGAAAAACGATCTCTAAGTTCCACACAGCCACTACCTATTAATTTAGCATCTGTTTAAGTCGTAATTTTAAAGTTGCATAGTGTGGAAGCATTGTAGTGCACAGAAACGCAAGAATAATGCGAGGACAATTAGCTTTAATATTATAAGGTTGTAAATCGAGCACATAAAATAATAGGGGGAAAGCTTTTGTGTACCGAGTATATAAAATCGATAATGTAAACGTGTATATTCATTTAACTAACAAAGCGTCAGTTAAAAACAAATCTCTAGGAAGGCTACAGGCTAAGCAACTTGGGAAAATACAATTTCAAACTGGCAAACAGTTCATAGAAAGGACTTTCGGATAAATAAGCAATTCGAGAAATCATAATGTACGTTGAAACATAATTCTTTAGAAATTTGAGCTAACGACCGAAGCGAAGGTTGAGAAACATCAGGTGTTTTAAAACGAAGCGGAGACAGACTATAAATAGCACAGGGTAAAGGAGGATGAAAGATAATAGAGGTTGTACAAAACAGCCATTTAAAGCACGCGATAATCTGTAGAGGCTAACGACAATATTGATTTTAAGTTGCTATAGTGGCATTTTAACAAAGATAGCAAATATAGGATAGACGAGGACAATAGAATTGGAAGATAGACCTGCATCAGGGGAAATTTTTTGATTGCGATTGGGGCGAGAAACTTTTCTCAAAGTATTGCGACCGTTGAGCACGCTAGCAGTATTTCGGACAAAATCTACGGTAGAATGAGAAAATTCTGAGTTTTTAAAGATCGTTGTGTTTTGAATTTTTAGAATTGGTGAAGGTAGAGGTGAATTTCGATGAAAATAGGTTACAGGGGGTAGGCTTGGACGCTTATAAATACACTAGGAGAAGTAGTGAGGCTCTCTTATTTCTTCTGTTCGCTTCAGACCTACATGGTGTAACATCTAAGTTGAAAATTTGTAAATCGGTGAAAGTGCAGTCCGTTTAATTTAAATTATAAGTGTTTAAAAGCACGAGTAGGTGCTATGTCATAAACGGGGCCGTATGTTTAAATACGCATCAAGAACAAAAGATGCTACAAAGGTAAACGAGCCAAGTTATTTATCGGAACGAGGGTGCTGGTTGTATGGTATATTCAGAAGCCGACTAACATATTTTGACGATTATATGGGTAGCTGTATTGAAGGCGTCTACTTAGAATTGGATGAACGAGTGGAAAGGAGTTTGCTGTACATGTAGCAGAGGGAAGTTTGATGCAATGCAACGACGAGAATTTGGTGGACGACGTCTACAAAGGTGATGGTTCAAGAGCATACACCAGGTAAAGAAATTTGTTTTTTCTTTGTTATTGTTTGAACATTTGTGCTGGTATTTTGTGTTAGAGTGAGTTAACGTATTTGATGACTATTTTATGAACATAAAATTTATTTTGAAGGTTATATGAAAAAGACAATTTGAATTTATTATTTGAAGGTATAAATACATGATGTATAATTTTGATGTAAAGAGTAAACGGGTCTTTAGAGTAGTTTAAAACAAAATGCAATTTATTTATGCATTCAGAGTAAGAAGGTTTATACTGAGCTCACAATAGACCAGGGTAAATTTCAATTTAGGGTTTCAAGATAGGCCCATCTACTTGAAATGAATATAAAGAGGTGTTGAAATAAATTAAATTTAGGAAATTTAAAAGGATTTAATTGTTGATATTGTGGAAATTTATAGAGATGTTTATATCCATTTTGTAAATATTGAGCTGGTGTGACGTAATTTTTGATTTGTATGAATAAAAAGGTTGTATGTTTTGTTGAATTATTTGGTTGGTAATTTTTATTGGTATAGTCTAAGTGAGAGAGAGAGAGAGAGAGTAAGCATAGGATGGGTAAGTATCTCTGAAGAACACCAGCTCAATATTTACAAAATGGATAGTTTTTTTTTCATTTTTAGTACGGGCATCTTGGAAACTGTTAGAGATAGAGAGGCGATCAAATGGAAAAAGTATTGCGGTTTTGTTTATTGTATTTTTCTGTTTTAGAAAATATCACGGATATTTATATATTTTAAAAAACTAAATATTGCATTTTTCAAATGCACGTGTAAGCCTTATTATTGACATTAGAGGAACTTGTAGATATTTTTAGGCTGAACATGAGAGGGTGGTTCAAAAACTTTATTGTTTTAGTTTCATATGTACATAACCTCAATTTTTTTTAAATGGAAAGCATAGTTTGCAATTGGTCTGTTTAATAGTTTGAATTTAGCCAATTTTCTGATATAGCACATGATGGAGTTATCTTTGCAAACGACCAAAATATTGAGTTTTTTCTGTTTTTCTTAATGAAAGCGCTTACATTTCGATATACAATCACAAAAGCAGATTTAACGCCTGCATCTCTTTATTATAACATTTTTAACAACAAACTGGTAACGGAAAAAATTAACTGATTGATAATATCAATCAAATAATAACAATAATATACAATTTAAATTTATACGGATTGAAAATCACAAAAACCCTTAAAGTATAATAAATGGAAACAAAACTAAAACAGGAACGAATACAACCTAGATAAATATTGTATTTATAAACTACAAATGTTCAAAAAGTTTACCATTTTGTGCAATACATTGCCTACATCTTTTAACAATGTAATGCATTGCTCTTCCTAACGAACGGCTAGTAATGTTTCTATAAGCGTTTATTGCAGCTTCACATAGTTGTGCTTCTGTATGATATTTTTTAATATATATTTTGTTTTTAACATGTGCATGTATAAAAAGTCTAATATTGAAAATTTCAGGTTTCGGGGTGGCCATTGCACTGGATCATTTTTACCAATTCAAAAATCCGGAAATATAACTGATTTAAACAGTCAGTAACAGTATGGGTGTTGTATGGGGCTGCGCCATCATACTGGAACCATTTGAGCCTCTCGCGTACTCGTAAAAGTTCATCTAAAAGATTTTCTGCATTGGTTTTCAACATATTTAAATATTTCCCTCCTGTTAAACTTCCATTAAACACTATAGAACCTATAATATTGATGCCAAGAATATCACACCATACATTAAAACAAAATTTTATTTGAGGTCTTCGTTGTTGAACTTCATGCGGATTTTCTTGCATCCATAGATGTTCGTTAAACCTATTAAAAATACCACAATTTGTGTACCTGGTTTCATCTGACCACAAAATAGTAAATAGAAATTCTTGATCCTGGTGATACTTATCCATAAACCACCTGCAAAATCTTTTGCGCCTGTCTTTATCTCAGGGGTGCAATGTTTGAGCAACTGATATTTTATATGGATGGAACTGATGCTTTTTCAGCACTTTAGCAGCAAATTGTTGCGACAAAACAATTTCTCTTGTAGAAGTCGAAGGATTGACCTGAACAATAGCTAGTACATTTATTTGTATGTTTTCATCAATATTCTCTACATTGTGTTATTTCCTTGTATAAAATTACCATACTTTCTTAAATTCACATACAAGTTACGAAATGATGGAAGAGGTGGTTGATGGCTCTTAAAGTGTGTTCAAAAATATGAATGTTGCTCTAGTAGAATTTTTATGGTACTCTATAAAATACGCTAATATTTCGAGCATTTCCTCGTTATTATAATTCATTTTAGCATAAAAGAACTTAATTATTAGTAATAATGTGAACAACAACAGCAATGGCAGTTACTTCAAAATACAAATTGGGATTCTATAGGTTTGTTTTATTTTTTCATGGGTGATCTGATAATTATGAACAGTAACAATAAATACCTTAATATTTCGAATGTTTGCAAGAATAACTCTATCATGTGGTATATCAGTAAAATCGGCAAAACATCAGTTATTAAATATGCCACTACCCAACTATGCTTTATATTTAAAAAGTTTGTGGTTATGTACATATCTATTAAACTAAAAAAATTTAATTTTTTGAAACCCTCGCTCTTATTCAGCCTAGAAATATCTACAAGGTTTCTATTTAAATTATTTCTCTAATGTCAATAATAGAGCTTACACATGGATTTAAAAAAAATTGCAATATTTAGTTTTTTCAAAATATCTAGATATCCGTGAATTTTTTCTAAAACAGAAAAGCACATGCGAGATCGATAGACAAAATGGCATTACTTTTTCCCATTTGAACGTTTCTCTATCTCTAACAGTTTTCATGCTCATAGTAAAAATGAATATATATATATATATATATATATATATATATATATATTGTAGTGGATTTAAAGGGTTAAATTTGGGGTCAACAAAGCAATTTCCTAACACCCTGTATAGAGAAAGGAACCATTTATATACGCACAAAATTAATTTCATTTATTTAATTTAAATTAACAAGTATTGACATAATTTTATAACTAGGGATTAGAAGGTAATGGATTCACAAAGAAAATCAGGTTTATAAGCCAACAGAAATTATTAAATAATTTAATTTAGTTTAATTCAACGGGTTATAACGTCAGAGAACGCATAAGAGCATGAAAAATCAATAATACCCAGGCGAAAAGCTTTCTTAACAAACAGACAGACGTCGGTTATATAAAAATACTGGGAAACGTAAACTCCTAGAAATGTTATTTTAAACGATCATTAATTAGGCACAGCTGCACGTTGGAAAGGTCACCTTCCTCTTATTTCTGTAGATAACAGAGCGAGCTTCAAGGAAATATTGTGTAACTGTCGGTGGTTTTGTAATAAACACTAACAAGAGCTTCTTAAAGAGCGGAAAGGATGCACAATTAATAATATGTTACAGAATGAGACGGGCATAGAAGCATGCATTTTAGTAGGCACGTATTCAATCCACGTGGGGTTTATAAAGACGCGGGCAGCTATATCGATTTTCTACCACTCAAGCAAGGTTAGAATGCGACATCCAATGTGCATAAGACCGGAATAGAGATATTACAGGCGGGATTAGAAGACGTCACTGAAATGTATGATTGGTCGAAATATGTAGTTTTAGAACAGAGGAACATGTGATAGTTTGTCGTGAATAGCGTGGTTGACGCGGGGATATTTCTAGAAGTTTAGAACGTTACACAAAGTTTGCGAAAATGTTATTTTGCAATTAGGTATTTCGAGTAAAGTGTGGCCAAGAGGGGCCTGGTTTATGATATAAATACGCTAGGAAATTAATAGCTCTCTTGTATTTTGCATCGCTTACGACGTACAAAAATCGACTGACGAGGCTTGTAAGTATTCAAACTTTGTAAATTCAATAGTGCAGTATTAGATTGTTGTGGCCTTATAGTTAAAAACGCGAATCGTGTCGAGTTTATTTAAATTTAACTTAGGTCCAAAGAATACTTTAACAAGCTCGTAAATTAGTAATGCAATAATAAACCAGTGTAATATACATGGATTTGGATATTGAAATTGATATTGGATGGGTATCATGAAGCGCAGCTTAGATGGTGTTCATCTTTAAACCTCTGGTGGAGACGCACGCAGAACCACTAGGCCGAGGGGTTCAGGAACATAATACATCGTCAACGGAGATGGAATCTTCAAGTTTTTCCAGGTAACGCATTAGAATTTGCTGTTTTTATAAACTGTTGGAATTTTTGTGATGTGTGAGAGTGAACTTTTATGGTATTTTTCGTTATTTTACGTATTGAAAAAGATACGTATAGCCGACTATTAATATGGTATTTTGAATATAAAACAAAAGGTGTACGTAAAGCTTATTGAATTGCTTGATGAATTTAAATTTAATTGTTAAGAGTACATGGTTTTTTTTTTAAGTTTGTAGTAATAGTATCCAAAGTGGAAAGCATACATTGATAAACTGGGTTATCATGAGCTCACCATACTCCAGTGTGTAGTAAGAAACCAAGGTCAGGTATTATTTGGGGCCCATTTACTCCTGTTGCATTAAATGTGTTAGAAATTTTCATTTTAAAAAATTTGGTCTTTACAAAGATACCATGTATTGAGGTGTAACTTGAGCACCGAACTGTAAATAACTTTGAATTATTATTTGTAAATAGTGGTTAATAAATATTGTATGATTGTTGTATTATTTTGTGATTTTATTGTATGGTGCGTGAACGGTAAAGAGAATGAGAGTAAATTTAGGTATACGAGAAGAAGCACAGCTGAGTTAGCCAGGGAAGCTGCTGAAGAAAATAATTCGATGAAGCAGAATACGGGTAAGAAAGTTTTGTAAAATTTTTATATGTTTGAAAATAAATTTCTTTTTGAAAACTGGTGAGGTCCGAACCGACAAAGAGGGTTCCACGGCAATTTATGACGGCCCAACGTTGGGGTTTGAATGTTTCTTTTTATTCTGGCGAGAACTTTAATTGGGTTCCACGGCAATATATATATATTCTTCTAGCTACAACTTTTACTTTTGCTTGTTTACTCCACCCCTCCACCCTTTTAATTTTATTTATAATAAATATATCTGATTATAAACTTTACTACTTTATTTATTTAAACAAAATTTGCTACACGACTTTTGTCGTCGTCCCTATTTAGTATTCAATAAATGACTGATATTCGAGGTGCTTTAGCAACGTTTGGTTGGTTATTTATTTTCTGTTTACTATATTTTATGCCTCGACTATATGAAACCTTAATCTCAGGGTGTTCACCTTACTCACCGTGAGTTCAATCGTGAGTAGATGTGCACTACCCAACCAAACTGCACCCTCGTTTGTTTTACCACTTTTTTAATGCACTGATTTACTATATATGCCAAATTTTAACAGATCAATGTTGCTTGGTGCCAAATTAATTTATGTATACTATTTATGACTTTAATTTTGACGTTTTAAGATATTCACGGTACTTACCTGAATTATACCGCGCTGAAGGCCTTCTTTTAAACTGCTGGCTCAAGATCGTATTCACCGTACGCACCTTCACAAGGATTCTCAATCGTAGTCCACTTGCGTATTGCCTGCAGGTGTTCTTAACCAATTTCGTTGACCCCAAATCTGAAATAATTTTACCCCAATTTAGAATTTAAAAAAAACCGTTGTATCTACTTCCCCTGCGTTAATTCTTCCTCGTAGTATACTGCTCTCCTGTTTCCCTACTTCGTATTCCAATTAATCCTCTCCTTGCTCAATCCAAATCAATCCAGCCGTCCTATTTTAAATCAATCCTTGTCCTGCTATTCCTTTAATATCCACACGATGTCCTTACTGCCGTTAATCTGCTCAAATCACTCCAAAAATGATCAATATCGTCGTTGCCTTCTATATCCACTCAAATCTCCTGCTGCCGTTTAACCAAATCTTCCTAAATCCAACACCAATCTTGCTCAAACCTAAATAAATCGTCGCTTTTCCCGTCGCACTATTAACCACTCCAAATCTTCTTTAATACTCGTTGCCTTTATTATCGATGCTTCTTATTACTCTCACTTTACTAAATTAAACTCTTTAATTCACATAAACTTTTATTTCAATAAATATTTGTACAACTTTTAACGCAGGTTTTGTAAAACACGTCTTTATCTGAATATAATCGAAATTAGAATTTTTATATTTATTTTGCTTAGCGATAAGATCAACAACCTTAGCTTACTTGAATTACAATTCTAAAACATACAATATCCAATAACAATTCGTCTTTCCTTTCGTGTCCAAAATACCTTCACTACAGTCTTTATAATATTCTTAATTTCTACTATTGGTCCAAAAACACTTCACAATTCTCCAATAACCTTATATATTTCTATTCACTTTTAATTTTGATTTTACAATTCGTCCAAAAGTTGATTCTATTAAAAGAAAAGCCAAATAATTTACACACGACCTGGACGCTTTGTTGGTTGCAGATATCCATAAATGCGTTCGGCTTTCCGACGGCAAATGTACTTTCACTGGCTCATAAATTATCAACTCAGTATAAAACCTTAAGTACCGTGCATTGTATCAACGTCATAAAGTCATGTTGTCTACCTTTTGGCACATATGTTTCAAACTAAAATGGTACATACTTTAGCATATGTAAAGTACAGCAAAATATAGTTTTCTTAATTATTAGATCTGATATATTAATCTTGTTGTTTGGCATACACCCCTTTTACCACAAATCTACCCTTAGAAGCCTTGTACCCCCCCCTTACATAATATATATATATATATATATATATATATATTGCCGTGGATCTTGGGTCTAATTAAGTATTCTTTCAAAAAAACATTCGAGCCCCAACGTTGGGCCGTCATAAGATTGCCGTGGTAGTCGGGTAAAATCCACACCAACAAAAATATTTCTGAAAATTACATTAAATTTTCAAATTCGAAAATAGAAAAATTTCCAAAAATTTAAATAAGTCAAAAAAGATATTGCTTACCCGTTTTCCTCTCTTCCTCGGTTGAATGACCTCCTTCAACTGCTTCCGGCTAGCTCATTAGGACCTCCTTTTGGATAGGTATATTCATTCATAAATCCTATCATTCACACACCCAATAAAACCACAAAATACAACAAACATACAATCTTTTATTTATTCCTATTTACAAATGCAATTCATTATTATTTTATTGTTCACGTTACACTTCAGTAAATTTTATTTTGTAATGTCCTTTATTTAATTTTAAAATCATCAAACACATAAAATGTACTCGGAGTAAATGGACCTTGAATAATACCTTCTCTAAAATTCCTTCATTATAATTTATTTATTTATTTTAATACTCTTAAGTAAACTGTGGGGTATGGTGAGCTCATAATAACCCAATTAATGTATGCCCTTCTACTTTGCATACTCTAAAACAAAAAAAAAACAACAAAGCCATGTACTCTTCACAAAATTTCACGTTCTGAGGGAACGTTTAAAAGCTTCCTAGACACCTTCAATTTCTAGTTGAATACCGTAATAAAGTTATTTACACATATTCTGTTCAATACGTAAATAATTCACACTACCTTGAAAAACACTCTCATACGCCACCCCAATATTTACAGTTTATAGGAATCACAAATTTATATCGTTACCTGGAATTTCTAGAAGATCTTCGCTCTGTAGATGATGCCATGTAAATTTCTATCTGGTCTGCAGGTCGATTCTCTCAATTACTAGACGACTTCCATTTCAGTTGATCCGCCAACGCCTCTTTCTCGGTGTAACCAAATTCCAAATTTCATTTCACAGTAATCTACGTCATTTAATGTCCCGACACGAGTTGATAAAATTATAGGTGATACCTCAAATTAAAATAAGTACTTTCGGCACCTAACCGCGTTTTAATTAATTTAGAGGCCACCACTAAGCAATACACTTTAAATTATTTGTTAATACTTACAACTCATTAACTTTCATACGTGCTTTCGGGACGATCGAAATAATAAGGCACGAAGTTAAAAGACAAGAGAGCGAGTCCTAGTTCTCTAGAGTATTTATGTCTTTCGACTGTAACCTCTCCAGGCCCCCAGTTATCCGAAATCCCGTTCACAACAACACATTCTCACAATTTTGCACTCAACCCCAATTTTCAAATCCGCGAATTTCAGTACCTCGTTATAAATTTTGAAGAAAATCACGCTACACTATCTTCGTGTCTATATCAAGTTGAACTAACATATCGACCAATCGTAGACTTAATGACGTTTCTCAAATCTCTCCTATATTATTGTGGTCTCATGCTTATACGTTTTCTACGTCTCAGTCTAACCTTGCTTGAGTGGTTGAAAAATCGATATCCTTGTTTGTTCACTGTTTACCTCACGTGGACTCTCTACGGGCGTTAAATAACCCCCTTATTAGCATTTCCCGCGAATATAAGCGACGGTTTATCCGACGTTCTCTGTAACATTTGTTATCTACAAAATTTAAGCAGAACTTAACCTTTAAAAATACGCAGGTGTTCAATCGTAACATTTTAAATAACACTTGTACGATTTGGATTTTCCACGTATTTCAACCCTCCTGATATGTTTGTACGTTAGCAAGGCGTCTCATCTTTTGTATTATTGGGTTTTTAACTTATAATCGTTCAATTAAATTCAAATTAATTAATAAATTAATGGCATTGGCTTCTACCATTTAATTTCTTTGCAAACCTACTTAAATTTCATTAATTATTTATAAAATTTCGTTAATACCAGATACTTAAAAATGAATTAACTAATATAATGTTCGCACGTAATTTCTGGTTGTTTCTTTATACAGGGTGTTTTGAAATTGCTTCGCTTATATTTATTTTTGATCTTTTAAAACCACTATAATATATATATATATATATATATATATATATATATATATAAATATTTTTTTTAATGATTGTTTGCGGGTTATAGGTCACTGGAAATAACTACTCTTCTTTAATACCTAAATTTTCGCATATATTTTATGCTTGATCACAGGTTTAACTAAAAATATATAAACACTGATTATAAGTATGAAAACTTTCAGCTACTCACAATGAGGTTGGTTTAATTATGATTGAAACATGAAATTATTACGTGTACATTAAATATTTAAAACAGCTTTTTCAAAATGGTAAAAAAATTTTGTAATATAGAAAAGGTAAAATATTGGTTTGGCAGAATTTCAAAAAATTGATTAATACTATCTTGGATTTTTTATATGTATGTATAGGTGCATGCGTAAGTAGAAGGAGGTGCCTAACTGTGTGTTTGAGTGTGTGTGTGTGTGTGTGTGTGTGTGTGTGTGTGTGTGTGTGTGTGTGTGTTTTAATATGTCTGTGTTCCCAAGTATTTAATTATTATTTCATTATCCCATATTTAAACCAACCTCATTGTGAGTAGCTGAAAGTTTTCATACTTATAATCAGTGTTTATATATTTTTAGTTAGACCTGTGATCAAGCATAAAATATATGCGAAAATTTAGGTATTAAAGAAGAGTAGTTATTTCCAGTGACCTATAACCCGCAAACAATCATTAAATTAAAACTAAAGGTCGTTAACAATACAAATTATATATATATATATATATATATATATATATATATATATATATATATTGCTGTGATATACTCCTGTGAATGCGGGAACTGGGTCCTTTCAACAAAAAAATTCTAGTCCCACCGATTGGGCGTCATAAACTGCTGTGATCCTGGTTTCGCTTCAGCTGCTCACCTAATTTTATAAACCTCCTCATTCATAAAATTAAACAACACATTCCTACCACAAACATCAACGTCAACTCTATTTACATCAATATTCACAATACATTAAAATTTCAAGATTAAAATTCAGCATAAATTTCAGTTTTAAAAGAATTTCAAGATTAATTTTATTATCATTTTAACGTGCATCCAGAATTAAAGTCCTTGTAGGATGTCTACTAATTAATATAACAATATATGCAGAGTAAAAGGAGCATCTACCACCCTTTACGTTAATTAACCAGGTTCGTCTAATTGAGCTCAAAGACATACCTAAAATTTCATCATAATCCAGAACATCAATACTAAATACCCTTTCTACTTAAACAAGCAAATTTCATCTTAACATTAAAATTTTATGGTTAGTACAATTTCACTAATGTCCATTTAAAGTAAATCAATTATCAAGTAATTCAACACACACAAAAATGTCAAACAAAATAGTATAATAAAGTTATTCAACACACACCAAAATGTCAAACAAAATAGTATAATAAAGTTATTCAACACACACCAAAATGTCAAACAAAATAGTATAATTTACCTGAAGGTTACTGTCCTCGTAGCTTTAATGTACATCGTCCCTTTAGTTAATCACACCATTCCAACAGGATTATATTTACGGCTTCTAATTCTCAACGCTTTTAAAATTTTCTCCATCACCATTTATTTAAAGTTGTTTCGGGGCTTTTCCGGAACTCATCTGTGTATATCTGACCCTTGTTTCGTGGATCCAGACACGTATTTGAACCATTTAATTATTAACACCCCCGAAAAATAGCAAAGAAATTCATGCGTCTTTCACCAATATACGCCAAAACTGCCTACTTTTGTGTATACATTTGTCGTTGTAAATTTTGCTAATTGGTACAGTGATACTAAATTTTATTACCTTGTATCTAAGTGCACTGAAGTACATTCATGTTAGCACGTAAATAACAAACTATTTTGAATCACTAAAATATACGAGCAAACTTTAAATTATTTTATCAAACTAAAATGCACTGTTTAACATCTTCAATCAAGTCGCGGATGTAAGAGCTTTTAACGCATCGAATAGTCAAAAGTCTAAGAGGCCTTGTTTATATTCACCTCGGTATATATAGCAAAAAGCCTGTCTGTCGGTCTGTTCCCCAAAACGGGTAATTCTAAAGAATTTCTCATGCCATGTTCCCAGTCCGTCGCTCGCGCGTCGGTTTTTACGAATTTTTCACTCGCCCCATTTAAATCTCAGAAATTCTCACACGACACGCAAACATGTCCGAGAAAAGCTAATTAATTTTGTACAGAAATCGTTGTTTCTACCTCTGATATTTGCATCCTATTTTCAACCAATTGTGACCCTCGTGACGTTGCTTAAATCACGCCTTTTACTATATGTGTCTTTGCTTGACGCATTTTCTCTTTCCTTTTCTAACCTGTTCGTATTGGTGCAAATTGATATTCTTTATTATCGATTATATTTTAGTCCATGTGGAGTGTGAAATAACCCACCTTTAGCATTTCTCGTAACTATTATGCGACGGTTTCTACAAGATTCTCTGAACCATTAATTATCTGCAAAATTTTCGCCGTACGTGATATTTAAACTACGCAGGTGTTCAAAATAATATTAATTCTCAGAGCTTTATTTTCTGGTATTATAATCTTGGATTTTCACCGACTTTTATGCTTATTATTAATAATGGTTTAATTAACTCCAATTAAAATTGACTTCTATCCTTTCATATTTAGCGAATACAAGTTAAATATTAATTATTATGTGTACACTCTGTTTAATACCGGTTACTTGAAATAGAGTTAATTAAGATAAATTTTGCACGTAATTTCCATTTGTTTAGGAATAATTACATTACACGCAGAGCTTTTAATACTGCTTCTTTTGATATAAAGCGTCTTGTACATGATTTAAATCTCTTATGTTTACTGAAACTAATAAATTTTTATGCTTCACGGTTTTAATAACGCGTATTATCTAATAATATTCATTATACACGGTGATTAAAATTATTTGATGTGATTATTTAATTTTCTACCCTGGTCTAAATATGAGTAATATATATATATATATATATATATATATATATATATTGATATGATAACGCTGCACGTCGATGTAATTATTCTCTCAGTCTACTTCTGATCACCACCGCTCTGTGTATTTTAATCTCCTGAAATTTTAAATCTGCCTCGGCTAGTCCAGTTTAATTCACACAGAGTGCACAACGCTACGATAATCAAATAATTTACCCCTTTTCCCTAAAACGTTATCTGCTTTGAATGATAAAACGAAGTCCATTAATATTTGTATAATGAGAAAAGAAAAATGATTTAAACTTCATAGCTTAATCTTTTTGAACCAAATAACAATTGTTTATCTTCAAAAATTAAATCTCCCTTACCTTGAGAAAAGAAAAATGATTTAAACTTCATAGCTTAATCTTTTTGAACCAAATAACAATTGTTTATCTTCAAAAATTAAATCTCCCTTACCTTATTTTTAAAGCCAGCAAAATGACATTGTACTCTACTAGAAATTTCTCTGAACGTTCAAGATTTTCCCTTGTTTACAAAATTTTTCACGCATAAAATAAATTTTTGATGACTCCTTACAAAAAAATTCAAGTTTAAAATATGTTCAAAAATACTAAATAGAAAATAATGCCTTAATATGATCAATGTTCAAATAGAAAATAATGTCTTATGCTAGATAGTTCTGACCTGTAGTTTTCCTTGTGGATCTTTCTGCTGCGTGCCGTGTATCAGTACCCCAATATTGCATTCAGTCGAGATGCCTAGTCTCCAAGTTTCACCCCGTTTAATGTGATCTCCCTTCAATTTTCATAACCTCGTAATGTCCCTTGAATTTTCGTAATGTTTCTTAGAATTTTTGTAATATAACTTAGATTTCGTGCTTTTAGAATTGTCACTTAGGTTTCGTGCTTTTACTTAGAGTTGGATTTAGATTTAGATTTGGATTTAGAATTTTTGTACTATCTCTTCGACTTGGATTTAGAGCCCTAAATTATAAATATTTAACCTAAATTAATTAATAAATTTTTACTTACGTTTTCTAGCAAACGGCCAAGCTTGTCTCATATATTTTCACTATAATTAATTTAAAATATTTCATAAGATCACTTTTCACGAAATTTTTATTGTTTAATTTGAAAATTTATTCGTAGCGTAAATTCTTAAGTATCAGTGACGCAGCTTGTACGTGGTTCAAACTAAGACTGTCCGCTTATCAAACCTGCCACATTATATAGCCTATGCCCCATCTAAATTCATTGGTTTATCTGAGCTCTTGTTCAAAGTTTACGACCAACCATAGGTTGTTTTGGATAGTTTTGGGCTTTTACAGGTTTATCTCTGATATTGCCTTGTCAAAACGATTCCTTGATCACGTAGCTACTAGTATATTTCTAGTTTGTATTTATTTTATACCGTCTGTTTTGATGTTGTTACCGTAATTTTTAAATCGCTTTGGCACGTAATTTCACCTATGCCTTTGTTTGTTAAGATAATACTTTGGAAATCGTATTAACTCCATGTAGAAAATCACGTAGACAAAGTGACGTAAATTAACATATTTGTTTACATTTTTGCGTTTCTGAAGCATATTTATTTCAAAGAATGCGTTTCTTATCAGGATACTATGCTGTCTACTTTCATTATCGCTTGTTTAATGTGAATTGTATTATGATTTTCTAGGTTTTTACTGCATTTCACGGGTATTAATTTATAATTTTTGAATACTTTTGGTTTAGGACAAGTTCGATTGCTGCATGTGTATTTATTGTTGAATGATATGCTACTCGTCATTAATTAAAGTCACTTTCGATCCTTATACAGGGTGTTAAATGTTTGCTCTTTGCATAATATACAAATTACGTATTTTTAATGCTAAATAAATGCGGTTTTCGAACTCCTAGTACTATTTACATGTATTGGGTAACCATTATGACTCAATATACCCCTAAATAACCCCTAATCATAGCAATATATATAGATATTGCTATGATAATAGGGTTATTTAGGGGTATATTGAGACATAAGAGTCGTACACTACATGTAAATAGCACTAAAGTTTTAAAACTACACGATTTCATCATAAAAAGGAAGTAATTCGCCAATTATGCAAAAAGTTAATATCAAGCACACTGTATAAGAATCACAATTAACTGTAATCAATGAAAGGAAGCTCATTCTTCAATAATACAATCGCACTCAGTAAGATAAATAACTCTGTACGCAATCAAATTCATTTTAAAACAGCAAGGCATTCATAAACTTTAACGGAATACGCATTAGGGGCATCTGAAGCAAGGAAATCACGAAACGAATCTTATTAAAATAAATACGCATAAGGGCAGGAAAATAACCATGCTTCCTCGCAATGAACACATCTTTCAAAATAAACATGTTTCATAAACGCATGAAGTAAATAAACGCATTTTCAATTTACGTCAGTGTAAAAATTTCGTCTGCATGATCTTTAACATAGAGTCAATAAAAAACCCAAAAATTATCTTGACAAAAATATAAACCATACGTTGTCTACGTGCGAGGTCGAATTATAATTTCCTACATCAAATCAAGGTATGACGGGTGAAAGTACAATCGCTCTAGGAATACACTATACCAACTGGATGTATACGTGACCGACGCAAGCAATTCAACAAGCTATTATCAGGTTAATACCATAAAGTCCTAGATATGGACAATAACCTAAAGCATGTCTCAAACTTTGACCGAAGGACGTTGTTTCAAATACCACACAAATTTGATAAACAATCAGTTTTTCTTCAACCAAGGCCCGCTATATAGCAGTTCAAGTCAGAAAATCACGCGAAGTGAACATAAAATAATTATATTTTGTGGAAGTCGTGATAGAAAAGTTTAAAAATAATAGTAATAGTGCAAATATACGAGAGGCGTTAGCCGTTGGCTGACAAACATAAGTTAGAAATTTTTAATTAAACATAATTGTTCGGGTTCCACTCACACGATTCGTCCTTGAATACACGTTCTAGCATCCCTTCCCACGGCGGTCGCCCCCCATTGCTTCACTTTATAACCCAAGCCTATCTGTCTGCATTATTGAGCATTGTTGTTCAATTTCGTTCTCCACGCGTTCGCACGTGCGACCGCAGTCTCCTTGTAACGATCCTTATTATGTGTGAATTCCATATTAGAAGGGTGAAACAAGCCGACATTCAACATATGTACATTATTTGTTCTGATAAGTAATTATTACCTACTTGAGAATTCGCCATCACCGCAGTTTGAGTAACTGACTATAATTAACTTGTATGTGTTTATGAAATTGTGCTGAATAAAAATAGTGTCAGAAGGTGCGGTCCGAGTCTTAAAATTATTTATAAACTAAGCCGTTTATGGTTGTTGCATTTCACTTATCAAAGGTAAAAAAGTTATTTCCGATTCACGGGAGAAAGTAAAAGATTAGAACGTTTACTATTTCTCTAATAATTTTAATATCTATAACTTAGGGCTCTAAATTATCATCTAAATAATCAATCATCTAATGAATCATCTAATTGATCAGCTAATTAAAAATCTGAATAAAAAAAATCTTCTAAATTTTCATCTGAATACGAATCTAAACATTGGTCTGGAACTTTAAAATACAAATCTAAATCTGCATCGGAGCAGTAAACGGAGTATTATTCTAAACACTTATAAAATCAACAAGTGAACTCAACTGAAAACAAGCCATGGGTTCTGGTCAACCGCACGCAGCAGCAGTTCGAAGGATTAGAAACACGCAAGGAAAACACAGGTCAGAAATAAGAATAATTTTTAATAGTGCAAGGCATTAATTTCATTTTGAATATTTACATTTTTCATATATTGAAATATTTATGTAAAGGGTCATCAAAAATCTTTTAAAAATTACGTACAGCGAAAAGAAAAGGTCATTGGACGTTCAAAGGTATTTCCAGTAGTAATAGTGTTATTTTTGCTGGCTTTAAATTGATTTAAAGGATAAACAAATTGATATTGTTACTTTGATTCAGAGGTTTATTTTTGAATAGTGAATCACATTATCAAAGTTATAAAGCTGTAAAGTGTATATATTCTTGGTCATTATACAAATTTTAGTTAGTTTCGTTTATATCATTCAAATAGGAAAGTGCTAGAGAAAAAGAAGGGTAGAAACTTCTTTGTTATCGTACCGTCGTGCAATCTATGTGGATTGAGCTGAGCTAGTCGAGGCACATAAAAAGAATTGTATTTAAAATTTAAAGTTGAGGTTATTTAGAGACAGAGCGGTGGCGGGAAGCAGGAAATTGAACGTTAATTACATCGGCGTTCAGCGATATCATAGCAATATATATGTATGTATGTATGTCTATATATATTGTCGTGGAATTATAGGTTAAATAGGTCTAGATAATAAAATTTTAACAACTGTGTATATAGGAAATAGGAACAATTTATTTACGCGCCAAATTAATCAGTTTAGATAGTGAAAAACGGATAGTTATTAAGATATTTTTCTATTTTAAATTGGAATGTAAAATTGCATAAAGGGGGGAAGCTTTAGAGTACATGAAAACTCAAGGATACGCATAATTAGTTGTAATAGTTTAAATCAAGCGCATGGGATAAGAAACGGAGCTATTGAGTATCGAAAATCAATAATTTAAACGCATTTTTCCATTTAAATAAACGAAACGTTAGTTATACAAATCCTAAGAGGCGGTAAACTCGGAATTATTATTTTAAACGGACAAGTTGCTTCGAAGAAACACCTGTTAGTTAAAAATCAAGTTCAGAGAACGGAAATATACGTCGAGACAGAATTTCTATAGAATTGGTTATAACGGTCGGTCCGACAAGCTGATAAAATAACAAGTGCTTTGAAGACTAAGTAGAATGAAGGATCTATAATGTAAAATAGACAGAGAACATGTATAAGAAAACGTTGGTTACAACACACATCTAAAATACACGGGAGATTTGAAGGCCAACAACAATATCGATTTTCTATAGCTTGAGAGGGGTTCTGAAAGAGACAATAAGTATGGGTGAAACGAAGTAAGGTAGCTAGGAGGTGGAAAGTTATAACGGGGGAAAGCAATATAATTGGTCGAAGGCTAGCAGTTTTGAGAAGCTCGCATCCGTTGAGGTTATTGAACGAATTTTTCAGAATTTAAAGTTTGTTACGATAAAAATGTGGAGAATTGATTTTAGAAAATAAGCTTTTCTACAAAAAGAGGCTCCGTGAGGGTTATGGAAAAGCGTATAAATACACTGGGAGAGATATTAAAGCTTCTTTTGCTCTTAGATCTTATATCGGTTAGATCTTTTACGTAATTGCTAGTATATGCTCTTACCTGGTACTGATTATTGTTTATTCGTTGAAGTAGCATACAACCATCTATTTTAAAATGTGTAAAGCTGTTAGTAACGTACTGGAAATGCATTAAAAGTGATTTGCACAAGTGGGTGCTAGCGTATCAAAGGTACTGTTACTACACGATACAATCTAATAATAGGATGGTACATGGGTAAGCGAATAGAAAAGCTTAACTAGTATGCGAAGTGTTGTGGTATGGAAGGTTAAGTTTGGTCAAGACAATTATCCCGGTAGAAATACTAAAGGTGGTTGCAGAGATTTGGATAGTGAGTGGGGATCAGTTGGATTCAGGCATAATCACGAAGGATATGGACACAACGACGAGGGTTTTTGATACACATCTTCAGAGGTAACGATAGACGAAACTTACTCCAGGTAAAGAAAATTAATTTCTTGCTTTGCTTGAACATTTGTGCTGATATCTTGTGCTTGAGTGTTTTGACTTATTGGTGGTATATTTTATCACCATAAAAAAACATTTAAAGGGGTATATGTACAGGACAATTAATATTGATTATTTGAAAATGTTTATTGATGATATAAAATGTTGTTGTAAGGAGTAAACGGGTCTTTAGCTTTATTTTAAATAAAAAGCCAATATTTAAAAGCATTTAGAGTACTGAGTTATACTGAGCTCAAAATAGACCAGAATAAAAATCAATTTAGGGTGGCATGACGGGTCCATCTACTTGTCTAAAATAAAATTGTTGAAATATATTAAAATCATGAAATTTTAAAAGATTTAAAGATTGAGATGGTAACAGTTTTTATCAAACTGTATGTACCAATGTGTAAATATTTTCTTACTACGGGAAACTTGTTAGTATGTGTAAATAAAAAGATTGTATGCCAGTTATGTATCCCCCAATTATATATATATGTATTGAATATATTGAATCTAATAGGAATTATTAGAAATTGTTAAATAAAGTATAAGTTCATTGCAACATTGTAATACAAGGATAACCCAGAGAGGTTATCGACAGTTCATGTGAACGGACATGCAACTTTGCATCCGTGAGGGCAGTGATACTGCAGGTGGCAAGTCACAGGCGGTCAACATACCGCAATTACTTAGAAATACATTGTAACAAAGTGTAAAGCAGACATGAGATCTGCAAGTTCCCACAGCCGTGTAAGGGGTAGGAACATTATAAAAAGCCCGGGAGCTCAAGGACCGGCAGTCAGTCTTCGAACTCCATACTTCGTTGTTCAAGCTACTCACCTTAGTACAATTAATTATTTTTTTATTAAAGTTATTACGAACAAGTTATTCCAAATTTCACTGTAATTTCTGTTTCAAATTAAATATAAATTTGTTAAGTGTTTGAAGTTGTTTTTTAAAAACACAGCTCCAAAGGCCCGAACCTTAACTTGTCTTGTTACATTATTTGAGTGGTAATTTCAATTGACTGTGTTTGTAAGAAAAGAATGTACTTAGGATGGTAGGTATTCAAGAAGAAGCAGAATTCTGAGCTAGCCAGGGTGTGCAGAAATAAGGAGGCGTTCCAAAGGAATAGTAAGAATTTTTTAAATTTTTATTTTCAGAAAATTTTATCTCGGCCCAACGAAGGCGATCTCGAAATGGTTTAGAGGAATTCCACTGCACTTTTATGTTGTCCAAAGCGTGGGGCTTGATTGGTTTTAAGGGCGAGAGCTCGAGTGCTATCGACTCCCACAGCAATATATATATATATATATATATATATATATATATATAGGTTATAACAAGGTCATATCTCATCATATGATAAACATCTGACTTCATAAATTCGAGAAAAAGCCAAAATATTTAGATATTTATTTGTATAGAAAATGTGACTAAAATGTCTGATATAAAAGTTATAAATTACGTTTAAGGCATGGAACCGTGATCATTAGATAGTTTAATCGTGTTATAAATAAAAATAAAGGCATTTATTATGCTCAAATGCTTTTAAATATTCAATCATATGTTATAAACGAGTTTTATCCTGTTAAACGGCGTAAATATTCTACAAGAAATTTCAGTGTTAATTTACGTCAAGTCTATGTAAAATTGGATATTCTGAAAGAAACTTTCATTTAATAGCAAAAGTACGATAGTATTTCAATTGAAAAGTCGCATTTCTAATTAAAGAAAGAACGTGTTTACTGACCCCATGTTCTAGAACAATCAAATGTTGAGATAAAGCAGGTGTAAAAGATGTCGCTAATTATGTAATAGCCAAGAGGGGCAGAGAATCAATTAACTTAAAAATTTCTAATGTTGATAAGCATACGAAAACGACGCGACCAATTATTAGATAGGCCAAAGCGGTAGTAAAACAATAAATTGTCGAATGTTGATACAAAAAAAACAACACAACAACAATGTTCCCTTTGTGGGGGGATATGCAGGGTACAGCTCTAGACTACTACACTACTTCTACTCCCAGCGCCATTCACTATCTTTCTCCAGATCCATCTGTCCCTACACACTTTCTTTGCCTCTCTAACGTTCATATATTGCTTTTGGCATGCTCTTTTATTCTTTATACTTCGCATCTGTAGTTCTTTTAGAACTTCCCCTACTACATCCAACCATCTTTTACGCGGTGTGCCCCTTGCAGCTCTACCAGTCATCTTGTTGATATCATATGTAAATGATACACCTATCTTCCCCAACAAACAAGAACGTGGAAACAACACAGCGAAGCGACTAGATCAAGCCCGAGAGTTCTCGAAGCTGCTACGTCAGTAGGTGCCCGCTTAAGAAAGGCCAATCGGTGTTGAGTGCAGGGCAGCCTTGAGTGAAACTTTGATATAGACATATTGTCGATGAAATTAGATAATACGTTACGTATTTAAAAGTGCTACCTAAAGTATACAGTATGCTGTAGTAAAATTATTTAAGTACATTAATATGAGACAGACGATTGAAACTATTGTAAAAAGAACTGACCTGAAGATTTACTTAAATAAAAATTTAATGGAGACTCAATGAATGTATTCTTGTAATAGATGCATTTGCATGAAAAATTGTACTTGTGTAACGATTTCAAGAAGGATGGAGCGACGAACGATGATTATTATGTTTTAGAAACGCCAAACAACAAGCCGAACTGTAACGGTAAAGTTTAAAGCAATTTGTTTAGATATTGAAGTGATTCTAAGGACTTATTGATTAGTTTAAGTTTTAGAGTAAAAGGTAGTGTGAAAAAGTCAATCTAATTTAATTTTAAGGATGTGGCATACCCACAGTACAGGTTTGCGCCATTACGCAAATTAAAAATTAAACCTAACTGAATTCAGATAAGTTTAAATAAGGTTGTAAGGGAAAAAATGTTAAATTATCTGACTTACGAAAGTAGTTATTGTACATATTAAGGAAGATTTAATTATGGAGTTATTTAATAAATGATAATCACGTGTTTAAGATAAGTGAGTGAAAGAGATATTTTGAGCTCTATATTTAGTACAAAAGACGTGTTTGTATTGATAGGAAGTTATGCTTCATCAATTTTGTATTTCATCATAGGAACTCGCTCCCGCATCGCTGCTGTTAGCTAACACACCCTTATATCGCTAGGGAATCCACGCCCCTTCGGAGCAAACCAACATTAAATTCATTTAACGCTTATTTCACCCGTAAAAATTGGTATAATACATGTTAGGCTAAATTGTAATGTTTTGGTGACTAGTATTTCTACTTTAGAGAGTGTCCATTCTTAATGAATCACGCTGTATGGAATTTTGGTACATATTGATATATTTCAAAAAATTGGTCTATAATTGTGAAAAAATAAATTTTTTATGGTCCATACGTTTCGGTCTATACTCGATATAACTAACCGAAAAATAAAAACAAAATGATATACTAAAAGCACATGCTTAGGTAGATATTTAAATTTCCTATAACCTATAAAAAATCTATTATAATAGGTTTGGCCGATAGAGAGATTAAATTGTGTGAGCCGCAATATAGAAAAATACGTGTTTTTTGGCTTTATTAATTTGTATTGGCATTAGTTGCTCATGACGATTATAAAATGGTGTTATATTTTAAGCTAGAATATTATTTATCTTATCACTGAAGCTCTTAAGAACTTCAAAGCAAGCGGCATGTATTGTATATACTCTCGTACTGCAAGTTTCGACGTTTTCCTGCGTGTAAATTGTGATCTAAGGCATAGAAAAATAAATTAAAAAAAAGAGTTGCCAACTGTCGGTTTAAGAGAGGTTAGAGAGGAAACAGTTTGTGCGCCTTCATACATAACTGGGAAAATTACAAGTCACTGTCGGTATAGCGAAATTATAATGTACTCAGGACTATAGATTTCTAGCTAATCACCAACAGTACAAACACCACTTCTGTAAAGCTACAATGTTATCTTCATAATTACTATTCGGTGCACTTATAATTAACTATCGAAACACTAATTCTTAAGTTATATCGATCATAGTGTTACGATCCATTTCGTATTTGAAAGTTTACTGCATCCTTACTTTAAAAACCATTTGAGTTTCTACTCATTTGAATTTACGGGTTGCTACACTTCTATGATTTCAAGTTGCTTAGTTAGGCAACCAACTGAGCTCGTCCTCTATTAGATTCACGATTTCGCTTGTCTATATTCTTTCTGCTTCCTTATCTAGACATGTAATCTTTACTAATTAGAAATTTCCTGAATGTTGTTAGTTTAATGGTAATTATGTAAATCAGCCGTGTAATCTTGGCACGATTAACATCTGCTCAATTTTATTTTTATTATACATGGGATTTCCGAGATTATTTCTTCAGAAGACAATTTCACAGCAATTAGACAAATTGTTACATTGGTGTCAAGTACGTGCGCTTGTAGTGAGAAGAACATTTGTACGGTTTTCTTTTGTTTGCCTATCACTCGCAGTCCAGAACAGAAAATGGACAGCAACATTCTTCCCTTTTTGGACGACTTCAAGTCCGGAGGAAAGTTCCGTAAAACTACAGAAAAGTTTCTCAGAAAAGTACAGTCAATTTAGAAGAGTCGATACAGGAAGCTACTAAAACCGCGGATTAACTAGATCAGAATGTAAAAGCGGTTAACTAAAAGTAATAAAAAATTACACCCAATTGAAAGAGAAAT
Source organism: Platerodrilus igneus (assembly GCA_036346225.1). Taxonomy (NCBI): domain Eukaryota; kingdom Metazoa; phylum Arthropoda; class Insecta; order Coleoptera; family Lycidae; genus Platerodrilus; species Platerodrilus igneus. The sequence continues at coordinate 13,927,645 of JARFIW010000139.1, read as the reverse complement.
CTACAGGAAACTACAGAAACCGCGGAAACGCTGGAAACCAAATTTTCCGCCGGTTTACAGAATTGGAAGTGCAATTGGTAGGCCAACTCACAAAAACTAGAACCGAAGTTGTTACAAATCTCGCAAAAATGGAAGAAGAGGTTCTGAGGATGGAAGAACGAATTAATTCCGTAATAGTGCAAGCACCGACGCTCTAAACCCCGGTGATACAACAGCACACCATAAAATTTAAGAATATCGGGAGAAACGAACCGTCGCCATTGAAGTTCACAGTAAAACCAGCTACGTTTAATGGAAAGTCGACTTGGAAGACATACTTCAAACATTTTGAGGCTGCCGCGACAGTTAGCAGCTGGAACGACTGTGAGAAAGCAACTGTGTTGAGAGTGGCACAACAGGGCGAATCATTGAGTATCATATAAACTATATTCGACCATGTACAAAAAAACTACGGGATCTTGACATCAAAACTGGAAATAAGCTATGGCGATTCTCGCCTGCAACAAGTCGAGTTACCAGAAGTCCAACGAAAATTTACAAAAGCTCGAAGCAGATGTTGCTCACTTGGTGAGACTAACTTATACAACAGCACCGGATAGTTTCTCGGAATAGCTGGCAGTGCAGACCTTTGTTGATGGGATGCGGGATAGAGACGTCCAGCGAGCATTACAACAGACCCGACCAAAGACTCTAGATGGTGCGCTGGCTCATGCTTTCGAGTTTGAAAAGGCAAAACGAGTATCGCATCGTAATTGCAATAAAGTTAGATGCTATATAGAAAAACAGGAGCAAGAGAGCACGGAGAAAACTATTCAACGAGATTTTCGTGACCATTGACCCAAGCAGAATTTGGGCATAGTTCTGCGGTAGGGCAAGCAACTCAAGAGAGAACAAGATAAACAGGAAAAATAGAAGGAGTCGACGATGGGCAGCAAAAGTTGACTTGTACGCATTCCGCTACGGCAACCATCATCTGCAGCGCGCAAACCAGGTATGAGGACTGTTATTTACGTATACGGACAGTATAAAAGAATTGGTAAGTTTTTAGTTGATACCGATATCACTAGGACAGTTGTGAACCTGCAGTAGTACGCAACCATGAAAAGTTATGCCAGTGGCTGGCGAAGACATTCGGACGCACGGAAATTCAAACGTAAAAATCTGGATTGCTATTAACATATTTCACCATGAAGTAATAATAGCGGATATCACCGAAGAAGTCACTTGGGGAATGGATATCTAGAAAAGTACTGTTTTCGTTTAAATATGAAAAAGGATGTCCTAAAAGTAGGAAACGAAGAGAAGTCGTTTTGTGAGGCATACAACGAATCTGTGCAGGTTTTGACGGACAACGTTCTCCTACCGAAAAATACAGAAAGGTTGATGGTGGGGCAATTCAATGGTGCCCCACAGGACGGCTTTGTGTGCGCTATCGAACTGGTCTGTGATTAATCTCTTGGAAAGAGCGTACTCGTGAGAAAAGTGTTGACATTGTATGTTAGGATCATAAACGCCAATAACTATGCCGTCGTATTGAAAAAAAATGCACAGTTATGTGGTCTTCTGTGGTTGTTCACATAGCGGAAAGAATCAGCATCGTCATGGAGGCGCTCACCAGCGAGTGTTCCTCAAAGCTATTGGACCAGTTAACAAAACCATACGAGAATCTTGAACAACACTGGCTGAATTTAAAAACCTGATTCGACAATACTTGGATGTGTTTATGATCGACGGTAGTCAGTTGGAAAAAAAACTGCGCTAATGAAGCAGAAAATCGATAGCAGGGATACCCGGTCAATAAGACAAAGGCTAAGAAGGTTACCATTTGCCATGCGTGAAGAGGTCCAGAGAAGGGTTTGAGATGTGGAATAGCAGGACGAATCGAACGCTTCGAGGGGTCCCTGGGCACTACCCATTGTGCTTGTAAAGAAGAAGGACGGGTGGACAAGATTGTGTGTTGACTATTGCCGGTTGAATTACGTGAAAAGAGGAAATTATCCACTTCTAAGGATTGACGGCACCCTAGATACATTCCCGGGACCACGGTGGTTCTCGACCTCGAACTTGATACCGGCAAGTAGATATGGATTACAAAAATCGAAAGAAGACTGCTGTTACTATCGACACTGGTCTGTTGCAATTTACAGTGATTCTATTTGGGTTTTGCAGCGCTCCTGTCACCTTTCAGAGTTTAATGGATAACATCTTACGTAGACTGTCATGAATAACCTACCTTATGTGTTTGGACGACGTAATCGTGATTGGGAATACATTTAGAGTACACTTTATCAATTTAGAGGAATAGTTTCAAGGATTGAGAGCAGCCAATCTGAAGTTGAGCCCACAGCTCGGTGGAGAAGTGAAATACTTGGGGCATGTAGTTTCACTCGGTGGAGTCAGGCTTGACCCGGAAAAAGTTAGGGTAGTGTACGGGTGGCTGACGTCCCAAAAACAAACACCAGCTATGCCGTTTTCTGAAGTTATGCACATATTACACAAGATTTGTTTGTGGATTTGCAATATCACCAAGCCCTTGACCAAATTAATAGAACAAGGGTGCGATTTCGAAAGGAATGAAGATGTCAAAATGCGTTTCAAGGATTAAGGCATTTATTGACGGCATCTCCGATCTTAAGTTACTTTCAGTCGGAAGGCAAATTCATATTAGACACGGACGCAAGTAATGGTTTCATTGAAAGTGTGTCATCCCAGACACAAGAAAAAACGATTGGTTATTTCAGCAAGGTTTCTTTCGAAACCTTAAAGAGACTACTGCGTTACGAGGAAAGAACTGCTGACTGTATTGAAATCGATAGAGCACGTTTATAAGTACCTCTATGGCAGAAAGTTTCACCTGAGAACAGATCATGCAGTGCTGAAGTGGTTACTGCAGTTCAAGAGTTCGGAAGAACAGCTCGCGAAATAAATAGAAAGGCTACTGGAGTATGATTTCGACATAGAACATCGAGCAGGTTTAAGTCGCCGTAATGCAGATGAGTTGTCTAGATGGCCTTGCCTTGAAGATTGTAGCCATTTTACATGGCTAAAGACTAAAACGTGATTTTCTTTGTCGGACAACCGTGACTAACGACAATTGGCAGGCACGGTAGTTGCGGATCCAACAAAAGAATGTCCTAAACCTAGGCGTCATTATGACTTGGAATCGTGACAGAATATTATCCCATTAAGTAGCACGCTGAGCTCAGTGGGATTTCTTGAAGTTAGAGGAATCTTGTTGGGATTCCTGGAAAAGGAAGATAACTGTATGAATGCGCCTGAGGTGGTGGTTCCCAAGAACCAGGTGATCGAGAGGACACTTTGGCGTCAAATTCTAGAGTTCCTAAAAAAGGATTGTACTGGATAGGCTGCAAGAAAGATGTCAGAGAATGATGCAGGAAAACTCAGTTTTGTGCGCCGTTGTGTAGCCAGAAAGCTCCCATGCGGCGATACAACATAGGAAGCCCGTTTGAGAGAGTGGCAATTGACATCGTAGGCCCATTCCCCGAAACCGATTTTGGAAACAAATACATCTTGGTGGTCATAACTATTTTACAAAATGGGCTGAAGCGTATGCCATACCCAATCAGGAAGCAGCAACCGTATCTTACATATTAGTCAAGAAGCTTATCTGTCGTTTTAGAATACCTTTGGAACTGCACGCTGACCAGGGCAGAAAGTTTAAATCGGAGCTACTTTATGAAGTTTGGCGGTTGTTGAGGATGAAAAATACCAGAACGGCACCGTTGTATCTTCAATTGAATGGTATGGTAGAACACACGAACCGTACCATGGGAAAGAGACTGGTATCAGTACATACACCCACCTACAAACATACACCTACAAATCTGAGGTTCTCCAGATATTGGTCACACTCTTGTATATACTAGGCTGAGGTGCGAGATACGTTTACCATGTGACCTTGAGTTTAGTAGTAAGGCTGGAGAGGATGTTGAGGGCGATAGTTATGTCGAGAGACTCAAGTGGAAAATGCATAACATCCATAAAGACACAAGAAAGGATATTGAGATTAGGGGCGATTGGAAGAAGACTAAGTATGGTATCTAGGTACAAGAGTCTGGTTTTCAAACTGGAGACCGCGTATGGTTGTACAATCCCAGGCAGAGGCGTCAATTGTCGCCAAAATTACAAAGAAATGTAGAGTGTCATTACGAAGTATCAACGATGTAGTATATAAGATTTGTAAGCTCCCAAAAGATAGAACAATAATGGTGCATTTAACAGACTAGCATCCTAAGACAAACTACTACGACAATTCGGGAGGACATGATAGAGCGAGGCAAATAGAAACCCACAAAGACGAACAAAGGCCTAATCCAAATTATGAACGGTTCATGTCCGTCTATAGTTGTACCGACAAGACAAAGTTTGGGATTACTGAAGAGGCCAACGATGCCGTCGAAATACTCTCTTACACATTGCGTAGCAGAGGATCTCAATATGAACAGAGAGATTGTTACGATGTTCAAAACTAAATTAGGTGGTCTAGACCAGCTTCGCTAACCAGAGGTGGGCAAAATCATAAACCTTAGAGATGGACGTCGTAGCATTTATTACCTACTGACAAAGCAAACGTTCTCTGTTAAACTCATGTACCACGACCTGTGGAGAGCATAAGTGGAACTCAAAGATCAGATGACGAAGTTTGGGGACAAGAAGTTGGCCATACCTACAATTGATTGTGGACTCGATAGATTGGACTGGTGGGTAGTACAAAACATGCTAGAGGTACTATCCCAGAAGATCGAGGTTCAAATCTTGGTATGCGGTTTTAACCTAAATGGGACGACACCTGCTTTTAAGGGTGTCGATTGCTACTTTCACCAATATGAGAAATGTAAAAACAGCTCCGGTTATTCTTATCGACACAGGGACATCTAGATTTCGGTCGGCAAAATGTTTTGGGACAGAACAGTTTTAAAAGGGTGGTAGTAGAACAGTAATTAAGAAATATATGAAACGTTATCGAAAGAACACTGTTACATGCCAACTGGCATGCATCATGTTTAGAGTTAATTTGTAAATAAATTCCCGCGTATATTTTTAAATGAATAATGCCAACTTCCGTTGTGCCTGACATCCGCGTCTGCGTAAAAGGATGCGGAGTACGCGCGTGATGTTAAAAGACGCAATTAAACGACGAGCCTTCGAGCAAGCAACATCTATCTGTGTGGTGTGTGTCTTTTCTTTTAGGTGTAGGTATGTAGGAGATAAATCTAGAAATCAACATGGCGTAACTGGACCTAACCTCACAAAGCCCCGAGGGTTCCGAAATTAAGCTACGAGATACCCACCATTTAAGTAAGTTGACTTTATTTAAATTGTGCTTGCAAGTTCACTTAAAAAGCGGTTGCATCACCCGAAAGCGTGGTCGGTATATAAAATACAATCTGGCGGGAATTACCGCGCGTAAAGCTATAACAGCACATCATACTAATTTTATGCATAACTTTACATTAAGAATTTAAGAGCACTCACTTTAGGTCCAGTTATTGTTAGATTGCATTTTACTATCATCTAATATTAGTAAATTATGTATATATTGCATCATCTTTTGACAGACGAAGCATCCGTTCTAATTTTATAATTGATATTAAGTTATTTTACAGCACTTTATTAATGTATGAATGTACAATATTTAAATGTGTGTCATTTATTTAAGTTTTAGGGCGTAAGCCTTTGTGCTGATCATTTTAATAATTAAATCTAATTTGTTTCGTAAATTAGTCTTGTTTTATACTGCTTAGTCCAGTGACAATAAAACTTCTCTCTCTCCCTCTCTCTCGCTCTCTCTCTCCCCCTCTGTCTCTTTTAATAAAAGCGGCTTCATATCTGTCTACCCGTAACAAAGGATGATTGGTAGGTATTGCAATACAATACAATTGCAATACAAAGAGTTGTTTTCGACGTGTTCGATGACGAACATTCTAGATATTTTCTAAATTTTATTAGAATAGAGGATTATCGTATATAAGTGTGAACCCTGTAGCGAATTTAGCTTAGTTTGAATTCGGTCCTAATAAACGTTTGATATACATAAATTAATATACAGATAAATTCGCTTGTGTGTTATAAATATGTGAGATAAATATACTACCAGTAAGATTAGTGCTATACAGTATTTAATTATTTGTATTTAATAGATTATATTAGTTTCAACAAATAGGGATTAAGCTAGTGCTAATGTAAACAAGACTGAAAATACTGTAATTGAGAAGAATAATTATTAAACTTGTCTTCAATGGAAATAAAGATAAAGTATTAAAAATGAATTTCGATCCACAATCTACTATTATATTTGCATATTAAAACATTAACAGACTGCTAAAAATTTCTGCACATTTCCAGTTTCAACAGCCACACAGGAATAAACGTTCTCGATAATAAAACGAAGCAAAACATACTTGACGAATCAACTTCACGGGTTTGTTTCATAAAAATCATGTCAAAATATGATCATACTGTTTTATTTCTGTTTTAGAATCGATTGGACTGACGGTTTAGCAATGTTGACCATACACTGGGAAATTCTAGTTGTAATAGATGAAATATTTGACCAACTGGTCAAAAAGCTGCGGCGCCTTGATTTTGTTTTTTTTTGGTTGAATAAAGACTATAGTATCGTAAAAAATATTTTTCCACATTCAATATTTTTTAATAGCAGCATTTTTTAAACAATCTATAAGAAAAGGAAGTACGTAGTTATTATTGGTAGATGTTGGGAGTCAAACCCGCAGGTTTCTTTTTATTGTATATCCCTCCCCAAGGGTCAATTCTGGCTATGCTACTGCTCTGCACTAAATTCAATAAAATTTTGCAAGAGTTAGATTGGTCACAATGTCTAGCTAATATGTGTCTATATATTGCAAACACCACATGCTAATCAACGTCACCCCAACTAAAATATGCAATTGTTCAAGACTTTTGCATGTTTGTGAAACTAGTAAAAAGAATTAAGCCGAAACAAAAGTGTTTTTGAAACAGTAATTCTTTATTATCCGAAATTTAAATATCCACATTTACCCTAAAGTGTTGAGTTATTCCAAAATAACAATTTTCTAAGATCAATATCGCCCAAATTAACGGTACACTTTCTAATATGTACGACCGATTGTAATATTTTTTATGTCAAAATTTTTATTAACCCTTTCAGGGGCGGTGGCTCAAAATTTGAAGCATCAAACGATACACCGTATCGGAGTGATGGCCAACTATTTAAATCACGTCATCATCATTAGGTCTTCAGTCCCGGAACTGGTTAGACACGTACCTTCATTGTTTCATATTCCGATCTAACCTGCGCGTTTCCTTGAAATTCCCTCAGCCTATATCTTTCACTATCTACGTGCAATAGTCTGATCTAGGTCTACGTTTTCCTCTTTTTTTTCTATCTCTGCTTGTAATATATTCCGCATTATTCTCCAAATGCCTTAGAACGTGTCCTGTCCTATTTCTCCTATTTTTTTTTTGTTTTCCACAGATATCTTTCTTCCCTTACTATTTACAAAAACCTCTTTGTTATTAACTGTGCCTGTCGATGCTATCAACATCATATATCTGAAGCACCACATTCTAAAGGGTTTCTACCGGTTTCCCGTTTGCTTCACCCACTGTCCCTATTTCATAGTCTTCCGTGGGGTGCTCGATATGTATCGGAAACTGACAACACTAGTGTTGCTAGGTGCGAACTGACGCTTCTAACCTAAAGTTTGACATTTTTGACAGTATACATAATTATAACATTTTGCCATACGAACACTATTTGTTTTGTTTTGTATGAGTTGAAAATTTCGTCTCGGCAAAAACATGGAATTAACTCGTGAACATTTTCGTGCGATGATTTTTTACGATTTCCGACGTGGATTACCTCCACAACCGTACCTGAATCAACTTATTTCGACTCTTGGGGAAGAAGCTCCAACTAAAACCACTGAATATCGTTGGTATAGCGAATTCAATCGTGTCGTAGTTCGCTAGCGGACGAATTTAAGAAAGGTCGTACAAAATCGGCCGTTGTGCCAGAAAACATCGATACTGTTCGCGAATTAATAATGCAAGATCGTCATGTGATTTATCGTGAGATTCAGGAATCCCTAGGCATTAGTATAACAAGTATACATTCGAAATTACATGAACGTTTGTTACGCTTAGCAACTCTGATACGGTCCACGTTTCACAACATTGCGCAATAGTTAATATTATGACATAATTACGCGACAAATTGTATCACATACCAAACATGTTAACAATGATACAATTCTTATTTTAAAACAAAAATAAAGCAATGTGCTCACTTAAAACGCGCCTTGCAGTTCAATCTCAGGGCATCTCGTTGATTCCAGATTTATTCATCTTCCTATTTTGTTTGTAGGGGAGCGGCAAGGGTACAGGTAGAGGTAACGATAGAAGGTAGAGATACGATAGAGAAACCTACATCCTAAAAAAGAAAAGACAGCATCACGACACAGGTAGACGTTACCGTTCGACGTCTCTTGGTTAATAATGTCGTTTCACACCGCACACTTGCGCCATTCACACGGCGCCTGCGCATTCTTTCGCGCCAATGCAACTGTCCGGAATGACGGAAGTTAACAAGTTTATTTGAAATAATGGCGGGAATTTAGTCACATATTTAAAAATGTACATTTCCAAGTTTGGAATGTAACACGTTTAGCTGTGAAAATGTTATGTGCGCGTTGGATCCCACATAATTTGATAATTGCTCAAAAAAGACTCGTGCCGATTGATGCCAAAAAATTGCTCAAATAATACGATTGCAGTGCATCAAACGCAGTGTACAACATCTACACATGTGACGAATCTTGGACTTATTCGTATGAACCCGAAAGTAAACAGCAGTCGACTGTATGTCTTTCAAGGTAAACGAAATCCAACAAAAGTTGTCCGCGCTCAAAGCACTTCGAAGAAAATGGGTGCCTGTTTTTCAAAATAAATGGACGTTACTACCATTGCTTTAGAGAATCGTAGAACAGTTCATTTTGCTTGGTATACAACCATTTGTTTGCCACAAATTTTCGGAGAAATAAAACAGATAAACCGATGACGCCGAATTATTCTCCATCATGACAATGCGAGCTCTCACACATCGGCTCATACATGTAACTATTTGAACACTCAAAACATCGAATTGATGGATCATCCGTCGTATAGTCCTGATTTGGCACCTAATGATTTCTTTTTGTCCCCACACGTAAAAAACAAACTGCGTGGACAATGATTTTCGACACCACAAGAGGCGATTGATGCGTTCAAAAACCATGTTTAGGAATTGAAAAAATGCTATAAAATTTGGTTCCAACGCATGCAAAAGTGTATCCATCATCATGGAGAAATTTTAATAGCAAAGAAGTTTTTACACCTTAAGTTTTGTTTTTGTTACTTATTCCCGATACATATCGAGCACCCCTCGTACAGTGCTGTGCTCCACACACATGCTTTTATCAATTTTTTCTCGTTTCTATGTTTGTTGTCGTCGAAAATACGAAGCTTGTTCAATTGAAACCCATCTTTGGTCAGGTTAGCCTTAGAGACAATTGTAATCACTCAACTGACGTTTTGCAACGTTAGTGGTGTTTGTAAACTTCCCACTGGTCAGTTTGTCTCGTATATATTTGACAACGATTTTAAGTATTGTGACTTTGAAATGACGTTTGTTGTTAACAATCCGACCAAATGTGATCAGCGTGCGGTCATTCAATTTCTGTGTGTTGAAAATTTGCAACCATTGGAAATTCATACACGAATGCAAGCAGTGTATGAAAACGCATGTTTTGCGTAACTGTCAAGGAATGGTGTCGAAAATTTAAGAATGGACATGAAGGGACGAATGATAAGCCGCGACCAGGCGCAATGTGTACTGCGTTAACAGACAGGAATATACTATGTACGGAAAGCCTGATTAGAGAAAATCGTTAAGTTTCAATCAGAATAATTTCAGAAAAGGTTGTGTGAGTATTGGATCTGTTCATAGCATCGTACACAAACTAGGCAACAGCAAAGTTTGTGCGCAATGTGTTCCTCGCCTTTTGTCAGAGAACCAAAAAAGCTTGCGAATGGGTTTATCTTTGCCACACCTCACGAAAAACAAACAAAAATGGTAATGATTTTCTCTCGTCAATAATTGCTGGCGACGTATCTTGGTGTCATTATTTTGAACCATCCAGTAAGCTGTCAACGATGCAATGGAAACACGCAAATTCTCCGCCACCAAAGAAGTTTAAAGTTCAACCTTCCGCCGGTAAGGTCATGTTGACATTTTTTTCGAGCATGAAGGACCTTTGTTGATAGAATTTATAGAACTGCTTGCACCTTATCTATACCCGGTGCCTTACTATTTTTCAAGTCCTTTAATGCTAATTCAAACTCATCTTTGAGTAAAGGGTACCACTCTCTCTACATTTTCTATAATGATGTCTCCTTCCGCGCCCCTTTTATTGTTGCTATATGGTTTTATATCTCTAAAATTCATTCTAATTAGTTTGTATGCTTCGTCTGTCTTTCCTATTTTCATCTTAGTTTGTACCTCTTTGCACTTTTCATCAATCCCTTGCTCTTTAGCTTGCAACGTATTTTTTTTCTAGTTACACTTCGGTCTTTAAAATAAAAATAAAACAGCTATAATTTAAAATATTTAATTTGTGAATTACCGTCCAATAGAAATTAATACATAAAATTGATAATAACACAAAGATTCTTTTACGTTTATGCTCTAAAGTTCGTTACTAAGCTCTGTCCAGTTGTCAATTTGTTCACTTCATTATCAGCGTTCGAACGGGCAAGCTGTTCTACTAGTGAGTGGAGTCAAGATGACCGTGTTTAAACACGTGGCCTCTAACAGAGTAAGAAAAAGAATATAATTGATAAATTCTTGGTGTCTGGAGGTCGAGCCTAACAGCTGTAGCGTGAGCATGATTTTCTATAAACTTCGCTCAGAGCAGTTCAGTTGATCCGTGCAGGCCTAAGAAGATGGAAGCCCCTTTTGACATCATTAATACAGTTGGTATATATTAATTAAATAGATTATACTAATATTTTTCATCTTTGTGCAATATCTCCGATAATAACTTAAGACAATTTCTTAAGGCAATATTTTAAAGCAAGATCATATATGGTTACGTCTTATTTAATATAAAATGCAGTAACGTAGAAGGCAATTTCACATGTGTTCCGTATATTTCAACTTCACCAATAATAACATCAATTAAAGAAATTTTGGAGCTAAAGTTTTGTTAAAAAAAAAATTCATTCGAGCTGAGGTTGGTATTGTTGTATTCCGAAGAACTTTGATGGTTATGGAAATTTTCGACAGCTGAGGTCAAGGTCCAGTATCTTTCTTTCAGAGCAGTTTCGTAGCACGTGGGTGTTCTTTAGGATTTAATAACTTTGAACTTTGAGTAAATTACTATAAATAATCTAACATTAAATATTTGAGTAACGTAAAAAGAAAATAGCTTTTGAGGAATCAACGAATTAAATAACAAGTCGATTGTTTGTCAGAATGTTTGCACATGTACACAAATAGTACATTTAATAAAGTTGTGAATGACATCTTATGTCAGATATATAAAAAACATAGATTCAGTTGTCCTATCTAGACGTCATATGCTGTCTTAATTTAATTTAAAATATGTTTAAATATTTTGAGGTCATGAACTTGCATTTTTCATCGACATGTGAAATTCGCGTACTTACTGTTAAATAAAAATAAATTAGAATACTTACATTCTACAATATCAGCACTTTGATAATTAAATCTTATTGTGAAGATCAAAGAAGTACTTCATTGATTTAAAGAAATTTATGTATTATGAGTAACTTACAAATTCCAAGTCAATATATTTAGATTTTATAGAAAAGATCCATTCAGAGATCTTCCTAATTTTGTGCAAAACTTTACTAGTCTATTTCTGTTCTAGAAAAATTATTAAGAGAAAATTTTATAAAGATACAAACTTAAATATTGTAGTTACATATATTCAGAAATTTATCCAAATAGAATCTATTTTGTTTTTGAACGACTTTTTATTATTTAGAATTCAAAAAAAATTGCAAGTCATCCCTGATTAGAAATTGTGTGTAATGAAAACAAATTCCCTCAGTATATATATTTTAGAAGCCTAAATTCTATTATTTTATTTTTGGCAAATATTTTTGAGGACACAAATGGTGTCCATGTTGTACCTTTGTGTGTTCACCGGTCAAGCTGAGACATCTGTATGACATCTGGTGTTTGAGGTCTTAGTAAGTGTGTTATAAAGAGTGAAATTCAGGTTTTATGGCTATGTTAGTGGTGTTAAGATAAGGTTTCCGCATTCCCCTTATACAAGCACAGTTAAATTGTGTTGGTTATTGTATTGAAAAATACGGTGGCGCTCATTAAATATATTTTTGGTCTTTTAACAACCCATGACCCAAGCTCATGATCTACCCAGAGCTAACACTCGACTAGCCGTTTATGTCTTAAGCGTTTTTCTTTATCTCAAGCCATTCTCCATCCAACTTTACCTTGGGCTTACATTAATAAGAAGAAATTCTCGACCTTGTGATATCAGGTTAGGGTTTAGTAAATTTAAAGGAGTAATTTTTTTTGCTGATAGTCACGAGGATAAAGTTAATAATAAAAAATCAAGCAAGATATAAATTTATATTACAAGCTTTCCTGCATTTGCGAATAATTTCCCATCTTATGGCTTTAAATCTCTGTTTTTCTGCTTCGTCTAGTCTGTTGTTACGTTTTTTTTTCGTGGCAGCACGTTGGGCGCCAAATTTCTGTTACGTTTTTTTTTCGTGGCAGCCACGTTGGGCGCCAAATTTATGCTACGTTGGCTCGTAGCCGTACGTAACACCAAGAAAATCAAAGAATGACCGGGCTCAATCGGAGAGTAGGGGGGGGGGGTTGTAGAAAGCAGACTGACATATAATGTATGCGGCGGTAAGGAGTTAGTGACAATACCTGCAAGAAAATTAGTTAAGCAAACCTGAAAAAAAAGAATAAGCATAGCAGCAATGAAACGTCTAAGTTATTCAGTACTTTGTAGAATGTAAATAAAACTGTTTAGATAAACTATATAATATAACAACGGTAAAAGCAATACAAAAATTTTTAGTACAAAGTGAGGTAATATTGGGGAGTAGCAGAAACGTTTCCTCACACACCAATTAAACATAAAGCAGACAAAAAGTTAACAAGAGTAATAGGTAAGTCACAATTGATATGAGTAATTCAGTAGTATTGATTGTTTTTTTTTCTTTCTTTTTTTTTTCTTTCTTTTTTTTTTCTTCTTAGCAGGCAAGTTTATTGTAAAAGGTATCAGAACGGCGAAGACATGGCAAAACAACGGATAGATATTTAAAGTAATAACAAGTAAGAAATAGTTCAACTTACAAAAAGTCCTTCAGTAACGCTTCCCTGCAATTGAAGTGTGGGATTCACGATGTCCTGCACTAACGAAGCACTTCACCCTTGATTGTGGGGGTGTTGATGGAATTTCTTACACTTTACACTAATCACACCTACGCATTTCACTAGTGTTAGCAGCAGACATTATCATGCTGATGGAACTATGTAGCATTGATAAATTTCTTGTTCATTCTATTTCCTGAGACAATAATTTCGAAATATTTTGTAACACAAATCGAAAAAAAATGGTAATAAAAATTTAGAATTACGGGCCTTCAAGGCACGATGTAATGCATTAAACTAACAGTAACGTGAGGTGTTCTATTTGCTACCTATGGTAACAAAGAAAAATCTAATGCTCTTGAATAACGAAATTTGCGCAAACAATGATCTATTTTAGATTCTTTGGGGTTAGAAAGTTCAGAAACTACCGTATCAACTGTCTTTACATGTGAATGAAATACATGTTTATAAGAAGCAACCTTTTTTTCCTACTAAACCTACTACAACTGTATCATCGTTGTTTTTTTTTTTGTTTAGAAACACTCAAGCTTAAAACTGAATTGGGATAATCCAAAGTATGCACTACTCTGATAAAAAGGACCACGAAGACTAGATCGCACACACAGTTCAAATATAAAAAGACAAATCAACTAAAAAAACACAATCAATAAAGCAACGCGCATCACTAAGTCAATGTTCTTATAACCGCACTTGTGGTCAATCAAACACGTTAACTATAAAGCATACTTTCTTCAAAAAGTAATCAGAACTACACTCTCTACAGTTAATATACAACTCAAATCGTGTCGTGCTTGTTCATGAACAATTCGAAAATTCATACCGCATTAAATTCTCACTATTTTCAAAGCAAAAAGGAAACAGTATTTTTAACGTGATTACTATATAGGAACCAAGAACGAACTCCGACTGCTCATCTGTTTATTCAACTCGTTCTATTACAACCTCTTATCGATAACTAGAAAATCAATAATATCCACTCATTATAATACGACGCATTCACCTAAGGATGTGTTTCAATCTCGGTCACCTAACCACACTATCGAATTGTAGAGAGTGAAAGTCGATAATCGCGTAATATAATATAAAGGGATTATTCGCAAACGAGTTAATAAATATAAAATATAGAAATAGTAGTTACCGAAATGTATTTACTAATTGGGAAAAAGCGTAAAATGTTCAGCCATTAAAAATGCCCGTTACACTGTTTTTGGATTTTTGTTTTTCTTCTATTAAATTCAGTATATCCTTTGTTACCCATGGTTTCTCATTTTCTTATTGCGTATACCCAGAATATCTCTGGCCGTTATGTCTAAGCAGGATTTAATGTTATATTCCATTCTGTATAGCAATTCATTTGACTTTTCTTCAAATGTTTCGTGGATATCTTTATCTTTTAGTTTCTCAAAGTCAAAGTGCCTTTTTCGGTTTTTTTTTCAAATTTTTAAATTTAAGAGTGTTCTTCATAATTACGATGTTGTGGTCAGTGTCTATATCTGCTTCTGGGTAGCTTCTACAGTTTTTTACTTGATACTTAAACCGTTGTCTAATAAGAATGTAATCTATTTGATATCTTCGTATATCCCCTGACATCTTCCACGTGTATCGTCTTCTAGCATGATGTTGAAATAATGTGTTTGTGATGATTAAATTGTTTTTGTCACAAAATTCTAGAAGTCTGTTCCCCTATCGTTTCTTATGCTTAATCTAAATAAACCTATTACCGCACCTTCGCTAGTCTCACCCACCTTGCATTAAAATGCTCCGTAATTATTAAATTTGTCCTTTTACGCATCTTAGTATGTCATTGATATCTTTGTAGATCGCTTCCATTTCTTCTTCACTGTAGCTAGAGGTAGGCATATATATATATATATATATATATATATATATATATATATATCATCATCATTAGGTCTTCAGTCCTAGAACTGGTTAGACGCGTACCATCATTGTTCCCTATTATGAACTAACCTACAGATTTCCCTGAAATATGCACAGTTTGCATCTATAACTGTCTGATCTAGGTCTACATCTACCTCTTTTTTCCTATCTCTGCTTGTAAAATATCACATACTATTCCCCAAAAATGCCTTAGAACGTTTTCCGCCCTACTATTTCTCTTTTTCCTCAGATATCCTTGTTCCCTACTATTTCTGTAAGTTATTTGTTATTATCTTTGTCTGTCCATGCTATCGTCCTCATACATCTGAAGCACATCATTTCAAAAGGCTGCTACCGTTTTTCTGTCTTCGTTTCAGACTTCCCGTATTTCATAGGCATACTGTGCTGTGCTCCACACATATGCTTTCAACAATTTTCTTCTTATTCTATGTTTGTTGTCTTTCCTCATAGGCGATGTACTTTCTTGTTAGATGTAGTTCGATCACTTTCTATTGTTTTACAGTTATATGCCCTATTTCTCCGACCTTCAATGGTTGTGAAGGAAGGTAAGCAGTCTGTGGCTGCCAAGTTTCCCCAACACTTAACCATTTGGCGATTTAATATATTTTCCAATTTATCTTTTCGCACAGTCAACATTAGTTGCAGGTATTTCGCAGCCATTAGGTTTTCCGTCTCAAAACTGGTTGATCACAGCATGTGTATTCAGGTTAATCTTCTTTGGGAATTAAACCACTCATAGTTTTTAAAATCAACTTTAGTTACGTTTCGATCCATGACCTAGGATCGTTGTCAAAATTATAATAAAAACTTCAAATTTGACATTTATGACATAAATTGAAGGTGACTTTGATTTATAGATGTTTGAAATATTTGGTTTGAGTATACTAAGCAAAAATTTTTAATTTTTAATTTAACAGAATGATTGCCTTCAATTTGTGTTACGGCCTGGGACCGGCTTTCTTTAGGTAGCCAATACGCTTAACGTGAAATCAGCTGATTAATTTTTATTGGTGAATTTTATATAAATTCAATAACTTGAGGATTGGAAAACATTGTTTAACATGTTTCTATTTATACAATTGAGAGGATGGTTATTAAAGAAGTGTGCGATTGCATTATTGAAAGGCTTAAGTAGTCGTTTTTTTATATTTATTTTGAGGGGGAAAATTCATTATGATTTAAGTTACCTCTTTGGTTGATTTTAACATGGTTCTGAGGCGACTCTATGGCGGGTTTACACTTGTCAGATACCAATGTTGTTCTATGAAGATTGTATATGGATCTGAGGCGACCCTATGGCGGGTTTACACTTGTCAGATACCAATACTGTTCAACGGAGATTGTATATGGTTTTGAGGTAACCTTATTGTGGATTTATACTTGTCAGATACCAATGCTGTTTTACAAGGATTGTTAATATGCGTATTTTTATGTAATTAGTTATTTTATGTATAAATAGGAATCATGTATGTAGGCTGTATTTCATGTGAATATTGCAAGGAAAACCCCGGAAAAACTTGCAATGCTACCTAGATATTGTGGGCATTTGGTTTTCATTTGTTATTTCTTTTGTTATTTCTTTTAGTAATGGAATCCATTGTTTACTGAAAGTCACGGATTCGTTTGCAACTCAGTTATTTTTATGTAGGGTTATATAAGCAGCTCTTTTGATTTTGCGTTTTTGGTGGTTTTCTTCTTTTTCTTCTTTTCTTCTTTTCAGGGAGTATGTGTATTCAGATCGTTCCCTTTCTATTGTTTTCTAATTTTATACCCTATTTTATCGAGATTCAGTGAAGGAGGTTAAGCAACCTGTGCCTACCAAGATCCCCCAACACTTAGACATTTGCCGAAATAATGGTTTTCCAGTAAATCCTTTCACACACTTAACATTATTCGAGAATATTGCCCAGCCAATTCTTGTAGTTACTTATAATAATCATCATGTTTAAGCACAGTTATCTTTTCGTCATTAGTTTATCCATCTTGGGATTGGTTGGATTCGTACCTCCATTGATTTCTATTCTGGGCTAGCCTACACATCTCCCTGAAACCTCTACAGCCTACATCTTTTACTATCTGTGTGCAGTAGTCTAATCTAGGTCTGCCTCTTCTTCTCTTTTTTCCTATCTCTGCTTCTAAAATATTCCGCACTATTCCCTCATGCTGTAGTATGTGGCCTATCATCCTATCTCTCCTATTTTTTACCGTTCTCCACATATTTCTTTCTTCCCCTACCATTTTTAGTACCTCTTCGTTCTTAACTTTGTCTGTCCATGATATCTTCATCATACGCCTGTAACACTACATTTCAAAGGCTTCTACCTTTTCTTGTCCGCTTCTCCTACTGTCCAGGCTTCACAGCCGTACAGTGCTGTGCTCCACACATATGTTTTAAGCAATCTTTTCCTTGTTTCTATGTTTGTGGTCTTTGAGCCCAGTAGTTGCTTTTTCTTGTTAAATGTAGCACGACCTTGTGCTAATCTTTGTTTTATATCTTTTGTGCTTTTCCCATCTTGCGTTATTTGGCTTCCTAGGTAGCAGAAATCCTTAACCTCTTGTAAGTTCGTGTTAAATACTTGTATTCTTGTTTTTGATTTATTTTCCCCACCTTTGCAAACTAGAACTTTAGTTTTAGTTTTGTTAATTTTCATACCGTAACTCTCTGTTAGAACCGTTTCCATTTCATTAAGAGCAGCTTCTAACTCTTCCTTGCTAGACGCTAATACCGCTATATCATCTGCAAATCTAAGTATATCAATTTTTTGTCCCTGCATATTAATTCCAAATGTCTTCCTGCATTTGACAGTATTCATTGCCTCTTCTATGTACAAGTTAAAAATCAATGGGGATAGGGCACATCCCTGTCTCACCCTTTCCTAATGTTTACTTTCTACGTTCCTGCTCTAATTCTATTACTGCTGTTTGCTCTTTGTATAAGCTATGTACTATTCGTCTATCCCTATAACTCATTCCAATCTTTTGAGTATTTCAAACATTTTTTCCAATTTACATTGTCGAATGCTTTTTCCAGATCTACAAACCCTATATACATGCTTTCTCCTTTTCTATTGTTTTCTCCATTATCACTCTCAGAGCTAAAATAGCCTCCCGTGTTCCCCTGTTTCGCCTAAACCCAAATTGGTCTTCTCCTAGTATTTCTTCAGCTCGTTTTTCCATTCGTCTTTGCACAATTCTAGTTAATATTTTTGACACGTGTGCTGTCAAACTTATTGTTCGAAAATTTTCACATCTATCCGCGCCTTTCTTTTTGGTATAGTTACTATAGTTACTATATATATATATATATATATATATATATATATATATATATATATAATACTCAAATTTAGACCAGGGTAGAAAATTAATTAATCACATCAAATAATTTTAATCACCGTGTAGAAGGAAGCTTTGGGAAAAGGTACGCGTTATTAAAACCGTGAAGCATAAAAATTCATTCGTTTCATTAAAAATAAGGATTTAAATTATTTACTAGAGGCTTTCTATAAAAGAAGCAGAATTAAAATGCTCAAAAGTAACCGGTATTAAACAAAATGTACAAATAATAATTAATATTTAATTAGGATTCACTAAAAATTAAAGGGTAGAAGTCAATGCCATTCATTATTATTTTAATTGGAGTTAATTGAACGATTATTAAGGTATAATAAGCATAAAAGCCTGTGGAAAGTCCAAAGTTGATAAGCAAATCGCTAATAGGAAGCTTAAAATAAGTGGAATATCCCAAATCGTAGAAGTGTTATTTAAAAGTATTACGATTGAACACCTGAGTATTTTTAAAAGTCACGTTCTGCTTAAATTTTGTAGATAACAAATGGTTACACAGAATGTTGGAGAAACCGTCGCTTAATATTCACGGGAAATGCTAATAAAGTGGGTTATTTAACAGTCCACGTGGATTGTACACAGCCGATAGTAAAGAGTATCGATTAGCACCACTCAGAACAGGGTAGATAGAGACGGATAATATGCGCAGGCAGAGACACGGATAATTAAAGGCGTGATTTGTGTAGCGTCACGAGGGTCACGATTGGTTGAAAATAAGAGGCAAACATGAGAGGTGTAAAAATAACATTTCTGTATAAAATTTAATTAGTTGTTCTCAGACGTTGCGTGCCATGTGGAAAATTTCTGAGATTTAACTGGCGCGTGTGCAAATTTAATAAGAATCGCTGTGCCCGACTGTCGAAAGGAAACATAGTATGCGAAATTTTGGAAATTGTCCGTTTGCGGGACAAATCCGACATACGGGCGGGCTATTATATAAACCCGGACTTTAAACAGTTTCGCTCTCTTAGATTTTCGATTTGATTCAATACTTTAAACAGTTTGCTTTTATATTTTGGTGATTATTGAATATTTTAACACAGTTTGCTCTTGACGTGCTACGATACAAGTTGTTATGCATTAGTGCACTTAGAAAAGAAGATACAAGGTAATAAAGTCTAGTTATAGTTGCGAGTATTACTGTACCAATTATCGAAATTAGTACATGATAAATAAATAAACAAAAGTAGGCAGTTTTGGGGTATAGCGTGAAAGAAGTATGAATTTCTTTGCTATTTTTCGGGGGTGTTAATAGTCAAATGTTATTCGTAATCGTGATTGGATCCACAAAACAAGATTTTGGATATACTTAGATGAGTTCCGGAGAAGCTCTGAAACAACTTTGGATGAATGGTGGTGTAGAAAAGTTTAAAAGGCGACCAGGAATCTGAGGACGGAAACATAACCCAGCTGGAATGGTAAAATTAGCAAGGACGATGTACATTGAAGCCACGAGTGCAGTAACCTTCAGGTAAATTATACAATTTTGTTCGAACTTTGATGTTTTTGGTGTGTTGAATAACTTTATAATTTGTTTGATAAAAAAGGACAGTAGTGAATTTGTACCAACAACAAATTTTTAATTTTAAGGTGAAATTTTCTTGTTTAAGTAGAAAGGAGTATTTAGCAGTTTAAGTTCTCAATTATGATGAAAATTTGGGTCTGTCTTTGTGCTAAATTAGACTAACCTGTTTGATTAACGTAAAGGTGTGGGAGATGCTCCCTTTGTACTCAGACTCAGGTTTGCAAATATTGTTAAATTAATTAGTATGCATCCTACCAGGACTTTCATTCTGGATGCACATTAAAATGAGGACAAATTTAAACTTGAAATTTTATGATACTGAAATTTATGCTGAAATTTAATTTTGAAATTTTAATGTATTATGAATATTGATGTAAATAGAGTTAACGTTGATGTTTGTGGTAGGAATGTGTTTGTTTTTTTTTATGAATGAGGATGAAAGTTTTAACTAGGTGAGCAGCCGAGGCAGAAAGAGTAAAAAGGCGACTATCTGAAGAGATTCAACAGGGCGAGAATCACAGCAAATCTTGGTGCCAAATTCGAGAGGTTCGAATATCTTTTTTTTACTCTGGTGAGGTTTTTTGTAGGATTCACAGCATCTATGACGCCCAATCTGTGGGGCTCGATTCGAAAACCGTAGTTCCCGAATAAGGGTGAGGTTTCACAGCATATATATATATATATATATATATATATATATATATATTTTGTATTACTAATATTACGGATTTAGATTCTAATCTAACCATGAGTACTCTTTCGTGCTTTTGTAAGTAGTTTTCTAAATAGCGTCTTATCTTGTTTCGTATAACTACATCCATACCAGAATTTCCTTCCTCTGCTCCTGTATGAATTACCCTAAAGTCTCAGCTCCAAAAATCTTCCGTTTCAGGCCACCGAACTTCGCTAATCCCTACAATGTTTAATGCTAACCTATCCATTTCAATGTTCAAGTTCTCTAACTTATCTATTTGCTTCATATTTCTGACAGTCCACGCTCCGATTCGCAAAACGTTCCTCGCTCTTCTTTTAAGCTTTCCGATCACACCCTCCGAGAAGTGGTCATTTTCCGGAGATCAGAATGAGGGACTATTTTAACTCTGGAATCTTTTACCCCAGAGGATGCCATCATGTTAATAACAATTTCTGTACGCACACTTGGGAGGTAATGTGGTGGTTTCCCGTTGCCCTTCACATCATAGTAGTGTGTTTCTTAGAATGCCATACCGACTCCTATGGTCTTTACCAGTATAAGTACAGAATGAGCTGCTGCCCTCTTTCGGGGACCTGGTTTAGCCTGATTCCTCCCTAAGGACCGCTAATTTAGTTAAACCTATAGTTTGATTCTTTAGATCACTGAAACACACAAGCCATTCTACTTGTTGTAGTAACCTAAAACTTCTTTAATGTGCAGATTCGTTCAGAACGGTTAATCATGTACATTAAGAATTTTTGTTACTAACACAGTCACAATATTAACGACACACACATACTGAAATCTAGTGTATAATAGACAAACTACGAAATCACTTTTGACGGTATAGTTGAACATAAAACATAACCCAAAAGAATGTGTGTATTTGCTAGGTTAAAGTTGTTTACTATTAAATATTGTTTACATTCTTTATTGAATGCAATTTAAACTTTACAATTTTTTGCATTAGTCATAAATTAGAGCTTTAAATCACAAACAACTAAGCATATATAAAAAATAGATGAGATACATTTTATCAAGTTAATCTGCCAGTAAATTTATACTACTATATTGTAATTAATTAATTTATGAACAAACACAGATAAAATGATATAATACCGCAAAATGATTCAAGGTACGACAAAAAGAAATATTAAACATCATTTATGGAGCCCCTTAAATCCTTGTCGAAGTTCTAGGTTACTAGAACGGGTGAAATGGCTTGTGTGTTCTAATGAGCTAAAGAACCGAAACAAAGATTTTACCAAATTGGTGGGGTCTTTGGTGAGGAACCCGACTAAGACATGTCCCCGAAAGAGGACGGCAGCTCTTTTGGTACTTAGATTGACAGATACCATAGGGGTCGGTATGACATTCTAAGAGACACTATTGCGATGTGGAAGGCAACGGAAAACTACCACATTACCTCCCATAAGTACACAGCGTACATAAATTGTTATTAAAGAAGATGGCATCCTCTGGGGTAAAAAATTCCTGAGGTAATCTCCGGGAGGGGACTACGTCGGGGATGCGATCTGAAAGAATAAGAAAAAAAATCATGAACATTCTGCGAGTCGGGGCGTGGAATGTCAGAAGTATGAAGCTAGTAGGCAAGCTAGAGATTGAAATGGATAGGTTAGCACTAGACATAGTAGGGATCAGCGAAGTTCGGAGGCCAAAGGCGGGAGATTTTTTAAGTGGAGACTTTAGAGTAATTCATACAGGATCAGAGGTGGGAAATTCGAGTGTGGGGATAGTTATGCGAAAAAAGATAGGAAATCACCTACAAGGGAACGAAAGAGTACTCATGGTTTGATTAGAATCTAAACCGGTAAATACAGTAATACTACAAGTATACATGCCCACGTCTAGCTATAGTGACGATGAGGTAGAAGCGATCTATAAATATATCGAAGACATACTAAGATACGTAAAAGGACATGAAAATGTAATAATTAGAGTTTTTTAATGTAGTGGTAGGTGAGGGTAGGGAAGGAGTATTAGTAGGTTTATTTCGTTTAGGCACGAGAAATAAAAAGGGAAATAGGCTGGTAGAATTTTGTGACAAGAACAATTTAATCATCACAAACACATTATTTCAACATCATATAAGAAGACGATATACGTGGAAAATGTCAGGAGATATAGAAAAATATCAAATAGATTACATTCTGTTACATGCCAAAAATCGGCTATGTATCACCTTTAGATTAAGTATACATTATAAGGTAGTTCCCGCGAATATTTTCAAATAAACTTGTCAATTTCCGTCATCCCTGACAGTTGCGTATGCGCAAAAGAATGCGCAGGCGCGGAGTGAATGGTGCAAGTGCGCGGAATGTGTGATGCGACGCCATTATACCACGAGGCCTGAAGCCGAAAACAGCTATCTGTGTCGTGGTGGGTCTTTTCTCTTTTTTTTGGGATGTAGGTTCCCGTATTTTATATTGCCCTTTCATACCTTTACCTGTATCCTTCCAGCCCTACCTACGAACGAACGAAAGAGGATGAACGAATAAATCTGGCTCAACGACGGCGTGATGGACCCACAAAGAGATGGCCCTGGGATATAACTAAGGTGCGATTTAAGCGAGTACATTGCTTTATTTATATTGTAAATTGAGAATTGTATCACTTTTAAAGTGTTTGGTATTTGATAAAAATGTCGGGTAATTTGCCGCGTAATCATGTCATATTAAACGATTGCGGAATAATGGGAAACGCGGGAACCGTTACAATTCTTGTTACACAACGGTTTAGGAATCAGGTAAAAGACTGTAGAAGCTACCCAGAAGCACGTATAAACACTGACCACAACATTCGTAATTATGAAGGTCGCTCTTAAATTTAAAAATTTGAAAAAAAGAAATGGAAAAAGCTCATTTTGACTTTGAGGAGCTAAAAGATAAAGATATCCACAAAAGATATGAAAAAAGTCAAATGAATTATTGAAAGATTTCGGAAAATTTCTGATACTGAGGTAGTCGAAACAGAATGGAATAACATCAAATCCAGCTTGGACATGGCGGCCAGAGATATTCTGGAGTATACACAAAAAGAAAATAAGAAACCATGGATAACAAAAGATATTCTGAATTTAATAGAAGAAAGACGAAAATACAAAAATAGATCAGACGAAACAGGAAACCAGAGATACAAAGTCATAAAATGGGAAATTATTCGCAAATGCAGGAAAGCAAAGAACAATGGATTGATGAAAAGTACAAAGAGGTACAAACTAAGATGGAAATAGGGAAGACAGACGAAGCATACAAATTAATTAGAATGAATTTTACGGATATAAAACCATATAGCAGAATTATAAGAGACGCGGGAGGAAACGTTATTATATAAAATGTAGAGAAAGTGGGTAGATGGCAAGAATATATAGGGAAGTTACATGCAGGAGAGGAACTAACAGCATTAGACTAGGAATCAGACATTGAAAATGATGACTTGGAATATACTATACTTAGAGATGAGTTTGAATTAGCATTAAAGGGTCTGAAAAATGGTAAAGCGCCGGGTACAGATAAAGTGCAAGCAGAAACTCTAAAAGCCGTTGGACAAGCAGTAACAGAACGTCTCTTCCAACTTGTAAGCTATATGTCTGAGACAGGCGAGATACTCAAAGATTTCAAACGTAACATCATAGTAACTATACCAAAAAAGAAAAGCGCAGATAGATGTGAAAATTTTCGAACAATAAGTTTGACAACACACGTGTCAAAAATATTAACTAGAATTGTACAAAGACGAATGGAAAAACCAGCTGAAGAAATATTAGGGGAAGATCAATTTGGGTTTAGGCGAAACAGAGGAACACGGGAGGCTATTTTAGCTCTGAGAGTGACAATAGAGAAAACAATAGAAAAAGGGGAAGCGTGTATATAGGGTTTGTAGATCTGGAAAAAGCATTCGACAATGTAAAATGGAAAAAATGCTTGAAATACTCAAAAAGATTGGAATAAGTTATAAGGATAGACGAACAGTACATAGCTTATACAAAAAGCAAAGAGCAGTAATAGAATTAGAGCAAGAATGCAGAGAAATAATCATTACGAAAGGGGTACGATAGGGAAGTGCTCTATTCCCATTAATTTTTAATTTGTACATTGAAGAGGCAATGAATACTGTCAAATGCAGGAAGACATTTGGAATTACTATGCAGTGACAAAAAATTGATATGCTTAGATTTGCAGATGATATAGTGTTATTAGGCATCTAGCAAGAAAGAGTTAGCTGTTTTTAATGAAATGGAAATGGTTCTAACAGAGAGATACGGAATGAAAATTAACAAAAATAAAACTAAAGTACTAGTATGCAAAGGAGGGGAACATAAATCAAAAACAAGAATACAAATAGGTAACGAGAACTTACAAGAGGTTAAGGATTTCTACTACATAGGAAGTCAAATAACATACGATGGGAAAAGCGCAAAAAATATAAAACAAAATTTAGCACAAGGTCGTGCTACATTTAACAAAAAAAAACAACTACTGTGTTCAAAAGACAACTAACACAAAAACAAGGAAAAGACTGCTTAAAACATTGTGGAGCACAGCACTGTACGGCTGTAAAGCCTGGACAGTAGGAAACACAGGCAGAAAAAAGATAGAAGCCTTTGAAATGTGGCGCTACAGACGTATGATGAAAATATCATGGACAGACAAAGTTAAGAACGAAGAGGTACTAAAAATGGTATAGGAGAAGAAAGAAATATGTAGAAAACGGTAAAAAATAGGAGAGATAGAATGATAGGCCACATACCACGACATGAGGGAATAGTGTGGAATATATTAGAAGCAGAGATAGAAAAAAAGAGTAGGAGAGGCAGACCTAGGTAAGTAGATGTAGACCTAGGTTAGACTATTGCACACAGATAGTGAAAGATGTAGGCTGTAGGAATTTCAAGGAAATGTGTGGGCTAACTCAGAATAGAAATCAATGGAGATACGCGTCCAACCAGTCCCAAGATGTATAAATTAATGACAAAAAATAACTGTACTTAAACATGATGATTATTGGTAGCGACATGCAACCATAATATTTTACTCTTGTTTAATTATTAAATTTGTAGATCTGCTGCAACCCTCAGTTGCTGCGTTCGCTCTTGACCTTGTGGTTATTGTGGCTGCTGTTCCTCACATAACCCGCCGGGCAAGAGATAGTATTAAACTAGCTTCGGTTGAAGATAGACGTATTACTGTAACTTAGCGTGCCTACGTATGGAGTTATGTACGGATGCGCATTGAGCGCTATTTTGTATTTTTAATAGTCATGTATTTTTTTATAGTTAGACTTGCAATCGGTCTTTTATACCTATAGTGAGAGATATACGGTTTGTTTCGTATCCAGTTATTTTTTATTTCTAAAGATATGGTGAATGTTAAAGCATCAATTATTATAAGCTACTAGAGGTATTGGTTGTACAATATTCTCGAATAATGTTAATTGTGTAAAAGGATTTACTGGAAAACTATTAATTTAGCAAATGTCCAAGTGTTGGGGAATCTTGGCAACCACAGGCTGCTTAACCCTCTTCACATACCCTACATGTGATTTTCAAATGCTCCACCCGAAGGTACTACATTGGCCAGGAAGCGAATTTTTTTTTACTTGGAAAATTTGGAATTTTACCGAACCCTTGCTGTTGCAAGAAAGGTAGGGATCTTTAAAGTGCGTGAGAAAACTCACACACGGGACCTCCATTTTACCTCTCATCCGAATGAGGGTGTATTATTGTGAAAAACGCTCCTCTAACATTTTTCAAGCGGACCATGTCGAGATTCGAACCCGGACGTAGTAGTCACACACATACCACTACGCCATGGAGCCGCCCCTCTTCACATACCACTGAATCTCGTTGAAATAGGGCATATAACTAGAAAACAAGAGAAGAGGAACCGAGTTGTATATAGGCTGTGTGGGAATTTCAGGGAACTATGTAGGCTAGTTCAGAATATAAATAAGTGGAGGTACGTGTCCTACCAGTTTTGATGAAAAAATAAGCGCAGATAAATCTGATGATTATTATAAACAATTACAGGTGTTGGTTGTGAAATATCTGCAACTATGTTGACTGTGCGAAAAGATATATTGGAAAAATATTAAATCGGCAAATGTTCAGGTGCTGGAAAAACTTGGCAGCCACAGGTTACTTACCACCATTCACAACCACTGAATGTCGGAGAAATAGGGTATATAAATGTAAAACACTAAAAGAGGACCGAACTGTATCTAACAAGAATGAACAGTGCCTATGATCAAAGACACCAAACATAGAAACAAGGGGAAAATGGTTGAAAGCATATATGTGTGGTGCACAATACAGTATGCCTATGAAATACAGACAGTAGGAAAAGCAGACAGAAAAACGGCAGCAGTCTTTTGGAATGTTGTGCTTCAGATATATAAGGATGATAGCATGGACAGACAAAGTTAATAACAAATAGGAGAAATAGAAAGGCTGAATACGTTCTACATTTTAGGGGAATAGTACAGGATATATTACAAGCAGAGATAGGAAAAACGAGGTAGATGTATAGACCTAGATCAGATACTGATAGATGCAGACTGCAAATTTTAGGGATACGTGTAGGTTAGTTCAGATTAGGAAATCATGAATGTACGCAAGTAGATGGTTATTGGTTGAATCAGGCCCACATTTCCCCCAGCATCCACATTTCCCCACACATCTGGACCAAAAAGTTTTCTTCGACTAACCAATGCATCTTTCGAGATAAACCTATCTTGTTTGGTATCAATTAATAAAAGTTTTTCCTCAGCTACCCGAATTTCTAGGAATTTTTTAGATAGCATCATCCCCCAGGGAGCTACCCTGATTTTAAGATTTCTTACCTGTAGCGACTTTTGAGCGTTCTTACAAATTTTTTAGTCATGCAATACATCAAATTACTCTAAAATTTTACGTAGAATTCGAATCAGCAAACAGATTTAAAATCGAACCACGCCCTGCAAAGTTATACCCCTTTAAAATCCTGATCTTCTAAATGTTGCTCTTTGCTCTATAAGCAAACCTAACAAATAGTTTTCTTCGTCTAACCATTGCATCTGTCGAGATAAATATATCTTGTTTGGTATCAATTAATATTAGAATTTTCTCAGCTATCTGAATTTTTAGGAATTTTTTAGATAGCGCCATCCCCAAGGGAGCTACCCCAATTTTAAGATTTCTTACCTGTTGCGATTTCTGAGCGTTCTTAAACATTATTTTATACATGCGATACATTAAATTAGTCTAAAATTTTACGCAGAATTCGAATCTGCAAACATTTAAAATCGGACCACGCCCTGCAAAGTCACACTTTAAAGCTCCCAAACCTCTAAATTTTGCTCTTTGCTCTATAAGCAAACATCTCCAAAAATCAAAAACCGTGGAGATTTTAGAAATGAATCTTTTATGGCCCATAAGTGTTTAATATTTAAAACCATTTTTCAAACAGTGATGCACTGTTTTTTTAGAATATTCAAAACCATAACTTTTTTAATTTTAAACAGTTATCAAGGTTGGTTTAACATTTTTAATAACCATGCGCGTCATAATTATATGCTCAAATGCTAGGAAAATACAAGTCGTTAAGGAATCAATTTCTTAACGATTATGAGCAGCCTAAATTACATATGAAAGCTGTATATAATTTCTTTTCTTGGACTTTCTATTAATTATGTTTGTGTATTAGAAATTGATGAATAATTGCTGGATACAAATTTTAAATAAACATTTATTAACGGAACACCAAACTTGTTGTATACAGAATACTTACTAATAAAGCAATTTAATCGGAGCAGAGCCACTAGAAAGACGTCCGTTGATAAATCGTATTTATGTCTTTTTATTTGTATGGCTACCGAGGCGCTGCATCTTGAAGTCGTATCCGATTTATCAACGGACGTCTTTCTAGTGGCTCTTCTCCGATTTATTGCCAGGCGTGGCCGAATTTTATAGGTTACACCATGGGTTTATCTCAAAAGACAGAGCAATACTGTTTAGAAATAGATTAAAGGTGAATTATATACGGTGCTTGCAAAAGGTTAATCTGCAAATCAGTAAGGGGTCATTCGATTTGAAAAAATTCCGAAAGATTTGAGAACCTGAGGAAAAACACAATAATAATTGAAATCTTACACGACGGTATATTAAAAATACTGCTAAGAGTAATGTTGTTTAATAATTCTAAAAATGGTGTTGGTGGTTAAATACATACAGGTAAAGCCCACTATAAAACAATTATACGCGTCACTTTTCCAGTCAAGACTTGCATATAACGCCAACTAACATAATAAGGAGCTGCGCACGCTCGACCATCGGCATAAAAGGCGAGAGAGCCATATTCCAGTGCATTAGTCGTCAAAGTATCGTCGAGTTTGATTAAAATTATAAGTTAAAGATGGATTTTTCTTGTGTTGACGTTACAAGTGATGTGCGAGTACCACAATTAAACATCAACCAACTAGTTGGTAAGACAACCTATAGGTTAGGCGAATTTCCTCCAAATTATTACCACCATATAATAGAAGTTGGTTTTGATTTATATGGTGGTCTTCAACCTGTCATCCAAGTTATTTGCTGTAGTGGTATGTGTGCTGATTCTACGATAACATTCTCTTACTTCGATTGGAAGAAATTGTGTACTTTTCAAGTGGAATTTCAAATTCACCAATTTGCTCAAGACTCAAAACAAGTCAGATTAAATGGTTTGACTACTGGAAACGATGTTGTTGACATACAATTGGATCAAGATTTCAAATTGCAGCTGAGCACAGCCTTTAATAGAAGTATATGGCTGTTGAACAATTTTGAAAAAGAGAATTTATATAATATGGAGATTACGAAAGATCGGAAAGTTATTGTGCTACCTGCGTACGAGTGCATCAAGCTATTAAATTTGCGAAAATTAATCTGTTTTAAAATGGCTGAGTTAAGGTGTAGAAACGTTCCAGAATTTTACGAAAAATTTGTTGGTGATATAAAAAAAGTATGTGGAAATACGACGAAGGAAGAAAGAGTTCAAACGTTATTAGAGGGAGAGAGCAGTGCCAGTATTTCTCTGTCTAATGATTGCAGCAATTTAAATTACTTGACAGTGTTGGAACTTATTAAATGTTTCCCCATCCAGTACTTAAAAGATGCAACTGCAAGGCAATCGCTTGCGCAAATGTTTAGAGATTTGGCTATCCCAGATTCGCCAGAGTCTGGTTACCACAGCGGTTTATAGATGTTATCAATAGATGTATGTATATTGAAAACATTATATTTTCTTGATAAAGTTTGTTTTTACATATTTGTATCGCCAACATTAGCAAAAATTATTAATAGACGTATTAAACTATCTTGTTTTTTATTTTTAGGTTTAAAGTGGTGTACCTCGCAAATAATAAACACAATATACCGCATGTTAACAAAAAATTGTAGAGAAATTCAAAGACAACTTTAATGTGGGTCTAGTATTAGAATTCCTTGGTACAAAAGCCAAGTCCTACTGTATTCTACGCGAGAAGGACACGATTAAAAAGATTAAAAGGGTCTCACAAAGTGTAGTTAAGTAAAACCGAGGGTCTTACAACCTATAACGAGCATATATCCCCAAAAGGGGTAGGCATGCAACTACGCAGCAGTGCGTGGGAGAATAAGGATTCTCTCCAATAAGAAATTAAAGTCATTGGATAATGGTAGAAATGTTAAACCTATAAGGGCGATTATTGATTGTGGTTTAGTGACCGCGTTTGTGCACTCTTCGAGTGTCTTCGGCAATCTTCGATTGTTTCCAAAGACAATATTCAAGCCTGCCATTTTCGAAAAATATGGCGTAGAAGTTATTTAAAATTAAATTGCTTTATTAGTAAGTATTTTGTATACAACAAGTTTGGTGTTCCCTTAGTAAAGGTTTAAAGTGTTTATTTACAATTTGTATCCAGCAATTATTCATCAATTTCTAATACACAAACATAATTAATAGAAAGTCCAAGAAAAGAAATTATATACAGCTTTCATATGTAATTTAGACTGCTCATAATCGTTAAGAAATTGATTCCTTAACGACTTGTATTTTCCTAGCATTTGAGCATATAATTATGACGCGCATAGTTATTAAAAATGTTAAACCAACCTTGATAACTGTTTAAAATTAAAAAAGTTATGGTTTTGAATATTCTAAAAAACAGTGCATCACCGTTTGAAAAATGGTTTTAAATATTAAACACTTATGGGCCATAAAGGATTCATTTCTAAAATCTCCACGGTTTTTGATTTTTGGAGATGTTTGCTTATAGAGCAAAGAGCAAAATTTAGAGGTTTGGGAGCTTTAAAGTGTGACTTTGCAGGGCGTGGTCCGATTTTAAATCTGTTTGCAGATTCGAATTCTGCGTAAAATTTTAGACTAATTTAATGTATCGCATGTATAAAACAATGTTTAAGAACGCTCAGAAATCGCAACAGGTAAGAAATCTTAAAATTGGGGTAGCTCCCTTGGGGATGGCGCTATCTAAAAAATTCCTAAAAATTCAGATAGCTGAGAAAATTCTAATATTAATTGATACCGAACAAGATATATTTATCTCGAAAGATGCAATGGTTAGACGAAGAAAACTATTTGTTAGGTTTGCTTATAGAGCAAAGATCAAAATTTAGAAGATCGGGACTTTAAAGGGGTATAACTTTGCAGGGCGTGGTTCGATTTTAAATCTGTTTGCAGATTCGAATTCTGCGTAAAATTTTAGACTAATTTGATGTATTGCATGACTAAAAAATTTATAAGAACGCTCAAAATCGCTACAAATAAGAAATCTTAAAATCAGGGTAGCTCCCTGGGGGATGATGCTATCTAAAAAATTCCTAGAAATTCGGGTAGCTGAGAAAAATCTAATATTAATTGATACCAAACAAGATAGGTTTATCTCGAAAGAAGCATTGGTTAGTCGAAGAAAACTTTTTGGTCCAGATGTGTGGGGAAATGTGGATGCTGGGGGAAATGTGGGCCTGATTCAACCAATAACCATCTACTTACGCATCTAACCAGTACCAGGACTGAAGACCTAACGATGATTATGTTTTGGTTTTAATACTTGTTGTTTTATTAAATATATCGACTAAAGTACTATTTGTTGATATTAATTACATTAATTTAGTGAAGTATTCATAATACCTAACCTAAAAAATAATTTAAATGTCATAGAAAAAGTCTTACACTGAGTGTACACTACTACCAACAGAGCTACCAGACCACACTCTTCCAGGGGCTAATGTTTGCTTGGTGGAGCTGTACTTTTGACAGTAAAACAGTTTTTGCACATGGTCAGTTTACCATTCTAGTGTCCAGCACAGGGCCGCGCCAAGGCTATATAGCGCCCTGGGGCAAAAACATTAAGGCGCCTTTTTATTGTAGGAGAATTCTTTTAATGGAGTAGAGTAGGAGCGTGTTGCTTGCATCTTAGCTTCTCTTACATTATTTAATTTTTTCAAAAAATTGTGCCTTTGTAACAAAGGCTTTGTTCTTTACTCTGCACATTATTTTCAAAAATTTATAAAATTGTCTGGCTAGGGACAAATATAAATAAGTATACCTAGAACTAAAATTTTCTCAGAATTTGAAATAAAAGTCGTATATCGTATACTATACATAAACTTTATAATAAGATAAACGCTAAAAGTGTATTATCACAAAAAATATTTTTTAAGTAGTACCACCAAAAAAGTAACCATACGATATATTAAAAAAAACAAAATATAAACTTAAACATTTTAATCAAAAATATATCTTACATTTTTACAATATTTTTAAATTATACATAGCTAGAGTGTATATATAATAGCATGGTAGTAGTAGCATTGCACTAAACTAAACGAACTTGACTTTGCGTGCTTTATTTTTTGCAAATTTATTTATCAATTCTTCAGTTTCTAAATCTTTTAGTAGTTCAGATTCAATTGAAATAATAGCAAGATTTGCCAGTCTTTCCTGAGCCATACTGGATCTTAAATAGTTTTTTATCATTTTTAATTTTGAAAACGAACGTTCTGCTGTGGCGACAGATACTGGCATAGTTAACAAAATTCGTAAAGCCACATAAGTGTTTGGAAAGGTTTGTTTCAAATTATTATTAATAATGTAATTTAAAGTTTTTGTAGGAGTGGAAGTGTTCACTTCACCTAAATTAATAAACTGTAATTCGTTTAGGAGTTCTACACCACTTATGTCACGTTCATTGAGATTTAGATCAGTTAATACTATTTCAAGGTCTGTACATAACTTTAACTGCTCCTGTTTAGAATATTTGGAAAAATTGGAAATGTCCCACAAAAAGTTAAAATGATTTGAATAAGCTGATAATAATTGAAATCTTTCATTTACAGATTCTATAGTTATATCTAACATATTAAAAAAAGAATTTACTTTAAACTTTAATTTTTCATCTTCAGTGGGTTCATCATCGTGTTCGTAACAGAATTGTTTCTTAACTTTTCTCACCCTCAAACCATCTTTTTATTTTAAATTAAAAATCAACATCTGCTATTTCACGAGCATCGACTAACAAGTCGTTGAATCCTTTATCTGATCTGTATTCTGTTAACCAATTAACTAAAGTTTTTAAATTAGCACAGGCCTCTGCTATATTAAAATCCTCAGTTTGTAAAAGTTTACTTACAATATTGACTTTATTTAAAATATTATACCATAAAATCAACATACATATAAACTCAACATTTTTTATTTTTTTGGCAAGCGATGATGCCGTATTTTTTAAATTATTGTCAAAAGCTTTATTTCCTTCACTAGAGATTTTAAATAGAGCATGGTATATTTCTCCAAGCTGATATCTTAAAGGAGTTAAAGCATTAACTCTACTAGACCATCTTGTATCAGATAAGGGTTTTAATGTTAAATTTGATATATTTCTTTTTAAGACTGACCAACGGTCAGTTAAAGCGGAAAAAAAATTATAAAATTCCTGTACTATAGAAAAAAAATTTACATTTGAAATATTTGATTTTGCGGCATCGTTCACGACAAGGTTTAAACTATGGTTGCAACAAGGCACAAAGAATGCTCTTAGATTTATATTAAGAATTTTTTTTTTTTGTAATCCATTATGTTTACCGCGCATGTTTGCACCATTGTCATATCCTTGGCCGCGTAAATTATAAATATCTAAGCCATTTTTTTCCAATGTTTCTATTAAGAAATTTTTCAAACCCTCACCTGTACAATCATTTATAGGGCAAAAAGTTAAGAAATGTTCTTCGACGACAATTTTATTTTTTTCTGAATTAACGAATCTAACACATACTGATGATATTTGTTCTTGATGACTAGCATCCGGGTTACAATCAAGTACAATTGAAAAATATTTAGCTGTTTTAATCATGCCTAAAATTTTTAATTTAAGATTTTCTCCTATTAAATTAATTATTTCGTTTTGAATTTTGTCCCCAAGATAATGAGGCATTTTTATCTTTTCCTGCATTTGGATCCTTCTCGTGTGCTCAGATATTATAGGATCAAATTTTGCTAACATTTCAATGCATTTTAGAAAACTGCCATTATTTTTTTCAGTTTGCTATTGGTACCACGTAAAGCCAAGTTTTGCTCAGCAAGAAATTGAATAATATAAAAAATGCGCTCGATAACTCCATGCCAATATTTTGTTTCTATATTAATTAAATTTTGAGCCACAGAATCAATAGTTGCCATTTTTTTTTAAGTGAGTGAAACATTCTGACCATTTTTTTAAGTTCTCAAAATGAAATTTACTTTTTTCATGGATACTTAAATGTTCACCAATGTGGTGCCAGTCATTATACCCATTTTCATCACTTAATTTAATTGTTATTTAAGTATTTGAAAATATTCTACAACAAAAACAAAACACTGAATTTTTTTCTATTGAATATAAAAGCCACTCCCGTTCGACTTTTTCATTATTAGACAAAATTCGTGAATAATATTTATCCGAAAACCTTCGGCCTGATATTTTATCATTGGGATAATTTATACAATTTTTACTTCGATAATGAGTAGGCCCGTTTTCAATTAATATTTGTACATCTCTAGGAGACAATATTTTTGGCCACAAACCTGGATCTTGAGGAAGTTGCGTATAGTCCACTTCCGCAGAAACTACGTCTTCGTCTTCCTCAACTTCGTCTGTAGATGTTGATGGAATCTCTTGTAGTTTAGACTCCTCCCGGTCCTCTCTCGAAGTCGATGGAAGATCTGCATCTGTTTGTATATTTGTGCTTGAAGGTGAAGGAAAAAATACCGTAATTTTGGAATTCGTCTTCTCCAGTTCTTTTTCTCGCTTCTTTTTTTCATCAAATTTTGATATCCTGAAGGCTTTTTTTTCTTTATTAAACATCTATAATAAATTAAAATAAACTATTACAGAATTGAAATTCCGCTAGATACGCCAATCTTAAAATTTATTTATTATTTTTGTATTCATATCGGCAACAACATACAATTTACAAAATTTTGAAATTATGAAGTAGCGATTTTGGACACCCTGTATCTCAAAAACTAACTGTTAAACTTACAGCTTTGTCGCAATGGACACATTAATTCATTAATAGGTCAAATTCTGCAACATATCAAAATTTCGTCAAATTCTGACCGAAGGGTATTTATTTTCCATTTAAAACGTGCCCTCTCTATCTAATTGTAAAGTTAAAAACTTACCTTTTACCTTGAATCCTCTAATAATGTAAAATACCGAAGAACACTTAACTTTTTTAATTCAGGTGCACAATTTACAGTCTTTACGACACTTCGATGCCCAATGTTAAATGAATTGTTTTTAAAAGCGCGGCGGTATTTTTAAAGATTCAAGACTCAAGATTCAACACGAAGGAATGAACGGGAAAACTGGTAGAAACAAAAATAAACTCGCTTTCTGCGTTCTGGTCAACATATATGGATGAGCGCAAGCGCTGTTACGGCAAAACATCGATAACCGATAATTATCGAATACATAAACATAATAAAAATAAAATTGTGCAACTAGCGCAACGTCGCGATATTGGAGTGTTGCCCTAATATGTAGATCATCATCGGTTGAGAACATCTGATACAAAACATCAATGTTCCGATAATTAATGAAATTTAATTAGTTATTCATAGCGAATGCGCGCGTAAACGTACAGGGGACCTTTGGGAAGTCTCGTGTCTCAAACAAAAATAAGAATTTTGGTAAGTTTTAAATATTACCGTGAGGCGCCTCACGGCGCCTTTGGACTCTTGGCGCCGTGGGTTTTTGCCCTTGTTGTCCTTATGGACAGCGCGGCCTTGGTCCAGCACTTGTCTATTCCTGAGCGGAGATTAAGTGATATCGTCCCTGTATTGCCCTATCCTACACCTGTTCCACAAGTGTCCCAATAGTTTATTTTTTGTTAATCAAATAGGAAGCTTTCATATAAACTTATTTTTATTTTAGTTTAATACGACTATAACTGTCCAAAAAGCTTTGATTTGTATCGCTGGATTACCTCACCGTCGCCCTACGCAGTAATTTCCTTTTGGAGAATGGGCACGGTTATACCTTTTGTTTCGCCTACAGTTTGTTTCCTGAATAGTAATTTTACAACACACCCTATCGGACCGGAAGCTACTCGAAGTGGAAATTGTTTATTATTCATTAGTTTTAGTTCCGTTACAACTTACGGCTCGTGAATCTTAAATAGATGCGTTATCTATTTTTTAATAAATAACGCTAATAATTAAGATTAAAAATGGGAATTACACCACAAGAATCGCGCCGCAAATAGAAACGTTATTTCCCAACATGACCAAACAATTACATATTAAATTTTAGATGTTTCGCAAGAAGAAACAAAAGAATAACGTTTGTCTAAGTTTTAATTGTACAGAAATATCTGGGTTCGCTTCGTTTCGCTACCGTGTAATAAAATACAAGAACTATTTTTACTGTTAGTAATATTTACACAACTGTTCATATGTTTACCATTTACTTAACGGAACATGTTTGAATTTATTTAGGAAAACGCTAATCGTTCTGATCTTACATTTTAAAGAAAAATACGTAAAAACTTACCTTTTCAACAAAATACAAAACGCCGTTTAACCTTTCCCACTCAAGGCTAAAACACTCCTTCGAACAATTTTACACGCACACACAATGTTCGCGTTTATTAACCGATTAAAGTGGATCTAGTGGGTGCGCTATGATGATACATCCAGGTCGAAAGATTCCCCGTTGTTTAAATAAATAATGTAATAGAATGATGAGTCAGTCAGATAGAACACGCTCGCTCGACGCTGTTTTTGTTAACGTACCGTTTCCTTAGTTTATTAAACCGAAGAAGTTCACCATTACGATCGGCAACATCTACCGAACTGAGTAACAACTTTCCCTACAGCGCGCGTTGGACGAGTTTGCATTAATAACAGTTGAATTGAAATCCTAGGAGTGCAGGCAGCCTTGAAATTTACGTAATGAAACAAAAATCGTGGTTCTTGCTAATTTTATTGCGAGTAAGTCGTAGCTTATGCGGTACTGGTATACGGCACGATGTACACGCGATCAATAAATTCAGACTATTATTGGGCATTTATCAGCTGCGGGGCTGCGACTGTAATAAATGTGTTCTATTGTACTTTGTTCTACCTCGCGATAAACCCACGAGCATTGGTTGTGTAAGTGAGAATGTAATATCTACTTTTACTTTTGATGTCAAAAGATTATTAGAGCAACTCCTACATGCACAATAACATCAATCCATGTCTTGAAAGTAGGAATGACCGTTTCTGGACAATTAATTATAGCAGATCACGATTTGTTCCACGTGCCAATTTTCGTGTCTTGTAAGCGTTGACGGTTGCAAGCATCGTTATTTGTGTTATTTTAGATATTCAGTAAAACACTGCACATAATTAACAACATCTATTTTCAATATAACTCTTGAGTAAATCAGTTAACTTTTAATTACAAAATCAGTCATTGACCATCATTGACATCTCTCAACCAAAACCTACTACAATTAATAATGAATAAGGTAAGTATCACCAATAACAGTATTATAAATTACTACACCCTCTCTTGATACTTTCCTTATTCTATAACATGAAACAATCAAATTTAAATTCTCTAAAACATGTTAGTATTTCAACTACATCAATAAATAAAATCTTAACATCAAAACATAAAATTAATTCATTTCCCTCTCTTACTCAAATGATCTAGTTTGTATTAGTTTATTTTATTCTATTAATCCTAGTCCTAATTTGTTTGAACAAAACTGATCTTTGCTTTGAGCCTTCATTATTTTCACTAGCAGTTATTTGCAATTTTAAATCGATTGGAGTTGTACACGGTTTACACTGATCAAAATTAAAAAAGTTTTAGAATTCCTTTGTAACAATTTTATTTTAGCAGTAAAAGAACCTATTCATTAAACGTACAATGAATATTGAAATACCTTTATTAACTAAAATAAAGATTCGAGTAACAATCAAATTTTTATAGTATTACTATATCTAGGATTAGTAGTCTATTTGTTTCGGAGTTCGGTGCAATTCCACAGCCACTGGCGCGCGCGTGAGAGGTTCGAGAACCCCACTTATGATCCTCCCACCATGCAAGAACGCAGCGAGCGCACTCGTCGATAGTTAAAGGCAGCGTGAAGATGCATTCAAAAAGAATGGCGAGTGACTTCCGGGTCGCCTTATTTTTGTGAAACACTTCCTGAGTAACGCGCAACAATACGTCAGAAATTGCAACGATAAATTAGAAACCGCACGACCACTTTGAAGTTACAATTTAGAAACCTTAACTTATGGACTACGCAATGAAAGATTATATTTGTAAATAAAATTAGACAACGGAGGAGTACGCTATGAAGTAATGCTGCCGTGAACCAATGTGAGAAATCCGCTTCGCTCCTACATCTGGATTAAAGCATGGAAAACAAGCATATTTAGCTGCAGGCCCCGCACTGCGAAGTTGTTTCCATTGCAACCAAGGACGACAGCCGGTATTGGGTTCGTAATAGAATTAAGAATTTCCTCAGTACTTCCTTCTGAAAGTACATTATTTCATTTTGTTTGTTGGATGTACAAAAGTGTTATTCAGTTTACCTGTTATTAGGCTGGTTTTCCCCAGTATCGGGTTTGATTTCACTTAGTTCCGTAAATATGTGACTACACGTGGCTACAACGTAAATTAACAGCTGCTATTACGTCACCTGTTTGTTTGAACAATGCCGTCAACAATTGCACAATGGCTAACAGATGTTTAGCATTACAGTACTGCCACTTTTGATAAAATTAGAGAATATCTTGGTGATTCTTTTGACTTCAGACTAATTTTAATTTTGTTAAATTAATGAGAAAATTTCGTATATTCATTTGTAAGTGACCTACACAGATCTGGTTGGGTTATAAAAAACCTTAATATTGTTAGTTACACTGAACTGTAATATATTTGAGTAAGGATCAGTTGATAAACCTTACAACAATTTTGCAAGAATATCAAATATTTATTTTATTTAATTATAATGAATTTTATTTACTGAAACAAAGAAAATTCTTTCTAGTAAATTTATAATCCACATTTAAAGTTTTTTATTCTGATCTAGTTTGATCAGACCTGATAAACAAAAAAAACAATAAGAATTAAATTTTTATAACTCCATTATGTAGAAAATATTCTTTATGCATTTTTAGGTATACTTGAGGGACGCAAATTGTGTTCCCATTTTCTAGGTGACTTAATTATTATTTTTCCTTACAGGAACAGCGTCTTATTCTGTTAAGACAAGCTTTTGTGTCAGCGAAGGCGATCTTTTTTCTTTGGGTCTCCACGTCCGCCCTTAGAAATTTGCTATGCCATTAATATAAATCAATCTGGACTTGGTGGCGCCTGTTTGTCTTAGTTTGAGTGTGACCCCCCACAGATTTCGACTTACCCCCCCATTGCTCATAGCTCTACCCAAGGAATAGACCCCTAGTTACGTCGGAAGATTTAGTTTTGCAGACACCTAACTTGAAGCATGGTGTTAATAAGGTTTCACTAGCGCCCATGCGTGTGGCGAGTTGAAGCCACTAGTAGTAGTAGTGTCAGCCCTAGCAAAAAAAAAAATACGTAGCACCTTTAACATACCTTTTTTGACTTATTCTCAAAATTCCCTTTTCCCGGTCATAATCTATTTCAAGTCCTAAAAAATTCTTTAAATTTCCTTTATCCTTCATGTCAAATTGTTGCATAAATTTACTTTTGTATTCATCTAAAACTCTTAAGTTCTGACTTGTCAGTAAAATGTTATCTACATATATTACTAAATACACTACACTCTCTTTATCATGTTTTATGTACAAACAGTAATCAACGTTTGACCTTGTAAATCCTAAACTAAGTAAAAAATCACTAAATTTTTGATTCCAACACTTGCTTGCTTGCTTCAGACCATATAGAGCCTTATTCAGTTTTAACACATTATCCCTCTTACAGTTCACTCCCTGTGGTGAATATATATATATATATATATATATATATATATATATATATATATATATATATTTCTTCTTTCAAGTTCCCATTCAAAAACGCTGTCTTAACGTCAAGTTGTTTAATATGATGTTTGTATTGATTCGCTAATGATAGTAAAGTTCTGATAGTAAACATCTTAGCCACTGGTGAATATATCTCATCATAATTAAACGTATCCTTTTGAGCAAAACCTCTTACTACCAGCCGTGCTTTGTATTTATCTTGTACATCATGTTCCAATGGTTTCTTCGTAAAAATCCATTTTGTGCTTAATATCTCCGCATTTTCAGGTTTCTTTACCTCCATCCAAGTTTCATTCTTATTTATAGATTCTATCTCTTTCTGCATAGCAGTTATCCACATTTGCTTATCTTCTCTTTCATTTATTTGCTCTACATTCTGTGGAACATCTTCAATGTACGCAATTGCATTAATTGCCATATACATTTCAAAATCTGAATATTTCTCTGGTACTTTTGTTTTCTCTTTTCCTTTTATTTTCTCCGACTGTGTCTATATTTATTTCGTTTTCTTGATCGTCAATCTCAGTGATATCTTCTGTCGATTCCTTATCTTCCTTATTCACTAAGCCTATTCTTGCAACATTAATTTTATAATAAAAATCATTTTCATTGAACTTCACATTCTTTGATGTAATTATTTTTTCTTTAGCTATATCCCACAATCTATATCCTGTATTTGTGTATCCCATCATAATACATTTTTTAACTTTGCTATCAAATTTACCTCTAAATTGTTCTGGAATGTGAGAGAAAGCCATGCAACCAAATATCTTCATATTTTGAATACTTGGTTTTACACCATTCCAAATTTCTGCAGGAGTATCTTTTAAATTACTATGAGGGCTTCGATTTAACACATATGCTGCAACTCTTACAGCCTCGTTCCAGAAATGTTTTGGTAATTTTGCTTCTTCTAACATTGTTCTAGCCTTTTCTTCCAAACTTCAATTATATCTTTCACTCTTCCTATTTTGTTGTGGAGTATATGGCGTAGAATAGTCTATAACAGTTCCATTTTCACGACAAAAATCTTTCAATTCACTAGAAATATATTCGCCACCATTATCACACCTTAAAACTGATAATCTTAAATTAAACTTAGCCTGTGCGGCCTGAACAAACTCCTTAAAACAATCAAAAACTTCGTTTTTTCCTTTTAACATATAAACCTGAACAAAACCTGAGAAATCATCAATAAACGTGATAAAATATTTTTCACCTTCATGACTTACAGGTGTTATTGGACCAACTAAATCAGAATGCACTATACCTAAAATCCTGTTAGCTTTATTTCTGGAATTAAATGGTAATCTACACATTTTGCCCTGAACGCAAGACTCACAAAATTCAACTTTGCTCAATTTTAAATTTTCTAACCCTTCAACCATGTTATTTTTTAATAACTTTTCTAAATTTGCATTACAAATGTGCCCTAGTCTCCTATGCCATAATTTTAGTTCTTCATTTTCTGTTTCAGTACTTAAACATTCATTAACATTCACCTCAAAACTTATTTCATATAGTTTATTTCTATTTCCAATTCCTACTAACCTATCTTTGTTACGCAAAATACCTTGCCATTATCAAAAACTACTGTGACACCATTCATTTCTAATCGCTTCACAGACATTAAATTTTGCGAAGATTGGGTACATACAATACATTCTTTATAGTACATTCTACCTTTTCATTATAAACATGACTGACTATTTTGATGTTGCCCACACCTATTGCTTCCATAAAATTTTCACTTTTTGCAACAGCTATTTTAATAGGATTTTGCAACAACATGTACTCCGAAAAATACCTTCTAGAGTTTACCATATGATCAGTACACCCAGAGTCTATATAAAATAAAATGTCTTTCTTACTTACAGTTTTGTCTTCAACTTCTTTTTGTGTCATGAAACATATACCTTTATCTGTGTCCTCTTTTTCAACAAAGTTACCTTTTGATTCTTCCATTTCCCTTTGATTACTATAATCTCCTCTACTACCACTGGGTTGATCTCTGTATCTTCCTCTTTGATTACTATAATTTCTCGAGTAATTCCATCGTTGGTTATTGATATTTCCTCTTTGATTATTAAAATTTCCTCTGTAGTTACCTCTACCTCTAAAATGTCCACTTCTGTAGGTCTGATTTTTATAGTTATTCTTCTTGCAATCTCTTTTATAATGCCCTTTTCCACAGTGGCGTAACTACGATTTTTGGGCCCCCCCGCAAAAATTTTAAAGTGGGCTCTCTTTAAAATGTATTACTTTTACTGGCTTATATTTAGCCATATTTTTAAATTATAGTACATGTAGAGAAGGAAGCAGTATAGAATTAAATACATATACTATATTAATCAAGTGCTTTATTAATTATAAAACCAAATTACATAAATTCAAACTTATAAGTTAATTAATATTAAATCTACATATTTATACGCCGCACAAAATTTTTACACCTAAAAATTTGATACAGTAAAAACCTATGAGCTAGCAGACATTCCAAATCAAATTCAAAATTTTGTTTTTCTTGCATGTTTTGCTGCAAACGCGTTTATTGTATCCTCTATATTCATATTTTTGGCAGTGTCATGTTCTACTGCTAAGAGGGATAAATCGTCTAATCTATCTTGTGAAGTGCGGTTCCTAAGATAATTTTTAATAATTTTTAATTTTGAGAAAGATCTCTCCGCACTTGCAACGCTAACGGGTAAAGTTAGGTATAACATTAAGGCTGTTATGGTGTTTGGAAAACTGCTAGAACCTGTAGATTTGGAAAGTACTAGATATTCTAAAATTGTAAGATACCGTTAACATTTTTAATTCATCACAAATAAGTCTATTATTTTTGAGTGTAGTAAGTTCTATACCTATAGCATCATTTAAATCTTTGTAGTAAAATTTTTGCAATTGTTTTGCCTTAGATAAAATATCGTCTGCAGTTAAATTCAAAAATACATTAGGTTCTAAGAAATTAAACTTTTCGTTTACATGAAAAAGCGATTTAAAACGATTCGACAGCTGTGAAATTATAATATCCATTACGCGATAAAATACATTTATTTTAAATTTAAATTCTTCATCATTAAATCGATAATCATTGGATAATTCATCGTAATGCTTTTTATTTTTGGTTGCCTTTTTTATAAATTCCGGTTTAATATTCCATTGCCCTGCAACTTTCGCTGCTTCCTCCTTGATGTTGGAATAGTTATTTCTTGTTTCCTTGAAAAATTTTAAAGTTTTTGTAATAAGAGAGTTATCTGATTAATATTCGCCTTTTCACTCTGAGCAGTTTGTGAGAGCTTGTTAAGCTCTTCTAGAATTTGACTTAAAAACACTTAAAAAATAAAATTAAAATTATCCATGCTAGTTAATATTTGCTTTGCGTCATTTCGTTCATCTGTTTTTTTGATATCATAATAATTTTATTAAGAGACATTACTATATCTTTATACCGAATTCTTATGGCAGCTAAAGATTTTACTCGATCCGCCCAACGTGTCGGATTTAAGCGTTTCAATTGTGTGAAATTTTCTTTAAAACAGAAAGCCAATTCCATCTTACTATACTATTAGCAAAAATGTATATATGTTTTCTAAAAGTAGAAAAACGATTCTATTTCTTTTATACCTTTAACGGCATCATTTATGACTAGATTTAAGTTATGGGCACTACAGTGCATATATAAGGCTGCAGGCTCTATGTTTAAAATTCTCTTTGCACGCCAGAATACGTACCGCTCATAACGTTAGCTCCATCGTAGCCCTGCCCTCTACATTTATTTATATCTAATTGCATGTTGGTTAAATTGCTTAATATAGTATTACATAGTCCTTCAGCAGATTGGGACTCTACTTTTGTAAAACCCACAAAAGTTTCACAAATATCTATTTTGGTTACCTCTCCCAAGCTGTCTTTTTAAAATCAATATATCTTACAATTTTACTTAATTGATCAATCTTAGTTATATCCTGTGTAGTGTCTATTATGATTGAGAAAAAGGAGCGGATCTAATTTTATTTAATAAAATATTTTTAAGTGTGCGCTTAAAGTATTAATAATATCGTTTTGAATTTTGGGGAAAGATATTTAATTGAACCTTTGGGTCGTTCAAGCACTTTTTGTAATATAGGATCATAGTTACTAATTAAATGAACTAAACTTAAGAAATTACCGTTGTAACTGTCTTTTGAATCAGAAAAACTTTCTATGTCCTCGAAATGACAGCATGCGCTGGGATAGTGTTAAAGT
Organism: Platerodrilus igneus; assembly: GCA_036346225.1. Lineage (NCBI taxonomy): Eukaryota > Metazoa > Arthropoda > Insecta > Coleoptera > Lycidae > Platerodrilus > Platerodrilus igneus. Next base: position 13,882,922 of record JARFIW010000139.1, on the reverse strand, counting down.
AACATTGAAAAGTCTGTGTAAAACATTTTTCCAAAATTCAGTTTCTTGTTTTAATAGTAGAGTATCTTTCTTATCTATGGTATAATTTTTTTCCACATATCGTAAATAAAACAACAAGTTAAATGAGATTGAGCAAGCAAATGCTCTTTAATTTTTTTGATAAACCCTGCCAATCATTAATTCCGGTCGTCCAACTTGACCTTACTGAAGCAAACAGCCAACATGGTTGACAATAAACACAATTTTTAATTTAGAATAACACAACCACCCATTTGAATTGTGTGGTAAGTTTAACGTATTGCTTTTATTTTCGCTTGCAGTTATTAAGTAATAATAGTGAACTGAAAACTTCTATTTTATTATCTTTAGGAAACGCACCATCTGGTCTACACAATCCGTAATTAATTATTTCTTTTCTTAAATTGTCATGTTGTAAAACATTGATTTTTAAAAATGTGCAAAATCGGTTGGATATTCTTTCGTCAGATCCATAGATAGTTCATTAAGTGAAAAGTACTACTCACATTTACCTCTGTAATTGTAGTGGTATCTAGTTCCAAATTTCTATCGCGGCCGTCATTATGTGATGTACTTGCGCCCTGGGTGAGAGTTTTTAAAATTGTTGACGACTGCTGTTCGTCTGTAGCGGAACTAGTAGATGCTACTGTCGAAAGCCCAATTTCTTTCATAGATTGTTCTTGTTTTTCGGACTCTTTAGAAGTAAAAAGGAACTTATTTTGGAATCTTGCTCTTTGATTCTTCCAATAGTTTCCTTTTTCGTTTTTGCAGCGCCGCTTGTAGTGCTCATTGTATATTATTTCCTGCAATTTTGAATGAAATTAATTATAATGTAATTAGATAAGTAATAATTATTTAAAAGCCTTTTGAAATTACAAATAACACATACATACTTTGCTTTAAATGCTTTAATTAACAAAATATAAATGATTTTTATTGAATGCTTAAAGATTTATTTATATGTATTTCTCAGCGCGACTTCAACTATGATCAAATCAATAGTAGTTTAATAAAAATAGATATAAATACTTACGTTTAAATATGAAAGACCTCCTGTAATACGAACACAACACTATTGAGTAAAACGTACTGGAATGCTTTTTACTTCCTTTCCGTTATATATAATGCAGCTAATGCAAATACGTTGCAACCAGCTGACTAGAAACCACAAAATGAATTTCTTTCTAGTATTATATTTCTAGAAAGCGAAGGTTACTAAGCTACCTGCCATCCTGTGAATCTGTACTGTACAGACAATAGCCCTTTTATTCCTATTTAAAATCCCACAAACCAAACTAACCCTACTATACGTCGTTTAATAATGCTTTACCACTTTATACAACTTATCACTTAAGAATAATATAGACATCTTTGTTATTAAAGTTTACAGTCTCTTTCATCTGTTTATTAACCCTTATAAAATAGGACTGAACGGATAGAAAGAAGAAAGGATGCAGGCTGCAGGTGGTGTTCAGTATTTATCTTAATTATTATTTCTTGTATTTCAGCAGTTCCTAGTAGTAACATCAAGAAAACGTTCGTTAACCTGCGGTTTCTGAATTATCTGCAATATTTTCTTGACCGTTTCTTACCTGCCAAATACGTTGAAGATGAATAAGTTGAGTTTATTATCGTTTGGGCCTTCTTGCACTTGGGGCCCCCCCGCATAGCGGGGGCTGGCAGGGGTGTAGTTACGCCACTGCTTTTCCACCACATGCGTAACATACACCACTATTATTTGTTAAAAATGCTGCAGGTTTACTGTGTTCTTGTCCAATTTTGTTTGTTTCAATTTCAGACGCAGCTTTTCTTCTTTCTACTTCAGTTCGTAGCTTTGCTTTTACTAAATTTATACTCAATTCTTCTGAAGGCATATTTTCCAAAATCGCAATTACGGTTTCCATGCTTGGTGGCATCGCCATTAATAAAGTACAAACTAAATCTTGTTCTTTTAAATCTGCTCCTGTAACTTTTAATTGTCGTACTGTTTCATCAAATTGCGCCAAAAACATTTCAAGATCTTTTGCTTCTTCTAATTTCATGCTCATTAACCTTTTACGTAATAACATTTGTCCCGGAATACCTTTCTTTTCATACCTTTCTTCAAGATGCTTCCACATACTGTATGCAGTCTCTTTATCTCTTATTAAATCAATTTGAGCATCATCAATGCACTGCACGATATAAGATTTGCATTTATTATCTCGTTTTTTAGCTTCAACCTTTTTCTTTTCGTCTGTGTAACTAGTTGCATCAAATTCTATTTCTATGCATTCTAAAACGTCCTTTTCCATAAATAAAGATTGCATTCGAAACTTCCAAGCATGAAAATTATTTACATTTAGCAGTTCTATATTAAAATTATTTTTCATGACAGTTACCAAACTTTCTGCCATTTTTTTAGATGTCTGGGCCCGTAACCTGTTATTTTAGATATTCAGTAAAACACTGCACATAATTAACAACATCTATTTTCAATATAACTCTTGAGTAAATCAGTTAACTTTTAATTACACAATCATTCTTTTGACAATCATTGACATCTCTCAACCAAAACCTACTACAATTAATAATGAATAAGGTAAGTATCACTAATAACAGTATTATAAATTACTACAATTTGTACCAAGCAAGGTCATAGGAATCGGGGTGGCAGGAGTGGCTATGTCATGGGGCACCGAACCCAAGAGTGCATATGATCCATTCTAATAAACTGATATCAAACATTTTTCTGACGTTTACTTCACGTTAAAAATTTTTTTAGATAACTTAGGATCATCTAAAAACGCAAGTACATGATAACAAAGTGAAAGAATTCCCTGTATGTTTATTGTGGTTTGTTAACCATACTTCTTAATCTTTTTTAGGAATAAAACCACTTATATTTGTTAAAATGATCTTTATTTACGTTTCGATCCATGGCCTAGATCGTTGTCAAAATAATAAAAAATTTTAAGTTAGACATTTATTAATATTTGATTTGAATACATTAGGTGAAAATTTTAAAGTTCAGAGAATGGGTACTTTCAATTTGTGTTGCGTCCTGGGAACGACTTTTTAAGGTAGCCAATACGCTTAACGTGAAATAAGCTAATTAATTTTTATATAGTCAAATTTCATATAAATTCAATAACTTGATTGGAACATTTTTTAACATGTTTCTATTTATACGGTTGAGGGGGTGGTTATTAAAGAAGTGTGTCATTACGTTGCCGTAAGGATTAAGCAGCCAGGGCATGTTATGCATTTGTGAAATACATGAATATGGATTTGCTATTAAATTAACCATATTACTGTACCGGTTGGTAATTAATCGTTTAGCTCCACATTTTGTCAGAAGTACATTGTCTGCTAAGGTAAGTTTACTGTTGCTGAAAGGATCTTTAAAATTGTGCGAGAATTAATCCGTCCGACCCTTGTACCGTATATTGATCAATCGGGAACATTTTTATTTAAATGTACGGCAAGGATACTGTATTTCGTGGGATTTTGTATTTTTGAAGATTTCAAAACAGCAACGCGGAATTACTTAGGTTTTATTGATGGTTACAAGCTAAATTTATGTTTACCAGGGCATTGCTTGAAATCCACAAAAATACTCCGCAACATTACGCAATCATGGTATAAAAAGCATAATGTTACTGCAAGTAGAATAAGTATTTAGTCATATACCTATGTAGTTGCGCGCACATACGCGCACACGCGCACACACACGCACGCGCATGCGCACACGCATTTGCGCTCTCCCCCGCCACAAACTTCTCAAGGTACCACTTTGTTAAACCCCATACCTCGTTTTATAATTGGTCAATTCCCAGAGTATGTCCTGAATAATAAATAATGAAGAGCTACTTTCAAGAAACATTCATAATAAATGAAATGCTCAAAATTTTTAATTTGTTCTTGTCATAACAAATATTAATATCTTGTCTTACTTAAAAATATATACAAAAATAAATACATCAATTGGTAATTATTATCAAACATTTAGTCATCACAATTCAATATCTTAGAAATATTTTTCAACGATACTTGATTATAGCTTGCAGTAAAACGGTCTGCATGTTCTAACATCAAACCGCATTACTCTCTGGAATTTGCGTATTAAATTTTACTCTCAACAAATTTTCCGATTAATCTCAACTCCAATTTTCTTTTCTTCGGTCGATTGTTTAATTCCAATATTTCATCCCACAACACCTAGGTTGGCACATATTTATCATTTGATCGTTCAATACTTTTCACTGATTTATGCAAATACTAACTTCCAAACCTATTTGTTTCTCGTGATTAAGAGAAAGCACAACAAAGCAAACAGGAGAAAAACCTTAAACTCTTTGACAAACCGCGTTCCTAAACATTTCATGCATTTGTTACGTAAATCGTGGCAGCCACGTTGGGCGCCAAATTTATGCTACGTTGGCTCGTAGCCGTGCGTAACACAAAGAAAATCAAAGAAATGACCGGGCTCAATCGGAGATTAGGGGGGGGGGGTTGTAGAAAGCAGACTGACATATAATGTATGCGGCGGTAAGGAGCTAGTGACAATACCTGCAAGAAAATTAGTTAAGCAAACCTGAAAAAAAGAATAAGCATAGCAGCCATGAAAAGTCTAAGTTATTCAGTACTTTGTAGAATGTAAATAAAACTGTTTAGATAAACTATATAATATAATCACGATAAAAGCATTACAAAAGTTTTTATCACAAAGTGAGGTAATATTGGGGAGTAGCAGAAACGTTTCCTCACACACCAATTAAACATAAATCAGACAAAATGTTAACAAAAGATAAATAATTAAGACACAATTGATATGAGTAATTCAGTAGTATTGATTTTTTTCTTTCTTTTTTTTCCTTAATAGCAGGCAAGTCTATTGTAAAAGGTATCAGAACGACGAAGATATGGCAAAACAACGGATAGATATTTAAAGTAATAACAAGTAGGAAATAGTTCAACTTACAAAAAGTCCTTCAGTAACGCTTCCTTGCAATTGAAGTGTGGGATTCACGATGTCCTGCACTAACGAAGCACTTCACCCTTGATTGTGAAGGTGTTGATGGAATTTCTTACACTTTACACTAATCACACCTACGTATTTCACTAGTGTTAGCAGCAGACATTATTATGCTGATGGAACTATGTAGCATTGATAAATTTCTTGTTAATTCTATTTCCTGAGACAATAATTTCGAAATATTTTGTAACACAAATCGTAAAAAAAATGGTAATAAAAATTTAGAATCACGGGCTTTCAAGCCACGATGTAATGCATTAAACTAACAGTAACGTGAGGTGTATTATTTGCTACCTATGGTAACAAAGAAAAATCTAATGCTTTTGAATAACGAAATTTGCGCAAACAATGATCTATTTTAGATTCTTTGGGGTTAGAAAATTCAGAAACTACAGTATCAACTGTCTTTACATGTGGATGAGATACAGGTTTATAAAAAGCAACCTTTTTTTCTACTAAACCTGCTACAACTGTATCATCATTTTTTTTTTGAAACACTCAAGCTTAAAACTGTATTTGGATAATCCAAAGTATGCACTACTCTGATAAAAAAGGACCACGAAGACTAGATCGCACACACAGTTCAAATATAAAAAGATAAATCAACAAAAAACACAATTAGTAAAACAACGCGTATCACTAAGTCAATGTTCCGTAAAACGTACGTGCAAGTTCTACTACTTTTATTTCCAACAGAAAAGCAACAAAAAAAGAAAACAATTAGTAACGCACGCGTAAGCAATAAAACCTCCGTCAAATGTCCTTAAAACCGCACTTGTCGTCAATCAAACACGTTACATCTAAAGCACACTTCCTTCCAATGTAATCAGAACTACACTGCTTACAGTTAATATACAACTTTTATTTCACAAGAAAAACAACTAAAATCGTGCCGTGCTTGTTCATGAACAATTCGAAAATTGATACCGCATTAATTCTCACTATTGTCAAAGCAAAGAAGCAACAGTATTTTCAACGTAATTAACATATAGGAACAAAGAACAAACTACAACTCCTCATCTGTTTATATCAACTCGTTGCTATTCCAACCTCTTATCGTCTATTATCTAGACTTGTATATCCACATAAGGAACAAAATTTATAAGAATGGCAAGACAAGAACGATGTAATCCACTTATTATAATACGACGCATTCGCCTAAGGAGTTAATAAATATAAAATATAGAAATAGTAGTTACCGAAATGTATTTACTAATTGGGAAAAAGCGTAAAATGTTAAACTACAAAAATGCACGTTACACATTAATCTAATTAATAAAAATCCGTTTACAAAATAAAAGTCGTTTGCCAGCTCAAACACATTTGCAGATCTCAAACATACCTAAAAGTCTAATTACCTTGACCTATTTACATATATAAATTGATTAATGTAAGGTAAATTAACAAATTTACACGATTAAGAGAATATTTTGCGACAGCGCTACACACGTATGTTATAAACACCTTGACATTCAATTAAACAATTATTCCTGTTAAACTCTATCTTGATTAGATGGCTCTGGGAATTTAATAAGTATTATTTATTTATTTATTTGTGGAAATAAACAGGGGGTATCCCTATAGCTACAACTACAACTAAAACTAAAGTTTAATCCAATAAATGTAAATAATAATTCAAATAACAACAAAGATAAAAATAAAAATAAAATAAAAATAATAAAAAATCCTGCGTTCCTATTACAAAATAATACAAACCTCGTTAAATTACGTGTGGGTGTATATGCATACAAATGTATGTTTGTGTAACCATCTGCATATATGTGTCTGTGTATGTATACGCTCGTACATGCGTGTATGAGTGTGAATGTGTGTGCGCGTACGCGTGTGTGTAGGTGTGAGTGCGCGCGTGTGTGTGTATCCCGTCAGCTTTATGCGGCCATAACCATTTTTTTAAATGAAAAAAGTGAGGTAGAGAATATGAGAAGAGTTTTATTAGTTGAAATGCTATTGTATATAAATAACATTTTTATAAGTGAAAAATGTCTTCTCAATTCGGTTTGAAATTTAGAAGAGTAGAAGAGACTTTTACATTTAACAAAATGTACCGGGACCGAGAAACCAATGTTGGATAGAATATGTGGGGGAGTCGATCTTGGCGTTAAAAATTTTATGTAAAAAACAGAGCTGTGCTACTACACGACGATCGGTTAGTTTGTCTATATTTAAAGTTTTATTGCATTTTTATACGAGTGTGTGTATGTATATTGCTATGAATAAACAAATTATCGTGGACCGACCTTGTGTCGACCAATAACAAAACTTGATGTGATAACGCCGCACTTGGTATTAATGGCGTATTCAACTCATAACTCCTCGTCTCTTTTTAAATTATCAAAGTACACTCCCTTAAATTTTATCATTTAACCTCGACTAGCTTTTATTTTGAATTATAAAATGAAGTTAATTCAATTCCATATAATGAAAACAAATATTATGTACAAGTTTTGTAAATTATTTAAAATACACTTTTCAATCAATTAATGTTGTAAATCTTATTTATCTCAAAAATCATATGCTTTTTAATCAATCTAAAGTCACCAAAAAACCTATTGTTTTTATAAAAAGAAGCATGGAACGTTCAAAACCCCTTTATCATATAACGCACTTTCTACGTATGCAAGTTCGTTGTTGACTCCGTTACAATTAAGCAAATTCAATATTCAATATTTAAATTCAAATAGAAAAAGAATGTCTTAAAACTAAAAAATCTAACCTGGTCTGTTTTCTCCGTTATTTCCTTCTCGCAACCAAAATTATCGACGCATCAACTAGTATTTTCCATGCATTATACCATCCATTTGGATCAAAATTATTCTCCACCAATTCAGAATTATTATATACCCATTCGAAATATTGTCTATTCACACGCTTGAATTATTGCTTTATTGTCATCACCCTCTGGATTATTATTATTGAACTTAGAATCATTATCTCCCTCGAATTATTGTTGTCACACTTGGACTTGGAATTTATTCTCACCGGCCTCAGACTTAGAATTTTTCTCTTCCCAAATTATTGTCGTCACATTTAGACTTATGACTTTTTCTCACCAGACTCAGAATTTATTCTCATCAATTTTCCTCACCGGACTTCGATCCCTATTATTATTATTATTATGTTTTAGTTTAAATAAATTCTCCAAAATCTACTTACGTTTAATCGGCAATCATGTTAGCCCCCGGCATGTATGTAAGCTGTATTTCATGTTAATATCGCAAGAAAAACCCAGGAAAAACTTGCAATGCTCCCTACATATTGGGGGCATTTAATTTTTATTTGTAATTTCTTTTGTTATTTCTTTTAGTAATGGAATCCATTGTTTACTAAAAGTTACAGATTCGTTTGCTACGCAGTTATTTTTATGTGGGGGTATATAAGCAGCTTTTTGATTTTTCGTTTTTGGTGGTTTTCCTCTTTGTCAATAATTTTTGCGTCTTCCCATTTTATTTTATGACTGAAGTCCCATGCATGTTGGCAAATCATGGATTTTTCAAATTTTCTATTTTTTATATATGATTTATGTTCTTTCCATCTAACTTCAAATGGTCTGGAACTTTTCCCTATGTAAAACTTGTTACATTCGCACGGTATTTAGTATATGCAATTTTTTTTAACTTTGTATTGCGTTTTTGGTTTTTGTGTTTGTTAGTTGTGTTCTTAGTGCATTGTTGGTTCTAAATACTGTTTTGATTTTACATTTGTTTCCTATTCTTTGGATTTTTTCGGAGAATTTTTTTATGTATGGTATTGAGAGCATTTTTTTATGCGTATCGTTGTTTCTGGTTTCTTCTTTTTTATTTTTTGGGACTTTATTATTTCTTTTTTTATTATTCTTTTAGGATACTTGTTTTTTATTAGTATTCATTTGATTAGGCCTTTCTCTTTCTTTAAAATTTCTTCGTTTGATTATATTCATTTAGCTCTATCATATATGGTTTTGATAATTCCTCGTTTGACACATTGTGGTTGGTTTGAATCGAAGTTTAAGTATCTGTTTGCGTGCGTTGGTTTCCTGTATACTGATGTATTAATTGTATCGTTTTTGCTAACTAGAATATCTAAAAATGGAAGTTTTCCTTGTTGCATCCAAGTCATAAGTGAATTTAATAGTTGGTTCTATTTTGTTAATTGAATCTGCAAAGTTTTTAATCAGTTCTGTATTATGAGGCCAAATAGCATAGACATCATCTGCGTATCTCCACCAGATTAGTGGTTTCAGTTCTTGTGTGAATATTACATCTTTTTCGAATTCCTCCATGAATATATTACTAAAGATTGTCGTTAGTGGACTTCCCGTCGCCATTCCGAAGCTCTGTTTGTAGAATTGGTCCTTTATTTGAAAGTATGTGGTATTAACTCAAGTTAAGGTTCGGGCCTTGGAAATTGCGTTTTTAAAAAACATTTTCTAAACTTAACAAATTTATTTTAATTGTTACAGAAAAACTGATTTTAACTTTAAATCAAAATAAATTAATTAATTGAACTAAATTGCGAGTCGCCTAAATAAACTGCAATGCTAAAGCTAAATACTTTGACTGCCTGCCGGGTCCTTGAGCTCCCGGGCTTTTTATAATATCCTACCCCCTCACATAGCTGTGGGAATTTGCAGATCTCACGTCTGCTTTACTGTTAAATCTACACTTTGTTACATTGTTACAATCTTTTTTTCTAGGTAATTGCGATATCCTAACCATCTGTGACCTGCCACCTGCAGTATCACTATCGTCTCGAATATAAAGTTGCATATCCGTTCTTATGAACTGTTAATAACCTGTCTGGTTTAATTGTTGCAATTGACTTATGATTTCTTTAACAGTTTCTAATAATTCCTATTAGATTCTATTATTTAATATATAAATAAATTGTGGAATACACAACTCCTCCCGACGTAAATGAAAAATTAAGGTTTTACTTAATTTTGAAATTCATAAAATTCACTATTCAATTTTATTATTTAAAATTTATTGTTTCTAAGGGTACACTTATTGTTTCTTTATTTCTCTTTGTTTCCTTAAATCTAAAACTGCTTCCTTTATTCTTATATCTAAGATACATTTTGTAAAATACATATATAATTAGAAAAATTATTAGAATGATTAACACAATTGTCCAAACATTTATATTGTCATAGTGTAACTTGGTCACTTTGAGTTCACTTAAATGTTCTTTGTAGTTTTCCATTAATTTCATGGCGTGGTTGAGGTCGTCTAAGTCTAGATGCGCTAGCTGCATGGGTTTCTTGACTATTTCTTCGTTTTCTTGTTACTCTATCTAGAACTGTAGTTCTGGTAGGTTTGCAAGTTTCTTTGTTGCTATGGAATCTTAATAAACTCTGATTACTTCGTCTTTCAATTTTACATAACAGTCTTCTTTTAGGGTGATTAATTTGCTTCCGGTTAGTGCTAGGTTATTTTCATCTTGATTGCAGTGGATGGTTGCTATTACTTCTGTTGGGAAAATCGCGATCCATTTGTTTTCTCTAACCTTTTGAATTTTCATGTTGGTTATTTGCACGGGTTTGGTTTCACAGTTTTCGTAATGATTTGAAAATTTTAATAGTTGTACTTCGCAAGGGCTGTCTTCTTGAATGGTTGTTGTGGTCAACGATTGCATAAGTATTGGTTTGGTGTTACTTCAGTACATTTTTCGTTTGTATAACCATATCTTAGTTCATTTAAGGATAGGAATTTGGTTTTGGGTATGATAACTTGGTGTGTGCTAGTAACTTTCATTGGAAAAACAAATAAATGATAATAATTATAATTGTTACTCTCTACTATTGGGATCTCTATTAAAAACATTATTTCGTTATTCTTAATGTAGCCTTTAACTATAGCTATTTTTTCAAATATTAGAATGTTTGATTCTGTTACATCAAAAGGTAATTTGCTGTTAGTTATAAATGATCTAATTCTTAATAATTCCTTTAATAAATCGGTTGGTTCAATAATACTAGAATGTAGGGTATTAATTTTGCAAATGTTACTGCGTTTTCTAAAGTTGCTACAATTTATTGAATTAAAGTAAGGGTTGATATTATTTGAGTAAATATTGTGTTAAATCTAATTAAATCTCGCCTGCCTAACATGGTAGTTTGCATGTTGGTTTCAAGGGTTTGTATTCGGTTAGCTATACTGTCCTGGTTTCTTACAAACTTTCTCAATGTTTCGTTGAATTTTATAATTGTTGATTGGGTTATGGATATTTGGTTGCTAATTATGATTGTATTGCGTTGTCATAACGTTCTGTGTATTGATAGTCTAAATTTCCTATGATAGCTTTTATTATGTTACCTAATCCGTTGATTAGTCCTCTTTTTCGTTTCGTAGTTTGTTCAGTGGGTATTAATCTATTAAATTTATCTTCTATGTTTCTTAAAATGCTTTCTATTATACTGTTGTAATTCATCATTTCTATTGCGTATTCCTTTCCAAATTTTGCTATGTCCATTGACTGTTTTAATCGGTAATAATTTTCTGTGATTGTTTGAAATTCTTGCTTTAATTCTGTTAGGTCGAATTTTTGTGCGAATGTCCAATAGTTTATGGTATTTTGCATACTGCCTAATTTTATTGATAGTATACCGAGGTTGTTTTTTATCTCTTCTATTATTATTTCGTTGTCCGTTTTACCTGGGCGGAGGTTGACGGTAAGGGTGATGATTGTCCATCTGAAATTACAGGGTGTTTTTAGCGTATTGTTGATATACTTCCTTATTATAATGTATGTCGTAAGGGTAGCGTGAATCTGAATGTCGTAAAGTTAATTCTAAGGGTGTAAAATTTGTTGATGAGTGAATTGTATTATTATAGGCGATTAGTGCGTATGACATTAAATTGGTTATATGTTCCTTTTTATAAGTTATTCTTAATAATCGAATTTGTTCTAACAGGGTTGAATGTAGTCGTTTAATCAGTCCATTTGATTCAGGGTGGTTTTCAGTTATGAAATGAATTTTTATTTTGTGGAGTTCTAAAGTATTTTGTATTGTTTCATTTTTAAATTCGCTGCGTTATCTAACGTTATTGTTTCGGGTGTTTCATAAAATGTAAAATATTGTAAAAATCCTTGTGCTACGTCAATGCTATTTTTAGAAGTGATGGGTATTGCTTGGAGAACTATTTTTGTGAATGCCTCTACAATTGTTAAATAGTATTGCGCTTCTACTACTAGAGTATCGGCATGTAATTTTTGAAATGGGTTGTCGGGTGTTTTGGTTAACATTAAGAGTATCTTTGGGGGTTTCCTGTCGTATTTCGCTTTGTCTCATAGTTCACATTGGTTAATGAAGTCTGTGATCAATTCCTTCATGTCTTTAAAATAATAACGTCTTATAAGTTGCTTTATGGTTTCATTAATTTCACGATGGTTGGTTTTTCCTTCGTGTTGGTTTACCTAATTACCTCATTTATTTTGTCAGGGTGGTCTAGTATTATTAATTTTCTCGTGCATCTGATAAGTTCAGGGCCAAAGTTATTGAAAAATTTAACGTATAATTCTGAAAATCTTTTGTATAAATGTTTGGTGCTGAAGTAGAAATAAAATCGTTTTTTTCTCGGGAGTGTATTCTTTTAGAATTTTAATTATTTGCTCCTCGATGTCATTTTTGGTTATTTGAATTTGGCATATCTTTTTGATATTTACTTTTGTATATTTTACGGGATTGGGGTTATTCAAAACTTCGGTAAATATAAATTGGTTGGGTTTCATATCGATTGCTTCGTTTAAAATTTTAATTGCGGTTTTAGGTTCTTTATTTTGTGTCGAATGTATAGTGTCGATCTCGTATGGGTTTTCCCTTATTTCTGTTTCGTCTACGTTTCCTACAATTGATTCTGTTTCCAATGCGTTCAGTTGTATTCTACTTAAAGCGTCTGCGTTGTTGTTATAAATTCCCTTTTTATACATATATAATTTCATAATCGTATTCTTCTAATCTGATTCGCCATCGTTGTAATTTTGAATTTGGTTCCTTAATTTTGCATAGCCATACTAATGGTCTATGATCGGTGTATATGTAAAATTTTCTTCCGTATAAGTAAGGTCTAAAGTATTTTGTTGCCCAAATTATGGCTAATAATACCTTTTCTATTGTGCTATATTTCTGTTCGGTTTCATTTAGGGTTCTGGATGCGTAGCTGATAGGTTTATCGCTACCTACTTTTCCTTGGCTCAATACTGCGCCTAATGTTACATTCGATGCGTCTGTTATTAGCATAAATGGTTTTGAAAAGTCTGGGTATTCTAATACGAGGTGATTCGTTAATATATTTTTAATTTTGTCTACGACTTTAATGAATTCCGGGGTGTGTTCAATTTTGTTTCCTTTTTAAACAATTTATCAGGGGCTTGGTTATCTGAGCGTAACCTTTAATGAATTTGCGGTAGTAACCACTAAGTCCTAGAAATCCTTTAATTTCTTTGGTTGTTTTTGATAGAGGGTAATTTAATACTGCATTTGTTATATTAGGGTCCGGCATAGCTCCTTGGGGTATTGTTATGTGTCCTAAAAATGATACTCCTTTTTGTAAAAATTCGCTTTTGTCTAATTGTACTTTGAAATGTGCTGGTCTTAGTCTTTCAAATACTTCTTTCATTCTTTCTATGTGTTCTACTAATAATGTTGAATAAACTATGATGTCGTCTAGGTACACAATGCATTTTTCGTTGTCTATTCCTCGTAGTATATTGTCCATGACTCTCTGGAAAGTAACGGATGCGTTCTTTAATCCAAATGGCATTCGTTTGTATTCGTAATGTCCTCTAGGTGTGCTAAGGCTGTTTTCGATATTTATATCTTTCATCTATTTCTACTTGATGGTATCCTGATGCTAAGTCTAGTGTTGAAAAGTATTGGCATTTACCTATTTGTTTAAAATTTCGGTTATATAGTGGATATTTGTCATCTACCGTTTTTTCATTTAACCTTCTGTAGTCTATTACCATTCTGTACTTTCTCCTGCCCGAGGCGTCTAACTTCTTTTGTACTATTAATACGCGGCTGCTCCATGGTGAATTGGAGTGCTGGATTATGTCTTGTTCTAATAAGTATGCTACTTGTCTGTCAGCTTCTTCTTGGCTTGCATGAGGTAGTCTATATGCTTTTGTAAAGATTGGCTTATTGTCTGTTAACTCGATATTATGTTTCACTGTGTTGGTGAATGTTAGGGGTATTCTTTCACAGTGGAATATGTCGCGGTATTTAAAACAAATTTTTAATTGCTCTTTGCTCTTCTTGATTGATGTCGGTATTAAAACGAATGTTACTTAAATTTTCTCTTAACATTTTGTCATGTTCTATTGGGTTGCCATTATTTTCTAAATTTTCGTCTGTTTCCATTTCGTTAAAATTTAATTCTTCTACGTTAATTGGGTTTGTTAATGATAGATCTACGGGATAGTCATTTGAATTTAATATCGTCGTAGTGGCATAATTATCTTTTATTTGTACTAAGGCAGTTGGGGTTTCTACTCCTTGTTGAAATGTTATATGATTTATTATTCCTACTTTGTTGTTAGAATTTACTGGGATTTTTATTTTTCTTTCCGTTCGGAGTTCTATCGTGTATTTTTGTTCGATTTGAGTGTTTTGAAACTTAATGAGGATCTTTCCGTATTTTGTTCTTAGTAAACGGTTTTTTATGTCAATGTTGGCTCCTAATTTTCTTAGAAGATCCATTCCGATTAGTCCGTCATATTTGTCGTTAAATTCGAATAAACAAATTTTATGCTTCATTTTTACATTAAATGTTCTCGGTAAGAGTGTATTAGCTACGAATTGGTGTAGTGTCGTTTGATGGGCTGTTTTAATTTTAAATGGTTCTCTTTCTACATAATCTAAGTAATGTTTCTGCACGGTTCTGGGGCTAATCAATGTCTTTGAGGATCCAGTATCGATTAATAGTTTAAATTCGGCATGGGGTATTTCTATGTATGGTAGCACTAGGTGATTTATGTTATATAAGTTTATTAAGTTTGGTCGTTTATAAATCGGTCCATCTGAAAATTTGAGCACGAGTTTTCTTCGTCGTCCTCTTCGTAAGTTTCGTATTGTTCGTCGCGTTCATAAGTTTATACATGATTTGATTCATCGTTTGTACTTGCCCGAATGTAATTATTCTGGTCATTGTCAACTTTTTCTACTTCTTGATGAAATAGTTCTTCCGATGTAAAATTGCGTTTTGATGAGGGTTTGGTCGGATATGTATTTTTGTGTTTTGTCTGGTGTTACCAGATGAGGTATCCATGGGTGTTGGTTTGTAATAGTTATTAGGAGTGTTATTGTTATTTATTATTGTTGTATTTCTAATAGGGTTCGCGCTGAATGCTGGTCTTTGTTGAGTTGCGTTTTGGTCAAATCTTGGTTGAAATGCGGGTTTCGTAAAATTTGGGTTGAACGTTGGTTTTGGAAAATGTTTATATTGATTATTAAAATTCGTATTGTTGAAATTTGGGTTATTAATTCGCGGTTGATTAGTTTGTGCGTTGAAGGGTGTAAATTTTTCCTGGGGGATTGTTTGTCTCGCGGCTTGTATAGTTTTTATTGGTGAATAACTTTTATTTGCATTGGGGTTGTATAGTCTGTTTCAATAATACATTACATTTTCTTCTTCTATTATCATGTCCATGTCTTCCTCTAGGTTCTGTGGATGTTGGAATCTGATCTTGTCTGATAGTCTTTCTGGAAAGGCGTTTACATATGCGTCCAGTGCCATTTCGTGATACATTTTCGTTTTTAAAGTCGAATATTTTGATCGGGTTCTTCGATTTTTAGTTTCGTTAGGATTAGACTTCTCACGTCTTGGCAGTTCATTCCGAATTGATACGGGAATTGGTTGTTTTCCATTTTGAGGTTTATCAGGTCTCGTACAAGGCATTTTATATTACGTTGGTCACCAAAATATGCAATTAGTATGCGTTTAAAGTCTTACCGTTCTTCTAGATCGCCCCTGCTGGCAATTAAAGTTAGTGCCCGTCCGGTTAGTTTACTTATTAACAGACGTAAGAGTACATTTCTTTCGTTATCTCCGAGTTTGTGGAAGGTTTTCAAAAATATTTCGCAAGCCGCAATGAAATTCACAAAATGAGCTTGCTCTCCATTAAAAATTGGAATAGTCTCAAGATAAATCTTCATGTCTACACTCATTTTGGTTAATGTTTGCTTTCGCTTTTACTCAGTTTCAAATTTTGTAAAAATTGAAATTTGTTTCGCGGTTTGTTCTGTTACTTTTGGTTGGGTTTATTAATTTCCAGTTTGAAGTATGTTGAGTTATTTAAAAAATTGCAGTTGCTTGTATTTGTACTTAGTTACGCGGTGTGGTAATTAATTCGTGGGATTTATGCTCGATAATGTCTGGTTAATTGCTGTAGTCTTGACTTCGTTTATTTTTATTTTGCGGACGTTAATTTTATTGTAAGTTTGCTTTCTGAAAGGTTATCGCTGTGAATGAATAAGTTTGCGGTAATTATTTTATTTTGCGTCAGTTAAGACTTATTTTGTTTTTAATTTTGCTGATTTTATTAAGACTGTGTTAATTATCTTTTATCCATGGGTAATTGTAATTCTATAACTGCCTAGGATGTTTTCTGACTAGTCACCTTTGACTTTTAATTTTAGTTGATTATTTTGTTCCAATGTTGGCTGTTATAATTAATACAATGTTACTTTGTCTCGTCACCTTAGGTTTAAATATAAAGTTTGCAAGATTTTAGTTTTACTGTTTTGTTGTAATAATTGCTTTTATAATTTATACAATAAGTTTTTATGTCTACCTGGAGATGTAACTCACTCTCGTGATAAATTTAATTGCGTAAATGCTTTTGTAATTGCAGTTATTAATACTTTTTTGCGAAGTGTTTTTTTCAGTTGATATGAGAATTAATAGTTTGCGTCTTTAAATCAATTTTAACTTTGCAGTAATGTAATTATAAAGTTTGCGAGACGCGTTTTTATATGGGTTAATTATAGTTTTTATGATGGACGTTTGCTTTTATTCAATATTTGTACTGGAATAACTCTGTAATTTATGAGAATTATGCTTTGTCTTTCGTACTAAAATAGCTTTTAATACGTTGCGTTGGATGAACGATGTTTTATTCACTGATAATTTCCGGTCTTATCTTATGTGAGGATTGCGTTATAAATTTGCACGCTGGTTTTTAATTAACAATGGTTCAATGATTTAGATTAATAATAGTGGTATGATAGAAGGTCAAGTTTTAAATAGTCTTTTCTATAATTGAGTTGTTTTAATTGTAGGGTTTTGATAAAGTTTGAGATTGAAATACATCGTTTTTGTTACTGCTTGTTTGTTAGAATTGCGTTTAAGCTTTTTGGTATTAAATGATGGGGTTAATTGCGTTTTGTTTTTTAGTTTGCTAGATTAAACCGTTGCGTTCTCGTATTAATTTAATAATTGTGCTCCAGTAAATTTCGTATTAATAATTATTTGTACTTCGGTTACGTTTAGTATTAATATTTTGGTAATAATTGTTTTTACTATTTGTTTTAAAATTTTCTCGTTTCAAAAAAAATTCTCTTTTGCTTTTAAAATCTCTTTAAAATCAAGTCTCATAAAATAGTTCTCGTTTGCTTTAAATATAAATTTTCTCAAAATAAATTCTCGTTTGAAAATAATTTCTCTTCGTAAACTATTTTCAAAAAATATTGGCATTAAATAAAATTCTGTACATATAATAAAAAAAATCTTTTATACTAGAACATATCAATTATAGTTTGTAAAAATCAATTTGGTTTTAAGAAATGAACTAACATTAATTTCTTCGATCGTTCCATGGACTTCGTTGATGCTTGTACGTTGTCCACGTTGGTTTGGTTTGTTGGAGTCGATCAATTTGTGTATCTTGTCCAACTACTGTTGGGGTTCTGCTAAAATTGCGAATTGAAATTCTTGGTCACCAGTCTTCAGATTTTTGGATTCTTAGTGCTCTTTTGACATTCGTACGACTGCGCCAGTTAAGGTTCGAGCCTTGGGAGCTGCGTTTTTAAAAACGTTTCCAATACTTAACAAATTTATTTTAATTGTTACAGAAATTTATGTGGGATTTTGACAAACTGATTTTAACTTTAAATCAAAATAAATTAATTAATTGAACTAATTTTGTGAATCGCCTACGCAAACTGCAATGTTAAAGCTGAATACTTTGACTGACTGCCGGGTCCTTGAGCTCCCGGGCTTTTTATAATGTCCTACCCCCTCACATGGCTGTGGAAACTTGCAGATCTCATGTCTGCTTTACTCTTAATTCTACACTTTGTTACATTGTTTCAATCTTATTTTCTAGGTAATTGCGATATGTTAACCGTCTGTGACCTGCTACTTGAAGTATCACTGTCGTCTTGGATACAAAGTTGCATATCCGTTTTCATGAACTGTTAATAACCTGTCTGGTTTATCCTTGTATTACATTGTTGAAATTGACTTATGATTTATTTAACGACTTTTTAATAATTCCTATTAGATTCTATTATTTAATATATAGGTAAATTGGGGGATACATAACTCGCATAAACCAAGTAATTCCATAATTGATGATATACTAAGTTTTGTTCTTTCTTTAAGGTTGTCATCTTTTTCTAGTTTGTTTTTTATAATATTAAGTGTTTTGTTTACTAAACGTAAAGCTATCTCATCCCAAAAATTCACTCACGTTCCTAATAAAATGCAGAAACAACAAAATAATACCAAAAGGATTCAGAATAAAATTTGGTCAGACAAACAATAAACTGTCAAGAATTCTTGAAAGAGAGAAAGACTACAAAACCACCGACACATTATTTATAAGTTAAAACAAGATATTGAGGGCATTATAAATTTCATACGAACAACGGTAACAGAATATGATTTTGATAAAATTCTCGTTAGTGCAAAAACCTACTACGAATCGGAATTTTTCAAAAAAAAAAGAAATTCACATAAAGAAATTTAATAATCTATTTATAGAAAAAAGTAACACTCAAACTAAAACGTTACAAAACAGCAACACCATGCTAAACACCGTCATAAATTTTTCAAACAGAACTATTAACGGCACAGAAAAATTAATTCTTTCAAAAGGCTTGAACTTAGCAGTAACACCAAAATCAATACCAACATTTGAAATAATCAATTGTATTGAAAAAACAGCAAACCAACTCGAAGAAGATCAAGCAAACGAATTTACAGTACGATGCAAAATTGAAATAGAAAAGAATCACAAAATAAAACCAAATGTAAGCAGTAACGAAATAAAAGCAATTCGCAATCTAAAAAACGATAATTCAATTATAATTCTACCTGCTGACAAAGACAATGCAACAGTAATAATGACTAAAAACGATTACAACACAAATGTTAACGAATTGTTGAATTACACCAGTTTAGAAATGGAAACAAACAAAATTAATTGAAAATAAAATATACAAAACTCTATATAAATTTAAAAATGAGTTCGAAGACAAAGAAAGAAGCAAACTGATTCCACATTACAGTAAACCACTCCACTTTTACAGTCTACCAAAAATTCATAAAAGAGACATTCCTTTAAGACCTATCGTAAGCTCCATAGATTCACCATGCCATAATTTAGCAAAATTTCTCATAAAAATTATAAATACATTAGCAAGCAAAACAGGCTCTTTCATAAAAAACAACCAACACTTTTTAGAAAAATTATCAAACATAAAAATAGAAATACACACACAAAATGGTAAGTTTTGATGTAGTAAATCTCTTCACAAATGCCCCTGTAAAAAAAATGCTTAATATTATAAAAAACAAACTAGAAAAAGATAACAACCTTAAAGAAAGAACAAAACTACGTATATCATCAATTATGGAATTACTTGGTTTATGCGTCAATACCACATATTTTCAAATAAATGACCAATTCTACAAACAGAGCTTCGGAATGGCAATGGGAAGTCCACTATCGCCAATTTTCAGTAATATATGCATGGAGGAATTCGAAAAGGTGTAATATTCACACAAGAATTGAACTCACTAATCTGGTGGAGATACATAGAAGATGTCTAAGCGATTTAGCCTTATAATACAGAACTGATTAAAAACTTTGTAGATTCAATTAACAAAATAGAATCAACTATTAACTTCACTTATGAATTAGAACAACAAGGAAAACTTTCATTTTTAGATATTCTAGTTAGCAAAAACGATACAACAATTAATACATCGGTATACAGAAAACCAACACACACAAACAGATACTTAAACTTCGATTCAAACCACCCACACTGTGTTGTAACCTGCGGTTTTTATCTTTGTAAATACATATTAACCATTTCGCATATCTTCATTTTAAAATCCATATTTTAGAAAAGTAAGGAAATTACATTCTAATTCTCAAGGGGAAAACCAAGGGTTGGTAGTTTTAAATTAGTTTAGCGTATTCTTAGTAAGTCCGGTTGTCGAAACCCCATCAGGTATATGAATCATTTTAAAGAATCCACAGTTAAGCAGTTATTCTATTCATGTATATTCGTTCCTTAACAACCCATTTTGTATAGACAAGCTTTGACTTTCACATTCCTGCTACGGCAGATGTTAGGTGCTTTCAAGAATTAGCCGCAAGGGGCAAAGCATGTATCACGTGCCTGCTTCATGGTACAGGCATGATAATGTACACTAGCGTTAGTTGGCAACACCGTTACACCCCCGTTCATTTACTAGAAGAGTAAAGGGATGATCTGAAATGGTGAATAAGAATTATGCGACGGGCAGTGTTCGTTGGGTACTGAAAGAGATACGATGTGAAGACTCGGTGGTTGACCACGAGACGAGAAGTGTAACTAAGTCACGCGCGGGACTGATTTAACAATTCGTGTCGAAGGTCAGTTTTCTTCGAACGCAATTAACACTCTTCAAAAGTTTTGAAGGATTTGTAGCGCGTGACAATATAGGTTTTGTTATAACCGGAACGATCCTATTTTATTTTATATAGGACGGATTAGAGATTTCGAAAATTGATAATTCGTGGAGAGCCGCCGAAGTAATATAGTGTAAACCCCGACCCAACAAACACTGACTTATTAAATACGGAATTAATTTTACGTTTAGGTTTAATGTTTTAGCTAGTAGTGAGTTTCGAGTGAACTTAGATTATTTTGTAAAGGTGGTCGTGATTAGTGACTCATCCAATTAGAATTTATTAGTGTGATGAACATATTCTACGTGTGATCGTATCCAAATTTAGTTTTCCGCACATATCACTGACTTCATCGCTGAATTAAAAAGAGCCGCTTGCTGATGTCGCTATCCTGGAACTTCGACGCACCAACCAAAAACATCAGGGGAACCGCGGGCTGAATTCCTGTGGTAGCTATACCAGTAAACTGTGAGTAATTTGTTTTATTTAAATACCAAACTGTTTATACATTGTTCGACGTTACTTTTTGTAGCGTATGAAATGAAATTTTAAAATTACGCCATGATTTAATTTCAATTATCTAGTTAGTAGTGTATAATTCGATTAGCGCGAGGATCCTCTAGGGCATAAGTTAAGAACTTGCTCGATGTCAATATATATATATTTATCCATACTGTTGACCGTAATTAAATCCAAGTTAGTCATTTAATAAATAAGATATTTAAGGAGAAGTGACTTATTAATAAATTAACGCATGTGAGTGCTTAAATCAGAAGAACCGTGTTTTGCATAATCTCTGTATAGTTATAATTAATCCATGAAACTAAATTTTGACAAGTCATATTTATTTGTTAACAGGAATTCAGTTACCTTATTTTTTATATAGATAGTTTTGTGGAAACCTTAGTTACCTAAGGAATTTATAGGTAAGACCGACTTACTACCTTAGATATTTCAACCGGAAGTAGAGTGCATATAAAGTACGAAGACCGGGAACTGCAATCAGCTTGGCACAATTGTGGAATTAAACATTTTCACGGCCAGGTAGGACTCATCAGGGTTCTTGTCTGAAGAAGTTGAGTTTTCCCTCATCTTGTAGGCTTCTCTGAAGGACTAGGAATCCGTGCCATTTTAGGCGGAACTCGAATAAGATAAGGGTGGTGCCCTCATATTACCCTGACCTAAGACTAACGGCAATATAATATTATTTCCAACCCCCTCCCCTTCGACCCACGCCCATCGCGACTAGCCAGCCGAGCCGCGGTATAGTTTACTCCTAGGAGCAGACTTATCTCGTTTGTTCATGCCCTCCCCCTTTCCAACTTTATGACAATTTGGCATGTAACAGTGTCAATCGAAGAATTATCAAAACCATGTATGATAGAGCAAAATTAATATCATCAAACAAAGAAATTTTAAAGAAAGAGAAAGATCTAATCAAAGGTACACTAATAAAAAACAAGTATTATAAAAGAATAATAGAAAAAGAAACGAATAAAGTCCCAAAAAATAAAAAATGCTCGCAATACCATGCATAAAAAGATTTTCCGAAAAAATCCAAAGAATAAGACACAACTTTAAAATCAAAACAGTATTTAGACACTATGAACACAATTAACAAAAACAAGACCCAAAAACGCAATACAAAGTTCAAAAAACTGCATCTACAAAATACGGTGCGCATGTAACAAGTTTTACATGGGGGAAAGTGCCAGACCATTTGAAGTTAGATTAAAAGAACATAAATCATATATAAAAAATAGAAAATTTGAAAAATCCATGAGTTGCTAACATAAAATAAAACGGGTAAGACGCAAAAATTATTGACAAAGAAGAAAACCACCAAAAACGCAAAATCAGAGAAGCTGCTAATATAACCCTACACAGAAATAACTGCGTAGCAAGTGAATCTGTAACTTTTAGTAAACAATGGATTCCATTACTAAAAGAAATAACAAAAGAAATAACAAATAAAGATCAAATGCCCCCAATATCGAAGTAACACTACAAGTTTTTCCTGAGATTTCCTTGCGATATTACCATGAAATACAGCCTACATACATGATTTCTAGTTATACATACAACAACTAATTACATAACAATAAACATATTAGCAGCCCTCGGCTGCTTAAGGTTTACGATAACATAATCACACACTTCTTTAATAATTACCCCCTCAACCGTATAAATAGAAACATGTTTAAAAATGTTCCAATCATCAAGTTATTGAATTTATATGAAATTTGACTACTTAAAAATAATCAATTTATTTCATGTTAAGCGTATTGGCTACCTTAAAAAGCCGTTCCCAGGACGCAACACAAATTGAAAGTAGTCATTCTTGTAAACTTTAAAATTTTCATCCAATGTATTCAAATCAAAAATTAATAAATCACAGTCACCTTCAATCTGTGTCATAAATATCAAACTTTTAAATTTTTTATTATTTTGACAACGATCCTAGGTCATGGATCAAAACGTAAATAAAGATCATTTTAACAAATATAAGTGCTTTTATTCCCAAGAAAAATTAAAAAGTGAAAGAATTATTAGAATTATGTACAGAAACTTATTTTCAAAACATAATGCACAGTAATTTTTCACAACATACTATTAATCATTTGTGGATGCAGGATGTACTATCATGATAAAATTTATGAATGCAATAAGGTTGAAAAACTTAAATTCGACGAGGTGGTTAACCTACGTGAACTCAACACCCAATTTTTATAAACGAATTTTCTTATACAGAATAAGTTAGAATTACGTTTGTAGTTGTTTGTAGCAACTATAATTTCGGTTGTAGTTCAATCCATTCGAAGCTTGAGAAATTAAAAAATGTCTTATACCCGACATTGCGATATGTCAAATCCACTTGCTCGGCCTCCGTTAAAACAGTTAGTTTCGTTTGTAGTTGAACCGTTTAATAGTTAAAAACATTAAAAAAAGACCAAGGACAAACTTTGTCAATTACAAATTTTTTTAAATCCTTTTTTTAATACTTAATGTGATGGTGTCAACAACACCAGAAATTTACATCAGTGGTCAGATGAGAATCCTCTGCTACAACGGACAATAATTTTCAGCGGAGATTTTCAGTCAATGCGTGGTGTGGTGTCCCTATAGCCTAATTATCGTAAAAGGCGATTAAAAGGCGCAGAAAGGGGCAGCAGCCTTGCTGGCTAAAAGATATTAGTCTCGGGCAATCCTCAATAATTTACAAGGTTGTTGGGAGTTGGCCATGACAGATACAGCTTTTTGCTAAAATCTTTAAAAACTGCGCTGTGGAAAGATATGGGAACCTACCACAATATTTCCCAGGTATGCGTGGCCTAAAACATGAACTATGTATGATGGAGAACTCGCAAGTAAAATTCTTGTTCGGAGGTAAAAATCTCCGGGAGGGGGTACTTGTGGCACGTCATCGTAAGAATTTAAAACAACGGTTCGATTTAGTGACAAGGAACTTGAAATGTAAGGTCATTACTTTGAGTAGATAAGATAACAAATTTATTAGTTGAAATGAGAAATGGAAAGCTGGACATTTTAGGTATTAGTGAGGTGAGATGGCCAGATAGTAATGACTTTTGTAGAGATAATTATAGAATAATTACAACTTCTTCAACTAATGGACAGGCAGGGGTGTAGGAATAGAGTTCGGTAAAAGATTTGAACGTAAAGTTAAAGAGTACTTACAATTTAGTGATAGAATAATTATGGTTAGATTAAGTACAAAACCCACAGACACTGTTTTAGTACAGATTTACATGCCAACAACTCAGTACGAGGATGAAGAAGTAGAAAAAATATACGAGGATATAAATAGTATAGTGAGAAAAGTAAAGGGAGATGAGAATTTATGGGCGATTTTAATGCGTCAGTGGGAGAAGGTAGTGAGGGAAAAATGGTAGGAAAATTTGGGTATGGCAGACGAAATGATAGAGGAGAAAGATTAGTTGAGTTTTGCCAGGAACATAGATTAGTAACTGATTAGTAAATGATAGAGGATAATTTGAGAGTAAGTAAGACAGACGGGGCTTACAGAGCAGTTAAAAAGTTTTTCGGGGAAGATCGGAAAAAATATAATGGTATTAAAGATGAGAATAATGAACTTCTAATAAATAAAGTTGAGGTAGCAGATAGATGGAAAAGATATTTAGAAGATTTCTAATGTCTAATGGTTAAGTTAGAGAACGACTAAGAAGAGGATGTAGAAATAGGGTTCTCAATATTAAGAGAAGAATTTGATAGACCTGTTAAGAATCTTAAACTAAATAAAGCGCCAGGGATAGACGATATTCCCGCAGAACTAATAAAATATGCAAGTCAGAAAACTTTAGACAGATTATATGAACTAGTAAAAGTAATATATGACACAGGTGAGGTTCCAATAGATTTTAAAAAAAATATTATTATCCCAATCCCAAAAAAGTCAGGAGCTGATAGGTGTGAGAATTTTAGAACCGTTAGTTTAACTTCCCACACTTCCAAAATACTAACAATAATAATTAAAAATAGAGCACAAGCTTTGATTGAGAATTATTTAGGCCATTATTTACTCCATATCGTTGTAAGCCCTTTGTCGAAAAGGACTACAACCAGGTAAACACCGGGACAGCAGGTCTTCACTACTATTTACCTAAGAGCTTTGGAATTCGCTGCACCAGGAGCAGATACCGCGGATAAGTGTTAGCCATAATAATAAAACGACACATATAATCGCCCCGGGGAATTTAATCTCCATGTAAGTTCGAGGTTATATTTGTGGCAACTATTATTTTACAGAGTTCTAAATGCGGTGATTTATTTCAAGTGGACCGTTTTTGTACAAAATTAGAATTACGGAATGCAAGCTTAAAACATCGAAATATAGAGGTAATTAAAAATGTAAATAAATTTAAATCTACATCACAATTTTATTTGTAATAGTGGAGAATTACTTCATAACCCCGAAGAAGGATTCTATTTTATAACCAATGACAACTGCATAGCAATATACGAGTGGGTTGGAAGTCCATTCGAAAAACTCCTGAAGACCTCAATTGAGAAAGAAGAACAACGTATATATTTTACGGCAAGCGACCAGATTAGAAGGAAGTTTGCTAATAAATCTTTATTATATTTTTAATTTGGCATGAATAGCGAATTTTTTTAAGTGAAAACGAGAACTTTTCCTATACTTTAACCCTTTTTAACTACTTATCCTTGTGAAGCTGGCATTTCTGCTATGGTTGCACTAAAAGCAAAATATAGATCCTAGCTCAATATAGAAAAAGAATTGAGAATGGCCAATTACAACACCTAGCATCTTACGAAAAGATATTCTCTGTGAGAGTGGCTTAGGTAGTGTTTTATATGTACCTACTGGTGTGATCTTTTGTTTTGTATTCTATAACGTATTTGATGTGTTTGAATCGTATTTACTTTCATTTTTTCATAAAAAGTTTTTTTCTGAGATTTTTGCTCCATTCTTCACACACTTTCGTCACCCATAAAACAGGACAACTTTTCAAAATTCTTTATACGTACCGCATTCAATAGATATGGAAAAATCTTTCGCTTTGATAGCGATCTAAGTGGAGGATTCATTTTTAAAGTATAATCCATGAATTGTAAATAAACCAACGTTTTCAAAGGGCGGTTTTATTGGGCTGTAGTTTACCTTCCATATGATATTCTATTTGGAGAAATATTTCGAGTTACTTACCATACACCATGCACGCACAACTATGTTTCGTAAAAACGGTAATCGATCAGTTGTGCATTTGCAGAACTAGGTATACTGTGTCCAGTAAGCATTAAATAATTAAAACTAAAACGATTATTATAATGAGACAAGATAAACAGGTAAATTCCTACATTTGCAATGTACACAATTATGTATTACCGTCACCAAACTTATTTTATATCGTTAATTAATGCTAGCCTAATGAACAGTAATAAAATGTCTAGTTCCATACAAATCAACATAGAATTAAAGGTAAGTTATGTATTTTTGCTGCTCAACTTATAATATAATTTAGAATACTTTTTGAGTAGACGCTGTAACTTTTTTGTGTATTGTTTATTGTTCCAATTCTGTATCTGTATCTGTGCGTGAGTAAACGAAATTGGTCAGGTTGAACTTAGCGGAAAAATAATACAAAGGAACAGAGGCGGATGGCCATATGGCATACCTAGTAAATGTCCGTCCGGTGCGCTGGTGCCCGAATACGCCTCCGGTGCTATTAAAAAATTTACGAATTTACGCGAATAACGTATAGTAAAAATGTTCTGCGAAAAATACCCCATACTAGGTTAGGATGGTGTAAGTTTTATCATTGAAAAGTAAACCGTATATAAATGTTTTTACAAATTAGCAACAGGATAGTAGGAACAAAAACGTAGGCCTATTTTTATTCGTTAATAGTACGGTGCCACGAACCGCGCAACATTCGATTTGCTGCTGTAAGATTGTTTGCCAATGGTTTATTAATTTCTTAATATTTAAGCTTGTATTTATTTGGATATTATGTGAAGAAGAGCTACAGTTTGTTACATGCCAAAATTGGCAATGCACATTTTTAGATTTAGATTTAATTTGTAAATACATTCCCGCGTATTTTTTAAAGTAAAACTTGTCAACTTTCGTTATTCCGGACAGTCGCGTTTGCGCAAGAGAATGCGCAGGTGCGGGTAGTGTCGAAAGCGGGCATTAAGCCACGAGACCTGAAGCCAAGAACATCCATCTGTGTTGTGTGTGTGTCTTTTCTCTTTGTAGGCATGTAGGCATATCTTTACCTTTTGTGTACCTCTACCTGGTGTTCCTTCATTCCTCTACGAGTACAAAAGAGACAGGAAGAACGGATTGGCAATTTACAACTTAGCAATGGTGTAACCTAACCCACAAAACATGATGGACCCTGAGATTTAGCTACAAAATACCATCCACGTGAGTACTTTGCTTTACGTATATTGTGTATGTAAATTGACTTTAAATGTGCATGAAAATTTGACTATTGCATCATACTTAAAACGTGGTGATACGTTTATAGCAATTACGCGTTTACAACAAGTTCACCTGCACACAGTCCACTTTAGCGGCCTATTTTGGTCTCCGCCAAGACGCGATTTTTTGTTACCTGGTAATTATAATTTTGCCTAACTCCTGCCATACCTATCAAAGTAGTAATCTGTATTTTTCTGTTTTGAGTACCATAAAAGCTATTTAAAATAGCTATAAAATGGAAAAAGAGTCAAAGAAAATGGATGGCGCCGAAAGACAGCGAAACAAAAATAGAAGATTTGAAAAAAGTACGAAGAAATTCGTAAGGTTAGATACGATGTTCAAATTACAGGAAAATGTCAATCCAATTCACGTCGCTTGTACTGCCCCTACTTTAAATGCAATTCCTGATACAGAAATTACTGAAAAAATGCAACCTAGCAAGAGTGCCATTATTACTTCAAATACTCAACACAGTTCTAATGATCGGCCTGCTCAAGAAATACCCTTGGTTATTAGCAACGAGAGTGATAAAGTCGAACATAATAACGTAACAGATGAAATGCCAACACTTGCTGAATTCAAACAGACTATAAATGACAAATCTACTGGTACAGATCAGCAGGAAAATCCTAAAGCTCCTGAATCCTGTTGCGCTTTTTTTCAAAACGGCTTGATCTTTTATTGTATTAGTTAGATTCACGGGGTTTTTAAACCCCGCACAGAATTTTCCAGTATTATTATGTCTAATATAAGCGAGTTATGTATCCCCAATTTATCTATATATTAAATAATAGAATCTAATAGGAACTTATTAGAAATTGTTAAAGAAATCATAAGTCAATTGCAACAATGTAGTACAAGAATAAACCAGACAGGTTATTAATAGTTCATGAGAACGGATGAAATACAAAGTATTACAGACGATAGTGACACTGCAGGTGGCAGGTCACAGACAGTTAAGATATCGCAATTACCTAGAAAGTAAGATTGTAACAATGTAACAAAGTATAGAATTAAGAGTAAAGCATACATGAGATCTGCAAGTACCCACAGCCATGTGAGGGGGGTAGGAACATATAAAAAATCCGGGAGCTCAAGGACCCGACAGTCTG
This sequence comes from Platerodrilus igneus, assembly GCA_036346225.1. Classification (NCBI taxonomy): domain Eukaryota; kingdom Metazoa; phylum Arthropoda; class Insecta; order Coleoptera; family Lycidae; genus Platerodrilus; species Platerodrilus igneus. The sequence goes on along the minus strand of JARFIW010000139.1, from coordinate 13,853,881 downwards.
TCAAAGTATTCAGCTTTAGGATTGCAGTTTGCTTAGGCGACTCACAATATTAGTTCAATTAATTAATTAATTTTAATTAAAAATTAAAATCAGTTTGTCAAAATTGCACATTAATTTCTGTATCAATTAAAATAAATTTGTTATGTTTTGGAAGTGTTTTTTTAAAAACGCAGCTGCCAAGGTACGAACCTTAACTGGCGCAGCCGTACGGATGTCAAAAGGGCACTAAGCATTCAAAAATCGGAAACTGATGACCAAGAATTTCAAATCGCAATTTTGGCAGAACCCAAAGATACACAAATCAATCGAATCCAACAAACCAAACCAACGTGGAGAACGTACAAGCATCGACAAAGTTCATGAAACCATTGAAGAAATTAATGTAAGTTCATTTCCTTAAACCAAATTGATTTTTACAAATTATTGATATTTGCTAGTATAAGAAAATTCAAAATTTTTTTATGTAGAGAATTTTTATTTTATACCATTTAACGAAAATAATTCACTTATAAGTTAAGGGAATTGTTTTTAAACACGAAAGATTATTTTAAAGCAAAAAGACTTCATTTTAAAGAGATTTTAAAGCAAAAGAGAATTTGTTTCGAAACGAGAGAATTTTTAGAACAAAAAGGTACAAACAGTTATTACAATTATTAAATAAACCGATCCAAAAATACTGGCGCACAATTATTAAATTAATACCAAACGTAACTGAAATACGAATAATTATTAATGCGAAAACGCAACGGTTTAATCCAGCAAACGTAGAAATAGAACGTAATTAACTCCATCATTTAATACCAAAAGCTTAAACGCAATTCTTATAAACAAGCAATAACAGAAACGATTTATTCCAAGCTTAAACTTCATCAAAATCCTACAATTAAAACAAGCGTGCAATTCCTACATAAGATAAGACCGGAAATTAGCAGTGAATAAAACATCATTCATCCAATGCAACGTTATTAAAAGCTATTTGAGTACGAAAAGCTAAGTATAGCAAAGCAACAACTAAAAAGATTCGTTCGCAATATAAGTATAACGAAATACAATTATTAAACGTAACACTTATGCAGTAATTATTTAATTAATGAATTAAAAACGCAAACTATTAATCCTCACACCAACTAAAAACAACACTTTTCAGAAAAGTATTAATAACTCCAATAAACATAATTGCATATTATACAAAATCATTTACGCAATTAAATTTATTACGAGACTAAATTACATTTTCAAGTAGACATAAAACCTTATCGTATTAATTATAAAGACAATTATTACAACAAAACGGTAGACTGAAAAATTGCAAACTTTATATTTAACACCTAAGGTGAGGGGACAAAGTAACATTGTATTAATTATAATAGACAACATTGAACAAAGCAATTAACTAAAAACTTGCATTCAAGGTGACGAAACAATAATCACAGAGGAAACATCCTAGACAGTTATAAAATTACAATCACCCACAGATAAAAGGTAACTATCACAGGCTTAATAAAATCAGCAGAATTAAAAACAAAAAAGTTGTAACTGACGCGAGGTATAATAATTACCGCGAACTTATTGACTAACCTCGAAAACCTTTCAGAAAGCAAACTTACGATAAAATTAACGTCCGCGAAATAAAAATAAACAAAATCAAGACTACAACAACTAACCAGACATTATCGAGCATAAATCCCAATAATTAATTACCGCACCGTGTAACTAAGTACAAATATAAGTAACTACGATTCTTTAAATAACTCAACATACTTCAACCTAAAAATTAATAAACCGAACCAAAAGTAACAGTACAGACCGCGAAATAAATTTCAATTTTTATAAAATTTGAAACTGAGCAAAAGCGAAAGCAACCCTTAACCAAAATGAGTTTAGACATGAAGATTTATTTTGAGACGATCCCAATCTTCAATGGAGAGCAAGCTCACCTCGGGAATTTTATGTCGGAGCATGCGAAATATTTTTGAAAACCTTCTATAAACCCAGAGATAACGAAAGAAATGTATTACTCTTACGCTTGGTAATAAGTAAGCTGACCGGACGGGCACTAACACTAATTGTCAGCCGAGACGATCTAGAAGAATGGCAGGACTTTAAACGCATACTAGTTGCATATTTTGATTACCAACGTAATATAAAATGCCTTGTACGAGACCTGATAAACCTCAGAATGTAAAACAACCAATCCTCGTATCAATTCGGAATGAAATTCCAAGACGTGAAAAGTCTAATCCTAACGAAAATAAAAATCGAAGAACCCGATCAAAATATTCGACATTTAAAAACAAAAATGTATGACGAAATGGCACTGGACACATATATAAACGCTATCAGATAAGATCAGATTCCAACGTCCCCAAAACCTAAAAGAAGCCATGAACATAATAATATAATGTAATGTATTACCGAAACAGACTGTACAATCCCAACACAAATAAAAGTTACTCACCAATAAAAACTATACAAGCCGCGAGACAAACAATCCACCAACAAAAATTCACACCCTTCAATGCACAAACAAATCAACCGCGAATTAATAACCCAAATTTCAACAATACGAATTTTAATAATCAATATAAACATTTTTCAAAACCAATGTTCAACCCAAATTTTACAAAACCCGCATTTCAACCAAGATTCAACTAAAACGCAAATCAACAAAGACCAGCATTCAGCGCGAACACAATTAGAAATACATCAATGGCAAATCACAAGAACAATCCTAATAACTATTACAAACCAACGCCCATGGATACCTCATTTGGTAACACCAGACAAAATACCAAAATAACACACATCCGACCAAACCCTCATCAAAAACGCAATTTTACATCGGAAGAACTATTTCGTCAAGAAGTAGAAAAATTTGACAATAACCAGAATAATTACATTCACCCAAGTACGAACGATGAATCAAACCATGTAGAAACTTATGAACGCGACGAACTATACGAAACTTACGAAGAGGACGACGAAGAAAACGTGTGCTCAAATTTTCAGATAGACCGATTCATAAACGACCAAACTTAGTAAACTTAAATAACATAAATCACTTAGTACTACTATATTCAGGGTTTCCTATTTCTTACACGTTGTCAACCGAGTAAACCGAAATTACTGAAGAAATGCAACCTAGCACGAGCGCCATTATTACTTGAAATACTCAAATCAGTATCAGTGATCGGCTTGTTCAAGAAATACCCTTGATTATCAGCAGCGAGAGTGAGTAACTAGAACATAATAACAGAAATTTTGATGCCAATACTTGGTGAATTCAAACAGACCATAAATAACAAAATTACTCGGTATAGTTCAGCAATAAAATCCTAAAACTCCTGAATCCTGTTGCGCTTTTTTTCAAAACGGCTTCATCTTTTATTGTATTAGATGAGAGGTAAAATGGAGGTCCCGTGTGAGTGTTGTCACGCACGTTAAAGATCCCTACCTTGCTTGGAACAGCAATGGTTCGGCAAAATCCCAAATTTTCTAGGTAAAAAAAATTTGCTTGCTGGCCAATGTAGTACCTTCGGGTGTAGCATTGGAAAATTACATATAGGGCCATCTATCATTTGCGAGTTGGAATGCAGGGATTGTCCGCGAAACTTGATGGCATTAGTCAAAAGTTTTTTCTTGGGGCGATTGGCACATGTTGAGATTCCAAGGGAAATTGTATCACGAGAAGAGGAAAGGGGATGTCTGCGAGAGTTGTGCTTTGGTCTCTTATTTTGGTACATGGGAACATTTTTAGGGACAAATTGCCCAAAAGATGCACTATTATTGGGTTTGTAGATAATATACTTTTAATTATCAGGACTAGATTGTTAGTGGAGATACGAACGACACCGAGCGAGGCGTCGAGCAGGTTGCACGAATAGTTACAGGAGGTCAAGTTGAAATTCAACACGTCGAAGTCGGAGGCGCTTTATTTTGGATTAAAATGGGACATCAACCCCTTAGGCGAGGGGAAAAGGAAATCATAACATACGCCGGCGTCAAGTTAGACAACAAATTGAATTGCAAGGCGCATGTGCAGTATGTCAAAAACAAGGGCAGCGAGATATTAACTAGAATGATGGAGGCAGAAAAGATAAAGTGGAGATCCAGAGGCGAAACCTTATGGTCTTCGAAGAAGCAATCGATCCGGTGATGTTTAATGCGGCTTCTGTTTGGGCGAATGACTGCAAGTTCGGGGATGTCTGACAACTGACGAGCGTTCAGTACATAACAGCGGTCAAGGCGGCGAGGGCGTACAGGATCACATCCACGGAGACGGTCTTGTTGATTAGTAGCATTCTTCCAAACGAATTCGTCGTCAGGGAGATTATAAACAGGAAATTTCTCAATATGGGGAAAAAGCGGAAAGTCGTCGAAAGTCTTGGGAAGTTGACAGGAAAATCGTTATTTCTGAATTAAGGCATCCGGATGATGTCAAGGGGAACGAGTTTGTTGAAGACGATGTGGGTGTAAGGGTTTATATTGATGGTTCACGAATGGACGATGGACATGCAGGAGCGGTGTTCGCTGCATATATAAAAGAGGGAAACGTTTTAATTGCAAACTAAACTTGAGTTTTAGAGCACAATCTGTGGCTGCGACTTGGTAGCTATAAGAAACGCTATAAAGTTCGTCAACAATCACTCGGGCACCAGTGGGTTCTCTATTATTTGCGATAGCAAATCGGTTCCGACTGCTCTCGCAAACACCAAAACTTCAACGGATCTTCAAGAGGACATTGGGAAGATTGTGCACACGGCACTTGGGTTTTGGGATTTAAAGGTTTATTGGGTTAGGTCGCATAACGGCAATCGAGGAAACGATAGAGCAGATGAGCTGGCCAAAAGCCGTAGAAGGAAGTTTCTTACATTGTATTCTTCGGTACCGAGGCGCTAATTAGGAAAATCTGACAGTGGGAAGAGAGGTGGAACAGCGTTGCCACGGGCAGGTTCATACACAAATTTATACCCAGCATAGAAGCTAGAGATAGGATTGAGATGAAGTTCGACCATAAGATGGTGTAGATGTAAACAGGGCACAGGGCTCTGTAAGCCCATATGCGATGATTCGGATTGACCGAGAATGACCGCTGCGAACGCGGCGAAGGTGCAGAAAGCTCCGAGCATGTGCTATTTAACTGTGCACTAGAGATATGACTAACAGAGGGTTGGCGGACAAGAAACTAGCCATCGAGGGGCTAGAATGGCCAAAGAGCCTGAAAGAAGTCCAAAGAGTCGCTTACCAGAAGGCGTTCTGGGTAGCCTTGAAGGAGTTTACGAGAAGGGTCGCGAGACTGGACGCCGAGAACTGGGTGTAAATCGTGAGAGAGGGAGAGGTGCCTAAATTTTGGGGTTAGAAGTAGTTTAATTTAGAAGACTTGGCATACATTTTATGGCACGATATAACTTAATTTACAAAAATTAACAATACAAGAACAAAACCCAAAAACAAAACACCTAAATATCTACATATGCATAATTAAATTCAAAGTGAATTAATCACTGTCTTACCTAAACGTGCGGAGCAAAACACCGCGTATTAAATCAAAACTGTAAACATCGGGTTATTAAATAACAAAAATAATCAGAAAACCTAATCAAATAATCCAATTAAACTAAGAAACAAAATTAGAGTGAAACCTCACATCCCTCACCATTTATAAGCGATAGTAATTGTGACCCTCAGGACGTTTAGTGCATACCCACCAGGACCTTAGTGTTGCATAACCATCTTCCTTAAGCAGTGAAATAATTAGACATAAGAAGACGACCTCGGATCCTGGAGAAATTTATATTCGAAGTATTTATAAATATTGTGGCGGCAATTAATTTTTTACGATCACGTTTCAGTGTGATAGCGTTAACCGAAATAATGCCTATGCAAGTGCATCTGATAATTTTAGTGTTGCTTTTTGCTATTTCTGCACAGTTATATGTCGAATGCTTTATTCAGATATTTATATTCTATTTTTCTTAATCTTCTTTGGGAATTAAACTACTCAGAGTTTTTAAAATCGTCTTTTTTTACGTTTTGGTCCGTGACCTAGGATCGTTGACAAAATAATAATTTTTAAGTTTGACATTTATGACATAAATTGAAGGTGACTTTGATTTATTAATCCTTGATTTGATTACATTAAGTTAAAATTTTAAAGTTTAAAAGAATGAGTGCCTTCAATTTCTGTTGCGCCCTGGGAGCGATTTTGAGGTAGCCAATACACTTGACGTAAATTTAGCTGATTAATTTTTATATAGTTAAATTCATATAGATTCAATTTAACTATATAAAAATTAATCAGCTGATTTCACGTCAAGTGTATTGGCTACCTCAAAGTCGCTCCCAGGACGCAACACAAATTGAAGGTACTCATTCTTCTAAACTTTCAAATTTTCACCTAATGTATTCAAATCAAAGATTAATAAATCAAAGTTACGACGAACTATTAATGGAAAATCAATGGATTAATGAAAATTGACCTAACAAGGGGAGCTATGCATGTTTAAATTCCGATCATTAAATGTGTTTGGGCAACAAGTGCAATATTCAATTTAATTTGGTTTTACCATTTATTTCAAATGAACTGAACGCACGCGCGGTCGAAAACAAGACAATCCTTGCGTGTGTTATCAGGAAGAGTCGAATTTTAAAGTACCTGTAGAGATGTCAACTGTTGGGTCGGAAGTACTCTCGAACCGTCTGATTGTGTGATGTGAGTTGTTGTTTGTTTCCTTTCCTTTTCTTCTCCAAATATCCTCTTACAGCTTCAAGTGATGCCACTGGATCGCTGCTGCTACTGTAACAACCCGATTTTCAATCGCTTTGTTGAGCATAAAATTGTATCATTATTTCTTATATAATGTTACGCTACTGCGTACCAAAACTTAGATTATTATCAGTTGACACAATTTAATTATTACTTGTATATTTCACGAACCGTGGTAGAATAATCTCATATAAGCGAATGCTTCTATATTTTAAAAAGCTTTCGTTTTACATCTACGGTACCTGGGATCGCATAATATTTACAATACAATGTATTGAGAGGGTTAGTTTCTGGTATTTAAACATATGGTGCGGCCTATGGCCGCAGGACCGGACGAATTCATTGGGGTTTTTGCAGGAATGTGGTTGCAGATGTAAAGAAACAGCAATGATTCTCGGCTTTTTTTTTGTGTGTCTTTGGGGAAAGACGTGTTTATGTGTGTGCTTAGAACACGTAAGTACTTATTTTGTTTGAAAGGACATTTATTTTTAATAATGCAAGTAACCCTTTGCTATAAATTTCCTTCTGATACTACATCGATTTATGTAGACCATTATTGAATTGTAACGAGTTAACCTGAGTATTAATTCTGGGTACCGGTATACATACATTATCGGGCCTGTCAAATAATTGTTACTTCTTTATGAACAACGTTGCCCGCGAAGTTATTTTGTTGTTTTGTGTTATGAATATTTACAAATGGTTGGTTACAAAGACTTTTCATTGTTGTTTTTCTTTGTAAAAGTAAGAAATGGTTTAACACAAGATGTACAGCATTAATATATTTTTATAAATAACGTTTCGCTTTTATACTATACTTACAAATACTTTTTGTAATATATTGCATCTGTGCACAATATTAATTTTATTTGTATAATTTTAAAATAGATTCTTGTACTTTTTGTATTAAACGCTGATGCAGACATTTGATAAGGTGTGGTATTGCGTCTATTTGGAATTTTAGTTCTGTTTTATCAATTAGCATAGTTGCTTGTAAAACAAGTAATCTGTAAACAATTAAAATAGGATATGCAATCTTATTAGTGCTTTTGTTAAATTAATTAAAGGTATTAAGTTAATCATAGTTAGGCTAAGGTTAGGTATATGTGACGACGTGCACGTCCCAAGATAACAATTAGGTTAGATAGAGTTACGTTATTTTATGTCGGAATAGTGGGCCCTGTAGGCCTTATTGTATTTCGAGTTCCAGACTGTTTAGTTATTTGTTTATACATGCTTTTCCTGACAGTCGATGGTATAATAAAATGTTATTGCTTTTTCTAAACTACGAGTTTATTTCATGATTACTTTTATTAGGTATCAGTGCCTTTCCGCTTATTGGCGCCCATGTTTATTATGAATTGCTAATATATGTATTGATGATTTTTATCCATATCGCATCTTTGGTAAGTACAAGCAAGGTTTTAGTTAAGAGTTTGAACCACGACCTACGCCGCTGAGTTTAGTCTGCCTGGCCTTAATTAACCGTCTTGACTGGTCTTTACAGACCCTCGACGGACGGTTGATTAGGTAATTATTACACTACCACCATCGGTATGTCTTTGACTTTGTTTACGTTTTTCTGCTATAAACTGTTCAACCATTTACGTATTTCCTCATGGAAGGAAAATTATTAAATTTACTGCCGTGCGTTGTTATACAAAAACCTACAAAATGTATATATACATACGACATAATTAAATACAAGTAAATCAGAAAAATCTCCAAGCGTATGAAATGAATGATAATAAGGATTTATGCCCTTGTGGTAAAGAAAATATTTCTGAGCAGTGGATTCAATGTAACACATGTTCAATTTGGTATCTCTCTATCTGTGCTGGACTTAATGATGAAGAAGTTAAGCAGCTTGGTTTGCCTGATGGCACTTGGCTCTGACCTAAATGCGACGCTTCTTCAAGCATGTAGCCTTCAACTTCGACTTCTTCCTCTGGAATGATACCATGCTCCTACTGTTCCGATTCCCTCTCTCATAAAAAATACAATGGAGAAAGGGGTCTCAAAATTCACAAAAGTCATACTCACCGAAATCTACTCGTATCGCAATCGTATTTGCCTTCATCGGCATATATCATTGATCAAATAGTAAATATGAATAGTTCAATCAAATTCCCAAAGGTGCTAGATTTGCTGCCGCTCTAAAACTAGCAGCAATTTATGACACTTGTACAACTACCCTCGTGGACCTCCGCTTTCACCTTTGGTTTATCTTCCCTTTGTGTCCCTTTTTCTCCAAGAACAAATCCTTAGCATTCTGGTGAAAGAAAATATTAACGGAATTTCCTCCTTTCCTTTGAAGATTAAAACTAAAAACACGAGCTTATTCAACCGAGCAATATCTTAGGTCAGTGAGGGTGACATCAGTGGTGCCGTGAAAATTCTTCCTTCTACAGATGGCTCCTGTCAACAGAGACACATATGATAAACTCGTGAATAAACATCCGGAGGCGCCTTCAACTTTAAATCTTCCGAGTCCATCTGAAAATGTGGAATCTATATTGATTTTCGAAAAGGATGTGTGACAAGTAATATTTAGCTTTTTAAGTGGGTCAGGATCAGGAATTGACGGAATTCGTCCACTGCATCTAAAGGATCTGATTTGCTCTGGAAATGGTGAGGCTGGATCAAGGTTCCTGACCTCCTTAACTAAATTCTGCAATTTTCTTCTGGGTATTCAAGTAAATAAATTGATTACACCTGTCCTTTACGGAGCAAACGTTTGCGTCCTCAATAAAAAAGATGGCGAAATTCACCCTATTCCTGTTGGTATGACTGTGCGCAGACTGACAGCAAAACTTGAATTTTACGCAGTTGAAGATAAACTGGCCACAAAGTTAAGATTACTCCAACTTGGAATCGCTACGAGAGGTGGCTGCGAAGCAATAGTCCATTCAACTAGAACCTGTTTGGACCTCAACCAAAAGCGAAACAAAGTTCTCTTGAAAATAGATTTCAAAAACGCCTTTTTACGGTTGACCGGAATAGGCTTCTTCACGCTGTGAAAGAAATAGTGTCTGAACTTTTGTCTTTGATTTGGCAAGCATATCTAACCCAAACTCACCTTACTTTCGGAAAATGGACAATACCCTGGAGGTCCTGGACCTTTTTGCCTTTCTATTCACCCAGTAATCGAATCGTTGACATCAGTGTTAGTTATGTTTTACTTGGACGATGGAACTATTGCTGGCGAACTGGAATCTGTACTCAAAGACTTTATCACGATAATTAAAGAATGCGGAAAGTTTGGACTCATTGTGAATCCTTCGAATGCGAATTACACTTTGTTGGGAAATATGACTCCTCCATTCATTAACATTTCGATACTATATCGACTGGAATAAAAATCATAGCCGATGTATTTCTGCTTGGTTCTTTAATCACTCCAGGATCTTGTGCCAGCATTTATGATTCAAAAATTGCCGAAATGGATCTCCTCTTCAAAAGACTTAAATTACATGGATTACTATCTTCTACGCCATTGTTTTGTAAAACCCAAATTGATTTATTTAATGCGGACGTCGCCTCTTTGGCTTTCAAATTCTTTTATACAAGAAATTGATAACAAAATTAAAACAACTACGGAGTTTTTAATCAATTGTTCTCTATCAACGGAACAATATTTACTTACTTCACTTTCCATCCGTAATGCTGGCATTGGCATCCGTCGAATAGATAGTTATTTATTATACAAGGGAAAAAAGTACTAGATTTTAGCTCGAGGTTGTGTTTGTCTCCCGACGCGAAGCGATGGACAAACACTGAGAGCTAAAATCTACTTTACCCGCGTATAATACACTATTTTCTGTGACTGGCAAAACAATGATTTAATATTTAAAAAAATATTACCAATTATATTAAAGTCAAAAAATCAATCTATGTCAAATTTGAAGTTTCAAACAGGTAGGCTGATGTACTTATAGGGACAGTTAGATCTGCGTTGCTAAGGAAACCTTTAAAGTAATCAAATATCTGTCAATTTAATTTTGCGAGTGGTTACAAAAATTGCGAACTTAAGTTGTTTATATCGATTGTTTTGAATATTCAAAATTCAAAAATGGACAGTACTGATTCAGAAGTTTCTCTTACTCCACCGGAATTGGTAGAGGCAGCGAAAGTAGCATCAATAAAATTATTGCCAGCTAAATCACGAAAAATTTACGAAACTGCGTATTCAAGATTCATGGAATGGAAGGCGAAAAGACATGTAGTTCTTACTCGGAGACGGTGTTATTGGTTTATTTTTCGGAACTAGCGCAACAACAAAAGCCATCAACAGTGTGGTCGAATTATTCAATGATAAAAAGTATGTTACAAGTCAATAATAACGTAGACATTTCAAAATATTGCAAACTAATTACGTTTCTGAAACAAAATGGGAAAGGTTACATGCCCAAAAATCTGCAATATTTACGAGTACACATATTAGTGATTTTTAAATAATGCTCCTGATGAAGTTTATTTATTGGTCAAGGTTGTTGTTGTATTTGGGATTGCAGGAGCCTGTCGAATATGTGAAATTAGCCAGGTAACATTAGATGATATTGAAGACGTGGAACGTCATTAATTGTGAAACTTAAGCAAACAAAGAATGATGTAAATAGGAGATTTATAGTTACTGAAGAATATATTAAATTTTACAGAATGTACATGGCACTTCGTCCAGCAGCACAAGGATCGCCGCCTGTTTTATGCATATCGCAATGAAATGCGTCAATCAAGTTGTGGGTAGAAATCAGTTTTATAAGGTACCTGAAATAGTAGCCAATTTTCTTCGACTTAAAATGCTAAGTCATATACAGGTCATGCATTTCGAAGATCGTGTCTGCTACACTTTTTAGTTGAATCTGGGGAGACTTGATGACACTAAAGAAACATGGTGGTTGGAAGTCATCAATGGTCGCTGAAGGGTATGTTGATGAATCGATAGTGCACAAGACAGAAATAGCTAAGAAACTGTTTAGTTTGTGTGGCAGTGCATCAGCTGAAACAGAATCAATTTCGAACAAGTACATCAACGGCAGTTGTGTCAGTGGCACAAAATATTATTTCAAATCAAGAAAATTCCACTGTAGAGCATTCCTAATTGTTCAAAAACATGTCTTTCAGGCAATGTACATTTAATAACTGTACTTTTAACATTAAGGAAACTTGTAAACTAAATTATATTATTTAAATGATTCTAAAATTAAATATCTTCGTGTTCTTACTTATTTGCACTTACCAGAAAAAAGTACTCATTTTTCGGGAAAAATTTTTTATATAAAGTGACATTTTGTTACCTGTCAAGAAATATTAAATGTCACATTTTTTCCCGTCGCAGAAAAAGATCTTTATTTGTCAGCCTTCTTATCTTCATTGCATGGAATCTGGAATCTCGTCAAATTGATGTTAAGATTACCTGATGATGAGACTCAGATCTCATATTTGAATGAAGCAATGGCATATTGGTCACTATTGAATCCTGATTTGATTCCTATTCCAGTCCTATCTGTACAGCGAATATGGGATAATATCAACGTGGATAGAATTTCTGCAAATATAAGAACCTTTTCTGATTGGCAAAAAGCTATTACGCTTGCTTTAGAGAAGTCTGAATCAAATGATTGGCTAACTACACTCCCTTTTCATTCTGTCGGAACACTCTTGGATTACCAATCATTTAGAATTTCAATCGGACTTCGTCTTAGGTGCAAGCTTTGCATTCTACACACCTGTTTTTGTGGGGAAGAAATAAATGAATATGGGCATCACGGCCTAAGCTGCTCAAAAAGTGCGGGACGACATTACACACATCAGGAACTGAACAACATCATCATGCGTAGTCTTGGATCTATTAAAATACCAAGCTGTTTGGAAACCCTGAACTTTTAGAGAGGATGGACAACGTGCCGATGGGATGACATAAATTCCATGGGAGAATGGTCAGTGCTTAATTTGGGACGCCACTGTATCTGACACACTTGCCGCTTCTTATATGTATACTTCATCAAAGGAAGCGGGTATAGTAGCAAAGAACGATGCCGCTTCGAAAGTCAGGAAGTATGGCTCTGTTCAAGAATACAATTTAATTTTTCTTCCATTTGCCTTTGAAGCTTTGGGACCCTGGTGTGATGAAGCCCTTCAATTCAAGAACGAACTTGCAGGTTTATTAGCTGGTGAACCGAAATCTCATTAATATGTTGTTCAAAGGATAGGAATCACCATTCAGAGAGAGAATGCAATTTCAGTCATGGGAACCTTTCCTCACTCTGAAACTTTTTCCGATATTTTTTGAATTTTGAATTTTGGAATCATATTGAACTTTCCGATTTTAAATGAAGCAAGATGTAATGAAAATTATTTTATTATTTGAAAGAAAATAGAATGCAGTTTTATTTTATTATGATTTGAAAATGATATCTTCTAAATGTCTACCTCCATTGTCCAAACACTGACGGAGCCTTTCCTGGAAGTTCTCTATGACTATGTAAATCATATTTAGAGGAATAGCATTAATTTCTTCGGTGATGGCAGTCTTCAGTTCATCGATAGTTCGAGGACGATGGTTGTACACCTTTTTCTTGAGGTAACCCCAAAGAAAAAAATCGCATGGGGTTAAATCAGGCAATGGGGGGAGGGGGAGCACCCAATGTCGCCTCGCAAAAACATACGACGACCGGGAAACATTTGCCTTAGAAGTTCCATTAAATGATGCGATGTATGGGCCGTAGCACCATCTTGTTGAAATCAAATGTTTTCATTTTTATGGTCTTGCAATAATTCATCCACCGTTGGTTTCAAAAAAATTTCGAACATGTGACAATACCGAGCAGAAGTCACTGTTACAATTTCACTATTTTTTTCAAAAAACTAGGGACCCCACACACCAAAGTCTCCAACAGCGTACCACAATGTTACTCGAGGGCTGTGGAGTGGTCGTTGGTGAAGTTTCCGAGAATTATTCTCTGCGCAATAGTGAAAATTTTGTTTACTAAGTTCCAGCCAGGTGAAAATGAGCTTCATCACTAAAGATCAAAACAGTAGTACGAGGAATACTATGCAGAATGTCACGGCACAATTTTTTCGTGTGTCAAAGTATCTGTCACTTAACTCTTGCACTAATTGCATCTTGTATGGGTGCAATTAAAGGTCTCTATGGAGGATTTTTCTGACACTACTGGCAGATAATCCCAGTGAAGCGGCGTGTTTACGAACAGATCGCTGGGGTAACTGTTGAATTGAAGCCCCTACTCCATTCACGTTTTCTGTTGAAGTTGAAGCCCTAGTTCGGCCTACTGGTTTTCTTTTTAATGTCGAAGATGTCGCTCTAAAATTAGTTACTCAATTCCTATTTGTTGGTCCAGTGGGGATGGGATCGTGACGACCAACAGCAAAGTGTACACGAAACGCACGCTGTGTTGTGATCACTGATTCACCATTTCGAATAAACTCTTCCACCACGAACGCTCGATGTTGGCCCGACCAAGCCACTGCTCACAGTGAAAACTGCCTGCCAATTTTCTTCGACTTAAAAATGCTAAGTCATATACAGGTCATGCATTTCGAAGATCGTCTGCTACACTTTTAGTTGAATCTGGGGAGACTTGATGACACTAAAGAAACATGGTGGTTGGAAGTCATCAATGGTCGCTGAAGGGTATGTTGATGAATCGATAGTGCACAAGACAGAAATAGCTAAGAAACTGTTTAGTTTGTGTGGCAGTGCATCAGCTGAAACAGAATCCAATTTGCGAACAAGTACATCAACGGCAGTTGTGTCAGTGGCACAAAATATTATTTCAAATCAAGAAAATTCCACTGTAGCAGACATTCCTAATTGTTCAAAAACATGTCTTTCAGGCAATGTACATTTAATAACTGTACTTTTAACATTAAGGAAACGTAACTTATACATAATAAAATATTCTAAAATTAAATATCTTCGTGTTCTTACTTATTTGCACTTACCAGGAAAAAGTACTCATTTTTTTCCCGGGGAAAAAAGTAATTTTATATAAAGTGACATTTTGTTACCTGTCAAGAAATATTAAATGTCACATTTTTTCCCGTCGCAGAAAAAAGATCTTTATTTGTCAGCCTTCTTATCTTCATTGCATGGAATCTGGAATCTCGTCAAATTGATGTTAAGATTACCTGATGATGAGACTCAGATCTCATATTTGAATGAAGCAATGGCATATTGGTCACTATTGAATCCTGATTTGATTCCTATTCCAGTCCTATCTGTACAGCGAATATGGGATAATATCAACGTGGATAGAATTTCTGCAAATATAAGAACCTTTTCTGATTGGCAAAAAGCTATTACGCTTGCTTTAGAGAAGTCTGAATCAAATGATTGGCTAACTACACTCCCTTTTCATTCTGTCGGAACACTCTTGGATTACCAATCATTTAGAATTTCAATCGGACTTCGTCTTAGGTGCAAGCTTTGCATTCTACACACCTGTTTTTGTGGGGAAGAAATAAATGAATATGGGCATCACGGCCTAAGCTGCTCAAAAAGTGCGGGACGACATTACACACATCAGGAACTGAACAACATCATCATGCGTAGTCTTGGATCTATTAAAATACCAAGCTGTTTGGAAACCCCTGAACTTTTTAGAGAGGATGGACAACGTGCCGATGGGATGACATAAATTCCATGGGAGAATGGTCAGTGCTTAATTTGGGACGCCACTGTATCTGACACACTTGCCGCTTCTTATATGTATACTTCATCAAAGGAAGCGGGTATAGTAGCAAAGAACGATGCCGCTTCGAAAGTCAGGAAGTATGGCTCTGTTCAAGAATACAATTTAATTTTTCTTCCATTTGCCTTTGAAGCTTTGGGACCCTGGTGTGATGAAGCCCTTCAATTCAAGAACGAACTTGCAGGTTTATTAGCTGGTGAACCGAAATCTCATTAATATGTTGTTCAAAGGATAGGAATCACCATTCAGAGAGAGAATGCAATTTCAGTCATGGGAACCTTTCCTCACTCTGAAACTTTTTCCGATATTTTTTGAATTTTGAATTTTGGAATCATATTGAACTTTCCGATTTTAAATGAAGCAAGATGTAATGAAAATTATTTTATTATTTGAAAGAAAATAGAATGCAGTTTTATTTTATTATGATTTGAAAATGATATCTTCTAAATGTCTACCTCCATTGTCCAAACACTGACGGAGCCTTTCCTGGAAGTTCTCTATGACTATGTAAATCATATTTAGAGGAATAGCATTAATTTCTTCGGTGATGGCAGTCTTCAGTTCATCGATAGTTCGAGGACGATGGTTGTACACCTTTTTCTTGAGGTAACCCCAAAGAAAAAAATCGCATGGGGTTAAATCAGGCAATGGGGAGGGAGCACCCAATGTCGCCTCGCAAAACATACGACGACCGGGAAACATTTGCCTTAGAAGTTCCATTAAATGATGCGATGTATGGGCCGTAGCACCATCTTGTTGAAATCAAATGTTTTCATTTTTATGGTCTTGCAATAATTCATCCACCGTTGGTTTCAAAAAAATTTCGAACATGTGACAATACCGAGCAGAAGTCACTGTTACAATTTCACTATTTTTTTCAAAAAACTAGGGACCCCACACACCAAAGTCTCCAACAGCGTACCACAATGTTACTCGAGGGCTGTGGAGTGGTCGTTGGTGAAGTTTCCGAGAATTATTCTCTGCGCAATAGTGAAAATTTTGTTTACTAAGTTCCAGCCAGGTGAAAATGAGCTTCATCACTAAAGATCAAAACAGTAGTACGAGGAATACTATGCAGAATGTCACGGCACAATTTTTTTCGTGTGTCAAAGTATCTGTCACTTAACTCTTGCACTAATTGCATCTTGTATGGGTGCAATTAAAGGTCTCTATGGAGGATTTTTCTGACACTACTGGCAGATAATCCCAGTGAAGCGGCGTGTTTACGAACAGATCGCTGGGGTAACTGTTGAATTGAAGCCCCTACTCCATTCACGTTTTCTGTTGAAGTTGAAGCCCTAGTTCGGCCTACTGGTTTTCTTTTTAATGTCGAAGATGTCGCTCTAAAATTAGTTACTCAATTCCTAAAAAAAAAAAAAAAAAAAAAAAAAAAAAAAAAAACCCCCCCCCCCCCCCCCCCCCCCCCCCCCCCCCCTCACAGTGAAAACTGCCTGCCATGGCGCGTCTGACTAGCCATCCCCACCCTTCCACTCCCTCGTGTTCGGGCAGTGACCTTGTAAAATCGGAAAGTTTAATATGATTCACCCAGTACTATAATTTTACGTTTTTCTTTTTACCTTTGTTATACGTAATATGTTAAATTAAAAGTGGTAATAAAAAAATGTATGTCATAAATTATTTTGACAACGATCCTAGGTCATGGATGGAAACGTAAATAAAGACGATTTAAAAAATTTCCCAACGAAGATTAAGAAAAAAACAAAACAAACTGCAACAAACATATATCGTTCAATTAGCTTGCTACCGGTGCTGGGGAAAGTTTTGGATCGCGTTATGACTACCCGAATTGAGCACTTAGTGCGTGACAGCGGCGGTTTTAATAACCGACAGTTTGGTTTAATGGGGGGAAAGTTGACTATAGACGAATTAGAGTTCGTTGTCGGGGAAATTCAGCAGGCGAGAGATGCCAAGGAGTACTGTGTTGTTGTTGCTTTAGACATTTCAAGAACATTTGATGCTGTCTGGTGGCCATTGATTGTAGGCGGCTCCGTGGCGTAGTTGGTATGTGTGTGACTACTACGCCCTAGGTCCGGGGTTCGAATCCTGACACGGTTCGCTTGAAAATGTTAGGCGAGCATTTTTCACAAAATACACCCTCGTTCGGATGAGAGTTAAAATGGAGGTCTCGTGTGTGAGTGTTGTCACGCACGTTAAAGATCCCTACCTTGCTTGGAATAGCAAGGGTAAGGCAAAATTTCAAAGTTTCCAGGTTAAAAAAGCTGGCTTCCTGGCCAATGTAACACATCACTCAATAAGTCCGTAGGATAACTAAGAAAACACATTTTTGGCGAAATTCGATTTTATTCATCAACATACATTCCTTCAAGAGTGATACAATCAGTCCAACGCCGTTCTAGCATTTCGATACCTTTTTGTAAAACAATTCGTCTTTGGCTTCAAAATAAGCTTCAGTTTCAGCGATCACCTCTTCATCCGAGCCAAATTTTTTCCGGCGAGCATTTTTTCAGGTCTGCGAACAGGTAGTAGTCGCTGGGGCCAAATCTGGAGAATACGGTGGGTGCGGAAGCAATTCGAAGCCCAATTGGTGCAATTTGGCCATCGTTGCGATCGACTTGTGACACGGTGCATTGTCTTGGTGAAAGAGAATTTTTTTCTTCTTCATGTGTGGCCGTTTTTGGCAATTTCTTCCTTCAAACGCACTAATAATGCCATGTAGTATTCGCTGTTGATTCTTCTTCCTTTCTCAAGATAGTCGATGTACAAAATTCCGTGCGCATCCCAAAATACAGACGCCAAAACCTTACCAGCCGACTTTTGCGGTTTTGGCCGCTTTGGACGTGGTTTTCCGGCTGCAGTCTACTCAGCTGACTGCCGATTAGACTCTGGAGTGTGGTGGTGGATCCATGTTTCATCCATTGTCACATACCGACGCAAAAAGTCCTTTTTATTCCGGTTGAACAGCTCCAAACAGCTCTCAGAATCATCGACACGTTGTTGTTTTTGGTCCACTGTGAGCAAACGCGGCACCCACTTTGAGAACAGCTTTCTCATGGACAAATGTTCATGCAAAATAGTGTGCACACTGCCTTCTGATATCTTCAAGGTGTCAGCTATCTCACGCAATTTCACTTTTCTGTTTTCCAAAACGATTCGGTGGACTTTTGATGTTTTCCGGTGTAACCACCTCAATTGGCCTTCCAGAGCGTTCAGCATCGTCAGTTTCTGTACGGCCACGTTTAAAATCAGCAAACCACTTCTCCACCGTTTGCCTCGATGGAGCAGAGCCCGGATAACACTTATCAAGCCATGCTTTGGCTGCGATGGTATTTTACCCATCAAAAGCAATGATAAATCAACACGCGAAATTGCTTGGAATTCAAAAACTAGGGACCCCACACACCAAAGTCTCCAACAGCGTACCACAATGTTACTCGAGGGCTGTGGAGTGGTCGTTGGTGAAGTTTCCGAGAATTATTCTCTGCGCAATAGTGAAAATTTTGTTTACTAAGTTCCAGCCAGGTGAAAATGAGCTTCATCACTAAAGATCAAAACAGTAGTACGAGGAATACTATGCAGAATGTCACGGCACAATTTTTTCGTGTGTCAAAGTATCTGTCACTTAACTCTTGCACTAATTGCATCTTGTATGGGTGCAATTAAAGGTCTCTATGGAGGATTTTCTGACACTACTGGCAGATAATCCCAGTGAAGCGGCGTGTTTACGAACAGATCGCTGGGGTAACTGTTGAATTGAAGCCCTACTCCATTCACGTTTTCTGTTGAAGTTGAAGCCCTAGTTCGGCCTACTGGTTTTCTTTTTAATGTCGAAGATGTCGCTCTAAAATTAGTTACTCAATTCCTATTTGTTGGTCCAGTGGGGATGGGATCGTGACGACCAACAGCAAAGTGTACACGAAACGCACGCTGTGTTGTGATCACTGATTCACCATTTCGAATAAACTCTTCCACCACGAACGCTCGATGTTGGCCCGACCAAGCCACTGCTCACAGTGAAAACTGCCTGCCATGGCGCGTCTGACTAGCCATCCCCACCCTTCCACTCCCTCGTGTTCGGGCAGTGACCTTGTAAAATCGGAAAGTTTAATATGATTCACCCAGTACTATAATTTTACGTTTTTCTTTTTACCTTTGTTATACGTAATATGTTAAATTAAAAGTGGTAATAAAAAAATGTATGTCATAAATTATTTTGACAACGATCCTAGGTCATGGATGGAAACGTAAATAAAGACGATTTAAAAAATTTCCCAACGAAGATTAAGAAAAAAACAAAACAAACTGCAACAAACATATATCGTTCAATTAGCTTGCTACCGGTGCTGGGGAAAGTTTTGGATCGCGTTATGACTACCCGAATTGAGCACTTAGTGCGTGACAGCGGCGGTTTTAATAACCGACAGTTTGGTTTAATGGGGAAAGTTGACTATAGACGAATTAGAGTTCGTTGTCGGGGAAATTCAGCAGGCGAGAGATGCCAAGGAGTACTGTGTTGTTGTTGCTTTAGACATTTCAAGAACATTTGATGCTGTCTGGTGGCCATTGATTGTAGGCGGCTCCGTGGCGTAGTTGGTATGTGTGTGACTACTACGCCCTAGGTCCGGGGTTCGAATCCTGACACGGTTCGCTTGAAAAATGTTAGGCGAGCATTTTTCACAAAAATACACCCTCGTTCGGATGAGAGTTAAAATGGAGGTCTCGTGTGTGAGTGTTGTCACGCACGTTAAAGATCCCTACCTTGCTTGGAATAGCAAGGGTAAGGCAAAATTTCAAAGTTTCCAGGTTAAAAAAGCTGGCTTCCTGGCCAATGTAACACATCACTCAATAAGTCCGTAGGATAACTAAGAAAAACACATTTTTTTGGCGAAATTCGATTTTATTCATCAACATACATTCCTTCAAGAGTGATACAATTAGTCCAACGCCGTTCTAGCATTTCGATACCTTTTTTGTAAAACAATTCGTCTTTGGCTTCAAAATAAGCTTCAGTTTCAGCGATCACCTCTTCATCCGAGCCAAATTTTTTCCGGCGAGCATTTTTTCAGGTCTGCGAACAGGTAGTAGTCGCTGGGGCCAAATCTGGAGAATACGGTGGGTGCGGAAGCAATTCGAAGCCCAATTGGTGCAATTTGGCCATCGTTGCGATCGACTTGTGACACGGTGCATTGTCTTGGTGAAAGAGAATTTTTCTTCTTCATGTGTGGCCGTTTTTGGCAATTTCTTCCTTCAAACGCACTAATAATGCCATGTAGTATTCGCTGTTGATTCTTCTTCCTTTCTCAAGATAGTCGATGTACAAAATTCCGTGCGCATCCCAAAATACAGACGCCAAAACCTTACCAGCCGACTTTTGCGGTTTTGGCCGCTTTGGACGTGGTTTTCCGGCTGCAGTCTACTCAGCTGACTGCCGATTAGACTCTGGAGTGTGGTGGTGGATCCATGTTTCATCCATTGTCACATACCGACGCAAAAGTCCTTTTATTCCGGTTGAACAGCTCCAAACAGCTCTCAGAATCATCGACACGTTGTTGTTTTGGTCCACTGTGAGCAAACGCGGCACCCACTTTGAGAACAGCTTTCTCATGGACAAATGTTCATGCAAAATAGTGTGCACACTGCCTTCTGATATCTTCAAGGTGTCAGCTATCTCACGCAATTTCACTTTTCTGTTTTCCAAAACGATTCGGTGGACTTTTTTGATGTTTTCCGGTGTAACCACCTCAATTGGCCTTCCAGAGCGTTCAGCATCGTCAGTTTCTGTACGGCCACGTTTAAAATCAGCAAACCACTTCTCCACCGTTTGCCTCGATGGAGCAGAGCCCGGATAACACTTATCAAGCCATGCTTTGGCTGCGATGGTATTTTTACCCATCAAAAAGCAATGATAAATCAACACGCGAAATTGCTTGGAATTCATTTTTTTGAAAAACTCAAAAGTATCGTCACTTGAACCTCTGTAACTTGTAAACTAATCGTCGGATTGTCATGAAATTTTGACAGATATCTTTTTAAGGTTAGTACTTCCTACAAATCATATGGATTATTACATAGCAACGCCATCTATGTATCATCCTACGGACTTAATGAGTGATGTAGTAGTACCTTCGGGTGGAGCATTGGAAAATTACATGTAAGGACATTGATTGTTTGCGAGTTGGAAAATAGGGGTTGTCCGCGAAACTTGATGCCTTTGGTCAAGAGTTATTTCTTGGGGCGATTGGCACAGGTTGAAATTCCGGATAGAGTTTTGTCGCGCGAGGTGGAAAGGGGATGTCCGCAGGGGTCATGCTCTGGTCAGGCGTCGCCGTTGATCAATGTAGTAAGCGTAAGACTACGGATCCCAAGGTCCCGGGTTCAAATCCCGACACGGTCGACTGCTTGAAAAATGGCAGGTGAGCATTTTTCACAAAAATTACGCCCTCGTTCGGATGAGAGGTTAAATGGAGGTCCCGTGTGTGAGTGTTGTCACGCACGTTAAAGATCCTTACCTTGCCTGAAACAGCAAGGGTTCGGCAAAATTCTAAATTTCTAGGCAACAAAAAACTCGCTTCCTGGCCAATGTAGTACCTACTGGTGGAGCATTGGAAAAGTAAATGAACGATCATGCTCTGGTCCCACATTTTGAAAGTTGTTGTATGAGAGCATCTTTAGGGTTAAATTGCCCACAGGATGCTCAATCGTTGGGTTTGCGGATGATACGCTTTTAATTGTCAAATCGCAATTGTTAATAGATATGCGTACAAAACCGAACAATAAACTACACGAATGATCGCAGGCGGTAAAATTAAAATTTAACACGGCGAAGTCAGAGGCGCTCTATTTCGGAAAGAAACCGGGACAGCGACCCCCTAGGCTAGAGCTAGGAGGGGAGAAAATACCGTTTAAGGAAGCAATTACATACCTCGGGGTAAAGATTGATAATAAGTTAAATTAGAAAGCTCACATGCAGTACGTTAAAAGCAAAGGCAGCGAAATATCAAACAAAATTATGGCGGCGGCGAAAATAAACTGGGGTTTCAGGGGCGAATCGCTGAAGACGGTCTATGCTGGAGCGATAGAGCCGGTAATGCTGTACGCAGCATCTGTATGGGCGGAAGGTTGCAAAGTCCGAAAGATGCCTCAATTGACGAGCGTTCAACGCATTACCGCGGTGAAGGCGGCGAGGGCGTACAGGACCATCTTCACGGAGGCGGTGCTGGTTAGCAGTAGGACTCTCCCTATCGAATATGTCGTTAGGGAGTTTCGAGATAGAAGATTAGTAGATACAGGGAAGCGACGCGAAATTAGCGAAGATATTCCGTTTGGCAATAGGAGGTAGAGAAAAAAATTGTCGTAACAGAGTTAGGGCACCCGGCCGATATTAGAGTAATCGAGTTTGTCGAAGGCGATGGGGACGCGACGGGTATCAGAATTTATACAGATTATTCACGTATGGATGACGGGCAAGCAGGCTCGGTGTTTGTTGTGTTTAAGCAGGAAAGGGAGGTGTTGCGGTATCAAACTAAACTCGCAAATTGGAGCCTTCAGGTGCGAATTGGTAGCCATACGACCATACGAGAGGCAATCGATTACGTCATAAACCACACGGGCAGAGATGAATATTATATAATCAGCGACAGCAAATCAGCGCTAACGACTTTGACAAACATGAACACCTTAACAAACCTCCAGGCGGACGTCTGGAGGATAGCGCATACGGCGCTGGAGTTTCGACGTTTAAAGTTCTGTTAGGTTAGGTCGCACGATGGTAATGTAGGGAACGATAGGGCTGATGAATTAGCTAAAGAGGCCGCGACGGGCGACTTTCGGATATCACATTCGTCGATACCGAGGTCTCTAATTAAAAGAAAGCGCGAAAAGTCAATCAGACAATGAGAAGAGAGGTGGAACAACGCTGCCACGGGCAGGTTGACCCACAAATTCATACCGAGCTTAGAAGCTAGAGGTAATATCGAAGTAGAACTCGATCATAAAATGGTGCAACTGATAACAGGTCACGGCGCCCTAAAGGCGTATTTACAAAGATTTAGTTTAACCGACAATGACCGCTGCAAATGCGGTGAGGGCGCTGAAAGCGCAGAGCATGTGCTCTTCGACTGCCCGCTTGAGGCGGAAAATCGAGGGTTAGCTGATAGCAAATTAGCTATCCTAGGTCTTGCATGGTCAAAGAGCCTAGAGGAAGTTGGGGAAGTGGCTAACCAGAAGGCGTTGTAAACAGCCTTTAAAGAGTTCGCGGGAAGGGTTGCGAGATTAGACGGCGATAACCGTGCGTAAACCGGAAGGGAGGGGGGGGATTGGAAATTTTAGATTTTGACCTGGCGTTAAATGATATGAGTTTGGTAACCAAAACCTGTATTTAAATAATTAAAAAAACGGAAAAAAAATAAAAACAAAAACTAAAAAAAAAATTAAAAAAAATAAAAACTAAAACTAAAAAAATCAAAAAAAATCATAATATTTATAATAGTCCATATGCAGGACAACCCCCACACCATTAATACAATCGCTATAATCATTATCTAACCTTATACGCGCGGAAATTGGGAATAAATAAAAAACTTAAAACTTAATCCGGGCAAATAAATAAATAAGAACATATAAATCAAAAACCCTCATTAAATTAAATCAATGAAATAAACAAAGGACTAAAATAATAAAATAAAATAGAGTAAACCGCGCATCCCTCCAGGACTTAAAAGTGAAGTGATAGTGATTGTGACCCCCCCAGGACGATTAGTGCATACCCACCAGAACTTTAGCTGTGCATATTTATTTCCCCCTAGCAGTAAGTTTAAATGTATGCAGATGACCAGATCTTCGGATGCTGGAGAAATATATTAACGAGGTAAGAACAAAATGGTGGCGGTTGTGCTCGCATAAGCATTGATTTATGATAATTAGTAGATTTGAAATAATTTTACGAGCACGTTTTGCTCGTAATGGCGCTAGCTGACATAATGCATATGCGAGTTCACCTGATAATTTGGGTTATGCTTTTTGCAATTTAATGCACTGCTCAACACTTAATGCTTATAGATGTTTATATATATATTTACATAAGTATTTATTTATTTTTATATTTATATTTTTGCCTGCTTTTATTGTTTGTAGCTTGATATTATTTGTTTGACGTTCTGCCGCCATTTTTGGTGGCATTGCATTTACATTACCAATGCTCCACCTGTAGGTACTACATTGGCCAGGAGGCGAGTTTTTTGTTGCCTGGAAATTTAGAATTTTGCCGAACCCTTGCCGTTCCAGGCAAGGTAGGGATCTTTAACGTGCGTGACAACACTCACACACGGGACCTCCATTTAACCTCTCATCCGAACGAGGGCGTAATTTTTGTGAAAAATGCTCACCTGCCATTTTTCAAGCAGTCGGCCGTGTCGGGATTCGAACCCGGGACCTTGGGATCCGTAGTCTTACGCTTACTACATTGATCCACGGCGACGCCCATTTTTGGTGGCAGCTTATTTATAGGAAGGAAGATTGTCTGAGAAGATTGTAATTACAATATAAATAAGTTAGGGAATGATAGGGAAAGCTAGGGACGGACTTAGGCTAACAAATTACTTAGACCAGGGAAGACAAATTTGTAAATTTATAGAGCAGGTAAAATAGTTGGATTCACTATTAATATTTGACGTATTCTATTACATCCCCGCCGCGCCGGTACGCGTGCCACTATGTCAGTTGGTAGCGATATTAGTTAATGTAAAAATGACGCGCAAATTATGGATGACGTCACACAATTAGCAAATTATTGCAACATAATTACACAAATTTTAAAGGAAAACAAATTTTAAAGAAAACCCCAATGGGGCACTCACGTGAACATGTACGGCTTCCTTCAGGATTACTCCATGATAGTCGGCCATGGCTTCGCTAATCTTCCGGGCATCGGCTACTTCGCTAATCTTTCGGGCTTTGGGCGGGGGAATTCTTGAGCCATGTTGAATCCAAATTCGATTTGTCTTTTCTCTATATGTAGATACAAATAAGGTAAAGGAGACAGGGTAAGGCACGATAAATTTGGAATCACAGGAAACCTACATATCAGAAAAAGACACGATACGATACGATACACCTACTCTTGTTCGCATCTCAGAGGCTAGTTCCAACGCGTATATTGGAAATGCCCCACTATCCTATCGACCCTCGAGTCGGCGCAAATCTCGCGCAACGCGCTATCTGAAGTGACGGAAATACGCACACAAGTCTCTTTAAATTTATGGCGCGAAATTCTTACATATTAAAACTTAATTGAGAATGTCTACTGCCGAACTTTTCGGCACGTAACAATTCTTAGAAAATTTAAATCCATTTTAAATTAGCTAGCTAGATTTGGATAGTTTTAAGTCGACCCTTCAGGTCACACCGGTAAGCAGAACTGACAGCTGCTATCCGTCATCACGGATCCCTACCCATTCATTTTGTTTGTGTCTTGTTGATCGGGCACACTCCAAATCAACGCTAGGGATGCCATCAATCAAACCCTATTTTAAGTTCTTGTTTCAATTGTTAGATTTTTATTTAGGATGTGTTAATTTTGAAGTTAGAATAATTAGGAGCATGTTTATATTTTCGCGTTTAAACCCAATGCAGTACCTTCGGGTAGAACATTGGGAACGTGACTGCAAGTGTAGCGTTACCTGGCCAATGTAGTACCTTCGGATGGAGCATTGGAAAATCAAATATAGTGTGACCTCTTTCAGGGACCTGTCTTAGTCTGGTTTCTCCCTAAAGACCCCACTAATTTGGTTAAACCTATAGTTCGGCTCTTTAGTTCATTGGAGCACGCAAGCCATTCTACCCGTTATAGTATTCGAGAAATTTTTTAAGGTGCAGGTCGGTTCAGAACGGAAATGACAACATAAAATAAAAAAAAAACAATAATACGAAGTACCTTACAGGAAATATATGAGAAATATATTCAACTTTTAATTCCTTCCTTCCTATTGTTTTTTGTCACTTCATCACATTAAAAACAGTCACGTTTTGCATATTTCCCAGTTTCAATTGTTTCGTGTTTGATAATACAAGAACCTTTTTCTTTTATATATTTCTTCTACACGTTCATAACTTCTTACATAATGTCAAGGTTGCCAGGAATTTTGGAACCAACTCTTTGTTTTAAAATTGCCCATAATTTGCGAAATTTATTCCACAACTACTAAAAATTGCTAGTACGTGTCGACAATAATTATGTGTTATAGAAAACTACGTTATACTATAAACACCTCGCGTCAATAATTTGTTAACCTTGTTTAGTATTTATAGTGTAGATACTTTAGATATTTAATGTGCTTTAAAATAACCGGTTATACGAACATAATTAGCATCGGTTAGTACACGCACTGCGTTATATCGAACAATCTATACCAATCTGAATATTCGCCACCAACAAAATAAATATAATTTTCATTTTCAGCTTAAGTTAAACTTGTTAGATGTAATATAAAAAAGTTAGCCAAGCGCAAGTCGAGCTCGCACTATTAGGGTTCCGTACCAATACTATAGTGAGCAATCAATTCCTACGTTCAGCGACGTAGTCTAAAAAAAAGAAAAATAAAAACGACGAAGAAAAAGAAGAAATTGACCAAGCTGAATCGGCGAGTGGGCGGGGTATTATACCTACAAAAAAATTAAGGGAGGCCTGAAATAAAAATATACTCACTCACGCACATCAAACATTTACAAACTAAAAACCTCTAATTAAAAAAAAAATTATATACAAAACACATTAGTACCAAAAGTGAACAATTCCTAGGTATACAATACATATTTACGAAAAAAAAATTTTTTAACATGGCGAGCTGCAGTTTTTAGATTACCCCCTATATTAATCTTCAAACAAGAAAAAGGAACAAAATTACCCCACTAAAAACCACAGCTCGAAATCAGCAATGTAAGTACGGAATTCTATACATAAAATTATCTTAATAAAGAAATCAGTAAACATTATTATATCTTCGCACATACAAACAACCAGTCATTTTATCACCAACAAGGTGATGGATCCGCAGACCCGTGTACACATGTTGTTTCCAACAACTACCGGGTACCCATATAAGAAAATTAGTGTATAAACGCTCACCCTCGAGTTACTACCGTCGAGTTGGCTCCTACCGTCTGTAAAAACGGTGCGAAACAGAGGTGCGTATGATCCCGCCTTGAGGTGGTTCTCCCATCGCAACAAGGGGCTACCATTAATTGTGGCTTTAAGGGCCACCGGAAGGAGCACGCTGTAAGGCGTGCGCGAACTTTTCATACAGAAAAACGGAAACAACCAACCATTCTACACGTGTTTTCTCTGTCTAGATTGAAAAGCAGGTGAATATTGATTTCGTTTCACTAATGACCAGAGCTCAAAGTAATATTGTTATTAAGGAAATAAAACTGGAAAAGACGTTTATTGGGATAATACGCGGCTTTAATTCGACGAAGCTTTCAATGGAAAACACATAAGAATCAATTATCAGATACCTAGAACCATTTATCGCCTGTTTAATTTTAGCATAAACTTTACGTTGAGGAATTCTTAATATTTATTATTAATTAGGCTCTAGGATGCAACAATAGGAATCGAATTTATACAACTAGATAAATGAATTAACACGTGAAAGGGTTATTTTAATTTACTGAATTAATTTTCGTTTTTAACGCCAAAGGAATTTGAGTTAAAAATTATTAGACCGCGTATTTCTTATTAATAGAAAAATGTACGGGATGTTCACAATAAACGTAACAAATCCCCCCAGCATAATTAACAGGTCGGGGTAGAAACCCAAAGTAAAGAAGCGGGCAGTACCAAACTACAAAAAAGAAACCCAAACAAACAAAAAGAAAATTCCCTTACAAAAAAAACTAAAAAAAAACACGTTGCGAAAACAGCAACCAAACAAAAATAAAACCGAAGAAGAAAAAAAAGGATACCCCAAAAAAAACTCTCGTCCGGCTCAACGGAGCAATAATACGAGAGAGAAAGAGAAAGAAGGAACAAAAAGGAAAGGAATGAAGGAACGACGGGTAATGCACAATCAAGGAGGACTAAGGTGGAACGGACTCGGCACTGAAGAAAAGTCGTCAAAGGACGGATGTTTCTTGTAAAGAAACAGGAAAGGCTTCGACCTCAAAAAAAAACGAACAAGGAAGAAAAATCAACAGTGTAAGCCAAAACAGGACCCAAAGGTCAAGCCTCAAGCATGTAAGAGAACAAGGGAGAACGAGAGGAAGAGGGGAGGAATGCTGGTAAAAGAAACGATGTACTATCAACTGTGATAGTCGAAACCGAAGAACCGAAGAAAAGAAATGCTAAATAGTCCTACAGACGACTGAGTTGTGGCTTCCGAAGAAAGAAAGACGGACTAGAAAGCACCTACTACAGGAGTGGATGGACGAAACACAATCGGACTAGGGACCGACAGCAAGGAAGACCTGCAAAAGAATAGGGAAAGTAAAGTGGAACGAAAGGAACGAGAAATAAGAAAAAACCAAAAAGAATAACACTAACACCAAGTACAAAACAAAAAAAATCCCTCAGAACCGTATAAAAGAAAATAAAACCGAATCCCGGTGTAGTTATGTATGAGTGGGTGGGTGTGTCTGCGTGTACGTGTGTGTAGGTGTATGTGTGTGGGTGTGTAAGAAGTGGGCGTGTATGTGTTATGCGTGTATAAAGTGTGCGTGCGTGTATGTGTTGGACCGCTGTAGTCGCCTCTTACGACAGGCAGGTCGTACCATGGGGCTATTCTATTCCCGGACCCACACGGGTGAAAGAAAAACAAGAAAAAACAAAAGAAAGGAGAACCTAACAGAAATGTGTGGATGTATAAAGTTTGTGTTTTTTATGGAGTGTGTGTATGCGTGTATAAAGTATGCGTGCGTGTATGTGTTGGACCGCTGTAGTCGCCTCTTACGACAGGTAGATCGTACCGTGGGGAATACCTGGACCCACACGGGGTCAAGGAGTACAAGGACGGAATGAAAGAAAACCTAGCAAAACAGGAAAGTAAAACAAAATCGTAACGTCCAAAAATCAAGTCCGAAGGAGAGTAACGTCGGCATAAAAATCTGGCGCGCGAGGACTAGATATTGGGCTTAAGGCGTTTACGCCGCCAGAAGGAGAACGAAACGAGATCAAGGACATTAAGATTTCGTCGACCTGTATAGACAAATTTCTGCCTATTATGGGCAGTTTTCCGCAAAACCGAGACAGCAAGGGATGTAGTAGTTGTAGCACGAGACATAACAGGGGGCGAAGGTGGCTTAGAAAACTCAAAACGCGTCATAGAAGAAAGAAGTTTGTTTTTAAAATGGTTCGCAAGAAAGCCAACGGTAGAAAGAGAAAAAGTATTGGCTGTACAAGAATCAATCTTACGAAAAGAAACACAAGCAGAGCACACTTCATTTACGTGAGATAGAGGGACAGAAACAGGTAAAATTGCAACGGCGTTAGATAAATAACTAGAAATATCACAGCTATGAACGAAAACAGCATTGGCTGTAAGAGTATCCATCTTAGGAAAAGGAGCAGAACCAGGCAGGAGTTCATCAACGTTACAAGAAAAAACAGTATCAGGAACAACTTCAACAACAGTAGTTTGTTCGAAACTACAGTTACCGAAGAAGGGTATGTTTTGATAGAAGGAGTAGAATGACCTAGATGAGGAACAGAAGAGAACGTAGAAGCAAAAGAAGTTTGGCTTCTAGAGTTGAGAACAGAAGTTCAAGTATTATTTGAAGATCTATTAGTATTAGGATGACAATTTGGATAGTTGCGGCGAGAAACTTCCTTATATCCGCAATCATGGCAATGAAGTACTTGAGAACGAGTACAACGCGTGGAAACATGACCAGGTTTGTCGCAATTAAAGCAGATAACCTGACGAATAGAAGCAGAACTAGGAAGAAGAACACTAGAACGTACAGAAGAAGTATCGGATCTACTCGTATGCGTCGGAGAAATCTTAATAACTCGGTCATGTGCAGCAAAAGTATTTTCGTCAGTAGTAGTAAACTTATAAGCAAAATCCGGGGGTTCAAAATGTTCAATCAGTAAATTAGACAACGACTTGCAGTCAGAAAACCTATGACGGTAACCACGATAATAAAGTAATCCTTTAGACTCGAACAAATCCACTGCAGACCCAAACAACTGCAATTCTGACACATGGTGAGTTCGTCGGAGTTTTTCGACCCGTCTTAAAAATCATGTACGGTAAGAGTGTTTGGGGCACAAGAAAATTTTTAATTCCACCTCCACACTGGGAGGCCTTGGTGGGAAGTCGAAAAGGAAGTCATTTTGAATACGAACAAGAAAGAAATTGGTAGAAAGTAATTAAATAAAGGCTAACTGTAACTCGAGAGAAGCCAAAAGAAAATAAAATTGTTGCAAATACAGGACAATTTAAAACATATCCGACGGATAAATTTCGGGAACACTAACAGGAGCGAAACAACAAAATAGAATAGGGCTGTAGAATAAAAGAAAAAAATCTGAAAAAAAACTAACTCTAGACTTGATAGAGAGAACCAAATATACAGAAAAGGAAGGAAGAAAAGAAAAATCTTGGGCGCCAGCGTTTTCAACGGACTAGGATTATTGGAGAAAATACAAGGCCAATAATCTGAAATTAATCACCCAATAATATTAAGCGATTAAGAAAGAAAACATAATCGAAATTCAAGAAGATCGAACCCACACAGTAAATAAAGAAAAGAAATAAATACAAGTTCAAGCGTAAGAGACGAAAACAAGTATAATCAAACCGAGAAAAGGATATTGTAGTAACTTGTGCCGCAAACAAAAAAAATCAGGCTAGAAGCAAAAAGAAATGTGCCAGAAATTAAGCGAAATTAAATCGGAACACCAATTAACGAAAACCAAAATCGAAGCAACAGAAAAATTAACTACAACAAAATCGGCGCCAAAGTTACACGAAACAAAATCGGAGCACAAGAAAATTAACTAAAAACAAATCCCAGCAGAAATTAATCACTAAAAAAAATTGCAGCCCCACGTCGGGGCGTCAGTAATCATGCTATGTTCAGCGACGTAGTCTAAAAAAAGAAAAATAAAAAGAGGAAGAAAAAGAAGAAATTGACCGGGCTCAATCGGCGAGTGGGCGAGGTATTATACCTACAAAAAAATTAAGGGAGGCCTGAAATAAAAATATATTCACTTACGCACAATCAAACATTTACAAACTAAAAACCTCTAATTTAAAAAACAGAATTATATACAAAACACAATGGTACCAAAAATGAACAATTCGTAGGTACATAATATACATATTACGAAATAAAAAAAAAGAATCATTTTTAACATCGCGAACTATAGTTTTTAGGTCACCCCCTATATTAAACTTCAAACAAGAAAAAGGAACAAAATTACCCCACTAAAAATCACAGCTCAAAATCAGCATTGTAAGTACGGAATTCTATACATAAAATTATCATAATAAAGAAATCAATAAACATTATAATATCCTCGCACATACAAACAACCAGTCATTTTACCACCAACAAGGTTATGGATCCGCAGACCTGTGTACAAATGTTGTTTCCAACAACTACCGGGTACCCATATAAGCAAATTAGTGTATAAACACTCAACCTCGAGTCACCACCGTCGGGTTGGCTCCTACCGTTTGTAAAAACGGTGCGAAACAGAGGTGCGCGTGATCCAGCCTTGGGATGGTCCTGCCATCACAACAAGGAGGCGACCATTTATTGTGACTTTAAGTGCCACGCTGTAAGGCGTGCTCGAACTTTTCATACAGAAAAACGGAAACAACCAACCATTCTACACGTGTTTTCTCTGTGTAGATTCAAAAGCAAGTGAATATGAATTTCGTTTTACTAATGACCAGAGCTCAAAGTAATATTGTTGTTAAGAAAATAAAACTGGAAAAACACGGTTTATTGGGATAATACGCGGCTTTAATTCGACAAAGCTTTTAATGGAAAACACATAAGAATCAATTATCAGATACCTAGAACCAGTTATCACCTGTTTAATTTTAGCATAAACTATACATTAGGGAATTCTTAGAAGGAGTATTTATTATTAATCAGGCTCTAGGATTTAACAATAAGAATCGAATTTACACAAATAGATAAGTGAATTAACACGTGAAAAGATTTTTTTAATTTACTGCATTAATTTTTGTTTTTAACGCGAAAGGGATTTGAGTTGAAAATTATTAGAGCGCGTATTTCTTATTAACAGAAAAAATTTACGGAATGTTCGCAATAATCGCAACAAATCAACCACCCTCCACCCCCAGCAAAAGGTCGGGGTAGGAAAGCCAAAGTAAAGAAATAGGCAGTACCAAACTACAAAAGAAAGAAACCCAAACAAACAAAAAAAAATTCCCTTACAAAAAAAACTAAAAGAAAACTCGTTTCCAAAGCAGCAACCAAACAAAAATAAAACCGAAGAAGAAAAAAAGGATACCCAAAAAAAATATAAATAACTCTCGTCCGGCTCGATGGTCCAATAATAGGAGAGAAAAAGAGAAAGAAAGAACAAAAGATCAAGGAAGGACGAGTAATGCACAATCAAGGAGGACTAAGATAAAACGGCCTTAGCACTGAAGAAAAGTCGTCAAAAGACGGATGTTTCTTGTAAAGAAACAGGAAAGTCTTCGACCTCAAAAGAAGAAACGGAACGAAAAAGAAAAATCAACAGTGTATTCCAAAACAGTACCCAAAGGTCAAGCCTCAAGTATGTAAGGGAACAACAAGAAAGAATGAGAGGAAGAGAAAAGGAGTGCTGGTAAAAGAAACGATTGTAACGTGCATTTTTGTAGTTGAACATTTTACGCTTTTTCCCAATTAGTAAATACATTTCGGTAACTACTATTTCTATATTTTATATTTATTAACTCCTTGGGCGAATGCGTCGTATTATAATGAGTGCATTGCATCGTTCTTGTCTTGCCGTGCATATAAATTTTGTTCCTTATGTGGATATATAAGTCTAGATAAGAGACGATAAAACGTTGTAATAGCAACGAGTTGATATAAACAGATGAGGAGTTGTAGTTTGTTCTTGGTTCCTATATATTAATTACGGTAAAAATACTGTTTTCCTTTTTGCTTTGAAAATAGTGAGAATTAATGCGGCATGAATTTTCGAATTGTTCATGAACAAGCACGACACGATTTTAGTTGTTTTTCTTGTGAAATAAAAGTTGTATATTAACTGTAGAAGTGTAGTGCTAATTCCGATTGAAGTAGTATGGTTGATAGGCGAACGTGTTTGGTCGACGCACGTGTGTTTTAAGGACATTTGACGGACGGTTTTATTGCTTACGCGTGCCTTACTAATTGTTTTTCGGTTGAGTTTCTGTTGGAAATAAAAGTGGTAGAACTTGTTAAACTCGACCGGCACGCGTGTTCTACGGAACATTTTGACGGACTTACTCTAGTGATACACGTGCTTTACTCATTGTGTTTTTTTTTGTTGGTGCTTTGTCTTTTGATATTTAAACTGTGTGTGCGATCTAGTTTCGCGGTCCTTTTCTTTTTTATCGGAGTAGTGCATACTTTGGATTATCCAAATACAGTTGATACTGTAGTTTCTGAATTTTCTAACCCCAAAGAATCTAAAACAGATCATTGCTTGCGCAAATTTCGTTATTTGCGAAATATAACAGATTACCGGTTTACAAAGGTATTGGTTAAAGTTTCTCACTGCTTTTGGATGTTTATGAAAATAATATACATTTGGTCCCAGTTGAAATTAAACTAGTGCTACAGAATATTTCGAAATTATTGTCTCAGGAAATAGAATTAACAAGAAATTTATCAATGCTACATAGTTCCGTCGCGTGATAATGTCTGCTGCTAACACCAGTGAAATACGTAGGTGTGATTAGGGTAACGTGTGATAAGTTCCATCAACACCCTCCCAGTCAAGGGCGAAGCGCTGCGTTAGTGCCGGACATCGTGAATCCCACATATCAATTGCAAGGAAGCGTTGCTGAAGGACCTTTTGTAAGTTGAACTATTTCCTACTTGTTACTACTTTAAATATCTATCCGTTGTTTTGTCATATCTTTGTCGTTCTGATACCTTTTACCATAGAACTGCATGCTATTAAGAAACAAAAAAAAAGAGAAACAAAACAAATTAGTTTGAGTAATTTGAATATTTGGACGGAAAGAAAAAAAATCAATGCTACTGGATTGCTCATATCAATTGTGTCTTATCTATTTATCTTTTGTTAACATTTTGTCTGATTTATGTTTAATTGGTGTGTGAGGAAACGTTTCTGCTACTCCCCAATATTACCTCACTTTGTTATATTATATAGATTATCTAAACAGTTTTTTTTTACATTCTACAAAGTACTGAACAATCTATGCTCGATCAGCATGCTATGCTTTTTCTTTATTTCAGGTTTGCAGGACTAATTTTTTTTTATTGCAGGTTTACTATTCTATTTTTTTTTATTGCAGGTATTGTTACTAACTCCTTACAGCCGCGTACATTATATGTTGGTCTGCTTTCTACAACCCCCCCCCCTAATCTCCGATTGAGCCCGGTCATTTCTTTCATTTTCTTGGTGTTACGCACGGCTACGAGCTAACGTAGCATAAATTTGGCGCCCAACGTGGCTGCCTCGATAAATGTAACATAAATTTGGCACCCAACGTGGGGCCCGAAGTTTTTTTTTTTCTTCCTTCTCGTTTGAACTGGATTTTGTTTAGTATTTAGTTATTTCGTTAATTTAGTTTCTCTATCGAACAAGTCTAATAATTCGTTTTTGTGTCTTTAAATATTTGGGTGTTGGTTGATTCTGTAGTAATGGGGGACTATTGGAAATTAAAAATTGATCGTTTACATGAAGCTGAACTCAAATATGAAGTCAGTTCTCGTGGGTTCGATGCAAAGGTACCTGTATCCGAACTTCGTAAATCCTTTAGGAATATTTTGAAAATGGAATCTTCTGAAACTCTAAGTCCACTTAAATCTGGTATCGATTTTCAGACTGATAATAAAGCCGTGACTGAAGGTTTAACTGAATTAACTACGAAGAGTAAAGATTTTAATGGTGATATTTCAACTGCCGACGGCAAACGTATTATTAGCCTTGCTATGCATCTCAAAGGGAGAATCCAACGCATGAATGTTACTTCTGACGCTGAAACAGTCATACAGCGAAAGTTGTTGCTATGTGTTAGTAATTTACGCAGTGATTGCGATAGATTATACCGTCGTTCTTCCACTTCACCTAGGGCACCACTTGTTTCTACGGCTACTATTAATCCGACTACTACTGATACTGAGGATGATCTTACTTCTGCTGAATCTTCTGATGAATTACCTATACCTATATCTATTTCTAAATCAATTGCTACGTCTGGTTATGGACAGCTGGTGTCTAAATGGGACTTAAAATTTTCGGGTGATGACCGTATGTCTTTAAATGCATTTCTATTACGCGTGGACGAATTATGCTCGGCACGCAACGTTTCTGCTTCTCAACTATTTTCTTCGGCATCAGACTTACTTTCGGAAAAATCTTTAATTTTATTCAGAGCGCATAGAAAATCCCTAACTAATTGGCAAGATGTTATTCGACTATTAAGGGAAGAATTTCAACCCGTTAATTACAACGAAAAACTTTTAGAGGAAATAAAGCAACGTACTATGGGTCCCTCAGTGTCTATTGGTGTATATTTAGCTACGATGGAAAATTTATTTGCTCGTCTAACAATCTCTCTCTCTGAACCACAGAAACTCGAAATTATTTTACCAAATCTTACCCCTTTCTACCAAACCAAATTAGCTTT
The DNA here is from genome assembly GCA_036346225.1 of Platerodrilus igneus. Taxonomy (NCBI): domain Eukaryota; kingdom Metazoa; phylum Arthropoda; class Insecta; order Coleoptera; family Lycidae; genus Platerodrilus; species Platerodrilus igneus. Next base: position 13,817,591 of record JARFIW010000139.1, on the reverse strand, counting down.
GCTTGATCTGAATACTATTACGGAACTTTTGCGTGTAGGTCGCAGACTAGAACAGCGCAAAATACAAGCCGATAATATCAAGTCTCCTCCTGCTCTGAACTTTTCTCAACTCCTAGAGCCTGACTTAGCTTATACAGGTTCTGCGGTCCGCAGCAAACTTACTTCTGCTTATGTCCCTCCCCATTCTGGTGTTACTACTTCGAAAACATTTACACCTGGTGCAAGTGATGCTCCTAAAAATATTTCTAATTCTTCCGTTACCTGTTGGAACTGTGGCCAACGAGGACACAAGTCTCCTTCCTATACTAAACCTCAAATACTTCATTGCTATGGTTGTGGTAAACCTAATGTTACCCGTACCAATTGTACGAGTTGTAACAAGAATTTAAACTACCGATCGAGTCGCTAAGCCGAGAAACCGACCCGATCCCTTCTACAGTTGTCTCGGTACCTATTATTTCCTCAGAAAATCCTTTCTCTGGTCTTGATGACCGATCTAAATATGTTCTGGATTTTATTTTAGCTAGTTCTCGTGAGGACGACAGACCTTATCTTACTGTTACTATTTTCGACATCGAATTTAAGGGTTTGCTTGATTCTGGCGCTTCTCGTACGATTATTGATGGTCCTGGTTGGGATATTCTCTATTCTCTTTCTTTGCCTTTGTCCCAAACGGAGATCCACAGCTGTACGGTAGCCAATGGTCAAGCTTGTGACATTCTCGGGTCACTTACATTACCCATGTCGGTCGAAAATAAAACTATTCTTCTTGACGTCCTAGTCGTTCCTTCTATTTTTCAGTCTCTGATCTTAGGCATTGACTTCTGGAAATCTATGGGTGTTGTCTCAGATTTTCGAACGGGTCAATGGACTTTCGGTTCTTCTTCTACTGTCTCGATCAATCAGATCAATGCTCTTTCCGATCTGTCGATCATGCAACAATCCGAATTGTCTCGTATAGTCCAACAGATGTTTCCTAAAGATGATACTTTATCTTTGGGCTGTACTAATCTCATTGAACATCAGATCCGTACTACATCTAGTCCTATCAAGCAACGATATTATCCCATGTCCCCTACGGTACTTCGACATGTCAATCAAGCTCTGAATGAGATACTAGAAAGTGGTGTTGTAGAACCATCTAATAGCGCTTGGTCTAGCTCTATTGTTATGGTGCCTAAGAAAGATGGCACATATCGTTTCTGCATCGATTTTAGAAAGGTCAATGAGGTTACAGAAAAATATGCCTATCCCCTTCCATATATTTCTACGATTCTAGACCGTCTTAGAGACGCAAAATTCTTAACTAGTTTGGACATTCGCTCTGCTTATTGGCAAATACCTCTTTCTTCTAATTCTAAGGCGATTACTGCATTTACGGTGCCTGGTAGAGGTTTATACCGGTTTACTAAAATGCCATTTGGTCTTCATAATTCTCCAGCGACATTTCAGCGACTTATAGATCGTGTGCTTGGTGCTGATCTTGAACCTTTCTGTTTCGCATACTTAGATGATGTGATCATCGCTACCCCTACTTTCGAACAACATTTGGTGGTACTACAGAAAGTGCTTTTTCGTTTAAATTCTGCAGGTCTTACTCTTCGCAGAGATAAATGCATTATATGCCGACCGGAACTCCGTTATCTGGGATACGTAGTAAATCGTCATGGACTCCATGTCGACCCAGAAAAGTTTCGGCCATTCTTAATCTTCCTCCTCCTACTACTGTAACTGAAGTACGACGCATAGTTGGTATGTGCTCGTGGTATCGTCGCTTTATTCCAAATTTTCTGCTCTTACTGCTCCAATTACTGCTTTGACTAAGAAAAATTCTAAATTTGATTGGTCTTCGGAATGTCAGCAGGCGTTTAAGCTGCTGAAAGAACACTTGGTAACGGCTCCAGTAATGAGTTGTCCTGATTTTTCTTTGCCCTTTACTATACAGACTGATGCCTCTGATTTTGGTCTGGGTGCTGTGCTGACTCAACAACAGGGTGATGACGAAAAGTCATTAGCTACATTAGCTGTTCTCTTAAAAAGGCGGAACGCAACTATAGCGCCACCGAAAAAGAATGTCTTGGTGTTATCTGGGCAATTGAGAAATTTCGTCCCTATATCGAGGGTTCTCACTTTACTGTGATCACCGATCACCACTCGCTTATCTGGCTGAATAATCTGCAAAGCCCCAACGGTCGTTTAGCTCGTTGGTCTGTACGACTTCAACAATATAACTTCACCATCGTACATCGTAAAGGTAAAGAAAACATCGTTCCCGATGCCTTATCTCGCTCAGTACCTAAAATTGACTTAATTGATGACTTTCCTAAATCTTCTATTACTATGCCAATTTTGGATCCTTGGTATCTTAAGCTACGGGCTCGTGTTAATTCCAATCCTAAACTATACAGTAATTGGCATGTGGAAAACGAATTACTATATAAACATGTAAAATCTAAACAGTCTTTGCTCCAACCTACTCAAGACGATTGGAAGTTAGTAGTTCCCAGCGAACAACGGAATAGGGTTCTATACGAAAATCATGATCTACCTACTTCAAGTCACCCTGGTGTCCACAAAACTGTCTCTAAAATTTCCATGCGCTACTATTGGCCTAAACTTAGAGCCGCTGTTGCTCGATACGTCCGTCGTTGTAAAATTTGCTCGGCACACAAAGTCGAACAAAAGAAACCTCCTGGCTTTATGTCTCCCCGTGCTACTGCCACTCGTCCTTGGCAAGTCCTATGTACTGATATTGTCGGACTTCTTCCTAGATCCTCTAAAGGTAATTCTTTCATTTTAGTTGTTGCCGATTGTTTTACAAAATATGCTTGTTCTTTCCTCTACGTGCGTCTACGGCCGCTGCGGTTGCTCGAAACATTGAGAAAAATATTTTCCTGGTGTATGGTACTCCTCAGTATCTAATTGCGGACAATGGTGTACAATTTCGTAGTAATATTTTCACTAAACTCTGTGATTCTTATCGAACAAAAATTCTGTTTAATGCTCGCTATCATCCTCACGCGAATCCGGCCGAACGTATTAATAGAGTCCTGAAAACTATGATTTCTTCTTACGTTTCTGATAATCAACGTCGGTGGGACGTTAATTTAACAAAAATTGGTTGTGCTATTCGAACGCTTAAACATGAGGTTATTGGTTGCTCCCCGTGTTTTGCTCTATATGGTCGTGAGCATGTTTTCTACGGCGATCATTTTGGAAAACCTCTTGATCCTGATGATGTTCTTATGGATCCCGAACGTCCTATTCCTCCTACTGACTTAATCAAATTTGAGTCACTTCGTGAAGAAATTTCAAAACGCCTTTCCTTAGCATACAAGAAAAATGCTAAACACTACGATCTTCGTCGTCGTCCCTTAACTTTATCCCCTGGTGATCGCGTTTGGAAACGCAATTATGTTCTTTCGGATGCTACTCGCTACTTCAATGCTAAACTTGCTCCCAAATATGTGGGTCACTTTACTATTAGAACTAAACTTTCTCCTTGGACCTATATCTTAGTGGATGATTCTGGTAACGATCTGGGTACTTGGCATATTAAGGACCTCAAACCCGATAAAACTTTAGACCCTCCAGACATTGATCCTGAACCTCCGGATCCTAGAGGGCTCCCTGCGGCCGATTCTGTTTTGGCCCCTGCGTGTCGCTATCCCTAATGACTTGTAATTTTTTTGGCTTATTGGTCTTGTGTTTTCTCTGATAAGCTTGTGTCCGAAAACACTGGCGCCCATTTCGTATTCTTATTTATATTTTGTAGCTAGCCCATCCCGTGACTTTTTCTGCTGGCTAGTTCTACCATTTGTTCACTATTTGACTATTATAGTCGCTTTCTACATCCATTCCTTGAGGTAGGCTTCAGATCTATTTTCTTTTCCTTTAGGTATTTCGACTTAGTCGCTTTTGTAGGTCTGTTAGCCATACTTTGCTTGAGTAATCGTTTCATACGAATCTCTGTTACCTCAGTTGGAAGTATTCTAGATTGTGTACTAGCTTGCCTTTGCCCTTTACTTTGTCTTGGTTCTTTCTTTGCTGCACACTTGAGGTTGACAGTTTTGTCGTCTAGTTGGTTTGCTACGAGTTTTCTTCCTCGGTCAGTAGCACGTAATTATTTCTAGAGCCGGCAAGTACTCGATACCACCCAAATAGAAAATTAGATGCTCGATGTCTGTCAACTTCCGATTCCCTCGTAAAGGGTAGAAAAAAATCGGTCAATCATCTATCTAACTTATACTTCGACCCGCTCCCGTTTTGATAATTTGCAAACATTTTTTAAACGACAATGGTCTCAGAATTTTTAAACCTCCGAGGGACCTACAAGTCGTGATCAATTACACGTTCGAGCTACCGGCAAACTAGCATATTTTACAGTAAAAGTGCGCTGTATAATACATGCATACCCCTTCTCTGCCCTACTGCTATTTTTGTAGTTGGTTGAAAAAGTCAGTCGCTTTTTTTACTAGGTGGTGAAATTGCCTCTGGACAACATAAAATATCTAGTATATGAAAACGGAGACTTCGCTATAACACCATGCCTAGCGGAAACGAATCGGTCGAACTTTCCTCGTAGTTAGCTGTTACTATTCTAAAATTTTTCTTCTGATATTATACATAACAAAATTTATAAATATTTAATGCCAAGCATGGAGCCATTTAAGCCTAATTTTAATACAAAGTTTAAAATTTAAATCAACACCCAAGTCCTTTATATCTTTTTCTAGCCAATAGTTTTATACATAGAGACCGTCTAGGTTTTTGAATTGTAAAATATACCGAAGTTGGTCTCTATATATAAAATTTTTGATTCCACCGACAACCAGATCCATTCCTTCGTGTAATTCTTGCAGCTTGCGACAATTTTTTAATCAAGGCTCTCCCACTATATCCTGCATGCGTATCTTGTTAGCTTGATCGACTTCTTCTAGTCGGTATTGGAGGGAATCTTTATTCCCCCACTCACTGTTGCGTACTTGCATGTCTACCACTTTGGAAATATATGGTCGTTATAGGTTGTAGGACTCTCGGTTTTAAATGATCCGATAAGTTCTTTACTAGGCAAATATACAATGTTTAGCGGAATCCCTTTGCGTGTAGTGTACGCCAAGATTACGAAACCCGCATTCCTTAGTTCGTCTTTGTTATCTGCCATTTTAATAAATACGTTTTTAGAATAATCTTTTAAAAAGTATACGGATTTAGTACCATCCTTTTCCGCAAGGACGCCTACATAACTAAAAGAGTCTTTTTTACTAACCACAAATGCATACAACTTGTATAAACCAGATGTATCTAAGTCAGTCCATCGGCACATAAAATAATCTTTTAATTCTTCCTCAATTTCTCTAATAAGATGTTCTTTGTCTAACACATCTTTGTATTGTTCGCGTATTGTCGCAGTGTTTTTCATGTAGTCCAACTTTCACTTTTTTGCATCCATTTCCTCTAATTCTAGCAATTTTCTTTAGCGTAAACGGATAGAGTTTATTGCCAATATTTACGCGTTGTCGTACAACCTCTGGGCGAATGTTAGGCGTATTTATCAACCCCAATTCCGAAATGATTATTTCTTTTGGAATTGTAGAATATGGTGTTGCAGATTGTGTAAAATATGTACTACCTGCTTTAATGTAGCACTTGTGTAAGATTTTTATTTTACCTTGGCTGTCTTCCTCCTCACGCACGCATAAAATACCCCTCGATCAGTAATGGAGACGTTCAGTATCTCTCAAAATACTAATAGAACCGTCCGAATGTACAATACAAACAAACTTAATATAAGAACATCAAACACTAGAACAAATCACTTCTTTTATTCTTTCTTTGAGAAAGCCACCAAACTATTTAGAAAGAACTTAAGAATACTTCAGGCAAAAGTCACTACGGTCATTGTGCGCTAAAGGTTTTACTTCTGATTATCTCATTGTGACCACCAAAGCTAATGGGATAAAATGAACTAAACTCTCATTACACAGCTTGTACCCGTTCCACTTCTAAAGCCACTGCTATCAGGACCATTTCCTAAAACACGTGACGCGAACAAACGCGTCAGGAATGGGAACATTCCGCCATCAGCCCGTTTCAATTTCTATTGCCAATGGCAGCCGCCTGTACGCCAGCGTCAGCCCAACAGCTACTAGTTACCGAAGGTATAAAAATCCGATTACAATTACTGTCGTATAATATGAGTAAGGTTCGCTATGCTTGTGTCCACGTCCCCAATGCTCCACCCGAAGGTACTACATTGGGTTTAAACGCGAATAATTACGCGCTTCATATGAATCTGTTCCAAATTAATTAATCATTAAATATAATTTCTAAGCTAAAACTAATGTTGGGGTTTAAATAATTTTACCCGTCGCGTTGACTTTGGGGTGTCTGATCAACAACAAACTAGCAAAAAGTAGAAAGAGGCGTAATACCGGATAGTAGTCACCGGCTCTGCTTACCGGTGCGACCTGAAGGGTCGTCTTAAAACCATCCAAATCTAGCTATATTAGTATTTATTAATAGATTCGAATTTCTAAGCAAACGCCAAATTATTAATAGCAAATCTAGCTATTTCTTCGTACTCCATAAATTTACAATATCGTCCGCCGTAGCCTAAGTAATTTATTCTAACTTCAATCTAAATTTGTCCCTAACGTTCACTATCATTCCCTAACTTATTCTAATTTGAGCGACAGAACAATAAAAGTTATAAATACCATCATAAAATTTAAATATGTTAATAAAGCATTAAACACATAAGGACATAACGGTGCATAGAATATCAAAGAAGTATTCCTTAAATTATCAGGTGCATTAGCATAAGCCTTATGTCGGCTAACGCTATCACACTAAAACGTGCTCATTCCAAACTGCAAAATTTATCTATAAAAAATCAATGTTTATGCGAGTACAACCGCCACAATATTTATAAATGCTTCGAATATAAATTTCTCCAGGATCCGATGATCTGGTCGTCTTCTTACACCCAATTATCTCTCACTTCTAAGGGGAGATGGGTATGCACTGCTAAAGTCCTGGTGCGTATGCACTACATGTCTCGGGGATCACAATCACTACTAGCCTCGAGGTACTGCATTACATTCAGCGTAAACCGGGCCAAGCTCACTTCCAACCATGGAAATCTTCACCTACACAACATCAGACCTAGGTCTACGTTGTGAAGCCGTATATCAAATTCTTCACCATAGAAAACCGTTCCGTAACTTTACAAACTATGTGCTTTCAGTTTTAGTGTTAAAGACATTCGTAATTTAATTAGGTGCGTGAAGTTAGCCGCGACTTTGTAAGCATTAATATTCTTATAGGTACCGAAAGTTAGTGCGTCGTTAGTGCTTTTTAGTGGTTTATAAAAGAAGATTACCGAATAAACGTCTCTCCGAAAATGGCAATTCATAATTGTTCGGCGAAATTTCACACAGCCGGGGTTTTATTCAATTCAAAAAATTTTTTAAAGTCAAAATTTAGTGCTTTGTTAGTGCTCTTTAGTGCTTCATATCTCAGGCATAAGACGAATAATAAAAAAGTTGTGGTTACTTATTCTTTTGCTGCTAACTTCATTGGCCGGGGTTTGTTGCAAATTCAAAAATTCGTTTCAGTCCAAAGTTAGTGCTTCGTTAAAGCTCCTTAGTGCTTCATATCACAACGGCGTGGGACTTCTAATAAAAAAGTTACGGCCACTTATATTTTTAATTCTAGCCGGGGTTTGTTTCAATTTCAAAAAACCTTTGTAGCTATTTCGGTGGCGTACGACGGCTGCAAATACAAAAGTTACGACCACTTAAATTTTTACAGCTGACCGCGGTTTTTTTAGTTTCAAAATTTTTGTACCGCTGTAATTATCTTTAGTGCTTCATATCTCAGTGGCGTACGACTACTAACACATCAGCTGCGCCACTTGCAGCTAGCTGACTGGCAGACTTCTAATAAAAAGTTATAGCCATCTATATTTTTAATTCTAGCCGTGGTTTGCTGCAATTTCAAAAACAATTTGCAGTCAAAAGTTATTGCTTTGTTAGTGCTCTTTAGTGCTTCATAGTTCAGCGACGTACGACCACTAATAAAAAGGTTGCGACCACTTAAATTTTTGCAGCTAACTTTACAACTGGCTGGGGTTTGTTTCAAATTTAAAAATTCGTTTTACCCGAAAGTTAATGCTTCGTTAGTGCTTCATAACTCTGAGGCGTGGGACTTCTTATAAAAAAGTTATGGCCACTTATATTTTTAATTCTAGCCGCGGTTTGCTTCAATTAAAAAATTTTTAGTCAAAAGTTAGTGCTCCTTAGTGCCTCGTATTTCAGCGACGTACGACTACTAGTGAAAAGGTATATTTCTGCGGCTAATTTCACAACTGGGAGGAGTTTGTTACAAATTCAAAAATTTGTTTTAGCCGTAAGTTAGTGCTTCGTTAGTGCCTCTTAGTGCTTCATATCTCGGGGCGTGGAACTTCTAATAAAAAAGTTATGACCAATTACATTTTTAATTCTAGCCGGGGTTTGTTTCAATTTTAAAAAACTTTTGCAGCCTAAAGTTAGTGCTTTGTTAATGCTTTTTAGTGCTTCATATTTCAGTGGCGTATGACTTCTAATAAAAAAATTATGGCCATATATATTTTTAATTCTAGCCGCGGTTTGTTTCAATTTCAAAAACAATTTGCAGTCAAAAGTTATTGCTTTCTTAGTGCTCTTTAGTGCTTCATAGTTCAGCGACGTACGACCATTAATAAAAAGGTTGCGACCACTTAAATTTTTGCAGCTAACTTTACAACTGGCTGGGGTTTGTTTCAAATTTAAAAATTCGTTTTACCCGAAAGTTAATGCTTCGTTAGTGCTTCATAACTCTGAGGCGTGGGACTTCTTATAAAAAAGTTATTGACACCTATATGTTTAATTCTAGCCGCGGTTTGCTTCAATTTAAAAAATTTTATCAACCGAAGTTAGTGCTTTGTTAGTGCTCTTAGTGCTTATATTCAGCGACGTACGACTACTAATAAAAAGTTGTGGCCACTAATTTTGCGGCTAATTCACAACTGAGGGTTTGTTCAAATTCAAAATTTCGTTTTAGCCGAAAGTTAGTGCTTCGTTAGTGCTCTTAGTGCTTCATATCTCAGGCGTAGGAACTTCTAATAAAAAGTTATGCCACTTAATTTTTAATTCTAGACCGCGGTTTGTTCAATTTAAAAACTTTTGCAGCCAAAGTTAGTGCTTCGTAGTGCTTTTAGTGCTTCATATTTCAGAAGCGTAGACTTCTAATAAAAAATTATGGCCACTTGTATTTTTAATTCTAGCCGCGGTTTGTTTCAATTTCAAAACTTTTGCAGCCAAAGTTGCTCTTTAGTGCTTCTTAGTGCTTCATAGTTCAGGCGTACGACTTCTAATAAAAAGTTATTGCCACTTATATTTTTAATTCTAGCCGCGGTTTGTTTCAATTTAAAAATTTTGCAGCCCAAAGTATGCTTCGTTAGTGCTTCATATTGAGTGTGGGACTTCTATAAAGTTATTGCACTATATGTTATTCTAGCCGCGGTTTGCTTAATTTAAAAATCAGCAGTTAGTGCTTCGTTAGTGCTCTTAGTGTTTATTCAGCGACTACGACTATAAAAAGGTATTTCTGCGAATCACAACTGGGGTTTATTTCAAATTCAAAAATTCATATCAGCCGAAAGTTAGAGCTTTGTTGGTGCTTCTTAGTGCTTTATATCACAACGGCGTGGGACTTCTAATAAAAAAGTTATGGTCACCCATATTTTAAGTCTAGCCACTGGTTTGCTTGAATTAAAAAAATTACAACCGACAGTTAGTGCTTCGTTAGTGCTCTAGAGTGCTTCATACTTCAGCGACGTACAACGACTAATAAAAAGTTGTGGCCACTTACATTTGTGCGCTAACTTCACAACTGACCAGGGTTTGTTGCAAATTCAAAATTCGTTTTAGGCAAAGTTAGTACTTCGTGGGTGTTTCTTAGTGCTTCATATGTCAGATGCGTAGGACTTCTAATAAAAAGTTATCGCCACTTGTATTTTTAATTCTAACCGCAGTTTGTATCAATTTAAAAACTTTTACAGCCAAAAGTTAGTGCTGTTTAGCGCTTCGTATTTCAGTGGCGTACGATTTCTAATAAAAATTTATGGCCACTTGTGTTTTTAATACTAGCCGCGGTTTGTTTCAATTTTCATAAACTTTTGCAGCCAAAGTGCTCTTTAGTGCTTCAAATTTAGTGGCGTACGACTTCTAATAAAAAGTTATTGCCACTTATATTTTTAATTCTTGCAGCGGATTGCTTCAATTTCAAAAAACTTTTGCAGCCGAAAGTTAGTACTTCGTTAGTGCTCTTGAGTACTTCACATTTCAGTAGTGTACGGCTGCAAATAAAAAAGTTACGACCACTTACATTTTTATATATAACGGCGGTTTGTTTCAGTTTCAAGAATTTGGTATCGACATAAGATAGCGTTTCATTAATGATCTTTAGTGTTTCATATCTCAGTGGCGTACGACTGCTAACAAATCAGCTGCGCCACTTACAGCTAGCCGCAATTTGTTTCAACTACAAAGATTTTTACAGCCGAAAGATATTGTTTTGTACTCTCGTGTGCTCTAAATTTCAGTGGCATGTAAATATATATACCAGAGAAATGTGATAATTTTGATGACACAAATTAATTTGAATAATTTCAATACCCTTAAACTTCAGACGAATGCTATCTACTGAGTTAGAATTGGATCAGAATATCGCGAATGTTTTTCTGCGATTTAATAAAAAAAATCCCGATGTTAAAGCAACACCTCCTAAAAATATATAAAGTAATAGATTCTAAATTATTAATAATTTGTTTTAATCAAATGAATAAAGTTTTCGAAAAAAATTGTTTGCTATCCGTGAAAAATATTATTCATACAATTATTTTAAAAAGTTGCGAAATAAGAGAGTTTACACACTAGTGATAATTATAGTTAGCAGTTCACGTAATATATTATCTGAAATTTAAAACACATATCACTTTCTGACATAAATTCTTACTTGCAACAATTCAGATTCAGAAGTTGGCTAAAACTTTTTGTTATATAAACACTAACGATCATATGTAGCATAATATGCAGTGCTTCATTGAGTCTTGACTTCAAAGAACCGCACTTCTAGTTTCTGAAATATTCGACTTCAAAGGTCAGAGCCGAAAATAGGCTATAACTTTTTTTGTTGTAGAAGCACTAAAGATGATATGTAGTATAGGCTTTAGTGCTTCGTTAGTGCGTTATTGTGCTTTGAACCACAAAGCAACCGCTCTTTTGGTTTCTGAAATATTCGGTTTCAAAGGCCAGATCCGAAAACGGGCTATACTTTTTTGTCGTAGAAGTACTAACAACAATATGTATCATACTTCTTAGTGCTTGGTTAATGTTTTATTATGCTCCAAACCAATAAACAGCCGCCCATTGGCTAGACGCGTACCCTCATTGTTTCCTATTCCGACCCAAGTTACACATTTCCCTGCAGTTTGCACAGTCTGAATCTATGTGTAACGTGCATTTTTATAGCTTAACATTTTACGCTTTTTCCCAATTAGCAAATACATTTCTGTAACTAATATTTCTATATTTTATATTTATTAACTCCTTAGGCGAATGCATCGTATTATAATGAGTGGATTGCATCGTTCTTGTGACATGTCACTGAAATATAGAGCACACGAGAGTACAAAACACTATCTTTCAACTGTAAAAAATCTTTGTACTTGAAGCAAACTGCAGCAAGCTGTAAGTGGCGCAGCTGATGTGTTAGTAGTCGTACGCCACTGACATATGAAGCACTATAGATCATTAATAAAACGCTATTTTACGGCGGTAAAACATTTTTGAAACTAAAACAAACCACGGCCAGCTGTAAAAATGTAATGGTCGTAACTTTTTTATTTGTAGCCGTACACCACCGAAATATGAAGCAGTCAAAACCACTAACAAAGCACTAACTTTCGGCTGCAAAACTTTTCGCAATTGAAACTGTAGTGTAACCGAGCTGAAGTCTGACCCAAACACCCTCTACGGACAGGACACCGGACTCCATTACCATCTAGTGGCAGTGGCTCGACGTTGTGTTGTTATAATGTAACCCAAATTCACACTGGGAAGATGGTATTACGGCGGGAAGGTTTGAAATAAAACTACAGTATTTACCTAACTTTACTTTTAATCAAAAGAATAACCAAAAAAGTAGGTCATTCACATGAAAGCATAGAAAAATGACATTTAAAGCAAACAGTGTCGTACTTAACCTGGGTGATTGGGGAAAGAGCACGGCAGGGAAAACCCCAAACTGCCTCACACTTCCAACTGCATTTTGCACATTTCGACAAGGACGGGTAACATACAAGTACCCCGATCACTAACACTAAAATTGACGGGATGTCAACTGTTACCCAGACATACTACACGTGACAACTGAAGAAACGTTAGTGTAGGTCAGGTATTCTTTTCTGGCAGGTACTGAGGTTGGATAACAAATACCACCCAGCTAAAGTTGAAAGAGGGGGAACACCAGCAAGGTAAAATCTGCCCCTCACAGACATAAAATGTAAATAATATTCAACAAAGACTCGATCACACGCGCCCACATATATGCATTAACAGTTTCCAGCCCGTGTTACAAAATATTTCACAAAGGCTAGCGAACTTCCTATTATTTGCAAAAGAGTACATCTACCAGTACAATGACAAGACAACATGAATCGTTGAAATGAACTTATGGTATGATTGCGCATAGTTAAAAAGGCGCTGGTTATTGAATAGACTATCTCCAATATAGTCATAAATAGGGGTGGGCGATACGGAATTTTGCGTATCGAATATCGATACATATTCTATATCGATGTGTATCGATATATCGAATATCGATACGTATCGATATGTATCGATGCGTATCGGTGTGTAACGATACCAATGGATACATATCGATTCGTATCGGTGCGCATCGATGCGTATCGATACGTAGCGGTACGTATAGATATATATATAGCAATTCGTATCGGAACGTTTATATGTTTAGATTAAATATACATATCGAGATGTAGCGATACGTATCGGTACGCAACGGTAAGAACCGATACGCATCGATAATTTATCTATTTCTTTCTTTGGAAATAAAATCACAAGATCGTTTTAAAATAATGTATTTACTGACAATTCGAACTTTCACTTAAGATCGTTTGTTATCAGAATAATTAAAGTTTCAATATAGGGGTGGGCGATACGGGATTCTGCGTATCGAATATCGATACATATCCTAAATCGATATGTATCGATATATTGAATATTGATACGTATCGATGCGTATCGATACGTATCAATACATATCGATTATCGCTATATCGATATTTATTTTTCGCTGTATCGGGGGGTCGATACGGGGGTCGTATCGATATATCGATACGCTGACCCAGCCCTAGTCATAAATGCAAACGCGAAAGGCAAGTGTAGGTCGATCATACCAGAGGTTCAATTTAATTACATCACAACAGTTATCTATCACAAACATTAAATACTAGTTAATTATATAGGAACATCGGCTAGATAATAGCATATACAAAACAACAAACAAATTTCAAACATTATAAAAAATGTAGGCAGCAAAAATTTTATAGCGCAAATACAAGCCCAAATTCAGGAGCTAATGTTTATATAAATGCATGTTACTTAAATATATGAAATCTAGTAAGCAAACGTTAAAAATTATTCATTATGATTGCATCGGTTAAAACATACTTTTTAAAAATTAAACACATCGTGGCATTACAAGTTACAAACAAAAGATATACACAACGTTGTGGTTAATTCAATAAAACCCAAAACAAACACAACATTGAAATATAATGCTGTATATATGCATCATTCATCATTTTGTTTTCGACCTTACTTAAGGTATATGCAAACTTGCCTTAATAATGTGATTTAATATGATGTCAGTATTCACCATTAACGGCTCGTAAATTCACAGTAAGGGTACATTTACTATAGATTCGGTAACAAGTGCAATGCAATTGAAGTTACAACTTTGTATTAAATACTGAATAAACGTTATTTTAAGTAAATATATATATATATATATATATTAGTTTTACTCTGATTTAGATATTAAATAAACAGTTTAAATAAATAAATATTCGTTTTCGGTTGTTAAACCAAACAACACACCTTTATACCTTAAACATATTTAATAACATAGTAAATTCACTTGAAATTTTACATATTAAACAATCCACATCAAATTCTAGGTCAAAAACAACAGGTAGCCCATAAATATTTCCTTCAATGATTAAATAACTAACAGTTTTACAATAAATACCAACATTACATCAAAACAACGCTCTGACTACGAGATGTAATCAGATTACCTTAAATAGCAACTAATTTTCAACATAAAAACATTACCTTTTAATAAAAAACCGCCAAGTGAAGGCTTTTACGACCTGCCTTTATGAAATCAACTCTGTCGACCAGCTTGATCGTCCATACACATGCGCACCATATACTGTAAAATCTGACACCACGGAATGCGTTCAAAAACCTGCAAGTGGTTACTGAGCTACTAACAAATACCTTCGAATGTCGAGATGTACACTATAATCTTTGTAATTTATCAATCAATAAGAAAATCGACTTAGAAACACTACGGAACACTTCAAAACAAACCGCAGCTAGAATTAAAAATATAAGTGGTCATACCTTTTTTATAAGAAGTCGTACGCCACTGAAATATGAAGCACTGAATAGCACTAATGTAGCACTAGCTTTCGGCTGCAAAAGTTTTTTGAAATTAAAACAAACCCCGTTTAGAATTAAGAATATAAGTGGCCGTGTCTTTTTTATTGGAAGTCCCACGTCGCTGAGATATAAAGCACTAAAGAGCACTAAGCAAGCACTAACTTTCGGCTAAAGCAAATTTTTGAATTTGAACCAAACCGAGACCAGTTGTGAAGTTAGCCGCAAAAATGTAAGTGGTCACAACTTTTTTATTAGTACTCGTACGTCACTGAAATATAAAGCATTAACGAAGCACTAGCTTTCCGCTGCAAAAGTTTTTTGAAATTAAAACAAAGTTCGGCTAGAATTAAAAATATAAGTGGTCGTAACTTTTTTATTAGAAGTCCAACGCCGCTAAGGTATGAAGCACTAAGGAGCACTAACGAAGCACTAACTTTCGACTGAAACAAATTTTTTAATTTGAAACAAACCGCGATCAGTTGCGAAGTTAGCTGCATAAAAGTAAGTGGCAACAACTATTTTATTATTCGTCCTACGTCTCAGAGATACGAAGCACTAAAGAGCACTAACTTTCGACTGTAAAAAATGTTTAATTGAAGAAAACCCCGGCTGTGTGTGTGAAGTTTCGCCAAAAAATTATGAATTGCCATTTTCGGAGAGACGTTTATTCGGCGATCTCCTTTTATAAAGCAAAAAAGAGCACTAACGAAGCATTAATTTTCAGCACCTATGCGAACATTAGTGCTTACAAAATCGCGGCTAACTTCACGCACGTAATTTAATTCCGTGCTCAAAAACGTTTGTACGTATTTCCTGTGCGTGCCAAGTCTCTAATGTTAACGTATCACAAATTCACATCAATATTGTTAACTTGTAAATAAATGTTATCTCTGTTATTACGAAGTATCAACAAGGCGACCCTTCATTGCTAGAATGTCATGCTTATTGTTACACAATTTACGCCCGGAGATCCGAATGTCAGATTATTTTACCTCCGGAATATTTTACCCGGGAAGATGCCATCATCATCCAACCTACAGATCGAGATGCATGTCTTCGGAAAAAGTAACAATTGTGTTTTCTCTTGTCTTTGGTCGTGCAGCAGTTAATTATCCAAATTGTCGCCTTTGTAACTACCGAACGAGCTGTTACACCCCTTCCAGGAACCATTCATTAACCTAATCGCTCCACATATACCTTTCCGATATGGTTGCACGTAAGCTTCCCTATTTTGTTGAGGTCCAATGATTCACATGGAAGGCGCAATATTTGATATACTTTAAAAACACAATTATTATTAGTATTGACCTTATGACGTCAGTGATTCTAATTGAAGACTGTTATTTTTTTTATAATTAAATTCATTTTAGGTGTACATCGTTAATCATGTAATTAAAATCAATTTAACCTTACTTATTAAATTTTTTTTATATAAGAATGAAATTGCCTTAACTAAGTATAATACTGAAATTAAAGCTCTTTAATCATTTATTTTTAGTTAAATTATTAATCGATAGTGTACAATGTAATTTGCATACTGATGATGGTAATTTAAGTATTCATTGTTATAATGTTAAAGATACGTATCCACAAATGGTTATTGTGTACAAAAAGTACCTAGTTTCAAAGGTACTTGTGACTATAAATTACTATCTAACTAAGAGATATCTGATCTACTAAAAACTACAATTAGAAATTCTAAACGTGAATATATCCTTCTATTATATTTAAAACGTAAACGTGAATATTCTATACGAATTTAAGAGAAAGTCCCGCGTAGTAGTAGGGTATAACTAGGATTTTTGAGATCTCATTTATTCCAGCATCCCTCATTTCCTTATTTACATTTTGTACCCACTCTGTTTACATTTTCTAGTAGTATAACCTATCCAATCAGTTTAGAATTTTCTCAGCTACCCAAATCTCTTTACATTTTTTAATTGGACTATTCCTCTAGCTGCAACCCCTATTTCTAAATTTTTTTACCAAATCTAATTGTTAGGGGTATTTTTAATATAAATCGGCTTTGTATGGCGTAAGCTTGGTATTGTTCTTTCTAATAAATGAGAATTTTAATTTACAAACAAACTGTTACGTTCATTTTCGTAAATAATTGATTAGTTTATATGCAACAATTTTTAACTTAAATTCCTTTAGCGTTAAACACGCAAATTAATTCCGTAAATTAAAATAACCCTTTCCCGTGTTTAAAATTGTATTTCAATTAATAATAGATATCCTATATATTTTACTTGATAAATCCTTCTGCTCATTAAAAATAAATATCCTTTCTAAGAATTCTTTAACGTGGAATTTACGCCATAATTAGATAAGCGTCTTTCCAAGTATTCACTAATTAATGCTGGTGTGTTTTGCCTTTTTAAAGAATTCGGCGAAAGTATTTCAATAAAATTGGGGTTTTCCTGTTTTATTTCCTTAACGAGTTCACGTTGCGCTTTGGTGCTTTAACTAAACAAATTTAATATTCACTTTCTGTTTGAATAGCAAAAAAAAAGCATCCGTCCTGTTTTGCTTCGTTCCGTTTTTCTTTATGCGAATTGCTGGCGCGCATTATAGCGTGGTTAGTATTTAGGGTTTATAAAACGGTACTTTTCGGTTTTAATAAATTAATTTATTGTTCGTAATTATTCTAGCTTTCTGTGGGGGACACGTTAATCCCTTGAGCTGTCGTTTCTTCTGGTAATGGGAGGCCAAACGCGTTCTTCCTGGGCGTAGGCCTACCTATTTGCTGACGTAGACCAGCTACTGACTCAACCCCGACGCCCAGAACGCCTGGGATTTTACCGTTCAAATATGGCATTTCCAAATTTAATTCTTATATACGAAAATTATTGAACTATTTTGGTATGTACTGCTCTTTATTAATGCTTTACTATTTGTTTATAAATAACGAAAAATATACTACTTATTAATGTAAAAACGGTTTAAAGACTTGCTGGCACATTTGAAAATGTTGTTGTCATTATGTTTGTAAATATAGGTTAAGTTTATATTTACGATGATCTAGAGCTGTGGTTTTTAGGGTTGCGTTTGGTTCTTTTTTTTAATAAATAATGTCAGGGGTAATTACCTAAAAACTACAGCTCGCAATTTTCAGGAGTACATTTTTTTAAATGTTTGGGGGTTTCTCAAAATGTATATGTTAATTGGGGACATTGACTTTTTTGGGTTGGGTTTGGGAATACTGTGTTGTGTAAATATTTTGTTTAATTATAAGTTCTTTTTTTCTTTGTATGTTTTGTTCTGAGTGTAAATGAGTGAGTGTATATAAATTTTCTCTCTATCTATTTCAGGTTTCTTTTAATTTATTTATAGGTATAAAACCCCGCCCACTCACCGATTCAGCCCGGTCATCCTTTCCTCCTCTTTCTTGTTTTTTTTTGGTTACGTCAATGTACGTAACATAAAATATTGGCGTCCAACGTGGGCTCGATTCTTTTTGTAATTAATTTCGGCTGCGAAATAGGTATAATTCGTAAATTAGGTATTTGTTTAGGTAATTTCCTCTGCGATTTGGTTTTCGTTAATTTTCGAGTGCTGTGATTTTGTTTCATGTAACTTTGGCTTCGATTTTATTTTAGTTAGTTTGGCTCCTAGTTCGTTTTAGTTAATTTTTGCCCCGATTTTTTGTTTATTATTGATAGTGTCTAAGTTCCTACATGACCCGCATTTTCTCGGCTTGATATTACTTATGTTTCATCTCTTACGCTTAATATTATTGGTGGGTTAATTTCAGATTATTGGTCTTGTGTTTTCGCCAATGATCCTAGTCCATTGAAAACGCTAGCGCCCAAGATTTTTCTTTTTCTTCCGTTCCGCTCTGTATATTTTTTTCTCCCCATCACGTCTAGAGTTAGTTTTTTTCCTCCAAATTTTCCTTTATTCTACAGCCTTATTCTAATTCCTATTTTGTTGTTTCGCTCCTATTGGTGTTCCGGAAGTTTATCCGTCGGATATGTTTTAAATAGTCCTGTATTCGCAACAATTTTTTTTTCTTTTGACCTTCTACCGAGTTACGGTTAGTCTTTATTTAGTTACTTTCTCCCAAATTCTTTTTATTATTACTAAAAATGACTTCTTTTTCGGGTTCCTACCAAAATGTTCTTGTGTGGGAGCAAACTTGAAATTTTCTGGTAATCCAAACACTCTTACCGTACATGGTTTTTTGGAACGAGTCGAAAAACTCCGACGAGTTCACCATGTATCCGAATTGCAGTTATTTGAATCTGGCGCAGATTTGTTCGAGGCTAAAGCTTTACATTGGTGTCGTGGTTTTCGGCATAGGTTTTCTGACTGGAAGTCGTTGTCTAATTTACTGATCCATCATTTTAAACATATGGAGTTTGTTATAAGGCTACTACTATTGAGAAAAATACTTTTGCTTCACATGACCGAGTTGCTAAGATTTCTCCTATGCCTACAAGTAGATCCGATACTTCTTTCGTACGTTCTAGTGTTCTTCCTCCTATTTCTACTCCTTCTCGCCAGGTCGTATGCTTTAATTGCGACAAACCTGGTCATGTTTCGACCCGTTGTACTCGTCCTAAAGTACTCCGTTGTTATGGTTGCGGACACAAGGGAGTTACTCACCATAACTGTCCCAACTGTCATCCTACTACCAATAGTTCTACAAATAATATTTCAACTTCTGTTCTCAGCTCTAGATGCCTAATTTCTTCTACTTCTCATTCTACGTTCTCTTCGATACTTCCGCTCCTACTATCAAAACCTACTCTTCTTCGGCAAATATAGATTCTAAAAAAATTTCCTCCGTTTCTAGTTCTGCCTCTTATTCTACTCCTTCTTTTGCTCGCCCTACTTATTCACTCTTACTCCAAAATGTGCCTCCATCACCATTACAACCCATGCTTCGAATTGGTGACTTGCAGCTAGCTTCTCAAGAGTTTATTCCCGCTTTCCTAAACGATTCTACCCACGAAATTTGAAATGACCATAACTTCTAATTTAGTCTGCAAAGGTCCTCCGGAAGTTCACGAACCTGTATCTTTAATGCCTGTTCCAGTTTTTGTCAAAATTTTACCTGTTCCTGCTTTCTTAAAAGCTTCGACTCAAGAAATTCCTGTTGTGCCGGCAATCACAGCCGTAGCTAAAGTGAAGATAATTTCTAATACGGATAGAGAAGGTCCTGTTAAAGTTAGTGAACCCGTAGCTGTGATGCCTGTTGCTGTTGTCGTTAAAGCTTTACCTGATTCTGTTTCGTTACCTACTCTTACTCATTTTTCTCATGCTGACAAAATGCTACTTACTTCTGTTCTTTTAACTAAGGTTTGTGACATCCTAGCTGATGTTCTGTTATCTAATGCTGACAAGCTTCTACCTGATTCTGCTCCTTTTCCTAAGGTGGAAACTACCACAACCAATGCTGTTTTCTTTCCTAACTGTGATACTTCTAGTCCTGCACATAACGTCAATGAAATTTTGGCTACTTCAGTCCCTTTCTCTAACGTAACTGAAGTGTGTTCCGCTTGTGTTTCTTTTCGTCGGGTTGGTTCTCGTACAGTCAATCCTTTTTCTTTTTCCACCATGGATATTCTGACAACCCATGATGTTTTCTTTTCTGCCGTTGACCTTCTTACCACCCATTCTAACAATAAACAACGTCCTTATATGAAGCGTTTTGAGTTTTCTAAACTACCCTTGTCACCTCCTAAACCTAGTGTAATAACTACTACACCCCTGCTATTCCTAATTGGCAGAAAACTGCCCAAAAGAGGCAGACTTTATTCTATGCTCCTTCCGAACCTGAGGACATGTCGGGAAAACCCTAATGTCCTTGCTCTTGTTTCGTTCTCTTTTTGGCGACGTAAACGCCTTAAGCCCAATACATAGTCCTCGTGCCCCCGATTCTGATGACGACTTTGCTCTCTTTCGGACATAATTTTTGAATATTGCGATTTCGGTTTACTTCCCGGTTTTACTGGGGTTTCTTTCGTTTGCTTTTTTTTTTCACCCGTGTGGGTCCGGGAATAGAATAGCCCCATGGTACGACCTGCCTGTCGTAAGAGGCGACTACCGCGGTCAAACACATATACACACGCGCACTGTATACACGCATAACACATACACACACCCTTCTTATCCCCCCCACACACACACCCATACACACACACGCACGTACACGCCCACACCTACTCATACCTAACTACACTGGGATTTTGTTTTATTTTCTTTTGTACGATTTTAGTTCTTTTGGGTTTTGTACTTGGTGTTGGTGTTATTCTTTTTGATTTTTTTCTTTCTTTCTCGTTCCTTTCGTTCCACCTCCCTCTCCCTATCCTTTTGCTGGTCTTCTTTGCTGTAGGTCCTTGGACCGATTGTGTTTCGTCCATCCGCTCTTGTGGTAGGTGCTTTCTAGTCCGTCTTTCTTTCTTCGGAAATCACAACTCAGTCGACTTTAGGACTAGTCAGCATTTCTCTTCTTCGATTTTCATTCGTTGCGATTCTTTGGTACCACAGTGTGTAGTACGTCGTTTCCTTTTACCAGCGTTCCTCCTCTCTTCTTCTCGTGCTCCCTTGTTGTTCCTTTTGTTTAGTTGAGGCTTGACCTTTGGGTCCTTTTCTGGCTGTACTGTTAGTAAACTCGTTTCCTGGCAAATGTAGTCCTTCCGGTGGAGCATTGGAAAATCTGATGTAAGGTATATGAAGGGGGTTAAGCAGCCTGCGGTTACCAAGATCTCCCAACACTTGAACATTTGCCGAATTAATAGTTTTCCAACATATTCTTTTGCACGATCAACATTAGTTGAAAATATTTCAGAACCAATACCTGTAAGTTGTTTATAATGATCATAATATTTAAGTGCAATTATTTTTTCGTCAATAGGTTTTTCGTCCTGAAACTAGTTGGACGCGTATCTTCACTTATTTCTATTTTGAACTAGCCTACACCGTTCCCTGAAATTCCCACAGCCTAGATACAGTTCAGATCCCCTTTTGCTGTTTCTTAATTATATGCCCTATTTCACAAGGATTCAATGATATGTGAAGGGGGTATAGCAGCCTGTCGCTACCAAGATCCCCCAAAACTTAGACATATGCCGAACGAATAGTTTTCTAGTAAATCCTTTTGCACAATTATCATTAGTTGAGAGTATTGCAAAACCAATGCCTGTAGTTGTTTATAATAATCATTAGGTTTAAGTACGGTTATTTTTTTCATCATCAAGTTTTCTATCTTGGAACTGGTTGGACGCGAGTTACATATCCCCCAAATTTATACATGTATAATTAAATAGGAATTAAGAAATTATAAAAAAATTTAAGTTAGATGTAACATTTTAATTCAAGGATCAATAAAGAAATAAAGAAAAGTTGTGATAACGAATGTGAAAACATTGTATTTCAGACGTAAGTGATACTGTAGGTGCAGATCACAGACGGTTAAGAAACCGCCATTATTAGAATTAAGATTATTACTTTGTGTTAAATGAAATGAATAAAGAAATAAGCAGACATGACCTTTGCAAGTTTCCACAGACATGTGAGGAGCAGAAACAACATAAATACCCTGAGAGCCCCAAATCAAATCAGTCAGTTTTGAGTATTTCAGCTTTTACAATGTTGTTTGCTTAGGCTACTCGCCCTAATTTAAATTCAATTACTATTAATTTCGACTTAGAATAATTTTACACAGTTTGGCAAAATTCCATATGTAATTACTGTTTAATAAATAAATTTGTTACAAGAAGTTTTGAAAGAAGACTTTTTAAAGAAGCAGCTCCCAAGTCCCAAAACGTAACTGGCGCAGCCGTACGGATTAAGAAGGGTACTACGAATCCAAAAATCGGAAAACTGGTGACCAAGAATTTTAATTCCCAATTTGGAAGAACCAAACAAATTTGGACAGGGTACAAAAACCGACCGAGCCCAAAGAAACAAACTTGGACAAAGAACAAAAATCGACCGAGCCCAAGAAGCGACGATGAAAGTTATGTAAGTTTATTTATTATAAACCAATTTATTCTTTTACAAATTATTGATGCTAGCTAGTAACAAATTTTTTGTACAGATTTTTTAATTATTATTATCGCATTTGATACCATTTATGAAAAGAATTTACTCAATTAGTAAGAGAAATTATTTTCAAATAAGAGAAATTATTTTCAAACAAGAGAAATTATTTCAAAATAAGAGAACTATAAAAGAGGCATTTATATGCGTAGATTAGTACAAATTATTACGAATTATTAATATAAAACAAAACAAAACGATTTAATTCAGCAAAACTAAAATTAAAATATAAAAATCAAGCGCAATTATTTTTACCATTTTATGTACAGGAAATATTATCATCAAAAGCTTAATGTATAAATAAAACGCAATTCTTATTACAAGCAATTAAATTACATGAACGATTAGTTAAAACTTAAACCTTCATCAAATTCTATAAATTATACACTTCAGCAAAACAAATTGACAGAAGTGCGTAATTGTAGAAGGATTTTGTATTCTATTATTAAATTCTTCTTAATCTTCTTTGGGAATTAAACCACTCATAGTTTTTAAAATCAACTTTATTTACGTTTCGATCCATGACCTAGGATCTTTGACAACGATCCTAGGTCATGGATTCGATCCATGACCTAGGATCGTTGACAACTATCCTAGGTCATGGATCGAAACGTAAATAAAGTAGATTTTAAAAAGTATGAGTGGTTTAATTCTCAAAGAAGATTAAGAAGAATGCTAAACAAGCCACAACAAACATACAGGAAGTATTTATTATTAAATTAACTCAGCGTGCAAAATTATAACGCGATTCTCACACAATTACTTCAGGAAACCATCATTGAATAAAAAACCATTCAGAAAAATCCAACTCTATAAAGTATAACTAAATATGTTCAGTACAAAAGCATTTAATTATAAAGAAACATTTATGCAATTTATTGCAGCAAAACTTATTTCCGAGACTGAAAGAATAACATTCAGCAGACTTAGAACTTTATAATTAGACATAATTAGACATTCAAGGTAACGAGATTGTACAATTATAGAGAAGCATTTTATGCAATTATCAATTAACACTTACTGAGACGAATATAGCAACTGACTACTATAGACATTTAATTACTCAGCAAGACCGAAATAAAGACAAACGAATATACCTACATAAAGCCATCCAGAAAATTAAAACTCCATTCGCACCAACTGTAACATCCGCGAAGAATAAAAATACACTCAAGTCGACAGTAATTGACTACACATTACCAAGCAGAAATTCTTAAATGTGTAACGTATTTTTTTTCTAGTTACATTTAGTTCAATAAAATAAAAATAAAACAGCTATAATTTAAAATATTTGATTTGAGAATTATCATCCAATAAAAATTAATATATAATATTCGTAATAACACATAGATTCTAGTATATATATACTCTGAAGTTTGTTGCCAAGCTCTGTCAAGTTGTCAGTCGGCACTTCATTCTTAACGCTCGAAAGTGCAAGCCGCTTTTGCAGACGAGGTGAAGTCGAAATGGCCCTGTCGAAACACATGGCTTCTAACAAAGTTAGGAAAAAGTAGAGAATAATACATTCTTGCGGTCTGGAGGTCGAGCCTAACAGCGGTTGCGTGAGCACGATTTTGATAAGCCTCGCTCCGAGTAGTTTAGTTGATCCCGACAGGCCTGAGAATATGGAACCCCTTTGGACATCATTTTAGACATGCAATATCTTAAGGACATATCTTCAATTACATTTTCGATAATAAACTAAAACAAATTTTTATGGCAGTAATTTAAAGCAAGGATTTATGGTTTCGTTATATTCAATTTAATACGCAGTAAAGTAAACGTTCATTCTACAGGATCTCGATATTTCAAACCGATGACTAATGTCACACACAGATATTACGATGGAAATGTTCAACAGCTGAGGTCAAGGTCTGGCACCTGCTGTACATTTTTGATGCACGTGAGTGTTTATAACTTTTGATAGCTTTGAAATTATAGTAAATTATTATGAATTATCCAACATTGATTATTTGAGTAACGTAAATATAAAGTAGTTTTTTTAAGAAGTCAGTAACATTAACGAATAAGTATCTTGTTTGCCAGTTTGTTTGCACATGTACGCAAAAAGTGTATTTTAAGAAATTCTGAATGACAACCTATGTCAGACAAAAAATATTGTAGATACCGTTTTCCAATCTAGACGCCATATGCTGTCTTGATTAATTTTACATTATGTTTAAAGACTTTCAGGTCATGTAAAGGCACTTTCATTGGTGTAGGAAATTTGCGTGTTTTTTGTAGATTACAATTAAATTAGAATATTTGCATTTTACAATGTCTGCTCTTTGATAATTAATTTTTGTTGTAATAATCAAGGAAGTACTTCAATGATTAAAAGAAACTTATGTGTTATGAACAATTAATAAATTATATGTCTATCTAATCAAATCTTATAGAAATGATCTACACATAGATCTTAATTTTGAATGTAAAACTTCATTAGCATTATTATGAAAAATTATGAGAAAGATACAAATTTAAATATTGCAGTCACATGTATATAATCAGAAATGTATCCTAATAGAATCCCTTTTGTTTTTGAAAGACGTTTTATTATTCAACATTTAAAAAAGTGCAAGTTCTCCCGGAATAGAAAGTGTGTGTTATGAAAATGAATTCCCTCAGTATATTTTAGATGCCTAAATTCTATTATTCTATTTTTGGCAAATGTTTTTGAGGACACAAATGGTGTCCATGTTGTGCTTTTGTTTGTTCACAGGTAAAGCTGAGACATCTGTATGACATCTGTATGACATCTGGTGGTTGAGGTCTTGGTAAGTGTGTCCGAAAGAGTGAAATTCAAGTTTTATTGCTATGTTAGTGGTGTTAAGATAAGGTTTCCGCATTCCCCTTATACAAGCACAGTTAAATTTTGTTGGTTATTGTATTAAAAAATACGGTGGCGCTTATTAAATATATTTTTGGTCTATTATTCACCCATGACCCAAGCTCATGATCTACCCAGAGCTAACACTCGACTAGCCGTTTATATCTTAAGAGTTTTTCTTTGTCTCAAGCCATTTTCCATCCGACATTACCTTGGGCTTAAAAGAAAAAGAAGAAATTCTCGACCCTGTGATATCAGATTAAGGTTTAGAAAATTGGGAGGTTTGATTTATAGCTGATAGTCACGAGGATAAAGAAATATAAAATAACAAAAATAATTTTATAGTACAAATGTAATTATATAACACTGTATAACTGCAGATAAAAAATAAGTAAAGTGATTCTTTAAATAACCCAATACAAACCAAACCAAAAAATAAACTTCAATTTATACAAAAACTTGAAATTAATTAGAACCGAAATTAACATTTAACGACCATGAATTCAGATATGAAGATTTATCTCGGAAGTATTCGCAAATATATTGGAGAGCAAGCTCTCGTAGGAACTTCATTACCGCGTGTGAAACACTTTTAAAAACCTCCTACAAACCCGACGAAAGCGAACGCAATGTGTACTTTTACGCTTGATAATTAGTAAGTTGATCGGAAGGGCATTAACGCTATTTGCCAGCCGAGATGACATCATCGAATGGGACAGTTTCACACGCACACCAATTGCATATTTTAGCGATCAACGCAACATCAAATGTCTAATCTGCGATCTAATAAACCTAAGAATGGAAAGTAACCAATCCCTATATGAATTCGGAATGAAATGTCAAGACGTACGAAGCCTAATTCTAACAAAATCGAAGAACCCGACCAAAATATACGCTTATTAAAGACAAAAATGTATGACGAAATGGCACTGAACACCTACATAAACGCATTACCTGAACTATTATCAGACAAAATAAGATTCCAACATCCCCAAAATTTAAAAGAGGCAATGAATATGATCATAAAAGAAGAAAACGTTATGTATTATCGAAATAAACTATATAAACCCAACGCGAATAAAAACTATTTACCTATAAAAACCATACAAGCCGCGAGACAAATTACCACCTAACCAAAATTTACACAATTTAACGCACAAATGAATCAACCGCCAATTAACAATCCAAATTTGAATAACACAAATTTTAACAATCAATTCAGACAATTTCCGAGACCAACATTCAACTCAAATTTTACAAAACCCACATTTCCAACAAGATTCAACCAAAAATAACAAAGAAATTAATGGATTTTTAGGACTTAGTGGTTATTACCGCAAATTCATTAAAGGTTACGCACAGATAACCAAACCCCTAACAAACTGTTTAAAAAAAGGGAAACAAAATTGAACACACCCCAGAATTCATTAAAGCCCTAGAAAAATTAAATGTATACTGACGAATCACCCTGTATTAGAACACCCAGACTTTTCGAAACCATTTATATTGACAACCCACGCATCAAACGTAGCACTAGGCGCAGTATTGAGCAAAGGAAAAGTAGGTAGCGATAAATCAATAAGCTACGCATCTAGAAATATCTAGAAATATCGCACAATCGAGAAAGAATTATTAGCAATAATTTGGGCAACAAAATATTTTAGACCATACCATTACAGAAGAAAATTCAATATATATACCGACCATAGACCACTAGTATGGCTATGCAAACTCAAGGAACCAAACACAAAATTAGAGAGATGGAGAATTAGATTAGAGGAGTATGATTACGAAATTATATACAAAAAGGAATTTATAACAATAACGCAAATGCACTAAGCAGAATACAACTTAACGCAATAGAAACCGAGTCAATTATAAGCAACGTAGACGAAACAGAAATAAGAGAAAACCCCGAAGAAGTAGAAACCATACACTCGACACAGAACGAAGAGACAAGAACCTCGATCAAAATTTTAAACGAAGCGATAGATATAAAACCAAATCAATTTATAATCACCGAATTTTAACAAACCCCAATCCCATAGAATACACAAAAATACACAATAAGAAAACATAGCAAATAACCAATGACGATAACGAGAAACAAATAATTAAAATTCTAAAATAATATACCCCCGAAAAAAACGATTTTACCTTTACTTCACCACCGAATATTTATATAAAAGATTTTCAGAATTATATATTAAACTATTTAATAACTCTGGCCCTGAACTTATTAGATGCACAAGAAAATTAATAACCTTAGACGACCCTGACGAAATAAACGACGTAATTAGAAATCAACACGATAGCAAAACCAACCATCGTGGAATCAGTGAAACATTAAAGCAACTTATAAGACGATACTACTTTAAGGATATGAAAGAAATAACCACAGATTTTATTATCCAATGCAAATTATGTGACAAGGCAAAATACGACAGAACACCCCCAAAAATACCCTTAATGTTAAGCAAAACACTCGACAAACCTTTCCAAAAATTACATGCAGACACTCTAGTAGTAGAAGCACAAAACTTTTTAACAATTGTAGACGCATCCACCAAAATAGGCCAAGCGATACCCATCACCTCCAAAAATAGCATCGACGTAACCCAAGGATTCCTACAATACTTTACATTTTATGGCACATCCAAAACAATAACGTTAGATAATGGCATCCAATTTAGAAATGAAACGATACAAAATACCCCAGAACTCCACAAAATAAAAATTCATTTTATAACCGAAAACGAACCTGAATCAAACGGATTAATTGAAAGATTACACCTAACCCTATTAGCGCAGATCAGATTATTAAGATTAACTTACAAGAAAGAACACATCATCAATTTAATGTCATACGCACTAATTGCTTATAATAACACGATCAACTCATCAACAAATTTCACACCCTTAGAATTAGCATTAGGACACTCAGATACCCGCAACCCTTACGATATACATTACAACAAAGAAGTATACCAACAGTATGCAAAAGACCATAAAGAGAAACTAAAACTAACTTATGATAAGGTAAAATACAAACTACATAACGGCAAAGAACGTATTACGACAACCCGCAATAAGAATACCGACATAAATAAATTTTCAATAGGACAAACGTTTCCCAGAAATTTAGGCCCGTTTAAAATAAAAAAATATCAGACAAAAATGTAGCCGTAGTAGACGACGGAAAAATAGTAAAATATATTCATTTGAATAACCTAAGACACCCTATAATTTCAGATGGACAGCCATCACCCTTACCGTCAACCTCCAACCAGGTAGAACGGACCACGACATATTAATTGAAGACATAAAAAACAACCCCGGTATACTACCACTAAAATTGGGAAGTATGCAAAATGCAATAGATTACTGGACATTCGCACAAAAATTCGATTTAACGGAATTAAAACAAAAATTTCACATAATTAAAGACAACTATTACAGATTAAAACAATCAATGGACATTGGACACAGCCAAATTCGGAAAAGAATACACAATAAAAATGTTAAATTACAACAGCATAATAGAAAACATTTTAAGAAATATAGAAGATAAAATTAATAGATTAATACCAACGGCACAAATTACAAGACGAGAAAGAGGACTTATTAACGGACTAGATAACATAATAAAAGCTATCACAGGCAATTTAGATAACCAAGATGCAGACCGATATGATAACGCCAAACAGCAGTTAATTGAAAACCAAAACGACATAAAAACCGTTGTTAGAAACAAAATTTTTCAAACCCAATCAACTATAATAAAATTCAACGATACGTTAAAAAGCTAGTAAAAAATCAAGACAGTATAGTCAATAGAATACAAACCCTTGAAACTAACATGCAAACTACAACGTTAAGAATGGGAGACTTAATCAGATTCAATACAATATTCACTCAAATAATATCAACCCTTACCGTAATCCAAAAAATTTTAGCCACATTAGAAAACGACGTAACATTTGCAAAATTAAACACACTACACTCTAGTATCATTGAACCAACTGATATTAAAAGAATTATTAAGAATTAGATCATTAATAACTAACAGTAAATTACCCTTCGAAGTAATAGAATCAAACTTTCATTTGAAAAAATAACTGTAGTGAAAGGCTATGTAACGAATAACGAAATCACACTTTTAATAGAAATCCCCATAGTAGAGAGTAACATTTATAATTATTATCATTTATTTGCTTTTCCCATGAAAATTCCTAGCATGTATCCAGTTATCATCCCTAAAACCAAGTTCCTTTCCTTAAATGAACTCAGATATGGTTACACGAACGAAAAATGTAACGAAGTAACGCCAAGTCAATATTTATGCCAATCATTAACAACAACAACTATCCAAGAAGACAACCCTTGCGAAGTACAATTATTAAGATTTTCAAATCATTACAACTGTGAAGCGAAACCAGTACAAATCACCAAAATAAAAATTCAAAAGTCACGGAAAACAAATGAATTGCTGTATTTCCAACAGAAGTAATAACAACCGTCCACTGCAACCAAGACGAAGACAACCTAGCATTAACTGGAAGCAAAGTAATCACTCTTAAACAAGACTGTTATTTAAAATTGAAGAACGAAATCATTAGAGTATATCAAGACCCCACAGTAACCAAGAAATTAGCCAATTTACCAAAACTACAATTCAAGATAACACAACCCAAAGACGAAGAAATAGTCAAGAAACCCATGCAACTAGAACACCTAGACTTAGACGATCTCAACCACGCCATGAAACTAATAAACAACTACAAAAAACACTTAAGTGAGCTAAAAGTGCCAAAATTACACTATGATAATATAAGCGTTTTCGACAATTTTATTAATCATTTTAATCATTTTTCTAATTATATATGTACTGTACAAAATGTATTTTAGATATAAGAATAAAGAAAGAAATTTTAGTCATAAGGAAACAAAGGTAAATAAAAAATCAACAGATGTACCCTTAGGGACAATGCATTTAAAAATTAAGCAAAAAAAATCTTAATTTTTCATTTACGTGGGAGGAGTTACATATGTCCCAAATCTTTACATGTACAATTAAATAGGAATTATTAAGAAATTATAAAGAAACTTATGTTAGATGTAACATTGTAATTCAAGAATAAATAAAGAAAAGGTTACAAGGTTCACAAACAAGTTGTGATAACGGATGTAAAAATATTGTATTCCAGACGTAAGTGATACCGCAAGTGCAGGTCACAGACGGTTAAGACTCCGCAATTATTAGAATTAAGATTATTACTTAGTGTTAAATGAAATGAATAAAGAAATAAACAGACATAAGCTCTGCAAGTTCCCACAAACATGTGAGGAGCAGGATCAACATAAATACCCCGGGAACCCCAAATCAAGTCAGTCAGTCTTGAGTATTTCAGCTTTTATATTGTTGTTTGCTTAGTCTACTCCCCTAATTTAAATTCAATTATTATTAATTTCGACTTAGTATAATTTTACACGGTTTGGCAAAATTCCATATGTAATTACTGTTTAATAATCAATTTGTTACAAGAAGTTTTGGAAGAAGACTTTTTAAAAGGCAGCTCCCAAGGCCCAAAACGTAACTCGCGTACCTCCATTGATTTCTATTCTGAGCTGGCTTACACATTTCCTTTAAATTCCCACAGCCTACATCTTTCACTATCTGTGTGCAATAGTCTAACCTAGGTCTACTTCTCTTTTCTCCTATCTCTGTTTCTAATATATTCCGTACTATTCCTTCATGCCTTACCTATCATCCATCTCTCATGTTTTTAATGTTTTTCACATATTTCTTTCTTTTCCTACCATTTCTAGAACCTCTTTGTTCTTAACTCTGTCTATCCATGATATCTTCATCATATGTCTGTAGAGCCATATTTCAAAGGCTTCTATCTTTTTTCTGTCCGCTTCTCCTACTGTTCAGGTTTCACAACCGTACAGTACTGTGCTCTACACATATGTTTTAAGCAATATTTTTCTTGTTTCTATGTTTGTTGTCTTTGAACACAGTAGTTGCTAATCTTTTGCACTCTTCGCATCTTGCACTATTTGGTTTTCTAAGTAGTAACAAGCCTTAACCTTTTGTAAGTTCTCGTTACGTAATTGTGTTCTAGTTGTTAATCTATTTTCCACTCCTTTGCATACTAGTACTTTGGTTTTATTTTTGTTAAATTTCATACCGTATTTCTCTGTTAGAACTGTTTCCATTTTATTAAGAACAGCTTCTAATACCGCTATATCATCTGCAAATCTAAATATATCAATCTTCTGTCACTGCATAATAATTCCAAATGTCTTTCTGCATTTAACAGTATTCATTGCTTCTTCGAAGTACAAGTTAAAAATTAATGAAAATATGGCACATTCCTGTCTCACTCCTTTCCTAATATTTACTTCTTTACGTTCTTGTTCTAATTCCATTACCGCCGTTTGCTCTTTGTATCAGCTATATACTGTCTATTCCTAAAAATCGTTTCAATCTTTTTGAGTATTACGAATTTTTTTTTCCTTTTTACATTGTTGAATCCTTTTTTCCGATCTACAAACCCTATATACTCGCTTTCCTTTTTCTCTTTTGTTTTCTACATTATCACATACAGAGTTGAAATAGCCTCCCGTGTTCCCCTGTTTCGCCTAAACCCAAATTGATTTTCTCCTAGTATTTCTTCAACTCGTTTTTTCATTCGTCTTTGTACAATTCTAGTTAATATTTTTGACACGTGTGCTGTCAAACTTATTGTTCGAAAATTTTCAATTTACCTTTATTTTTTGGTATAGTTACTATGATGTTACGTTTGAAATCTTTGTGTATCTCGCCTGACTCATACATATAGCTTACAAGTGGGAAGAGACATTCTGTTACCGCTTGTCCAGCGGCTTTTAGAGTTTCTGCTTGCACCTTATCGGTACCTGGCGCTTTACCATTTTTCATACCTTTTAATGCTAATTTAAAGTCATCTCGAAGTATAGGATATGCCAAGTCATCCTTTTTAATGTCTGATTCCTGTTCTAGCGCTTCTGGTTCTTGTATACTCTTGCCATTTAACCACTTTCTCTACATTTTCTATAATAAAG
Source organism: Platerodrilus igneus (assembly GCA_036346225.1). Taxonomy (NCBI): domain Eukaryota; kingdom Metazoa; phylum Arthropoda; class Insecta; order Coleoptera; family Lycidae; genus Platerodrilus; species Platerodrilus igneus. The sequence goes on along the minus strand of JARFIW010000139.1, from coordinate 13,784,846 downwards.
TTTCCTACTGCGTCCGTTATATACGGTTTTATATCCCTAAAATTCATTCTAATTAGTTTGTATGCTTCGTCTGTCTTTCCTATTTTCATTATAGTCTGTACCTCTTTGCACTTTTCATCAATCCATTGTTCTTTAGCTTTCCGGCATTTGCGAATAATTTCCCATTTATGGTTTTGTATCTCTGTTTTCCTGTTTCGTCTGATCTATTTTTGTTTTTTCGTCTTTCTTCCATTAAATGCAGGATACCCTTTGTTATTTATAGTTTCTTATTTTCTTTTGTGTATACCCCAGAATACTTCTGACCACCATATCTAAGCTGGATTCACTGTTATTGTATTCTGTTTGTTCTTCCTTAGTGTAAGAAATTTTCGCGATATCTTTAAGCAATTTGTTACGTTTTTTTTCGTGGCAACCACGTTGGGCGCCAAATTTATGCTACGTAACACAAAGAAAGTCAAAGAAATGACCCGGCTCAATCGGAGAGTAGGGGGGGGGTGTAGAAAGCAGACTGACCTATGATGTATGCGGCGGTAGGGAGTTAGTAACGGTACCTACAAGAAAAATAGTTAAGCAAACCTGAAAAAAAAAGAATAAGTATAGCAGCAATGAGAAGTCTAAGTTATTCAGTACTATGTAGAATGTAAAAAAAAGAAACTGTTTCGATAGTCTATATAATATAACAACGGTAAAAGCAATACAAAAATATTTAGTACAAAGTGAGGTAATATTGGGGAGTAGCAGAAACGTTTCCTCACACACCAATTAAACATAAATCCGATAAAATGTTGACAAAAGATAAATAGATAAGTCACAATTGATATGAGTAATTCAGTAGTATTGATTGTTTTTTCTTCTTTCTTTTTTAAAATAGCATGCAAGTCTATTGTAAAAGGTATCAGAACGACGAAGAATATTGCAAAACAAACGGATAGATATTTACAGTAATAACAAGTATGAAATAGTTCAACTTACAGAAAGTCCTTCAGGAACGCTTCCTTGCATTTGAAGCGTGGGATTGAACGATGTCCCGCACCAACGAAGCACTTCACTCTTGACTGTGAGGGTGTTGATGGAACTCATCACACGCTACACCAATCACACCCACGCACTTCATTGGGGTTAGCAGCAGACAACATCACGCGTCGTAACTATGTAGTTGATAAATTTCTTGGTAATTCTATTTCCTAAGACAATAATTTCGGAACACTCCGCAGCACCAGTCTGATTTCAACTGGGACCAGATGCACATTACTTTCCCAAACATCCCAACAAGCAGTGAGAAACTTCAAACAATACCTTAGTAAACCGGTAATCTGTGATATTTCGCAAACACGAAACCTGCACAAGCAAAGATCTATTTTAGATTCTTTGTTGTTAGAAAATTCAGAACTACAGTATCACAGCAACAAAAAAACAATTAGTAAAAGCTACGCGTACCACTAAAACCGTCAGTCAATGACTTTAAAACACACGTGCTTGTAGTTAATAAATATAACATCATTATCACTATCTTCAAAGCAAAACGGAAAGCAGCATTTTCACCGTAATCCACATATAGAAACGAAGAACAAAACAACACTCCTTATTTGTTTATTCGTTTCAAAGCAAAACAGCAAACAGTAACTTTTACGTAATTAATATATATAAGAACCAAGCACGAAAACTAACAACGTATCGTAATTAACATATAGTAACAAAGGACAAACTAGAACCCTCGTCTGTAGATATATCAATCGTTGTTATACCAACCGCGTATCGACTCTTATCTAGACTGGTATAATAACAAAAGCAACATACAAAACGTGAAATGCCGCAATCATATCTAATACTTAATTACCGCGGTTTATCGCTTGCAACAAGTTGGAAAGCAATTTACGAATAATCCATTATTTATTAATGAAAATCAATCTTCATATTATCTACTTTTAAATTAATACACACGAGTTAAATTGCATACAAATCTGAACTATTCTGAAGTATTTACTTTATACAAATAGCGATCCCAAAGAAACGATGTATTTTTAAGTACTCTAACAGAAAGGAAGCGAAAAATGTTTAACTATTAAAAATGCCCGTTACAAATTTATTTGACATTTTTTTCAAATCATTCGTGGATATCTTTATTTTTTAGTTTCTCAAAGTCAAAGTGCTATCTTCCGTTCTTTTTTTAAAATTTTTAATGTAAAAACGGCTTTCATAATTACGATTTTGAGGTCAATGTCTATATGTGCTTCTGGGTAGCTACTACAGTCTCTTACTTGATTTCTAAACTGTTGTCTAACAAGAATGTAGTCTATTTGATCTTCTATGTGTATCGCCTTCTAGCATGATGTTGAAATGTGCTTGTGTTGGTTAAATCGTTTTTGTCGCAAAATTCTACCAGCCTATTTCTTCTGTCGTTTCTCGTGCATAAACCAAATAAACCTACTATCACTCCTTCCCTACCCTCACATACCCTCGTAATTATTAAATCTTCTTGTCCTTTTACGTATCTTAGTATGTCTTCGATATGTTTCTAGATCGCTTCTACCTCTTCCTCACTGTAGCTAGAGGTAGGCATGTCTACTTGTATTATTACTGTATTTAGCGGTTTAGATTATAATCTAATAATGATTACTCTTTCGTTCTTTTGTAAGTCGTTTTCTACACTGTCCTATCTTTTTCGCATAATTATTCCCTCACCCAAATTGCCTTCCTATGATCCTGTATGAATTATCCTAAAGTCTCCACTCCAAAAATTCCTCTCCTCTGGCAACCGAACTTCCCTTTCAAGTTCTCTAGCCTACCTACTTTATACTTCTCACATTCCACGCTCCGACTCGCAGAATGATCCCGGCTCTTTTTATAAATTTTCCGATCTCCATCCGCCGAAGTAGTCCCATCTCGGAGATCTGAATGGGGACTACTTTAACTCCGGAATCTTTTACCCCAGAGAATGCCATCATTTTATTATAATTTAGATACGCTGTGTACTTTGGAAGTAATGTGGTTTCCCCCTGTCTTTCATGTCGCAGTAGTCTGTCACGGCCAACCCCCAAAAACTTTGTAAATTATTGAGGATCGTCCGAGACCAAACGACTCTCCTCCAATATCTTTTCGCCAGCAAGACTGCTGTCCTTTGCTGCGCCATTTAATAGTCTTACGATAAGCAGGCTTACTATAGTAGTATTTTTTGTCCCCTACTATAGGGGCATTCTATACAAGGATAAGAATCTATCGATTCGATTAAGAAATTGAGAATCACTTCTGGTTTACTTCACAAAGTTTTTAAAAGGTGCCTTTGATAATAAAAATACACAAACGGCTGTTAATAGGCTTAATATTTAACACGTTCAAATAATACCAACCAAAAGCACGCGTCTTGCTTTGTCTTCAAATTTGAAAAATAAACAGTACTTTTTCAATGATAATTTATAGCACAAATGTTTGGCAGAACAAGTGAAATAAATGTCATTCGTTTATTATGTATTAAGGATATTGTTAACAGTTTAGATTTGGTATCTGCGATAGGTGATAATTAATGCTAAATATCTGTGTGCGGTTCAGATTTAATTAACAACAAACAATTGTTAAAAATGTGGAAACCATTTTAATGTAATAGAAAAACATAAACAAAGGATTATATAACCTAAGTGACGTTAACCTTCACACTGAAAACTATTTTACAAGATGTATTAGGATGTGTTATCCTTGTACACATTTTTAGATATAAAAAACACAAATGTAGGAAGTTGTCCTTCATGTACAGCATGTAGCAGTGTTTACATTTAGTTGAGAACTTCTGCATAAAAAGGTAACCAAGGTATGTCAAAATATTAAACAGTTTTAGTGAAGAGACTCCTAATAAAGATATATTTTATATATCTGTGGCACTTTGCTAAATATTGATATGTCACTTTCATGAATTTTTAGTTTTATACTCCATGATGTTGTAGCGGGGTACCGCTATCTCGTTTCACCAATTTAGATACCTTTTTGTGTTCTCGTGTTATATTGTGATTTCATTCGATCTTACATGTGATTTTCCAATGCTCCACCCGAAGGTACTACATTGACCAGGAGGCGATTTTTTTTACGTGAAAAAATTTTGAATTTTGCGGAACCCTTGCCGTTGCAGGCAAGGTAGGGATCTTTAACGTGCGTGACAACACTTACACACAGGACCTCCATTTTACCTCTCATCCGAACAAGGGAGTGTTTTTGTGAAAAATGCTCGTCTAACATTTTTCAAGCGGACCGTGTCGGGATTCGAACCCGGGACCTTGGGCGCCACGGAGCAGCCGCCTGATTTCATTCGATCGCTAGCGACCTGAATATTTTTTCAAACGTTTTCGTGAATGCTATTTTATCTTTCACGAAGCTAACTAACATAATCTTCACCTGATTCTTCCCCAGATTTAAAACCAAACTGAAGATCACATGGTTGCCGCAATTCACGTCCTAACATCACGCAAGCGAAAGAGTATCCTGTTGTGTCATGTACCGAAGATCGGTACGCCAGTAGGAACAAATGTAAATATTGGTCCCAATCCCGTTGATGTTTAGAGACAACTTTGGCTAGGTGCTTTCCTAACGTCCTGTTCATTTTTTCAACCATGCCATCCGATTGAGGATGAAGTGGCGTGGTTCTAGTCTTCCTGATACCAAGGTGCTTGCACACGTTTTGAAACAAGGCTATTTCGAAGTTCCGACTTTGATCGGAATGTAATTCCAACGGAACTGCAAAACGACAGAATAACTTCCTCACTAGCGCATCTGCAACCGTCTCGGCTTCTTGGTTAGGTATAGCATACGCCTCCGGCCATTTGGTAAAATAATCCATTGCAACCAAGATGTATTTATTTCCTTTCTCTGATTCAGGAAACGATCCAGCTGTATCAATGACCTCCCTCTCATAAGGATTTCCCACGTTATACTGTCTAATAGGGGCTTTCCTTTTTATGACCGGGCACACACTCACATTTCCAGAACCACTCCTTCACATCTTCTTTGCAGTTCATCCAATAGAATCTTTCCCTCACTCTTTCGAGAGTTCTTTTCACGCCAAAGTGCCCTTCGGAAATACCATCGTGCAAGTGCTGCAACACTTCCGGCATTATGCTTCTCGGCACTATCACTTGAAGTCGTCTCTCAGTGTCATCTTCACACTCCAAGCGTCGTTTCATGATTCTATTTTCAATCACCAAGGAGTCCCACTACGCCCAGTATGAATTCAGGCTCCTACTTGAAATACAAATTTCTTCCCAAGCTGGTCATTGTTCTCTACTTTTCCACTTAATAATACGTCTCAATTCGGATTCATTTTCCTGATCGTATTGTTTTGGGTTGTCAAGTATCATCGGTTACCGTCATTCTATGGATGACACTTATTTTTTCTTCTATCTTGGAGCAATGATTGCAATCTACCGGACAAGGTCTTTTTGGCGGAGCGTCTACATTCCGATCGCTAGTGTCTACACGATGTTCTGTGTCAAAGACAAATTTTTGCTACTTAAACCGGTTGTGTTTTGGTTGAGTACAGCGTCTCTGAATATGACCAACTTTACCGCAGCTCCAGTATCGCAGACCCCATCTCCGCGGTCGTTGTCTTTCTAGACAGCTCCGTGGCGTAGTTGGTATGCGTGTGACTACTACGTCCAAGATCCCGGTTTCGAATCCCGATACGGTCCGCTTGAAAAATGTTAGGCGAGCATTTTTCACAAAAATACTCCCTCGTTCGGATGAGAGGTAAAATGTAGGTCCCGTGTGTGGGTGTTGTCACGCACGTTAAAAATTCCTACCTTGCTTGGAACAGCAAAGGATAGGCAAAATTCAAAATTTCCAGGTAAAAAAAACTCGCTTCCTGGCCAATGTAGTGCTTTCGGGTGGAGCATTGCATGTAAGGTCGTTGTCTAGCCAGCGTTTCCGCCACACGGTTGATTATCTTTTCTATGCTCTTCTGCGATTGGCCAGGTTCTTCTAAGGCAGATGTCTGCTTAGCTGCTTCAAATTTAAGTGCATGAGCCAGTGCGTCATTTAACATTTATGGCCATGTCAATCTTAGCGCTTGCTATATTTCGCCAACTTTAACACCATCCACAAATGTTTGAACAGCCAGTTGTTCGAGGAAGCTATCTGGTGCCGTTGGGTAAGCCAATCTAACTAATCTGGCAATGCTAGCTTCAAATTCTTGCAAGATTTCATTTGTCTTTTGCGAGCGGTTCTTAACTTGTGCATGGTAATCCTGTTCAAGGTGAGCGTCTTCATATCTATTCTCAAACCTCGATGTAAAAAGACCGTAATCATTTTGTTGGTGATCGGGAATCGTTTGCAAGATGTTAAGAGCATCGCCCTGCAGGGCCACTATTAAGGAGATAGAGTTCTTTTTGTTGCACCAATTGTTGGCTATTGCAGCAGCGTCAAATTATTTCAAATATGTCGGCCAAGGTGTTTTACCATCGACTGTGAGTGGTTTCGCCTTAAATTTTGACGGTATTGACTCGCTTCCTTCCATGCTCGTATTTCTGAGATGTTCTGATTTACTACTTGGTTTGCTAATTCAAGTGGCCGCGTTGTTAGTGAAATCATTTGTTCTTGCAGCCTCATCATGTCTTCTTCCATTTTTACCAATTTACTGTCCAACTTTTGCTCAACCGTTTTTACCTGTTCAGTGAAATCGTCTTTCAATGCAATGGAGCTTTTTTCCAACGTGGCTGTATTTTCATTCTAGTTTTCTTCCTTTTTCGCAGCGTTTTCACTTAACTTTTCTTCCGTTTTCTCTGCATTTTCACTAAGTGTCACTTCTAGTTTAGCCGAACTCTCTTTCGTACCAGATTTAAAATCATTAAGGAAATTCATTAAGTTTCTGCGTCTATTTTACTTTGGCTTCTAGTAACTGACATATACAAACTACTCCAATATCTTTAGATGTGTTTTTTTTTAAATTAATCACTATACACCCAACACAGTTTGACACCAGTGTAACGGACTACCGCTAACGCGTTTCACCAATTTAGAACAAGTACTAACAAAGGTCTTTATTACTCACTATTCACAAGTGTAATTAATAGTATATGCCAGTTAGGGTTCGTGTCTTGGGAGTTGCCTTTTTAAAAACCAGTTTCAAAACTTCTTAACAAATTAATTTTATTTATACAGAAATTAATTGTGGAATTTTGACAAGTTGATTAATATTGTTCTAAATTCAAAATTAATTATTAAATGTACCATTTTGAGTAGCCTAAGCAACTGCAATATTAAAACTGAATGCTTTGACTGACTGCCGGGTCCTTGAGCTCCCGGGCTTTTTATAATGTTCCTACCCCCTCACATGGCTGTGGGAACTTGCAGATCTCATGTCTGCTTACTCTTAAGACTATTCATAATTACTATGTTGTAATCTTAATTTCTAAGTAATCACGGTACTTGACCGTCTGTGACCTGTCATCTGCAGTGTCACTATCATCTGCGATACAAAGTAGCGCATTCGTTTTCATAAACATTAAGAAACTTAATAAATTGTTCTTGTATTTACAATGTTGCACTTCATTTAACATTTTCTTACACTTTCTAATAATTTCCTAATTATTCTATTTTAATATGTATACATTAATTGGGGGATACATAACTCCTCCCGACGTACATTAAAAATTAAGGGTTTCCTTTTCTTGGTTTTTAATTAAAAATGTATTAAATTAATTGCTTAAAATTCATAGTTTCTAATGGTACGTTTGTTTCTTCGTTTACCTTTATTGCCATAAATTTAAAAATGTTTTCTTTATTTTTATACCTAATATACATTTTGTAAATTACATAAATGATCAATAAAAATAGTCAAAATAATTAATACAATTGTCCAAACACTAATGTTATTGTTGTGCATTTTGGGCGTTTTTAATTCGCTTAAAAGTTCCTTATAATTTTCCATAGGTTTCATGGCGTGGTTGAGGTGGTCAAGTTCTAGATGTTCGAGTTGCATGGGTTTTTGAATTATTTTTTCGTCTTCGATTGGTGTTGTCTTGATTTGTAATTCGGGTAAGTTTGCTAATTTCTTGGTTTGTATGGGATCTTGGTAAACTCTGATTACTTCATTTTTCAGTTTTAAATAACAATCTTCCTTAAGGGTGATTAATTTACTTCCGGTTAATGCTAAGTTGTTTTCGTCTTGATTGCAATGGACTGTTGCTATTACTTCTGTGGGGAAAATGACTATACATTTATTTTCTGTTACTTTTTGAATTTTCATATTGGTGATTTGTACGGGTTTGGCTTCACAGTTCTCGTAATGATTTGAAAATTTTACTAATTGCATTTCGCAAGGGCTGTCTTCTTGAATGGTTGTCGTCGTCAACTATTGGCATAAATATCGATTTGGTGTGACTTAATCACATTTTTCGTTTGTATACCATATCTTAGTTCATTTAAGGATAGGAATTTGGTTTTGAGTATAATAACTTAGTATGTGCTAGTAATTTTCATTGGAAAAGCAAATAAATGATAATAATTATATGGTCACTCTCTACTATTGGGATTTCTGTTGAAAATGTTATGTCGTTATTTTTTACATAGCCTTTAACTATAGCTATTTTTTCAAATATTACAACGTTCGATTTTACTACATCAAAAGGTAATTTACTGTTGGTTATAAATGATTTAATTTTTAATAGTTTTTTTAATAAATCAATTGGTTCTTTGATACTGGAATGTGGGGTATTTAATATTGTAAATGTTACTGCGTTTTCTAACGTGGCTAAAATTTGTTGAATTAAGGTAAGGGTTGATATTATTTGTGTGTGTGTATTGTGTTAAATCTAATTAAATCTCGCATGCCTAATATGGTAGTCTGCATGTTATTTTCAAGGGTTTGTATTCTGTTGGCTATACTATCTTGGTTTCTAACTAGTTTTCTTAGCATTTCGTTGAATTTTATAATAGTTGATTGAGTCAATGATATTTGATTGCTAACTATGGTTTTGATATCGTTTTGGTTTTCGGTTAACTGTTGTATTGCGTTTTCATAACGTTCTGCGACTTGATTATCTAAATTGCCTGTGATTGCTTTTATTATGTTTCCTAATCCATTGATTAGTCCTCTTTTTCGTCTTGCCGTTTCTTCTGTGGGTATTAGTCGGTTAAATTTATCTTCTATGTTTCTCAAAATACTTTCTATTATGCTGTCATAATTCATAATTTCTATTGCGTATTCCTTTCCGGATTTTGTTGTGTCCATTGATTATTTTAATCGGTAATAGTTGTTTTTGATTATTTGAAATTCCTGTTTTAGTTCGGTTAAGTGGAATTTTTGTGCAAAGGTCCAATAGTCTATGGTATTCTGCATACTGCCTAATTTTATTGGTAGTATACCGGAGTTGTTTTGTATGTCTTCTATTATTATTCCGGTGTCCGTTCTACCCGGGTGGAGGTTGACGGTAAGGGTGTTGATTGTCTATCTGAAAGTACAGCTTTTTCAAGTGAATATATTTTGTTATCTTGCCGTTGTCTACTACGGCTATGTTTTTGTACGATATTCTTTTAATTGTAAAAAGGTCTAAATTTCTGGGTGCCATTTTGTGTCGTTTGCTTTGAAATTTTTTCTCGTACACGGTTTGTCCTATTGAGAATTTATTTGCGTCAGTATTTTTTATGACGGATTGTGATAATACGTTTCTTGTCGTTATCTAATTTATCCTTTACTTTGTCATATAGTTCACATTGATTAATAAAGTTTGTATTTAATTCTGTCATGTCCTTGAAATAATATCGTCTCATAATTTGCTTTATGGTTTCATTAATTCCACGATGGTTGGTTTTTCCTTCGTGTTGGTTTCGGATTATATCATTTATTTCGTCAGGGTCGTCTAAGGTTATTAATTTTCTAGTACATCTTATAAGTTCAGTGACAGAGTTATTAAATAATTTAACAAATAATTCTGAAAATCATTTATACAAGTTTTTGGTGTTAAAGTAAAAGTAAAATCGTTTTTTTCTCGGGGGTGTATTTTTTTAGTTTAATTATTTGTTCTTCATTGTCGTCCTTGGTTATCTGAATTTGGTAAATCTTTTTGTTATCTACTTTTGTATATTTTACAGGGTTGGGGTTGGTTAAAACTTCGGTAATTATGAACTGATTGGGTTTCATATTGATGGCTTCATTTAAAATTTTAATCGTGGTTTTTGGCTCTTTATTTTGTGTTGAATGTATGGTATCCATCTCGTCTGGATCTTCTCTGATTTCCGTTTCGTCTACGTTTCCTGTAACTGATTCCGTTTCCAGTGCGTTGAACTGTATTCTACTTAAAGCGTTTGCGTTATTATTATAGATTCCTTTCTTGTATATTATCTTGTAGTCATATTCTTCGAATCAGATTCTCCTTCATTGTAATTTTGAATTTGGTTCTTTGAGTTTGCATAGCCATACTAATGGTCTATGATCCGTGTATATATAAAATTTTCGTCCGTATAGGTATGGTCTAAAATACTTTGTTGCCCAAATTATGGCTAACAATTCTTTCTCTATCGTGCTGTATTTCTGTTCGGTTTCATTTAAGGTTCTGGATGCGTAGCTGATGGGTTTAACGTTACCTACTGTACCTTGGCTTAATACTGCGCCTAATGCTACATTTGATGAGTCTGTCGTTAATATAAATGGTTTCGAAAAGTCCGGGTATTCAAATACGGGGTGATTTGTTAATATACTTTTAATTTTATTTACGGCTTTAATAAACTCTGGGATATGTTCAATTTTATTTCCTTTTTTTAAACAATGTGTCAGGGACTTGGTTATTTGAGCATAACCTTTAATAAATTTTCGGTAGTAACCACTAAGTCCTAAAAATCTTTTTATTTGTGTTCGTTTTTAGTATGGGGTAATTTAGTACTGCATTTGTTTTATCGGGGTTCGGCATGACTCCTTGGGGTGTTATTTGTTGTTATATGTCCTAAAAGTGCTACTTCTTTTTGTAGAAATTCGCTCTTGTCTAATTGTACTTTAAAGTGTGCTTTTCTTAATCTTTCGAACACTTCTTTTAATCTTTCTATATGTTCCACTAATGATGTTGAATAAACTATGATATCGTCTAGGTATACAAGACATTTTTCGTTGTGTATCCCACGTAGTATATTATCCATAACTCGTTGAAAAGTTGTGGATGCGTTTTTTAATCCAAATGGCATTCTTTTATACTCGTAATGTCCTCTAGGTGTGCTGAAGACTGTTTTTGATGTATACTTTTCAACCATTTCTACTGGATGGTATCCTGAGGCACTTGCCTAATTTATCTAAAATTTCAATTATATTTGGTAGTGGGTATTTGTCGACTACCGTTTTTTCATTTAGTTTTCTATAGTCTATTACCATTCTATATTTTCTCTTTCCTGATGCCTCCAATTTTTGGTAACTATTAGTACGGGGCTGCTCCATGGTGAGTTGGAGTGTTGTATGATATCTTGGTCTAATAAGTCTGCTACTTGTCTGTTAGCTTCTTCCTGACTTGCCTGAGGTAGTCGCTATGCTATTGTAAATATGGGTTTGTTATCAGGTAGTTCGATATTGTGTTTGACCGTATTGGTAAATGTTAGGGGTATTCCTTCGCAATGGAATATGTCGCGGTATTCAAAACATAAATTTTTAATTGCTCTTTGCTCTTCTTGATTGATGTCGGTATTAAAGCGAACGGTACTTAAATTTTCTCTTAACATTTCGTCGTTTTCTGCGGAGTTGTAATTGTCGTTTAAATTTTCGTCTATTTCCATCTCGTTAAAATTCAATTCTTCCACATTAATTGGGTTGGTTAATGATAGTTCTACGGAGTAGCCATTTGAATTTAAAATCGTCGTTGTGGCATAATTATGTTTTATTTGTACTAATGCGGTTGGGGTCTCTACTCCTTGTTGAAATGTTACATGATTTATTATTCCTAATTTGTTATTTGAATTTACTGCGACTTTTATCTTTTTCTCTGTTCGGGGTTCTATTGTGTATTTTGTTCAACTTGGGTATTTTAAAATTTAATAGGGATTCGTCCATACTTCGTTCTTAATAAACGGTTCTTTATGTCGATGTTGGCTCCTAATTTTCTTAGAAGGTCCATTCCTAATAATCCGTTCATATTTGTCCTTGAATTAGAAAATGCAAAATTTATGCTTCATCTCTACGTTGAATGTTTTGGGTAAGGGTATGTACCTAGTACTAGGTGATTTATATTATGTAAATTTATTAAGTTTGGTCGTTTATAAAACAGTCTATCTGAAAATTTGAGCACGCGTTTTTCCTCGCCTCTTCATAAGTTTCGTATGTTTCTTCGCGTTCATAAGTTTCTACATGGTTTAATTGATTGTTCGTACTGGGTTGAATGTAATTATTCTGCTCATTATCAAATTCCTCTACTTCTTAATGAAATAGTTCTTCCGATGTAAAAGTGCGTTTTTGGTTAGGGTTTGATCGAATGTGTGTCATTTTTGAATTTGGTCTGGTGTAACCAGATGAGGTATCCATTGGTGTGGGTTTATAATAGTTATTAGGATTGCTATTATTGTTGGTCATTGGTGAATTTCTAATAGGGTTCGCGTTGAATGTTGGTCACTGTTGGTTTACGTTTTGGTTGAATCTTGGTTGAAATGCGGGTTTCGTGAAATTCGGGTTAAACGTTGGTTTTGAAAATTGTTTATATTGATTATTAAAGTTTGCGTTATTAAAGTATGGCTTATTGGTTTGCGGTTGGTTTGTTTGTGTTTTGAATGATGTAAATTTTTGTTGGGGAATTGTATGTCTCGCGGCTTGTATAGTTTTTATTGGTGAATAACTTTTATTCGCGTTGGGGTTGTATAATCGATTTCTGTAATACATTACGTTGTCTTCTTCGATTATCATGTTCATGGCTTCCTCTAAGTTTTGGGGACATTGGAATCTGATTTTGTCTGATAGTCGTTCTGGTAGTGCATTTAGATATGTGTCTAATGCCATTTCGTCATATATCTTTGTTTTTAAAGTCTGATATTTTGATCGGGTTCTTCAATTTTTAATTTCGTCAAGATTAAATTTTTTACATTTTGGCATTTTATTCCAATTTGGTACGGGGATTGATTATTTTCCATTCTAAGGTTTATTAAGTCGCGTACTAGGCATTTTAGGTTACGTTGAGCGCCAAAATATGCAATCGATATTCGTTTAAAGTCCTCTTAATGGTAGTGCCGGTCCGGTTAGTTTACTGATAATAAGGCGTAGGAGTAATACGTTTCTTTCGTTGTCTCCGGGTTTATAGATTTCAAAAATAGTTCACACGTGGTGATATAATTGCCAAGAAGACATTGGTCTCCATTATATGTTGGAATTGTTTCCAAATAAATCTTTACATCTACACTCATTAATGCGGGGGGAGGGTGTGTGGTTCTAATAATTAATATTTAGTTTTGATTTTGATTATTTTCAAATTTTGTAAAAATTGGGATTTATTTCGCAGTTTGTATGTTATTCCTTGCCTAGGTGTATTAATTTTCCATTTAAATTGCTTCGGGTTACTTGCAATTTTTTGCTCGAGTCACTTTAGATTATTTAAAAAATTGAGTTGCCTGCATTGTATTTAATTGTACGGTGCTGTAATTAATTTATGGGGTTTACGCTGGATTCTGTCTTGGTTACGTTTATTTTTAATTTACTGATGTTAATTTTATTGTATCTACTGTAGGTGTAATTTTCTGTCGCTTGATAATTTTAATGTGCAAATGTTTTGGTTATTAATATGCAATTATACTTGTCTGAAAGGTATTGTTTTCAGTTGGTATAAGAATAAATTTTTGAGTTGTTAATTACTGAAGTATTTTAATTATAAATGTCACGTTTGGGAATGAATGTAATTTATACTTTTTATGCAGTTGCGTGCGCGTTTTTAATAGCGTGATTATTTATTGGTTTCTTAAGGTTATATTTTAGATATCACGATACGTTTTTAAATAGCTTGTAGAGATTAGGATGAATGTTTTCTCAGATGGTATTGTTTAGTAGTTACAATTAGATATATATTCGTATTGAGGTAGCTTTGTATTCGTTGCGCTGGGTGAATGGTTTTATTCGATGATGATACTCGCGTTTGGATTTGCCTTTTGTTAATTCTCGTAATAATAATCTAAATTAATAATAGATTGCAAGCTGTTTCAATAATTTATAAAATGCGATGAGTTTGCGTCTGAATAGTTCGTTTCGATATTCTTTTTGCGTTATATACAAAGATCTCGGTTTTAAATTGTAATTTTAATTTACGTTCTATTTTTGAGTATTTTAAAATTATTTGTGTGCCTGTTAATTGCGTATTGTTAATTAAGAATTCGTTTTTGTTTTCTATAATTTTTGCGTCAGTTAACTTTTGTAATAATTGTCTCAAAAGCGCATGTAATGCGCCTTTTTGGTTCTCTAGTTTTAATAGGTCTCCCTTAAACAAAAATAAATTTGAAAAAAATTCTGGTTCGGCGACTTATAGTTGATTTATAAGTGCCTTAGTTCGCGCCAAAAGTATCGTTGTGCATTCGAAGTAAACACTGATAGTGCGCGATAGATAGAACAAAATTTATCTTGTAACGAACACCTGGTTCGCAAGAGTGCATTAATATACAAAACGTGGATCGTGTGTGACCGCAGAGTACTCAAGAAGTGCTTAAACTTTTGTTTTACCGCTTATAAATATAACATAAACCGCAACTGTGTGTTAACCGTAGATTGTGCGTGCCGAAATCACCTATAGCACTGAATGCCAAGAAGTTCTGGTTAGTTTTTGACTTTGTTTATATGAATTTGTGCACTTAATTAACATTAAACATTTATACTGTAACTTGTACAAGACAACCAGATTACAACCGCTTTATCGCTTCCAATTTAGTCCCGCAATATTGTATCCTGATAATTTCTTTACACTAAATTGTTTAATCCACCCGCTTGTTTAATTAATTACGTGGAGGAAGTTACGTTAAGTCAATTATTTTTATTAAATTGCATAAAATAATGGTAATAGTAATCAATATACATAGATAAATGATAAAATTATAAAAAAATTCCCTTATAGTTGCAAATATCAAATGTAAAATAAAATTCAATTGGTTTAGGGAAAATGAACTTACACTAATTGTTTTGTTGATTTCATGGAGTCCTTCGATTTTTGTACTTCCTCCACGTCTTCTGTTTGGGTTTGTTGAATTTGGACGATTTTTGTTTCGCCTTCAACTTCTGTTTGGTTTTGTAGAATTTGAACGATTTTTGTTTTGCCTTCAACTTCTGTTTGG
This sequence comes from Platerodrilus igneus, assembly GCA_036346225.1. Lineage (NCBI taxonomy): Eukaryota > Metazoa > Arthropoda > Insecta > Coleoptera > Lycidae > Platerodrilus > Platerodrilus igneus. The sequence continues at coordinate 13,769,600 of JARFIW010000139.1, read as the reverse complement.
TTCTGTCAAATTCGGAATTGAAGTTTCAGACCACCAGTTCTTCAAATTTGGGTTTCCTAGTGACTTTTTGACATCCTACAGACTGCACCAGTTAAGGTTCGGGCCTTGGAAGCTGCCTTTTTAACAACCAGTTTTAAAACTTTTTAACAAATTTATTTTATTTATACAGAAATTAATTGTGGAATTTTGACAAGTTGATTAATATTATTCTAAATTCAAAATTAATTATTGAATGTACTATTTTAAGTAGTCTAAGCAAACTTCAATGCTAAAGCGGGATACTTGACTGACTACCGGGTCCTTAAGCTCTCGGGTTTTTATAATGTTCCTACCTCCTCACATGGCTGTGGGAACTTGCGGATCTCATGTTTGCTTACTCTTAAGACTATTCATAAATACAATGTTGTAATCACGGTACTTGACCGTCTGTGACCTGACATCTGCAGTATCACTATCGTCTGAGATACAAAGTAGCGCATCCGTTCTCATGAACGTTAATAAACTTTATAAATTGTCCTTGTATTTACTTTGTTGCACTTCACTTAACATTTTCTTATACTTTCTAATAATTTTCTAATTGTTCTATTTTATAATATACACATCAATTGCGGGATACATAACTTGCCTTAGTTATAGACGTTTTCAGTATTATACTCCTGCTCTTGTATGAATTACCCTAAAGTCTCCATTCCAAAAATCCCCCGCCTCTGGCCAGCGAACTTCGCTGATCCCTATTAAGTCTAATGCTAACCTATCCGTTTCAGTTTTCAAGTTCTCTAGTTTACCTACTTGCTTCGTGCTTCTGACATTTCACGCTCCGACTCGCAAATGTTCTCTGCTCTTCCTTTAAACTTTCCGATTACATCCTCCGAAATAGTCCCCTCCTGGAAATCCGAATTGGGGACTATTTCGACTCCTTACCCCAGAGGAAGCCATCATTTTAAAACAATTTAAGTACGCTGTGTATTTGGGAGGTAATGTGGTGATCTCCCGTTGCTTTTCACATCGCAGTAGTGTCTTAGACTGCCATACCGACCCTCTATGGTCTCTGCCAATCTAAGTACCGAAAAAGCTGCTACCCTCTTTCGGGACAGGTCTTAGTCTGGTTCCTCACTAAAGACCCTACTACTTTGGTTGGACCTGTAGTTTGGCTTTTTAGATCAGTAAAACGCGGAAGCCATTCCAGCCGTTCCAGTACTCTAAGACTTCATCAAGATGCAGGTCCATTCAAAACGGCTTACACTTCAGAAATTTTATAAAATATCACTAATTCAAGTGGCAGGAAATCGAGCTTGTTGAACGATAGTTTTTATGATTTGTCTAGAAATTTTAAGGAGTTTTAAATAGAAGTAGGATGAATAAATATTCATGCAGAACAAATTACTGGCAAGGTTTTGAACGTAACAACTTAGAAACGTATTTTGTATTATATTGTTCTAATACCGATAAACACCGGTAGTGACAGAGCAGTTTATGCAGGCGGAGCTATGTTATTGAACGCGACCAAAAATTTGTGGTTATGGAACTCACTCAGAGATGGCAGCACACAGAATGGCAGATATAATTTAACAAGATAGGAAGATTTAGTCTCATCATTTTTAAACCAATATCACCACGGGGGTGCGTCGCAACTGCGGGGGTATTCCTAACCACAACATGATCTACCACCAACGTTGCTAAAAAATCAGAGGTATCTATCCGTCTTACTTTCTAGTTGTTAATCACACCTCGCCATATACAATAGCGTTATTGATTCAGACACGTAGTATATTTTTATATCTTGGACACTGCGGTTCATATGCTGTGTGAATTTGCCTGAATAATTAACCAATCATCAAGCCCCCATTATTAGCTCCAATCTTTTCCCATACTTCGTTCTTAAATTTAACGAATATAGACACCTTTTATTTATACATTATTTGCGATGCACATCTTATCAGCTACTTATTAATTATCTTTTTACTTGATAATCGTATACACATCAACAATATAGATTAATAAACAGTTGAAGGTAATAGATCGAGCAAAAATGTCGCGACTGCTCGTATTTCATATACTCACGCTTCTTGTGTACGCATTTATTATTATATATGATGAGTTTGTTATTACACTTAATGAAGCCGTTAAAAGAATAAGACTTACACGTCGAAAATCCTATTTTCTGACACAGTGGAATATGGTATGTTAATAATGCTTTAAGTTCTTTATACGGCTGCACAAGTCTATTGAAATGGTATGTTAATATTTTGATTTATCCAATTTTTATGTGTTTAGTACCATGTACTAGTCGCTATTTTATAATGTAGTGTATATTTCTACAAATAAATTTGTTTGAAGTTTGTGGTAAAACGAATTTAAAAGTAAACGACTTCGGAAATATACTAAATATCTCCATATGGGTACTATTTTCCACTGTTGCTAAAAAAAAACGATTATTAGTAGCGATACAGAGTTCTACATTACTACTTTGATTTTATATTATTCATTTATTCACTGAAATAGGATTTTGATATTTAGCCGCCGTTACTTGTACAAAATAGAAAAAATTCAACGCGTTCATCTAGCCAAATTGAGCTACTTATGCTGTAGATATGTTATTATGAAGTAGTGCCTAACAGCTGTGATGAGAACGGTGAAGCCGGTTTTAAACCCAAAATAAATTATTAGTAAATATTAACTGTATTTGTTGGCAACTTGTAAACAGAAATCAACATATAAGTGAATTGGCTGTATTTTTAACTCTTTCTCATCACAGCTGTTGGGCACTACTTCATAATAATATATCTACAGCAAACGTAGCTGAATTTAGCTAAATGACGCGTTGATCTTATATATTGCTGTGAAATGTCACCATTAATCTTAAACTAAGGTTTTCAAATCGAGCCCCACAGATTGGGCGTCATAGATGCTGTGTAATGTACAAAAAGCCTCGCCAGTTTCCTGGAATAAAATCACAAAAATTTTCTTTGGAACTCGAGCCTCGCTTTTGGGCGCTACGATTTGCTGTGATTCTCTTCTGATAATCGCCTCTTTACTCTTTCCGCCTCGGCTGCTAACCTAGTTAAAACTTTCATCCTCATTCATAAAAATAACACATTCCTACCACAAACATCAACGTTAACTCTATTTACATCAATATTCATAAGACATTAAAATTTCAAAATTAAATTTCAGCATAAATTTCAGTAACATAAAATTTCAAGATTAAATTTGTTATCATTTTAATTTGCATCCAGAATTAATGTCCTTGTTGGATGCCTACTAATTAATTTAACAATATTTGCAGACCTCAGTCTGAATAAAAGGGAGCATCTTCCACCCCTTTACGTTAATTAAACAGGTTAGTCTAATTGAGCTCAAAGACAGACCCAAATTTTCATCATAATCAAGAACATAAATGCTAAATACTCCTTTCTAGTTAAACAAGAAAATTTCACCTTAAAATTAAAAATTTGTGGTTTGTACAAGTTCACTACTGTCCATTTTAAGTAAACAAATTATAAAGTTATTCAACACACACCAAAACATCAAAAATCAAACAACAAAGCATAAGTTACCTGAAGGTTAATGCACTCGTGGCTCCAATGTACATCGTCCTCTGTTAATCACACCAATCCAACTGGGTTATGTTTAGGTCCTCGGATTACTGGTCGCTTTAAAAAATTTTCTCTACACCACCATTCATCTAAAATTGTTTCAGGGCTTTTCAGGAACTCATCTATGTATATCTGAACTTGTTTTGTGGATCCATTCACGATTACGAATAACATTTGATTATTAACACCCCGGAAAAATAGCAAAGAAATTCATACTTCTTTCACGCTATAACCAAAACTGCCTACTTTTGTTTATTCAGTTATCGTTACAAATTTGGATACTTAGTACAGTAATACTCGCAAATATAACTAGATTATTATTACCTTGTATCTTCTTTTCTAAGTGCACTAACGCATACTAACTTGTATCGTAGCACATAAATAGCAAACTGTTTTAAAGTATTCAATAATCACCAAAGAGCAAACTGTTCAAGGTATTGAATCAAAATCGAAAATCTAAGAGAACGAAACTGTTTAAAGTCCGGATTTATATAATGGCTAGCCTGTTCGTCGCTTTTGTCCCTCAACGGCCATTTTTGAGAATTTCGCATTCTCGGTTCCCTTCTCGACAGTCGTGCATGCGATTCTATTAAATTTGCACACGCGCCAATTGAAAATCTGAGAAATTTTCCACACGGCACGCAACCACGTCCGAGAATAACTAATTAATTTTGTATCGAAATCGTTACGTTTACACCTCTCATATCTGCATCTGATTACAACCAATCGTAGCTCTCGTGACGCTACACAAATCACGCCTTTAATTATCCGTGTCTCTGTCTTGCGCATATTATCCGTCTCTATCTACCCTGTTCTGAGTGGTACAAATCGATATTCTTTATTATCAGTTATTTACAAACCACGTGGACTGTTAAATAACCCACTTTATTAGCATTTTCCGTGAATATTAAGCAACGGTTTCTCCAACATTCTCTGTAACCATTTGTTATCTACAAAATTTAAGCAGAACGTGACTTTTAAAAATACGCAGATGTTCATTCGTAATACTTCTAAATAACACTTCTACGATTTGAATACTATTGGGTTTTTACAGGCTTTTATGCTTATTATATGTTTGTATGCTAGCAACGCGTCTCATATTTTATATTATTGGGTTTTTTTAAAAGTTTTTATGCATATTATACCTCAATAATCGTTCAATTAACTCCAATTAAAATAATAATGAATGGCATTGACTTCTACCCTTTACTTTTTAGCAAATATTAATTAAATATTAATTATTATTTGTACATTTTGTTTAATACTCGTTACTTAAAATTGAATTAATATAAATTTTGCACGTAATTTTTATTTGATTCTTTACTTGGAACAATTAAATTACATTAAAATTGAGCATTTTAATTCTGCTTCTTTTTATAGAAAGCGTCCAGTAAATAATCCAAATCCCTTATTTTTTAATGAAACGAATGAATTTTTATGCTTCACGGTTTAATAACGAGTACCTTTTCCCAAAGCTTCCTTCTACACGGTGATTATTTGATGTGATTATTTAATTTTCTACCCTGGTCTAAATTTGAGTAATATATATATATATATATATATATATATATATATATATATTACTCATATTTAGACCAGGGTAGAAAATTAAATAATCACATCAAATAATTTTAATCACCGTGTATAAGGAATTTCATTAAATAATACGCGTTATTAAAACCATGAAGCATAAATAAACTCGGTTGTTTCAGTAAAAATAAGAAATTTAAATTATCTATAAGACGAAGCAGTAGTGAAAAGCTCTGCGTGTAATGTAATTATTCCTAAACAAAGAGAAATTACGTGCAAAGTTTATATTAATTAACTCTATTTAAGTAACCGGTAGTAAAACAAAGTGTACCTATAATAATTAATATTTAAGTTGTATTCGCTAAAAATGAAAAGGATAGAAATCAATTGGAGTTAATTAAACCGTTAATAACATATAATACCTATAGAAACTTGTAAAAACCCAAGATTAAAATACCACGGAATAAGGCTCTGAGAATTAATATTATTTTGAACACCTGCGTAGTTTAAATATCACATACGGCGTAAAGTTTGCAGATAATTAATGTTTCAAAGAATCTTGGGAAAACGTCGCATAATAGTTACGAGAATTGCTAAAGCTGGGTTATTTCACACTCCATGTGGACTAAAATAATCGATAATAAAGAATATCAATTTGCACCAATACGAACAGGTTAGAGAAGGAAAGAGAAAATGCGTCAAGCAAAGACACATATTGTAAAAGGCGGGATTTAAGCAACGTCACGGGGGTCACAATTGGTTAAAAATAGGATGCAAATATCAGAGGTAGAACAACAATTTCTGTACAAAATTAATTAGTTTTTCTCGGACATGCTTGCGTGCCGGGTGGAAATTTTCTGAGATTTAAATGGGACGAGTGAAAATTCGTAAAAATCGACGTGCGAGCGGCAGACTGGGAACATGGCATGAGAAATTCTTTAGAATTACCCGTTTTAGAGACTCGACCGACAGACAGGCTTTTTGCTATATATACCGAGATGAATATAAACAAGCTCTCTTAGACTTTTGACGATTCAATGCGTTAAAAGCTCGTACATACGCGACTTGATTGAAGATGTTAAACCGTGCATTTTAGTTTGATTAAATAATTTAAAAGTTTGCTAGTATATTTTAGTGATTCAAAATAGCTTGTTATTTACGTGCTAACATGAATGTACTTCAGTGCACTTAGATACAAGGTAATAAAATTTAGTTTCACTGTACCAATTAGCAAAATTTACAACGACGAATGTATACACAAAAGTAGGCAGTTTTGGCGTATAGGGGTGACAGAAGCACGAATTTCTTTGCTATTTTTCGGGGGTGTTAATAATTAAATGGTTCAAATACGTGTCTGGATCCATGAATCAAGTGTCAGATAAACACAGATGAGTTCCGGAAAGGCCCAGAAACGACTTTGAATGGATGGTGATGGAGCAAATTTTAAAAGCGTAGAGAATCAGAAGCCGTAAATATAATCCTGTTGAATGGTGTGATTAACTAAAGAAACGATACTTTGAAGCTACGAGGACAGTAACCTTCAGGTAAATTATACTATTTTGTTTGACATTTTGTGTGTATTGAATGACTTTATAATTGATTTACTTTAAATGGACATTAGTGAAATTGTTCTAACCATAAAAGTTTAATTTTAAGATGAAATTTGCTTGTTTAAGTAAAAGGGTATTTTGTTTTGATGTTCGGGAATATGATGAAAATTTGGGTATGTCTTTGAGCTCAATTAGACGAACCTGGTTAATTAACGTAAAGGGGTGGTAGATGCTCCTTTATACTCAGACTCGGTCTGCTTATATTGTTATATTAATTAGTAGGCATCCAACAAGGACTTTAATTGTGGATGCACAGTAAAATGATAATAAAATTAATCTTGAAATTCTTTTAAAACTGAAATTTATGCTGAGTTTTAAATTTGAAATTTTAATGTATTCTGAATATTGATGTAAATAGAGTTAACGTTGATGTTTTTGGTAGGAATGTGTTTGTTTTTTTTTATGAATGAGGAGGTTTATAACATTAGGTGAGCAGCCGAGGCGAAAAGCGTAGTTCACGGATTTTAAAGGTATCACAGCATTTCTTGACGCCCAAACTGTGGGGCTCGAATGTTTTTTTGAAAGGGCCAGTACCTGCAGATATGAGAAGATTCACAGCAATATATATATATATATATATATATATATATTATGATGTGATAAGGGGTTGTTTAAGGGTGTACCTTATAGTAAAGGTCGTTTAGAAATAAGAAATTACCACAGGCAGCAGAAAACTGCATTTATTTAGTAAAGAATTAAGAAATGGAGATAGTTTGTAAATAGTAAGCAGTCAACACCCTGTATATAAAGTATAAGTAGTTTTAAGCGACGCAAATAAACATAGGAAGACGCATAGTTAGCGTAGAAACCAGGAACACATGCATTAGGTAAATAGTAAATATTTAATACCCTGTAGATAGAGTTTTAGTTAATTTAGGCAATGTAAATAATGATATTTTTCAGTGGAAGCACGCGTATTTATAACTAAACATAATAAAGTGTAATTAGACACGCATTCAAAAGAGTTCCAAACGATTAGGTTAATACGGAGATAGAAATAGAGCTTCGAGAAGCACAATGTAAATGCGTGCAAGTAGTTAAGAACTTTGATAAAGAGCGGTGATTAAAAATTGCGTAAATAACATGCCGATATGAAAATTAAAAGTCGAATTGAATCAGTTGTTTATGGAAAAACGATTAGATTCGTCAAAACACCGCATGTTTGATAACGAAGACAGCTGCGGCAGGTCACAATTATTTAAAAGCATAGAAAATTACATCAGAAAGTACTTTAAATGTAATTATTTGATTGGTTAAAATGAGCGACGAGTTTGTAGACCATACCCACTGACGGAGTAGGAGAGAAAAGATATATTAACAGATACAGTGATAACGAAGTCAGTTTGCAACTCAACAAAGGCCGAAGTGCGCCACTATGAAATAAAGTGATACGTAATAATAATTCAAAGTGAAAAATTGTATAAGTGCGAAGATGAAAATTACGATCGCCGATTAAACGTAAGTAGATTTAGGGGAATTTTATTTTAAACTAAAACACAATAATAATAGGGCTTCTAAAGTCGGGGAGAAAAATCCAAGTTCTGAGTCTGTGGAGGATAATAATACAATTCGGGTCAGGGGACAATGAAAATAAGAATTCTATTCTAAAGCCGGGGAAAAATCCAAGTTCCGAGTCCTGGGGAAGAATGATACAATTTCTAAGTCAGGAGAAAATAAATGATGATAATCCAATTCTAAGTTTGGGGAAATTGATAAGAAGGAATAAGTCTGAATGAGATGACAATAAATTGGGGTGCATAAGTATAAGTTAATAATGGTAGTCCAGAGGATGATGGCAATAATTTAAATGCAATGGTTCAAGCGTGTGGATAGACAATATTTTGAATGGACATGTAATAATCCTGAATTGGGGGAAGATAATTTTTATTCAAATGGATTTCTTAATGCATGGAAAATACTAGTTATGGATGCGTCAATGCGAAGAAAATAGATCAAGTCAGATTTTTAGTTATAAGACATTTTATTTTTCTATATTTTTTATTTGAATATTGAATTTGCTTAATATAATATGAATGTGAAGAAGTCAACAAAAGAAGGACTTGAAATAAAGTGCGTAATATGATAAGAGGTTTCGAACGTTCCACACTTACTCTTTTATAAAAAAATAATAGGTTTTTTGGTGACTTTGGGTTTTGAGTAAAAAGTATATGATTTTTAATAAATGGGATTTACAACATTAATTAATTGAAAAGTGTATTTTAAATAATTTACAAAAACTGTACATAATATTTGTTTCATTATATAGAATCGAATTAACTGAATTTTATAATTCCAAATAAATGCTAGTCGAGGTCATAAGATAAAGTTAATGGGAGTGATTTGATAATTTAAATAGTTCAAGGAGAAGCTATAAGTTGAATACGAAATTGATAACGAGTAAGGCGGTAACGTATCAAATTTTGTTATTGGTAGACAAGGTTGGTTCAAGATAAAATCCAGTTAAGTTTCTGGAGGAAATTTATAGCAATATTAATAATACAGCCCAACGTCGGAGGAGATAATTACAATCTTATTTATACATAGCAATATTAATATGGTCGCCCAAACGATGGGGCGCGAATAATTTAGGGAGCATAGCAATAATAATATAACAGCCCAACGTAGGGGCTCGATAATTCCAGTAGTTCATAGCAATATATATATATATATATATATATATATATATATATATATATATAATCCCTATAGTAGGGGATAAAGAATACTACTATAGTAAGCCTGCTTATCGTAAAGGCGATTAAAAGGCGCAGCAAGGGCAGCAGCCTTGCTGGCTAAAAGATATTGGAGGAGGGTCGGTTGGTCTCGGGCGATCCTCAATAATTTAAAGCTTGTTGGGGTTGGCCGTGACGGATACGGCTTTTGCTAAAATCTTTAAAAACTGCGTTGTGGAAAGATATGGGAGCCTACCACAATATTTCCCAGGTGTGCGTGGCCTAAAACACGAATTACATATGATGGAGAGCCCACAAGTAAAATTCTTATCCGGAGGTAAAATACTCCCTCATTCGGATCTCCGGGAGGGGGTACTTGGGGCTCGTCATCGTAAGAATATAAAACAACAGTTTGATTTAGTGATAGGGACTTGGAATGTAAGGTCATTACTCAGAGTAGATAAGTTAACGAATTTATTAGTCGAAATGAGAAAGGAAAAGCTGGACATTTTAGGTATTAGTGAGGTGAGATGGCCAGATAGTAATGACTTTTGGAAAGATAATTATAGAATAATTACAACTTCTTCAACTAATGGACAGGCAGGCGTAGGAATAGTGTTAGGTAAAAGATTAGGGCATAAAGTTAAAGAGTACTTACAATTTAGTGATAGAATAATTATGGTTAGATTGAGTACAAAACCCACAGACACTGTTTTAGTACAGGTTTACATGCCAACAACTCAGTACGAGGATGAGGAAGTAGAAAAGGTATACGAGGATATAAATAGTATAGTGAGAAAAGTAAAAGGAGATGAGAATTTAATAGTTATGGGCGATTTTAATGCGTCAGTGGGAGAAGGTAGTGAGGGAAAATGGTAGGAAAATTTGGGTATGGCAGACGAAATGATAGAGGAGAAAGATTAGTTGAGTTTTGCCAGGAACATAGATTAGTAACTGTAAACACCCTATTCGAACAACATATTAGGAGAAGATATACCTGGAAAGCGCCAGGATAGGGCTAGATACCAAATAGATTATATTTTAGTTAAACAAAGATTTAGAAACCAAGTTAAAACTGTCGTAGTTATCCAGGGGCTGACATAGATAGCGATCATAACTTAGTTAAAATGAAGTGTAAACTAAAATTCAAAAATTGAGAAAGGTTAAAAGAGAGGGATGGGATCTAGGTAAGCTTAATGATAGTAGGGTAAAAGAGGAATATAAACAAGTATTAGATATTAAGAGCAAAGAGATAGCTGTAGGAGGGAACGTAGAAAATAAATGGAAAGAAATCAAACTGACTGTACATGATACAGCAACACAGACTATAGGTAAGAAAAAAATAGAAGCGAGAAAACCGTGGGTAACAAAGGAGATATTAGATTTAATAGAGAATAGAAGAAAGCTTAAACCTTTCAGAGAAGTGGATAGTGAAAGTAAGCAAAAATATAATACAGTTAGAAATAAGATAGTACATGAGTGTAGAAAAGCTAGAAATAAATGGATGGAGGAGAATTGTAAGGGAATACAAGATGATTTGAGAGTAGGTAAGATAGACAGGGCTTACAGGGCAGTTAAAAAGTTTTTTGGGGAAGATAGGAAAAAATATAATGGTATTAGAGACGAGAATAATGAGCTTCTAATAAATAAAGTTGAGATAGCATGGAAAAGATATTTAGAAGATTTATATAAGGGAGACGATATGGATGAGTTAGAGAACGACCAAGAAGAGGATGTAGAAATAGGGTTCTCAATATTAAGAGAGGAATTTGATAGAGCTGTTAGGGATCTTAAACTAAATAAAGCGCCAGGGATAGACGATATTCCCGCAGAATTAATAAAATATGCAAGTCAGAAAACTTTAGACAGATTATATGAACTAGTAAAGGTAATATATGACACAGGTGAGGTTCCAATAGATTTCGAAAAAAATATTATTATCCCAATCCCAAAAAAGTCAGGAGCTGATAGGTGTGAGAATTTTAGAACGGTTAGTTTAACTTCTCATGCTTTCAAAATACTAATAATAATAATTAAAAATAGAGTAGAAGCTTTGACTGAGAATTATTTAGGCGAAGACCAATATGGTTTTCGTAAAGACAGAGGGACTAGAGAACCGATACTAATGATTAGGGTAATCATCGAAAAAAGGTTACAAAAAACTAAAAAGACTCATTTCGCGTTTGTAGATTTAGAAAAAGCATTTGATAGGGTTAATTGGATTGTTATGTTCAGGGTTTTGCAAAAAATAGGAATCTCTCATAGGGATAGAAAAATTATTTACAGTCTATATAAAAACCAAAGCGTAGTAATTAGATTGGATGAAATAGAAAAGGAAGCTAAGATTAGAAATGGGGTTAAACAGGGTTGTATACTGTCTCCCTTGATTTTTAATGTTTATATTGAGGAAGCTTTAAACTTAGCTAGAGAGAGAAAAGAGATAGGTATTAGTGTACAGGGACAGAAAATAGACATGTTACGTTTTGCAGATGATATAGCCATTATAGCAGAGTCTAGAAAAGAGTTAGGAGAGTTTTTAAATATTTTAGATGAGATACTGCGGAGTAACTATAGTATGAGAATTAACTCAGTAAAGACAAAGATAATGACAAGTGAGTTACAGCCTAGTTCTAAACCAAAATTAAAAATAGGTAATACCGAGTTAGAGGAGGTAGATGAATTTTGCTATTTAGGTAGTATAATTACAAAGGATGGACGTAGCAGAAGGGATATAGTAGCAAAAACTTACTAATAGCTAATAGTATTAGTTTAGATAATAGAAAAAGTTTCTTAAAGTCGTACATATGGAGCATTCTACTATACGGTAGTGAGACTTGGACAATTAAAGAAGTAGATAAGAAAAGATAGAAGCTTTTGAAACTTGGTGTTATAGGAGAATGTTAAAGATTAGTTGGACAGATAGAGTAACAAACGAGGAAGTTTATAGAAGGATAGGTGAGGATCCCTGTATGTGGAAACAATTGAAGGTCAGGAGAGATAGAATGATAGGGCACCAGTTAAGACATGAGGGACTATTTAGTAAAGTCTTAGATTATAGACTACCAAATAAAAATAGAGTAGGAAGGCCTAGACAAAGCTATATTAGTCAAATTATTAGAGATTTAGGTTGTGAAGGGTATGTGGACCTTTTTAGACTAGCTCAGAATAGAAAAGAATTTAGAGTTGCGTCAAACCGACTTTAAGTAAGTCCGAAAACAAAACAAAAAAAAAAAATCAGTTAACTAAATGTCACCAGGACATAACTCACAATTAGTTAGCGGTCTGGCATGTTGGCAGCGATTCGTTGCTTAAGCCTTACCATAACATATAATTTAACACTTTTCCTTTTTTGAAGCGGATAACCAGGTTATATTTCATTTCCTTATAAATGGTAATCATGCAAACATGTTAGAGTTCTTTAACAACCATCAGGTTGCTAATATCTATGTAGAGCCAGCTGGATAGGAAAAAGATAGAAGGATATAGGAAGACCTGGACCAAACTATATTAGTCAAATTATTAGAAATTTAGGTTGTGAAGGGTATGTAGAGCTTTTTAGATTAGCACAGAATAGAAAAGAAGTTAGAGCTGCGTCAAACCGACCTTAAGTAAGGTCGAAAACAAAATGATGATGATATATATATATATATATATATATATATATATATTGCTGTGATTCCTTATAAAAATCGAGCCTCACGAATTGGGCGTCAAGAATTGCTCTGATTCTCTTGTCCGTTGACTTTCTACTGTCCTATCCTCTGATAATCGATTACTTGACTCCTTCCGCCTCGGCTGCTCACCTAGATAAAACTTTCATCCTCATTCATAAAAAAAACACATTCCTACCACAAACATCAACGTTAACTCTATTTACATCAATATTCACAATACATTAAAATTTCAAAATTAAATTTCAGCATAAATTTCAGCATCATAAAATTTCAAGTTCAAATTTGTCATCATTTTAATTTGCATCCGGAATTAGAGTCCTTGTAGGATGCATACTAATTAAGTTAACAATATTTGCAGACCTGAGTCTGAATAAAAGGGAGCATCTCCCACCCCTTTACGTTAATTTAACAGGTTAGTCTAATTGAGCTCAAAGACAGACCCAAATTTTCATCATAATCAAAAACGTAAACCTGATAAATACTCCTTTCTACTTATACAAGAAAATTTTACCTTAAAATTAAAAATTTGTTGTTTATACAAATTTGCCACTGTCCATTTTTATCAAACAAATTATAAAGATATTCAACACACACCAAAACATCTAAGATCGAACAAAAATGCATAATTTACCTGAAGGTTAATGCACTCGTGGCTCCAAGGTTCATCGTTCTTGCTAATCCCACCATTCCAGCTGGTTTATGTTTATGTCTTCGGATTTCTGGCCGCCTTTAAAATTTTTCTACATCACCATTCGTCTAAAAAGGTTTCAGGGCTTCTCCGGAACTCATCTATGTATATCGAAATCTTGTTTTGTGGATCCAATCACGTTTACGAATAACCTTTGATTACTAACACTCCCGAAAAATAGCACTGAAATTCATAATTCTTTCACGCCATACCAAAACTGCATACTTCTATTTATTTATTTATCGTTACTAATTTGGATAATTGGTACAGTAATACCCGCAAATATAACTAGACTTTATTACCTTTATTTATCTTCTCTAGGTGTACTAATAACTTTTATCGTAGCACGTAATCACCACGTAGTCTACTTAAAGTATCAAATGTTCAAAAAATAAAGAGCAAAACTGTTTGAAGTATCGAATAAAATCAAAAATAAAAGAGAGCAAAACTCCTATCAGCACGGGTTTAAATAATGGCTCGCTTGCAAGTCGAATTTGTCCCGCGACGGACGATTTTAAGAAATTCGCATTCTATTTTCCCTTCCGATGTCTCGGCACAATGATTCTACTGAAATTTGCACTCGCCCGAGTTGACATCTAAGAAATTTACACACGCCTTGCAACACGTCCGAGAACAACTAATTAATTTTACACACCAACTGATATGCTTTCCCCTCTCATGTTTGCATCTTATTTCAACCTTACTCGCCAATCTAGTCTGTTCGTCTTATCTAAAACCTATGCTCTTGTTTTACATTTTTCCCCTCATTTAACTGCTAATGCATTCCATCTCGCTTGTCTTTATACCACAATCTCGCTTTCTTACTTGCACTCATATAGCTTGAAGCTTATCGACTCTCATATACATCGTTATTCTTGCAAGTGTTCTGAGTTCTAATACGCTGAAGGCTCTTGCGTGACTTCCCCATGTCTTTTATAATTTCTCGATAGTTTTAGTACTTGGAAAGATTAAATTAAATACAAATTGAACATTTTAACTCTGCTTCTTTTTATAGAAAGCGTCCAGTGAATAATCTAACCCCTTTATTTCTAACGAAACGCTTAAATTTTATGCTCCACGGTTTTAATAATGCGTGTTATCTAATGAAATTTTACATTACTTTCTTCTACACGTTGATTATGATTATGTACAAACCCTACATCCTAATTGAATGATTTAAATCTACACAGTAGGCCTTTAATTAAGCGTACTATTTTACACTGCTCTGACATACACGGTGTTTAACATTATCTAAACAATATAAACCCTATGTTTAGAAGTAAATGACGAATTTATCCAATATGCCTTTAAATGAAGCGTATTAGTACCCAAAGCTTTCTTATACACGGTGATTAAAATTATTTGATGTCGTTTATTAATTTTTCTACCCTGGTCTAAATTTGAGTAATATATATATATATATATATATATATATATATATATGCTGTGAAACTCTCCTTTTATCTCTTCTGATAATCGCTTCTTTACTCTTTCCGCCGCGGCTGCTCACCTAATTAAAACTTTCATCCTCATTCATAAAAAAAAACAAACACATTCCTACCACAAACATCAACGTTAACTCTATTTACATCAATATTCATAACAAATTAAAATTTCAAAATTAAATTGTAGCATAAATTTCAGTATCATAAAATTTCAAGATTAAATTTGTCATCATTTTAATTTGCATCCAGAATTAAAGTCCTTGTAGGATGCCTACTAATTAATTTAACAATATTTGCAGACCTGAGTCTGAGTACAAAGGGAGCATCTCCCACCCCTTTACGTTAATCAACCAGGTTAGTCTAATTGAGCTCAAAGACAGACCCAAATTTTCATCATAATCAAGAACTTAAACTGCTAAATACTCCTTTTTACTTAAACAAGAAAATTTCACCTTAAAATTAAAATTTTGTTGTTTGTACAAATTCACTATTGTCCATTTTAAGTAAACAAATTATAAAGTTATTCAACACACACCAAAACATCAAAAATCGAACAACAAAGCATAAGTTACCTGAAGGTTAATGCACTCGTGGCTCCAATGTACATCGTCCTTTGTTAATCACACCATTCCAACTGGGTTATGTTTAGGCCCTCGGATTACTGGTCGCTTTTAAAAATTTTCTCTACACCACCATTCATCTAAAATTGTTTCAGGGCTTTTCAGGAACTCATCTATGTATATCTGAACTTGTTTTGTGGATCCACTCACGATTACGAATAACATTTGATTATTAACACCCCGGAAAAATAGCAAAGAAATTCATACTTCTTTCAGGCCCAAAACTGCCTACTTTTGTTTATTCATTTATCGTTACAAATTTGGATAATTGGTACAGTAATACTCGCAAATATAACTAAACTTTATTACCTTGTATCTTCTTTTCTAAGTGCACTAATGCATAACAACTTGTATCATAGCACGTAAAGAGCAAACTATTTTAAAGTATTCAATAATCACAAAATATAAGAGCAAACTGTTTCAAGTATTAAATCAAAATCGAAAATCTAAGAGAGCACTGTTTAAAGCATCGAATAATCAAAAATCTAAGAGAGCGAAACTGTTTAAAGTCCGGGTTTATATAATAGCCCGCCCGTATGTCGGTTTTGTTCCGCGAACGGACAATTTCCAGAATTTAGCATACTATGTTCCCTTTCGACAGTCGGGCACAGCTATTCTACTAAATTTGCACTCGCGCCAGTTAAATCTCAGAATTTTTCTACACGGCACGCAACGTCTGAGAACACTAATTAATTTTGTTATTTTTACACCTCTCATGTTTGCCCTCTTATTTTCAACCAATCGTGACCCTCGTGACGCTACACAAATCACGCCTTTAATTATTAGTGTCTCTGCTTGATGCATTTTCTCTTTCCTTTTCTACCTTGGTCTGAATGGTACAAATCGATATTCTTTACTATCCACGTGGACTCGTAAGTAAAATAACCCCGTATCTAGCCTTCCCGTTAAAACATCCGACCGTTTCCAATATACCTAGAAGCTCCCTGTTTATCAGTTCGAATTTATTAGAATTTTGATATTTAAAAATACGCAGGTGTTCAATCGTAATACTTTAAATAACACTTCTACGATTTGAATATTATTGGGTTTTTAAAAGCTTTTATGCATGTAATCCCTTAATAATCGTTCAATTAACTCCAATTAAAATAATAATGAATGGCATTTACTTCTACCCTTTAATTTTTAGTGAATACAAATTAAATATTAATTTATTATTTGTACACTTTGTTTAATACCCATTGAATTACTTAATATAAATTTTGCACGTAATTTCTATTTGTTTCTTTACTTGGAACAATTAAATTAAATACACGTTGAGCATTTTAATTCTGCTTCTTTTTATAGAAAGCGTTTAGTAAATAATTTAAATCCCTTATTTTTAATGAAACGAATAAATTTGTATGCTCCACGGTTTTTGATAACGCGTATTAGCTAATAAAATTCCTTATACACGGTGATTAAAATTATTTGATGTCGTTAATTAATTTTCTACCCTGGTCTAAATATGAGTAATATATATATATATATATATATATATATATATATATATTACTGTGTATCCTTAAATTGATCGAGCCTCTTCGTATTGGGCGTCAAAATTATGCCGTGGATCTCGGGTAAGCAATTGCGATACAAAAATATATTCAAAAATTTTATAAACTTTTCATATTCGACAATAAACGAAATTTTCAAAAATTACCTAATCAAAAAAAAATTATCCTCACCCGTTTTCCTTTCCTCCTCGGTTGAACGGCCTTCTTCAACTGCTTCCGGCTAGCTCATTCGGATCTCCACTTGGATATCTAAATTCACTCGCATATCCTCAATCATACACACACTCTAGCGATAAAACCTCAAATAAAATCAACATACAAGCTTTTATTTATAACTATTTACACAAGAAATGCAATAATGTCCATAATCCATTAATCACGTTACACTTCAGAAAAACCTTATTCCATAATGTCCAGTATTTTATTTTTAAATCATTAAAACACAGAAATTGCACACGGAGTAAATGGGCCTTGAATAATACCTTCGCTAAAATTCCTTCTTTATAATTTATGTATTCATTTTACTCTAAATAAACTGTGAGGTAGGATGAGCTCAGAATACCCAGTAATTATGCATTTGCATATCTTTAAAACAAATAACAAAACAAAGCCATGTACTCTTTACAAAAAAAAATTTATGTTCTGATGGAACGTTTAATAGCTTTATAGAAACCTTCAACTTTTCAGTTAACTACCATAATAAAGTTTTACACGTATTACGTTCAATACGTAATACTAATACACACTACCTTGAAATTTCACTCTCGCATTCTCCCAATATTCACAGTTTATAAAGTCACAATTCAAATCGTTACCTGGAAATTTTATAGTAGATCTCTGCTTTGAGGATGTTGCCGTCTATTTCTTTTGTCCGTTCTGCAGGGCGTTTCTAGCGGTTACTAGAAAAACTCCATCTCAATGGAACTGCAAACGCGGCCTCCCTGGTGTAACCAATTCCAAATTCCATTTAAATTATTTCTTCATTAATTTGAAGCTTCGCACCACATTATTTAATGCGCGACACGAGTTGTTTATAATTAAAGATGATATCTCTATTAAAATTGTACTTTCGGCACACTTAACCGCGTATTTACTTACGAGACTATCACCTTGTAATAAATTTAATTGATTTTGTAATACTTACAACTCGTGCTACTGCAATATGTTCTTTTCAGCGGTCGAAAACTTAAGGGGCCCTACTACGTTCTCTAAAATCATTTATACACTTAAGCTGCCACCTCCTCGGCCGACTTTCATCCGAAATTTCCTTGTTAACACCACATATTCTCGCAAATTTGCACTCAACCCCATTCTTCACTCCACGAATTTTAATACATCGTTATAAAATTTCCCGAATAATACGCTACACTAAGCTCTTGTTCGTTTCAAACTAGACTAAACATTTCAACCAATCGTAGACCTAGTGACGCTTCACAAATCCCTCCTTATGCGTTTTATCCGTCCCTTACTAATCTGGTCTGAGTGGTACAAATCGATATTCTTGACTATCTACTATCTAAACCCACGTGGACTTAGCGACGTGACTTTTAAATAATCCTGTTTCATATTTCGTGCTAAAACATTTACCCGTTTCCAATATACGTAGAATCTGCATGTTTATCTGCTCGAATTTATTAGAACTCGACATTTAAAGTTTGCAGGTGTTCGCTACTAATGAACGTTTTAAATACAATTCTCCGAGCTTCGTTTCATGGTATTTTAACCCTCCCTTTTAGCCGTTTGTTACAACGCGTTTCACCTTGGATAAATACAGGCTTTTATGCTTATTATATATCAATAATCGTTCAATTAACTCTAATTAAATTAATAATGAATGGCA
Source organism: Platerodrilus igneus (assembly GCA_036346225.1). Lineage (NCBI taxonomy): Eukaryota > Metazoa > Arthropoda > Insecta > Coleoptera > Lycidae > Platerodrilus > Platerodrilus igneus. The sequence continues at coordinate 13,750,411 of JARFIW010000139.1, read as the reverse complement.
TTAACTTCTACCCTTTAATTTTTAGCAAAGCTATTAAATATTAATTATTATTTGTACAATTTGATTAATACCCGTTACTTAAAAATTGAATTAATTAATATAAATTTTGCACGTAATTTCTGTTTGTTCCTTTATACAGGGTGTTTTGAAATTGCTGTGTTTATTTTTATTTTTAATAATATAAAACCACTATAATATATATATATATATATATATATATATATATATATATATATATATATTATATATATATATATATATATATATATATTAGGTAGTTAATTACACAAGGTAAGTTGATAAATACTATCGTATTATAGTGAATAAGATAAAATAATATCTTTTATGAAAGCCAAATGATCATTTCAAATCGAGCTAGTAATTGAAAGGTGGAAAATATAAGGTCTTGGACAGGATTTGAACCTGTATCCTGGTTTTGCCGGAACCATGCGTTTACCAATTCGCCATAGAGATGACGACAATTGGGAAATTTACTAATTTAAATCGTGTACATGACGATACATCAACCTAACTCTCAATTACGTTCGGCATTTTTGTCAATCATATCTGACATTATCAAGTTTTTGACTTATGTCAGTAGCTTCCTGTCTATAACTGACATAAGTCAAAAACTTGACAATGTCAGATATGATTGACAAAAATGCCGAACGTAATTGAAAGTTAGGTTGATGTATCGTCGTGTATACTATTTAAATTAGTAAATTTCCCAATTGTCGTCATCGGTCTCGGTGTCGTAATTGGTAAACGCATGGTTCCGGCAAAACCAGGATAAAGGTTCAAGTCCTGTCCAAGACCTTATATTTTCCATCTTTCAATTACTAGCTCGATTTGAAATGATCATTTGGGCTTTGCATAAAAGTCTAAGTTATTATTTCATCTTATTCACTATATATATATATATATATATATATATATATATATATATATTGCTGTGAATCTTCTCATATCTCTAGGTACTGGCCCTTTAAAAAAAAAACATTCGAGCCCCACAGTTTGGGCGTCAAGAATGCTGTGAAACCTTTTAAATCACCTGGTCCGTTGATTCCTTCTGTTAATCGCCTCGGCTGCTCTTCTAGATAACTTCCATTCTCAATCATAAAAATTAAACAACACATTCCTACCACAAACATCAACGTTAACTCTATTTACATCAATATTCAGAATACATTAAATTTTCAAATTAAATTTGAACATAAAATTCAGTTTTAAACAGAATTTCCGGATTAATTTTATTATCATTTTACTGTGCATCCAAAATTAAAGTCCTTGTTGGATGCCTACTAATTAATATAACAATATAAGCAGACCGGAGTCTGAGTATAAAGGAGCATCTACCACCCCTTTACGTTAATTGACCAGGTTTGTCTAATTGAGCTCAAAGACCTACCCAAAGTTTCATCCTATTCCCGAACATCAAAACAAAATACCCTTTTACTTAAACAAGCAAATTTCATCTTAAAATTAAATTTTTATGGTTAGAAAAATTCCACTAATGTCCATTTAAAGTAAATCAATTATAAAGTCATTCAATACACAAAAATGTCAAACAAAATAGTACAATTTACCTGAAGGTTATTGTCCTCGTAGCTTCAGTGTAATCGTCCCTTTTGTAAATCACACCATTCCAACCGGATTCTATTTACAGCTTCAAGTTGTCAACGCTTTAAAATGTTCTCCATCACCATTAATTTAAAGTTGTTTCTAGGCTTTTCCGGAACTCATCTGTGTATATCTGCCTCTGGTTCAGTGGATGCAGACACATTTACGAACCATTTAGTCATTAACACCCCGCAAAATAGCAAAGAAATTCATACTTCCTTTTACCAATATTACCAATATACGCCAAAACTGCCTACTTTTGGGTATACATTTGTCGTTGTAAATTTTACTAATTGGTACCGTGATAATAAACTTTTATTACCTTGTGTCTAAGTGCACTGAAGTACATTCATGTTAGCACGTAAAATAACCAACTATTTTGAGTCACTAAAATATACTAGCACACTTTAAATTATTTAATCAAACTAAAATGCACTGTTTAATATCAAGTCGCGGATGCACGAGCTTTTAACGCATCTAATCGTCGAAAGTCTAAGAGTCTAAGAGAGAAACACATATTCCCGCCTGTATATATAGCGAATAGCCGACACGTCGCTTTGTTCCCTAAAACGGGTAATTCCAACGAATTCCTCATTCTACGTTCCCAGTCTGTAGCCTGCACGTCGATTTTATGAATTTAGTACTCACCCCATTGAGATCTCAGAAAATTTCAACACGGCCCGCAAAGTTGTCCGAGAAAACTAATTACTTTTATACAGAAATTGTTGTTCTACCTCTGATATATGCATCCTATTTTTAACCAATTGTGACCCCGTGACGTTGCTTAAATCCCGCCTTTTACAATATGTGTCTTTGCTTGACGCATTTTCTCTTTCCTTCTCTACCGTGTTCTTATTGGTGCAACTTGATATACTTTATTATCGATTATATTTTAGTCCACGCGGACTGTTATCTGGGTTTAATAAACCCGTATCGCACATTCTCGTAAATACTAAGTCCCGGTTTCTCCAAGATTCTTTGAAACATTAATTATTTGCCAAATTTACGCAGAATGAGCTTTTTAAAAATACGCAGGTGTTCTGTATTTCCTGCTAAAGCATCTGATCGTTTCCAATATCCTTAGAATCAACATGTTTATCCAAACAAATTAACTTGAAATTGCCTTTTAAAAACACGCAGGGTGTTCAAACGTAACATTTTAAATAACCTTCCTACGATTTGACTATTATTGGGTTTTCACAAGCCTTTTATGCTTATTATATGTTATTAACGGTTTAATTAACTCCAATTAAAATTGATTTCCATCCTTTTCATTTTTAGCGAATACACCTTAAATATTAATTATTATATGTACACTTTGTTTTACTACCGGTTACTTAAAATAGGGTTAATTAATATAAACTTTGCACGTAATTTCCATTTGTTTAGGAATAATTAAATTATCCACTGCGCTTTTCAATACTGCTTCTTTTGATGTAAAGCGTCTTATAGATAATTTAAATTTCTTATTTTTACTGAAACGACCGAGTTTATTTATGCTTCAAGGTTTTAATAAAGCGTATTATTTAATGAAATTCCTTATACACGGTAATTAAAATTATTTGATTTGATTATTTAATTTTCTACCCTGGTCTAAATATGAGTATTTTCCCCCTATTTGAATACAAATAATCCCACTTATTTGAATGCAAATATCAAATATTTAGACTGTAAAAAAAATCTTTACAAAATTTTGCCTATCTCTCTCTATCCTTATCTATCTAACTTACCTACTTTGTCTCCAATCCAAAAAAAATATTTACACCTATCCTATATCCCTATCCTATTCCTAACTCTCACCTACTTCTATAAACTGAAATTATCCCTAACTTCATCCTACTTATCCATCTAATCCTATATACATCCTATATACCTATCCTATTCCTAACTTTTAACTACTCTTCACTATACTCTACTTCCCCCTACCTAATCCTATATGCCTATCCTACTCTTACTCTATTCCTAACTCTCCACTAATCTTATATAAAATATCTATACTTAACCTATCTTATTTTCTTCCTACATTTACTCTTTATCCTCATCCTAAACCTATTCCTAATTATCTCCCATATGTGTCCTATATCTAGCTTTATTTTCTATAACCACTTACTTCTACTCTTTTATATACACCTATGCTATCCCTATCCTATTTAAATCTAACTCTTCTTGACCCTCCAAGTCTTTCGTCTAACTATCCTATTCCTAATTCTCCTGTGGTGCTGGTTCTCCGGTATAAGGGAATAGTAGGTTGACGTGAAACCGTCCCTCTCATTTCCCGTACCTACTTCCCTTAATAAATATGTGCACTCCCTACTACTTCACCTATCTCAAAAGGTCCCTCATATGGCAAGTGTAGTTTAGCACATGTCATCTTATCTCTCTTCCCTACTCTCAAGCTTTTACTACTACCTGGTCTCCCACTTTAAATTTTACCCTCTTTCTAATTCTTGCGTTCATCTTCCTTGTATATTTTTCAGCTCTCTTCCTTAACCTCTCCCTCACATCTACCAAAAGTTGTTGAATTCATCATCCCTAGGCACAATTTGCCATGGTCTATCGGGATACTGTTGCTTGATCAGCATGATGGGACTGGTTTCTGTCACGGTACTAGGGTTTCATTGATAAAAGATTCAACCTTGGACAAATTGTCCTCCCATAAACGATGATTCCTATGTGAAGCTAAACGCAAAACTTAACCGTCTCTTGAATATATCGCTCAGCTGGATTCGCTTGAGGATGCCTTATGCTACAAAACACCACTTTAATGTTTTGCCTCTCCCAATAATCTCTAAATCTTTGATTATTAAAATAAGTAGCATTGTCTGCTAATACCCGTTTAAAAGTTCCTACTTCCTACAAAATTGTTCCAATTTCTTGTTTGTTCCGACTGTGTTACAATCCCGAGTGGGATATAATTTGGTAAATTTCGAAAACACATCAGTCACAATCAGCACATGTTTGTGTCCTTTTGTACTTCGGACTAGATTGCTCAAATAATCAATAGCAACTAAGTCCAGGGATTTTGTACGTGTATACTTTGTACCACATCCTGACTCGTACTATTTTTGTACTTTCCTAAAGTACATAAGTGACAAGTGTTGATGACTGACTTTACTAATCCTAAGTCTTTAGTTGAAAAAACGTTTCCTAAAATTAACCATGTCTTTCGGATTCCTATGTGACCATATCTTAAGTGCAGATCTTTGATAATTAATTTTGCTTGTACCCTATCCACTACATACACTTCTAATTCTTGAATTTTTACACAAAAGCCGTTTCTCATATGGAAATTTTTAAATCCCGGTTCGTTTTCTAACTTCGTTCTAACAATCTGTAGCTCCTCACTCTGCCTCTGGTTCATCAAGATCTCCTCTTCTCCATATACTGAATCATTTTGTAGTAGACTGTTCATGGCAATCATGATGTCACACGGTCTTTTGTTATCCATGTCCCTGTTTCTACTAAACGCGTCTGCTATAAAATTATTTTCTCCCTTAATATATTTAATCTCAAAGTCAAACTCCTGTAGTAACAACCCCCATCGATATACTCGATTGTTGGAAAATCTCGTATTCATCAACGCACACAACGCCGAATGATCCGTTTCGATTACAAAATGTCTTCCTATCAAAAAATTTTAACTTCGTAACACCAAACACCACTGCAGCCATCTCCTTTTCACTAATCGTGTAATTTACTTCATGCGGCTTCAGTGTGCGTGAAACAAAAGATATGGGCACCTCTTCCCCCTCTTGTACTTGATACAACTCTGCTGCTAACGCACTATCCGATGCATCCGTCCTCAGTACGAAACCTACATCAAATCTGGGATGCCTCAAAATTAGTTGGTCGTGAAATTGTTCCAACAGTGTTAGATATGCTGCCTCTTGACTTTCCGTCCAACTCCATCTTACTCCCTTCTTCAGAAGTTTAAACAATGGACCCGCTTTTCAGCAAATCCCGGTACAAACTTTTATAAAAGTTAAGGACCCCAAAAGCTCTTAATTTCCTAATGTTATTAGGTCTCGGATATGTCAAAAGTTCGGACAATCTTTCTTTATCGATACACATACCTTGAGTGTTCACCACATACCCCAGAAATTTAACGGTTTTGAAAAAATTCACATTTTCTATATTCAGCCTCAATCCTGCTAATTTAAGCTCTAATAATATCCGTTCTAAATGAGAGTAATGTTGTTCCTCAGTTTCACTAAAATTAAAATATCATCCACATAGTGTATGCAGAATTGCTCATATGCTCCTAAAATTGCTTGCATTGCCTTAATTAATGCTGCACTTGACGTTGACAAACCATACGGTACTACCTTAAAATTATAGATTTTTCCTCTACGGAAAATCCTGTGTACCTTCTAGAATCTTTGTGTAATGGAATCAGCCAGAATGAATTCCTTAAATCTAATTTACTAAAAATAAACTTGCCACTTAATCTCGTCAAAAGTGTGTCCATGGATGGTGGACAATGGAATTGCGGTTTGGTCCGTTGGTTAATTTTTCGTGCATCTAAACATAAACGAATGCTATCATCCTTTTTCTTAACTACCACCAACGGATTTATGAAATGAGTGTTTGATACCTCTATTATGCCATCTTCCAGCATTTTATTTAATTCTGCCTTTACCTGCTCCCGATATGCTGCTGGAATTGGATAAACCTTTGCGTTGAACGGTTCTGAATTATCCACTTCCAATCTGTGCTCATAGCCTAACGCTGTGCTTGCTTCTACCCCACTAATTCTGCATGTTTTCGTAATAAAGCTTGAACCTCTACTCTCCTATCCTCTGGACATCTTATCGTGTTGATCTGTTTACCTTCATCATCCTCTACCTCTACTACATTAATACTAAACCCCGTGTCATCCTCTGTGACTTCATAACTGCCTTTCCATGGCACTACCCTATCCTTAATTCTTATTACCTTCCTTTCCATATCTATCAAAACCCTAACTTCATCATACAGTCAACACCTAAAATGCTCTGAAACTTCAGTCCAGGTACAATTACAAACTCCTGTTCACAGCTTAAACCTCCTATATCTATCCTAAGCACCACAACACTATTTACTACAGCAAACTTCTTTTTATTTGGAGCTACTAAATGGCTACGTTTTATAGGCATAATTCTATCACAAACCTTATCCCTAATTTTGCTGACGAATTACTCCGATATTAAACTCGCCTCTGCCCCTGTATCAAGTAATACTTCTACATTATTCTCAAAAATTTCTAAATTAATAATTGGCAAACATAATTTTTCCTCAGTTTCTGGCTCTACTTCCTCCTCAATTTTGAAAAATTCACGTGGATGTTCGTATACATTTACACAGAAATCTAGTGGTCTGTCACGTTCTAAAAATCCTGTCCCATCCTGTTTTCCGTGCTTGGTCCTGGTTGTCCTTCTACAACCTGTGCGTACGTCCTCCTCGTGTTAATATCCGTGTCCCTGTCTCTATTCGGCGTGCTGGTCACAGTCCTGTTTACCTCCGGTAAACTGTTCTGTCGCGTGTAACTAGGTCTTGGCGTCAGTCCCCTAGTCGCACTATTGCTCCTGTATTCCTGTCCTCGTCGTTCCCAATTCGGTCGAAAATTTCTGTTGTAGTCAGGCCGTCTCGGATAATTCGGTGTCCTGTTGTCAAACCTAACTGTGTTAACGTTTCGTTCTCGTATCTCTCTTGTCCGTCCAACACATACATCGTCATATCTCTGCAAATACTCTAAAATGTCTCCCGTTCTGTGATGTTTTGTAAGGCCACGTGTTGTCTAATTTCCAGTTCAAAATGTCGTGATAGGTACTTGATTATCTGTCTGTCCGTCAATGGTGGATTCAGTTGTTTGGCCACACTGTACTTGCGGATGGCATATTGCTCCTAGATCCTGCAAACTCTCTCCTTAAATTTTCCTGTAATTAAGTCGTCTCGTACCTGGTCTTGTCTGTGGTCACTCCAGTAGTGTTTTAAAATTTGTTTTCAAAGTCCTGATACGTGTCTATGTCCTGTCCTACTAAATTGTACCATGCTTCCGCGTTGTCCTTTAATAAAGCCTTTATCGTATTCAGTTTAGTCTGTTCGTCAAATAAATTTCCCACTAGATTTCTTACACTATTAATAAAAATTTGTGGATTTACCCTGTTATCACCATAAAACTTCATGTGTTGGTCCAATGATACTCCACCTGTAGAAAATCTGGGACCATCCCCCGTTAAATTTGACATGTTGTATTTGATACTACTAACTTCGCGTTCTACCCTGCCTAACTGATCCCTACATGAGTCCGTCACTTCAGTCATTTTTATATTAATCTCTTCTTCACAAAAAATGCGTACTTCGGACCTTAAATGTCCCATTTCCTGTCGAAGACCTGTAATATCACGCTCATTTTTTTCAACCCTATTTTCAACCTCCCCCATTTTTATGGTAAGACTATTTTAAACTCTGTAAATTCTTTAGTCGACTGCTCAATTTTCCCGCTTATCTGCTCTAATTTTTGGTTGGACTCCTCCCTAGCTCTATTAGATTCATCGCTTAGCAGTTCTAATTTTCTGTTAGACTCCTCCCTCGCTCTATTCGATTCTTCATTCATCCTCTCTAGCATTCTCATTATCATCTCGTTTCCTTGATCCCTGATTCCGTCCTCGACTGATCTCTACTGCCTCCAGCTTCTTCCATTTTCGAAATTTTCTCACACAATGCACTATCGTCACTTCCAATTTCCACTCCTTGACTCCTTAACCACTCCTTTCTCTGCATACGTTCAAATCACTCACACACACTCTAAAAATACTCTTAAATTTATACACAACCAGAAACTCTCTCTCTCAGATCGCCAGTTTCCTGGAATAAAATAACAAAAAATTTTATTTGGAACTCGAGCCCTCACGTTGTGGTCGCCAAGAATGCTGTGTAACCTCTCATCTTTGCAGGTACTGGCCCTTTAAAAAAAAAACATTCGAGCCCCACAGTTTGGGCGTCAAGAATGCTGTGAAACCTTTTAAATCACCTGGTCCGTTGATTCCTTCTGTTAATCGCCTCGGCTGCTCTTCTAGATAACTTCCATTCTCAATCATAAAAATTAAACAACACATTCCTACCACAAACATCAACGTTAACTCTATTTACATCAATATTCAGAATACATTAAATTTTCAAATTAAATTTGAACATAAAATTCAGTTTTAAACAGAATTTCCGGATTAATTTTATTATCATTTTACTGTGCATCCAAAATTAAAGTCCTTGTTGGATGCCTACTAATTAATATAACAATATAAGCAGACCGGAGTCTGAGTATAAAGGGAGCATCTACCACCCCTTTACGTTAATTGACCAGGTTTGTCTAATTGAGCTCAAAGACCTACCCAAAGTTTCATCCTATTCCCGAACATCAAAACAAAATACCCTTTTACTTAAACAAGCAAATTTCATCTTAAAATTAAATTTTTATGGTTAGAAAAATTCCACTAATGTCCATTTAAAGTAAATCAATTATAAAGTCATTCAATACACAAAAATGTCAAACAAAATAGTACAATTTACCTGAAGGTTATTGTCCTCGTAGCTTCAGTGTAATCGTCCCTTTGTAAATCACACCATTCCAACCGGATTCTATTTACAGCTTCAAGTTGTCAACGCTTTAAAAATGTTCTCCATCACCATTAATTTAAAGTTGTTTCTAGGCTTTTCCGGAACTCATCTGTGTATATCTGCCTCTGGTTCAGTGGATGCAGACACATTTACGAACCATTTAGTCATTAACACCCCGCAAAATAGCAAAGAAATTCATACTTCCTTTTACCAATATTACCAATATACGCCAAAACTGCCTACTTTTGGGTATACATTTGTCGTTGTAAATTTTACTAATTGGTACCGTGATAATAAACTTTTATTACCTTGTATCTAAGTGCACTGAAGTACATTCATGTTAGCACGTAAAATAACCAACTATTTTGAGTCACTAAAATATACTAGCACACTTTAAATTATTTAATCAAACTAAAATGCACTGTTTAATATCAAGTCGCGGATGCACGAGCTTTTAACGCATCTAATCGTCGAAAGTCTAAGAGTCTAAGAGAGAAACACATATTCCGCCTGTATATATAGCGAATAGCCGACACGTCGCTTTGTTCCCTAAAACGGGTAATTCTAACGAATTCCTCATTCTACGTTCCCAGTCTGTAGCCTGCACGTCGATTTTATGAATTTAGTACTCACCCCATTGAGATCTCAGAAAATTTCAACACGGCCCGCAAAGTTGTCCGAGAAAAACTAATTACTTTTATACAGAAATTGTTGTTCTACCTCTGATATATGCATCCTATTTTAACCAATTGTGACCCCGTGACGTTGCTTAAATCCCGCCTTTTACAATATGTGTCTTTGCTTGACGCATTTTCTCTTTCCTTCTCTACCGTGTTCTTATTGGTGCAACTTGATATACTTTATTATCGATTATATTTTAGTCCACGCGGACTGTTATCTGGGTTTAATAAACCCGTATCGCACATTCTCGTAAATACTAAGTCCCGGTTTCTCCAAGATTCTTTGAAACATTAATTATTTGCCAAATTTACGCAGAATGAGCTTTTTAAAAATACGCAGGTGTTCTGTATTTCCTGCTAAAGCATCTGATCGTTTCCAATATCCTTAGAATCAACATGTTTATCCAAACAAATTAACTTGAAATTGCCTTTTAAAAACACGCAGGTGTTCAAACGTAACATTTTAAATAACCTTCCTACGATTTGACTATTATTGGGTTTTCACAAGCCTTTTATGCTTATTATATGTTATTAACGGTTTAATTAACTCCAATTAAAATTGATTTCCATCCTTTTCATTTTTAGCGAATACACCTTAAATATTAATTATTATATGTACACTTTGTTTTACTACCGGTTACTTAAAATAGGGTTAATTAATATAAACTTTGCACGTAATTTCCATTTGTTTAGGAATAATTAAATTATCCACTGCGCTTTTCAATACTGCTTCTTTTGATGTAAAGCGTCTTATAGATAATTTAAATTTCTTATTTTTACTGAAACGACCGAGTTTATTTATGCTTCAAGGTTTTAATAAAGCGTATTATTTAATGAAATTCCTTATACACGGTAATTAAAATTATTTGATTTGATTATTTAATTTTCTACCCTGGTCTAAATATGAGTAATATATATATATATATATATATATGTATATATATATATATATCTATTAGATAGTTAATGATATTTATATTTAATGCTGTAATTATAGGGTTAATTTAAGGGTAGGTTAAGTCATAGGGGTCGTAGAATGAACAAAAGAAACTCCTAAGTAACAAAAGCACATAATTACAGATATTAGAAGAGTAAATAGGTCATTATAAATATGGTTAGTTGAGAGCACACTGTATATAACAGTGCAAGCGATTAAACGCATATCCAAGAGTAGCTACGAGCAAAGATAAGAATTTAAAAATGTAACGAAATACATCGAAATTAATCAATGGAAAACCTGTATGATTTGGCTAGATAAATATTCAACAAGTGCGTTAATATATCATCATATACGCAGGCAGAAATTATGCATTATTTGAAAAGCGTACGTGATAGAAATGTATTACATTTGTAAAAAAATCCAATTTAACTAGGAAATAAACAAACACCAAATTTATTTCTATTTAGATTAGAATAAAGCAAACAACAATAATACGTGATTTGATAAACGAAGGTTCCTGAAATTTCTGAATTAAATGTGATGTATGTGAATGAATTACGTGACAAATTGAGCGTTCTTCCATGCAGTTAAACTAGACAATTGGTAAAGTTTCCGAAATAACAGGAGATAAGACATTTGGTGTCGCCCAGCACGTAGAATCAACGAATGGCAAACAAAAGAGGCCGGGCCTATAAATATGATGACAATAAAACAACGAGTTAGTATACATTTGAAACTGGGCAGTCACTATACTCTAAAGTGCTAAGATATTCACGCAAACAGTTATTCAAAATTAACGTGAAAATCATTTTATAAGAGTGTAAAAACTGTGTAAGCGAGGCGTACTGCTACAGGCGTAAGTAAACCAGATTTAATAAAATTATACAATTTCTAAAAATAAATAAAACAAGTCTCTTAAATACGATGTTGGATAAGAGTCAGGAAGACTCAGGAGATTACTGCCTGTTAAATTAATTTGGTAATCTCTGACAATGGTAAATATTCCATTACTGTTTCGTTAATTACGGAGATGAAAAATCTTTTATTGGAATAAACTCATTAATAACGGTTTGGATAGTATTTTGGTTGGATGTCGACTTTCAAATTCGACTCAAAACATTCAGACTGGACACGAAAACTCTTGGGGATGCAGAAAAGCTACTGAACCACTCCAGGTTAGATATTTTGAAATGATTTATTTCTATAAACTGTTTTATTTGAATAATAATTCAAAATGTAAGAGTCGACAAAACTGGGGTTCTTTGATAAATTTATGAAAGGCAATAGGCATCTTGGAACGTTTCAAAAGATCTCTAAATTTAATAAAATCTCGTTTTGCTGGCTTCATTTTCTAAAAATCTGACAGATGTAAATAATTTAAAAAGGGGAAGATATTTAAGAAGGTTGTAAATATTTAATAATTATACTGTGTGTTGTAGAATTGCTTTATTTAATTGAATCAGCTAGTTGAGGCAAAGAGATTTAAAAATTAATATTTTACAAGTGCTTGATTAATATAAAGAAAATTACACAGCATTTTATTGCGCCCAAGCGTAGGGGCGAGAATATAATAGCATTTTAGAACGCTCATCGTAGGGGCTGGTGAAGTATCACAGCATTTATGGGCTGCCCAACCGTGGGACGGAATTAATCACAGCAATATATATATATATATATATATATACATATATATAAATATATATATATATATATATATATATATATATATATATATATAAATATATACTGGGTGCTTCAAAAAAATGTATACACACTTTGAACTTCCATAAAAAATTTATTTACCGTTCTACAAAGTTAAATTTCAGGAAAATAGAAAGCTGAAAGTCCAATGTAAATGAAACATAAATAACAAATGTTAATACTGTTCAAATTGGTGACCTGCAGCATCAATACAATTCTGAGTACGAGTCACCACAGATTCTGTACATCGTATCAAAACGTCCAATGAGATTTCTACACACTGCTTGAATCTCATTCCAAAGAATGTCTAGGTTACGTGGTTTACGTTTGTACACCTCATCTTTTACTGTGCCCCACAAGAAGAAATCCAGTGGTGTAAGGTCTGGAGAGCGTGCTGGAAACTCGATTGGCCCCTGCGTCCTATCCACTGGCCCGACAAATTTTGATCCAGGTAAGCTCGTACGTCCCTGTGATAGTGCGGCGGAGCACCATCTTGTTGAAAATAAAATCATCATTACCGTATAATGCACGAATGGCAGGAAATATGGAATCAGCAAGCATTGTTAGGTAATTAATACCAGTTACAGTGCCTTCAAATCGAAAAGGTCCAATGAGTCCCTTGAAGACAAACCGCACCACACATTTACACCAGGCAAATTTACAGCTTTTTCAATTGTAATGTGAGGATTTTCTTCACACCAGTAAACACAATTGTGCCTATTGACAGTTCCATTAAGTTTGATTTGGGCTTCATCCGACCAAATGATGCTACCCATAAATCCCGGTTCACGTATCACCATCTGCTGAATCCATTCACAAAATTGCAACCTTCGATCTGGATCGTCGTCATTTAGCTGTTGCACCAGCCTTGGAATGTAAACACGATACCTGCCTCTCTTCAGAATGCGTAGCACGCTGCTAGCACTTACATCACTTTCACGTGCCTTGCCTTGAAGATTTGTTAGAGAGCGTTGAAACAGTTCCAAGACTGTCGTTGATGACTCATCACTTGTAGCTGTTCGAGGCCGACCTGAATGACCTTTATGCACATCACACACTGTTCCATGAACTTCGAATTTGTCTCGTATGCGTGTAATTCTTAATCTTGAAGGTGGTTCTGTATCATACTCCCTTCTCCACTGTCTTTGAACTTCATTTACATTATCAAACTTCCAGTACCACTTAATAACCTGCTTTCGTTCTTCAAAACTCAAACGTACGTCCGCCATGTTGATATTACAAATTCCAACTGATAATATAACATAGAGGGACGATTATGCTGGCACCTGGCGAAGAAATATAACATTAGCCTTGTAGTGCGGGAAAACTACAATAGTTTAAAGTGTGTATACATTTTTTTGAAGCACCCAGTATATATATATATATATATTACTCATATTTAGACCAGGGTAGAAAATTAAATAATCACATCAAATAATTTTAATCACCGTGTATAAGGAATTTTATTAGATAATACGCGTTATTAAAACCGTGAAGCATAAAAATTTATTAGTTTCATTAAACATAAGAGATTTAAATCATGTACAAGACGCTTTATATCAAAAGAAGCAGTATTAGAAAGCTCTGCGTGTAATGTAATTATTCCTAAACAAATGGAAATTACGTGCAAAATTTATCTTAATTAACTCTATTTCAAGTAACCGGTATTGAACAAAACGTACAGATAATATCTATAGAAACTTGTAAAAACCCAATAAAAAGCAAATCCTAGAAGTGTTAGTTAGAAGTAGGATGTTTGAACACACCTGCGTATTTTAAAAGGCAATTTCAGTTTAATTTGTTTAGATAAACATGTCGATTCTAAGTATATTGGAAACGGTCAGATGCTTTAGCACGAAATACAAAACAGGGTTTATTTAAAAAGCTCTGAGAATTAATATTATTTTGAACACCTGCGTAGTTTAAATATCACGTACGGCGAAAATTGTGTAGATAACAAATGGTTTCAAAGAATCTTGGAGAAACCGGGGCTTAATATTCACGAGAATGTGCGATACGGGGTTATTAAACCCAGATAACAGTCCAAATGGACTAAAATATAATCGATAATAAAGAATATCAATTGGCACCAATACGAACAGGTTAGAAAAGGAAAGAGAAAATGCGTCAAGCAAAGACACATATTGTAAAAGGCGGGATTTAAGCAACGTCACGAGGGTCACAATTGGTTGAAAATAGGATGCAAATATCAGAGGTAGAAACAACAATTTCTGTACAAAATTAATTAGTTTTTCTCGGACATGCTTGCGTGCCGTGTTGAAATTTCTGAAATTTAACTGGGGTGAGTACTAAATTCGTAAAAATCGACGCGCGAGCGACAGACTGGGAACATAGAATGAGGAATTCTTTAGAATTACCCGTTTTGAGGACAAAAGCGACGTGCCGGCTTTTGCTATATATACCGAGATGAATATAAACAAGCTCTCTTAGACTCTTAGACTTTTGACTATTCGATGCGTTAAAAGCTCTTACATCCGCGACTTGATTGAAGATGTTAAACAGTGCATTTTAGTTTGATAAAATAATTTAAAATTTTGCTCGTATATTTTAGTGATTCAAAATAGTTGGTTATTTACGTGCTAACATGAATGTACTTCAGTGCACTTAGATACAAGGTAATAAAATTTAGTTTCACTGTACCAATTAGCAAAATTTACAACGACAAATGTATACACAAAAGTAGGCAGTTTTGGCGTATATTGGTGAAAGAAGTATGAAGTTATTTGCTATTTTCGGGGTGTTAATAATTAAATGGTTCAAATACGTGTCTGGATCCACGAAACAAGGGTCAGATATACATAGATGAGTTCCGGAAAAGCCCAGAAACAACTGTAAATAAATGGTGATGGAGAAAATTTTAAAAGCGTTGAGAATTAGAAGCCGTAAATATAATCCTGTTGGAATGGTGTGATTAACTAAAGGGACGATGTACTTTGAAGCTACGAGGACAGTAACCTTCAGGTAAATTATACTATTTTGTTTGACATTTTGTGTGTGTTGAATAACTTTATAATTGATTTACTTTAAATGGACATTAGTGAAATTGTACTAACCATAAAATTTTAATTTTAAGATGAAATTTGCTTGTTGAAGTAGAAAGGGTATTTAGTTTTGATGTTCGGTAATATGATGAAAATTTGGGTATGTCTTTGAGCTCAATTAGACGAACCTGGTTAATTAACGTAAAGGGTGGTAGATGCTCCTTTATACTCAGACTCCGGTCTGCTTATATTGTTATATTAATTAGTAGGCATCCAACAAGGACTTTAATTTTGGATGCACAGTAAAATGATAATAAAATTAATCTTGAAATTCTTTTAAAACTGAAATTTATGCTGAGTTTTAATTTTGAAATTTTAATGTATTCTGAATATTGATGTAAATAGAGTTAACGTTGATGTATTTGGTAGGAATGTGTTTTTTTTTTTTCATGAATGAGGAGGTTTATAACATTAGGTGAGCAGCCGAGGCGAAAAGAGGATCACAGCCGTTTATGACGCCCAATCTGTGGGACTAGAATTTTTTTGTTGAAAGGACCCAGTTCCCGCATTCAAAGGAGTATATCACAGCAATATATATATATATATATATTACAGTGATAAGAGGATAGTTTAAGGGTAGATTAAGTCATAGGGATCGTAGAATAAATGTAAATAATTTTAACGTTAAGAAAAACAAATAATTCCACCAATTATAGGAGTAAATCGACTATTTTACAAAAGGTCAATAGCGAGCACACTGTATATAAATTTTATTTAATTCAATGCATAAGAAAGAAGCTTCATTTTCAATAATTAGATAATATTTAACTAAAATAATAATGTGTACGTCGTATAATATGTTTTAAGTTAAGTTTATAAGTCCAAAATTAAATAGAAACGAGTAAAAGATAACGTTCTAAACGCAACAAATTGCATCAATATTATCGAGAAAGATAGATAAAGTGGCATTCTAGATATTTAATAATTTCATTAAAAATGTGAACGCATGAATAAAAAAACGCATTCTAATACTTCATTATTAGAAAAGGAATACGTGACTAGGAATTATATTTACATAAAAATCCAACATATTTCAAGTAACAAACAATAAACAGCAGGCGGTTCGCTATACGATAAGCCTTGAACTATAAACGACACAAATATGAAGTACCTGACAGAACTGCAATGGATATTTGGAAATCCTAAGAAGATGCCTTGATATATTGAATGTAGACGTGCAGAAAGGAATGAAAGTACAACAATTAAAACCAGGAAATTTGAGAAATCCCAAGGTTCTACAGAGATAGGTGAAAATAACAAACGTTTATCAATACACAAGCAATACGCGCCAATTAGAACGTTGGAAGGTGGAGCTTATAAATAGAATATGAAACTTAAAAATTGACAGTATATATCTTCAACATAGGCACGAATCACGTCGATATAAAGTGAAAATTACGTACTAGTAGAATTAGTGAAAGTAAATAGTTTATTAAAAGTAAAAATTTAGAAGTGCCAATATGTGCAACAAAGAATATGCTGTTTCTATGCCTAAAACGGCTTCGAACAAACATCCAACGAAAGTAAATGGTTTCGAGTAAACATTCAAGAAAAGTAAAAGGCTCTGAATAAACATCCAAGAAAAGTAAACGCATTTGAATAAAGAAAAAAAGGGTCCGTCTGGATAAATACTCAAAAGGCATATTTAAATGTACGTTTGAAATTACGTGAAGGTACTCAAAGTTACTCCAGAAGTCCAAGGGGAAAATACAAGCAACCATAATTCATCATTCTGGTAAATTAAGTGAAGCAGGTCGAGCCGTAACAAGTAAGGGGTGCTAACCACAGACACTCTGAGGCAATTCCAGTGACGAGCAAGGAAAACGCTGCTTAAAGATCTTAAAACTTTTATTTAGTTAAAGACAGTTTCAATTTTAATATTTGCTGTAAGAGTCAACAAAAAGTCATTTGAGAATTTGAAAATAGGAAAATCATCTTTGAACGTTCGAAAGGTACTTAAGAGTAATTACAAAGATATTTCTGCTGGCTTTGAGGAAAATTAAATTTAGTGAATGTGAATAATTTATTCAGGGGCTAAACTTTGAATTGACATAAAACTGTACATGTTATCAATCATTATACTGTGTAATTTTGGATTGCTTCATTTAAATTATTTCAACAGATACGAAGAAAAAGGTTAATTCATTGCAATATTAATTAAGCACCAATCGTGAAGTAAGGCTAACCAAGGCAGAACAAATTATAGAAAATTTAAAAGGGTTAACAACAATAATAATAATTACCTCCAATCAAAGGCGATATCACAGCAATAATATTAATATTAAAATTGAAACAGTCTTTAACAAATAAAAAAATTAAGATCTCTAGCCTGCATTTTTCTTGCTTGTCACTGGAATTGCTTTAGAGTATCTGTGGTCAGCACCCCTTGATTGTGACAGTTCGACTTGCTTCACTTGTTGGCTAGAATGATGCATTAATGGTTGCTTGTATTTTTCCCTTCAGATTTCTGGAGTAACTTTTAGTATCTTTACGTTTATTTCCTTGTAAGTATTTTCGATGTATCTTTTGATCTACATTTAGATCTTTATTCGGATCTTTATTCGGAGCCTTTATTACGAGCTTTATTCGGAGCTTTATTTGGAGCTTTATTAGGAGCTTTATTCGGAGCTCTATTCGGTTTTTTTTCAGATCCTTATTCAGATCTTTACTCGAAGCCCTAAATTTGTTAAATATTTAAAATAAAATTCAATTAATAGTTTATCTTACGTTTACGTGTAGAACAGATATTCTTCGTTGCACATATTGACATTTTCAATTTTTCACTTTTAATAAATTTTTTACTTTTCACTAATTGTTACTGGTACGTAATTTTCACTTTAAATCGACGTGGTTCGTGCCTTGTTGAAGATATACTGTCTATTTCCAAGTTTCCTATCGTGTTTGTTCAGCGCGGGGGGTCTTATAACTTTGTACATCGACTTACCTCCGCGGTTTTTTGTTGTTCTGAGCTGCAGTTCCTATTCCTTCAACTAAGTGGACTGTATGCGAGATTTAGTCCGTGTTACGTTGCACTTGCACTGTGTTTTTTAGAGGTTTAACAAATAAATTCACATTCCGCTGCACTATGACTAACTTACGTTACCGAACGAAAAACCGACTGTTCTGCTTCGATATCCATAAGAGAGTGTTTGTTCACTACTACCCTTAGTCAACTTATTAACACATGCACAAGGAATTTTTACGACAGGATATAAGGGAACAAGGGATGACAGTTTTACTATTTGATTTACAACTACAAGTTTAAAATAACTTAAAATTAACCACGCGAACGTGCGACAAAGAGACCGAAGAGTGTTCGTCGATCAAGGCTTGTACTTTGCGCCTATCTCTTGTAGAACCCGGTATTTCTCAAAATTCCCTGGTTTAATTCCCGATGAAATACTCTGCCGATCACGTAAGCGTTCTGTATATCACAGTATATTCTTAAAATTTCCAAATATCCATTGCAATTTTGTCACATTTTGTATATTTATGTCATTTATAGTCCAAAGCTTATCGTATAACAAAGCGCCTGTTGCTTATTGTTTGTTATTTCAAATATGTTGGATTTTCATATAAATATGATATTCCAGTCACGTACTCATCTTTCTAATAATGATGTATTTAAATGCGTTTTCTTATTTATGCGTTGACATTTTTAATGAAATTCTTAAATAGCTAGAATGCCAGGTTGTTTATCTTTACCGATTACGTGTTTATTTTGATGAAACTTGATGTATTTAAAACATTATCTTTGTTCGTTTCTTCAACGTACGCGTCTTATACGACGTACACATAATTATTTTAGTTAAATATTATCTAATTATTGAAAATGAGCTTCTTTCTTATGCATTAAATTAAATATAATTTATATACAGTGTGCTCGCTATTGATCTTTTGTAAAATATTCGATTTTCTCCTATTTAATTGTGGAGTTATTTGGTTTTCTTAATGTTAATTATATTTACAGTTATCTCACGACCCCTATGACTTAATCTACCCTTAAACTACCCTCTTATCATAGCAATATATAAATATATAAATATATATAGAGGATAGTCCGGTCAGCCGTCATGCCGAGCGGATCGGCCTCGGAGGATACTAATAAAATTGTTGATAAAAAGTGTCGTTTTTGTGGTAAATTTACATCTGCAAGTGATATTACATGTGCTAGTCAATCATGTGATGTTTCAATCCATGTGAAATGTTTAGATGCCATTTCGCGAATTGTTAAAATCAATAAAGATTCCTTTAGTTGCCGTAACTGTTACGATGATGAAGAAAATAAGCAAGGCCCAAGTTCAACTTCAAGTACCGATACGTTCAA
Source organism: Platerodrilus igneus (assembly GCA_036346225.1). Lineage (NCBI taxonomy): Eukaryota > Metazoa > Arthropoda > Insecta > Coleoptera > Lycidae > Platerodrilus > Platerodrilus igneus. The sequence continues at coordinate 13,730,485 of JARFIW010000139.1, read as the reverse complement.
GATAGCAGTGCTATCTAAAGAAGTAGAGTGTCTAACACGTGAAAAGGATATTCTATCTAAGTACGTTGCAGAATTAGAATATGTAAATAAACTGCTAAAAACCAACTTATCGGTAAACGATTTATCAAGTACGAAACCTGACATGAAATTAACATCTGTCGATGGTATATCTGTAAATACTTATGCAACTGCAGTTAAAGCCATCAAAGATAAAGCTGTTCTAATGGTACAGTCTCTAAATCGAAACACCACAAATGTTGAGATAGCTAATTCTATAAAATCAAAGATTGATCCTTCTACTGTTCGCGTTCAAATTTTAGGAACTAGGTTGACTAAAGATGGTATGCTAGTCAATTGCAATGACAATATTTCTAGATATAAATTGAAGCAAATACTTAATCGGGATTTTGGAAACGCGTATAAAGTAACTGTGCCTAAAAAACTCAATCCGCGGATAATAATTCAAGGTGTTGATATCAATTCAGTGGAAAACCCTGCATTTATTAATAATTTGGTGGAAGCAAACCAATTAACTGGCCAGGCCAAGGACATCAAATTTATTACGAAAAATAAATTTAAAAATTGCTTTAATGTTGTAATTGAGACTAGGCCCGCAATTTTTAAGGAAATAATTACAAGAAACTTTCTATACATTGGCTGGTCAAAGTGTAATGTCAAGGAACATTTTAGCGTAGTGAAGTGTTTCAAATTCTGGAAGCATGGCCATCACATAAAAGACTGTCGTAGCGATCTTGTTATTTGTCCACATTGTTCTGGTAACCATGAAAGAAAAGCATGTACTCAAAATGTATTACGTTGTAATAACTGCACTAACAACAATGTAAAATTCAAAACTAATGTTAGTACCAATCATTTCGCTAGCGGTTCGCAATGCCCATACTTCCTAAATAAAGTTGAAGTCCTAAGATCGAGAATTGAATATTGTTACAAAATGAGATGTGCTTATATAGAGGAGGCGGCGCCCTCCACCAAATGTTACAATTGCGTTTGTAACATATTGCCACAGACATCCTTTGTAACGGGTTCACAAAATGTTGCGTAGCCATTATTAATGTTGCTACACTAACTGCCGGGATCGGGGGTTTGTAGCCATAACCACCAAATGTTACCGAGGGGGTTTTGACTGTCGAGAGGGTTGAGGGGATCGTAGCTAGAGGTTTTTCATTGAACCACAACACACACATGTACAATGATTTAAACACAGTTCAAACAACACTTACATCTATTTAACAAATCAAATAGTTCTTTATACATTTGAAAGCCTTAAATCTGAGATATATAAAAAGTGGTACTTACATTATATTTGCACAAGTTTATACTGACAACTGAAACACTAACTTACTTAACTTGACTTGACTTCTTAACTTGACTTTTACTATATCTACTAATGATTGATTTACCCAGGACAGTCTCCGGGTTTATATGTATTCTCTTATCTATCTACGAGAATTACTTGTTAATATTATTCATAAGAAATGATGCTTGGCTTTTCTGGACGTATCATACTTGCGGTCGGGTTCTTTGTATCGATTTAGTCAAAAAGGAAGATTACTAATTGGATTTCGCGTAATGTGAATTATTGTAATTTACGGTGATCTAATGTTTTATGAATAACACGTCCGATGTGTCATTATACAATTTCTCAATTTCTAATTTATAATGGTGAAGCCTTATTTGCTTCGTAACAATATGAATAAAAACGTAAAACAATGTCATTTTAATACTTGCTCACTATTTCCAAAATTTGATGCATTTTCGGATTGTGTTAAATTGAATCAGTTGGACATTATATGTATATCCGAAACCTGGCTTGATGATAGAATAGCCAATCATGACATATATATTCCAGAATTCCAGTTAGTTCGCAAAGACCGTGGCAGCCGTGGAGGTGGTGTGGGAATTTATATTAAAAATAATTTCACGTATTTTGTATGTCTCGGAGATTTCCAGTGCGCAATAGGAATCGAGCATCTGTGGGTCTCTATCAAGATTGGTAGAAATACATTATTAGTTGGTGTAATCTACCGCACAGCTGCTTGCAGCTTGCCGGATTTCATTCAATACTTAGATAGTATGCTTTCGTTTATTGTACCTCAATTTGAACACATTATAGTTATGGGTGATATAAATGAAGACCAGTTAACTGATAGTACCGTCATTAATTGTGTTGGTTCTTACAACATAAGCCAATTGGTTACGGAGTCGACACGGATAACTAATAATTCCCAGACACTTCTGGACGTAATTTTTACCAACAAAAGTGATTTGGTTCTCCATACGGGTGTTATCGATCATGAAATATCTGATCACCGAGCTGTTTTCTGTACTATTAACTTAACTTATGTTCGTCCGCGACCAAAGTTTGTTACTTACAGAAACTTTCGCAACTTTTCTTTTGATGAATTCAATACCGACCTTATAAATATACAGTGGGATAACATTTTCTATATAAACTCCATTGAACAGAAAATACAATACCTTACCGAAAACTTATCTCATCTCTTTGACCTTCATGCCCTGCTGACTACATCAAAGGTTACGAAACCATTTTCTCCGTGGTTAACTAACAATATTCGTTGTATGATGAAGACTCGCCACATAGCACTTTCTAAATATAAACGCACCAGGTGCATCACTGATTACAACTACTACAAAAGTTTACGCAACGTAGTAACTGGTGCCATAAGAAGAGAGAAATTTGCTTACTTAGCCCTTCGGACAAAACACTGTAACAGTAAGAATCTCTGGCAAGCAATGAATCTATTAAATGTTAAAGGAAAACCAATAATCGAAATACCTCAAGAACTAAAAAATCCTGACGAAGTGAACGATTACTTTTTGTCGGTCTTTACTCCAATAAATAACTGTGCAAAAATTACAAATTACTACAGATCAAATAAGTTTAATCCAAATTCTCAGTTCTCATTTCAATTTTCGTCTATTGAGGAAATTAAAGAGATTGTTGTCAACCTTAAATCAAATGCTATTGGTCAAGATAATGTTTCTGCAAATATGTTACAATACTGCCTACCAGTCATTGCACCACATCTGACACATATAGTCAATTGTTGTTTGGAAATTGGATATTTTCCAGAATCCTGGAAATACTCAGTTGTTAAGCCGCTCCCTAAAGTAAGTAACCCTAAGTCGTTTACCGTCTTACGGCCAATAAGTATTCTTCCCGCAATGTGAAAAGTTCTAGAAAAGGTCGTATTAAGACAGCTATACCAATACGTAATGATGAACAAAATTGTTCCTGATTATCAATCCGGCTTTAGAAGTGGCTTCAGTACCACCACAGCTTTACTCGCTATAACTGACAACATATTTCGTGCATTTGATATGGGACTAGCTACTTCAATGGTTCAACTAGACTTCTCAAAGGCTTTTGACACTCTTGATCACGACTTATTAAGCGCCATCTTAAAATATTATGGTCTCGATAACACCACCTGTAGTTTCTTCAACAGTTATCTAAAAAACCGATTTCAAAAAGTGGTAATCGAAAACTGCTCGTCCTGTTTTTCAGAAATTACATCTGGTGTACCTCAGGGCTCAGTCTTAGGCCCCATGTTATACTTAATTTACGTGTCGGATATTCACAAGACTATAAAACATGTAAATATCCATTGCTTTGCTGATGATACTCAACTATGTTTTTCATATGATCCAGAATTTGTTCATAATGCTTCGAATCGTATCAAAAATGACCTTCAGGGTCTTGTCACATATTCCTCTGATCACAACTTAAAATTAAATATTGGAAAGTGCAACGTCATTGATTTTCTCCAAACTTTAGAAAGGAATCACCAATCAACATGGAAATTATAATTCAAAAGCAGCCATTAAAGAATTTGAAGTGCTCAAAAGTCTAGGCATAATTTTTGATTGCAAACTCCGTTTTGAGGAGCATGTCTCGCTACTGATTAAAAATCTTACCTTGTTCTTAGACAACTGTATAAAAATGGGCATATTTTCAACATTGCACTAAAAAGGATACTTTGTGAAACATTAGTTTTACCTATTTTAAACTATGGCCTTATTATATATTATCCATGTTTGCTCCAGGTCACAAAAAAATCGTCTACAAAGAGTGCAGAACAATTGTTGTAGATTTATCTACGGACTTCGCAAATTTGACAGAGTGTCTGCAAAGATAAATGAGCTTGGTTGGTTGAAAATAGATAACTTGTTTCAATATTACATAAGTGCTTTAGTCTTTCGAACTTTGTCTACTTCTTCGCCAGCTTATCTTAAACAAAAGTTAGTACTCAGAGGTGACATGCATGAACGAAGTATTCGACATGTCCATACGTTAACGATGCCTAAATTTCGTCGTGCTGTGTTTGAAAGATGTTTTTCGTATAATGCTGTGAATATATATAATGATATACCGGCGGATCTAAAAGCACATACGCTAAAATATTTTAAAAAGCACTATAAAGCCAAACTAGTGCAAGAACAAATTAAACGTACACAACTTGGTCACTAGCTTTACCATACAGTTAACTATTTCTTGAATAGTCATAATGTAATTGTTGTAGACTAACTACAAGTCACTTGTTGTGTTTACTTATCCACAATTTCTTTATTGCAAATAAATGTTTAAAATTTGTAAAATTGTAATTAGTTGAGGTTAAGTTTGAGTAGCGTTAGCTAGACTTCGCCTCATGTACTTCTTAACATTGTGTTGTAAATTACGATGCAAATAAAGGCACTATAATAATAATAATAATAATATATATATATTATTGTGATGGTTAATCTGTAAAAATTGTGACCCCAGAGTTGGGATACCATAATACTGTGTAGTTTTGCTTGATCCTTGCCCTCGGCTGCTCCCAATAATTCCTATTAGCTCAAATTTCCTAAATTAATTACTGACACCTACGTGTTACATCCAAAAACTTCCTCTCGATATCCTCATGCTGAAACGTAAATAGAAATTCATACCAACCACACTCAAAAATTACTCAATTAACCAAATATATTACACTCTATTTAAATTAGGTCCATAGTACATTTTAAAACACCATTCCTTTAGGTACATTCATAAAGGTCAATAATTTTATAACAATAATCATACAAATTGATAACATTTTAAACACATATTTTTATTAAAGTAAGAGGGCGTTCCTCATACCTTACGTTACAATTTGTCTTAGCTTGAGCTCCTGGTAAAACTCTACAACTGTGCATCAAGGCCACCCACAAAGGGGGTTAATGGGGGTCGCCTGACCCCCCCCCCCTGAATATGTTCCTTTGGTTTTTTTCCGTTAGAAATCGCAACACGAAGTGCACCTTCACTAGAGATTGAAGAAGATTACGATTTCACTATCGGTTATACTATTGTTTAAAAATAAAGTAAACCTAAATGTTGAGATTACACTACAGGTATGCCTATTGTCTAACTATAAATAGACCGACTTTGTATGTCATTTTAAGCAGGAAATGCGAATTAATGCGATTACCTTACAATAGTAACCCTAACCGCCTGTAACAAAACTGTTATTTTCATTCTTTAATATCTAAATATCTTTACCCTGAAAGTTTCTATTCAAACGAAATATAAATAAAGGCTTTCATAATGGTTTCTTTCTTATTGTACAGGTTCAGGTACTCTACAACTAAAACTTTGGAATGTTCTACAAATGTCTCATTGTGTTCTATTCTGAGAAAAAATATATTCTTTATCTATAACAGTAAAGTACGTATATATCTTCAGTGACTTCAGTTTGTATTCAGTGTTTTTCGAATGCGGTGTACTTTTAATTTGTGACTTAGGAAACTTTATCTGACTGTTGAATTAGTAGAAGACGTGTATGTTGATAGATATTGATTGGTCATTTTCCTGTAGTTATTGTTATCAGTGTTGATAAGTAGTGTAGTTACTGGTTTTGTTTTTAAAGAAGGCCGAAGATTGCAGTTACAGTTTAGTTACGGATAGGATAGCAGTAAGTACTAATGTACCTAATGCGTGAGAATACATATTTAAAAATAATATTTATTTGCAATTGGGAGATTCTTATTTTTTTTTTCTTTAAAGTCTATTTGATTAACAAATCTCTTCTTTTGAAGTATCAGAAAAGTAAAGCGTGTTATTTTTTTTCAGAAATTCAGATCTAAGATCAGTAACAATACTAACAATGGATATTAGAAAATTTTTCAAACGAAATGAACCAAAAGAATCATCTAGCATAGGCTGTAGTAGTAGCGGTGCTGGTGCTAATGCTATTTTTGAGCGGAATAGTATAGTACATAATAGTGTCAATGATCTAAATAAAACTGGTAGTTTGTCACCTAATACTTTAAAATCTCTCACATGTGAATATGACACCAATCTTTCAACTGATAAGAATGAGTACATGCTCGACTTGGGTAATTTTGTTAACTCGAATGAAACACTTTCCGACGATGTTCGCTTTTCATTATTAACAAATTCTTACAAACCAGATCCTAAATATAATTTCAAGAACGATTCCGAAGAAAGAAGACGTGCTTTTAGATATGACTGGCTTCAACAATACGATTGGCTTGCCTCCAAAACTCAAAGGCGCACTTTGCAAATATTGCGTAGTTTTTCGGTCAACTGTTAAAAGAGGGGTTCTTGGTTCTTTCATTGTGAAGCCCTTCACAAAATATCATGACTTTGTCGCTTCTGCAAAAGCACATGCTACAGCCGAATGGCATCGTGATTCAACTATAAAAGCTTCTAGTTTTACAAAAATTATTGAAGCAAAACGTCTATCAATTACCTCTCAAATAAATGAAGCTGAGCGGGATTTGATTGAATCGAATCGCAAAAAACTTATACCAATAATATCGTCATTTTTTGTGGTATGATGATGATGATGATGATGATTTGCCATTACGAGGTGATAAAAAAGGTAATTTTGAGAATCTTTTACAATTCAGAATAGAAAGTGGGGATCACATTCTAAACGAGCACTTAAAGTTTTGCAAGAAGAACTCAAAATACACCTCTCACAGAACTCAAAATCAAATAATTTCAATTTGTGGAACATTAATTAGGGAAAAAATTGTGAAAGATGTGAATTTGAGTGAAGCATTTTCAATTCTGGCTGACGAAAGTGCAGATATTGCTGGGGTAGAACAGTTATCACTTGGAGTAAGATTTGTTAGTAATGACAATTCGGTCAGAGAAGAATTTTTAGGCTTTGTAGTCCTTACATCGATGAACGCAGAAGGTATAACTGCTGCAATTGTAAACGCTTGTAATGAATATGGTCTTTGTATGGATAAATTAGTTGGATTAGGGTTTGATGGTTGCTCGACGATGGCAGGTTATGAACAGGGAGTCCAAAAACTTATTAAAAATAAATATCCAAAAGCGATATATTTTCACTGCGCATCCCATAGATTAAATTTGGTGATAAATGATTTGAACAAGATTCCGGATATTCAAAATTCAGTAGGTACCATTGTTCGGTCTCTTTGTCGCACGTTCGCGTGGTTAATTTTAAGCTATTTAAATTTGTAGTCGTAAATCTAGTAGTAAAACTGTCATCCCTTGTTCCCTTATATCCTGCCATAAAAATTCCTTGTGCATTTGTGAATAAGGTGGACAGAGTAGTGAACAAACACTTTCTTATGGATATTGAAGCAGAACGGTCGTGTTTCTTCGTTCAGTAGCCTAAGTTAGTCAAGTGCCGCAGCAGACTTTCGTTGTTAAACCCTAAAAACCTCAGTGCAAGTGTAACGTAACATAGACTCAATTCGCATACAGTCCACTTAGTTGAAAGAATAGGAACTGCAGCTTAGAAAAACACAAAACACCGCGGAGTCGATGTATAAATTTATAAGACCCCCCGCGCGTGAACAACCATTAAAGAAGTAATTACTTTCTTTCGAGATAGTCCATTAAGACGTAGATATGTTTCTAATATTCCACTATTATGTGAAACACGCTGGTCCGCCAAATATAAATCAATGAGGTTGTTTGCGGAACATTTTGCAGATACTATGAACGCTCTGGAAAATTTAGCTCATAACCGTGAAATAAATGCTCAGACAAGAAATAGGGCCAGTCCAACTTTTAAATTGCGTTTCTTCGTCGAAATTTATTCTTTGTCTGCATATTATGGCCAAATATTCTAGCAAATTGGAACCTGTTTGTAATGCACTGCAGTCTAAAAGTATAAACTTATTTTCCGTTAAACAGCACATAGATGAACTACTCAAACTTTTTAAGACGCACCATAGTGATCATGAACAATATTTTAAAGAGGTTTATAAAAAAGTGTTGAACATGCCCATGGTTTTGGATTGGAAATTACATTACCACGTATTGCACCTAGACAAACTCATAGGTCTAATTATCATATGAGTAGTGTTGAAGATTACTTTCGAGTAAGCCTTTTTATTCCTTATTTGGATTCTGTTATACAGTCTATTTCCACAAGGTTTTCTGAAGATGCTACGACTTCTTTTTACTCTCTGGATTACATCCAAATAACTTAAAAGACAACAATATAAAAGAGCATTGTTAAATAAAAAGAAGAAATAGCCAGAAGTTACAACATTGATAACTTTTCAGAACAGTTGCAAACGTGGGTTGAACTTTGGCAAAATAGAGATTCAACAAGATACAGACTTTGTACATTTGCTTGATAATGAAGTTTCTTTTTCCGGCCATCAAAACTGCGCTGAATATTTTTTGGCATTACCTCCAACTACTGCAACAATAGAAAGGTCATTTAGTACGCTAAAGCGGGTAAAATCGTGGCTTAGATCAAGCATGTCAGGGATAGATTATCAGGTTTATGCATGCTTAGTGTACATAAGGACATGGTAGGTAGGAGATACAAGCATTTATAAATGAAGTCCTAAATAGATTTGGTCAAGACCGAAGAAGATTGATATTTTATTCAAAATGATGATGATTAATAAAACGCGAGAACAGTCCTATTCAGCAGTGCCAGTTATAATAGTTTGTTGTACCCTTCTTAGTTCTTAGTCATGTTTGTTTGTGCAACAAATATTAAAGACACTATTTAAAGTGCCGGTCGGATATTTATTTACTATTAATTAATATCTGTGGTTTGTGGCCATTTGATTGACAATGTGGCTTTTCTGTTTCCGTTAAATATGGTTGTGTCGTGTCTGTATTTTTACATTTTCTTACGGGCGGCTTATTACGTGTATTGGAATAAGTCCATTCAATTTTCAATTAGTGTGTGTTAATGTAAAATCTAATCTTTTCCATTTGCTACCCTGTGCATCATCAAGCCAAAAGAATTGATAGCCTGCTGCACCAGCAATTTACCAGATTGGTAAGTAACTTTACACTTGATGAAAATTCGATTAATTACAGAATGCTGCATTTATTAAGAAACTATCAATCCTACGTTTTTCTTTCAATTTCAAATACTATAGCCAAAATCTCGAAAGAATGCATTCGCCGCGTCATAGGTTTCTGAATTAAACACCGACATACTTTTAATGTATATCGCTTTTAAATTCAGTAACCTATGGCGTGAATGCATTCTTTCGTGATTTCAACTATAATATTAAAAAACGCTGCATTATCGATGGTCCTAACTGCGTTTGAGCTACTCTAAGGAAATAAGATTTTATGCCTTACATTACTTTCCAATACGTCCGGTAACGGGGTTGCATTAACAGTGTTCATCCTTTGTGTAACATAACTAATATTTTTGAAAGTAGTCTTGACCCCCTCTACAAATTATTCTGTGAGCTGCCTTGCTGTGCATATAAATTTCCTGCACTACCAAATATCAATAAGCCCTGTATACCTTTTTACAACATCTGGTTATCTGTAAATTCATTAATTTTCAAAAATCAATTTCTTTTAAAGTCTGTTCATAAAATATCAAATAATAATAAAACACATCAAATTCAAATCCAAATAGCTCCCATCTTACTTTACGCCCCAGGGCCCCCACAGTAGTAAATGCGCCCCTGATAATAGGTCATATTTTAAGACATGAAGGAATAATAACAGTACTGTTTGAGAACCGAAAATGTAGAGAGAGGTAGGACCCAAGAAGTAGAAACAAGTACTCGAAAAATCAGCTCAGGATAGAAAGAGCGTCATACCAATCATGAGATTGTTTATAAAGGAAAACTTTTTACGACATAATTAAAACGTAGTATTAAAATTTTTTTATAGAAGGTTGATTTTAATTTTAAATCCGTAACTTGTGTTTATTCAAGGTAACACCATTCTGAAAACTAGTTGTGTTGAAATCAGTACTACTGAAACGATTAAAATACATTATTCAAGAGGATTGACGTTGTAACAGCTATTTGCAGCTGGTAATAAAAAAATCTAATCCTTGCTATATTTGCATTTTATTTATTGTTGTGAATAGAGATATTTTTAAATCGGGTAATAAAATGGCGGCAATATGATGATGAACTTTCTGTATTTGCTCGGGATCATTTGACTATAAAGTGGCCTTAACAAGGTTATTAGCTCAATTTCTTACCATTGTGATAATCCTTATGTAATTCACTTATATATCAGCCAAATGAGCACTCACAGTTTTACGCGCCCGTAATTGTTTCAAACGCCGTTTCAATTTCACTTGTTTACAAACATTATGACAAAAGTATTGTTTCAAGCTGCGCGGCGACACAAAAACTAAATTTTAAAACAGCCAGCAAAATACAACTGGTGTAAATACGTTTTGTGTTTAGCTTATCTAACAGTAATTATTAGTAGACAATTACTGATAAAGTAGCAACACGGACATTTTAATTTACAATATATTTACTCGCGATATGTCTTATCATTTATAATTTTAACGAATTAACTTAATTATTATGTAGTTCAACCATCAGGAATTAATTACAAGCGGAATACAAATGTTATGTTTACTTGTATTACATCAATCAATCATATCTCACACTGACAAGTTTTTGACCTAATATCAAATCGACAGAAACCGATATAAATTCGATCATCTTTCCAATTGAATTACCGGTTTATCTGTCCCAATTAATTAACGCGAGTTAAGTTTCGGGCCTTGGCAGTGGTGTTTTAAAAAACCTCTCCAAAAACTTCGTAACGATTTATTTACTTAAACAGAAATTAATATGGAATTTTGACAACTTGGTATTTATTATTCTAAGTCGAAAATAAAATTATAAGTCGCCTAAGCAAACTGCAATGTTAAAGCTGAATACTTTGACTGACTGCCTGGTCTTGGGGCTCCCGGGGTATTTATGTTGTCCCTGCCCCTCACAATTCTGTGGGAACTTGCAGAGCTCATGTCTGCTTATTTCTTAATTCTATTCATTATACAATGTAACAATCTTACTTGCTAGATAATCACGGTATCTTAACCGTCTGTGACCTGCCACCTGCAGTGTCACTATTGTCTGCAATACATTGTACTGCATCCGTTCACATGAACTATTAATAACCTTTATTAGTTATCCTTGAATTACATTGTTGTACTTGACTTAATAATTTCTTAATGATTTCTATTAATTTCCTATTAGATTCTATTTTATAATACATACATAAATTGGGGAATACATAACTCCCCACGACGTACATGAAAAATTAAGGGGTTTCCTTGCTTAATTTTTAATTTAAAATTCATTGTTTAAAATTCATTGTCCCTAAGGGTATATTTGTTGCTTTATTTACCTTTGTTTCCTAAAATCTAAAACTGTTTTCTTTATTCTTATATCTAAGATACATTTTGTAAAATACATATATTATTAGAAAAATTAGTAAAATGTTTAATACAATTGTCCAAACGCTTATGTTGTTGTGTAACTTGGGTACTTTGAGTTCACTTAAGTGTTCTTTGCAGTTTTCCATTAGTTTCGTGGCGTAGTTGAGGTCGTCTAATTCTAGATGTTCTAGCCGCATGGGTTTCTTGATTATTTCTTCATCTTCTGTTTGTGTTGTCTTGAATTGTAGTTCTAGTAAATTTGCGAGTTTTTTGGTTGCTACGGAATCTTAGTAAACTCTAATTATTTCGTTTTTCAGTTTCAAATAACAGTCTTCCTTGAGGGTGATTAATTTGCTTCCGGTTAGTGCTAGATTATTTTCGTCTTGATTGCTAGGGACGGTTGCTATTACTTCTGTTGGAAAAATGGCAATCCATTTGTTTTCTGTAACTTTTAGAATCTTCGTATTGGTGATTTGTACGGGTTTGGCTTCACAGTTTTCGTAATGATTTGAAAATTTTAATAATTGTACTTCGCAGGGACTATCTTCTTGAATAGTTGTTGTTGTCAATGATTGGTATAAATATTGATTTCGTGTTACTTCATTGCATTTTTCGTTTGTATAACCATATCTTAGTTCATTTAAGGATAGGAACTTGGTTTTGGGTATAACTTGATACATGCTAGTACTTTTCATTGGAAAAGCAAATAAATGATAACAATTATAATTGTTACTTTCTACTATTGGGATTTCTATTAAAAATGTTATGTCGTTATTCTTCACATAGGCTTTAACTATAGCTATTTTTTTCAAATATAAGAATGTTTCATTCTATTACATCAAGGGGTAATTTACTATTGGTTATAAATGATCTAATTCTTAATACTTCCTTTAATAAGTCACTTGGTTCAATGATACTAGAGTGTGTAACGAATACAAGTACCTGCTTCATAAATATACGCTTTTGTTCTATATATCTATTTAACACATATCCATTATTAAACAGAAAATATTAAATTCCGATAGTAACAATATATTACCAATTCATACTTATAGCTCCACCTATATTTAAATACTCAAAGTAAAATTTAAAAGTTCTCCTATTTGTATGTATCTTGATATAATATTTCCTTTCTGCGCGTGCTTGGATAGTTTAATTGCCTCGTGGCCTAAGCTCATTATTTTTGATCCGAATGTAATCGGCGAAGCAAGTGTTGAAACGTGGGCTAGCAGGTTTGTTAAAACATGCGGTCCCAAAGAAAAGTGAAATGGTGTCGACGGATACCATGGCCTCATTTTAGTTGTTATATCGACCTAGAGTGAAAAGGAAATATATCTACGGTAGGTGAATAATTTTCTCGTTTCTTTTCAGCGCAAGTAAAGCTAGTAAAGCAAGTAAATCAAGTAAAAATGTTTATACAGTATTGGAACACACGTAAAATGTAACAGATACTATCGAAACAAATCTCAAGTTCAATTTGGAAACACAAATTTTATAGTGTTGAAAAACAAGTTTTATGTTATACAGTATTGAAACGCAAACACTTAATGTATAAAATTGTGGAGTAATAAATCTTTCGTATGTAATTGTTATGGAACACTGGAGCACAGTTTGTTGTTAGTCGTATTGAGGGTGCAGGGTTTCAAATGCTACCATGTAGGAGGGTGGAATTTTCCAGATATGTTGGTTCGTATAGAGGTCAAGCCCGGACACACGTGTCCACCGCGCGCACCTGCTATTGTAAGTACTTAAGATGTTTGACGAACTTGAATGCCTAGCAGATTGTTTGTGGTGAGTCATCTTCAATTTTAGTTCATTTTTCATTTCATGGAACTATACTGAAAAAGTACATATATTTTTTGTAAATTTTATATGTTCGTTTAAATTGGTACACGTAATTTTTGTAGATTCAGTATGTTTATTTAAATTGGTACACAAAATTTTTGTAAAATTTTTATGGTCATTTAAATTGATACACGTAATATTTTGTTTAGAATTTAATAGTTGGATATTTCATAAAAGCTCTTATAATCACAAGGAATTTCTATAAGATAATTTTTGAATTTACAAGGTTATACAAAAATGTATTCGTAACTAAACACGTGATACGTTGATATTTGTTTGTCACATTATAGAATATAATCTTAAAGGCAGTGCACTTAAAGTACAGCTTAAATCAAATAATAAGTGTTTTTTGACCTTTGATTCCATCAAATAAATTAATTAAAAATGTAGTTCTGTAATCTACGGAACGTCAGAACATGTATTCAATTAACTGTAAACTCGAACAGGATCCTATTCAAGTATCATATATAAATTGTAAAATAATAATGAAAACATTATATTTTTTATAAAAAATTAACATAAATTTTTCGATTATAAATTTCCCATAAATAATCAGAGACTAATACTTGATCTTAATAAAAGTAATTATCTCGAAAGTTTCAGTACGTATAGCTTTGTACAAGCGATGTATATATATTTTTTTGTAAATTAATAGAAAGAATAATAAGTTGTCTTAAAGCTTTCTTTCATTGAAGTCATCAATAATTTTTTTATAGAAGTTAACAACCACACTTATGAAATTTTTGTAGTGAAGAAAGATATATTATTGATGTTGAGTTTAAAATTTTTTGAAGTATAATTTTGACTAGTTGATCTTTTTATAATTTTTTTCTTTGTGATAAAGTGACTAGGTTCTAAACGTAGCCCTAGCTTTAAAATGTTTAGAAGTGATTGAATTTTCAGATAGTACGAGATCGTCGTTCCCATTCCAGTTTGCAGAGTCATAAGTAAGTATCTTTTTTCTATGTTTTGCTCGTCAAAGATTTTTTTTTCTTTTCAAAGACTTCCGTATCTGGTCTTCGGATTGATCCTCATTATAACAATTATTAAGATACGGTGGCGTCCATTAAAAATTCTTTTATTATCGTATACCATCCTACGACCCTAGCTCATAGCTCTGCCCTAAGTTGAAGAAGCTTAGCTGGCTGGAAGATCTCTTTAGAGGGTCCTATTTTACTCAAAGCCATTTACCATCCTTTTTACCCTGGGCTTAAACCTTAAACAGGAACCCCTCATAATCCATTGAGGCTCTGCCGCCTATAAGGTAGAGTAAATACACCAAATAAATCTACAGAAAAAAAGTGTGTAACAAGTGTAAGGTATTTAATTTGGCAAATGTTACTGCGTTTTCTAGTGTACCTAAAATTTGTTGAATTACAGTAAGGGTTAATATTATTTGAGTGAATATTGTATTGAATCTAATTAAATCTTGCCTGCCTAACATGGTAGTTTGCATGTTAGTTTAGAGTGTTTGTATTGGGTTGGCTATACTATCTTGATTTCTTCTTAACGTTTCGTTGAATTTTATAATAGTTGATTGGGTTAGTGATATTTCGTTGCTAATTATGGTTTTTATATCGTTTTGATTTTCAATTAGCTGTTGTATTACGTTGTCATAACGTTCTGCGTCATGATTATCTAAGTTGGCTGTGATCGCTTTTATTATGTTACCTAATTCGTCTTTTTCGCCTTGTTGTTTGTTCTCTGGGTATTAGTCTGTTAAATTTATCTTGTATGTTTCTTAAAATACTCTCTATTATGCTGTTATAATTCATCATTTCTATGGCGTATTCTTTTCCAAATTTTGCTGTGTTCATTGATTGTTTTAATCGATAATAATTGTTTTTAATTATTTGAAATTCTTGTTTTGGTTTCGTTAAATCGAATTTTTGTGTGAATGTCCAATAGTCTATCGTATTTTGCATACTTACTAATTTTATTGGTAGTATACCGGGGTTGTTTTTTATATCATCAAATACTATTTCGTTGTCCGTTCTACCTGGGCGGAGGTTGATGGTAAGGGTGATGATTGTCCATCTGAAATTACAAGGTATCTTATTTCAAGTGAATGTATTTTGTTATCTTGCCGTTGTATACTACGGCTATATTTTTGTCGGATATTCTCTTAATTTTACATGGGCCTAAATTTCTGGGTGCCGTTTTATGTCGCTTGCTTTGGAAATTTTTCTTATACACGGTTTGTCCTATTGAAAATTTATTTGCGTCGGTATTTTTATTACGGGTTGTGGTGATACGTTCCTTATCGTTATCTAATTTATCTTGTACTTTGTCATAGGTTATTTATAGTTTCTCTTTATGATCTTTGGCATATTGCTGATATACTTCTTTGTTATAATGTATGTCGTAAGGGTTGCGTGAATCTGAATGTCCTAACGTTAATTCTAGGGGTGTAAAATTTGTTGATGAGTGGATTGTTTTATTATAAGCGATTAGTGCGTATGACATTAAATTGGTGATGTGTTCTTTCTTATAAGTTATTCTTAGTAATCTGATTTGTTCTAACAGGGTTGAATGTAGTCTTGCAATCAGTCCATTCGATTCAGGGTTGTTTTCAGTTAAAAAATAAATTTTTATTTTTGAAGTTCTAAAGTGTTTTGTATTTACTCCCTGTATGTTTGTTGTGGTTTGTTTAGTATTCTTCTTAATCTTCTTTGGGAATTAAACCACTCATAGTTTTTAAAATCAACTTTATTTACGTTTCGATCCATGACCTAGAATGGTTGTCAAAATAATAAAAACTTCAAGTTTGACATTTATGACATAAATTTAAGGTGACTTTTGTAACGGGCATTTTTGTAGTTTGACATTTTACGCTCCCTTTCTGTTACCGTACTTAAAAATACATCGTTCCGTTGGGATCGCTGTTTGTATAAAGGAAATACTTCAGAATAATTCAGATTTGTATGCAATTTAACTCGTGGGTATTACTTTAAAATTAGATAATTTGAAGATTGATTTTCATTAATAAATAAAATTGCAAGGAAAGAATTGTAAATTGGATTATTCGTAAATTACATTCCAACTTATCGGAAATGACAAACCGCTGTAATTAATTATTAGATATGATTGCGGCATTCACGTTTTGGATGTTCCGTATGTTATTAGCGAAGGAGATAATAGTCGACAAGAGTTTATGGTAACAACTAGTTTATATAAACATATTAGAGTGTAGTTCTGATTGCATGTGAAGGAAGTATGCTTTATAGGCGAACGTGTTGGACTCGACCTGCACGCGTGTTGTGCGGAGCATTTGACGGACTTGCTTAGTGTTTGCACGTGCTTTATTGATTGTGTTTTTTTAGTTGATTTGTTTTTTTATATTTGAACTGTGTGGGCGATCTAGTGTAGGGGTCCTTTTTTTATCAAGGGTGAAGTGCTTCGTTAGTGCAGGACATCGTTGAATCCCACACTTGAGTTGCAAGGAAGCGTTGCTAAAGGACTTTTGTAAGTTGAACTATTTCCTACTGGTTATTACTTTAAATATCTATCCGTTGCTTTACCATATCTTTGTTGTTCTGATACCTTTTAATAGACTTGCATGCTATTTTAAAACAGAGAAAAAAAAAGAAAGAAAGAAAAATCAATACTACTGAATTACTCATACCAATTGTGTCTTATCTATTTATTTTTTGTCAACATTTTGTCTGATTTATGTTTAATTGGTGTGTGAGGAAACATTTCTGCTACTCCCCAATATTACCTCACTTTGTGATAAAAATTTTTTGTAATGTTTTTATCGTGATTATATTATATAGTTTATCTAAACAGTTTTATTTACATTCTACAAAGTACTGAATAACTTAGACGTTTCATTGCTGCTATGCTTATTCTTTTTTTTCAGGTTTGCTTAACTAATTTTCTTGCAGGTATTGTTACTAACTCCTTACCGCCGCATACATTATATGTCAGTCTGCTTTCTACAACCCCCCCTAATCTCCGATTGAGCCCGGTCATTCCGTGATATCTTTGTGTTACGCACGGCTACGAGCTAACGTAGCATAAATTTGGCGCCCACCGTGGCTGCCACGAATAACGTAACATAAATTTTTGTTTTTTGCTCTTGATTTTTTTAAAAAAAAATTTTATGACCTTGATGTTTTTTTGGCTTATTGGTCTTGTGTTTTCTCTGATAAGCTTGTGTCCGAAAACACTGGCGCCCATTTCGTATTTCTATTTATATTTTGTAGCTAGCCCATCCCGTGACTTTTTCTTCTGGCTAGTTCTACCATTCGTTCACTATTTGACTATTATAGTCGCTTTCTACATCTATTCCTTGAGGTAGGCTTCAGATCTATTTTCATTTCCTTTAGGGATTTTGACTTGGTCGCTTTTGTAGTCTGTTAGCCATACTCTGCTTGAGTAATCGTTTCATACGAATCTGTGTTACCTCAGTTGGAAGTATTCTAGATGGTGTACTAGCTTGCCTTTGTCCTTTGCTTTGTCTTGGTTCTTTCTTTGCTGCACACTTGAGGGTGACAGTTTTGCTACGAGTTTTCTTCCTCGTTTTTTTCTTTTCTCTTAGTTTCTCCGCGAGAAGCCAAAACTTTTCTTTGAGGTGGAGAACAGAAATGTCCCTTTTGGGGGACATCCGTCTTTTGACGTTTTTGAAAGTAGCTAAGACCTTTAATCCTCATTGGGCGTTTACTTAATGCTTTCTTTACCTATTCTGTCGTTGTTGGTTACGATAGATGACTTTGTCTTCTTTTGGAAAAAAAATGTGTTCTTTTTCTTATACTGGTGTTGGTCCTTCGAACCGGATAAAAATAATTTTTTTGTTTGGTTCCTTGTCTGTCGTTTTTCTTTTTTTTTCTCACCCCGACGTCTTTATTTTGCTAGGAGGGAATTTGTAACGGGCATTTTTGTAGTTTGACATTTTACGCTCCCTTTCTGTTAGCGTACTTAAAAATACACGTTGGGATCGCTGTTTGTATAAAGGAAATACTTCAGAATAATTCAGATTTGTATGCAATTTAACTCGTGGGTATTACTTTAAAAGTAGATAATTTGAAGATTGATTTTCATTAATAAATAAAATTTGAAGGAAAGAATTGTAAATTGGATTATTCGTAAATTACTTTCCAACTTATCGGAAATGATAAACCGCGGTAATTAATTATTATATATGATTGCGGCATTCACGTTTTGGATGTTCCTTATGTTATTAACAAGTCTAGATAATAGGCGATAAGCGGTTGTAATAGCGACGAGTTGATATAAACAGACGAGGAGAAGAGTTCTGTTCTGTGTTCCGATATATTAAGTACGTTAAAAATACGACTTCTTTCTGCTTTGAGAATAGTGAGAATTACTGCGGTATCAATTCTCGTATTGTTCATGAACAAGCACGCCGTGTTTTTAGTTGATTTTTTGTTGAAAATAAAAGTAGTAGAGCTTGTTAAACTCGAGGCACGTGTGCTTTACGGAACATTTGACGGACGGTTTAATTGCTTACGCGAGTTAAAGTTCGGGCCTTTGGAGCTGGTTTTTTAAAAACACTTTGAAACTTTAACAATATTTTTATTAGTTAAAATTTGGATAACTTGTACATAATACTAAAATAATTATTGTACTAGTGAGTAGCTCAAACAACGAAGTATGGAGTTTGGAGACTGACTCGGTTGAGTAGCTTGAACAACGAAGTATGGAGTTCGAAGACTGACTGCCGGGCATTAAGCTCCCGGACCTTTTATAATAACCTGCCCCTCACACGGCTGTGAGAACTTGCAGATCTCATGTCTGCGTTTCTCTTAATCGTACACTTTATTACAATGTAACAACTTAATTCTAAGTAATTGCGGTCTGTTGACCGCCTGTGACCTGCCACCTACAGTATCACTGCCCTCACGGATGCAAAGTTGCATTCCGTTCTCATGAACTGTCGATAACCTCTCTGGGTTATCCTTGTGTTACAATGTTGCATTGAACTTATACTTTTACTTAATAATTTCTAATAATTCCTATTAGATTCAATATATCAATATATATAAGTAATTGGGGGATACATAACTCCTTTCACCGTAAATGAAAAATTAAGGTTTTTCTTAATTTTTAAATACATAAAATACATTATTCAGTTTCATTTAAAATTCATTATTTCTAAAGGTATACTTGTCGTTTCTTTATTTTTCTTTGTTTCCTTAAATCTAGAACTGTTTCTTTCATTCTTATATCTAAGGTACATTTTGTATAATACATACATGATTACAAAAATTATTAAAATGATTAATACAATTGTCCAAACACTTATATTATTATAATGTAACTTTGGCGTTTTGATTTCACTTAATTGTTCTTTATAACTTTCCACTAATTTCACGGCGTGGTTGAGATCGTCTAAGTCTAGATGCTCTAGCTTCATAGGTTTCTTGTTTATTTCTTCGTCTTCTTGTTGTATTTTGAATTGTAGTTCCGGTAGGTTTGCAAGTTTCTTTGTTGTTATGGGATCTTGATAAACTCTGATTACTTCATCTTTCAATTTCACATAACAATCTTCTTTGAGGGTAATTAGTTTGCTTCCGATTAATGCTTGATTATTTTCATCTTGGTTGCAGTGGATGGTTGCTATTACTTCTGTTGGGAAAATGGCTATCCATTTGTTATCTGTAACTTTTTGAATTTTCATATTAGTTATTTGCACTTGTTTGGTTTCACAGTTTTCGTAATGGTTTGAGAATTTTAGTAGTTGTACTTCACAAGGGCTGTCTTCTTTAATGGTTGTTGTCGTCATCGATTGACATAAATATTGGTTTGGTGTTACTTCAGTACATTTTTCGTTTGTATAACCATATCTCAGTTCATTTAGGGATAGGAATTTGGTTTTGGGTATGATTACTTGGTATGTGCTAGTAACCTTTGTTGGAAAAGCAAATAAATGATAATAATGATAATTGTTACTTTCTACTATTGGAATTTTTTATTAAAAATATCTTAATGTTGCTAAAATTTGTTACATTAAAGTAAGGGTGGATATTATTTGAGTAAATATTCTAATTTGTATACTGTCTAGTTTAATTGGTAGTATACCGGGGTTGTTTTTTGTTTTTATATTATTACTTAGTTGTCCGTTCTACCTGGGTGGAGGTTGACGGTAAGGGTGATGATTGTCCATCTGAAATTACAGGGTGTCTTAGGTTTTTTAAATGAATGTATTTCGTTATTTTACCGTTGTCTACTACTGCTATGTTTTTATCTGATATTTTCTTAATTTTAAATGGTCCTAAATTTCTGGGTGCTGTTTTATGTCGCTTGCTTTGAAAGTTTTTCTCATATACGGTTTGTCCTATTGAAAATTTATTTGAGTCGGTATTTTTGTTTCGGGTTGTGGTGATACGTTCTTTATCGTTTTCTAATTTATCTTTTACTTTGTCATAAGTTAATTTTAATTTTTCTTTGTGGTCTTTTGCATATTGTTGATATACTTCTTTATTGTAGTGTATGTCATAGGGATTTCGTGAATCTGAATGTCCTAATGTTAATTCTAAGGGTGTAAAATTTGTTGATGAGTGAATTGTGTTATTATAGGCGATTAGTGCGTATGACATTAAATTGGTTATATGTTCCTTTTTATAATTTATTCTTAATAATCGAATTTGTTCTAGCAAGGTTAAATGTAATCGTTCAATTAGTCCGTTTGACTCAGGGTGGTTTTCCGTTATGAAATGAATTTTTATTTTGTGAAGTTCTAAAGTGTTTTGTATTGTCTCGTTTTTAAATTCGCTACCATTGTCTAAAGTGATTGATTCGGGTGTTCCGTAAAATGTGAAATATTGTAAAAATCCTTGGGTCACGTCAATGCTATTTTTGGATGTGATTGGTATTGCTTGGCCTATTTTTGTGAATGCGTCTACAATTGTCAGATAGTTTTGAGCTTCTACTACTAGAGTATCGGCATGTAGTTTTTGAAATGGTTTGTCGGGTGTTTTGGTTAACATTAAGGGTATCTTTGGGGGTTTCCTATCGTATTTCGCTTTGTCGCATAATTCGCATTGGTTAATGAAATCTGTGGTCAAGTCCTTCATGTCTTTAAAATAATAACGTCTTACAAGTTGCTTTATAGTTTCGTTAATTCCACGATGGTTGGTTTTTCCTTCGTGTTGATTTCTAATTACATCGTTTATTTCGTCAGGGTCGTCTAGTGTTACTAGTTTTCTAGTACATCTGATGAGTTCAGGTCCAGAGTTATTGAATAGTTTAATGTATAATTCTGAAAATCTTTGATATAAATGTTCGGTGTTGAAATAAAAATAAAATCGTTTTTTCTCGGGGGTGTATTCTTTTAAAATTTTAATTATTTGTTCCTCGTTGTCATCTTTAGTTATTTGAATTTGATATATCTTTTTATTATCTACTTTTGTATATTTTACTGGATTGGGGTTATTTAAAACTTCGGTTATTATAAATTGGTTGGGTTTCATATGGATTGCTTCGTTTAAAATTTTAATCGCGTTTTTTGGTTCTTCGTTTTGTGTCGAATGTATTGTGTCGATCTCGTCTGGATCTTCCCTTATTTCTGCTTCGTCTACGTTTCCTATAATGGATTCCGTTTCTAATGCATTGAGTTGAATTCTACTTAAAGCGTCTGCGTTGTTGTTATAGATACCTTTTTTATATATAATTTCGTAATCATACTCTTCGAGTCTGATTCTCCATCTTTGTAATTTTGAATTTGGTTCTTTCAGTTTACATAACCATACTAGTGGTCTATGATCGGTATATATGTAAAATTTTCTTCCGTATAAATAAGGTCTAAAATATTTTGTTGCCCAAATTATGGCTAATAATTCTTTTTCTATAGTGCTATATTTTTGTTTGGTTTCATTTAGGGTTCTGGATGCGTAGCTGATAGGTTTATCGCTACCTACTTTTCCTTGGCTCAATACTGCGCCTAATGCTACATTCGATGCGTCTGTCGTCAGTATAAATGGTTTTGTAAAGTCTGGGTATTCTAATACAGGGTGATTCGTTAATATGTTTTTAATTTTGTCTACGGCTTTAATGAATTCCGGGGTGTGTTCAATTTTGTTTCCTTTTTAAACAATTTGTCAGGGTTTGGTTATCTGAGCGTAACCTTTAATGAATTTGCGGTAGTAACCACTAAGTCCTAGAAATCCTTTGATTTCTTTGTTTGTTTTGGTAATGGGTAATTTAGAACTGCATTTGTTTTGTCTGGGTTTGGCATTACTCCTTGGGGTGTTATTACATGTCCTAAAATGATACTTCTTTTGTAAAATTCACTTTTGTCTAATTGTACTTTAAAATGTGCTTGTCTAAGTCTTTCGAATACTTCTTTCAATCTTTCTATGTGTTCTACCAATGATGTGGAATAAACTATGATGTCGTCAAGGTATACAAGGCATTTCTCATTGTGTATTTCTCGTAATATATTGTCCATGACTCTCTGGAAAGTAGCGGGTGCGTTCTTTAGTCCAAATGGCATTCGTTTGTATTCGTAATGTCCTCTAGGTGTGCTGAAGGCTGTTTTGATATGTCTTTTCTTCCATCTCTACCTGATGGTATCCTGATGCTAGGTCTAATGTTGTAAAATATTGGCATTTGCCTAATTTGTCTAAAATTTCGGTAATATTTGGTAGTGGATATTTGTCATCTACCGTTTTTTCATTTAACTTTCTATAGTCTATTACCATTCTGTACTTTCTCTTTCCGGTTGCGTCTAATTTCTTAGGTACTATTAACACGGGCTGCTCCATGGTGAATTGGAGTGCTGGATTATGTCTTGGTCTAATAAGTCTGCTACTTGTCTGTCAGCTTCTTCTTGGCTTGCATGAGGTAGTCTATATGCTTTTGTAAAAATTGGCTTATTGTCTGTCAACTCGATATTATGTTTTACTGTGTTGGTGAATGTTAATGGTATTCCTTCACAATGGAATATGTCTCGGTATTCAAAACATAAGTTTTTAATTGCTCTTTCTTCTTCTTGATTGATATCGGTATTAAAGCGGATGTTAGTTAAATTTTCTCTTAACATTTCGTCATGTTCTATTGGGTTGTAGTTATTTTCTAGATTCTCGTCTATTTCCATTTCGTTAAAATTTAGTTCTTCTACGTTAATTGGGTCTGTCAGTGATAATTCTACGGGATAGTCGTTTGAGTTTAATATTGTTGTGGTTGCAAAATTGTCTTTTATTTGCACTAAGGCAGTTGGGGTTTCTACTCCTTGTTGAAATGTCATATGATTTATTATTCCTAAATTTTTGTTAGATTTTACTGGGATTTTTATTTTACTTTCCGTTCGGGGTTCTATAGTGTATTTTTGTTCAACTTGTGTGTTTTGAAATTTAATTGGGATTTTTCCGTATTTTGTCCTTAATAAGCAATTTTTAATGTCAATGTTGGCTCCTAATTTTCTTAGAAGGTCCATTCCGATTAATCCGTCATATTTATCGTTAAATTCGAATACACAAAATTTATGTTTCATTTTAACATTAAATGTTCTCGGTAAGGGTATATTGGCTACGAATTGGTGTAGTGTTGTTTGATGGGCTGTTTTGATTTTAAATGGTTCTCTTTCTACATAATCTAAATAATGTTTTTGTACGGTTCTGGGGCTAATTAATGTTTTAGAGGATCCAGTGTCGATTAATAGTTTGAATTTGGCGTGGGGTATTTCTATGTATGGTAATACTAAGTGATTTATATTATTTAAGTTTATTAAGTTTGGTCGGTTATGAATTGGTCCATTTGAAAATTTGAGTTTGAGTTTTCTTCGTCGTACTCCTCGTAAGTTTTGTATTGTTCGTCACGTTCATAAGTTTCTGCATGGTTTGATTCATTGTTCGTAGGTGTCTCAATGTCATTATTCTGGTCAGTGTCAAATTTTTCTATTTCTTGATGAAATAATTCTTCCGATGTAAAATTACGTTTCTGATGAGGGTTTGGTCGGATATGTGTTATTTTGTGTTTTGTCTGGTGTTACCAGATGAGGTGTCCATTGGTGTTGGTTTGTAGTAATTGTTAGGGTTGTTATGAGTATTAGTCATTGGTGTATTTCTATTAGGGTTTGCTTTGAATGCTGGTCTTTGTTGGTTTAGGTTTTGATTGAATCTCGGTTGGAATGCGGGTTTCGTAAAAGTTGGGTTGAATGTTGGTCTTGAAAATGTTTATATTGATTATTAAAATTGGTATTGTTAAAACTTGGGTTGTTACTTCGTGGTTGATTTGTTTGTGGGTTAAAGGGTGTGAATTTTTGTTGAGGGATTGTTTGTCTTGTAGCTTGTATAGTTTTTGTTGGTGAATAACTTTTATTTGCGTTGGGATTGTATAGTCTGTTGCGGTAATACATTACATTTTCTTCTTCTATTACTAGGCTCATAGCTTCTTCTAGATTTTGGGGTCGTTGGAATCTGATTTTATCCGATAGTCGTTCTGGTAAAGCGTTTATATAAGTGTCTAGTGCCATTTCGTCATACATTTTGTTTTAAATGTCTAACGTTTTGATCGGGTTCTTCGATTTTTAATTTTGTTAAAATTAAACTTCTCACGTCTTGGCATTTCATTCCGAATTGGTAGGGGGATTGATTGTGTTCTATTCTAAGGTTTATTAGGTCTCGTACCAGGCATTTTATATTACGTTGGTCTCCAAAATATGCAATTAGTAACTGTTTAAACTGGTCCCATTCCGATAAGTCGTCCCTACTGGCGATTAATGTTAGTGCCCTTCCGGCTAGTTTACTTATTACTAAGCGTATAAGCAATGAATTTCTTGCGTCATCTCCAGGTTTGTAAAAGGTTTTTAGGAACATTTCACATGCTCCAATGAAATTCGAGAGATGGGCCTGCGTGCCATCAAACGTCTGTATTGTCTCTAAATAGAGACGTAAGTCTGTGTTACTCATGTTGGTTAAGGGTTGTTTTCGATTTTTGGAAAATTTAAAAATTTTTTTTTTTTTTTGAATTAAGCTTTATTTCGCTATTTGTATTGTTACTTTTGCTTCGGATTTATTAATTTTCCGTTTGGGTTGTGAAATTTCAAATTTTGTAAAAATTGGGGTTAATTTTCTATTTGTAACGTTAATTATGCTTTGGATGTATTAGTTTTTCTTTTGGATGAAATAATTTCGAATTTTGTAAAAATTGGGGTTAATTTTGCTTTTTGTGACGTTAACTTTGGTTTTGGTTTGTTAATTTTTGAATTAGATTAGGTAAATAAAATTTTGGTAAAGGTTGAGGTTTATTTTGTTATTTTTCGGCGTTATTTTTGATTTGAATTTGTTAATTTTCAGTTTGGATTGGGTGGATAAAATTTGGTAAGAATTTGAGATTAATTTCGTACTTGTAGTATTAGCTTTATTAATTTTGAGTTTATATTGCGTCGAGTTATTTTTAAAATCGTAGTCGTTGTTTATTTATTTTTAATTACACAGTGCAGTGACGTTCTTGTGAGATTTGTATTCAATAATGTTGAATTTATTACCGTAGTCTTGGATTAATTGTTTCTTAAAGAATCTGAAATGGATGGATTTATTCTCACTTGGCTTTGTTTTGGTTAAATTCTGTTAATTAATACTCTTTCCGTGGGTTTTACTGAGTTGCGTAAACGTACAGTTCGTCTGTCTTGTGTTCTACTTATAACTTAAGGTTGATTACTCTTGTACTTCATGGTTGAAATTGAATACTAAAGGATGTAATCTCCGTTAGTTTGTCACGTACGTTGAGTTAATTGCACTTACAGGTGTTAATAGAAATTATAGGAATTAGATAATTTACTTTCCGTGCTTGCGTAAAGTGTTACGTCTGTTTTATTTTTAGATCTCTTGGTATTATCAACTTGTAATTGAACTCTTCGTAGTTAGTTTTCAGGTTTACAATTATGAGCATTTAGCGTTATTCTATTTTCGTATTGAAATAATGCACTTTATAATGCTGGTTACTTATTTGAAAAACGTTTAGATTTTATTGAAATTGTACACGCTTTTATGGATTGTAGGTATTAATGTAGAAACTGCGTCGATTTTATTATCCCGTGTATGATGCAAATTGCTTTAGTACTGAAAGTTCCTGAAAGCTATTTCTTTAGTACTGTGCAAGGATTCTGAAAGCGATTTTCTCTGAGTTTTAATTGTATAATAAGGAATGCTTTCTTCGCGTATTTATCTTAGGTGGTTTTAAGTTACCGTATTTTTTAGTTAATGCAGAATGTTCTTGTGATTTATTCAGTATTATAGAGGTCAATGGTTTAATTAAACGTTCTGTACTGCTTGTTCGAATTAGCTTTGAAATTAAATTGCGTTCTGTGTTTCTAGTTTGCCGGTTTATAAACGTGCGTTGAATCGCGGTAATTATTTGGTGTTAGTGAATGTGCGCCCGTTTATTTTTGGATTATTTTGAGTTCGTTCTATTAATTATGGTAAGGATTTCTTTTTAAATTCAATTCTTATTTGTTTTAAAAGAAAATTTCTTTTAAACTTCAAGTTTCATTTGCTTTTTAAAGAAAAAAATTTTTATCTCTTTTACATTCGTCTCATAAAATGTTATACAGTCTCGTTTTGAAATTAATTCATTTTGAACTATTTTCAAAAAAATACAATTCATAAACAGTAAATATAAATGGTACTCAATAGTTATAATACTAGCATATATCAATGATAGTTTTTGGTTTGAAATAAAATTATGGAAATGAACTTACATTAATTTCATCTGCTTCTTTGGTGGGTTCGATCGATTCTGTATCTTGTCCACCTTGGTTTGTTTGTTGGCCTTAGACGATTTTTGTTCCTTGTCCAACTTGGTTTGTTGCTGGATTCAGACTATGCTTGTTCTTCCTCCAACTTGGTTTGGGTTCTGCCAAAATTTCGAATAAAAATTCTTGGTCACCAATCTTCCGATTTTTGGATTTTCAGTGCCCTTTTGACATCCGTTACGACTGCGCCAGTTAAAGTTCGGGCCTTTGGAGCTGGTTTTTTAAAAACACTTTGAAACTTTAACAATATTTTTATCAGTTAAAATTTGGATAACTACTCTAACAATATTTTTATTACTAAAATTTGTACATAATAACTTATAAAAATTAATTGTACAGGTGAGTAGTCTATGTAGACAACAATGTAAAAGTTGTAATACGCAGACTGACTCGGTTGAGTAGCTTGAACAACGAAGTATGGAGTTCGAAGACTGACTGCCGGGCATTGAGCTCCCGGACCTTTTATAATAACCTGCCCCTCACACGGCTGTGAGAACTTGCAGATCTCATGTCTGCGTTTCTCTTAATCGTACACTTTATTACAATGTAACAACTTAATTCTAAGTAATTGCGGTCTGTTGACCGCCTGTGACCTGCCACCTGCAGTATCACTGCCCTCACGGATGCAAAGTTGCATTCCGTTCTCATGAACTGTCGATAACCTATCTGGGTTATCCTTGTGTTACAATGTTGCATTGAACTTATACTTTTACTTAATAATTTCTAATAATTCCTATTAGATTCAATATATCAATATATATAAGTAATTGGGGGATACATAACTCGCGTGCCTTACTAATTGTTTTTAGTTGTTTTTCTTGTTAGATAAATGTTTTAAGGAACATTTGACGGACTTGCTTGAGTGATACACGTGCTTTACCCATTATGGTTCTTTTTAGTTGTTTTATCTTTTGATATTTAAACTGTGTGTGCGATCTACTTTCGCGGTCCTTTTCTTTTCACAGTAGCGCATACTTTGGATTATTTAAATACAGTGATACTGTAGTTTCTGAATTTTCTAACAACAAAGAATCTAAAATAGATCATTGCTTGCGCAAATTTCGTTATTTGTGAAATATAACAGATTACCGGCTTACAAAGGTATTGGTTGAAGTTTCTCACTGCTTTTTGGGATGTTTATGAAAATAATATACATTTAGTCCCAGTTGAAATTAAACTAGTGCTACAGAATATTTCGAAATTATTGTCTTAGGAAATAGAATTACCAAGAAATTTATCAAGGCTACATAGTTCCGACGCGTAATAATGTCTGCTGCTAACACCAGTGAAATACGTAGGTGTGATTAGTGTAACGTGTGATAAGTTCCATCAACACCCTCACAGTCAAGGGTGAAGTGCTTCGTTAGTGCAGGACATCGTTCAATCCCATTCTTCAGTTGCAAGGAAGCGTTGCTGAAGGACTTTTGTAAGTTGAACTATTTCCTACTGGTTATTACTTTAAATATCTATCCGTTGCTTTACCATATCTTTGTCGTTCTGATACCTTTTACAATAGACTTGCATGCTATTTTAAAACAGAGAAAAAAAAAGAAAGAAAGAAAAATCAATACTACTGAATTACTCCTATCAATTGTGACTTACCTATTTATCTTTTGTTAACATTTTGTCTGATTTATGTTTAATTGGTGTGTGAGGAAACGTTTCTGCTACTCCCCAATATTACCTCACTTTGTGATAAAAATTTTTTGTAATGCTTTTATCGTGATTATATTATATAGTTTATCTAAACAGTTTTATTTACATTCTACAAAGTACTGAATAACTTAGACGTTTCATTGCTGATATGCTTATTCTTTTTTTTTCAGGTTTGCTTAACTAATTTTCTTGCAGGTATTGTTACTAACTCCTTACCGCCGCATACATTATATGTCAGTCTGCTTTCTACAACCCCCCCTAATCTCCGATTGAGCCCGGTCATTCCGTGATATCTTTGTGTTACGCACGGCTACGAGCCAACGTAGCATAAATTTGGCGCCCACCGTGGCTGCCACGAATAACGTAACACTTTGATTTATTGATGTTCGAAATATTTGGTTTGAGCACACTAAGCAAAAATTTTTAAAGTTTAAAACAATGTTTTCCAATTCCAAGTTATTGAATTTATATAAAATTCACCAATAAAAATTAATCAGCTGATTTCACGTTAAGCGTATTGGCTACCTCAAAGTCGCTCCCAGGGTGCAACACAAATTGAAGGCAATCATTCTTTTAAACTTTAAAAATTTTTGCTTAGTGTACTCAAACCAAATATTTCGAACATCAATAAATCAAAGTCACCTTCAATTTATGTCATAAATGTCAAACTTGAAGTTTTTATTATTTTGACAATGATCCTATGAGTGGTTTAATTCCCAAAGAATATCAAGAAGTGTTTTGTATTGTCTCATTTTTGAATTCGCAACCGTTATCTAAGGTTATTGTTTCAGGTGTTCCATAAAATGTAAAGTATTGTAAAAATCCTTGTGTTACGTCAATGTTATTTTTAGAAGTGATGGGTATTGCTTGGCCTAGTTTGTGTATTGTTAAACAATTTTGTGCTTCTTCTACTAGAGTGTCTGCATATAATTTTTGGAGAGGTTTGTCAGGTGTTTTGGTTAACATTAATGGTATTTTTGTGGGTGTTCGGTCGTATTTTGCTTTGTCGTATAATTCACATTTGTTAATAAAGTCTGTAGTTAATTCCTTCATATCTTTAAAATAATATCGTCTTATAAGTTGCTTTATTGTTTCATTAATTCCACGATGGTTGTTTTTGCCTTCGTGTTGGTTTCTAATTACGTCGTTTATTTCATCAGGGTCGTCTAAGCTTATTAACTTTCTTGTGCATTGAATAAGTTCAGGACCAGAGTTATTAAATAATTTAACATATAATTCTGAAAATCGTTTTTTTTTCGAAGGTGTATTCTTTTAGAATTTTAATTATTTGTTCCTCGTTGTCATCTTTAGTTATTTGATTTTGGTATATTTTCTTGTTGTCTACTTTTGTATATTTTACGGGATTGAGGTTTGTTAAAACTTCGGTAATTATAAATTGATTGGGGTTTCTATCGATAGCTTTGTTTAATATTTTAATTGCGGTTTTTGGTTCTTCATTTTGTGTCGAATGTATGGTGTCCATTTCGTCTGGGTCTTCTCTTACGTCCGTTTCGTCTACGTTTCCTGTAATGGATTCCGTTTCTAGTGCGTTGGGCTGTATTCTACTTAAGACGTCTGCGTTGTTATTATAAATTCCTTTTTTGTATATAATTTTGTAATCGTGTTCTTCTAGTCTGATTCTCCATCGTTGTAATTTTGAATTTGGTTTTTTAAGTTTGCATAGCCATACTAATGGTCTATGATCGGTGTATATGTAAAATTTTCGTCTGTATAGGTATGGTGGCGGCTCCGTGGCGTAGTGGTATGTGTGTGACTACTACGCCTAAGGTCCCGGGTTCGAATCCCGACACGGTCCGCTTGAAAAATGTTAGGCAAGCATTTTTCGCAAAAATACACCCTCGTTCGGATGAGAGGTAAAATGGAGGTCCCGTGTGTGAGTGTTGTCACGCACGTTAAAGATCCCTACCTTGCTTGGAACAGCAAGGATTCGGCAAAATTCAAAATTTTCCAGGTAAAAAAAAAACTCGCTTCCTGGCCAATGTAGTACCTTCGGGTGGAGCATTGGAAAATCACATGTAATGTATAGGTATGGTCTAAAATATTTTGTTGCCCAAATTATGGCTAATAATTTTTTCTCTATCAGTGGCGTAACTACGATTTTTGGGCCCCCCCGCAAAAATTTTAAAGTGGGCTCTCTTTAAAATGTATTACTTTTACTGGCTTATATTTAGCCATATTTTTAAATTATAGTACATGTAGAGAAGGAAGCAGTATAGAATTAAATACATATACTATATTAATCAAGTGCTTTATTAATTATAAAACCAAATTACATAAATTCAAACTTATAAGTTAATTAATATTAAATCTACATATTTATACGCCGCACAAAATTATTTACACCTAAAAATTTGATACAGTAAAAACCTATGAGCTAGCAGACATTCCAAATCAAATTCAAAATTTTGTTTTTCTTGCATGTTTTGCTGCAAACGCGTTTATTGTATCCTCTATATTCATATTTTTGGCAGTGTCATGTTCTACTGCTAAGAGGGATAAATCGTCTAATCTATCTTGTGAAGTGCGGTTCCTAAGATAATTTTAATAATTTTAATTTTGAGAAAGATCTCTCCGCACTTGCAACGCTAACGGGTAAAGTTAGGTATAACATTAAGGCTGTTATGGTGTTTGGAAAACTGCTAGAACCTGTAGATTTGGAAAGTACTAGATATTCTAAAATTGTAAGATACCGTTAACATTTTTAATTCATCACAAATAAGTCTATTATTTTTGAGTGTAGTAAGTTCTATACCTATAGCATCATTTAAATCTTTGTAGTAAAATTTTTGCAATTGTTTTGCCTTAGATAAAATATCGTCTGCAGTTAAATTCAAAAATACATTAGGTTCTAAGAAATTAAACTTTTCGTTTACATGAAAAAGCGATTTAAAACGATTCGACAGCTGTGAAATTATAATATCCATTACGCGATAAAATACATTTATTTTAAATTTAAATTCTTCATCATTAAATCGATAATCATTGGATAATTCATCGTAATGCTTTTTATTTTTGGTTGCCTTTTTTTATAAATTCCGGTTTAATATTCCATTGCCCTGCAACTTTCGCTGCTTCCTCCTTGATGTTGGAATAGTTATTTCTTGTTTCCTTGAAAAATTTTAAAGTTTTTGAAATAAGAGAGTTATCTGATTAATATTCGCCTTTTCACTCTGAGCAGTTTGTGAGAGCTTGTTAAGCTCTTCTAGAATTTGACTTAAAAACACTTAAAAAATAAAATTAAAATTATCCATGCTAGTTAATATTTGCTTTGCGTCATTTCGTTCATCTGTTTTTTTGATATCATAATAATTTTATTAAGAGACATTACTATATCTTTATACCGAATTCTTATGGCAGCTAAAGATTTTACTCGATCCGCCCAACGTGTCGGATTTAAGCGTTTCAATTGTGTGAAATTTTCTTTAAAACAGAAAGCCAATTCCATCTTACTATACTATTAGCAAAAATGTATATATGTTTTCTAAAAGTAGAAAAACGATTCTATTTCTTTTATACCTTTAACGGCATCATTTATGACTAGATTTAAGTTATGGGCACTACAGTGCATATATAAGGCTGCAGGCTCTATGTTTAAAATTCTCTTTGCACGCCAGAATACGTACCGCTCATAACGTTAGCTCCATCGTAGCCCTGCCCTCTACATTTATTTATATCTAATTGCATGTTGGTTAAATTGCTTAATATAGTATTACATAGTCCTTCAGCAGATTGGGACTCTACTTTTGTAAAACCCACAAAAGTTTCACAAATATCTATTTTGGTTACCTCTCCCAAGCTGTCTTTTTAAAATCAATATATCTTACAATTTTACTTAATTGATCAATCTTAGTTATATCCTGTGTAGTGTCTATTATGATTGAGAAAAAGGAGCGGATCTAATTTTATTTAATAAAATATTTTTTAAGTGTGCGCTTAAAGTATTAATAATATCGTTTTGAATTTTGGGAAAGATATTTAATTGAACCTTTGGGTCGTTCAAGCACTTTTTGTAATATAGGATCATAGTTACTAATTAAATGAACTAAACTTAAGAAATTACCGTTGTAACTGTCTTTTGAATCAGAAAAACTTTCTCTATGTCCTCGAAATGACAGCATGCGCTGGGATAGTGTTAAAGTAACATTGAAAAGTCTGTGTAAAACATTTTCCAAAATTCAGTTTCTTGTTTTAATAGTAGAGTATCTTTCTTATCTATGGTATAATTTTTTCCACATATCGTAAATAAAACAACAAGTTAAATGAGATTGAGCAAGCAAATGCTCTTTAATTTTTGATAAACCCTGCCAATCATTAATTCCGGTCGTCCAACTTGACCTTACTGAAGCAAACAGCCAACATGGTTGACAATAAACACAATTTTTAATTTAGAATAACACAACCACCCATTTGAATTGTGTGGTAAGTTTAACGTATTGCTTTTATTTTCGCTTGCAGTTATTAAGTAATAATAGTGAACTGAAAAACTTCTATTTTATTATCTTTAGGAAACGCACCATCTGGTCTACACAATCCGTAATTAATTATTTCTTTTCTTAAATTGTCATGTTGTAAAACATTGATTTTTAAAAATGTGCAAAATCGGTTGGATATTCTTTCGTCAGATCCATAGATAGTTCATTAAGTGAAAAGTACTACTCACATTTACCTCTGTAATTGTAGTGGTATCTAGTTCCAAATTTCTATCGCGGCCGTCATTATGTGATGTACTTGCGCCCTGGGTGAGAGTTTTAAAATTGTTGACGACTGCTGTTCGTCTGTAGCGGAACTAGTAGATGCTACTGTCGAAAGCCCAATTTCTTTCATAGATTGTTCTTGTTTTTCGGACTCTTTAGAAGTAAAAAAGGAACTTATTTTTGGAATCTTGCTCTTTGATTCTTCCAATAGTTTCCTTTTTCGTTTTTTTGCAGCGCCGCTTGTAGTGCTTATTGTATATTATTTCCTGCAATTTTGAATGAAATTAATTATAATGTAATTAGATAAGTAATAATTATTTAAAAGCCTTTTGAAATTACAAATAACACTGTAAGAGTAATAAAAAACGGGGTAATTATAAACTTTTTGTAAGTTTATTACCCTTTATCCTCGTGACTATCAGCTATATACTAAAACTCTCTATTTTTAATCTGATATCACTAGGTCGAGATTTTCTTCTTTATACTCCAAGCCCAGGGTAATGTCAGATGGAAAACGGCTTTAGACAAAGAAAACTCTTAGGGGTTAAACGGCTAGTAGAGTGTTAGCTCTGGGTAGATCATGAGCATGGGTCATGGGTGGATAATCGACCAAAAATATTTTTAATAGGCGCCACCGTATTTTTTAATACAAGTGCCAACAAAATTTAACTGTGTTTGTATAAGGGAATGCGGAAACCTTATCTTAACACCACTATCATAGCCATAAAATTTGAATTTCACTCTTTATCACACACTTACCAAAACCTCAACCACCAGATGTCAAACAGTTGTCTCAGCTTTACCTGTGAACAAACAAAAACACCACATGGACACTATCTGTGTCTTCAAAAGCATATGCCAAAAATAGAATAAATGAATTTAAACATCTGTGAAATACTAAAGGATTCATTTTCATTACTCTGTCTTTTACTTAAGGAGGATTTGCTCTAGTTTTCTCTTTCCTAATTTAAATGTTGTATAATAAAACGTCTTTCAAAGGAAACAAAAGGAATTCTATTTATATATAGAAATCTGATTATATACATGTGACTGCAATATATATGCTTACTATCTTGTCATAAATTTTTTATAAAAAGAATTTTAGTGAAGTTTAACCTTCAAAATAAATATGTATAAATTGATCATTTCTATAAAATTTAGTTTAAGCAAACATGTGATAATTTATTAGTTCATAACACATGATTTTATTTTACTATAATCATTGAAGCGCTTCCTTGACCATTTACAACAAAGATTGATCATCAGAAAATAGCGATCATAAAATGCAACTACTCAAATTTAACTGTAATCTACAAAAAATATACGCGAATTTCAGCACCAATAAAAAGCTTTTACATGACCTGAATGTTTTAAGCAAAATGTGAAAATTAAATCAAGACTGCATCTGGCGTCTAGATTAGGAAACAGAATCTATACTATTTTTTATCTGACATAAGTTGTCATTCTAAATATCTTAAAACACATTGTATGCGTGTACAAATAACTGACAAACTAGATATTTATTCGGTGTGTTATTAACTTTAAAAACTACTTTATATTTTTGTTACTCTAATAATCAACGTAGGAAATCTCATAATAATTTACTATACTTTCAAAGTTATGGAAAGTTTCAAACACTCACGTGTATCCAAATAAATTGCAGGTGCAAAATCATGACGTCAGCTGTTGTATTTTTCCAGCGTATTAATCATCAGTGAGTTTGAAGTACCAAGATTCTTTGTTGAATAAACCATTGCTATACGGCGTAGTTAAATAGATAGAACGAAACCATAACTGCCTGCTTTAAATTATTGCGACGAAAATTTATTATAATTTAACATTGAAAATTGTTGTTGTAGATATGTCCATAAGATATTGCACTAAGGTGAAATATATTAGTTTAATTTATTGTATTAATCTATACCAACTGTCTTAAATGATGTATATTATCGTTCCATGTTCTCAACTCAAGTTCTTCTTCTTGACTCTATTAGACGCCTCGTGTTTTAGTCGGGCCATCTTGACTTTTATCTCTAGTCTACAAAAGCGACTTCACTCTTGGACGTTGGAAACAAAAGTGCTGATAATTAACTGGACAACGCTTGGTAACAAGCCTCAGAATATATATCTTCTAGAATCTATGTGTTATTATGAACATTATACTTTAATTTTATTGGCTGAATATTTACGAATTAAATGCTTTAAAATTTATCTGTTTTATTATTAATTTATTAGGCTTGGTGTAACAAGAAAAATACGTTACAACACATACATACTTTGCTTTAAATGCTTTAATTAACAAAATATAAATGATTTTTATTGAATGCTTAAAGATTTATTTATATGTATTTCTCAGCGCGACTTCAACTATGAACAAATCAATAGTAGTTTAATAAAAAATAGATATAAATACTTACGTTTAAATATGAAAGACCTCCTGTAATACGAACACAACACTATTGAGTAAAACGTACTGGAATGCTTTTTACTTCCTTTCCGTTATATATAATGCAGCTAATGCAAATACGTTGCAACCAGCTGACTAGAAACCACAAAATGAATTTCTTTCTAGTATTATATTTCTAGAAAGCGAAGGTTACTAAGCTACCTGCCATCCTGTGAATCTGTACTGTACAGACAATAGCCCTTTTATTCCTATTTAAAATCCCACAAACCAAACTAACCCTACTATACGTCGTTTAATAATGCTTTACCACTTTATACAACTTATCACTTAAGAATAATATAGACATCTTTGTTATTAAAGTTTACAGTCTCTTTCATCTGTTTATTAACCCTTACAAAATAGGACAGAACGGATAGAAAGAAGAAAGGATGCAGGCTGCAGGTGGTGTTCAGTATTTATCTTAATTATTATTTCTTGTATTTCAGCAGTTCCTAGTAGTAACATCAAGAAAACGTTCGTTAACCTGCGGTTTCTGAATTATCTGCAATATTTTCTTGACCGTTTCTTACCTGCCAAATACGTTGAAGATGAATAAGTTGAGTTTATTATCGTTTGGGCCTTCTTGCACTTGGGGCCCCCCCCGCATAGCGGGGGCTGGCAGGGGTGTAGTTACGCCACTGTTCTCTATGGTGCTATATTTCTGTTCGGTCTCATTTAGGGTTTTGGATGCGTAGCTGATGGGATTATTGCTACCTACTTTTCCTTCGCCCAATACTGCACCTAATGTTACATTTGATGCGTCTGTCGTTAATATGAATGGTTTCAAAAAGTCTGGGTATTCTAATACGGGGTGATTCATTAGTATATTTTTAATTTTGTCTACGGCTTTAATTAATTCGGGGTTGTGTTCAATTTTATTTCCCTTTTTTAAACAATTTATCTAAGCATGACCTTTAATGAATTTTCGGTAGTAACCACTAAGTCCTAAAAATCCTTTAATTTCTTTGTTTGTTTTTGGTAGGGAGTAATTTAGTACTGCATTTGTTTTATCGGGGTTTGGCATAACTCCTTGGGGTGCTATTCTATGTCTTAAAAATGATACTTCTTTCTGTAAGAATTCGGTTTTATGTAGTTGTACTTTAAAATGTGCCTTTCCTCAATCTTTCAAATATTTCTCTGTCTTTCGATGTGTTCTACGAATGATGTTGAATAAGCTATGATGTCGTCTAGGTATATAAGACATTTCTCGTTGTGTATTCCTCGTAATATATTGTCCATGACTCGCTGAAAAGTAGCGGGTGCGTTCCTTAGTCCAAATGGCATTCGTTTATATTTATAATGTCGTCTAGGTGTGCTAAATGCTGTTTTCGGTGTATCTTTCTCATCCATTTCTACTTGATGGTATCCTGAGGCGAGGTCTAATGTTGAAAAATATTGACATTTACCTAATTTGTCTAAAATTTCGGTGATGTTGGGTAGTGGATATTTGTCATCTACAGCTTTTCGTTCAGCTTTCTAAGCTTATCAGTCACCTAATAGATACACAGAAAATATATAAAATTAAAATACTTCCACTATTCTAAGCAACAATATTTGTTCTTTATTATTAAAACAATCATCAAGTATTTTTGTTAATTATTTTTACCGTAATTGGGAATGTTTAATTTCAAAGCCTTGAATTTCCTATTTAACAATATTATAATTAATTACACAGAACTGGCTCCACAAAAGTGTTTACCTTAATTTAGTTATTTTCAAGATGTGGAAACTATTTCATGTCTCTGCAGCTATTCACTTTATCTTAACTTTAGTGTTTTCTGCGTTTTTATCTAGTGACATGGAAGATTTTATAAATCGCGGTGTACAGTTTTCAAAATTTACAATGCCTACAATAATTCCTATACATTTAACAATATGGAATGTGGTACGTCTTTTTAATTATTGTAATTTAAATAGCTCACGGTTACGCACAGAAACCAGACTTATTTTTAGCCTACTTTAATTTATGGGGTTTACCAACTCATAAGTGGTTCCTAAACTAGTTTCTATAGATCTTAGGGTCTTGTGACCCCTTTTGAGGCAATTTAAAATTGGATAGCGTTTATCTAAAAGGTACCAACAGCCATTTTCTGATTGCGAGAAAATTGCTGTTAAAGTTTTTTTAATTTGAAAAATCATATTGTGCTTGTAACAGTTTTGTCTAGGAGTTTTATTAAAGGAAACATGTTGACTTAAAAGATCTTAATAAATTTTTTAGAATTTTATTTTTCCATCTTGTGTTGTGGTTTAAAATGGCGCTTGGTTCCTTTTCTATAAAATTGTAAATGTTGTATATGGGACATTTTGGGTATTGTTAATGGTTCTTGGATAATGCAAAATACTATGGCATATAAAGCCATTTTTATGTAAATATTAATTATTTTGTTATTTTTTGGGCACTTGAGACCAGAAACAGAACTACATAATATACATAGACAGGAAAGAGGTGTATTACAGCACCCATTTGGGTGCTGTAATCGCTTTAATACAAACGAGAAATGTAAAAATTATATTAAATACAAAGTAACGGTTTTAAGATGAAAAAATTGTATTGGTCTTCTGTCTCAACATAAAATCGATGTTTTCACCAAATGCCTCTACATTGATACGAATTTTTTTTATTTGATACCAGCCCCACGTTTTGGGCGCCAGTGAAAAAATTTTGTTTGTTGATGCCGGCCCCACGTTCCGGCGCCAGTGATACGGATTTTGTAGTTTTTTTATAATGGGCGCCAGGGAAACTTAATTTTCTAAATGGGCTGCCAGTGCACCAAAATCTTCCGACATAGCTAAAGATCTATTCCTGGGTAGAGCAATAAGAAGTAGGGAGGTAAGTCGAATTTTGTTTGCAAACCAAAGCTAAACTAATTTAAATAGGTGCCACCAAGTCCTGAGATAATCACGATAAAAGCGAAGCACAATTCTAAGGGCGGACGTGGAAACCCAAAGATAAAACGATCGCCTTCGTTAACAAAAACCTGTCTTATAAAAATAAGACGCAGCTCCTGTAAGAAATTACAAGATTAAAAAAAAATGTAGAACACCACTGTGTTCTATAAAAGTATCAAAAAATGTATATCCAATATGATATTGGCACAAAATTATTACGAAAAATTCTACCTTTATGTTATCAGATTTGATCGCATTTGACCAAAATAAAAGTCTCAAAGTTTATCTAATTGTTTACGGAAGTAAAAAACTTTCATTTAAAAAATCATAACCTTTTAACATGTAAAAATAATTCTCAACAATAACATTTATAACAAAGTCAAAATTTTGTCTTTTTAAAGCAAAAGACTGCTCTCTAAACATAAGCTTGTTTTAAATATTTGATCAAAATAATTTGTAACCACAATGCATTGAACTAACATTTCTATCCTGGGCAGATCTTATCAAGTAGATTACAGTTTCATAATTATTTCGCAGCGTGTATTTAAATTTTTATACTTAGTTTTTATAATTTATCTGTGAATAATAGCTAACTTCAAGATTGAAGAATGTTTAATTTGAATTTTAGGAAAGCTGCACGAAACATCTGCTTTCACGGCAAACATCCGTCAAATGTTGCTACATCACAAAAAAGTATAACGTCGAAAATATACCTTGAAATTTATCTGAAGTTCAAATGGAACAAAGCTTACAATTATATAAACCTAACCTGACAAAATTTCTTTCTACGGTTTGTAAAACCAGTTCAACAATAATTGAAAATGAAACAGATCATATGTTCGTAAACATGATAGCAACTTTCGCGCTTTTTATATGATCGTCTGTTTAGCAAAGGCTAACGACATTCTAAACACATGCAAAAATTTCTTAAATGTAATAACGAACCAAACTGCCTCTGATTCTCCTAGACAAATCCGAACAGAAATTCCATTCGTTCCGGAGCAACACCATAAACTATTTCCTGGGGTAACAGCAATCAGTGCCACATGTCTGCAATCTCAAATGCTTGTACAAAACCATATAACTTACAAAACCAAAATCTTCACTTGTCCTTCTCAATCGTTTTTCGTAGGCGCTAAATAAATGAAACAAAATTAAATTAAGTTCGTACAATGTATAAATTACAAACCGTTAGTAGAAGTTACTGAAATTGATCCAAGTCCAGCATGACTTGAACAACTCACACAAATAATTCAACCGAAGGTCGCATGCCTCTAGCCTAGAAAACATCTTGATAAATTGGTTGCTAGGGAGCGACTAACGAACCAAACTCGAAACGAATCATCGCGACGGTATTAAAGACTCGCGGTTAAAGGTGGGGAAATACGTAAGATACAGGATTGCTAGAGGTACTCGCCAAAATAACTTTATGTGACACAGATATTTTACTACAAGAAGATTATTAAA
Source organism: Platerodrilus igneus (assembly GCA_036346225.1). Taxonomy (NCBI): domain Eukaryota; kingdom Metazoa; phylum Arthropoda; class Insecta; order Coleoptera; family Lycidae; genus Platerodrilus; species Platerodrilus igneus. Next base: position 13,690,057 of record JARFIW010000139.1, on the reverse strand, counting down.
ACGAAGCGTTCCATTAGGTACTATATGGAACATTATTAAAAAGTAAAGCACGCTTAGCGCATTCTTCTCGTAATTCAATGCGAATAAATACTGATCAAATTAAACATGTTACAACATCATCATTAAAATCCGCTGTATTTAAGTTTTTGTAAAAATGTTTAACATCGTTTGGTACAAGAGCCATCAGACTTTTAATATCAGCCATTTTTTTTCAGAAATTTCTTTTCCGTTTGGATAGAGCTCAAAAAGTTTTAACCCAAAACGATTATCAGTAGCCGGACGACCTTTGCTTATCTTCTTTATATTAATTTCTTTAAATTCTTCTTCGGCATTATGGGTGTTTTTCATGAAGATTGAAAAAGGACATTCTTTAGTAAGCTTTATTACTCGAGCTTGAAGCCAATTAACTTTCTCTCCATTTACATATTTTTTTCGGTTAGTTATCGACTGTTCTATTTTCAACGTTCAAAGAAAATCATTCTTTGCCATTTCGACAACAACAAATTTATTCTTTTTTGAACACATCTGTATAATTTTTTTAAACTCATCTAAAGTGTATACGCGTAGTTGGTATTTTAAAGACCTCTCTATTTTTCCAAAGTCGGTGTCGTTTGGCAAAAAACTATGACCGGGCAGTAAATATTTGAGATAAATAAAATTTAATGAAGGATCAGACTCTAAAACAACTTTTAATAGTAAAACAATTTTGATGTTTTTTATTTTGCCCATCACAGGAATCAGACTATAATATTAATTACTGTTTCTGAGGTCAAATACATATCTATAATTTTTTTAAGGCAAGAACCTACCTCTTGGGCTCCTCTGCCGACAGTTCCCTCTTTCCAAACAAAACAATAAGATGTATTATTAGAAGCCGTATGCACTCCTTCATTATAAATAGACAATTGTTTTTTGTAATATACTATATTAGTGGGAAGTTTTGTTAACCCCAAAACTTTTTCCATGTGGTAAATTGCAGTCTCAAGTTTCACATTTGTTTTTGCCAACTCCTTGTCATACTTCATCGCATCGCGTGCTGCTTTTGATTGTATTAAATGTTCATCATGTTGCAATGTTTGTTCCTCTCTGACCGTACTATTCTGGTGACCATTTTTAATTTTGGCTTTAAAATTATCACACAAATTGCATGTGTCTTTCACAGGGGGTTTGCGCCTTAAATTGAAGTTTTCGTAGAATATACTTTTGTATGAAGAAAATCCAACTTTATGGTCGGGCTCGTCTTCTATGTATAAGCTAAACATCTTGTTTAATGTAAGGTCAGGTGCCAAAAATCTAGCCTCAGTGATGTTTCTTGTGTAATGTGAACTATACTTAGGAAATCTTTCTATCTGCTTTATAACTTTATTGTTGGTTCTTTCACTTAATTTGTTATATCCTCCACACTTAAAACCTCTTTAGTCTTTAATCTTTTTGGCGAAATCTGTAATGTTTTAATGTACATGTCCCTACAGACTTTAATATTATTGATTTCATAAACTCGTGTATTTTGCCTCCTATTGCTTGCTTTATTTAGTTTTCTTTTTATTCCATGTTGTTTAACTGTGGTTGCTACGTAGGCAGTCTGAGCATTGTAGCTCTCTAAACTCCAGTACTTTTCAAAAAACAATTTTCTTGTTTCTTGTGCTGTTTTCATTACATTTCAGTGTACAATTACACAAAAGTCCATAAACACTTTAGCTTCCACCAATTTTCCTTTAATGGTGTAATGTTTCTTATTGGAGTCTTTTAATTTCGTTCTGCTTCTAAATGTCTGTACTGAATTTTTTGGTTTTCTCTCTTTTCTGGGCCTTCCCTCTTCCAAAGTAGTTCTCCATTTCTTCTTGTTCCTTCTAAATTCCTTTCTGAGCCTGAACTAGATTCCAAATTTTCTAGCAATTCATTGCCTGGATCAAATTCGCTTCCAGATTAAGAGAATGAATGATTAGAGAATGAAGTGATATATATCTAACGGTATGGTCAAGGAAAAGTCAACCGAAAAGAAAAAGATAGCTAATTTAAGGTAAGTAAGTTAAACGTGTAAGAGATATACACAATACAAGAGAAGAAATAAGCAATTAAAGTTACTAATTGATGGTGAGAACCAAAAAATATTAGGTAAATTGTAAGGGGAATGGAACGTGAAAACTTAACTAGCATTTGGGTCAGCAGAGAATGGCTTAAGGTGTTTAATATGCCACCTGCCCTGGCGTTTTCCTTCAGCATCCTGAAGTTCGTAAATAAGGGGACTAATGACACGAATGACCTTACAAAGGATGAATTTAGGGGCTAATTTTCAAGAAAATTTCTTAGATGCATCTGATAAGACATAATTCTTTTTCCAAACTAGTTCGTCCAAGGCGAAGGAAATATTTCGTTTACGTAAGTTATAGTGGTCCTTACTCTTTTCGTAAGCTTTTAACAAATTTTTTCTAATGTCGTTAAAGATAGAAGGTAATGATTGTTGGTCTTTGTCCCAGCGTACTTTATCGTCAAATTCAATTACGTTGGTATAGTCAGGCACTAAACCATAATAACTCCCATCGATTGGGGTATATCATCCAAAACAAGAAATGACGGAGTGAATTGGGTTGCTTCGTGTTTAGATGTACGCAAAGCTTGAGCAATTTTAAAAATATGTTCATCCCATGTAGTATGGTCTGAATCAATATAGAAAGAGATAGCGGTAACTAAAACTCTATTTACTCTTTCGGTAGGGTTTACTTGGGGGTGGTATTTTGCGTTAAACCAAATTTTTTGTACTTTGTAACTTTTAATGAAATTCTAAAAATCTTTAGAGATAAATTGTGCCCCATTGTCACAAAGGATAATCTGAGGGACAAAGAAATACATTTTGTTCTAGGAATTTAATTATAGCAGCAGATGTAGCTTTACGTAAGGGTTGCACCATAACAAATTTAGAAAACCAATCGGTGACAACTAAAAGATATTGGTTACCTTTTTTCGATCGGGGGCGAGGTCCTAATAAGTCAAGCGAAATTAATTGAAAGGGATAAGGTACACGTTTAAAGTTACCCATTAAACCAGGACGAGCGTCTTGCGAACACTTATAAGAACCACAAATTTTACAGTTCTTAACATAGCGACAAACAGATTGCTTTAGTGTGGGCCAGTAATATAATTCAGATATTTTAGCGAGAGTTTTTGTAACGCCAAGGTGCGCAGCTATGCGATCATCGTGACATAATTTAAGCACCTCACTGCGGTTAGCTGTAGGCACGACAAGTTTCCATTCAGGGATATTAGATATTTTATGTGGAGAAGAAGATACAAATTTATATAGTCTATTATTAGTTACGCGAAAGGTAGGAAATTTATCGGGATTGTCAGAAACTTTTTTAATCATATTAAGATACCAGGTATCAGGAATTAAATTTGGAATGTTAAGACAGACAACATCACGAGATAAGGCATCAGGTTCGATATTTAATATGCCAGGCCTATGCCTAACATCAAAAGTGAATTGAGAGATATGCAAGTTCCATTTTGCCAAACGACCTGCGGGTTGTTTTAAGTTATTAAGCCAAGTGAGAGCAGAAAACATTAGGTACATTGTCAAAGAAGTAAACGTAAAAAGCTCTTAGATATACGTAGGGTTAAACGACTTTAAAGATAATTTTAATGCAATTAATGAGGTTTAAATCGATCTGTGAAGAGATAAGAGTAATTAGAACTCGATTCACTAATTAAAATGTTGAAAAACAAAAAGATATTTTATAAAGCATATATTTACTGGGATGGGAAGCTCTCATTTGAGTTCTACCCAAACCAATAAGAAAAAATTTCAACATCATTATTAAAAAAAATGATTCACAAATTCTAAAACGACAAACTTCACAACCAAATTCTCGTCTAGACTTATAACGCTTAACGACCGGTCCTTGGGTCTCGTTCTAGACTTACAGAGCTATACGACCAAATCCGAATGGCAAATCTCGCTTAATGGGTGTTAAAGTACGTTGAAATATCGATAACTAAAAAAAATATGCAATCAAGACAAAATCATACTCGCTACATGAAAGAAAAATTCCACGATACACATACAAAAAGTTAGTATTTCAAATTATTGGAATGTTCTTTCGATATTGCGGGAGTTATCAACAACTATCGTAAATGAGTTTAAATAATAAAACATAAACGAAAAATCCTTTATTGTAGTATTTAAAGGAGCAGATATAAAGAGATCCAGTTTATTACAACATTTTGGAAGGTAAAAGATATGGTTAGGTATATTTCGTTGACTATATATAAAGCAAGTACCTCTATAAAAAGCATTTATAGGTTATACTGTTTAAAACATTTAAGGGAACAGCTTTTAAAACTATATCCAAGCAAGATAATATCTAAGAAAAAAAATATTTCAGGATTAAGTCAAAATAACGCTTTAAAAGACACTAAAAACTCAGATAAGTACGAAATCTATATTTGGACAAACAATTTTGTTATATATATGTAATTGTGAATTATACTAAATGATTTCAGTTATAGAAATCACTTAAAGTGTGAAATATTCATCTTGAATTTATATTTGAGACACGATATATATGAGATATACAATACTGAGGTAATTCAGAAGGTAAAAAACGGTACAGCTACTTCAGGTCAGTACGATAAAGATATTTAAAAGTAAAAACTTCCTATAAAAAGCATTCGGAAGGAATAATATTCAAATTTAATCACGCTAAGTATTCAAAACACTAAAGAAACACGTTTAGAACTATACGAGGGCAAGATTAGTGTTTAATAAAAGGGATATATCATTGATAAACTACAAAAAGACACTTCAAATTATAAAAACACGTAGGTAATGTGTTATTTAACAAATAAAACCAATGCAACAAGATCCCGTTAATTTAGCATTTTCAAAAGATATTCTTAAACTCAAATCGTTACGTTATATGGTTTTAAATACAAAGTTTCTTGTAAAGATAATTCGAATATCATTAATTAAACAGGTTAATTACTAAGACACTTTTTAAAATGTAAACACACAAGCCAGTGTTGATTTATGGTTTCAAAATAGTTTTTTAAAGTCGAAAAAAAAAGACAAGGGTTATGTTTCAATTTAATATAACGTAGATAGTTTCATAGTAAACCGTGTTTAAGACACAAAATTAGTTAAATGCTTATTTATATATGTACTTACATGTAAAAAAAGTAGGGTTAAGCGATTGATCCTTGCTAGAAACTTATTTATGCATCCAAAAACAAACTAATCACACATTTCAAATAATTTAAGTTATCAAAAGCACACCATATTTAAATTGGGAAAACATTAAATCAACCAAACATTTTAAATACACAAGCTGTATATTTCAATGTCAAAATGGCCGCCTACCTTCAGATCACCATAGCAACTGATTTTGACATCTAAAGGAATGTGGCGTGTTCCAAAACACGAATTAAGATTTCAAGGTTAACCGATATTAGATAATTGATTTTTTAGTGAAAAAGCTATAAATAACATTGGGAATACATTGTATAGTCATAAAAACAAAAGAAAAACTATTTAGTTCACAACCTCACACATTAAAGGCGCCAAATCTTACGGTTTAAAAACCAATTCTTACAGTTTAAAAAGTTCATAAATACATCGCGCAAGCGCGATGAAAAAACGACGCCACTGGCGGTTGGTAACGCTAACCTTTGTACAGATTTCGGCGCGCTCATCTATCAATGACGTCACCAATGCACAAATTAAATTGCGCAATTACGCCATATATAAATTTAAGACAATAGTTTATACAGCAAATACTCACATGAATATGTACCTGGGTTAAAGTTGGCTTCTGTTGAAATCCATCAGGGCTACTGAGGGCCCTTTTTAAGGCAATTAACAGAGGGTACACCTACGTCCATCCAAATAGCTTGGACTCGATCTCAGGGCTCCACTCCGGAGTGTTTAAAGATGGTGCTCCGGCGTGGAATGCGGTTCAGCCAACGGCTACAAATTGCCTACCTATGCAGGGAAAGACAGGAACGGGTAGAAGGGCGACAAACAAAGATAATCAAGGCAAGGATCTACATAGATAAAGCTAAAGGCACGATACGATACCTGAACACAACCGCTCTCCACGAAGATCAGAGGTAAAAAGCCACGTTACAGAGACTCACGGAAACACTTCTCCCACCTTTGTCCCTACTCCACTCGCGTCGCGCGATCTGGCGCAAACGCACTGTGACGTGACGGAAATACGCGCACCGAGTCTTTTGAATTTATGGCGCGAAACTTCCGCACATCAAAATTAAACTAAAAAAATGTTTAAGGGCCAATTTGGCACGTAACAATTCTTCAAAGTCACTAAAGTATTCAAAGTCGCTTGTATTTGCCTAAAATTTGGGATGTATTTAGAGAAAGGCAGGTGAATAACTCCTTTATTTTACTTACATACTCTATGGGTAAAGAGGTATTTGGGTTTACATTGAACATATTGTGGCCGCTGTTGTAATCTCTACCAATAACAACAGTTTGAATATTTTTTGATGTGTTAATTTCTCCTGACGCCTCTGTATTTCTAGGCAAAAGACTCTAGAAACAGTATTTATATTATTTGTGTAATAACAACAGCTTTATGTGTTATTTTATTAACAACACTAAAAATTAAAATTCTTCGCAAAATTTTCAACCTCAAAATCTTAGTTAAAGTACTTACATGGCTAATGTTTATCTTCAGCTGTAACATTTGACTTTCCTAAAGCACGAGCCAGTATCAAAGCACTTTGTTTATTCATTTTATCAACAAACATTGCATTTAAAACAAAAACAACCCTTCAATAAGCTGAACCACTCACTCTCAGAAACCATATGTTTTGTTGTCAAAAAGGAATCAAGCGCCTCAATGATTTAATCTAAAAAGACACCTGCTACTTGGATCCCTTTAAATAAATAAGTAATCAGCAGATATGTGTCAAGCAACTTGAGACACTAACCCAAAGAGGCCGCTACCAATAAGTTTGGCGCTTGGATATTTTTAAACAATGTAATATTCAGTATTTATTAGCGTTTGGTACTTTAATCTCAAAAATCGTAATTTGGCGGTTGGTACCTTTTAGATAAGCGCAATTCAATGATTCTTTGGGGTGTATGAACGGGGATCTGCGAAATGTTTAATATAAAGTAAATTAATCTTAATACGTTTTCATCAGTAAAGCTAAAATAAAGAGCAATACACAAATTGGTAGAGATTTTTGCGTCCTGCTTATAATACAAGTATAGAGTACGAGGGTCGTTTTTTTCAACCTCCGATGGGCCATAAAAATGGTATATATAAATCATCATCATTAGGAGTTCAGTCCTAGAACTAGTTGGACGCGTACCCTCATTGTTTCCTAGTCTGAACCAACCTACACATTTCCCTGAAATTTGCACAGTCTGCATCTATCACTATTTGTGTGCGAAACTCTGATCTCGGTCTACTTCTACCTCTCTTTTCCTATCTTTGCTTGTAATATATCCGGTGCTATTCCCCAGAAATGCCTTAGAACGTATCCTGTCCTTCTATTTCTCCTATTTTGTTCGTTTTCCACAGATATCTTTATTCTCTACTATTTTTACAACCTATTTGTTATTAACTTTGTCTGTCCTTGCTACCATTCTAATACATCTGAAGCACAACATTCCAGAAGGCATCTATCTCTTTCTGTCTGTTTTCCTACTGCCCCTATTTCTTAGATGTACTGTGCTGCTGTATAAATAAATGATTTTATTAGTAAAAGTTTTATACACTTATGGTTACTTTTCGACATAATCACCTCGCAGAATGAGGCATTTGTCGTACCTGCGGACAAGCTTTCCAATACCCTCTGCATAAAATGTTACCTACAATAAATTAAAATGGCACGCTGTCTTGAAGTTACTCGTTAATTAAGAAGAGCTACTTTAGTTCAAAGAAAAAATTGAAGCTGCTTGCTCGGCTCTAGATTGGAAGTGCACGGTGGATTAAAATTGCTGACGGAGCCGATCAGTTACATTTGAGGTACATCTTGCCTCTTCGGTTGTTTTGAATGATTCTCTGAAGACGTATAGTTTCGCAGTAAGCTGTTTGATTGATCGCGTCTCTGGCCACATGAAGTCCACAAGCAACACACCTTTTCGGTCCCAAAATATGGTAACCATAACCTTTCGGTTATTGAAAGTTTCTTTGATTTTTTTTGGTTTGTTTGATGTGTGTGTATGCAACTATTGTTGCGATGGTTATTTTATTTCGGCCGTGTCATGTCATACCCAAGTCTCGTTTCCTGTTACAATTGAATTAAAAAGATCTTCTCCTTTAGCTTCGTAACGTGTAGGGAACTTCTGAAACCATTCTACGAGTTTTATGGTTTTTAGTAAGCGTCTTTTGAACCCAGTGGGCACAAAGTTTTTTGTAGCGTAAATGTTTTAATACAATAAAATACAGAGATGATGGGGACGAGTAGCGCCTTTGTGGGGAGTCTGGACCAGGTGAATCCACCCAATCCACTAATCGCTTTTTTAATGGGGTTAGTCATTAAAAATTCATTAGCATTAATCGCTTTTTAATGTTTAAAATCCGACCACCCCTTACCGTTTTACACACCTACCCTCTAGCAAACATATAAAGGTTTATTTTTGTTTCTTTTAAGATAAATATATCTTGGTTGGTATCAACTAATATTCGATTTTTCTCAGCTACCTGAATTTCTAGGAATTTTTTAGATAGCATCACTCACTAAGGCGGTACCCCAATTATAAGATTTTTTACCGGTAGCGATTTCCGACCATCCTTATGAATTTTTTAAACTACGCGACACATCAAATCAGTCTAGAAATTTACGCAGAATCCGAATCTACAAATAGATTTAAAATCTGACCACTCCTTACCGTCTTACACACATACCCTCTAGCGAGCATATAAAAGATTTGTTACGTTTATTTTGAACATCCCGTACATTTTTACCGGTTAATAATCAATACGCAGTCCAATAATTTTCAACTCATATCCCCCCCCTTTTTTTAAAATGACAAGTTTAGGCTACAATTAAATAGTTTACACCACACGCAAAGGGCTTTTGCTAAACATTGTATATTTGTCTAGTAAAGAACCTTTCTGATCATTTAAAAACGAGGGTCTTACAACCTATAACAACCATATATTCCAAAATGTGGTGGACATGCAACTACGCAACAGTCAGTGGGAGAATAAGGATTCCTTCCAATACCGACAAGAAGAAGTGGAATTAACTAACAAGATACGTATGCAGGATTTAGTAGGACAGCCGCGATTAAAAGATTGTCGCAAGCTGCAAGAATTACACAAAAGAATGGATCTGGTTGTCGGTGGAATCGAAGATTTTATATATAGAGACGAACTTTGGTACATTTTGCAATTCGAAAACCTAAACTGTCTCTATGTATCAAACTATTGGCTAGAAAAAGGGATAGAGGACTTGGGTATCGATGTAAATTTTAAGCTGCGAATGAAGTTAGATAAAATTAAAACCACTCCAAACAAACAAAAAAAAGGACTGTCTTCTGTGTATAACTTTGTATTAAAATTAAGTTTAAATGCCTCCACGTTTGGCTTTAAATATTTTTAAATTTTGTTATGCATAATGTCAGAATAAAAATTTTAGAATAGTATTACATTGCTCTTTATTTTATGAAAGGCTATGAGGTCACCACGAAATAGCAGTCACACAGAGAGGGGTGCGCATAGACCGGGGTGTTCATATGTGGGGGTGCGCATGGGTAGGAATGAATCTAGGCGTACACGAGAGAAGTGGAAGTCAACAGTCATCAAGCATCTCATTCTTATTTGGGTGGTATCGAGTACTTGCAGGCGTATGTATCCGGAGTAAAAAAGACAATTTGTACACGCAGCTTATTAATAAAATTAGTTTATCGAGCGAAGATGACAAGCGTTACATCATCCCTGGATGTGTATTAACCTATGCATAAGGACATAAAGATATATGTGTAAAATAGTTGTTATATATTTGCATAGATTTTGTAAATCTATTGTATATATTAATTTTAAGATTTTATAATTTTTAAGTCCTCCCACCTTCCCTTTTTCCAAAGTCTTCCTGCTTCTATCCTAGTGGACAGAGTGTACGTGTTACCTCCCCGTGGTGCTCGCTGGACGGCTAATATTTTGTTGACTTTATTATCTGCAAAATTTTGTGTAAAGATTTACCCTGTTTAAAATTTTAAAAGTCGCGTTCTTGAATATTCTAATTAAAAAGTGTGGCTCTTGTTACTAAACTCGACCTTCCCATTTATATATTAGAAACACACTACATTGGAATGTTTTACATTATTCTAAAAACAGAACATTACTGTTTGAAAATGCTTTTAAATATCAAACACTTATGTCTTGTAAAGGGTTCATTTCTAAAATTCCAGCGGTTTTAGATTTCTCTGGAAATGGCCGGTTAAGGCATATGTCTTGGGTAGCGAAAAAAGGTTTTAAAGATGAAGTTAAATATAGATGAGCTAAAATTAGAGATTTGGGACCTTTAAAAAGTGTAACTCGGCAAGGGGCCATGCTATTTAAAATCTGTTTACGGATTTGCACTCCCTAGAAAAATCTAATATTAGTTAATACCAAACAAAATATATTTATCTTAAAAAAAACAAAAATAAACTTTTATATGTTTGCTAGAGGGCATGTGTGTAAAACGGTAAGGGGTGGTCGAATTTTAAATATTAAAGAGCGATTAGTGCTAATGGGTTTTAATGAGAAAACCCATTAAAATCGATTAGTGGATTGGGTGGATTCACCTGGTCTAGACTCCCCACAAAGGCCCTACTGGGACGCTTCCGGATATAACAAGGACAAATTATTTATGGTAACTTCTAGTTTTTTTAACCACTTCGTCAAACTGTCAAACAAGGCCATCTGTATGCATCCTTAACACCCCTTCATCATGCAGATAGGTTCGGCCATCATTAAATTTTTAGCACCATTCTCGCGCAACATTATTACTCATAAACTTTTCTCCATACAAGCGACTCATTTTTCGGCGAATTTCTCCTATGCTATTCTCTTCTGCTTGCAAGAAACGAAGAACACTTCGTAATTCGCACCTGGCAGGAGAATCAATCGAGGCAGTCAAGTTTATATAAAGGTAACTCAATTTAAAATGCCGTAAAGAATTAGGTTGTAACAAATCGTGTGAAAAAATATGCGCCGTTGCCCAATACACACGGCGGCTACATGCCGCTCGTTTAATGTTTAAGGATTTTCTACTCTAACGCGATACTGCAGGAGCTGTAGAGGGAGCTGTAGAAGGAACCAGAACAACGCGAGTTACGTTTCGGGCTTTGGGAGCTGTGTTTTTTAAAAACTACTTCCAAAACTTGTAACAAATTTTATTAGTTTAATCAGACATTTAACTATGGAATTTTAACAAACTGGTTTTAAACTACTCTAAGTAGAAAAATAATTACTAATTCAACTAATATGAGTGAGTAGCCTAAGCAAACTGCAATGTTGAAGCTGAAATACTTTGACTGAATGACTGGTCTTGGGGCTCCCGGGGTATTTACGTTGTCCTTGCCGTTTGTTTATTTCTTAATGCTATTCATTTATACGTTGTAACAATCTTACTTTCAAGGTAATTGCGGTTCCTTAACCGTCTGTGATTTACCACCTGCAGTATCACTATCGTCTAGAATACAATGTATTGCATCTGTTCTCATAACTGTTAATAGCGATTTAAATTTATCCTTGACTTACATTGTTGTATTTGACTTAATAATTTCTTAATGATTTCTAATAATTTGCTATTAGATTCTATTTTATAATACATATAAAGATTGGGGATACATAACTCGCGTTAAATGCAGTAAAAACCTAGAAAATTATAATACAATTCACACTAAACATACGATAGTGAAAGCAGATAGCATAGTGCTGTGATAAGAAACGCATCCTTTGAAATAAATATGCTTCGGAAACGCAAAAATGTAAACAGAAATATGTTAATTTACGTTACTTTGACTACGTCATTTTCTACATGGAGTTAATACAAATCCCAAAGTATTATCTTGACAAACAAAACCATAAGTGAAATTACGTGCCAAGGCGAATTAGAAATTCCTGTAACAACATCAAAACAGACGGTACAAAATAAATACAAACTAGAAATCCACAGGTACCTACGTGATCAAGGAATCGTTTCGACAAGGTATTATCAGAGATAAACCTGTAAAAGCCCAAAAATATTCAAAACAACCGATGGTTGGTCGTAAACTTTGAACAAAAGCTCAGATAAACCAATGAATTTTTAGATGGGGCGTAGACTATATAACGCGCAAGTTTGATAAGGAGTCTTAATTAGAACCAAGCACAAGCTCCATCACTGATACTCAAGAATTTACGCGTCGAGTAAATATTCAAATTAATCAATAAAAATTTTGTGAAAATTGGTGTCATAAAATATTTTAAATAAATTGTAGTGAAAATATATGAGACAAGTTTAGCCGTTGCTGGAAAACGTGAGTAGAAATTTATTAATTAATTTAGGTTAAATATTTATAATTTAGCTAAGGGACATTACAAAAATTCTAAGCCTAAGTGACAGTACGAAATCTAAGTCAGGCTACAAAAATCCTAAGTGACATTACATAAATTGATGACATTACAAAAATTCAAGGAACATTACGACATTTTGAAAATTTAAGGCAAATCACATTAAACGGGGTAAAACGTGGACACTAAATAAAGAATGGAGCAACTCAACTGAATGTGATATTGGAGTACTGGTCCACAGCAAGCAGCAGAAAGACGCACAGGGAAACCTACAGGTCAGAAATATCTAGCATAAGGCATTATTTTCTATTTATTATTTTTGAACATTGATCATATTTTATACTTGAATATTTTATGTAAAGAGTTATCAAAAATTTATTTTTATACGTAAAAAATTTCGTAAAAAGGTGAAAAATCTTAAACGTTCAGAAAAATTTTCAATAGAGTACAACGTCATTTTGCTGGCTTTAAAATAAGGAAAGGGAACTTTAATTTTTAAAGTAGGCAATTTAAAGTTTATTGTTGCTTGATTCAGGGACTCATTTTTGTCATACAGTCAAACAAATTAAACTATGAAGTGTATATGATTTTTCTTTTCTCATTATACAAATATTAATCGACTTCGCTTTTCATTCAAAGCAGGAAAAGTTTTAGGGATAAAGGGGCCAATTATTTGATTATCGTGCGTGAATTAAACTGGGCTAGCCGAAGCATATTCAAATTTTAGGGTATTAAAATACACAGAGCGGTGGTAATCGGAAGGAAACTGACAATATAATTACATCGACGTGCAGCGTTATCATATCAATATATATATATATATATATATATACATATATATATTGCTGTGATAAGGGGTTGTTTAGGGGTGTATTGAGTAGTAAGGGTCGTGTAGTAACAATAAATAGCAATAAGAATCAGAAAACTTCATTTATTTAGCAGAAAATTAAGTAATTCGCACATTATGTAAATAGCAAGCATTTAACACCCTGTATATAAACCGTAATTAACTTTAAGCGATGAAAGTAAGCATATCTGTCAACAATAGAACGCGTATTTAACAGAAAAATAGGTAATTAATACATTATGTAAATAGCAAGCATTTAACACTCTGTAGATAGACCGTTATTAATTTTAAGTAATGCCATTAAAAATATCTGTCAACAATAGAACGCGTATTCAAGAGAAATGATAGTACATGTAATTAAACACGCGTTGAAAAGTGTTCTAATTAGTTATAAAATAAAGACGCCAAACATAAAGATAAAACTTAACAATGCTTTATGCAATTACGCGGAAACAATAAATGCTTTGATAAAAAAACGCAATTTCAAAGATGCATAAATACACAAACGAAGACAGCATTAGAGTTACATCATTTATTTTGTACAATTATCCATAAGGCGATATCTATACAAAACAAAGTATGGCAATGATAACGAATAATAAGGTATCAATAGCATAAACACCATTACATGGAAATCCGAATTAATTACATCAGAAACTACTTCAAAATGCAGGAAATGTTGAAGACAGGGCCTGGTTGGTTGAGATAATCTGCAGAACTGCTTGAAAACCCAGCCCACATGTAGTGGGAAAATGCTATTTAACACCCATTCTGTGATAAGACGAGTCAGTTCACAACTAATGCACGTCGAAGCTGCAACACTGTTAACCAAAAATCCACGCGTAAAATAAGTAAAGTATAATAGAATATCAAGTTTATGTTATAGTGATAATAGTGCAACAAATACGAAGAGTTTTTGCCGTTTTTTTTAATAGAAAACGTGAGTAAAATTTCCGCAATTGATTTAAATTAAATATTTTTAATGATAGGGCTTCAAGTATGTGTCGACAATAATAATTCAAGTCTGTGAACATTTCAAATCTGGGTTGACAATAAAACTGGACATTTCAAATCAGCGTGGACAATTATATTTGTGGTATATTTCTGGACAATTCAAGTCTGCGTCGATAATAATACTTATGGTATATAGAAGTACTAATTCTATGTGGATTCTCAAGTGGATTCTAAGGGGACAATTCCAATTGAATTTTGATAAATATAAAATAAAGAAGCACGAGGTAATTTTTGGAAAACGAGGGGTAACTGTACTCAAATACTGGTTCAACTAAACAGAGCATTGGTAGACGATTGAAGACAACAAAGGGGTGTTGCTCCGCAACACGAACAACATATCACAGGTCAGATCTATTTAATTTAATGATATTTTTCAATTTAAATTTTAATACTGAATTTATTTAATTAATCCAAACTTGTAATGAAGTCAACAAGATACATTTGCATACGTTAAACTTACGTAATAAAGCATAAAAAGGTCTAGAACGTTACAGATTTTTTTGTAAAAAGGGTGTAGTTTTCGGTAACTTTAGATTGAATTCAAAGTATATAAATTTTGGGATAAATGATACAATGCTATTGATTGATTGAGGAGTGTATTTAAAGAATTTCAAAAATTGTAAATAATATTTCTTTTCATTATATGAAATTAATTGACTTCGTTTTATCAATTCAAACAAATAATCATAAAGGGGTGAAAAAGAGAAAATTGAACATCGTAACGTTGTGCACTCTGTGTGGATTAAAAAGGGCTAGTCGTTGAATAATAATAAAATTAGTAAGATTGAAGTGAGAACACAGAGCGGTGGCGTTAAGTAAAACGTTTAGAGCACCGAGTACGGCGTTATCATATCAATATGTATATATATATATATGGAGAAAGTTTGTAAATAGTAAGCAGTCAACACCCTGTATATAAAGTATAAATAATTTTAAGCGACGCAGATAAACATAGGAAGACGCATAGTTAGCGTAGAAACCAGGAAGACATTCATTAGGTAAATAGAAGATATTTAATACCCTGTAGATAAAGTTTTAGTTAATTTAGGTAAAGCAAGTAATGATATTTTTCAGTGGAAGCACGCGTATATTTATATGTAAATATAATAAAGTGTAAGCAGACACGCATTCAAAAGAGTTTCAAACAATTAGATTAATACGGAGATAGAAATAGAGCTTCAGGTAGCATAGGTAAATGCGTGCAAATAGCTAACCATTTTTGATAAGAAAGAAGATTAAAAAATTGCGTGAATAACATGTAAATATGAAAATTAAAAGTCGAATTGCATCAGTTGTTTATGGAAAAGCAATTAGATCTATCAAAACACAGTATGTTGATAACGAAGACAGCTGGAAGCAGGTTACAATTATTGGGAATCGTAGAGAATTACATCAGAAACTACTTTGAATGTAATTATTTGATTGGTTATAAATGGGCGACGAGTTGTAGACCATACCCACTGACGGAGTGGGAATTCAATAATATATTAGCGGGCACAGTGATAACGAAGACAGTTTTAAACTCAACAAAGGCCGAAGTGCGCCACTATGAAATAAAGTGATACGTAATAATTTTAAAAGTGAAAGATATAATAAGTGCTAATATGAAGATTATAATTGCCGATTAAACGTAAGTACATTTTGGTGAATTTATTTTAAACTAAAACATAAAAATAATAGGGCTTCGAAGTACGGGGAGAAACAAACTACAATTTCTAAGTCTGGGGCAAGAATAATACAATTTGAGTAAGGAAAGAAAATAAACCACGATTTCAAGTTATAAGACAATGATAATAAAAATTCTATTCTAAGTTTGAGGAAATTAATTGATAAGAAGTAAGAAGTCTGAAATGAAACGACAATAAATTGGGGTGCATAAATTAATAATGGTAGTCCATAGGGTAATGGCTATAATTTAAATGTAATCCTGATTTGGGGGAAGATAATTTTTATTCAAATGGAAGCGTCGATGTGGAGTAAATAGACCAGGTCAGATTTTTTAGTTATAAGACATTTTATTTTTCTATATATTTTTTTATTTTGAATATTGAATTTGCTTAATATAATATGAATGTGAAAAAGTCAACAAAAGAAGTTGCATACGTATAAAGTGAGTAACATGATAACAGGTTTAGAGCGTTCTACACTTCGTTGATAAGGATAATAGGTTTTTTTGGTGACTTTGGGTTTTGAGTAAATAGTATATGATGTTTAATAAATGAAATTTACAACATTAACTAATTGAAAAGTGTATTTCAAATAATTTACAAAAGCTGTACATAAAATATTGGTTTCATTATATAAAATCGAAATTAACTGAATCTTATAATTCCAAATAAATGCTAGCCGAGGTCATAAGATAAAAGTCAATGGGAGTAATTTGTTAATTTACATAGCTCAAGGAGGAGCTGCAAGTTGAATCCGAAATTGATAACAAGTAAGGCGGTAACATATCGAATTGTGTTATTGGTTGACAAGGTTGGTTCAAGATAAAATCCAGTTAAGTTTCTGGAGGGAATTGATAGCAATATTAATAAGACGGGCCAACGTCGGAGATAATTACAATCTTGTTTATACATAGTAATATTAATATGGTCGCTCAAATGATGGAGCGCGAATAATTTAGAGTACATAGCATAATTAATATAACAGAACAACGTAGGGGCTCGATAATTCCGGCATGTATATATATATATATATATATATATATATATATATATATTTATGCTGTGATATTCGCAGCCCCTACGACGATCGTCATATTTATGTCGTGTTAACCTCCTGTAGAAAGACATAACCCTTGTTTTTATATTAATATTTATGCTGTGTTACTCCTGTTAGCCCCTACGCTTCGACCATATTTATGCTATGATTTATACCTTTATTACTCAAGCACTTGTAGAGATGTTAATTTATAATTTTCTTTTGCCTCGACTAGCTGATTCAATTAAATAAGCAATTCCACAATACACAGTATAATGATTAAATATTTACAATCTTTTCCTTTTTAAATATCTTCTCCCTTTTTGAATTATTTACATTTATTAGATTTTTAGAAAATGAAGCCAGCAAAACGAGCTTTTATTACATTTAGAGACCTGTTGAAACGTTTTAAGATGTCTAGAACTTTTCATAAAATTTATCCAGAAACACCAATTTGTCGGCTCTTACACTTTAAATTATAGTCAAAATAAAACAGTTTTAAAAATAAATCGTATCAAAAATATCTGACCTGAAGTGGTTTAGTAGGCTCTGCATTCCTAAGAATTGAAGTCAATATACAACCAAATTGATATCCCAATCGTTATTGCAATAAAAGGTTTTTCATTTCCACAATAGAATATTTACCATCAATTTGCTTGAACAGGCAGCATTCTCCAAAGTCTCGTATCCAAAAATTGTATTTCAGATCGTACTTGATCGTTATTTAAAGTTTTAACAAGAATCGTAACGTTATTTCGATTGTGGTTCAAAACGTAGTTATTCAGAATCTAATTTAGAACGTAGTTCTTCAGAACGTATTTAATCAGAGTCCTGTTTTATTTATTATTAGAAATGATATAATTTCACTAAATCCTATTTACTTACGTCTTTTTAGAAGTACGGCTCGCTTTGCATAATTATAGACTCTTTAAAATAATTTTCACTTAACTTTTCACGTAGATATTTATCACATTTAAGTATAGTAACTGCCCAGTTTCAAAAGTATACTAACTCAATATTCAATTGTTAAGATATTTATAGGATCGGCCCCGTTTATTTTCTGATTCTTTGACTCCACGTGCTGGGCGAGACCAAGTGTATTATCACTTGTTATTTTCGGAATTTTACCAGTTGTCTAGTTCAATAGCAAGACGCGATGCTCACTTTGTTACGTAAATTCTTATTATACCTATGCATTTACTTCAGAAATCCCAGGAATCTTCATTCAATCGATCACGTCGTATTGTTTGTTGGCCTTATTCTAATCTGAATCGAATAAATGTGGTGTTTGTTTATTTCCTAATAAATTGGATTTTTGAGCAAATGTGATACTTTTAAATCACGTACGCTTTTCAAGTAATGCATAATTTCTAAGTGCGTTTAAGATGATATATCCACGCATTTTTTGAATATTCGTCTAGCCAATTCATGCAGGTTTTCACTGATTTAATTTCAATGCGTTTCGTTATCTTTTCAAATTCTAATTTTTGCTCATAGCTACTGTTGGATATCTGTTTTAATCGTTTGTACTGCTATATACAGGTATATACAGTGTGCCGAGTGTTGCTAAAATATGCTCTGTTAGGTAAAACGACACGAAGGCGCAAACTGTAAACTAGACGATGCTATACTTCACATAATGTGTCTGTGATAAATATTACAGCTTAGCTACTACTATCTAGAAGAACGCCAATTAAGACAAAACGTGTCTACAGATTGCTCTCATGGCTTATTTTGAATCACTTCCCAAAATATTGCTGTGGACGTAAGTTCCCTTGTCATGCCCGAATCGGTACTGTATTTTTCCATAACTAAATTATCATTTACCATAAATTGTTGATTGCCCCCCCTCCTCAGAAATATTTTAAAATTCTAACCTCAAAATCTTTAAATGAGCTTAATTCGCTTTCTACAAGTCCAAGCCAAATTTCGGTACTTCCCTTCAACATAGATCTTACGATATTTAATTTCGTCTGTTCATCTCAGCTACCAGGTATTAAAGATTGACATTATTTAAAAGTATTTTTGAATTTAGTTTGTTATAAGCATACAATTTTGAATATTATTCCAACGGAACACTGCTTGGACTCCATCGCATGGTTTCCCCAACATTATTATTTTTCATTCTATCTTCTAAATTTTCTACCTTAGTTCCTAAATCTGTTTTCAGATCTCCAAAGTCATTTCTAAATGTTTTAAATCCGGTTTGGAACTTTTCTCAATTTTGTTTACCTTTTGATCTAAATCCTTAGTTTTTCCATTCGTTTTTTTTCCAGGCGTTTCTTGATTAGCTTTTATTTGAACAATTTCCTCTTTAACATCATCCATGTCCTCTAACTTTCTTTTAATTTTAAACTTCATTTCCTTTTTGGTCTTGTTTGTTTCTTTAAGATTTCAATTAATTTCTTACTCATCTCTTAGATTTCTTTTCATTGTTGTTGCTTTCTAATTTTAAATTTGCCCCCAATTTTGCTAGATTTTCTCTTAACTCCCGTCATAACCCTGAAAATTCTATCAGATCTTTCGCTCGTTTCTTTTTATACATTTTTTACCCATTTCATTGATATTTCCTCTCATTCCTCACTCATTTCCTTCATATTCTCTTTCTGTTCCTGCATACTTTTATTGAAGTTTTATAAAACGGCATTAATTTTAGATTCTTGAGTTTCTCCTACACTGCCCTTTTTTTACCTATGACTTCTGCTTTTTCAGATCTTCCAAGTATAAGCTTTCTTGAGAAGAAATTTCCACACCTTCAGCTCTCAATCTTTCACGAATTTCTGTCATTCTATCAGTCATTCTGAAAACTAATCAAATAGATTTCAGAGAGAAAATTCCTACAAAATTCCATCAGACACGAAACTCTAATTTTCAAGTAGGTTAATCGTGCACTAGGTTGAGACGTCAATAAAAGTGCATTGGATGTAAGCGATCCAAAAATTGTGCCCCAGGGTTAAGCGTTAATAAAAGTGCTGTGTTCTGTAGCTGATACGACCCGAAAATAGTAAATTTACCAAATTTTCATTATTAAGTACCATACTATACGATGTGAATTTTGTTACGCGTCAAATTGGCCCTTAAACATTTTGTTAGGTTAATTTTGATGTGCGGAAGTTTTGCGCCATAAATTCAAAAGACTAGGCGCGTATTTCCGTCACGTCAGAGTGCGTTTGCGCCAGATCGCGCGACGCGAGTGGAGTAGGGACAAAGTGGGGAGAAGTTTCCGTGAGTTTCTGTAACGTGGCTGTTTGCCTTTGATCTTCGAGGAGTGCAGTCGTCGTGCTGGGTATCATCATCATCATTTTGTTTTCGACCTTACTTAAGGTCGGTTTGACGCAGCTCTAACTTCTTTTCTAATCTGTGCTAATCTAAAAAAGCTCTACATACCCTTCACAACCTAAATTTCTAATAATTTGACTAATATAATTTGGTCTAGATCTTCCTAAATCCTTCTATCTATTTCCTATCCAGCTGACTCTACATAGATATTAGCAACCTGATGGTTGTTAAAGAACTCTAACATGTTTACATGATTACCATTTATAAGGAAATGAAATATAACCTGGTTATCCGCTTCAAAATGAAAAGTGTTAAATAATATGTTATGGTAAGACTTAAGCAACGAATCGCTGCCAACATGCCAGACCGCTACCTAATTGTGAGTTATGTCATGGTGACGTTTATTAAATTATATGTTATGGTAAGGCTTAAGCAACGAAACGCTACCAACATGCCAGACCGCTAACTAATTGTGAGTTATGTCCTGGTGACATTTAGTTAACTGATTTTTATTTTTTTGTTTTGTTTTCGAACTTACTTAAAGTCGGTTTGACGCAGCTCTAAATTCTTTTCTATTCTGAGCTAGTCTAAAAGGTCTACATACCCTTCACAACCTAAATCTCTAATAATTTGACTAATATAGCTTTGTCTAGGCCTTCCTACTCTATTTTTATTTGGTAGTCTATAATCTAAGACTTTACTAAATAGTCCCTCATGTCTTAACTGGTGCCCTATCATTCTATCTCTCTGACCTTCAATTGTTTCCACATACAGGGATCCTCACCTATCCTTCTATAAACTTCCTCGTTTGTTACTCTATCTGTCCAACTAATCTTTAACATTCTCCTATAACACCAAGTTTCAAAAGCTTCTATCTTTTCTTATCTACTTCTTTAATTGTCCAAGTCTCACTACCGTATAGTAGAACGCTCCATACGTATGACTTTAAGAAACTTTTTCTATTATCTAAACTAATACTATTAGCTATTAGTAAGTTTTTCTTTTTTAAAAACATTTTTCTAGCTTGAGCTATTCTAGCTACTATATCCCTTCTGCTACGTCCATCCTTTGTAATTATACTACCTAAATAGCAAAATTCATCTACCTCCTCTAACTCGGTATTACCTATTTTTAATTTTGGTTTAGAACTAGGCTGTAACTCACTTGTCATTATCTTTGTCTTTACCGAGTTAATTCTCATACTATAGTTACTCCGTAGTATCTCATCTAAAATATTTAAAACTCTCCTAACTCTTTTCTAGACTCTGCTATAATGGCTATATCATCTGCAAAACGTAACATGTCTATTTTCTGTCCCTGTACACTAATACCTATCTCTTTCTCTCTCTGGCTAAGTTTAAAGCTTCCTCAATATAAACATTAAAATCAAGGAGACAGTATACAACCCTGTCTAACACCATTTCTAATCTTAGCTTCCTTTTCTATTTCATCAAATCTAATTACTACGCTTTGGTTTTTATATAGACTGTAAATAATTTTTCTATCTTTATGAGAGATTCCTATTTTTGCAAAACCCTGAACATAACAATCCAATTAACCCTATCAAATGCTTTTTCTAAATCTACAAACGCGAAATGAGTCTTTTATTTTTGTAACCTTTTTTCGATAATTACCCTAATCATTAGTATCGGTTCTCTAGTCCCTCTGTCTTTACGAAAACCATATTGGTCTTCGCCTAAATAATTCTCAGTCAAAGCTACTACTCTATTTTTAATTATTATTGTTAGTATTTTGGAAGCATGAGAAGTTAAACTAACCGTTCTAAAATTCTCACACCTATCAGCTCCTGACTTTTTTGGGATTGGGATAATAGTGCTGGGTATCGTATCTTTATTTTTATTATGTAGATTTCGCTTGCTTATCTTGTCTGTCTTTGCCCGATTAACCCGTTCCTATCGTTCCGCTACATATAGAAATCTGGTACGACCTTGGAGCAGTCCACGACCCTAGATGAACGAGCCCATGACTGCCGTAGCTGGTTGGAGCCATGAGATCCCGTCCGAGCGCTTTGGAAGAGCGTTGGGCGTACCCTCCAGCAATTATCTTTAAGGCGGCCATCAGCAGCCCTTGTGTATTTGCTGACTCCATCTTTATCTATCTTGAAGGACGCTTGGCGGACTTCGTGGAAATCTGGACCTATTATGTGAGTACCTCATTGACATAATTGTTGCTAAGTTAAATTAATATATTGCGTAATTGCAAAATTGAAATTTGTGCATTGGTGACGTCATTGGCAGATGGGCGCGCAAAATCTATATAAAGGTTAGCGTTACCAACCGCCCGTGGCGTCGCTTTTTTATTCCGCGCTTGCGCGATGTATTTATCGACGTTTTAAAACGTAAGAATTTTACGCTTTTTAAACATAAGAATTTCTCTTTATTATTAAATTGCAAAATTTTATAAATTCATGAGATTTGACTGAAATTAAGAATTTAAATTTAACAATTATGTAAATAATTCGAACCGATGATTATTTAGAATTTCTTAGTTCAATTGTACATTAAAACTCTGACAAAGGGACAGAAAATGAATCCAAACTTGATTCTACTATAACAAATAGACCCTTGCTAATCGGTTCGCGTAGATGTTATCATAGATCCAACGAATTTGTTAATTCACAAATACTATAGATAGAAAATCGCCTGTATGATGCAACACACGTTACAGATACATTTGTACCTTTTATAAAATTGCTTCAAGTTACTTAAATAAAGATTTGTGAACGTTATGAACATTTCATAAAAGTTCTTAAATTTTTGTCGAAAGAATGTACCCCTTTGTTACCGGATCGTACTTTTTATTAAAAGAAAATCATAATTTTTTCACACATGGGATTATATGGTAAATACTTCACAAATAGCTCAAAAACATTTATTTATTTATTGTAGTTTATTATTTATTTAATGGTTCGTATTATGACCACCAGGAAATTATAAACAAATTGAAATAGAAAATACGATTATTATAACTCATTAAATTTAAGCAAACAATTCGTCGAACTTGTGAAAAAAATACCAACTTTGCATGTTTTGCAATGCCCTCGTGTAAGATGGGGCTCTGCACGTGTGCCACAGTATGTACACCTTACCTTTGTTCTATGAATTGGCAATGTGCACACTTATCAAATTATATTTCATAAGGAACCGTAACGTTAAATTTGTTTTGTGTCTGGTTTGAAGTTTTCTTACTCTTCTAGGGGTGTGTAGATCTGTACCATTCAATCCTGTAGCTACGGTCAAATGAAGTTCTTTCAAGCTTAGGTTTTTAGTATCTAAAGATCGGTCTCAAAAAATAATGAAAGTGTTTACAATGCTTAGATCTAAGAAATGCCAGAATAGACTGTGTTAGCATGAACAATGAAATAAACATATCCGACCGATCCACATACCCCAAGTGCATATTGTACTCTTTCGCTAGTTTTAGACATGGAACGTTTTGGAAAAGTTATTCTTTTTCCTTTTTGTAACGGTTTCCATATTATTTGGACTGTGAAAGTTGCTCAGAAATAAGACAGGCGTGTTGTTCATCCATCTCAGATATAGAAATTCCTCTGTATTTATTGCCCAGTCGGAAGTGCCCTTTTCAATCTTAGTATTATTTTGCACTATATCTTTCGGTTCGTCTTTCCGCCCCATCTTCATTGTCCCACAAGCATAAATATGTTCCTTGTACAGATTGCGTAGCAGTCCCACAGATGAAAAAGAAATCATCATCATTATTAGGTCTTCAGTCCTGAAACTGGTTACACGCGTACCCTCATTGTTTCCTACTCTGAACTTTAACCTTCACATTTCCCTAAAATTTGCACAGTCTGCATCTATCACTATCTGATCTAGGTCTACATCTACCTCTTTTTTCCTATCTCCGCTTGTAATATATTCCATACTATTCCCCAAAAATGCCTTCCAACGTATTCTACCCGTCTATTTCTCCTATTTTATTTTCCACAGATGTCTTTATACCCCTACTATTTCTATAACTTATTTATTATTAACTTTGTCTGTCCATGTTATCATCCTCACACATCTGAAGCACAACATTTCAAAAGTCTGCTACCGTTGTTCTGTCTGCTTTTCCTACTGCCCGTATTTCATAGGCATACTGTGCTATACTCCACACATATGCTTTCAAAAATTCTCTTCTTGTTTGTTGTTTTTGATCATAAGCGCTATTCTTTTTTGTTAGGTGCAGTTCAGTTCCCTTCTATTGTTTTACCACTATATACCCTTTTCTCCGACATTCAGTGGTTGTGAAGGGGGTAAGCAACCTGTGGCTGTCAAGTTCCCCCAGCACTTGAACTATGCCGATTTAATCCTTTTTCCAAGCTATCTTTTCGCACAATCAACATTAGTTGTAGATATTTCACTACCAACACCTGTAGTTGTTTATAATAATCATCAAATTTATCTGCGCTTATTTTTTCGTCATTAGGTTTTCCGTCTCAAAACTGGTTTGACACGTACCGCCACTTGTTTATATTCTGAGTTAGCCTACACAGTTCCCTAAAATTCCCACACAGCCTATATACAGCTCGGTTCCCCTTCTATTGTTTTCTAATTATATGCGCTATTTCACCGAGATTCAGTGGTATGTGCAGGGGAGGCGGTTCCGTGACGTAGTGGTATGTGTGTGACTACTACGCTCAAGGTCCCGGCTTCGAATCCCGACACGGTCCGCTTGAAAAATGTTAGCAAGCATTTTTCACAAGAATACACCCTCGTTCGAATGAGAGGTAAAATGAAGGTTCCGTGTGTGAGTATTGTCACGCACGTTAAAGATCCCTACCTTGCCTGGAACAGCAAGGGTTCGGCAAAATTCCAAATTTTCCAAGTAAAAAAAACTCGCTTCTTGGCCAATGTAGTACCTTCTGGTGGAGCACTGGATAATCAAATGTAAGGTATGTGCAGGGGGTTAAGCAGCCTGTGACTGCCGCAATCCCCCAACACTTAGACATTTGCCGAATTAGTAGTTTTCCAGTTTATCCTTTCACACAATTAATATTATTTGAGAATATTGCACAACCAATACCTGTAGTTTCTTATAATAATCATCATGTTTAAGTACAATTATTTTTTTCGTCATTAGTTTATCCATCTTGGGACTGGTTGGATGCGTGCCTCCATTGATTTCTATTCAGAGCTAGACTACACATTTGCCTGAAATTCCTACAGCCTACAACCTTGACTATCTGTGTGCAATAGTCTAATCTACGTCTACTTCTAATCTCTTTTTTTTATCTCTGCTTCTAATATATTCCGCACTATTTCCTCATGCCGTAGTATGTAGCCTATCATCCTATCTCTCCTACCATTTTTAGTACCTCTTTGTTCTTAACTTGATCTGTCCATGATTTCTTCAGCATTCGTCTGTAGCACCACATTTCCAAGGCTTCTACCTTTTTCTTGTCTGCTTCTCGCACTGTCCAGGCTTCACAGCCATACAGTACTATGCTCCACACATATGTTTAATCAATCTTTTCTTTGTTTCTATGTTTGTTGTCTTTGAACACAGTAGTTGCTTTTTCTTGTTTAGTGTAGCACAACCTTGTGTTAATCTTTGTTTTATATCTTTTGCACTTTTCCCATCTTGCGTTATTTGGCTTCCTAGGGAGCAGAAATCCTTAACCTCTTGTTAGTTCTCGTTATTATATATATATATATATATATATATATATATATATATATATATATATATTTGTATTCTTGTTTTTGATTTATTTTCCTCTCCTTTGCACACTAGTATTTTAGTTTTATTTTTGTTAATTTTCATACCATATCTCTCCGTTGAAACTGTTTCGATTTAGTTAAGAGCAGCTTCTAAGTCTTCCTTGCTAGATGTTAATACTGCTATATCATCTGTAAATCTAAGCATATCATTTTTTTTGTCCTTGCATAGTAATTCCAAATGCCTTCCTGCATTTGACAGTATATATTGCTTCTTCAATGTACAAGTTAAAAATTAATGGGGATAGGACACATCCCTGTCTCACCCTTTTCCTAATGTTTACTTCTCTACGTTCCTGCTCTAATTCTATTACTGCTGTTTGCTTTTTGTATAAGCTTTTTGAGTATTTCGAACATTTTTTTCCATTTTACATTGTCGAATGCTTTTTCCAGATCTACAAACCCCGTATACTGTTACGTGCCAATAAATTGGCACTTAAACATTAAAAAGTAGGGTTAAGCGATTGATCCTTCCTAAAAGCATCTTTGCATCTAAAAACAAACTAATCACTCAACAATATAACTGAAGTTAATAAACACATCCCGCATTCCAAATTAAACTAACATTATATTTAAAAAATATTTTATAAGAACAACTAAATTTTAATTTCAAAATGGCGGTATACCTCCAATTGCCATAACAATTATTTTTGACATCTCTGAAATGTGGTGTGTTCTAAAACACAAATATAAGATTCAAGGTTAACAGATATTAGATAATATAGATAATGACGTTTGTTAATAATTTTTTTTTAAATGAAAAAGCTTTTTAAATAACATTAGTTAATACATTGTATGGTCATAAAACAAAAGAAAACTTTCTTGCCATATTCGCACGTTGAGGGCGCCAAATTCTTACGGTTAAAAACGTCAATTCTTTCACTTTAAAAGTTCATAAATACATTGCGCAAGCGCTGAAAGAGCGACACCACGGCCGGATGGTAACGCTAATCTTTTACAGATTTCGGCGCGCCCATCTGTCAATGACGTCACCAATGCACAAATTTAATACGCAATTATCGGAAAAATATATAAATTTAAGACAATAGGTTATACAGCAATTACTCACATAAATATGTCCCTGGGTTAAAATTGGCTTCTGTTCAAGTCCATCAGGGCTGCTGATGGCCTTTTAAGGCAATTAACGAAGGGTACGCATAACGTACATCCAAATCGCTCGGACGGGATCTTAGGGCTCCTCTCCGGGGTGATTAAAGATAGTGCTCCGGCGTGGAATGCGGTTCAGCCACGGCTGCAAATTACCTACCTATGCAGGGAAAGACAGGAACGGGTAGAAGGGCGACAAACAAAGATAATCAAGGCAAGGATCTACATAGATAAAGCTAAAGGCACGATACGAAACCTGAACGCAACCGCTCTCCACGAAGGTCAGAGGTAAAAAGCCACGTTACAGAGCCTCACGGAAACACTTCTCCCACCTTTGTTCTTTCACGCGTCGGCGCGAAGTTCCCGCGCGATCTCGCGCAAACGCACTCTGACGTGACGGAAATATGCGCACCGAGTCTTTTGAATTTATGGCGCGAAACTTCCGCACATCAAAATTAACCTAAAAAATGTTTAAGTGCCAATTTATTGGCACGTAACAATACACGTTTTCCCCTTTTTCTATTGTTTTCTCTATTATCACCCTCAGAGGTAAAATAGCCCCCCCGTATTCTCCTGTTTCGTCTAAACCCAAATTGATCTTCTCCTAGTATTTCTTCAACTCGTTTTTCCATTCGTCTTTGTACAATTCTAGTTAATATTTTTGAAATGTGTGTTGTCAAACTTATTGTTCGAAAATTTTCACATTTATCCGTGCCTTTCTTTTTTGGTATAGTTACTATGATGTTACGTTTGAAATCTTTGGGCATCTCGCCTGTCTCATACATATAGCTTACAAGTTGGAAGAGAGCTTCTTTTAAATTCCCTATATATTCATGTCATCTAGCCACTTTCTCTACATTTTCTATAATGACGTTTCTTCAACGTTTCTTATATTTTTGCTATACGGTTTTATATCCCTATAATTCCTTCTAATTAGTTTGTATGCTTCATCTGTCTTTCTCATTTCCATCTTAGTTTGTACCCCATTTTATGGTTGTGTATCTTTGTTTTCCTGTTTAGTCTGATTTATTTTTGTATTTTCGTCTTTCTTCTATTAAATTAAGGATATGCTTTGTTATCCATTGGTTTCGTATTTTCTTTTTTTGTATATCACAGAATACCTCTTGTCGCCATGTCTAAGCTGGATTTAATGTTATTTCATTCTGTCTCTATTTCCTTAGTATCAGAAATTTTTACGGTATCTTTCAACAATTCATTTGATTTTTTTTAATCTTTCTTGAATATCTTTATTTTTTAGTTTTCCAAAGTCAAAGTGTCCTTTTCTGTTTCTTTTTTTCAAATTTTTAAATTTAAGTGCAGTTTTCATAATTACGAAATTGTGGTCACTGTCTATATTTGCTTCTGGGTAGCTTCTACGGTCTTTCGCTTGATTCCTAAACCGTTGTCTTAACAAGAATGTAATTTACTTGATATCTTCCTATATCTCCTGGCATCTTCCACGTATATCGTCTTCTAGCATGATGTTGAAATAAAGTGTTTGTGATGATTAAATTGCTCTTGTCGCAAAATTCTACCAACCTATTTCTCCTGTCGCTTCTCGTGCCTAAACCAAATAAACCTACTAACCGCTCCTTCACTGCCCTCACCTACCATTGTTTTAAAATCCCCAGTAATTATTAAATTATCATGTCCTTTTACGTATCTTAATATGTCTTCGATATCTTTGTAGATCGCTTCTATCTCTTCGTCACTGTAGGTAGATGTGGGCATATATATTTGTATTATTACTGTGTTTACCGGTTTAGATTCTAATCTAACCATGAGTACTCTTTCGATTTTTTGTAAGTAATTTTCTACACAATATTCTTTTTCCGCATAACTATCACCACACCCGAAATTCTTCTGCTCCTGTATGAATTATCCCGAAGTCCACTCCAAAAATTCCCCGCTTCTGGCCACCGAACTTCGCTGATCCCAACTATGTTTAGTGCTAACCTATTCATTTTGAGTTTCAGATTCTCTAGCTTACCTACTTGTTTCATGCTTCTGACATTCCACGCTCCGACTGCCAGAATGTTCACGAATCTTTTTCTATACTTTTGGATCACATCCCTCGAAGTAGTCCCCTCCCGGAGATCCGAATGGGGACTATTTTACCACGGCGTCGCCGTGGATCAATGTAGTAAGCGTAAGACTACGGATCCCAAGGTCCCGGGTTCAAATCCTGACACGGCCGACTGCTTGAAAAATGGCAGGTATTTTTCACAAAAATTACGCCCTCGTTCGGATGAGAGGTTAAATGGAGGTCCCGTGTGTGAGTGTTGTCACGCACGTTAAAGATCCCTACCTTGCCTGGAACGACAAGGGTTCTGCAAAATTCTAAATTTCCAGGCAACAAAAAACTCGCCTCCTGGCCAATGTAGTACCTACAGGTGGAGCATTGGGAATGTAAATGAACGGACTATTTTACCACCGGAATTTTTTAGCCCAGAGGAAGCCATCATGTTTAATAACAATTTTTGTACGCAGTGTACTTGGGAGGTAATGTGGTGGTTTGTCGTTGTCTTCCACGTCATGGTAGTATATCTTAGACTGCCATACCGACCCCTATGGTGTCTGCCAATCTAAGTACCGAACGAACCGCTGCCTTCTTTCGGGGACCTGTCTTAGTCTGGTTCCTCACTAACAACCCTACTATTTTGGTTGGACCTATAGTTTGGCTCTTTAGCTAATTACAACATGCAAGCAATTTCATCTGTTCTAGTAATCTTGAACTTTGGAAAGGTGCAGGTCCATTCGAAATTGGAAAAAGAAATATCAAAATATATTTTGTGATGCTTTCCCACTACCGCACGTGTTAGATTCTAGCTCTTCCTCCACTCCATCTTCTATTTTTCTGGTGTATACTTCAAATTGTGATACAAATCCGGACTGGTCTGCCCGGATCCATATTTTGTAACTCCTCTTGATGGGCTGGAGAGGCGTATACTAGCAAATTCCAAAACGTCTCTTAAATTTGACATGGACTCATCAATACTTTGATTTTCGCTTGGTTTGTAACAGTTGCATCGTGGTCGAAGTTTGTATAACTTGTCAAAAACTGCTGCGCCTTTTTTTGGTTGAACAGAATTGTCATTGAGGTGCATATTAGACAAGAGCTAACAGAACCGGTTTCGGTACATAGAGGAAGATATAAAAGGATCTCTCATTTGTAAGTTGGTCGACTAGTAGTATCTGGCAAAAATCGTTCTCCAAATTGCTGTTTTGCACATAAATTTGTTTTATGTGCTATTTTATCGATAAGTTCCTTTATAAATAAACAATAAATGTTTCTGTAGCCATTTTAATATTTTCAGTTAAATTAGGACAAGAATCATCAGTAAATGAAACAGGATTATTTACAAAATTTGGATCTTTTGTCCATCCACACGGTTTCGACTTTGGTTTCATCACAAAATGAGAAAGTGAAAGATCATCTTCACTTTCGAATTTTAAATCAACATTACTGATAGGATTATCAATGTTAGAATCCATAACCTGAAATTCTGCAAAATCGCTATCGTTAAGAGCGTGAAGCCATGCAATGCCATCAGTAGATGGAGCACCCTCACCAGATGGAATCGAATCAATAACGGCGTAGGCACTATCAGAAGTAAAGTTGCTCAAAGACGGTATGATTGTAAATAATTTTTCGATCAAAATCACGTTTCAGACCTGTTCTGTTTTAAACCACATACTTTTCAAACAAATGTGTTATTTATTTTATATTAGTAATGCGAATCAGTAGAAATAAAAGAACATATTTATCAAAAGGAATACGTACGAAATTTATCAAAAATATAAATAATTTTTCACAAAAAAACGGCACTTATTAGTTTAGGTCAGACGCACGCGACTAACAGCCGAAACCACACCATTCATGTGCGAATAACGCGCACTATCAATGGTAAAATATTTCGAGCTCATAGAATAGTAGTGGAGGGAGTTATTGTACAGCATTATCAAGTGTGGTTCCATATAACGCGGACTAGGCACATTTGGGAAGCAACTGAATTTGTGGTATCTCTGCGGGACCACATGGGCAACAAAGGATTAAGCTCATTCATCATTATCAGGTATTCAGTCCTGGAACTGGTTAGACGTTTACCCACATTGTTTCCTATTCTGTGCCAACCTACACATTTCCCTGAAATTTACAGTCTGCATCTTTCACTATCTGTGTGCAATACTTACTCTGATATAGGTCAACCGCTACCTCTTTTATCCTATCTCTGCTTGCAATATATCTCGCACTATTCCCCAAAAATGCTTTAGATCGTATCTTGCCCTACTATTTCTCATATATTTTCATTTTTCACAGATATCTTTATTCCTTTACTATTTCTATAACCTATTTGTTATTAACTTTGTCTGTCCATTCCATCATCCTCATACATCTAAAGTACAACATTCCAAAAGACTTTTACTGTTTTTCTGTCTGCTTCTCCAATTGCCCCTATTTCATAGACGTACTGTGATGTGCGCCACACATGCTTTCAACAATTTTCCTTGTTTCTATGTTTGTTGTCTTCAAACATAGTCGCTGCCCTTTCTTGTTATATGTAGTTCGGTTTCCTTTCTATTGTTTATAAATATATACCCTATTTCCCCGATATTCAGTAGTATATGAAGGGGTTAACGAGCCTGCGACTACTAAAATCTCCCAGCCCTTGAACATTTGCGTAATTAATAGTTTTCCAATATATCCTTTTGCACAGTCAATCTTAGTTGAAAATATTTCAAAACCAACACCTGTAATTGTTTATAATAATCATCAGATTTAAGTGCAATTAATTATTTTTTTCATGATTAGGTTTTCCGTTTTGAAACTGGTTGGACGCGTTGAGTTAATCATTTATTCAGGAATTTAGAGACGCCTAGCTACCACCTTCAAAATTGGTAGGTCTAAAAGCGCATATGAAGATAAGAAAATATAATACCATCTCAATAACATGAACATATAAAATCTTCAAGTGTTCGTACTACTGGAAGTGTTTATACTAGTAAAGGTTGAAAAAAAATTAATTACAGACAATGTAGATATACATACATTACGTAGTTTTTATTATTAAAGGAACATATACATTACTCCTTCTGTAATCCGGCATCTCAGCTCTCCGGCACTCCCAGTAATTCGGCGTATTGTATTAGAGTGCGAGCGGCAGGACAGAACTGGTTAAACAAAACACTGGCACAAAAAGCGATGACTCACGCCCCACGCACTCACTGTATCAGACTGTCACAATCGCGCTGCGTTTAGTGCTTAATCTGTTCAGCGTCTGTCTCTAACAGTCTGCCTGCAACTGTCTGTCTGTAACTGTCTGTCTCTAACTGTCTGTCTGTAACTATCGCTTCGATTTTAGAGAAGTGCTTAGTGTAGGATAGTGGTAGTAGTGTTGTGTTGAAGATGGCATCCATGCATAACAAACGTAAACATAAAACTCTATCATTGTTAGATAAAAATGAAATCCTAAAGCGGCTTGAATAGGGTGAAACGTTAACTAGTGTTGCTAACGAATACGGTGTTGGTCGAGCTACAGTTCATGACATTAGAAAAAACAGTGTTAAAATAAAATCGTTTTTTAGGACGATTGAAAATTTAAAAAGTAAACCACAGACATTGAAAACTGGTGAAAATTCTAAAGTTGACAATAGCCTTTATGCTTGGCTTTTACAAGAACGTGGTAGGCATACGCCAATTTCTGGTAAAATCCTAAGGCTAGGGATTTTGACAAGAAAATTACAAAAAAATAATGATTTCCAAGCCAGCGAGGGAGGTTGCAGAAATTTAAACGACGTTATGGAATTAGACTGTTAAGTACAACGGATGAGAAACTTTCATGTAACAAAAGCGCTGTTGAGCCATATAAAGAAAGGTTCAAACAGGTTATCAAGGAAATGGATTTAACTCCCGACCAAGTTTGCAATTCTGTACGATAAATTGCCAATAAAGGATATTGACAAATATTTTTTGATAACACTTTCGTTCTTAGGTTCAGGTTCAGGTTCGGAGATGTGTCAGCCCAGGACTTTTGTACACGCTGGCATCTTTGAACGACCTGTGTCATCCAGAATATTCGAAATCAACAGTGCTTCCTTCAAGAGCCTGGATAGGAATCCCACCTAAGCGACTGCAAGGCGTGCAGCCGCCTACGGCTGTGGAAGGTTGCCAACTGCATCTGTTAGCCATTTTCGGAAGTGGAATTCCTCACTATAGATGTTATAGATCTCGCCCAAGGCCACTTCCTAAAGTGCTGCTGTCGGGAAGGAAGAATAGATTGTTACGTACACTTTGGGCCAGGAGGCTTGCAGTGTACGACAAGCTGAAATTTTTCCGGCTAGACAGTGGGGGGTAGTGGTCCAATAGCGGCTTGACGAGGGCTGCTGCGACCTAATCTGGAAGAAAATGGTAGTCGAGAGAATTTTTGGGCACCACCTAGTTCTCTATGGCCTGAAAACTGAAGCTAAAAACCAGGAAAATCGCTTCGGATGACCTACATCAAATGTAGAACCAAACAAAAATACTTGCACAACCTAATGCAACCTAACTGTACCAATAATTTAGATACCTCCCGTCAGCTCGATCACTACACCAAACTGTGGCCAATCGCCTGTTAAAAATTAAATGCTGGTCAGATTGAACATTTTGTTACATCGGTAGTTTGGATTTTACCTTTTGCTTTTGATATATTTATATATTATATATATATATATATGAAAAAAATTAGTACACTCTTTAAATCTGATAAACACTTTCTATTAAGAACTTCCAAAATTTGTTCACGATTACATAATCATTACTTTGGAGAAAATTCTACAATTCTTAAATGTGAAACTAACTGTCAAATGAGAAGCTCTCTTACTATTTAGGACGTCTAAGTAATTTCATATCTTAAAATTAGATTGGCTACACAGCCAAGTTTATTACTTTGATAACCCACCAAACGGGCAGATTAAGTAGAATCAAAAGAGTTCAATCATAAAATCAAAACAAAAATAAAGTGTGAATTCGGTACCTGGTTTCTGAGGTGTATTCGTGTAGTGGCCAGCTGACACTTCTCTTATCTCTACTGCTGATGCACTAAGGGTATTTTTGAACTGACATTACACCCGCGTGTACTTCCAGTGAAATATTTCCAATTAAGTACTGAGCTATGCGTAATTCTAGATCGAGACCATGCGGACGTGTTGACCCTCCAAATCCTTCTTTTGATTTATGTGATGCGGATTTCTTTCCAGAAAAAAAATACTGAACTTTCTGCCTCGTTACGGCGCCGGAATTGTACAAGTATCAATTTCAAAATTAAGCAATAACCGAGAGTTGTCTAACTGTACGGCCTATTTTAAATTCTTGACCGCAAGAATAACTTGAATGAAATTGTACTTCGCACCTCACGGAAATCTTTTCGCGAAAGTTATTTAGAAACGCAACCCGCCTGAATGACTTTATCCGAAGCACTCCCTACATCAGAACTATCCGTTTTTAAGAGAAGCATCATAACCCCTTCCATTTATCCAAAAGTAGGAGGACTTCCATAATAATTTAACCTTCGACCCTGCACGTGCAAGTCAAAACCATTTACGACGTAATTTGACCGGGTGTATAATGATGACTCAACTGAATCTCACGAAAAGTTATTTGTTTGATTATACATAAAACCAACATTGCTTTATACAAAGTAGGCGTTAATATAATACGTTGATTATATTGAAATGACAGGATGTTATGACTATATCCTTTAAAATATCTGTGAGAGCCGAAGGGCATGACGTGTGGTTTATTTAATTGGCAGACTTTTGATATGATAATAAAATCCCCGGGCATAAAATTAAAAACAACTTGCACGGTAAAGTACAGAACTTAAATGAATATTACAAGATGTTCGTACAGTGCCTTTTTGAAGTCTAATTGCAAAGCCTCAGCTTGAGCAGTGATAATTTTACCGTAAGTGTTGTTGCTGTCGATCAGGGCTAATTGAGGATGTCTAATGGCTAGCTCCTCGTAGCTGCCGCCGACAACTTAACGTGGTGCTACTATTATGTTCAATTTTCCGCAATCTGCCCTGCAAAAAAGCATATTGGATCTAGTCCTTTTTGCACGTTCGAGTTTAGGCCTCTACGGGTCTTGATGAGGAGGTAGTTGTTTTGGAAGTAGAATGTGTGTTTGGCGAACATTCGGCTGTGTTGTAGGTTGGTTGGCCACTAGGTAAGTCTTTTCCCCGGCTAAACGAGCCTTCCTCCTTCTCTTGCGTTCAGCCCCCACTGATGCGCTTCATCTGTGGGTACTGTTGTTGTCGCTCGCACGGTTCGTCCTTCTCGCCAGATTGGAGCTGCTGTTAATGCTGCTACGTTCATCCATCATCATCTATTATCTAAAATTTTATTGCAAAGACTTACTTCTGCTTTCATCTATTAATTATTAACTTCTCTTTTAGATTTTACGCATTTCCTTTGTTATACCGTTTGTGATATGGTTCTGAAAAATTTTTCTTACTCACTAATCATGTTCATTCTCTAATTTCTAATTCTTTGATCTTGATCTCTTTATCAAGTTTTTAAAACGTAGGTGGCATTTTTCATAAGTTAAGTTGTGACCAGTATTCAACATTTGCTCCTAGATACGCATTGCAGGCTATTATTCTGCTTCGTCACTCAACAGTCACTATTTCCAGGTTGTTTTGATGCATTTTGTGACGTCTAGGTACGTAACAATGTAGCAAAGTAGCAAATTTTTCACTTTAGTTTTCTTATTTTATTATTCATTATTCATTATTATTCGTCAGATATCATTAAAGAAGAAAGGTTATCGGGATAGCAAAGTTTTCTGACTGAACCAAAAGGAGAAGACACCTTTAAAAAGCAAAAATTACAAAATTTACATTACAAGCTCAATCGGTAAAGGACGTAAATATTTTATAATAATGGGAAATTGGAAAGAGGTTCAAATTGTAAGGGTTAATGGATTGTGGGAAGGAATGACAGAGAAGAAGTGGTAATGGGATTTTACACAAAACACACATTGTTAATGCAAATACTCTTTTAGCCGGAAGAAAAGTGAATACCAGGCTAATTACCAGACGCGGAGAGTGGGGGGTATTCGCCTACATACCAAAAAAACAAAGAAAAACACGTCGCCCACGATTATCTATTGACAATAAAAATAAATTAAAATTTCTTGATTCACATGGACAAAGAAAAGTATTAACTTTAAGTTATATTGTAAAGGACAAATTTTATAATGGATCCACGAAGTGCGCATTTCGTAGCTAACAGGTAATAAAACTCATTGGAAAAAAGTAATGTTTAGATTTTCTCAATAGCAAGTGTGTTAAATTAAATGTAAACCAAGTTGTAGTAAGAATTAAAGTAATATAACCAGAAGCACTAGCGAAGCTAGCTTTTAAACATGTATGGTGAACTGGTTTCACATTGTCAACCGCTGATAAATAATAATCCTCGGTGTGCATAAAAGAAAACTAGTCACATACCTTTATGCGTCGGGATGCTTATCTTGCAAGGCGTCGGGGGTGAGCCAGAACAGCAACGCCATATTAGTCAGGACCCGTTCGCCTTGCCACCGTACCTGTAACAGCGGTCTACAGACAAAAGCAGTAGGACTACGTCAACGAACAGTTGGGCCTGAATAAAGAAAGAATCAATTTGGTCTCCAGCTAAAAGCGATACACGCAAGATAACTCCTACTTGTCGAACAAAAAAAATGTGCATCGCTGTAGGAAATATTTCAACGCACAAGCTGCAGAATCAAATTAAAATTTGGTTCAAATAACACGAGTACGAACTGCAATCCTCGTGTTATCAAAGCGCGATTAGCACACTGGAAAACACGCTTTCAACTAATAGTAGGATCCATTATTTTAGCAAGTCTTTAGGTGGGAAACACAAGAAAAAGCAATTATACGTTAGCGGAATATTTAACAAATTAACGGATACCTAAAACAAGGTATTGACTATTTAATTTATCGAATAGATTTTCGTTTTAGAATGAATAGATTTGAAAGAAATGTTAAGATTGCGTGTACTTTTGTAACGAGGTAAAAATACAGGATAAGGTTTTGATAGAAACAGAAGCTAGGTGAATGAAAAACGAATTACTACAAAAAAGGACGTATTTGAATCTGTCGTCTAAAATAAACGTAACAACTTATATCGTTTGTTGTAAATTTTTCTAGCTGTTGGTTTAAAAATAGAATAAAAATAAAACTTATGATCTTAATAACAAACTTTTCACTCACAAAATAAACAATATAATAATTAGAATAAAATTTTTACTCCCTCATCCTCTTCGTCAAGCGACGATTAATAAAATTAACTTTGACTTTGATATATTCTTCATTGAGTTTGAATTTAAAATATTACATTTTGTTTCTGGCTAATAAGAAAAGTGGAAACTTAAGATATTTTAATACTTAGATCTAGTTGAAGAAACGAGTTATTTATGCTGTCCTGATGGCAGCTTACTTAAGGTACATTATTTACATATTAACTAAGCTGATCTAAATCACAGTCTTCGGTCTTCGGTAAATGTCTAAGTGTTGGAGGATCTTGGCAGCCACAGGCTGCTTAACCCTCAGCACATACCTTACATGTGATTTTCCAATGCTACA
Source organism: Platerodrilus igneus (assembly GCA_036346225.1). Taxonomy (NCBI): domain Eukaryota; kingdom Metazoa; phylum Arthropoda; class Insecta; order Coleoptera; family Lycidae; genus Platerodrilus; species Platerodrilus igneus. Next base: position 13,652,223 of record JARFIW010000139.1, on the reverse strand, counting down.
CCCGAAGGTACTACATTGGCAAGGAAGCAGGTTTTTTTTTAGTTGAAAAATTTTGCTGTTTCAAGCAAGGTAAAGATCTTTAACGTGCGTGACAACACTCACACACGGGATTTCCATTTTACCTCTCAACCGAACGAGGACGTATTTTTGTGAAAAATGCTCGCGTAGTAGTTACACACATACCAACTACGCCACGAAGCCGCCCTCTCGTAGTAGTCCGCTGCTGTCTTGATGAGGGTGTCGTGAAGTGCCATTCCATTGAAGGTTTTCGTTGTAGTTGCCTTGATGATTTCCGCAATCGTTGAGATGTTGAGGTCAGAGTGGATTTGGTCGTTTCTTACGTACCAGGGGGCGTCGAGTGCTATGCGGAAGTTTTTCGATTGGACTGTTTAAAACCTTCTAATGCGGTACTCGGCTGCGTAGCCTAACGCTGCCTATGCGTAGGTAAAGGTCGGTCTGTTAATAGTCCTGCAGATTCTAATGTTATTAGCGATGGAGAGCTAGCTTCCTCTGTTGAAGAGCAGATATAGGTTGGCCGTTGTTGAGTTTGACTTTAAAAGTGCTGCTGCGATGTAGGCTCCACAGATGAGTTTTCGGTTGATATTACTTCCAAGTATTTGGTCTGGGTCTTCCATGAGATAGCGTTGTTGAAAATCACGACATTCTTGTCTGGTTGGAACACCTTCCTCTTCGTTAGGAACATAGCGTTACTCTTGTCCAGGTTGACGGTGAACAGCCTTGCTCGGAGCCATTTCTCCATGGTGGCGACGGCCTCCTGAACTTTTCTTGTCACTGGCCACGGGGCTAATGACATGGTGGCTACCACGGTATAATCGACGTGGAGGTAGGTGAGTGTCACAGGTCTTCGGCACATCGCTAATGAAGAACGAGTAGAATAGCGGTGAGAAGGCAAGCCCTGAGGTACGCCGGCTTCTATCTGTCGGACTGAGGAACGGGAGTTGCCTATCTTGACTTGGAATCTTTTTGCGCCAGAAGCGACGCAATGAGTTTTGCCAGACTTTGGTGGATGTCTAACAATAGCAGTTGGTAGCGCAATCGCTATTATCGCACTCGGTTGAAGGCGTTGAAAACATCACGAAAGATATGACACCGATCAACGGTTTCCTGTTGAATCCATCGGCGACGAGCTCTACGAGACGCAGGATCTGATAGACGGACTAATAAAAATAAGTCTGAGTACTATTTATCTATCCACTTCGAAATGTGCAATTTCTTACCAGTTTGAACAACTATTTCTTAACTTTTCATTTCTAGGTAATAAAAATTTGTCTCCTGGTTAATGTATTACCTTTAAGTAGAACATTTGAGAATGCAATTTGTTGTGCTTCTTTGAGTGGGAACGGTGTTATGCAAGGGCACAATATCCGTTGGAACAACATTGAACTATCAAATTAGTTATTACATAAAGTTTCTGTTAAAATATTGTACGCATTTATGTGGCAAACTTTGTAAATTTTAACGTTATATGGTAATACACACTTTTCATTTCTAAGAATTTCTCCTTAGCAACCTACTGCTATTACATGTATTCATATTAAGTACACAATTGGCTTTGTGCACTACTTAGCCGTTTCTTTAACACTATTTAAGAAATAATTGCGTCAGAACGATTCAGGTAACGCTGCAAATTGCTTAATGTTGAAATAATTAACAATAAAAAACGTCTAGCTAAATTTAGTTTATCTCTTTCGCGATTATGTAACTATCGCGGCTTGTTAAACGAATGATGTTTATAATATAAAGGATAAATAATTGATAAATCACTATACAAAATCATACTTACTTCTGTATGAAATGTTTTATCAGTTGTCTTTAACAGGACCTTCATAAAAGAGTTCAACTTTAAAGAGTAATATACGGTTGAATGATAGTGTTTCAGCAAAAATGTCAGAACTACATGCATCTCATGTATTTATGTTAGTTGTCTACATGTGTGTCATTATTTATGATCAATTTTTTGTACCAAATGAAATTTTAGAAAAATTGGGATTTGAAATAGATCGATCTTATTACCTAACTCACTGGAATTTGGTGAGTTATTGTTATTTTTTATAAATTAGCTATGCGCTGTAAACAAATCACAAATCGCATATACCGCCCTCGCATTTAATCATTCCAAAGATGATATTATGTCGGATCTAAAAAAATTTTAGCAAAGAAATTTATAATAAATCAAGATAGTCATGGATATCAGTGACCACATGTCGTCTACAAAAATTTGCGATTTTGATTTGGTTTCAGGTGCTCCAAGATGCTTTAGATATAGCCCATTCGGTTTAACTTTAGAGTGACGTCAAATGTAGTAACGAAGTGCAGGTCCGCGCCTAACGAGTGGCCATTTCGTGCCCCGCACGAAGGCGCCGTAATAATAAGGGGCGTCAAAAAGACATAAAAGTTATTATTCATATTTAGAACATTTCATAATCTTAAATAAATACATTGTTGATAACAAATACAGTGAATGGTCGTGGTTTCAGTGAAAATTTAAAGCTAAACCATAACTATAGGTAGGTACTTAACAAACAAGGAATATTTGTCCTTCATCTTTCAATGCTGTAATCCTATAGTCCAATTCCTATACCCTATACAATATTGAAAATGAAAATAGATAAGCCATCCGCTCATCCGGTTTACAGAACTGTAAATGTCTATTGTTTATTGTTTTGAAAGAAAGGAAATAAGCTGTTGTTCGTATCCTACAATGAACAAACCGTAAACAGTAGGGATATGGGTGATGTTGTGACATGCCAAAATTCGGCAATTGTCATTGTTATAATGTGTAAATAAATTCCCGCGAATATTTTTAAATGAATTTGTCAATTTTCGTCGTCCCCAAGTCGCGCCTGCGCGGAGGGAATGGCGCAAGTGCGCGCGGTGTGATGAGACGTCATTAAGCTACGAGACCTCAAGCCAAGAATATCTACCGGGGTTGTGTTGGTGTCTTTTCTCTTTTTAGAATGTAGGTTCCCTCCTACCTTATCTTACCTTATCGTTCCTGATACCTGGTTGTTCCTATCATTCCGCTACGAGGGGAAAAGAAGATGGACGGATAAAAATTGAAGTCAATAATGGCGTAGCCTACCAACACAAAAACAACAAGGATCCTAAGATGTTAAGAAATACAAGTGAGTACCCGTTTTATTTATATTGTGCTTGAACTTTGACCATTGTATCATTTTTGAAGGTGTTTGGTATTTGATACAAATGGTGCGTAATTAATTTACCGCGTAATTATACGTTATATTATACAATTGCGCAATAATATGAAACGCAGGAAACCGTAATAATGGCGCCCAGTACACATGTTGTTGATATTAACATCATCAATAATTAACCCTTAATTTAACATGTAAGAAATAGCTTTGAAAATTGTTTTCTAGGAAAAGGTTTTTCACTCATGTAATGTAATAAAAATAAATTTTTTCAAAATTTTTAGTAGCTTTTGAGAAGAAAGTGCAATTTGGCAACATCGAATCTAGTAACCTTTTATCTTATGCCGTGGTGACATTTAAGGGACCTTGTAATGTCAATCTAAATTATTAAGACTGCCATTTTTGAATAGTGTTTGTTTACTTTTTATGTATGTTATTTCAAACTTAGTTAATTGGCATTTTTCCTTTACAAAAACAGTGTATTTATATTTCAACTTTGTTACATAATTTCCTAACCTAATTTGGGATATATATATATATATATATATATATATATATATATATATATATTGCCGTGTATCCTAAACTTAATCGAGCCTCCCGAATTGGGCGTCAAATTTAATGCCGTGGATCTCGGGTAAGCAATTACAATACAAAAATATATTCAAAAATTTTATAAATTTTTCATATTCGACAATAAACAAAATTTTCAAAAATTACCTAATCAAAAAAAATTATCCTTACCCGTTTTCCCTTCCTCCTCAGTTGAACGGCCTTCTTCAACTGCTTCCGTCTAGCTCATTCGGATCTCCTCTTGGGTACCTAAATTCACTCGCATATTCTCAATCATACACACACTTTAGCAATAAAACCTCAAATACAATCAACATACAAGCTTTTATTTATAACTATTTACACAAGAAATGCAATAATGTCCATATACCATTAATCCCGTTACACTTCAGAAAAACCTTATCCAGTATTTCATTTTTAAATCATTAAACACAGAAATTATACACGGAGTAAATGGGCCTTGAATAATACCTTCGCTAAAATCCTTCTTTATAATTTATTTATTCATTTTACTCTAAATAAACTCTGGGGTAGGATGAGCTCAGAATACCCAGTAATTATGCATTTGCATACTTTTAAAACAAATAACAAAACAAAGCCATGTACTCTTTACAAAAAAAATTATGTTCTGATGGAACGTTTAAAAGCTTTATAGAAACCTTCAACTTTTCAGTTAACTACCATAATAAAGTTTTACACTTATTACGTTCAATACGTTATTATACACACTACCTTGAAATTTCACTCTAGTATTCTCCCAATATTCACAGTTTAAAAAGTCCAAATTCAAATTGTTACCTGGAAAGTTTATAGTAGATCTCTGCTTTGAGGATGATGTCTATTTCTTCTGGGCATTTAATGGTGTCGTTTCTAGCGGTTACTAGAAAAACTCCATCTCAATTGAACTGCAAACGCGGCCTCCCTTGTGTAACCAATTCCAAATTCCATTTAAATTATTTCTTCTTTAATTTTAATGCTTTGAACCACGTTATTTAAAGCGCGACACAAGTTGTTTATAATTGAAGATGATATCTCTATTAAAAATAATTTCGGCACACTTAACCGCGTATTTAATTACGAGACTATCACCTTATAATAAATTAAATTGATTTTGTAATACTTACAACTCGTGTTATTGCGATATGTTCTTTTGAGCGCTCGAAAACTTAAGGGCCCCTACCACGATCTCTAAAATCATTTATACTCTTAGACCGCCACCTCCTGGCTGCCTTTCATCCGAAATCCACTTGTCTACAACAACACGTTCTCGCAAATTTGCACTCAACACCATTTTCACTCCACGAATTTTAATACCTCGTTATTTAATTTCCAGAATAATACGCTACATTAAGCTCTTGTTCGTTTCAAACTAGACTAAACATTTCAACCAATCGTAGACCTAGTGACGCTTCACAAATCCTCCTTTCCTATTGTTGTTTTATGTTTACGCGTTTTATCCGTCCCTTTCTACCCTGTTCTGAGTGGTACAAATCGATATTCTTTACTATCGGCTATCTAAACCCACGTAGACTGGCGACGTGACTTTTAAATCAAGCGTTTTGTATTTCTAACTAAAACATTCACCCGTTCCCAATATACGTAGAATTTGTATGTTTATCTGCTCGAATTTATTAGAACGTGACATTTAAAAGTTTGTAGGTGTGCGCTCCTAATGAACGTTTTAAATACAATTCTCCGAACTTCGTTTCATGGTATTTTACCCTCCTTTTAGGCGTTTGTTACCAACGCGTTTCACCTTGGGTTTTTACAGGTTGTTATGCTTATTATATATCACTAGTTGTTCAATTGACTCTAATTAAATTAATAATGAATGGCATTGACTTCTACCATTTAATTTTTAGCAAAGCTATTAAATATTAATGATTATTTGTACAATCTGATTAATACCCGTTACTTAAAAATTGAATTAATTAATATAAATTTCGCACGTAATTTCTATTTGTTTCTTTATACAGGGTGTTTTGAAATTGCTGCGTTTATTTTTATTTTTAACAATATAAAAACCACTATAATATATATATATATATATATATATATATATATATATATATATATATTATTATACCTTTAATGTGTTTAATAATTATCTTAACCTCACTTGTGAGTGAACAAAAATGTGTTTCCTTGGATTTAAATAATTCCTCCTGTAAGTATTCTTAGTCATAGATAAAAAGCATTATTTACCATTTATTATGATTAAAAAATTCCTTAAAATCACATCATATTTGGTTAAATAATTATTTTGAACCTAAAATTCCTCTAGATTATTGAAAGATTGTTTTTAGTTTTAAATTTTAGTTAACTATCATTTTATCTTTGGTGTTCCTCAGATTATTCTCTGTGATAATGGGGCGCAATTTATCTCAAAAATTTTTCAAAATTTCGTTAAGAATTATAAAGTACAAAAAATTTGGTCTAACGCAAAATACCATTCCCAGGTAAACCCTACCAAAAGAGTAAGTCGTGTCTTAATCACTGCTATCTTTTCATATATCGACTCAGACCACACTAGGTGGAATGAAAAAATCTTTAAAATCGCTCAAGCGTTGCGTACCTCTAAACATGAAGCAACCCAATTCACTCCCCCATTTCTTGTTTTTTGAAAATATACGCCAATTGATGCTAGTTATTACAGTTCAGTTCCTGATGATACTAACGTAATTGAATTTGACGAAGACCGACAATCATTACCTTCTATCTATAATGGCGTTAGAAAAAATTTATTAAAAGCTTACGAAAAGAGTAAGGATCACTACAATCTGCGAAAACGAGATATTTCCTTTGCTTTAGGTGAACAGGTCTGAAAAAAGGATTATGTCTTATCTGATGCTACGAAAAATTCTGTTCGATATTAGCCCCAAAATTCATTTTATGTAAGGTCACTTGTGTTGTTAGTCCACTTATCTACGAACTCCAAAACACCGAAGGAAAACGTCAAGGAAGGTGGCATATCAAAGACCTTAAACTATTCTCTGTTGACCCGAATGCTAATTAATTTTTCACGTTTCATTTCTTTAACGGTTTACCTAATGTTTTTGTCCCGGCTATGAATTAGTCAACTTTATTCAGCCATTTTTTTTCTCATATAACATTTACCATCTACACTTTTGGCTTATTTACCTTAAATTAGGTATCTTTTTGCTGGCCGTTAATTTTCCCTTGAATTTATTGCTAGCCATATATCTGTTTATTATCTAGGTTTTCCAATATAACTCTGTCGCTTCATCTAATCAATCCTGGCACCTTTTCTCCACCATATTATTTTGTTTTTAGCATCTATCTTACGTTGTTTAATTTTGTGGTGATTATCGTAACTTTGGTTGCAATAATTCATTGAATTTTTATGATTGGTTTTAGCTGATGTTGTGTGGATACTTTTTTTCTTTAAACTCCCATAGGAGCCGCGGCCTATGCCTTTGTAAGAAATAGTCCATATTCGTAGTTGCAAAAAACTAGGAGTTCTATTCTATGCGTTCTTCTGCTGAACTATTGTAGTCGCTCACTTTATCCTATATCATTACTTGTTTTTTCTTCTACTAAGTTATCAGAACATATAAACATTTTTTTGTTGTTTTTTATTGAACTTTGTGGTGAGGTGCTATAGCTTTTTACTGATATCTAATAGAATTCTCGGTTGTTTTTAGGATATTGGTACAGTACGTTTGTATTTAACTGCTTATAGCTAGGCATTCTTGTATGTTTATGGCGTTAGCGTTTCTAAAAATTACCTTGAAACAGTTGGTTTTTTGTGTGAAAGTATCTGCAGTGATACTTTTAAGTTGTTTCAACTTTTTGTTTGATCTTCTTACCGTAGTGGATGCACTCGTTAGGAAGTTGATCATACTAGCTCTCATCAGGATGTAACATTATTTTGTAATGTCAACGAATAAACAAATCAATTAATTAATATTCAGTAACTTGCATAAAGTATAGACAAAAATTCCCACAATAAATTACCTCATTTTAGTTAGGCTCCTTTATAATAAAAGACCAGCTTTACAAATAGCTTCAGGCTACTAAATTCCAGCGGCAGGTCATCATTTAAAGCTCTAGACCCTCGTAAATCAAACACAATAAACCTCTTAAAAGTTTAGGTCGGTTACAGACTGACAAATCCGATAAAATTAAAATGTAATAGTACCTTTTAGCTAAATAAAGGAAACCAATTTCAGTTTGAAAAGCTTAACCTTCTTAATACTTTCGTTGATTGACAGCGAGTTATACAAAACGAAATATTATAAATAGCGCAAAACTATTTCCAATTTAATTTGTTCAAATATTACAAGTAATTTTAATCCATTGTATTTAAAATCAATTTCGGCTCAAGTAGGTTAGCCGGTCTTTGTTAATGGCAGACTACTGTCGCCATAGATAGGTTCCACATTGCAATAATTAAGTAATTCGTAGAAGGTAAAATATAATTTAAACCCTTGGGAAAATAATTGCTCCCGTGACTCTCATCTAAAAAGGGGTTGGATTTGGTTTCTGAAATCTTGTTTCGTGGGAGGTTCTGTTCAGTTATTGGATAACAGAAAATGACGTACATAATAATTAGGGTAGGAATTAGTCTATATAATTGAAGGCTTTAGCCAAAGACGGGGAGTTTTTCCAATGGGGCCGTCCGTGCTCAAGAAGTAGAGAGAAACGTAGTTCGTGGGTAGCGTTTCCGGTATCACAGATATAATATTTCACTTCGTATCACGATATTAAAAATTGGAAAGGAGCGATAACTCTTCCAGTTTCGCAAGGGTTATGCCCATATGTTCGCAGATTTATAGTGATGCAAGATAAATATTAAAAAGCTTGTAGGTGTGTGACGCATAAGTAAGTGATATTGTCAAGATTCTGCCGGGTTCGTGGGCCAGTCAATTCTTTAAAAATTATCAACAGAAGCAACAAACGAGATTCTCTTCCCAAATTTAAGAACTGCTCTACGTTGGAAAACAAACCCTCAAACATTTTATGGTTAAGTAGCATGACCAATTTTTAGTTAGTTTGTTTGTTAGGACGTTTTGGCCATAAACCGTAGGATTAATTTAGTGTACGATTTATAATATAAGTTTCTTTCATATACAAGTGTTTGATAACTACTTATGTAATCAAAATTTTCATAAATTCCATAGTCACCTATTCACTTAAATTCCTAAATCAATGAATGTAAGAGGTTCACGTTTATTGCTCTGTGAATTAAATATTTTGTTTGCCGTTGGTTAAGTCAATAGTATTTTTTTTATTGTTTTATCATGGAAGTTTTATAAGTAGTAAAAAGTGAGGAATTGATTAAAAGAAACAATTGTCCTCCTTGGGATGACAAGTCTCCCAAGGTTTTGTACAAACATTTGGACATTCTCGACTTGTCTGGCGCCCTTGGCAATTGTCATTAAGCCACAATATTTTATGAAAGGTAAGTGCCAAATCTTTTGTAGTATATTATAAATTAATTTAACCCTTTTTTCAAAATTTTAACCCTCTATATGATTCACGACCTTCCGCTAGCTAGTGCCGCTGACCCCCCTTTAATTCTTGTTTTACAGGCCGCCCCCATTTAATAATTTTGCATACGTAGTAGCTTTTCCGCCTGTAACAAGGAGTCTAGTAATTTTTTAACTTATTATGTGTCTTAACTTGTTTGACTAACGTAGCAGGTGGTCCTTCTGACCGATCTGTGCTTAACAGGGACAACTCTCTACCTTCTCTCGGACACTTGTCCAAAAACTCAACTTTTTCTTATCCTGCTGTCTCCATTTCTGCTTTACCTTTCATTCGGTAGACCTGTTCTTGTCCCGGAACACCCGTCTACCAAATAAGAGTGATTTTTTCCTCACTCCGGGCTACTGACCACATTGGTTGGTTGAGTAGTGCTTTTCTATCCAGCTTTTTCGATCGCTTTTGTTCAATGCGAGCCCTTCTTCTATTCTCTTCTACCTGGAAGTGTCACTAGTACATTCCAAAATACCTACTTCCTTCTTTTTACCTTTCCTATATCTCTATTGCCTTTTCATTTCCGTTAGTCACCGTGTGGTTGCGCGGGGAGTTTTCACAGACAACCGGACTACGTCTCTAGGAATCTTTCGTGAGGTCATGCGGTGCCGCTGTCAGCCGCACGTTGGCCGCTAACAGCGCTTGTATGTATGAGTGTGCGAATGTGTGAGTGTATGTAGAGATATGTGTGGATATCTTATCGATATCACTCAACGCCTGGTGCAGGAATGCACCCACATGCCGTTTTTCCGGTCTCTCTTTTAGGATGTATGAGTATTTACCTAATTAACGGCTTCAAGAAGTCACTCTCTCTTGTATCTTTCTGATGGATGACAAAACGGCTTGGTGAGCTGGGGAATTCTACGCTATATCTTTAATGTATATAGTCGTAGCGTGCGTTAGCGTGCTGGGACGTTTCGGATCCATCTATTGTCATCAAGTTTTATCTTAATATCTTAATCGTACCTATTATCTTTGAAAATAACTTGAGACTTTTCCTTGCCTTCTTTTGTTTTCCTAACGTTTGGTATTTATGATCAGACGTAGGGAATTTTTTTGAGTATTGAGTGAAGAAGCTAACCTGATGGGAACAATGTAATTTTTTAGGTTAGAAATGTAAGAAATTACTAAGATGGTACTGTTGGTAAATTTGTTAATCCACAACCATGTCATTAAAAAGTTTTGATGTGTATTGTTTATTAAGCCAGAGTACCAATACATAAAATTTTTCTAAAATGTATAGTAACTTGCTCTCTTGGGCATTTTGAAATTTGGGCATTTTCTTGTCATAGAATACGATGCTTATGTGCGTGTGCACTTAAAAACTGTAATGTTAGCGTTAGTTATTGTATATATGTTAGGCGACTTGTCGCATTTGTTTTAATTATAATGGCGTTTCGTGCACTCCGACAAATTTGTGCTGTCAATTATAACTGTGCCACATCAAAGACTCGTGTGTGCATTTATAGATGTAGTTCGATAAATTTGGGGCTACACATTTCGTTTCCTGGTTACTCGTAAGACGCGTTATCGTTGAAAAACCAGGTGGCGCCTAAAATAAATATTTACCAGAATGTAAGTTAGTTATATGTAAGTTAGTCAGACTTTAGATTTTAAGTTTTTACCGTGCTAACAGTCATTTTCTTTTTTTAAGATTTTTTTTCTTTTATGGCTTTGTCGCAATTGTTACATGCCAAAATTTGGCAATGTACATTGTTATAATCTGTAAATAAATTCTCGCGAATACTTTTAAATGAACTTGTCAATTTCCGTCGTCCCCGAGTCGCGCCTCCGCGGAGGGAACGCCGCAAGTGCGCGCGGTGTGATGAGACCTCAAGCCAAGAACATCTACCGGGGTTGTGTTGGTGTCTTTTCTCTTTTTAAGGTGTAGGTTTTCTCCTACCTTATCTTGCTTTATCGTTCTTGATACCTGGTTGTTCCTATCATTCCGCTATGAGGGGAAAACAGGATAGATGGATAAAAAATTGGAGTCAATAATGGCGTAGCCTACCCACACAAAAACAACATGGATCCTGAGATGTTAAGAAATACAAGTGAATACCCGTTTTATTTATATTGTGCTTGAACCTTGGTATTTGATACAAATGGTGCCTAATTTGCGGCGTAATTATACGTTATATTAAACAATTGCGCAATAATATTAAACGGGGAAACCGTAGTAATGTGGACTTATTTCAGTACCGTTACTTTGGATATTATTTTTTGATTACGTTCTCTAACGCTTCAATGCTTTTTAAGGAACTAATGCTTTTGGAACGACTGTCCGTAAAACTTGTTTTGTTTTGAACTGAAGAGAGTTTTTAAAGTTATGCAAGTGCAGGTTATCACTATGTAACATTTGTTACATGCCAAAATGGCGTGTAGCATGTACTAGTTTTAGTTATAATTTATAAGGTAATTCCCGAGTACTTTTTTTAATTAAAAATGTCCATTTACGTCGTCCCTGAGTCGCGCCTGCGCAGAGTGAATAGCGGAGTGCGCGCGTGGTGTTAAAAGACTCCATTAAGTTACGAGCCCTTGACGAAGCAACATCTATCTGTGCCGTGTGTCTTTTCTTTTTAGGGATGTAGGTTCCTTTATATCTTGCCTTGTGTCGTTCCTCTGCCTGGCGTTCCTTCATCCTCTATGGGTGCAGTAAAAGGAAAGACGGAGGAAAATCTGAATCAACAAGGCGTGAATTGAACCCATCCTGCAAAAACATCGCGTGGGACCCTGAGAATGTAAGTAGTTTATTTTGATTTAAATTGTGCTTGTAAATTGACCTAAAAAGCGGTTGCATCACTTTTAAAACATGTGGCGTATAAGTTACAATTGGCGGGAATTATATCGCGAGTATAACACTTGCGCTGTATAATGAATGTCCGACTGTAACACGTTCCACGTTTGACACTTTTATAGTTTAGCTCAATTTAGAATACAATGTTAGAATGAAATGAAACTACAGTTGCCTATAATACTTACTACAACTAATGACCGTAGTTAAATAAAATTTGTAAATGTTTAACATGGAGAGACATTTTTTTTATTTGTTTTATTTCTACGTATATGAGCAACTTAAATGTATTTAATTTAAATAACGGAGATTCAGTCACTTGTTACAATTTAAAAACAATAATTGTTCTATTTTATTTGTACTTAAGCAGTAAACCATTTTATTCACTGCATGCTTAGCTAAGAGCCAAATATTGTTTGGATTATCTGTTTTTATGAGTATTATACAAAAGGAGAAATCGGGGACTAATTGGATTCAAGAGATAATTATGTTTCCGGCGAGGAACCGTTTTTCCCATAACTAATAAATAAATAGATAAAGATTCCATTTCAGATACAATTATTCACAGTATGATGTTACGTACCAAAGTGGTACTAAACATTGTTTTAGTTTAATTTTGATGTGCGGAAGTTTCGCGTCATAAATTCAAAAGACTCGGTGCGCGTATCTCCGTCACGTCAAAAGTGGGTTGGACGAATAATTCAGATATTTTAGCTAGAGTTTTTGTAACACCAAGGTGCGTAGCTATGGGATCATCGTGACATAATTTAAGCACCTCACTACGGTTAGCGGTAGGCACGACAAGTTTCCATTCAGGAATATTAGATATTTTATGTGGAGAAGAACATACAAATTTATATAGTCTATTATTAGTTACGCGAAAGGTAGGAAATTTATCGGGATTGTCAGAAACTTTTTCAATCATATTAAGATACCAGGTATCAGGAATTAAATCATCACGAGATAAGGCATCAGGTACGATGTTTAATTTGCCAGGCCTATGCCTAACATCAAAAGTGAATTGAGAGATACGCAAGTTCCATCTTGCCAAACGACCTGCGGGTTGTTTTAAGTTATTAAGCCAAGTGAGAGCAGCACAATCAGTGATTACGGTAAAATGTGTATTTTCAACCTATCCTCTAAATTTCTCGATGCCAAAGATAACGCCCAATAATTCTCGTTCGGTAGCTGAATATTTTTGTTCGGCAGAAGTTAAGGCGCGACTTGCATAAGCGATTGGATGTTCTAAACCATTGCTCACCTGGAACAACATTGCACCTAAACCAGTAAGCGAGGCATCGGTTTGTATATAAAACTTTTCATCGAAATTGGGTGAAATTAAGATAGGTGCTGAAGTGATTAACGTTTTAATTTGTTCGAAAGCCTGTTGAGATTCTAAATTCTACTCGATAGTTTGGGATTTCTTTCTATTTTTAATTAAAGCGGTAATGGGTGCAGATATAGTTGAAAGGTTGGGTAGAAAGATGCGATAGTAGCTAATCATTCCAATTAAACGTTTGATTTCGGTAACAGTTTTAGGTGTTTTGAATTTAGTAATAGCATCGACTTTAGCAGGATCTGCTCGTAGGCCAGTTCCATCCATAATAAAACCAAGAAATGTAAGGGATGAACAACAAAATTAACACTTTTCCCAGTTTATCTTAAAACCTGCTGCGTTTAAGCGTTCTGCAACCTCATTTGATGTGGCGATATGTTCATCAAAGGAACTTGAGATAACTAAAATATCATCCAAAAATACAAAGGCACGTTCCTGATGTAAGATAGGACCTAACGTTTGATCCATAGTACGTTGTAGGGTTTGTGGTGCGTTACAGAGACCAAATGGCAAAAAATTATACTCGAAAAGACCTCGGCCTGGAACACAAAAAGCAGTTTTTTGACGAGAAGATAGGTCGAGAGGTATCTGATAAAAAGCTTGTCTAAGATCGATAGATGAGATAAATTTTGCGTTTCGAAGCCGGCTTAAAATAGAGTCAGTTCTAGGTAGAGGGTAAGTATCAGAAACAGTCACGGAATTCAACTTTCTGCCATCAAAACAAACACGCCATTCGTCATTCTTTTTACGAACCAATAATACGGGAGACGTCCAGGGTGAATTTGAAGGAGAGATAACACCAGATTCTAACATTTTATCTATTTCAGCATGCAAATGCTTTTGTAATGCAGGCGATAAGGGATATTGACGTTGCTTAAAAGGGAGGGCATCACCTGTAGAGATGACATGTGTTGCAGTAGTAACGCAACCAAGTTCAGAGGTATTAAGTTTACGAAATTTGTCGATTGTAGAGTTAAGAATTACATTTTGGGAATCAGTAAGAGAAATTTTGTTAGATATTCCTGTAAACGCACAGGAATTTGTTTTAAGAGAAGTTTGCCATGAAAAATCCTGGAAATAAAGCGACAGATTAAAAAGTTTACAGAAATTCACACCTAGTAGAAAAGGATTAGCTAATACAGGGACAATCAAAAATGAAACGTCACGTTCAAGTGATTCTACTCGAATTTTTAATTTAAGGAAACCCGTTACATATATTTGATTATCGTCAGCTAAATTTGTGGAAGTTTTTTCGGGAATAATTTGAATTTTAATATTTTGTTCAGATAATTGCTGTAGACCTTCGTTGTTTATAAGGGAGCATGAGGAACCTGTGTCCAATAAAGCAATTACATTTAAGGAATCAATCGAGATGGATAAGTGTGGACGATTATCAAAGGGTTTCTTAACAAGTTGTAAAGCGGCAGACTTTTTATGGTAAAAGGAATTGACAGTTTGTAGCCAATTAGACCACTCGGATGGCGTAGTATAACATAATTCTTCTAATAAAGGTAAGGCATTTTGTACATTGACAGTAGCCATATTATTGTTACATAAATTTAATAACGGTACAGCGTTAGAGGTAGTTTTATGGTTTAAATTTATTGACGTCTGGGTCCGTTGAATGATTGGTGTTGAGGACGATTTTGATTCCTTGAGATATTCACGCCCTGAGTTGGAATATCTCGACGAGAGTTTCCCGATACGATAGGATTACAGTTCGTGCAGTTAGATTTATAGATATTTGCGCGACCACAACCATAACAAAAAATATTTTTGGGGTATGTGCAGACATTATAGTTATGTCCACTTCTCTTACAGTTCCAACAGATAAGCGAGTTATTTGTTACGGTAGAAAGAACATTAAAGTTAGATACTTTATGGGAAGCTCAAACTTGCCAAGCTAAATCGGGTTCTAAAAGGCCAAATTGTTTTTCTGGGGGAAAACGGTATTTATCAATTCTTAACTTTACTTCCTGAGGAGAACGACATAAATCTTTAAAGTGGGCTAAGGAAGAAATGTGTTGTAAGGCCAGACGTTCAGAGAAATAAGGATTTAAATTTCTAAGTAACTGATCGATAATTTCAGATTCTGAAGGTTTATTATCGAGTCTACTATATAAGGCTTCTAATGAGGTAATGAAGGAAACAACATTTTCGTCAGGTCCTTGGGTTCGATTTCGTATCTCGTTGCAAAGGTCGGTAATATAACCATGCGGAAGAAAATCTCGTTTTAAGCACGCAACTAACTCCTCCCAGGTAGAAATTTGATCTCGAATGTTTCGGTACCAAATTAACGCGGAGTCGGAAAACAATTCACCTGCTGAAACAAATAAATCCTGATCGGTACACTGCCGAGAAATTTTAAAATCATTAATTCTGTCAAGGAAAGACAATAAAGGACTTTCGGTCGAACCCTTGAACCCCATTTGTAAACAGGTATGGATTTTCCTACTGGTTGAGCTTGGACAAGTACGAGATTTGATAACGGTAGCGATATATCTATGTCTGCGTTTGGATTGAGTCTCTCAAGAACAATCCCTTCAAGTAATAATAGGACGTTTATTTAGCTAGGTTCGCTTATTCATCGTCATATAAGGACAATAATTCTATACGCTGTTTAACATGAGTTATTCTCGAAACTAAGCGCCTTAGCTCGATATCACTGAGGCTAGGATCTATTCTATTTATTATACCAGTTATATCGTCTAAAGACAACTTAATTTCAGATACGTTATGAGGCCAATCGGAAACGATTTTTTTAAAAATGGGTATGCCTTTCATTTCCTGGGCTAAAATGGCTCTAAGTTGTGATCGTCTATCATTTTGATTAGGGGCAGGGGTAATATTTCTACACTCAATCTCGTAAATGAGCTCGAGCTCGACTTAAGATGTGAAATATTCATCTTGGATTTATATTTAAGACACGATATATATGAGATATACAATACTGAGGTAATTCAAAAGGTAATAAACGGTACAGCTACTTCAAGTCAGTACGGTAAAAATATTTAAGGGTAAAACTTCCTATAAAAGGCATTCATAAGGTGTAATATTCAAATTTAATCACGCTAAGTATCCAAAACACTGAAGAAACACGTTTAGAACTGTACGAGGGCAAGGTTAGTGTTTAATAAAAGGAATATGTCATTGATAAACTACAAAAAGACACTCCAAATTATAAAGAGGTAGATAATGTGTTATTTAACAAACACAACAAGATCCCGTTAGTCTAGCGTTTTTTAAAAAAAGGTATTTTAAGGCTCAAATCGTTACGTTATATGGTTTTAAACACAAAGTTTCTTGTAAAGGTAATTCGAATATCATTAATTAAACAGGTAAATCACTAAGACGCTTTTTAAAATGTAAACACACAAGACAATATTGATTTATGGTTTCAAAACAATTTTTTAAAGTCGAAAAAACAAACAAGGGTTATATTTTAATTTAATATAAAGTAGATAATTTCATAGTAAACCGTGTTTAAGACATGAAAATATTTGAATGCTTATTTATTTATATGTGTACTCACGTGTAAAAAGTAGGGTTAAGGGATTGATTCTTCCTAAAAACTTATTTGCATCTAAAAAGAAACTAATCACTCAACAATATAACTGAAGTTAACAAACAGATCCCACATTCAAAATTGGAAAAACATTATATTAAAACACATTTTATAATTAACAGCTATATTTTAATTTCAAAATGGCGGTATTCACCTTTACTTACCATAGCAACTAGTTTTGACATCTAAGGAATGGGGTGTGTTTCAAAACACGAACATAAAATTCAAGGTTAACAGATATTAAATAATTGATTTTTTTTGAAAAAGCTATAAATAACATTAGGTAATACATTGTATGTTTATAAAGGAAGTTATTACAATCTAAAACAAAGGAAAAAACCTCACACGTTAAAGGCGCCAAATTCTTACGGTTTAAGGTTCAAATTCTTACACTTAAAAGTTCATAATTGCACAATTTAAAGGTTTATAATAGCAATCGCGCAAGCGCGGAAAAAGCGACGCCACGGCAGGTGGTAGCTCCAAGCTTACACAAGCTTTAGCGCGCCCATCTGACAATGACGTCACCAATGCACAAATTTAATACGCCATTATCGGAAAATATAAATTTAAGACAATAGTTTATAACGGCGAACAAATTAAGCAATTAGAGTACTTATATAAGAAATCCGACGTCCGGCGGGGTTGAGTTAAAGTTGGCTTCTGTTGAAGTCCATCAGGGCTACTGATGGCCCTTTTAAGGCAATTAACGGAGGGTACGCCTAACGTACATCCAAAAGGCTTCGACGGGATCTCAGGGCTCCACTCCGGAGTGATTAAAGATGGTGCACCGGCGTGGAATGCGGTTCGGCCAACGGCTACAAATTACCTCTACCTATGTAGGGAAAGACAGGAACAGGTATAAGGGCGACAAACAAAGATCATCAGGCAAGGATATTTACATAAATAAAGATAAGGTACGATACGATACCTGACCAAACCGCTCTTCACGAAGATCCAAGGAAAAAAGCCACATTACAGAGTCTCACGGAAACACTTCTCCCACTTTTTGTCCTTTCACGCGTCGGCGCGAAATTATTCGTCCAACCCACTTTTGACGTGACGGAAATACGCGCACCGAGTCTTTTGAATTTATGGCGCGAAACTTCCGCACATCAAAATTAAACTAAAACAATGTTTAGTGCCACTTTGGCACGTAACAATGAATATGAGTTACTAGTGTTCTTCGCGAACAGCACAATAGTCTCTCAACCAAATTTAGTATTTACACAAAAGCAATTAGTTATATGAGTGACGTGCAACTATAAGTAGTGGAAGACACAAACAACCATTCTGCATTTTGTTAATCTTATCCCACCCTACCTGTAGTAGTACAGTAAGTGCTGAACATATACGAGTGGTGTTCTATTATTATAAGTATTACATTTTTGGAAAGTGAATTTTTATTAACACAAATTTGAATAACTTGTCTGCTTTCTCCAAGTGGGCAAAGACACATAAGTATAGATAGATAAATAGATAAATTAGTTTATTTATGTGGACTATACCTTGTTACGTGCCAATTTGGCACTAAACATTTTTTAGTTTAGTCTTACTGTGAGTCAGTTTGCGCCATAAATTCAAAAAACTTGGCATGTATTTCCGTCACGTCAGAGTGCGTTTGCGCCAGATCGCGCGGACGCGAGTGGCGGGAGAACAAAAGTGGGGAAGTTTCCGGGAGACGCTAAAACGTGGCTTTTTTCCTTTGAACTTCGAGAGGAGTGGTCGTGCCTGGTATCGTATCGTACCGTATCTTTATCTTATTATGTAGATTTCCTTGCCTTGATTATTTGTTCCCTATAAAACCTGATCCTGCCGCTCTCTACATATTAGGTAGAAGATAATTTGAAACGACCTGCAGCAGTCCACGACCTTAGAACGAACCGGAGTTCATGCCTCGCTAGCAGCTAACCGGAGCAGTCACCATCTTTAAATAACCCGGAAGGGGGTCCTAGCAACCATGAAGGAAGCGAGACTATTCATGTGAGTATTTAATCTTTACGAACTGTTTGCGAATTTGATATATATTCCGTAATTGCGCGTTTAAATTTGCATATTGTGTGACGTCATCGACAGATGGGCGCGCTAAAATCTGTATAAAGATTAGCGCTACCAACTGCCGTTGCGTCACTCATACCGCGCCGACGGTTATGTAATCCGAACTTTTAATTGTAAGAACCTAGGCCAGAGCCCATACTAGCCGTACATTATAGGTAATTTACATATATCTAATAACTTAGAATCAATAGTTCAAAGACAACTGGGGTTCTTGAAGTTTTGGTGAGGGTGATTTGTGCCCCTACCTTAGTCGTCGACTGTGCACGTGGAGTGGGGCTGATTGTGTGCATAGTGCGAGTGTAAGTGTGATGTGGTAGTAAATTGCAAGAGTGTATATTAAGTGTGTTAGTGCTGCTGGTTGTGGGTGGTTTGTTTGGTAAAAAGAATTTCATTTAGGAAATGGTTGAATTGTTGAGGGTAGTTAGTGACTAGGAAGTTTATGTTAGGAAGTGGGGAGAACGGGTCAAAGTTTGTAGATTGCTTGAGGTTGATTTGTAGTAGAGAGGTTAGGGGATGGGACTATATCAGGTGTTGTGGTATGTATGTGGTAAGTATATCTGAAAAAGGAAAAAAACTGTCGGGATTCGAATATGGGAAACTAAAAGGTAGGTGAGAAAAGGAACAGAAGGATATGCAAGGAGTCCTGCAAAAATTCCTTGTGAAGGCTGAGAATGACCATTTTCCTTCTACGTCGACTCACATGGAAATCGCTGAAATTGATTTAGCACCATGTCGTAGTAGTAGTAGTAGTAGACATCAATCTATTGTTGCTAGAGGCGATATAGATATAGAATGCGAAGCAAAAAATATATCTATTGATACTAGTGAAAGTGATTCTTCCACTAACTCTAATGACGATCCTGTAAGTGTAGATGTGCAAAAGAATGTAATTGATCCTGCGAACTGGACCGTGCCACTATCACAAAGAAACATAGATTATTTTGTAATACACTACGATATATCTGTAGATTACGTCAACAAAAATAAACCTTTTCCAAAAAATAAAGATGGCCGAAGCTTCTCAAAGGCGTACTAAAAAGGCGTTTAAAGAATGGCGAAGAAACTATCCGCGACTGGTTATTGTCTTCGAATACATTAAAAAGTGTATTCTGTTTTTGTTACAAACTTTTTGGTAACAATTTTAATACAAAATTGATACTAGTGGAGACACATATCCGATACATTAAGAAAACATAAAACTTCATTGTCACATTTGAGAGCCTTCAAGCGATGGAAGCAACTACGAATGTCTCTTCAAATAAAATCCACCATTAATGATGCGCAACAGGCAATATGCGAAATCGAACAAAAACATTGGCATGGGGTTATCGAAAGGCTTATTGCTATTATTATATTTCTAGCAACTTGTTGCTTACCGCTGCGGGGGGATTCTAATGTTTTATACGACAGTATCAACAGTGGAAATGGTGGCAAAATTTGATGGGATAATGTTGAAACAACTTAGGCGTATAAAAACATCGAAAACCAAAAAACTAGGATGCCTTTCTATTTCGGAAATAAATTTCAAAACGAGATTATTTCTTTAATTTCCGAAAAAATAAAAAAATATGTAACAAGCAATCTCAAAAATCCAAAATATTTTTCCATTATTGTGGATAGTACCCCTGACGTTAGCCATAAAGAACAAATTACTATTATTTTAAGATTTGTTAACATAGCCAACGAAAAAAGCATTCGCATTGAAGAACGTTTTTAGGGTTTTTTTGAAATTTTAGACACTGCAGGAAGGAATTTTTTTTTAATGGTATTTGTTCCGTTTTAAATAATTTGGATATAGATATTAATAACCTAAGAGACTCTTAATCTCAGGGTCGTGGGTTCGAGCTTCTCGTTAGGCGCCACTTGTTTTCGTTGGGGTGGGCGGCGTCTGAAAGCATGTAGGCTTGGCTTGATTATTTGTTTAATAAGTATAAGCAAAAATAATTATAAGTTTCATAAATACATGAAAATAAAAAATGAATAGTTAAAATTGACTGCTTTTAACAGTTGAAGTAGTTCGGAAGTTTTCGGTAATCTTTGGAACTCTTCGGAAGGCTTCGTGCTTGCTTGTGGAACCAAAATAAACTTAAACACTTATTAAATGAATGTATATACAGTTTGAAGACGGTGAAAAAGGTTTTGGTAGTCTTTGGATTTCCTCGGAAAGCTTCGAAATTTGCTTGTGAGGCCGAGTGGGAACTTCAATAACGGTAGTTACAAAATATTTACAGTTTGAAGAGGTCCAAACGTCTTCTGCGGTCTTCGGAACTCTTCGGAAGACTTCGTGTTTTACTTGTGGGACAACGTTTAGTTACAAGGAATTATGATAGGAAATTAAAAACTACTCATTGACAATATATACAAGCATAGAGGGTTCAGAAGTCTTCGGTCGTGTTCGGTACTTTTCGGAAGGCTTCGGAATTTATTTATGCGGCCCAGTAAGAACGGCGTCGCCGTGGATTAATGTAGTAAGCGTAAGACTACGGATCCCAAGGTCCCGGGTTCAAATCTCGACACGGCCGACTGCTTGAAAAACGGCAGGTGAGCATTTTTCACAAAAATTACGCCCTCGTTCGGATGAGAGGTTAAATGGAGGTCCTGTGTGTGAGTGTTGTCACGCACGTTAAAGATCCCTACCTTGCCTGGACCGGCAAGGGTTCGGCAAAATTGTAAAAATTTCCAGGCAACAAAAAACTCGCCTCCTGGCCAATGTAGTACCTACAGGTGGAGCATTGGAAATGTAAATAAACTGGCCCAGTAAGAACTTGAACAGTGATGGTTAGAAATTATTTACAGTATTAAGAGGCGCAGACGTCTTCGGTGATCTTCGGTACTCTTCGGAAGGCGTCATGGTAGTGGTGGCTTAGACTCTACGGGGGTGTCTTTCCGGTGGTAAAGTTGACAGACGCAATCACAATAACGATTTGTCGGTGAAGTATGGAACGGAGCTTAACGTCCATACGTAGTTTGTTAACTATTGATTTACGAATTATAGTGACGTGCCCTAGGTACAGCGGCGGACAGCGTCACCGTCTGAGACTACGCAGGCAATGGAGAGCACTGCGCGCTGAAGTATAGCAGGCTATGGAGAGTGCTGCTCCCAGAAAGTTTTGCAGGCTACGGGGAGCACTGCAAGGTGATTCCTTAGGCTATGGTGTGCACTAACGAATGCCTTTCGGAGAATTTGAAATTATATTTATACACTTCCATTTCCTATGCTTCCTGTGTTGAAAAACGTTAATGATGTCTTTAACCAATAGAATTGTGTACTTCGATTTTCAAGTGTAAAAAAATCTAAAAGTTAGTTTGACCTATGAGGGTGCTGATTTTTGGGTACCACAAAAATGAATTGGATATTCTCGCGATTCTGCATTTGTTCTGTGTTCAGCACGTCTACTTTGATATAGTTCAGAGCGATTGTTTAGTTTGTTCTGTGTTCAGCTCGGATGCGGTGATACAGTCAACACCCCCCCGCTCTAATGAGTGTAGTGTAGCTGGGTTGTTGTGAGGATGCGGCAGGGTCCTTGTTGTCAAAATATTTGAGCCTGTGACGGCGTTTGTGTTTTGCTTTGTGCGGCGGCGTAATACGTTGGTGCTGGCAGTGGTAGTTGGTTATGCTAACCTATTGATCGCTGGTTGGAATTCTTCTCAAAGGCTGCTGGGCAAGAATTCGTCTTCGAACTGGTTAATTCCAATTGGCGGAGATGGCCTGTTTGCGATAACGGGCGTCATCGTGGTGTAGCGACGACGGACCTTTCCATAGTCGTCTGCTGCTTGGTGGGATAGTTGTGATTGAAAGGGTACCTCTTCTTGGGACATCCGTCCACAGGTATACCGTTCTGGTTGAGCGCTTTGCACATAATTGGGCAGATCGACAAGGGCTGCATGGCTAGCTCGTGGTCTGCATGTATCGGTGTCCAGTGGTAATAGGCTGGTGCTGGCTGTGGTAGTTGGTTGTGTTGGCCTATTGACTACTGGTTAGAATTCTTTCCCAAGGTTGCTGGGCAAGAATTCAGCTGGAAGCTGGTGAGTGGTAGTTAGCGTGTGTGGCGTGTTGCCGGTGACGCGCATCACAGTTTCGTTCCAATGGAGCGTCTTACGCTTACGTGCTCCGAAATGTATGGAGTCATGTTCGTAGTCCATCACCGCTTTCTGGCGTTGAAGCCAAGATTCATCCAGAATGATATCCTCAGCGAGGTTTGCTACTACCATACTGTTAACGGAATGTGACACTGAATTGGATTCCTCAGTGATGGCAGGAGGAGATCTGTGAACAATTCTATGTCGCGGTTGGTGTCTAGTTTTAGGCGGCGGACTTGTCGTACCTTAGTGCCAAGGAAGGCGGCTACTGTTTGAGACCCCTTTTGCTTCTATCCATAGTACTCGGAGGTTATTTTGGCTCTAATGGTTGGACTGTCGTACTTGTCCAGAAATAACTTTTTAAATTCGCTGTAGGTGGGTTGGAACATCGCGTATGCTTCCCAGAAGCAAAAGGTGTTGCAGGCTATGGGAAGCACTGCAAGGTAATTCCTTAGGATATGGTGAGCACTAACGAATGTATTTCAAAGAATTTGTAATTATATTTATACACTGCCATTTCCTATGTTTCTTGTGTTGAAAAATGTTAATGATGTCCTTAACCAATGGAATTGTGTATTTCGATTTTCAAGTGTAAAAAAATCTAAAAGTTAGTATGACCTATGAGCGTGCTGATTTTTGGGTACCACAAAAATGAATTGGAAATTCTCGCGATTCTTCATTTGTTCTGTGTTCAGCACGTGTACTTTGATATAGTTCAGAGCGATTCTTTAGTTTGTTCTGTGTACAGCTCGGATGCGATGATATAGTTAACCTCCGCTGAAGAGTGTAGCGTAGCTGGGTTGTTGTGAGGATGCGGTAGGGGCCTTGTTGTCAAAATATTTGAGCCTGTGGCGGCGTTTGTGTTTTCGCTTTGTGCGGCGGTGTCGGGCTTCACCATGGTTGCCTGCTGTTGGGTGGAATGATTGTCGTCAGTTATGCCTTTCTGGTTGTGCGCCGTGCACATAATTGGGCAGAACGGCACGGGCTGTGTGGTTAGCTCGTGGTCTGCATATTTCGGTGTCCAATGGTAATAAGCTGGTGCTGGCAGTGGTAGTTGGCTGTGCTGACTTATCGATCACTGGTTGGAATTCTTCTCGATGGGGCTCAGCAAGAATTCGTCTGCAAACTGGTTAGTTGCAGTTGGCGGGGATGGCCTGTTGGCGATGACGGGCGTCACCGTGGTGTGGCGGCGTTGTGTCTTTCCATGGTCGTCTGCTGCTGGGTAGGATAGTTGTGATTGAAGGGTACTTCTTCTTGGGACATCCTTTCTGGTTGTGCGCCTTGCACATAATTGGGCAGCACAACACGGGCCGCGAGGTTAGCTCGTGGTCTGCATGTTTCGGTGTCCAGTGGTAATAGGCTGGTGCTGGCTGTGGCAGTTGGTTGTGTTGGCCTATTGACTACTGGTTAGAATTTTTCCCCAAGGTTGCTGGGCAAGAATTTAGCTGGAAGCTGGTAAGTGGTAGTTAACCTGTGTGGCTTGTTGGCGGTGACGGGCGTCACTGTTTCGTTCCAGTGGAGCGTCTTACGGTTATGTGCTCCGAAATGTATGGAGCTTTGTTCGTAGTCCATCGCCGCTTTCTGGCGTTGAAACCAAGATTCATCCAGAATGATATCCTTAGCGAGGTTTGCTACTACCATACTGTTAACGGAATGTGACACTGAATTGGATTCCTCAGGGTCGGCAGGAGATCCGTGAACAATTCTATGTCCCAGTTGGTGTCTAGTTTTAGGCGGCGGGCTTGTCGTACCTTAGTGCCAAGAAAGGCGGCTACTGTTTGAGACCCCTTCTGCTTCTATCCATAGTACTCGGAGGTTATTTTGGCTCTAATGGTTGGACTGTCATACTTGTTCAGAAATAACCTATTGAATTCGCTGTAGGTGGGTTGGAACATCGCGTATGCTTCCCACCATGTGCCTGCTTGACCTCGGAATTGAACAATTATTGTAGGTACATTCGCATCCATCGCTTCCATCTGTTGGAGGAATTCTGCGAAATTCTCAAGAAGGTTGCCAGAGAATGAAGGTTTTTCTGCTTCGGGGGTCGCTGTGGCGACGTGGTACAGGTCTTCCACGAGCGCCTTGATTGTGACCATTTTGTTGGTTGGTGTTGTTTGTTAAGTCCAACTGGGTTGTTGCAGTCTCAGAACTGTTGGTGGTTGTGTGACGTCTTGTGTTGGAGGCGGCTGGTTGGTGCCCGGCTGTGCGTTTGATGTAGTTTGACTTTTCGTTTCGGGCATGTTGATGGTTCTTACAAGCGCACTGTTTGCAAAATCTTCTGTGAAGACGGCCCAATCACCTTGGAAGCCACTTGTTATCGTTCGAGTGAGCGGTGTCTGAAAGCATGTAGGCTTGGCTTGATTATTTGTTTAATAAGTATAAGCAAAAATAATTATAAGTTTCATATATACATAAAAATAGAAATGGAATAGTTAAAATTGACTGATTTTAACAGTTGAAGTAGTTCGGAAGTCTTGGGTAATCTACGAAACCCTTCGGAAGGCTTCGTGCTTGCTAGTGGAACCAAAATAAACTTAAACACTTATTAAATGAATGTATATACAGTTTGAAGGCGGTAAAAAAACGCTTCAGTAGTCTTCGGATAAGGCTTTGGAATTTGCTTGTGAGGCCGAGTGGAAACTTCAATAATAGTAGTTAGAAAACATTTACAGTTTAAAGAGGTCCAAACGTCTTTAGCGGTCTTTGGAACTCTTCGGAAGGCTTCGTGTCTTACTTGTGGGACAACGTTAAGTTACAAAGAATCATGAAATTATAAAAATACTAATTGACAATATATACAAGTATAGAGGGTTCAGAAGTCTTCGGAACTGTTCGGAAGGCTTCGGATTTAATTGTGAGTCTCAGTAAGAACTTGGACAGCGATAATTAGAAACTATTTACAGTTTTAAGAGACCCAGACGCCTTAGGCCTGCTTGAGTGTGTCGTCGTTAAACTCTACCGGGGTGTTGTCCCGGAGGTTGCCATGTTCGATTCGCGTTCTGATTGAATTTTTGTGTAAATATGAGTTTTGTAAAAGTTGAATTAAATGTTGGTCTTGAAAATTGTCTAGGTTGATTGTTGAAGTTTGTGTTATTAAAGTTTGTATTGTTAATTCGTGGGTGATTCATTTATGCGTTAAATGGTGTAAATTTCGTTTGTGTTGGTATTTGTTTCGCGGTTTGTACCGTTTTCATCGGTGAGTAATTTTTATTTGCTTAGGTTTATAGATTCTGTTTTTGTAGTACATTACGTTTTCCTCTTCTACAATCAGGTTCTTTGCTTTCTCTAAATTTTGGGGGTGTTGAAATCGTATTTTATCCGATAATCGTTCGGGTAACGCGTTTATGTAGGTGTCAAACGCCATTCTGTTGTACATCCTTGTCTTTATTAAACGTATGTTTTGGTCGGGTTTCTCGAGTTTTATCTTGGTTAATATTAAACTTCGTACGTCCTGCCATTGCATACCAAATTGATATGGGGTTGATTAGTCTCCATCCATAAGTTTATTAAATTTCTGATAAGACATTTTATATTACGTTGGTCTCCGAAATACGCTATCAATATCCGTTTGTAATCGTCCCATTCTGTGAGGTCATCGCAATTTACAATAAAGGTCAAAGCTCTTCCGGTTAACTTACTTAAAGTCAAGCGTAAAAGCCAGACATTGCGTTCAACGTCATTTTGTTTGTAAAAAGATTTCAAAAATGTCTCGCAAGCGGTAATGAAAACACCTAATAATGCTTGATTAGCGTTGTACATTGGAATTGAATTTAGATATAGTTTCATTTTTTCAGTGTTTATCTTTATAATTTAATTTATCCTTAGTTATCTTAGTAAAGTTTGTATTACAGTTATTTAAAGAATCACTTATCGTTACGTATATTGTATGTAATTATAATAACCTTGTTATAATTACATCGGTTTAAAACTTCTGGTGAATAATTGCTTCATTAAATAATTGTTGCAATAATAAAGTACATAAAGTGTGTTTAATTATAAACCTTTATAATATCACCAAGTTTCAGATTTTCTGGATAAATTATTTCAGTAATAATTGCTGTAATAAAATGGTACTAAGAACTGTGTTATAATTATACAATAAAGCTCAGGCTTTTGCTGAGTAAACTCATTCGATAATATTAATAATTGTGACAATAAATTATATATATATTACTCATATTTAGACCAGGGTAGAAAATTAAATAATCACATCAAATAATTTTAATCACCGTGTATAAGGAATTTCATTAAATAATACGCGTTATTAAAACCATGAAGCATAAATAAACTCGGTTGTTTCAGTAAAAATAAGAAATTTAAATTATTTATAAGACGCTTTATATCAAAAGAAGCAGTATTGAAAAGCTCTGCGTGTAATGTAATTATTCCTAAACAAATGGAAATTACGTGCAAAATTTATCTTAATTAACTCTATTTAAGTAACCGGTAGTAAAACAAAGTGTACATATAATAATTAATATTTAAGTTGTATTCGCTAAAATGAAAAGGATAGAAATCAATTTTAATTGGAGTTAATTAAACCGTTAATAACATATAATACCTATAGAAACTTGTAAAAACCCAAGATTAAAATACCACGGATTAAAGCTCTGAGAATTAATATTATGTTGAACACCTGCGTAGTTTAAATAACACATTCGGCGTAAATTTTGCAGATAATTAATGTTTCAAAGAATCTTGGGAAAACGTCGCATAATAGTTACGAGAATTGCTAAGGCTGGGTATTTCACACTCCATGTGGACTAAAATAATCGATAATAAAGAATATCAAGTTGCACCAATAAGAACACGGTAGAGAAGGAAAGAGAAATGCGTCAAGCAAAGACACATATTGTAAAAGGCGGGATTTAAGCAACGTCACGGGGGTCACAATTGGTTAAAAATAGGATGCAAATATCAGAGGTAGAACAACAATTTCTGTACAAAATCAATTAGTTTTTCTCGGACATGCTTGCGTGCCGTGTGGAAATTTTCTGAGATTTAAATGGGGCGAGTGAAAATTCGTAAAAATCGACGCGTGAGCGGCAGACTGGGAACATGGCATGATAAATTCTTTAGAATTACCCGTTTTGGGGAACAGACCGACAGACAGGCTTTTTGCTATATATACCGAGATGAAGATAAACAAGCTCTCTGAGACTTTTGACGATTGGATGCGTTAAAAGCTCGTACATACGCGACTTGATTGAAAATGTTAAACCGTGCATTTTAGTTTGATTAAATAATTTAAAGTTTGCTAGTATATTTTAGTGATTCAAAATAGCTTGTTATTTACGTGTTAACATGAATGTACTTCAGTGCACTTAGATACAAGGTAATAAAATTTAGTTTCACTGTACCAATAAGCAAAATTTACAACGACGAATGTATACACAAAAGTAGGCAGTTTTGGCGTATATTGGTGACAGAAGCATGAAGTTATTTGCTATTTTTCGGGGGTGTTAATAATTAAATGGTTCAAATACGTGTCTGGATCCACGAAACAAGGGTCAGATATACATAGATGAGTTCCGGAAAAGCCCAGAAACAACTGGTGATGGAGAAAATTTTAAAAGCGTAGAGAATCAGAAGCCGTAATTATAATCCTGTTGAATGGTGTGATTAACTAAAGAAACGATACCTTGAAACGACGAGGACAGTAACCTTCAGGTAAATTATACTATTTTGTTTGACATTTTTTGTGTGTATTGAATGACTTTATAATTGATTTACTTTAAATGGACATTAGTGAAATTGTTCTAACCATAAAAGTTTAATTTTAAGATGAAATTTGCTTGTTTAAGTAAAAAGGGGTATTTTGTTTTGATGTTCGGGAATATGATGAAACTTTGGGTATGTCTTTGAGCTCAATTAGACAAACCTGGTTAATTAACGTAAAGGGGTGGTAGATGCTCCCTTTATACTCAGACTCCGGTCTGCTTATATTGTTATATTAATTAGTAGGCATCCAACAAGGACTTTAATTTTGGATGCACAGTAAAATGATAATAAAATTAATCTTGAAATTCTTTTTAAAACTGAAATTGATGCGGAGTTTTAATTTTGAAATTTTAATGTATTCTGAATATTGATGTAAATAGAGTTAACGTTGATGTTTTTTTGGTAGGAATGTGTTTAATTTTTATGAATGAGGAGGTTTATAACATTAGGTGAGCAGCCGAGGCGAAAAGCGTAGTTCAGAGGATGATGGAGGTTTCACAGCATAATTTGGCGACCCAAAAGTGAGGCTCGAATTCCAAATAAAATTTTTGTTATTTTATTCCAGGAAACTGGCGATCTGAGAGAGAGAGTTTTTGTGTGTGTATAAATTTAAGAGTATTTTAGAGTGGGTGTGAGTGATTAGAACGTATGCAGAGAAAAGAGTGGTTAAGGAGTCAAGGAGTGGAAATTGGAAGTGACGATAGTGCATTGTGTGAGAAAAATTCTAAAATGGAAGAAGCTGGAGGCAGTAGAGATCAGTCGAGGACGGAATCAGGGGATCAAGGAAACGAGATGATATTGAGAATGTTAGAGAGGATGAGTGAAGAATCTAATAGAGCTAGGGAAGAATCAAATAGAGCGATGGAGGAGTCCAATAGAAAATTAGAACAGCTAAGCGATGAATCTAATAGAGCTAGGGAAGAATCGAGCAGGAAGTTAGAAGAGATTAGAGAAATGAGTGAGGAATCGAATCGTAAGTTTGAACAAATTAGTCAGAAAATAGATAAGACGAATCAAGAAGTTTCAGAATTTAAAAATAGTCTTACCGTAAAGATGGGGGAAGTTGAAAATAGGGTTGAAAAAAATGAACGTGATATTACAGGTCTTCGACAGGAAATAATGGGACATTTAAGGTCCGAAGTACGCATTTTCTGTGAAGAAGAGATTAATGTAAAAATGACTGAAGTAACGGACTCGTGTAGGGATCAGTTAGGCAGGGTAGAACGTGAAGTTAGTAGTATTAAATACAACATGTCAAATTTAACGGGGGATGGTCCCAGATTTTATACAGGTGGAGTATCATTGGACCAACACATGAAGTTTTATGGCGATAACAGGGTAAATCCACAAATTTTTATAAATAGTGTAAGAAATCTAGTGGGAAATTTATTTGACGAACAGACCAAACTAAATACGATAAAGGCTTTATTAAAGGACAACGCGGAAGCATGGTACAATTTGGTAGGACAGGACATAGACACGTATCAGGACTTTGAAGACAAATTTTACAACATTACTGGAGTGATCACAAACAGGATCAGATTAGGGACGACTTGATTACAGGAAAATTTAAGGGAGAGTTTGCAGGTTCTAGGGAGCAATATGCCATCCGCAAGTACAGTGTGGCCAAACAACTGAATCCACCATTGACGGACAGACAGATTATTAAGTACCTATCACGACATTTTGAACTGGAAATTAGACAACACGTGGCCTTACAAAACATCACAGAACGGGAGACATTTTAGAGTATTTGCAGAGATATGACGATGTATGTGTGGGACGGACAAGAGAGATACGAGAACGAAACGTTAACACAGTTAGGTTTGACAACAGGACACCGAATTATCCGAGACGGCCTGACTACAACAGAAATTTTCGACCGAATTGGGAACGACGAGGACAGGAATACAGAAGTAATAGTGCGACTAGGGGACCGACGCCAAGACCTAGTTACACGCGACAGAACAGTTTACCGGAAGTAAACAGGACTGTGACCAGCACGCCGAATAGAGACAGGGACACGGATATTAACACGAGGAGGACGTACGCACAGGTTGTAGAAGGACAACCAGGACCAAGCACGGAAAACAGGATGAGACAGGATTTTTAGAACGTGACAGACCACTAGATTTCTGTGTAAATGTATACGAACATCCACGTGAATTTTTCAAAATTGAGGAGGAAGTAGAGCCAGAAACTGTAGAAAATTATATTTGCCAATTATTAATTTAGAAATTTTTGAAAATAATGTAGAAGTATTACTTGATACAGGGGCAGAGGCGAGTTTAATATCGGAGGAATTCGTCAGCAAAATTAGGGATAAGGTTTGTGATAGAATTATGCCTATAAAACGTAGCCATTTAGTAGCTCCAAATAAAAAGAAGTTTGCTGTAGTAAATAGTGTTGTGGTGCTTAGGATAGATATAGGAGGTTTAAGCTGTGAACAGGAGTTTGTAATTGTACCTGGACTGAAGTTTCAGAGCATTTTAGGTGTTGACTGTATGATGAAGTTAGGGGTTTTGATAGATATGGAAAGGAAGGTAATAAGGATTAATGATAGGGTAGTGCCATGGAAGGGCAGTTATGAAGTCACAGAGGATGACACGGGGTTGAATATTAATGTAGTAGAGGTAGAGGATGATGAAGTAAAACAGATCAACACAATAAGATGTCCAGAGGATAGGAAAGTAGAGGTTCAAGCTTTAATACAAAAACATGCAGAAGTAGTGGGGGTAGAAGCAGCATATCAGGAGCAGGTGAAGGCGAAATTAAGTAAAGATGGCAAGTTTGTTTTTAATAAAGTAGATTTAAGGGATTCATTCTGGCGGATTCCATTACACAAAAATTCTAGAAGGTATATAGGATTTTCCATAGAGGGAAAAATCGATAACTTTAAAGTAGTATCGTTTGGTTTGTCGGCAAAAAGGGAAACAATAATAAATAAGAAACAGACAAGTGTAGGGACTGAAGAAGAAGTAATATTTAAGAGTAAGGATAATAGGGATGATAAGTTTATTGTATGTGAGATAATAGAGATGTTAAATATAGATATAGAAGGGGGAGAAATAGGGATGAAGAGTATTAGGTTGGTGAGAAGAAAGACTTGGAGGGTCAAGAAGAGAGTTAGATTTAAATAACTTAATGAACAAAGGGATAGAATAGGTGTATATAGAAGAGTAGAAGTAGGTGTGTATAGAAAATAGAGCTAGATATAGGATAAATATGGGAGATAATTAGGAATAGGTTTAGGATGAGAATAAAGAGTAAAGGTAGGAAGAAAATAAGATAGGTTAAGTATAGATATTTCATATAAGATTAGTGGAGAGTTAGGAATAGAATAGGAATAGGATAGGCATATAGGATTAGGTAGGGGGAAGTAAAGTATAGTAAAGATTAGTTAAAAGTTAGGAATAGGATAGGTATATAGGATGTATATAGGATTAGTTGGATAAGTAGGATGAAGTTAAGGATAATTTCAGTTTATAGAATGAGGTGAGAGTTAGGAATAGGATAGGGATATAGGATAGGTGTAAATATTTTCTTTTTGGATTGGAGACAAAGTAGGTAGGTTAGATAGATAAGGGTAGAGAGAGATAGGCAATTTTTTTTTGTACTGTTTTGTCTAAATGCTTTATATTTGCATTCAAATAAGTGGGATTATTTGTATTCAAATAGGGGGAAAATACTCATATTTAGACCAGGGTAGAAAATTAAATAATCACATCAAATAATTTTAATCACCGTGTATAAGGAATTTCATTAAATAATACGCGTTATTAAAACCATGAAGCATAAATAAACTCGGTTGTTTCAGTAAAAATAAGAAATTTAAATTATTTATAAGACGCTTTATATCAAAAGAAGCAGTATTGAAAAGCTCTGCGTGTAATGTAATTATTCCTAAACAAATGGAAATTACGTGCAAAATTTATCTTAATTAACTCTATTTAAGTAACCGGTAGTAAAACAAAGTGTACATATAATAATTAATATTTAAGTTGTATTCGCTAAAAATGAAAAGGATAGAAATCAATTTTAATTGGAGTTAATTAAACCGTTAATAACATATAATACCTATAGAAACTTGTAAAAACCCAAGATTAAAATACCACGGATTAAAGCTCTGAGAATTAATATTATGTTGAACACCTGCGTAGTTTAAATAACACATTCGGCGTAAATTTTGCAGATAATTAATGTTTCAAAGAATCTTGGGGAAAACGTCGCATAATAGTTACGAGAATTGCTAAGGCTGGGTATTTCACACTCCATGTGGACTAAAATAATCGATAATAAAGAATATCAATTTGCACCAATACGAACAGGTTAGAGAAGGAAAGAGAAAATACGTCAAGCAAAGACATATATTGTAAAGGCGGGATTTAAGCAACGTCACGGGGTCACAATTGGTTAAAATAGGATGCAAATATCAGAGGTAGAACAACAATTTCTGTACAAAATCAATTAGTTTTTCTCGGACATGCTTGCGTGCCGTGTGGAAATTTTCTGAGATTTAAATGGGGCGAGTGAAAATTGTAAAATCGACGCGTGAGCGGCAGACTGGGAACATGGCATGATAAATTCTTTAGAATTACCCGTTTTGGGGAACAGACCGACAGACAGGCTTTTTGCTATATATACCGAGATGAAGATAAACAAGCTCTCTGAGACTTTTGACGATTGGATGCGTTAAAAGCTCGTACATACGCGACTTGATTGAAAATGTTAAACCGTGCATTTTAGTTTGATTAAATAATTTAAAGTTTGCTAGTATATTTTAGTGATTCAAAATAGCTTGTTATTTACGTGTTAACATGAATGTACTTCAGTGCACTTAGATACAAGGTAATAAAATTTAGTTTCACTGTACCAATTAGCAAAATTTACAACGACGAATGTATACACAAAAGTAGGCAGTTTTGGCGTATATTGGTGACAGAAGCATGAAGTTATTTGCTATTTTTCGGGGGTGTTAATAATTAAATGGTTCAAATACGTGTCTGGATCCACGAAACAAGGGTCAGATATACATAGATGAGTTCCGGAAAAGCCCAGAAACAACTGGTGATGGAGAAAATTTTAAAAGCGTAGAGAATCAGAAGCCGTAATTATAATCCTGTTGAATGGTGTGATTAACTAAAGAAACGATACTTTGAAACGACGAGGACAGTAACCTTCAGGTAAATTATACTATTTTGTTTGACATTTTTGTGTGTATTGAATGACTTTATAATTGATTTACTTTAAATGGACATTAGTGAAATTGTTCTAACCATAAAAGTTTAATTTTAAGATGAAATTTGCTTGTTTAAGTAAAAAGGGGTATTTTGTTTTGATGTTCGGGAATATGATGAAACTTTGGGTATGTCTTTGAGCTCAATTAGACAAACCTGGTTAATTAACGTAAAGGGGGTGGTAGATGCTCCCTTTATACTCAGACTCCGGTCTGCTTATATTGTTATATTAATTAGTAGGCATCCAACAAGGACTTTAATTTTGGATGCACAGTAAAATGATAATAAAATTAATCTTGAAATTCTTTTTAAAACTGAAATTGATGCGGAGTTTTAATTTTGAAATTTTAATGTATTCTGAATATTGATGTAAATAGAGTTAACGTTGATGTTTTTTTGGTAGGAATGTGTTTAATTTTTATGAATGAGGAGGTTTATAACATTAGGTGAGCAGCCGAGGCGAAAAGCGTAGTTCAGAGGATGATGGACGTTTCACAGCAATATATATATATATATATATATATATATATATATATATATAAATATAAAGTAAGATGTATCTGTAAACAAACTCTTATGAAAATAATAAGAGCCATTGACAAATACAAATCGGGCTGGTAGTTATATAGCCATTAACAAAACATTAGCTTTATTACTTCACAGGGGAAGAAACATCCACTGACCAATGGTTTCGGCTTGTTAAGCCTCATCAGAGTGGACTGTTCCCAAGAACCCTATGAAGTAATCGAAGCTATTATAATGATATAATTTCGAAACAATCACTACTATGGCAAAAGTAAATAAAACCGCCATCAGGTGATAAAACACCAACACTACTAAAGTGTGGAAGTACAGAATTGAACCGAAACTACATAATAAATTTTAAAAATGACTATAAAAGTACGTTGGGCCTTTGAGATTTGCGGATTGTTACAGCAAAATTTATTTGCTAACGTAACAAACCTTCTCGTGGCGACAATTGAACTTTATATCCATTTTTTTTATTGCGGACTGTAAATAACTTGTCTTTGTTTATATATATATATATATATATATATATATATATATAAATATTTTAGATAGTTAATTACACAAGGTAAGTTGATAAATACTATCGTATTACAGTGAATAAGATGAAATAATAACTTCGACTTTTATGCAAAGCCCAAATGATCATTTCAAATCGAGCTAATAATTGAAAGATAGAAAATATAAGGTCTTGGACAGGACTTGAACCTGTATCCTGGTTTTGCCGGAACCATGCGTTTGCTAATTACGCCACCGAGACCGATGACAAAATTGGAAAATTTACAAATATAAATCGTGTACACGACGATACATCAACCTAACTGTCAATTACGTCTGGCATTTTCAAGTCCTGTCCAAGACCTTATATTTTCCATCTTTCAATTACTAGCTCGATTTGAAATGATCATTTGGGCTTTGCATAAAAGTCTAAGATATTATTTCATCTTATTCACTGTAATACGATAGTATTTATCAACTTACCTTGTGTAATTAACTATCTAAAATATTTATATATTTAATGCTTGGCTTATAGCCGTAATTTTGAGCGTCGCTTCTTGTCTATAACTGACATAAGTCAAAAACTTGACAATGTCAGATATGATTGACAAAAATGTCAGACGTAATGAAAGTTAGGTTGATGTATCGTCGTGTACAGGATTTATATTTGTAAATTTCCCAATTGTGTCATCGGTCTCGGTGGCGTAATTGGTAAACGCATGGTTCCGGCAAAACCAGGATACAGGTTCAAGTCCTGACCAAGACCTTATATTTTCCATCTTTCAATTACTAGCTCGATTTGAAATGATCATTTGGGCTTTGCATAAAAGTCGAAGTTATTATTTCATCTTATTCACTGTAATATATTTTAGTATTTGACATTATCAAAGGGTTTAGAAAGATAGTTGTTAGTACTAAGGATAAAAACATAAATTTACCACTTTTATCAAGCTATTCTAAATTTTAAAAACACTACGGTAATCAAAGATTGATGAATAATTACTTGTTAGACGCAGATATAGAATATTATGTACTAGTGATGCAGCGTTTGAGGTTTAAAAAAGCATTTTTCACTGTTTTCAATACGAAGGATATCTAATGTAACTTCAACTGAATGTGCATAGGTTTTGTTGATAGAATTATTCATTGTAATTTGTTCAGGATACTTTATTCCATTTATAAATATTATGCACCTGAAATGAAAGTAGTTTAATATATTTTAATTATAAAGTGATAAAAAGTTATGAAATGTCAAAATGAAATTTAATAATACCAAAGCTGTTCTAAAATAGCAATTAAGTAGAGTTAAGGATAAAATATTGAATGCATCCCTTATAATTATTAGTTAGTAGGCTAAATGTAAATGTTTTAGTTTTTCCTAGGTGATGGTTGTTTAGAATTAAAAGATTGATTAAAAATTTTGTATATGATATAGATGTTTTTTGGCCTGAGGAGCCTGTAAAATTTATAAAAATTAATATATATGTTTTCAAGTGCATGCATTTTAATTATTATACAAAATAAGTGATAAGGTTATACAACCAAGAAAATTCCTGAGGAGGATTTCCAATTAAATCAAACATCGGGTCATCTCTTGTGGTATTGAAGAGTTGCACCAGTGAAAGTGAGATATTTTGCAGCAGGGTCCAGCCTTTTAGAATACGGCCTTTTTGATATTGGTGAAGTATTGAGTGTTCTTAGTAATAGAGCCGATTAAGCATACAGTTGGTGAAGTTGTAGTTATTTGTAGAACCTAAAACTAAAGTCAAGTCCATTTTGAACATAAACTAAAACGTACTTTTAACAGGTATTCACTGCAAGTATTCAAGGAGATCTTGTTGTATCCTGTATCAAAGTCCATGTACAACCCAGACACATTCAAGGGAGTTGCAGGTATTTGAAGTTATCTTTATATACACATCATTTAAAGTAATTTGTGAATAATTTGAATTTCAAACGCTTACCTAAATTAAATATTGTTGGGTCTATTTATCAATCTTTGTATAATCACGATACGCAAGCATTAAAAAGAGGTTAAGTGGTTTTGATTGAACAACGTTTTATGCGCCTGTGTTTTCTATACCTGTAAGGGGACAGAGAACTCACGTCTTCTTACAGAGCATAAATAATAGATTCAGTTTCCCTGAGCGAGTCTTTAAAAAGCCGTGGCATAATTAAAGTTGAAAATTTGTTTTATTTAAATCATTTTAAAGGCCAACACCACATTAAGGTTGCACTTATTAAACTTTAACTCATATTTTGAAGCATAATTTTATTTAATATCACCATACATAATATATATATATATATATATATATATATATATATATATATATATATATATTTATATTAAATGCATATATAAAATTCTCTTGTTTCTTACTAGCTAACATCAATATGCAATTGAAAATGGTTAGGAAAATGAACTTTTGGTACTTACAATAGTTTGATTGCCAGTTCCATTCGTCTTCTTTCTTTATTAGACTAGGTCGATTTTGTGCTTTGTCTAATTGGTTGGTTTTTTGTTCTAGTTAAAGAATTAAAATTCACGACCACCAGTTTCTCGATTTTTGATTTACTAGTGCCCTTCTGGAATCTTACATCCGCTGCGCCAGATAGGTTTTGGGCCTTTGGGAGCTTTTTTTAAAAAATTTTAGTCGCCAAAAATCTTTCTATCAATTTTATTTTTAATTGTTTAATTACAAAAAAATAACTTATTTCTGTTACAATTTAGACGTTAATATTCACTAAACATTAAGTAATTTAAATTGACAAAAGTACTTGAAGTTAATAAATTAATAATTAATAATTGAAAATTATGGTGAGTAGCTTGAACAACCAACAATGCTAAAGTTATGAAGTTCGAAACTGACTGACCATCATAGGCTTCTCAAGGTATTTATGCTATCCCTGTCTTCGCATCGTCTTGTGGGAAGTGCAGATCTCATGTCTGCTACTTCTTGATAAAATACACTGTATTGCTTCTTAGTAATCTTAATTCTAACAATTGCTTTCTTATAATCTATTGTGACCTGCACCTGCAGCATCATGTTGCGTCTGGAATACAAAGTAGTTGCTTCTTTTCTCACGACCGATTATGAACTTTCATTGACTTTTATAACGTGTCTTTCAATTATGCAACGTAACATTCTATTTCTTAAGATTTAATGATTGCATTTGAATATACATATATATTAATTTGGGGAATATGTAACTGGCAACTTTGAATTATCTGACTAATTATTGTGTAAAAGCTTTATTGTAATATTGTACGTATTTATACAGACAAACTTGGTACAATTTTGAACAACACAGCGTATCAATCATATTCGATTTTCATTTATTTCTCTCTTCATTTTACATTCAGGTATTCGTATTAAAAGACCATGCGCTGAATACTTAAACGCTTTCTTAACATTAAGGAGATAATGGTATCAGAAAGACGCAGATAACAATGCAAATATAAAATGCGTAAACACTTTTAGTTAACCCTTTCATTGTTAACTATCAGAACCTTATCAAGTGATAGACGTTTTACTATAAAAGATAATAGTAATTGATAAGATATTATATAATCGCACAATTTTTTCTAATATATTTGCTTCTGTACGAAATATATTATCAGTTAAAACTTTTATCGTCTTCCATAAAGGAGTTCAATTTTGCAGAGTGATATACAGTTGAAGGGTAGTAGTTCAGCAAAAATGTCCAAGCTAATTGTATTTCATACGTTGATGGTAGTTGTAAATGTATATGTTATTGTTTATGATTTGTTTTTTTTATCAAATGAACATTTGGTAAAACTAGAACTCGAAGTAAATCGATCTTCTTACCTCACTAACTGGAATTTGGTAAGTTACTTTTTCTTTCTATATGACGCATTTAAATTACTTCTTTTATATTTATTCATATCAGAAGTGATATTTTTCTTTGATCTAACAAATTTTTAGAAAAGGAACTTAAGGCAAGTTCAGATTAGTCATGAATACATTTTGTTTCACATGATAGTGTATGACGTTAATTAGGAAACAACGTGCTTTTGGGTGTTATATAATGTTTCAGATAAAAGGTTTCCTGCGATTATCTCATAAGTAGATAGAATACACCAAAACAGCCCGTTCCCCTTGAATTAAATTTTGTTATTTGTGACGTAACAGATTATTAACATAACATTTATCGACACCACTACCATGAGGGTTAGTACGCTTGTAGATAACGTTACATACTTTACATCATTTTCTTAGAAGAATATTATACTGTTACGGGTAAAATGTGCGTTACGTTATGAATTTAGATTTGCCCTGAAGGAGCAGGATTCCATAATAATATCAAGGGAGCACGAGCTAAATACAGTGGTGCGGGAGTGGGTTGCTACGAAAAATTGTAGAAAATAAGAAATAAAAATAATAAAGTAGCTGAAATATTAACAGACTGCGTTAAAATATTCACTTACCCCAAAAGGTCTTTTCTACTGTCATAGTTGAGGGGTGCTACACCGTCTTGTCTCAGCAATCCCTTTGACATTATTCCCACACAGAAGACGGTTATTCTGCATAGGTCTCCTTTGCTTCGCGGTTCCTAAATGTATCACATTATACATT
Organism: Platerodrilus igneus; assembly: GCA_036346225.1. NCBI lineage: Eukaryota > Metazoa > Arthropoda > Insecta > Coleoptera > Lycidae > Platerodrilus > Platerodrilus igneus. The sequence continues at coordinate 13,612,560 of JARFIW010000139.1, read as the reverse complement.
CTTTTCCTACAATCCGTATAAACACTCATCAAATTTTGGTCAAATTAAATGAAATATAAAATCCCACTGGCATGACTGGATATCCTTTTACAATAACCTAATTTTTATTTAGTTCATAAATAAAGGCAAATAAAATTCAACCTACACTACGCTTTACTTCTACTAGCATTAAATAATTGCAATAATACAAAGATACTTACCATTTTCCGATGAGATGTAAAGGGTAGTTGTACTACAGAGTATAAAGTAAATGTGCTCTGGCGGAGTTAGAATTGGTCATTGATGGCTGCTGAGTTTGCAAAAGCTTAATCTCAGGGGTGGGAAGTTGTTCATAGATAAAACTCTTAAGGCTTTGGATATGATTACTTTCATTTCCTTTTTCACCTTGTAATAAAAAGACAGAAATCTAATGAAAGTTGGAGCAAGAAAAATTCTAAACGTAGTATATTGAAATTTGGGTTCTTAGCATGTGAATAGTTATTTCTATAAAGTGTTAAAATTATCCATATTCACTCTGTGGAAATAACAAAGTCTTAATACAAAGGTTTTTTTTACAAACTTTAAACAACTTTTTGTAAACACAATAAAATAGTTGTTTCAATTTTAAAGTATATGCTTGATGACCTTTAACCCGTAGAAAATTTCATAAATTTCTTATGTTGACCCAGTTAGGTTTGCTACGTACCTAGACGTAGCCGGAAGAAAAGTAAATATGAGGCTAACTATCAAACGCGGAGAGTAGTAAGAAAGTGAACGGTAGAAAAGGAAAAAGTATGAGCTGTACGAGAATCAACCTTACGAAAAGAAACACAAGCAGAGCACACTTCAGTTACGTTAACTAGAGGGACAAAAGTATATAAAACTTCAACGACTTAGATAGAGGACTAGAAGTATCGCAGTTAGGAAAGGAAACAGCATTGGCTGTAGGAATTTCAACCTTAGGAAAAGGAGCAGAATACCATAACGCTTCAACCATATTACATAAAGGAACAGAATCAGGTAGAAGTTCATCAACGTTACAAGAACAGACAGTATCACGTAGAACTTCGTCAATGTTAGATAAAGGAGTAGAATGAAGTTCATCAACATGAAAAAAGGGAGCAGCACCAGACAGAATTTCATCAACCTTACAAGAACATACAGCATCAGGAAGAACTTCTGCCACAATAGATAATGAAGCAGAATCAGGTTGACCTTCGTCAACATTAGATAACAGGACATCAGCTATGATTTCATCGACCTTGGCTAAAAGAACATAAGTAAGTAGCATTTTGTCAGCATGAGAAAAATGAGTAAGAGTAGGTATAGTTTTATCAACGTCCGATAAAGGAATAGAATCAAGTAAGACTTCATAACTGATAGACAGCAGAGTAGGAATATACAAACTTCAGCCACAATAGGAACTGATTCCTTAACAGTAGTAGATAACGAAACAGGATCAAGTAAAACTTTGACGATGACACCAACAGGCATCACAGCTACAGGTTCCCTAATTTCAACAGAACCTTCTCGATCCGTATTAGAAATTATCTTCGCTTCAGCTACGGCTATGATTGCCGACACGACAGAAATTTCTTGAGTAGAAGCATTTAAGAAAGCAGAAATAGGTAAAATTTTGACAAAAACGGGAAGAGGCATTAAAGATACTGGTTCATGTACTTCAACAGGACCTTCGCGGACTGAATTAGAAGTTATCGTCACTTCAGCGACATTTGTGTTTGCAGACACGACAGAAACTTCCCGGATAGAATCGTTCAAGAAAGCGGAAACAAACTCCTGAGAAGCTAACTGCAAATCACTGATTCGAAGTATGAGTTGCAATGGTGGTAAAGGCACAGTCTGGAGTGGGAGTGAATAAGTAGAGCGAGCAGAAGGAGGAGTAGAATAGAATGTGGAACTAGAAACGGAAGAAAGTTTGTTCGAAGCTGTATTTGCCGAAGAAGGGTATGTTTTGATAGTAGGAGCAGGATGACCTGGATGAAGGACAGAAGAGAACGTAGAGTGAGAAGCAGAAGAAGTTTGGCTCCTAGAGCTAAGAACAGAAGTTGAAGTATTATTTGAAGACCTAGTAGTAGTAGGCTGACAGTTTGGACAGTTGCGGCAAGAAACTCCTTTATGTCCGCAACCATGGCAATGGACTACTTGAGGACGAGTACAACGTGTCGAAACATGATCAGGTTTGTTGCAATTAAAGCAGATAACCTGACAAGTAGAAGCAAAACTAGGAAGAAGAACAGTAGAACGTACGGAAGAAGTATCGGAGAAATCTTAACAACTTGATCATGTAAAGCAAAAGTATTTTCCTCAATAGTAACAAACTTATAAGAAGATTCCGGGATTCAAAATGTTGAATCATTAAATTAGACAACGATTTTCAGTCAGAAAACCTATGCCGGTTACCACGATACCAAAGTAACGCTTTAGCCTCGAACAAGTCCACTGCAGACTCAAATAACTGCAATACTGACACATGTTGAGTTGGTCGGAGTTCTTCGACACGCCCCAAAAAATCATGTACAGTAAGAGTGTTTGGGTTACCAGAAAATTTTAAATTCCACTCCCACACAGGAAGACCTTGGTGGAAAGCCGATAAAGGAGTCATTTTGAATACGAACAAGAAAGAAATTGGTAGAAAGTAACTAAATAAAGGCTAACCATAACTCGATAGAAGCCAAAAGAAAATTATTGCAAGTACAGAGCAATCTAAAACATATCCGACGGATAAACTTTAGAAATACCAATGGAAGCAAAACAACAAAATAGAAATTAGAATAGGGCTGTAGAATAAAAGAAAAATCGGAGAAAGAATCCAACTTTAGACTTGACGGGGAGAACAAAATGTTCCGAGCGACAAAAAAGAAAAAATTTTGGGCGTCCGCGTTTTAAATGGACTAGGATTATTGGCGAAGACACAAGTCCAATAATCTGACATGAGCTAACCAAGAATATTTTGCAATCACGGAAGAGAACAAAATCTAAATTTAAGAAGATCAAACCCACCCAAGAAATAAAGAAAACCGATCCTCATATAAAAAACACCCAAAGAGCCGAAAGAAAAAGAAAAAAATAAACAATAAGTTGAACGTAAAGGGAAAAAAACAAGTAGTGTCAGACCGAGAAATGCGGGTAATGTAGAAACCTAGGCACTAACAACAAAAAAAATCGGAGCAAAAATTGATTAAAACAAACTCGGAGCAGAAATTAATCAAAACCAAATCAAAGTAACCGTTAACTAAAACAAAATCGGAAGCAAAGTTACACGAAACAAAATCGGAGCACTAAAAAATTAACTAAAACAAACTCGCAGCCCCAGGCCAGGGCGTCAGAATTTATGCTACGTACCTAAACGTTGCCGTAAGGCTAACTATCAAACGCGGAAAATGGGGGCTTCACCTACATACCAAGAAAACAAAAAAAAAGCACGTCGCCCACGATTATCTATTAACAAATAAAAATAAAATAAATGAAGGATTCTGTACAAACAAGCATAAGCAATAAATTAAGCGTTACTATTTCAAAGCAAACAATTAGGTGATATGAACAATTTAGCACTTTAGATACGAAGTGCGCATCTTGTATTTTACACAAAATAAAATTAATCAATAGTATGTGAGAGCTTATGTCAAGCGTTTTTAAAATTGCACCTAATACTTTTTGTAAAATAAACTAATCAGTAGGAAAGAATTAACGTGTGAGAGCTTTTGTCAAACATTCCTTTAAATTGTACATAATACCGTTTGTAAAATAAACCAATCGGTAGAAAAGAATAAGCGTGTGTCTGTCAAACTTTTTTAACAATGGTACATCACACCTGTAGAGCGATAATATCGATTCGCAGCAACAAACAATACTCCTACAGTGTCACGTTTCTTATCACGTAACTACACCAAACGCTGATACGGAATATGCCATTGATATACACAAAAGAAAACAAGTTGTATACCTGTATGTATCTGGATACTTAACTTGCAATCCGTCAGGGGTGAGTCAGCACAGCAGCGCCACGGTAGTCAGGATCCATTCGCCCTGCCACCGTAACTGCAGCAGCGGTCTACGGACAAAAGCAGTTGGTCTACGTCAATGAACAGTTAGGCCTACATAAAGAAAGAACCCATTTGGCCTCCAGCTAAGAGCTAAAATGAGAATCTGATTAGAATGGGTAAGTGCGGGAAAACTCACCAATACACCTAAGATACCTCCTACTTGTCAAACAAGAAACTGTGCATTGCTTTTGAAGTAAAGTAGAAAATATTTCAACGTACAAGCTGCAGAATCAAGTTCAAAATGGGTTTGAATAACACCAGTTCGAACTGCAATCCTCGCGTTATCAAAAGCGAGATTGGCAAACTGGAAAACACGCTAGAAAATAATAGTAACATCTATTATTTCAACAAGTCTCTAAATGCGAAACACAAGAGAAAGCAATTATACATTATCGGAATGTTTAACAAATTAACGGATACCTAAAGCAAGGTATTGACTATTTAATTTATCGAATAAATTTTCGTTTTAAAAGTAAGAGGATTTGAGTTAAAATTATGTTAAGCGGGCTTATACTGAACATGTACACTATATAGGGTATTGGAGAATTTAAGAATAGAAATGGAATTTATTCGAGTGGGTAATGACTTAAGCAGTGGAAAAAGGGTAATTAATTTATGTTGAAAAATAAACGTAACAGGTTATAAGCAGTATGAAATAATTTAGCAGAAGGCAAAATGACAATTATGAACACTCACATAGATAATTTAGATATGTGTAAAAAGTTAGGTTAAAATATTTACACACCACCGTTTTCACTGAACGAAATTACAGTACAACTCATACCTGGAGTAAATAGCTATTCAATAGATCGTTACTTATATTTTAGTTTCCTTTAAGTTTTACGTGGTATCTTATAGAAAACGTCTGGCGTGTCGAATACCTAGCGCAACTAGTAACAGCTGACGAACTTTTCAACTTTCTAAATAGACAAACGCCTTCTCTGTAGAAATGTTTGCAGTTATAGATAATTAGATTCATGAAACACAAATCCCAACATCCAGATATTTTATATTATGTAGGTAATATTATTGCACTTCTTAGTGATCTTTTATATAAAACGTTGAGAAGAATTTATAAAGAAAGAGATAATATTTAACGTAAAACATAAAACTAAAGTCATGATCGTAGATAGAAATTTATATAGAAGTAACGGTAGATATAGGCATTGATGTTGGGCGTGTAGTTAGCGCTAGAGTTGAAGTTAGATTTGGATCCTGCAAAATCAATTGTGTTTCCAAATTATAATACACGTAGTTCGACGAAACAATAAAAAATTATCTGGTAATTTCTTACCATCCGTAATTATGAAACGGGTTTGCATACGTGGGGCCTCATCTCACACCTCAAGTAAGACATCTATAATCATGTTAATTGATAGGTAAATTAACATTGACGATTCTGCACCAGGAGACAAAAGGGACAAACGTTACTCGAACGCTACAGATAACCAACAAGATAAAAAACGGGGTTAACAGTGGAATGCATAACACTCCTGACACGGATTTAGTTGTGATTTGAAAGACATGCTTAAAAGAATCAACCAATCAGAAAATTACTTTTAGACGTATTTTTACATAACGTAAATAAAGGAGAAAATTTGTGAATAAACTTAATAACCTCTGTGTTTAGTTTTATTTTCTAGAACAAGAGTAAACGTGAATATATATTCAAAATCAAACTTAATTCCAAGTGGTAATAAAATGTGTTTTTAGAGTAAAAAAATACGGGTATTTTATAAAGTGCAAAGCACTTTGTAATATGGATAGACCTCAGCCAAAAGACATGTTACCTCAAACTTGCCAGGTATTACTAAAAAAACATTAAATCAAATTTGCAATAACGCTCTCCAGTTTTCATATTGAATTACATGACAATCTAAATCCCATTGTCTGGAAATGCCCTTAATAACAAACATAGAAAATCAGTTAAATATCAACTTTTCCTCTTATCATTCATTGTACGTTCAAAATACTAGTTGCTTTAACTAACACTAAATTTCACTAATAAAACTTACATTTAAATTAATACGTACATATTTTTTAGTATTTTAAAATATTTCAACTTCCTTGCACGATGACATCATGCTTAAATTTAACTAACACTAATTCCGTCACAATTCATCGTTCAACAAAGTAAGTACTTTTGTGTTCAATAAATTTTCTACTACATGAATACAAACATTTAAAATTTACCTATACATAATTAAAGAGTATAAATATAAAAGCTCGTATATTACTGTTAAATACACCGTTAAACTCGATAATGTCCAGAAACCATCAGCATTTCCATTTTCAGTGCTTCCAATTAACACAAAATCCAGTTGACACAAAAATCCAAATTATTGGTGCGGTGAACTTCTAACCCCTTTTTAAGCGATCTTAACGACGTTAGTTCCACGCACACGTTATTTGCAGCGTACCCTGTCTGTGCAAGCGTAGTTAAAAAAATAAGTCGTACGCCGCGTTTTTTCCCTACGGGAATCTATATTCTCATCTAGAAGCTATTTCTTTTTGACTTTTAATCTGTCATCATACCCACGTCAACAGCGCGGTTCTTTCGCCTTATTACTACATTTTGACCTGCTCGCAAATGATTAATTCACTGTTTCCGGTCCACTGTCTAATGTACGGTATTTTTCTCCCACTTTATGCGATTAAGGAGTTATGTCATGATACAGTCTTCCTATGGAGTTTATATTGAAACACGTGAATAATGCCTGACTCCCTATGGTTTGATACGTGCTTAATTACTTTTATGCAACTGCTTTGATACATAGCAACATTATATTTTATGATAGTATTTGGTTGCGAAAGCTCGTACAGTTTTAAATAAAAATATTAATAATTTTGATAAACTGGCAAGTTCACATTCACTACACATCAATAAACAAAAATTAAAGTATCTAGTTTTTGGATCGTTTATATAAAGGATGCTATAAAATTAGTAAAATAGTACAAAATTAGGGAAAGGTGATATTGCAAAAACCTTTGGTTGTATGTAGATATAAATTTACGATTTAACAAAGATGTTTGTCAATGTATAGGACGATCATGCAGCATCCTTCGGGTTATTTAAAATATAAAAAATGTTGAATGTTTCGGCAAAACATTCTAACATACTCACTTATATTGTCACATTTTCGATTGTAGTGTTGTATGTTACTCCTGTGTTACTGCAGACGTTGCTACGAGAATATCGGTGGTGAAGAGCTCTTGCTTGGACTAATTTTCAGAATTAAGATGTAAGTCATGAAGTGCATGATGTTAAATGGTTAAGCATGAAAAATAGAACGAAATACCATGATGTGTCCATTTCACAATATTATAATAAACAAATCATTTCTATATCTTTATAATAAAATCACTTATTGCTCAAATATTCATAATATAAATATCCACCGAAAACAAACAACAATCTCTAAATATAACCTGTCCTTATTCAGATAATATCTTTCGTACAAATATTGCAAATTTATATAACTATTTACAATTAGATTTTAAAACACTACATTATAATACATTCAGAAAAACATTAAAAACTCAATTTTTACAATAAGCTCGCACTATCATAAGCTAGTACAGTACTGTTTACTCCACAGGATGGCAAAATCGGCATCAAAACTGTTTTAAATTTATATTATTTTAGCGGCTATGGCGTTTGGAAGCAAATACACCACGTTTAAGGATATACAAATTCTAACATATTCAATAAATACTTGCACGCTGACCTTGAAAGGTCCTTGAACTCTCCTTGTCTAGTAAAGCGTTCGAGCGCCATCCCACCTAAAGAAAATCCCAAATACAGCCTACTCGGACCGTGGGTGCTCCGAGAAACGATTTAGCGATTTGCACTGCAGCTAGAGATTGGAGGAACTTTGTTTTTCACGTTTCTCGCTTCTACTAGTTTAAAATAAACACAAATAATAAAAACACTTCATATTATCAAACATAATTGTCACAGTAAATAACAACAGCGAAAAAAATTACGATCTACCCCTAAGTGTCTATATGTGCGTGTAACTAAAAAACAGAATAGCTTAAATTTATCAATGATAGACATTCAACCAACTTAACTATTATATATGAATTATGCAAATACATTTGTGAATTTATTCGGATGAGAATTTGTATTTTCAATAAGCGTACACTAACGTAATATTCCAACTTAATAATAAATTTTACACATTCTTATTATTACCTACCAATCACAATCATTAGGCACAAGACAGCATGCAACGTTTACAAGATGGAAAGCAAAAATTCAATAAGCATATAGTTTTTATTTTATTCTGCACAATAAAGCTCCGTCGACCTTCCAGTGCAGGAATGGTTGCATGCAAATTAATTACCCGAATTTAGCGTTGAATAAAAGCTTCTAACATAGGCCATTTTCACGTTTTAGCTGTATTTTCATATCCACGCTTTTACTCGAATTTGAAGGCTTGTTTACTAACAGTTCTGGAGTTTAACACTGAAACTTTAGCTACCCAATAATCTACCTGGTCTCGCACGGCGATGGCTGCATGTCAAACGCATTTGAAGAACTGCTTTGATTTCTATTTTCGAATAACTGAAGATCATCCCCTCTTTCATTATCCATAGGTTTTACAGGTTTCAGCGTTCAGGGTTATTACACGATCTTTCGTTCTCACTGGGTGGTACGTCTAAACTGTTCAATTTTCCAAGTCAATGTCTTTTTGTCCGTGTAAACGGTAATTTTATTTCCACTCTTTTACATTTGATACCGAAGCTGTTTCATTTGTTTTTGTTTCCATAACTATAATTTATAAGCATATGTTTATTGGAGTATATTTCCCATGGTTGCACTTTCTCGAGGCTTTGTGAATTTGTACAAATAACTTTAATACGCCGGTTATTTAACAAGTGTCCATCTATAATTTTTCTATATTTAATACGAAGGGGTGTAAAGTATAAATTTATCACTGTTTGTATTTACTAAACTAGGTACTTCACTATTTAGCCTTCTATCCTAATTTAAAATCATACTGGAATATCAACGTTATTAAATGTAAACTACCTTAACTTATAAATTTTTCAGGATGCTTTTTTTAACTAACAGAAATGAATCAACTCATTTCTACTAGCTTATGTTGCTATCGCTTTTTATTGATATCTTATTGAATTCTTGGTTGTTTTTAGCATATTGGGACAGTATGTTTGTATCTTCATTTAACTGCTTATAGTTGGATACTCCTGTGTGTTTATGGCGTTAGCGTTTCGGAAAATTACCTTGGAACACATGGTTTTTTTGTGTGAAGGTATCTGCAGTGGTACTTTTAAGTTGGTTGTTTCAACTTTTGTCTGATCTTCTTATCGCAGTGGATGCGCTCGTTAGGAAGATGATCGTACTAGTTCTCATCGAAAATTTCGTAATTTTTTAACTTATTATGTGTCTTAAATTGTCTGTGTAACATAGCAGGTGGTCCCTCAGACCGATCTGCGTTTAACAGGGACAACTCTTTACCTACTCTCGAACGCTTGTCCAAAACTTGACTTGTTTCTTATCTCGCTGTCTCCGTTTCTGCCTTATTCTTCCTTTGGTAGACCTGTTCTCGTCCCGGAACACTCGTCGACCACATAAGAGTGATTTTTCCCTCACTCCGGACTACTGACCACATTGGCTGGTTGAGTAGTGCTTTTCTATCCACCTTTTTCTATCGCTTTTGATCAATGCGAGCCCTTCTTCTATTCTTTTCTACCTGAAAGTGTCACTAGTACATTCCAAAAATGCCTACCTCCCTCTTTTTACCTTTCCTACATTTCTATTGCCTTTTCAATTCCCTTAGACACCGTGTGGTCGCGCGGGGGGTTTTTATAGACACCTGGACCATGTCTCTGGGAATTTTTCGTGAGATCATGCAGTGCCGCTGTAAGCCGCACATGGCCGCTAACAGTGCAAGTATGTATGAGTGTGTGTATGTGTGAGTGTAAGTATATAGGAGTATGCCTTATCGATCTTAATCGACGCCGGGTGCAGAGATGCATCCACGTGCCTTTTCCGGTCCCTCGTACCGTTTATCTAACATGTCTGCCTCACAGGTGCGCTCTTCTAGGGGGTACGAGTACTTTCCTACGTAACGACATCAAGGAGCCACTCTCTTTTGTATCTTTACGATGGAGGACAAAACAGCTTGGTAAGCTGGGGAATTCTATAGTTGTAGCATGCCTTGGCGCACTGCGACGTTTCGGATCCATCCCTATCTTACCTATTATCTTTGGTAATAACTTGAGACTTTGTCTAACTTTCTTTTGTGGTCCTAACGTTTGGTATTTATGATCAGACGTAGGAAATTTTGAGTATTGAGTGAAGAAGCTAACATGATGGTAGCAATGCAATTTGTTAGGTTAGAATTGTAAGAAATTAGTAAGATGGTACTGTTGGTAAATTTGTTAATTCACAACCATGTCATTTAAAAGTTTCTATGTGCACTGTTTATTAAGCCAGAGTACCAACACATAAAAATTTGTAAAATGTATAATAACTTGCTGTACGGGCATTTTGAAATTTGGTCATTTTCTTGCCAAAGCAGAAACAGTTAAAATGCAATGCTTATGTACGTGTGCATTAAAAAAACTTGTAAAGTTAGCTTTAGGTTATTGTAGAAATGTTAGGCGACTTGTCGCATTTGTATTTAGTTGTAGTAGTGTTTTGTGCTCTCCCACAAATTTGTGCTGTCGATTATAACCGCGCCACATCTAAAACTCGTGTGTGCATTTGTAGATGTAGTTAGATAATCTTGGAGCTACACATTCCGTTTCCTGGTTACTCGCAAGACGCGTTATCGTTTAAAAAAACCAGGTGGCGCCTAAAACAAACATTTAGTAGAATGCAAGTTAGTTCATATGTAAGTAAGGCTCTAGACTCTAAGTTCTTACCTTGCTAAAAGTCTTTTCCTTTTTTTAAGATTTTTTTTTGTTTTTCTTTTTAGGTATGTAGGTTCTGTGTACCTTTATCTTTTATTGTACCTGGTACCTTTATTCCCGTCATTCCCCTACGAGTGCAGAAGTTACAGAAAGGATGGATGGTAATTTGATTCAACATGGCGTAACTGAACCCAACCTGCAAAGCATCGTTGTGCCCTGAGATTAAGTTCCGAAATGCCACCAAGTAAGTAATTTGATTTTATTTAAATTGTGCTTGCAAATTGACTTAAAAAGCGGTTGCATCACTCTTAAAGCGTGGTCGGTATAAGTTACATTATGGTGCGTAATTATTCGTTAAATTATGACAATGACGTGTAGTTATTCGAGAGTATCACAATTGCGAAGTATAACATAATGCAGTGTAATAATGTCCACGTTGGGTGCCATTGTTACACTGCATTTTTGTTATCTTGCGCAATTGTTATACTCCCGAATAACTATACGTTATTGTCATAATTTAACGCATAATTATGCGGCAAATTTACCCGTCATATTGTAACTTATACCGACCACGCTTTAAGCGTGATGCAACCTCTTTTTAAGTCAATTTGCAAGCACAATTTAAATAAAATCAAATTACTTACGTGGTGGCATCTCGGAACTTAATCTCAGGGCACAACGATGCTTTGCAGGTTGGGTTCAGTTACGCCATGATGAAACAAATTACCATCCGTCCTTCCTGTAACTTCTGCACTCGTAGGGGAATGACAGGAATTAAGGTACCAGGTACAATAAAGGATAAAGGTACAAGAAACCTACATACCTAAAAAGAAAAGATACACCACACAGATAGATGTTGCTTCATCGAGTGCTCGTAACTTAATGGCGTTTTTTTACACCACGCGCGCACTCCGCATGACTTTTGCGCAGCCGCGACTGTCAGGGACGACGGAAGTTAGCGTATTCATTTAAAAATACGCGGCAATTTATTTACAAAATAAATCTAACGTGATGCATGCCAGTTGGTATGTAACAATGTTGCTTAAGTAACACTCCAGCGTTACACAATACATTGTATAAATAAATATTTGGTATTTGAACAAGTCAAGTTGATTCTAATACTACGGTATTAGTTGATAAACTGAAATAATAAATTACATCTTTACGTAAAGGATAAACGATCGATTCAAATCGAACTTGTAATTAAAAGATGGAAAATACAACGTCCCGGACAGGATTAGAACCTGTAACCTTCAGCTTTGACCAATACAATGTTAGGATCACTAAAACGCAGTGCTGGTAGGATTCAAATCCTAATAATTTAATACTATTTATATAATCATATGCTACTATTTAAATAGTTTATATTTTTATAATCCTTTGCAAAATTTAATGTGCTTCCTACAAAAATTCTATAACAACTAAAATGTAGTTTATCAGTAAAGTTATCGAATACTGACTAACTTAATAATAATTATAAATATTATCCTGTTTAGTTCAAGTTCAAAAGTCTATGATTTATCTTAGGATTAAATATCACTTTATTACTGTTTCTGTATTACTCAATTTTAAAACTCAAAACAACTCAAGTACTAAAATATGATATTGTTTTATCTATTTTAATACAATTCAACGTTAATCATTATTATATGCATAAACCTAATCGAAGTTTTAGTGCATTTTATTTTTAAATACTTGTGTAAGTATAACTTTTTATAATGTGTTTTGTTAAATAATATTTTACTCTTAAAACATTTTCCAAATTTGCATGATAAGAACCTGCTTAAATGAACGCGGAAGTCGGCATGCTTAAAGATAGTTTTAACTTGTGATTTATCCTCGTTACGAAAGTGGTTAAAACGTAAACATTTAATTTACAGTAAAAGTATCAGCTATAATTAAAATGTTTATGAAATACTCTTGTTAAAAAATTTTCTAATATTTCAGCTTAAGAAATCTCTACCTATAAGTGCGTTTAACGAACAGATTCAGTAATTAAAATAATAGGATGGGCTTAGTTGCGCAGTACAAACTGAGCATAAGCGATCAAATTTAACACCTTACTGTAACTACAAATGCGTGCATCGGTTGAATAGTAATTTTCAAATATTGTGAAAGTATTTTCAACGTTCTGATTGGTTGGTCAAAACCATGTGGCAATTAGGAGTTCAAATAAACTCACAAAACTATACGATTAAATTTTCAATACATTAAAAATATTATCAGAGAGAATGTTTTATTATTCCCCACGTTTTCAGTAAGAAAGGCAATATTAATTAGAACTTTAATTTTTTCATATTGTTTGAGTACCGAGAACGGATATGTTAGTTACGGAATTTTCCGTACTGTGTTGGATGTAATTTGAGGTTGAGGTCATGTTCTTCGTTATGATATGCAAATAGAAAAAATATTTCTGACTACAGATTTTTATGCCTGTCTAATGACGAGCGTCTCGCGGTAGAAATAACGCGGCTGTAATGACAGTTGTAAATAGATTGAGGTTACGTAATTTTTTTTTTTACATAAATTGGATGAGGTCTGTGTTAATGTTAAATTGATTGTTTATCTCCTTGTTTATATAGGACAAGTAAAAAATGAATATTTGCCTAGATTGTGGTTTTGAATTTACGTAAAATAAAACTTTGTATGGCTACTTAAGAAAATTTCATGATTTGAATATGAGACCAGTTTCTATAAGCAACCAACTTTGGATAAAAAAGAAGTTAAATTTAGTGCAATGAAGGAAATTAACTTTACACGAATGTTATCTATATATGTTAGCTCTTGTATGTAAACAACTTGGTATTTTGTACTAACTTGTTGCTATTCTAGGTATCTTTCGTACTTGTGTCAATATGCAGTTTAAAAGTACTTTGCTGGGATTTCTTTAATTTGATTTGTAAATTTTTTTTAATTACAACAAAATTTTATTCATTAATATTACATACATATACAATTAGTTAAAGTAAAAACATTACAATATTCGTTCATAGAATAATAAATATGCCTGTGTCTCAAGGACTTTTTTTTCAGGCACTTCTGAAATATTTGAGTCATTAATATAATACCATTTTCCCATTGAAATGTCAGTATTACTTTTTGTGGTTTTGCGTTGTGAAAACAATAAATGTTTTTTATTTTTAGGTAGAGATTGCCAATGTTGACTGTCGTTATCTAACGTCGTTCTTACTTTTACATATGCGACATAGTGTCCATGATGAATAAAACCGTTATGCTGTATAACTCCGTATAATGTGTATACTTTGGATTGATTAAAGTTCAGCCCTTGAAGGTTTTGACATTCTTTTAAGCAAAATGGTGTTAAATCCAGTAATATAGGGAACGATACTTGGTCATTCAATTTTGTTGACCGAAATCTTAGGGTTTGAAATCTTTTTAAATGTAAAATCAATACAGGAGGTGGAATGTCGATTAAAATTTGCTTAATGGCATTGGTATAAACATTTTTTTTATCAGGTCCAACTTGTCTCTTTGTGCACCAATCACAGACTATTTTATTATTTCCGGTAAGTAACTCACATGCAGTAAAATGGTTTAAACAAGATTGCACGGAGTAATCAGTTTTTTCACATTGATATTTTGGAACTATAGTATTTCTATATGTATCGTTTATATAATGTTCTTCATCTGTTTTTTCATCTTTGTATATATCAAAATCTCCATAGACATTATGTATTTTCTTGCTGTCATTAATAAAGGATGTATTTCTGTCGATGGTATCTTCTCTATTAATGTAAGATTGGCCTTTTGGACTGCTTTCTTTAGATTTTTCAATTCGGATGGTGACAGTTTGGTTGCCAGTAGATCCTACTTGATTAGAGCACTTTTGTTGTTTTCTGTGAGATTCTTTAATTATAAGTTTTTCTTTCTTTATTTGGTGTTGTGATGATTTATGTTCGTCAAATTCTTTTATTTTGTGATGAAATAATGGAGAAATTTGTTTTTCTGATATTGGTAAGCTCAGATCAAGGAAGAGTTCATCTCGATGAGAAATGTGGTTGCAATCTGAATGCAAACTGAATTGTATTATTTAATGTGCCTCGAAATACCTGTTCAGTGGGTAATAATAGCTCAAAGTTCTGCTGTTCATAAATTTGTATACCTTCTCTATATTTTTCAATACACGATGGATTTATTTTTAGATTTAGTTCCGTTTTTTGTAAAATTACTGCTTGATAATTTCTTAAATGATCTTCACGTATTGCTTCTAACAGATATCGTAGCAATTCATGTAAGTCGTGTTGTTTGTTTCCAGCAAACTGTGGCATTGTTTGCTTAAGTCTTGAAAGCAGTATACTGGGGTTATATATTTCTGGATTACCATTTAGTAATTCTTTTAGCGTTTGTGCTAAAATTTGTTTTAAAGGGTGCCCTTTTTCCAAAGATTCATCAAATGAATTAGGTAATTGGAAATATTGTTCTGAATTTGAATTTTCAAGAAGTAATTGTAATAAGTATGGTGTTTGTCCCAGACATTGTATAACGGAATTGAAAAAGCAAGTATTGCCTAAATTTTTTAAACCACGTGTTCTTGGAAAATTTACATTAAGTTCTTTTTGTATTTTTGTTTCTCCCATTTTTTTATCTTTAATACTTTCTCTTTTGGATGTGAATTCATTATTCATTGTATTGTTTGTTTTTGAAACATTAACGTTTTCCTTTAGGTTGTTTATACTAAGAGATCTATGGTCATTCTTCTGGTTTCTAATTAAATCTGAGTAAAATAAATCAGATACATGTTTAACGATTGGATCTGTTTTATTATTGTTTTAGTGTACGTGTTATTATCTAAAGATTTTGAGGGTAAAAAGAAAATTCTTTTAGATTTTTAGATGGTGGGATTGTTCCGAGAACAGAAATAGCGTTTCCTCTTTGAATTGCTAAAGCAATCCTCTGTAACAGGAAGTTAGTCGCTTTATTGTCGTATGTATTGTGTGTAATTCTTTTACCTATTTCTTTTAAGAATTTTAATCCTAGTTCTCCAAAGGTTCCGAAGGTTTCGATCGAAACTGGATAAAATAGATAAAGATCTGATAAGGAAGAATATTTTTTTAATTTTATGTTTTCTCCGGTAATTGCTGCAGAACCGGGTTTATGTGAACAAGCAGTTACATGTGAGGGAGCAAGTGTGTCACAACAAGTAAAATCCCAAATTGCCGTTTTCCCTAACTTCCATGGTATTAAACTAATTCCGTCTGGTCTTTTGCCGTCATCTCTGAATAAATAATAAGGTTCAAGGATAGAAGGAACGTCAGCCGAAACTAGCGCTCGTTTAATTAGGTCATTTATGATATTATGACGTACGTGACGGCCTGCGCTAAGACGACAACTAAGTCCATGAATAGCTAATTCATTTACTTCAGTTCCGCAGATGCATGTATGTGGTGTGCATAACTTCGCGCCTAATCTAAGTCCTGCGGCAATTCTAAAAGAATTGTTGTCTAATAAAGTCCCTAATGAAGCCGACGGTAGGGCTTCTAGCCAAATACCTGAGTATTTTGATGAAACTGCAAGAATGCGTGCCTTATGTATATGATTTGAAGCAGATTCAAGCATATTTTTTGAAGCAATATCTAATAAAGGTATGTCCCATTCTTTCTGGATAGATTTGTTGTGTGTTATATTAGTTATTTTTGTTTTAGATTTCCATAAATTTTCTGTCTCTAAATGTAGAGTTTCGTTCGGAACATTTTCGAAATTTAAAAAGATGTTTTGAATTAGAAGCCAGGATGCATTAATTGAAGATAAAAATGTTGGTAACGTAAGTGAATGGGCCGTTCGGATTCCTAGCCCACCTCTTTTAATAGGTAATGAAGCTTGTGCCCATTCGGTTGGATTAGGTTTGATGTTTAGGATTTCCTCTAGAGTATTGTGTAGTAAATTGTCGAAGCAACTTAATATGTCCGGGTATATCCAGGTTGGACTACATCTTAGAATGTATGTCAGTTTGGGAATGGCAAAGCAATTTTTAAGTAGGAAGAATGATATATGCGACGGGATCATATTGGATCGTAGTCGATCGGCCATTATTGATAATGAATCAATTTTTTTATTTATACAGTTGGAGATTGATTCTGCACAAAGAGGTGCTCCAAGTAGGGTCCAATTATTTTTATCTGGTATGGCAATATTTGGGGCAATAGAGTTGAATAGCTCTTGAATGTATTTTCTATTCTTTGGTGAAATGTTTAGTAATTCGCATTTTTTCAAAATTAATTTCTAATCCTATAGATTTGGAATTTTCAATTATTGTTTTAAAGTTCTCAAAAACCGATATAATATTGCCGCCGATGCAACCATCGTCTAAATACCATACATTAAACTATGTGTTTATACATTTAATTAAGTCGTTAATTGCTAAACAAAATAGGAGCGGTCCTAGCGGGATCTCCTTGTTGTAGTCCCCTTTCTGAATAAATGATATTTTTGTCAAAAGAGAGAAACGAAGAGTGTTCATAGCATTGTCTTATATAGGCGGACAAATTTGGAGTATGTTTATGAATTTTATCAAAATTGTATGTCTATGTATCGAATTAAAAGCGTTTTTAAAGTCTATTTTCAATAATATTTTTTCTTCCTGAAAGTTATTTAAACATATGCGAGCAGCGTGAGCTACAATTTCGCAGCCATTTAGGGTTGCAAAACCGAATTGTAATGGTCTAAATAATTTCCCTAAGTTTTCATTTATGTGTTTAAATTATTGTAAATTATTAATTACTTGAGTGAAATGTGTTTAATAATAGTAATAGAGGCTTGAGGTTTCAATAATTGTATTTTTATTTTTTAAAAAGTCAACACGTTATGTACCCATATACATTCTCAATAAATACTTAAATTAATTAAGAAAGAAACTAATTTTACTTTGTCAAGAATTTTGTTTGCACTGTGAGTCGACTAAAATATGTAAAAAAACAAGGTAGAAAATTAAGATTATTTTGGTACTCAGACTAAAAGTAAAACTAAAATACTGCACTGTTAATATAAGAACACTCAATCCGATAGATTTGACGAAATTACAACTTACCAGTGCTTGTAACACTGATAAAACAAAGTGAAAACTGAGGATTAAATTAGATTAGTCGCGTACTTGTAGGTTTCCCATCAAAATCGCTGGGATTGTAATAATTTCCAGTAATTTGTACATGTATTTCTGCGAGTGGTTTCCCTATCGGATTTTATTCCCAAACAAGAGAAAGCAGAACAAAATCTAACCTTATAAGCTTTAGTGTTCTACTGAGATAATACACTGTCTTATCTTAACATAAAATCAGGTGATGTATGATCAGATCTTGTATGAACATTAACATTAACATTAAGGTTTGAGTTATTAACCAAACCATCCCTAATAAAAATTTCTTCTGTTAGGGTAGGCTTTTTAAGATCATTATTCCTTGTTGATTTCTTCTTAAAAAAGCCGCACCTGATGTTCAACTTTTTTATTAATATTAATCTCCTCTGTAATTTTTAGATCAATAGATTTTGCTTTATTTAATGTGTCAATGATTTTATCAAATTGCCTGATTATAGTCAGATGTACGTCGTCAGTTAACGAAGCATTCTCACATAGGCCTATTATTAGCTCGGCTCTTTTTTTTAATAATATCATTTTTTGAAGATTTTGCTTCATGTAAAATATTACTGCTGAAAAGTTCATTAACGTTACTAATATGCAAATGTTAAGCTTTATCATGTTGTCAATACAGGTGCATTGAAATGTATGAACACATATGCTGCACTTTGTACAACTTATGCATGAACCTTCACAGGCCTCATCTACTCTAGTAACTTGATACTTTTGAAAAGCACAAGTGGACGACGTAACTAAAAATTCCTTATCATTTTCAAGACGTCTAATAAAATCTGATGTAATTGTTAGACTTGCTTTATCACTTTGTTTATTTTTATTAATTTTGTCATTGGAAGTATTCTTTGCAAGTTTAATTATACGTTTAAACAAGCTATCTCGAGCAATTTTCATTACTGCATTAATGCTTTTGTCCAAACGATTTACTTTCCGACCTTCCAAATACACATACTTCAAAACTTTGTGCATCGATTCAAGATACATGTTAGTGTTTATTCCTAAACCCAATCGATAGCAATATGCCCAAGATGTTGGACGATTGTGTATCAACATCGTCATAAAGATCTTCTACTACCTGATTTAAAATGTCATTAAATTCGTCAATAGATACACACTGTAATAAAACACAAAGGGATTTATATACTACTACTTTCTTTTCAATCCCTCCATTGATTTTTGACAAATTCTTGCGCTAATTACGATCCACATGCCAGGTACATAGCAACTGGTGAGGTACCTTGGCCATAACATAAGACCATGCATTATAAAATGCTGGAGCATCATCAGACATAAAAACAGTAGTTGATATAATACCCACTCTTGATTTAATTTTTCCAAAAAACAACTTGAAAATCATTTCGTCAGCACGATTTGAAAAACAAAATGCCACTGGGCACCCTGAACCAAATTCATCCACTGTCATTAGTGTGTAGAGCTGAAAATCGTAACTATTTGTACCATGTGTACCATCAACGCACACCTTGTTGTTCCCAAATTTAAGCAACTGTTCACGTTGAAAACAAGTGATTATGACTAATGCAAAATCTTGAACATCTAAAATTATTTTTGAGTCATTTGGGTTTCCTTCTACACCTTGGCTTTTATAATATAACACTGGGCAGTCACTTCCTAAGTTTATCATCTCCTCTACCCAGAGCCGTACGCTAATTGCATCATTTAGGTGACGTTTCGCACCATACTCAATATTGAAGTCCTTAACAATATTGTGCATATCTTTTGTTTCTAACAACAAAATTCTCTGTGAATTTTCTTGTTTTAAAGCAGAATTACGATCATCATCCAATATATGTTGAAATGTAATACCTTCCTTTAATTTTCCTGAAACACATCAATTGTAAAATTTCAAACTAGAACTTTATGTTTGAAAATACCTGCAATTTCTGCTTTACTCTCTTTACTTAAAAAAACTCGACCAATATCGTTGGTATGTCCAACATGAGTTGTCCAGAAGTCTACTGCAACAGACCCATCGTTCTTTATCGTCGCTTCCATTCTTGAGGGACAAACACTTCCAATTTTATTAGTGCCTGTGCTTTTTAAGCTTGCCTTTTGGAATGTTGTTGTACGATCGATGGCAATTATAGTACTCCTTTTTGGTGCCATCAGACAATAATTTAGCTGAAGTGTGAAGTATATACAATGCCAAAGATTGTTCCTGTTCTTGGTTTTTCAGTTTTTAACTGTGTTGAACAGAATAAAATTAGTATATAATTAACACTTTGCATAATAATCTTCAAACCTAATTGTGAACTAAAATGTAGTTGATCAAGTTTAGTTTCAATTTGATGTTCATTTGCCAAAGGTTGTCGAAGTTTTTTAAATCCCTTTAGATGTGTTGTACAATTTTCATAAAAGCACTTGATTCTTGACGAGTTGAGAATTATTAGAATACTTTTATGAACAGTTCTGCAATGACGACGTAAAGTTACTTTACTGGTCAAGGATTTGCCACATGTATCACACAAAAATTTACTAGTTAAAGTAACTGGTTTCCTATATTCAAAATTATGAATTTTTCTTAAATGGGCATACAAATTCTTCTTTTGTGTAAACTCAAAACCACAATCTTCGCAAGTATTCATTTTTACTCCTCGTTTACAAATAACAGGATAAACAAAATTAATAGGTAATTTCCATAGATCTCATTCACTATATGTAAACAAAAAAAATTACGTAACCTCAATCTGTTTATAACTGTCATTACAGCCGCGTTATTTCTACCGCGAGACGCTCGTGTCGAATGGCATTCACAAATTTGTTCTGCAACACTTGTTTAGAAACGTTTGTTATTGGTTTATGAAATCTTCACAGTAATTTATTGTAAGAATTATAAATAAAAGGTTTTGTATACAAAATCCATTTCAGAATCAAACTCATTGATGATGGTAAATAGGAATCGAGTGATGGCATTATTACAACAGCAACAATCACATTAATAATTAATGTTGATTAATGGCCAATGAATGAATCGTTAGGAATTTATAGTATATGATGTGAATAATTGACAATATGTTAATGAGAAACAGATTTCCATGCTATACTATTTTTTGGTACACATGCTATCCGTGTCAGTTATGTATTACGAAAATGGTGAGATAGTTAAAGAGAGTACGAGTGAACAGTGTATCAAAAGCAACTTTATAAAACAATGGATGGGCCTGCTGTGCATATATTAATTTAGCTTGAGTATTATTACAACAACTAACACAATTTTGAATAACCAGAAAAACCATGCGATGGATGATACCGACTAATTTATTGTTATATTACTATAATGATTAAAGTTAATATCTATTACAAAAATGTGTGCTGTAATCGTGATAATCATAATTTATAGAATAGTATGTACAGCAAATAAATGTTAAATTGTTCAATAAATGAATAAGTACACAGAGCATTAATTTTCGGTTTCTGATTCTTCAGACAAAGACGAATCATCGTCTCCTAATTGTATAATCAAGGGCTCCACTTGAACTTCCATCACAATGTCCAGTTGCCACATTTTAATCTCTAAATCTTGAACATGGCGAATAGAATTTTTCCAGTTGTCTGATGTTACGTTTGCAACAGCTTCTTGAAACAAGGGACGAAGATCTGCCATTTTAAATGTTTTATTTTTTCTTGCAACTTCACCTTTTATCTGTGCCCATATTAATTCTATCGGATTTAATTCACAATGATATGGCGGCAGGCGTAATACTGTACGGTTAGAGTGTCTTTTCCATTTCATCAACAACAAATGTTGGAATAACAGCTGCTCTCCTAACAAGAACAAGAAGTTCATCTTTGACCATATCTTCTTCGTAGTCGATAGATTTTTCAGTTAACCATTTTGAATACATGCTTTTTTTGTTCCAGTATTTGGTATCTTTTCTAGTTTTCTACTATGATAAGGTGCATTGTCTAACACTATAACAGCATTTTCATCGACACTTTTAAGAATTTCTTTAAACCATTGTTCAAAAACAAGAGCTGTCATTTCTTCATGGTAATCACCTGTTTTCTTCGACTCAAACACTTTCAAACCACCGCTGACAAAACCTTCCTCCGAGCCAATATGGAGAACTACCAGACGTTTTCCTTTTCCTGATGGATCTTTTAACCCAGTCGTTAATCCATTAATAAAGGCTTGTCTTGGATGCAGAATGGTAGTATCTTTCCAAACCTTGCTTACGGTATGGCCAGCAGTAAGCCACGTCTCGTCCAACCAATATATTTTTTTTCTCTCATCCCTGTATTTCCTTATTTGTCGTAAATAACGTCGTCTCCACGCAACTATTTCACTTTTCTCTTTAAGGACAATATTTCTGGACCTCTTTGAGTATTTATAATTCAACACATTTTTTAACCACATCTATTCTGTTAAACTATATAAGTACATACTTAAAACCAATTTCATTCAAGAGGGTTCTCAGAGTGCTTCGTTTTAATTGAGGCATCTCGTTATCTACAGACACGGCGGATAGAATTTTGTTTAGTGTAGGTGGATCATTGTTTTCAAAAAAGGAATGAACCATACGTCTAAGATGACTCTTAGTTTCATCGTCAATGTTGTCCAAAATTGCTCGTTTTCGATGGTACAGTTTTGGGGAACGTAATACATGAGTTTGCTTGTATTCACGTAGAATGTTGTACACACTTTTATCAGTAATACCTACAATGATAAGATTTAATAAATAAATGGTGTTCATTCAAAGTTATTAACATCACCAGCTGCTTTTGCAGTAAATGCAATATTTTCCGTTTTATTGTTGTTGGGATTTTGTTCAACACAAACTTTAAAAATATTTAAGATTTGCTGTTTATCCTCAACGGAAAAATGCCTGGACGGGCGCTTTTTAGAGGGCGAAAAACCCTGTTGATCCATGTTACACGTAATTAATTGTAAATAACCTACACAAATGTAATAAGTATTGAAAAATACTATTTTTGAAAAAAAAAGTACAAGAGCAAAAACTACGAAAGACGAGTGAACAAAAAATAAAGCAAAAACAAACACGAAAAACTAATTAACATTTGTAGGTTAATGTTACAAATTGAAATGTGTGGTTGTGTGAATCCGGTCAACCAATACAAAATCTTTGTTTAAACTTGGCGCTGATTTATGGGCGGAGCATTTACTGAATCTGTTCGTTAAACGCACTATAGTTAGATGTATCTGCTTACTTAGTGCCGGATTTTATGTAAACGCAGCCAGGGCGCATTTCTCCATGCCCCTCAGTAGGTATCTAGGGCCGGTCCTAATTCAAAACGCGACAGACGTATTTTACATGTGTAAAAAACGTCTGTCACGTTTTGAATTAGGACCAACCTATAATTTTAATGTAAAATAGTTGTGAAAACATTTCAATGTAAAATAGTTGTGAAAACATGAATTCTTATATACTTTCAATGTAAAAATACTTGTGGGCACGTTTTGAATTAGGATCGGCTTTATATTACTTTCAATGAAACACACGTATGTTGAAAAATGTAAGTGCAGAGAAAAAATGTGTGTAGCTGTTTTGAATTCGGTTTTCTAGCGAAAAGTTACACGTGCACCGTTTTGAATTAGGATCGGCGTTATATACTTTTAATGTAAAATGTGAAAACCTGAATTCTTTTCAAATGTAAAATACTTGTGGGCACGTTTTGAATTAGGATCGGCTTTATATTACTTTCAATGAAACACACGTATGTTGAAAAATGTAAGTGCAGAGAAAAAATGTGTGTAGCTGTTTTGAATTCGGTTTTCTAGCGAAAAGTTACACGTGCACCGTTTTGAATTAGGATCGGCGTTATATACTTTTAATGTAAAATGTGAAAACCTGAATTCTTTTCAAATGTAAAATACTTGTGGGCACGTTTTGAATTAGGATCGGCTTTATATTACTTTCAATGAAACACACGTATGTTGAAAAATGTAAGTGCAGAGAAAAAATGTGTGTAGCTGTTTTGAATTCGGTTTTCTAGCGAAAAGTTACACGTGCACCGTTTTGAATTAGGATCGGCGTTATATACTTTTAATGTAAAATGTGAAAACCTGAAATCTTTTCAAATGTAAAATACTTGTGGGCACGTTTTGAATTAGGATCGGCTTTATATTACTTTCAATGGAACATATTTCAAAACTCACGTATGTTGAAAAATGTAAGTGCAGAGACAATGTGTGTAGATGTTTTGAATTTGGTTTTCTAGCTAGAAGTTATAAGTATGACAGATGCAAAAATATCGCATTCAAGTCAATTGTGTTTAATTAAAGTGGATTCTGATTTATGTTTAGAGGCTGCAAATACACATGGGCCGGTTTCAATTCAAAATGTGTTCACTCTTGTGATAGGTTGAAAAGTGGGTTGGCAAAGTACGCAGATGGTGGTAATCTGCTATATAAGGAGATTGCTCCTAATATTAATTTAATTAGTCAAAGAAAAGCAATATGGATTTTAATACTCTTAATAAAACCACATATCGCAAACCTTATGTAAATTCAAAAGATATTGTAGTGAATAAGAGGTTTGAAGTTTCGAAAGTGGAAACTGTCTAGACAAAATATGGAGAAAGAGTATTAGTGGAAACAGAAGAGTTCAAAAGTATATTGCCATTGAGATATTTTGAATACCTTCAAGCACATGGAGTGAAACAATTAAATGAAAGTATTGGCTCGAACAAACACGTATACATAACTAGTAAGGGATCGATCGGTCTAACTGTCAACATAGAATTTTCAGAATAATATGTCACTAATTTAAGAAATTAGTTTATTATTATAACACATCTAAGTCGATTGTATAAAGAATGATGTATTAAATTAAAGTGGGTTCTGATTTATGTGCGTTTTACTTTGAGTTTACTACCTTGTTTAGAGAAAGTCTTGTTTCAAAAGAGAAACTTTTATAAAATACTTTTTTATTTTACAAATTGTTGAATATTTTGATCTAACTATTTATAAATGAAAAAGTATTTATTAACTCCCGTTCTTGAAGTATCTGCTGCTCCCTCGCTGTTAGTTCCTCTCTTTTTTGCTTTATTATTTCTAGCTCCAAATATATACGACGCACTAGCTTCTCTCCACGCTTTTAAATGCGTTAAGCAACTCTACTGTGTCATCTTCGTAGGATTTGTAATCTTCACAGCAAACAGCCATATTAGATTCTGTACATAACTTTTTCATAGCCGACATGTTTTTGCCTGATCTGTGAGCATAACATAAAAGATTATTGTAGGTTCACCTTTTCTTTTGTATACTACCTGATGTTTCTGAGAGGATCAGAGTGTGTCAACGATCCTACGATAGCCTCAGAATTTCCAGAATGGTTTTTTGATCTAATGTAACTTATAAATTAGTAGTGTTTTAAAAACACATGTATAAATGTGAAAAAAGCACTTACCGTGATATATCTATTACGTCACTATCAAAAATAGCAGCAGTGTTGAGTTGAGGCGAACAACAACCAAAAACTTCTTTAATCACGTCTTCGTCAGAATGTAATATAAATTGCTCTAGAACTTTTACGTTGGTACTATTACAATTTTTGATTGATGACAAGTTACTCATTTTTAAAAGTTGCTAGTAATAGTAACTAATAATTATACAAGAGATCTGATTGAATACTGTTGGTAAAAT
Organism: Platerodrilus igneus; assembly: GCA_036346225.1. Classification (NCBI taxonomy): domain Eukaryota; kingdom Metazoa; phylum Arthropoda; class Insecta; order Coleoptera; family Lycidae; genus Platerodrilus; species Platerodrilus igneus. The sequence goes on along the minus strand of JARFIW010000139.1, from coordinate 13,586,903 downwards.
CTACGTGAAGTATTTATATTAAATAATAAACTGATCTGTTAGAAAAATTAAAATTTGCATCGTTTTCTGAAAAAATTCAGCTCTGTAATATATTCTAATGAACAAAACAGTATGTAAGCGAATATAATTATACCTCAGCAGAAATAATGAATTAGTTTCATTGTCTGAAAAAGAAATTGAAATGAATGCACATAATAAAACCCTAAATTAGATTAATTTCGTTTTACATTACCGCTGACATAATTTATATGCAAATATAGGTAATTGTGTGTTTACGCGATTTTATGCTGTATAAGAAATTTTTTTTAAAGGTACTGCTCAGCAGAAATAATGAATTAGATTCATTGTCTGAAAAAGAAATTGCAATGAATGCACATAATAAAAAAAACCTAAATTAGATTAATTTCGTTTAGATTACCGCTGACATAATTTATATGCATAAATAGGTACTGCTCAGCAGAAATAATGAATTACATTCATTGACTGAAAAAGAAATTGCAAGAAGGCGCATAATAAAACCTAAATTAGATTAATTTCGTTTTATATTACTGCTAGCATAATTTATTTTCCATAAAAAATTAGAACTTTAAAGGGAAAAATGTGGCGCTTGTTTAACCTGAACGGTTCTTACAATTGGATAAAAAATTTAAGCGATATTGTGAAACAATACAACAATACAGTTCACAATACTATCGGAGTCAAACCTGTAAAAGTTGATAAATCAAATGAAAAAACTATTCTTAAATCATCATTTACCCACATCAAACTTGCAACCAAAATACCAAAATATTCAATAAAAGACAGTGTGAGGATTAGTAAACACAGGGAAGCATTTACGAAAGGTTACACGCCAAACTGGTCAAATAAAATTTTTAAGATTAAAAAGGTAAACGTAACCAATCCTACAACATATATATTAGAAGATCAAGATGAGAAAGAAATCAAAGGTGCATTTTATGAAACGGAGTTGCAAAAGGTTAAACATCCAGGAATTTACCTGGTAGAAAAAGTCCTAAGAAAGAGTGGAAATAAAGTATTTGTAAAATGGTTAGGCTTCTCTAACATACACAATAGCTGGATCGATAAAAATAATGTTTGCTAGAAGTTGTTATAATAATAGTTAATAAGGCTAACATTGTAAAATTAAATTAAAATAAATAATACAGACACAATCTTTCTATTGTTTTTTATTATTATTAAACCATTCTTTTAATAACAAGGTATTTCGTTTAGCACATTGCAAACTATTATTGCTGTGTCTATAACAATGGATGTTACATAGTAAACGAATGTTGATTTTTAACTTCGATAGCTTAGGACAACCTAGTGCAACCATATCAGTTACAAGGTTTTGCATTAGATAGGTTTCCATCCATTTCTTCTTATCTAGACCCTCCATACAAACTTCTTCACCGGGTCTGATAATTTGCTTCAAATAAAGCGCTATATATGATGACACCTATTCCAGCCGTTGAAGATTCATCCCAAGAAATACCATGAATATTCCTTGTCACCCAGTCGTTATGTTTTATATGATCTTGACTCAAACAACTGGACTGCATTGGCAGTTTAAAAATTTGATGCCAAACATCACCTTTCAACAAGTCCAAAACCGCAATTTCTTTACACACAAACTCGTTTTTCTTGTATTTAAATCCCTGAATATCAATTATATACATGTTTGTATGTAAATATATGCAGTAAACTTCGACTAATTAAATTAATATTAGGAGCAATCTCCTTATATAGCAGATTACCACCATCTGCGTGCTTTGCCAACCCACTTTTCAACCTATCACAAGAGTGAACACATTTTGAATTGAAACCGGCCCATGTGTATTTGCAGCCTCTAAACATAAATCAAAATCCACTTTAATTAAAACACAATTGACTTGAATGCGATATTTTGCATCTGTCATACTATCTCGCTAGAAAACCAAATTCAAAACATCTACACTCATTTTCTCTGCACTTACATTTTTCAACATACGTGTTTTGAAGTATGTATGTTCCATTGAAAGTAATATAAAGCCGATCCTAATTCAAAACGTGCCCACAAGTATTTTACATTTGAAAAGAATTCAGATTTTCACATTTTACATTAAAAGTATATAACGCCGATCCTAATTCAAAACGGTGCACGTGTAATTTCTCGCTAGAAAACCGAATTCAAAACAGCTACACACATTTTTCTCTGCACTTACATTTTTCAACATACGTGTGTTTCATTGAAAGTAATATAAAGCCGATCTTAATTCAAAACGTGCCCACAAGTATTTTTACATTGAAAGTATATAAGAATTCATGTTTTCACAACTATTTTACATTGAAATGTTTTCACAACTGTTTTACATTAAAATTATATAGGGCCGGTCCTAATTCAAAACGTGACAGACGTATTTTACACATGGAAAATACGTCTGTCGCGTTTTGAATTAGGACCGGCCCTAGATACCTACTCGCCTCTATTTACCAGCCGGTGTATGAAGTTTCCCAAAATTTTTTTGAACCAATTTTGGGGAAACAATTTACAAAAAAAAATACTATAAAAATTTTGAAAATTTAATTATTATTAGACAAATCTCGATTTGTACCGTTATATGGGAAAGCCCAATATAAGGTTTGGTTTCCTTGTTAACGCGTTTTAAGTAATAGTATTAAAAAGATTTATTTAATCCACAACATCGAGTCTCATTAATAAATGTGGCGTGTGCATTAAGTTGCTTTAGTTTATTGGTTTGCGGAAGGCAAATATAAATTTAATTAGAAAGTTATTTTCAAGAATAAAGGAAAACAGCATAAATATTCAATTCCTTGGTAAGTTGCAGTTCCGGAAAATTTTTGTAAGAAGTTGCTTGTTTCAATTCGAAACATATGGTTTCGTCGGTTGTTTTGTGACCTTTAACGTTTGTTGCACAATTCAAGGTAAGTGATTAACTGTTCGTTTTGAAATTTGAGAAGGAAGTGAGTATCACATTTACACGAACAAGTTAACCTTACAAATATTTATTTAGTATTTTGATACAATAAGAATTCTCTTTTGAGTGCAGTTTATGTTTCAAGTAATATTTATAACCTAAGATCGGTTTGCATTGCAGAGGGTAAGCGAATTATTATTAAACATAAACACCTGAAATTTAAGTAAGTAATCATGAGAATTCAAACCCTTGTTATGGTTTAGTATAGTTTTTTGGCTCGTATTTTAAGGAATAGTTCAGAAATTTTCAGTACTGTTGACAGCCTACATATACCGATCTGGATATCAAAGAACGTTGTTAACTATATTGTATACAAGGTATGTTATTATATGAATTTAGTGGGGAAGGTATACCTTACTAAAATTAAATCTGCTGCCGCTTTCTAAAAGCTTTAATTTTTTATGGATATTTGTTGTATATTTTGTAAATGGAATTATTAAACATAGCAAAGAGTACAGGTTTATTAAACAAATAACTTAAACTGAATTTACTTCTTCTTTACTTAAATAGGTGACCTACTGGTAGTCAATTTTATAGTGTTTTCTATCAGGTCTGGTCAATAATATTACTTGGATTTATATTAGTATGAGTTTAGAATGAGAAACTTTTTGTAGTCTTGTCTTACAGAAGTTCTCAAGTAGTAGCAATAGTTTGGTTTGATAAAAGATGTATTTTTATTACAGGAAGTGATTTAATATATTTTTTTTGCAATAGCAACCAAAGAATATTTTACTAGCGTTTTTGTATTGTCTCTTTTGTAATAGCAAGATAGTAAGAACACACCCCTTATGTCCTTTTTTGCTTTAGCTATATTGTTTCATTATAGGTGCTACGCACTCTTTCTTGATAACCATGTTCATACAGTGAATGCATTTTTTTCCCTGATGGTTGCTAAGTTTTCCCTTGGAGGATATATTGTTTTTAATAAACCTAGGACTTGGTGGAGTCTTATTTAGTGTTGTTCTAATTTTAGTTTCTATAGAATGTTGTATGAATCATAGCTTTTGAAGACCCATTGACATTTCTCATTGCCCCACCCAGAAATAGAACCTTAGCTACATCAGAAGACTGCCTGTCCTTCCGACTACTTCCCTTCGGAAAAAGTTTTCGTAATCACCCACCCAGTTCAAGATGAGATTAGAAAATCGTTTTAACCTATCAATAGAAACATCTGAATTTCTGGCTTTCAGGTTGAAAAACCAAAATTTACTGAAACGAAAAGTGTCATCCTTCTTCTCCCCAAAAGACAATCTTGTATTTTATCACGTACTAGAAAACTTCTGGAAAAGATAGGTCTTTCTGACTTGTTACCTATTTATTGACAGCTTTAAGTGAAGTTTTAAATGTGTCCTATACAATGGGAATACTTGTATAATATAACAATACAAATTCCATATTTAATTTTTTTATTTCATCCATAGATTTAACTTTAAATAGAGTAACTTATATTTCATTAAAATGTTATATTTTAGAAATTTAAGGATCTATGCAAAAACTAATGCCATATTTGAATTCAGGGCATCAAGTTCATATGAAATTAGCTGCAAATACCTCACACCAAAACAATAGCCTGTGTTATTAAAATATTTGAATTATCTCCAGTATTATTCTTGTTGTATTTCAATTCTTAATTTAACAACAAACTTGCATTCATGCTATACAATATTGCGGTACGTCACGATGTCAAAAATAATAATTTAGTAATATATTTATTAAATTAGGATTTCTGATTATAAGATTTTTAACGAATTACAATGCCAGTTGCAAATTAGTATCAAGAAAAATATTACCCAAAGTTTTGCTCTAATAATTTTAATAAAATACACAAATTAAAAAAAAACAGTATATTTTGTAAAGGTGTGGTGTTTTGACTGTCTGGGGTCCTCTTGTTAATGCTTTGTAGCAAAGAAAGCATTTATTTTTAAGTTAAAATATTGATATGAAATTAACATTAAAGGCATGATATACACAAGAAATATTTACAAGTCTTTGTGAGCATAATTAAAGTACAAATATCCTTTATACTAGAACTGAAAGTATTTTAGTTTGAAAGCTTTTACCATGCGGCTAGTACGCAGAGATACCACTGTATGATGGCTTCCTTGGTTGGAAGAAATTGAAGTAAGCCCATGGCGGAATGTTCCCAATCCTGGTGTGCCTGTTGGCGTAACATGCTCTAGGAGGTGGTCCTGATGCAGTGATGGCTGCAGAAATGGATCGTTCACATGTATGGAGGGATTCCTATCTATAGCGTTGTAAAAGTTCGCTTCATTTTATCTCATTAGATCTGGTGGTTACAATGAAATAATCTGAAGAAAAACCCTTAGTGTACGAAAAGCGTGGTGACTTCTGTCTTGCACTACTCTTAAGTTCCTGCCAAGAAGTTTGGAGGCTTTCTTAAAAAGGAAACAATAAGCAGTGATATGCTCTAGTGTTTGAAGCTCATTTTATACCGAGGTTTGTTTGTATTGTACATTTGGACGGTTCTATTTTTCTTGCGAGGAGTGTCAGATGAGTTCATTATTGATTGGGGGGTGCTTTAAGAGTGCATGTTGTGTGCTTATTGGTTAGTTAGTTAGCAGTATGGTTCGTTGCATACTCCTACAAAGGCATGTCTTGTTCATATCCAATTTAATTATATAAAAACTCTTCTATCAATATATGTAAGTAATTATATTTAGATTATATTTGGTCAGTGGTACTCTAGTTCTATCTAAATGATCCCACAAAGTATTGATTTAGATACTTAACAGAATAGCTAATAGATAGAAGCTTTTGAAACTTGGTGTTATAGGAGAATGTTAAAGATTAGTTGGACAGATAGAGTAACAAACGAGGAAGTTTAAAGAAGGATAGGTGAGGAACCCTGTATGTGGAAACAATTGAAGGTCAGGAGAGATAGAATGATAGGGCACCAGTTAAGACATGAGGGACTATTTAGTAAAGTCTTAGATTATAGACTACCAAATAAAAATAGAGTAGGAAGCCCTAGACAAAGCTATATTAGTCAAATTATTAGAGATTTAGGTTGTGAAGGGTATGTAGACCTTTTTAGACTAGCTCAGAATAGAAAAGAATTTAGAGCTGCATCAAACCGACTTTAAGTAAGTCCGAAAACAAAACAAAACAAGTTGAAAATGCAAGGCATTGTCGCAACGAACTTCCAAATGTAGACTTACTTTAAAACAATTTAAAGAAATTAAAATTATTATGTTGTAATAATTATAAGTATTCAGATAAAATAAAAATTAATTCCCCGGGGGGGTCGGGTATCCGTGGTCAGATTTTGTGGGGGGTACCATATTTCGACTCAGCTATGTTAGGGGAGTCCAAATATGTATCGCACATTAATTTTGGACCTATTTCAAATTTTAATTTTCCCGACGGAATATCGCGGGGGCACGGCGTCCCCGTGGTCCGATTTCAACTGACATCAAAACTTAAGCTCAGGACACCGAGCTGAATCGATTGATGTATCATACATTGATGTCCGACCATTAGAAAGGCCTCGGACGGACAGACAGACGGACGACAAATCGATTTCATAAACGAACGAAGTTCGTTGAAAAATAAAAATCAGTTAACTAAACGTCACCATGACAAACTCACAATTAGTTAGCGGTCTGGCATGTTGGTAGCGTTTCGTTGCTTAAGCCTTATCATAACATATAATTTAACACTTTTCCTTTTTGAAGCGGATAACCAGGTTATATTTCATTTCCTTATAAATGGTAATCATGTAAACATGTTAGAGTTCTTTAACAACCATCAGGTTGCTAATATCTATGTAGAGTCAGCTGGATAGGAAAAAGATAGAAGGATATAGGAAGACCTAGACCAAACTATATTAGTCAAATTATTAGAAATTTAGGTTGTGAAGGGTATGTAGAGCTTTTTAGATTAGCACAGAATAGAAAAGAAGTTAGAGCTGCGCCAAACCGACCTTAAGTAAGGTCGAAAACAAAATGATGATGATGAATTATTATTGAATATCAGTATATGATTATATTATATTTCACATCAGTCACGTCACATTTACTAAATAGAAAATAAACATGCACGTATAAAAAATTTTTAAGCAAAAGATAAACATTTAAAAAACATTACTAAATCATACTTGCATCAACGCTACTATGTAGTTAAATACAAAAATACAAAAATAAATAAAAGAGATCACAGACAAAATAACAATAGAATGCATAAAACCTTCCCTTTTCCACTGGGGCGTTTACTGTACAAGCAAGCAACGCAGCACGCTATGTATTTTTCGACATATTCTTTCATACGGGGAAACCAATAGTGTTCGCAAAGTCGTTTGAGTGTCTTTTCAGCACCAAAATGGCCTTTGTCGTCATGAGCCATTCTGACTACCTGATGTCTCATTCCACATCACACTATCCAAAGTAAGCCCCTAACAGTAATGCGATATAATCGTCCCTGGCGCAGTGCGTAATTTTTATATATTTTGTTTTCATAGTCGGTTTCGGGTGTTTTCGCTAAGATCTGTCGGATCAATTTTAATTTCTCATCTGTTAGTTGGCTGGCTAGAACCCAATCAGCTTGCTGTATCCTTAGCACTTCCTCGGGCGGTGTTTTACTAGTCGCCGGATTGCTTCTTAGGGCATCCACGTGCCTTAACCTATTTCCTGGTCTATAAATCACTTGAAAATCAAAATCTTGTAGTTGAAACCACCATCGTGCAATTCTAGGTACAATATCTTTTTTTGTGCTGGAGGCTTTTAGTCCATTGCAATGTGTTACGACAGTGAAATGAATCCCCAAAAGGTATATTTTAAATTTTTTTAAACTTTCAACTACTGCCAAGGTCTATAATTTAAAGGAATGTATTTGCTTTCAGCTTTGGTAGTCTACCGCCTGCTGTGAAATGCAACAGGATGTATTCGTCCGTCTATTTGCTTTTGGAGCATCATTCCAGCGATTCCATGTGCACTAGCATTTGTGTGCACTTTGGTGGTAGCAGCTGGATTGTATATGGCTAAAATTGGTTTTTGTATGAGTCTCTTGCGTAAGGTGTCAAAAGAGCTTTGTTCATTCGCTTCCCACTTAAACTTTTTATTTTTCTTTAATAAATTGGTTAATAGTATTGCAATAGCAGCATAACCTTCAACAAAGTATCTAAAATAACCCGTGCGCCCTAAAAACTGTCGAACGTGGTGAACTGATTTTGGAATCGGAAATTCCTCTATTGCTCTAATCTTGTCGGAACCGAGCTGTACTTGTCCATTGGATATTTCAAAATCTAAGTAAGAAATAGATGTCCGCAGAAATATCACTTCTCCAGATTTAATATCAGACCTTCTTCACGTAAAAGCTGAAGAATAGTTTCCAGATTTCGCATGACTTCTTGGATGGCGTGAGCATAGATCAGTACATCGTCTAAATAAACAGATGCAAAATCTTTTGTAAAAACTAGGAGTCTGTTCATGAATCTTTGGAAAACTCTGGGAGCATTAGTAGGGCCAAAAGGGATTCGATTAAACTCATACTGCCCATCGGGTGTCACAAATGCAGTGAATTTCTTTGAGCTTTCTTTTACAGAAATTTGATGGTAGCTAGAACGCAAGTCTAGACCTATAAAGTATTTACTACCATGCAGTCTATCAATTTGATCGGAAATTCGAGGTAAGAGATGATGTCCCTTTACTGTTTGAGAGTTTAGTTTCCTATAATCAATGCACATTTGTTCCTCACCATTTTTCTTTTTAACTAGTAGAACGGGCGAACGATATGGTAAACTAGATCCGCGAATAACTCCATTTTCTAGTAATTCCTTAATCATCTTCTTAAGTGTCTCTTGTTGGGTTATTGCCATGCGATAGGGTCGGTACGTGAATGGAGTATCGTTACTTAATGATATTTCTAACTCGGCCGATTTTGCGCAACCTACATCCGCGGTATTTCGAGAAAGACAATCTCCATAATTTTGAAGTAATTTAATAAGGGCTTTTCGCTGTTAGTCAGTTATGGGACCTATGTTAATATGTTCTTTTGAGAGTGGCATTAATTCGGTTCATTTGATTCCTAAAATTTGATTATCAGTATGGACGGGTTGTTCACCCGCAGGAATACAAGATCACACTCTAACTAAAAGTTTATTTGATCCAATTTCAAAGTCATCGTCTGACAAATTTACCATAGGTATAACTGCTTCATTATTAGGGCCCAAAGCAATTATCGTTCGCGGAATGCAATATTTGTTTCCCTCTTTCAATCGCAAGCTAGCTTCAACAAATAAATCTTTAAAATAATTGTTATCATGATACTTAACAATAATATTAACTACATTATCTCTAGGAACCAAAGTGGAGCTTTTTGTGTACAAAGCAACTTTCTGGGATTTCTGAAAAACATCCCCTATCTTAACTATCTCTCCGTCGGTTACAACTAACTGTTTACAATCCTTAATCAGGATCACTCCGAGTAACTCGGTAAATGGATGTCCTATTAACACGTGTACATCCTGTTTTGCATTTGGAACTACATGTGCGATAACCTGTGCCTTAACACTGTTTACTTTTAATGAAAAAGTTGTCTTCCCCAACGACAAACCAACGACAACCAGTCTGAAACTTCCTGTGCTCTCTATTCCTCGTTATAATGGGGATCTGGACAGCTGGCTGAAATTCAGAGAAATCTTGTTACGTGCCGAAAAATCGGCACTAAACATTTTCAAATCAAGTTTTAATTTGTAAGGATTTCGCGCCAAGGATTTGAAAAGACGTGTGTGTATTTCCGTCACTTCAGACAGTGCGTTTGCGCGGGATTGCGCCGACGCGGTGTGCCAATAAGGATGGTGGTGATTTCCGGGAGACGTGTCGTGACTGGTGACCGAGAGGCCAACGAATGTAGTTATCTTTGTGTCTTATCGTGTCTTCTTTTTTTTATATGTTGGTTTCCTGTTATACCAAATTATCGTACCTCTACCTGTCTTCCTCACCGTATGTCTACACTATAAAGAAGAAGACAAATTTGAATTTGGATTCGACCGGGCCAACAAATACCCACGCCCGAAAGATCAACGGAGCCCCGCTGTCGCCATCACGGAGTAGTACTGCGAGAAGCCCTGCAATTTATGTAAGTACTTTGTAGTTTTTATGTGATGGAGTAATTTTATATAATTGCGTGACGTAATTCCTTAATGCGCATCATTTTGCAATTATTTAACATTGCTACCAACTGACTGTAGTGGCTCGCGTATCCTACCGACGGGACTATAATAATCTACACGAGTTTAGTTCATGATCAGGACTCTATATCCGACATAGCTAAATTGCATTACTTGCGCCTCTTTGACCGGCCCCGCTGCCGAAATTATCAAATCTCTAGAATTTCGCGCATCCAATTACGAAATCGCTTGGGCGAACATATGTGACAGATACAATTGCGCACGTATGTTAACTCGCAAACACTTTGAATCAATTCTTAACATTGAACCTCTGTCCAAAGAGTCTGCATCAAAATTGAGAAATATCAAAGATTCTCTGTTCAAACACGTAACTGCATTAAAATCATTTGCTTCATCAGAAGCACTTCTAGAAACGTTACTAATACACATTACGGTAAAGAAATTAGATCACTCCACTGCTCGCGGTTGGGAAACACTAAACAATAATTCTGGCAATGAGTTACCAACTCTGAAAGAATTCAAAGACTTCCTAAAAAATACTGCTAACCTCTTGGAGACTTTGGAAACCAAATCTCCCAAGACCGTTACAGAAAAACCAAAATTGTATTCAAAATCATTTGTATCTAGTAACAACACTTGTTTACTTTGCAAAGGCCCACATCATCTTTCAAGGTGTGACAATTTTCTAAAGTTGCCACTAGCGCAGTGCATGTCTAAGGCTAAGGAGTTGAAAGTTTGTATCAACTGTCTTACTAAAGGTCACTTTCTACCTCGGTGCAAATCTAAATTCACTTGCAGAACTTGCAAGTTGAAACATCATACACTACTTCATGCTGATGCTTCTTTGAAGAGCAATGAAAATTCAGCAGGTAGTAATCCAGTCGCGAACACTCCTGCGGAACCTCCACAATCAATTTCTGCATTCTGTTCTAACACTGTTCAAGTTCTTTTGCCCACTGCTTCTGCGCAGATCCTTGATTCTGCAGGCATTGGTGCACTCCGTCAGAATCTTACTGGTCTCTGGTTTTCAATCCAATTTTATTCGAACAGATGTATGTACTTCTATGAATTTGTCTCTTCAAGATGCCAATATTACTGTTTCTGGTTTGAGTCAGACTACTTCTCAAATCAAATTCAAGTGTGATACAGAACTCCAATCTATTCACACAAACTATCATTTGAAACTTTCGTGTCTAGTTCTTGATCAGATCACCGGTACCATGCCGGGTATCCATGTCAATACTGACAAATTTCATATACCTGATAACGTTCGCTTATCAGATCTACATTTTAATAGGCCTGGTGACATTGACATTTTGCTTGGTGCGCTTTGGAATATTTTATGCATTGAACAAATACGAGTAGGGCCTAACTTACCGATCCTCCAAAAAACACGTTTTGGATGGGTAGTCTCTGGTCCTACCAACACAAGTTTGGCTGGATCAACTAATTGTCATTTTATTCGTAGCGATAATGAACCCGACATGCTCAATCGTTTTTGAGAGCTCGAACATTATCCAACCGAAAAAGTTCTTTCTGCGGAAGAACATGCCGCTGAAGCGCATTTTGTTCAAAATACTACTAGAACTTCTGAAGGTCGATTCGTTGTAGCAATTCCCTTCAACAAACCAAGTTCGTGTTTACGAGACTCTTTTCAAGTTGCACAGAAACGATTTCTATCACTTGAGAAACGTCTAATGAAAGACACAATTCTATCAACGCAGTACGCAAACTTTATTCAAGAATATCAGGAATTAGGTCACATGTCCATAGTTGAGCCTAACTTCTCTGAAACCTCTTACTACCTTCCTCACCACGGCGTGATCAAGGAAAATAGCCTCACCACAAAATTACGCGTGGTCATTAATGAATCTTCTGTTACTACTTCTGGTGAATCGCTCAATAGCATACAAATGGTAGGTCCTACTATACAACAAGATTTATTTTCCATCTTACTTCGTATTCGTTAATTTTCTTACGCTATTTTGGCAGACATCGAAAAGATGTACCGGTAAGTGCTAGTTTAGGCAAGCCACAGATGCTTTCAGCGGATCCTCTGGCGAGCCTCTCCCATTGATCCCATTCTTACTTACAATTTGAACAACGTTACGTATGGAACGGCTTCGGCTTTTTTCTTAGCCATTTGTTGTTTAACTCAATTAGGCATCGAATGTGCAGATACTTTTCCAAACATTTCTCGTATCATTCGCGAGGATTTCTGTGTTGATGATCTTTTGACAAGTACCGACACATTGTCAGAGGCTCAGTCCATTGTTCAAAACTTAACGACAATTTTACATTCTGGTTGCTTCACTCCAAGAAAGTGGATTTCAAATAATTCAAACATTTTTACTGGGATGCCTAAGTTTCAAATTCATCCCGATGTTTTACAATTTGACAAGCATGAACATACAAGCACATTAGGGCTCATGTGGTCATATCATTCTAATTCTCTTATGTATTCTATTTCTGCCTTTTCATGCGAGAAGGTTACCAAACGATCTATTTTGTCAGAAGTTTCTCAAATTTTTGACCCTTTGGAGTTACTAGGTCCCTGCATTATAGTCGTAAAAATTATGCTCCAACAACTATGGATGGAAAAACTTTCGTGGGACGATCCAGTTCTCGAAACCATTCGAATTAAATATAGTTCTTACAGACAAGATTTTATTATTCTCAACAGTCGAAAAATTCCTAGACATGTTATATGCAAAAATTTCGCTGAAGTAGAACTTTAGGGCTTTTGTGATGCTTCTCTTCTTGGATGCGATGCCTGCGTATACTTGCGATCCAATAATGAAGATGGTCGTTTTCAAATTACTCTTCTATGTGCTAAGTCTAAGGTTGCACTCTTTAAACCAATTACTGTTCCAAAACTCGAACTATGTGCTGCTTTACTTCTCTCAAAGCTCGTAGAACAAACCTACAAAGCTTTGAACATATAACTTTCAAAATGTTTTCTTTGGTAAGGCTCTACAATTGTCCTAGGCTGATTGAAAACCAGTCCTAACCTCTTAAAAACTTTTGTCTGCAATCGTGTTGCTGACATTCAGCTTCTAACTTCGTATGCACTGTGGGGACACGTTCCTACAACGTCAAATCCAGCAGACCTCCTCTCAAGAGGTGTGTCACCTCAATATCTAAAGGCATCCAATCTTTGGTAGAATGGCCTCTCCTGGCTACAGAAGGATGAATCGTTTTGGCCAAATTCTAATGCACGTGAATCTATTTTACCTGAGCCCAATGCCAGGGCACAATGTCTTTCTACCATCAACCTTGATGGCAATCTATTTAATAACTTTCAAGTTTGACACATTACATGTGATTATCCAATGCTCCACCCGAAGGTACTACATTGACCAGGAAGCGAGTTTTTTTTTACCTGGAAAATTTTGAATTTTGCCGAATCCTTGCTGTTCCAAGCAAGGTAGGGATTTTTAACGTGCGTGACAACACTCACACACGGGACCTCCATTTTACCTCTCATCCGAACGAGGGTGTATTTTTATGAAAAATGCTCGCCTAACATTTTTCAAGCGGACCGTGTCGGGATTCGAACCCGGGACCTTGGGCGTAGTAGTCACACACATACCACTACGCCACGGAGCCGCCTTCAAGTTTGACACAACTTGAACGAGTTACTGCATATTGCTTACATTTCATAAATAACAGTTCGAAAATCAAGCCTAAACTTTTAGGACTTCTTTTTTGGAGGAACTCAAAGCCTCTTTACTCACATTAATTAAAATTTCACAGACACAATCCTTTTTTGAAGAACTGAATCGGCTTTCTCAGAAAAAATCATTAAACTCTAAATCCAATTTATTAAAGCTTAACCCATTCCTTGACTCCACAGAACTTATTCGTGTGGGAGAAAGACTGCGCCATTCGCAGTTCAACTATGACAAAAAGTATCCTATTTTAATTTCCGGTCATCATCTCCTTGCTAAATTATTTGTTTTGTGCGGACATTTAAATTTACTGCATGCCGGACCTCAATTACTAATGTCAGTGTTACGTGAACGATTTTGGCTTACTTCTTGCAAATACGTTGCAAAGTAAGTAGTACATAACTGTGTAAAATGCTTTCGGCTTGTCGATATGCCCGCTCAATCTATAATGGGTAACTTACCTACATCTCCTGGGACACTTACTCCACCATTTTACACTACGGGAGTGGACTATGCTGGTCCACCAATGATCAAAGACCGCAAGGATCGCTACTATAAATCGATTAAGGCTTACTTATGCTTGTTTATTTGTTTTTCTGTGAAAGCAGTTTACCTTGAACTTGTTACTGACCTTTCTACTGAATCTTTTCTCATGGCTTTAAGACAGCAAGCCGTTGCACGTCCATTCGGACAACGGTACCAATTTTGTTGGAGCTAACTCCGAGCTCCGTGAACTAGGCGAATTTTTGACCAATAATAATGACTCAATTATTGAAGCTTCCACTAAAGGAACAAATTAATTGGCACTTTGTACCTGCCCACAGCCCCCACTTTGGTGGTTTGTGGGAGGCAGGTGTTAAATCCAGCAAAAATCATATAAAAAGGGTTACTGGTGGTACACTTCTTACCTATGAAGGATTTTGTACGTTACTTGCCCAGGTAGAAGCTACCCTGAATTCCCAACCGATCACTCCACTATTCGCTGACCCCAATGACTTACAGCCGTTGACGCCAGCACATTTCTTGATTGGTCGACCGATGATGTCAATTCCAGATCCTGCTCTTACAGACATATCTGTGCATCGGTTATTGCTATTTCAAAGGGTACAACAAGCTTACCAACATTTGTGGAAACGTTGGAGCAAAGAGTATATCTCTGAACTCCGACAGCGCACGAAGTGGCGCGAGAATCAGTCAACCTTACAAATCGGTGCTTTGGTACTGGTCAAAGATGATAACCTGCCTCCTCTAAGCTGGAGACTTGGCCGTATAACTTCGTTGTATCCAGGCAAGGACGGCATACCCAGAGTTGCTTCAATCAAGACCAACAATAATATTATTCGTCGTTCTTTTAGCAAAATATGTTCTCTACCAATTGACGCTGCGTAACTGTGCAACGACCAGTGTTGTGTGCGCGTGTGTATTGTGCTTGCGCCTTTGGTTCTAAAAATACTTCTTTTCAATTAATTTATCTTGCGTTTATGTGTATTTTAGTACATAATGTTAGGTTAAGTCTTGTTATCTTTTTGAAAGGCTCTTGTTACATGCCGAAAATCGGCCTGTAAACATTCCCAATTTTAGTTTTAATTTGTAAGTGATTTCGCGCCAATAATTTAAAAAGACTTGGGCGTGCATTTCCGTCCCTTGAAATAGTTGCGTTTGCGCAAGAGAATGCGCAGACGCAGAGTGGGGGGAAAGTGGGTGATTTTCGACACGTCGGGGCTAGTCAGCCAGACGTCGAGCCTAGTGGTTGTCTTTGTGCCGTTATCTTGTCTTCTCATTTATATGACGTAATACCGCTTATTGCGCAACATTTGGCAAATATTTATTTGTATTACCAACTACTGTAGTGGCTCTCATACATTGCCGCCGGGACTTTAAAAAGTGTACCTTTGAGTTTAGACTCAAGTGTAATAGTGGTGCATCCAACGTGATAATGTTGAAAAAATTTGTTTTCTTCTGGTCTACACCTTATAATGTATTAGTTTAAATGTATCTGTAGTTTTTTCACTCAAAAAATAAATAATTATTTGAATTTTTAATAACTGTTAAACAAAAAATATAGGGTGGTAACACTGTAAGTTACTATGTCAATCATCTAAAATGAAATGACATGAAAACAGTTACTATGCTAATTTGACATGGGTAGCCATATTGATTATTGGTTTTTGTGTTTACTTTTATTAATTGCTAATACAATTAATTCTCTTGTGACTATAAAAATAGTGTGTTTTATTCTAAATTCTCTTAAATAATTACCTAATTCGGTTTGGAATAAAATTAAAAGTGTATATCTTTCAAAAGTGCCTACTACATAACATAACCTCACTTAAGCATGTGCTTTTTGGATTAATAATTCGTTTCGTAAGTACCTTAATATAAATAATTAATTAATTCCACGCTTATTCTTTATTCCATATGAAAATTGTTTGTTTGATATTATATTAAATGTAATTATATACCTGTTTTTTGGTTTAACTTATTAAAAGTGTTCCTTAAATAATTTATAGATTATTTTACTCTGATATCATCCTAAAAGTGTTTTTTTAGTAATTTAAACAATTAACTATAACTTACGAATTCTTTTTAAAGAAAATTTTTTTCCTAAATTTAGCTTTTTTAATTAACCAAGTTCTTACTATATCTTTTATCTTCTAAAAACATTATAGTAACGTAATTTCGTTATACCTGTTCCTTTAAACACTATCTTACAATGAATATCGTCCATCTCAAGTCATCGGAATTAATTTACGAGATTCAATCTCGAAATATCCAAGCCACATCTAACCAAAACGATAGAAGATTGCAGCTTAAAGCTATACTAGCTCAAGAAGCTAAAAGCTCAGCTATTGTGCGTGTTGTGGTCTCTGATCTACCTCAAAATACCTTAGAAATTAAACAATCTCTTGACGATATCACTAATATAGTAAATAGAATTGATCCAGAACCAAGCGAAACTGAACTTAAGCGTGTTGTATCTCGAATAGCTCATGTAAAGCAGCGGATAGAGTTGTTGTGTTTATTTAACAATGAACAAGCTGACCAAACTAAACAAACTTTCTTATCGGACATTCTCTTAGTCGAAGGAACAGTTGTTGACAGGCTTAACCTAGATGTAGACATAGATGTACCTGTAGCCTAATCCAACCTTGCAATCTCTCAAGCTCCATCATTGGGGAAATCCATACCTGTCTACAAATGGGGTTTAACTTTTCAGGGCTTTAACTCCCCCGAATGTCATTGATGCTTTTCCTTGATAAAATTAACGATTTTAGAATATCGCGGAATTGTACAGATCAAGATTTATTTGTTTCAGCGGGTGAATTATTTGCTGGTTCTGTCTTAATTTGGTATAGAAATATAAGAAACCAGATTTCTACTTGGGAAGAATTAGTTACGTGTTTGAAACGGGATTTCTTACCGCATGGTTATATTACCGATGTTTGGAATGAAATAAGAAACCGAACCCAGGGACCTGATGAAAACGTAATCTCTTTATTACCTCAATAGAAGTTTTATATAGCAGATTAGATAAGAAACCATCAGAATTTGAAATTATTGACCAGTTGCGTAGGAATTTGAATCTATGTATATTTTTCTGAACGTTTAGCGTTACAACACATTTCTTCTTTACCTCAGTTTAAAGACTTATGTCGCTCGCTCCAAAAAGTAAAATTGGGTGTCGACAAATACCGTCCTCCCTTAGAAAAACAATCTGGTCTATTAAAACCTGATTTAGCTTGTCAAACTCATACTTCTCGTAAAGTATCTACCATTAATCTTCCTTCTACCTCTTCAAATAACTCACTTACCTGTTGGAATTGTAAAAAAAAGTGGACATAGCTATAGCGTTTGCACATACCCCAAAAATATTTTTGTTATGGTTGCGGTCGCACCAATACCTATAAATCTAAGTGTACAAATTGTAATTCTAACTTATCGGGAAACTTTCGCGGAGATATTCCTACACGGGACGTAAATATCTCAAGGAATCAAAATCGTCCTCAACACCAACCATTCAGTGGACCCAGACGTCAATAATCTAAAGCATAAAACTACCTCTAACGTTATACCTTTACCTAATATATCTAATAAGAATGATCTCGCTACCTTGAGTTTACAAAATAACTTACCTCCATTATCAGAATTATGTTATACTACCCCGTCGGAGTGATCGAGTTGGCTGCAAACCGTTAATTCCTTTTATCATAAAAAGTCTGCTGCCTTACAACTTGGCGTCGCCGTGGATCAATGTAGTAAGCGTAAGGCTACGGATCCCAAGGTCCCGGGTTCAAATCCCGACACGGCCGACTGCTTGAAAAATGGCAGGTGAGCATTTTTCACAAAAAATTACGCCCTCGTTCGGATAAAAGGTTAAATGGAGGTCCCGTGTGTGAGTGTTGTCACGCACGTTAAAGATCCCTACCTTGCCTGCAACGGCAAGGGTTCGGCAAAATTCTAAATTTCCAGGCAACAAAAAACTCGTCTCCTGGCCAATGTAGTACCTACGGGTGGAGCATTGGAAATGTAAATGAACTGCCTTACAACTTGTTAAAAAATCCCTTGATATTCGTCCTCATTTACCCATCTCGATTGGTTCCTTAAATGTAATAGCTTTACTGGACACAGGTTCCTCATGTTCCCTTATAAATAACGAAGGTCTACAGCAATTATCTAAACAAAACATTAAAATTCAAGTTGTCCTCGAAAAAACTTCCATAAATTTAGCTGACGATAATCAAATACATGTAACGGGTTCCCTTAAATTAAAAATTCGAGTAGAATCACTTGAACGTGACGTTCCATTTTTGATCGTACCTACATTAGCTTACCCATTTTTACTTGGCGTAGATTTCTGTAAACTTTTTAATTTATGGCTCTACTTTCAAGATTTTTCTTGGCAAACTTCCCTCAAAACAAATTCCTGTGCGTCTGCGGGAATATCTAATAAAATTTCTTTTACCGATTCCCAAAATGCAATTCTTAACTCTACAATCGACAAATTTCGTAAACTAAATACCTCTGAACTTGGTTGCGTTACTACTACAACACATATTATCTCTACAGGTGATGCCCTCCCTTTTAAGCAACGTCAATATCCGTTATCGCCTGCATTTCAAAAACATTTGCATTTCGAAATAGATAAAATGTTAGAATCTGGTGTTATCTCTCCTTCAAATTCACCATGGATGTCTTCCGTGTTATTAGTCCGTAAGAAAAATGATGATTGGCGTGTTTGTTTTGATGGCAGAAAGCTTAATTCTGTAACTGTGTCGGACGCCTACCCTCTACCTCGAACTGATTCGATTTTAAGCTGACTTCGAAACGCTAAATGTATCTCATCTATCGATCTTAGACAAGCTTTTTATTAGATACTTCTTGACCTATCTTCTCGTTCAAAAACTGCTTTTTGTGTTCCAGGTCGAGGTCTTTTCGAATATAATTTTTTGCCATTTGGTCTCTGTAACGCACCACAAACTTTACAACGTACTATGGATCAAACGTTAGGTCCTATCTTACATCAGGAACGTGTTTTTGTATTTTTAGATGATATATTAGTTATCTCAAGTTTCTCTGACGAGCATATCGCTACACTGAATGAAGTTGCGGAACGCCTGAATGCAGCTGGTTTTAAGATAAAATTTTAAGAGAAATTTCAATTTTGTTGTTCTTCCCTTGCATTTCTTGATTTTATTAGCGATATTAACATGCCCCCCGCCTTGAAAGGCGGGGGCATGTTAAGGTTTTGTAATGTACTGCAAACTTTGAGTACCGCTGATGGGGATGAAGAAGGTCACAGGTATGAATTTATCATTTTATAAATGGTTGGTCCTTCGGCTATTAAATTGCTAACGGTTAATTGAAATAACAAATTTCTACCGCCATCTACAAGAGGGCCCCAAGGCTCCCAGCAATGTTAATATTATCTTTACAGCTCCTGCTTTAGCGGTAAATACGATATTTCTCTCTAAGGACTTCCAAGTCCTCCCTTAGGGCAAACCCGTGATTAAAAAATTTAATGACTTGGTGGCGGCCCTTTTGCACCCCCTATTATAGTATTATTAGAGTCAGTAGGTAAACAATGTTTTGACCTATGTGAACTTAGCACCCGACTATGCCAAAAAAATTTTTCCATATATGCATTCGATTAAACTCAGTTTGTACCCGTTTGTACCGCTTTTTATTTCGTTTGTACCTCAAAGGGGTGAAAGTTACAGAAGGGTAAAAAAATCATCAGCACCCGACTTGGAGATACAGAAATTTTTTAATTGCCATTCGATTAAGCATCGTTTGTACCCATTTGTACCACCGCCTGTTTCGTTTGTACCCTTAAAGGGGTGTTTGTACCGAATTTTCAAAATAGGGGTAACACCTAACTCCGCCATTTTTGAGATATCTTAAAGCCTCAAGCGGGTGCTGTTTCAGAATCGTTTGTACCCGTTTGTACCACCGCCAGTTTTGTTTGTGCCCTTAAGAGGGTGTTTGTGCCGATTTTTCAAAATAGGGGTAACAGCTAACTCCGCCATTTAAAAAGATATCTTAAATGCGCAAGCGGGTGCTGTTTCGTAATCGTTTGTACCCGTTTGTACCACCGCCAGTTTCGTTTGTATCCTTAATGGGGTGTTTGTACCGAATTTTCAAAATAGGGGTAACAGCTAACTTCGCCATTTTTAGAGATATCTTAAAGCTCAAGCGAGTGCTGTTTCGTGATCTTTTGTACCCATTTTTACTGCCGCCAGTTTCGTTTGTACCCTTACGGGAGTGTTTGTACCGAATATTCAAAATAGGGGTAACACCTAACTCCGCCATTTTTTGAGATATCTTAAATCCGCAAGCGGGTGCTGTTTCAGAATCGTTTGTACCACCGCCAGTTTCATAGCGTGGGAAGATATTGCATCGAATACTGCAGTTCTTACATATTAGAATTTTTGTTTTATTTTTATGCTAAATTTTTTTGCTATATTTATTTATATGATAGCATACTTTTATGTTTTTATGCAGTATATACATGATCCGCCAAAACTGTCGAGACCGTTAATTTTTCGAAAAATATCCATTTTCATAAAAAATATTTCAAACAAAAGTTATAGAGCTTTAAGTTACACATTACATAGTGATATCAGTATGACCTTGAATAGCACCGTGACGGTCGCATAAAAATCACTTTGAATTTTTGCAATGGAATCGCCTATTTTTCATTACATGTTCTTGTAGAGCCTTCCTCGAGAATTTTGCGAAACAGTATAATTAGGTTATTTTTTATTAGGTACCTTCCGAGTCATGAGGCTTGAAATTTATAGTACCGCCGGCATTAGCATTACCCGAGGTGTACAGCATGAAGGTTGCACGGTCGGATTTACACCTCTTGTGTTTTGTGTGTGTGTGTGTGCGTGTGTGCGTGCGTGCGTGCGTGCGTGCGTACGTGCGTACGTGCGTGCGTGTGGGTGCGCGTGTGTGTATATGTGGGTATGTTTGTGAGAGTGGATGGGTGTTTCCTTTTTTGTTATTTTTACATACGGCTTTCTTTTGTATTTGTCGTTACCCCTATTTTGAAAATTCGGTACAAACACCCCATTAAGGGTACAAACGAAACTGGCGGTGGTACAAACGGGTACAAACGATTACGAAACAGCACCCGCTTGCGCATTTAAGATATCTTTTTAAATGGCGGAGTTAGGTGTTACCCCTATTTTGAAAATTCGGTACAAACACTCCTGTAAGGGTATAGACGAAACTGGCAGCAGTACAAATGGGTACAAACGATCACAAAACAGCACTCGCTTGAGCATCTAAGATATCTCTAAAAATGGCGGAGTTAGCTGTTACCCCTTTTTTGAAAATTCGGCACAAACGCCCTCTTAAGGGTACAAACAAAACTGGCGGTGGTACAAACGGGTACAAACGATTCTGAAACAGCACCCGCTTGCGGCTTTAAGATATCTCAAAAAATGGCGGAGTTAGGTGTTACCGCTATTTTGAAAATTCGGTACAAACACCCCATTAAGGGTACAAACGAAACTGGCGTTGGTACAAACGGGCACAAACGATTACGAAACAGCACTTGCTTGTGCATATAAGATATTAAGAATGGCGGAGTTAGATGTTACCCCTATTTTGAAAATTCGGTACAAACACTCCCGTAAGGGTACAAACGAAACTGGCAGCAGTACAAACGGGTACGTACGATTTTGAAACAGCTCCCGCTTGCGCATTTAAGATATCTTTAAAAATGGCGTAGTTATGTGTTACCCCTATTTTGAAAATTTGGTACAAACGCCCTCTTAAGGGTACAAACGAAACTGGCGGTGGTACAAACGGTTACAAACGATTCGGAAACAGCACCCGCTTGCGGATTTAAGATATCTTTTTAAATGGCGGAGTTAGGTGTTACCTCTATTTTGAAAATTCGGTACAAACACTCCCGTAAGGGTACAAACGAAACTGGCGGCAGTACAAATGGGTGCTAACGATCACGAAAGAGCACTCGCTTGAGCATCTAAGATATCTCTAAAAATGGCGGAGTTAGCTGTTACCCCTATTTTGAAAATTCGACACAAACACCCTCTTAAAGGTACAAACAAAACTGGCGGTGGTACAAACGGGTACAAACGATTCTGAAACAGTACCCGCTCGCGGCTTTAAGATATCTCAAAAAATGGCGGAGTTAGGTGTTATCCCTATTTTGAAAATTCGGCACAAACCCCCCATTAAGGGTACAAACGAAACTTGCGATAGTACAAACGGGCACAAACGATTACGAAACAGCATCCGCTTGTGCATATAAGATATTAAAAATGGCGGAGTTAGATATTACCCCTATTTTGAAAATTCGGTACAAACACCCCATTAAGGGTACAAACTAAACTGGCGGTGATACAAACGGGTACAAACGATTACGAAACAGCACCCGCTTGCGCATTTAAGATATCTTTTTAAATGGCAGAGTTAGGTGTTACCCCTACTTTGAAAAATCGGCACAAACACTCCCGTAAGGGTACAAACGAAACTGGCAGCAGTACAAATGGGTACAAACAATTACGGAACAGCACTCGCTTGAGCATCTAAGTTATCTCTAAAAATGGCGGAGTTAGCTGTTACCCCTATTTTGAAAAATCGGCACAAACACCCTCTTAAGAGTACAAACAAAACTGGCGGTGGTACAAACGGGTACAAACGATTCTTAAACAGCACCCGCTTGCGGCTTCAAGATATCTCAAAAATGGCGGAGTTAGGTGTTACCCCTATTTTGAAAATTCGGAACAAACACCCCCTTAAGGGTACAAACGAAACAGGCGGTGGTACAAACGGGTACAAACGATGCTTAATCGAATGGCATTAAAAAAATTTCTGTATCTCCAAGTCGGGTGCTGATGATTTTTTTACCCTTCTGTAGCTTTCACCCCTTTGAGGTACAAACTACATAAAAAGGGGTACAAACGGGTACAAACTGAGTTTAATCAAATGCATATATGGAAAAAAATTTTTAGCATAGTCGGGTGCTAAGTTCACATAGGTAATGTTTTGTCGTAAAACCCGCGACCACTGCTCATAAGCTCTACCCGAGGAATAGACCCCTGGTTTAGTCGGAAGAATGTCGAAATCCTTTCACCATAAGAGTTCCAATTTAGCCCTAGGTTTAATAATTTACACTCCCATATATTTTATATTATAGCTATACTAAACCCTTACCCTGTATGCAATTTTAATCGTGCTACAGAATTGTTAATAATGATTTAAATTAAATTGTTTCTTTGTGGTGTTCATACTTTATTTCTACATATGCTCATCCTTGTACAGGACTTCGCTAAAATTGATCGTTATATTTAACTGCGGCAACGTTTCTAGTGGTTGTTTAGATAAACAGATTAAGAAACTTGAAACCCCACATCGACTACCCTACCATTGACCTCCATGTGAAACTCTATAATCGATACCCCTTGTATTTGCATTATTTTGCTCGTTAAAATTAACATACGCAGATAAAAATAATAGCACGCTATCTATATATAATATTACTAAACCACTCATTATCTCATAACTATTCTATAGTAATTTACAGTTACATATTTTTATTCATTGCAAAGCTGCGTATGTATTACGTAACCTTGTTGCTCGTTAGCCAGAACAAACCGTATGAACAAAACATTAGCACTCGACCCGAACCGCCTGTAACGTGCAGTAGATCTCGAAATGTTGAAGCCGTTTCACGTTTGTGCATCGGTGCACTTTTTCCTGACTTTGGTTTGTGGTGCCCGTTTGGCGAGCGATACTGAA
The DNA here is from genome assembly GCA_036346225.1 of Platerodrilus igneus. NCBI lineage: Eukaryota > Metazoa > Arthropoda > Insecta > Coleoptera > Lycidae > Platerodrilus > Platerodrilus igneus. The sequence continues at coordinate 13,562,832 of JARFIW010000139.1, read as the reverse complement.
AGTATAATGAATGGCGGTGTTCCAGCTGTAAAATTAACAACTCCTGAAATAATACCTCCGTATTTAACGATATGGAATGTGGTACGTCTTTTCTCTAGTTGATTATATTTAGATTAATTTACGCGTAGAATCTTTAATTAATCATAAGTTATTTTAAATGTACAAGCACGAAAGGCGTCGATATAAAGAGTAAAGGTATTGTTTGTTTGCTAATTGGAAATCAACACAATGTCACCGACATATCTTTACCTTACAAGTACAGTTACAATTCGGTGACCTCTGCCATTTATTAATCTGTTATTACAGCTTCATTACCGTAGTTTAGTAATCTAAGAAAAAACTGAATATTATTTTTCAAAGAATATGACGGTCTTCCGAATATGGTACGTCATTGGCTTTTAATAGCTACTTTTTTCAGATATTAGTATTTTTAATTATTTCAATGTTTACTAAACATTTTTAAATATTTGTGTATAAATATTGGTTGATAGCATACTTTTTACTATAAAGTAGGTAAAACATTTTAACATCACAGTTTTGGCTCAAAAGTGAGGTCAAGATGTTAAAGGGAAAGATCATGTTACAAATCAATTCACAATAGGAGATGGAATCGATGGCTAAAGTAAATAGAAAAACTCCAGAAGAGAAAATACCTACCTCATATCTGATAACCAAAAGAGTTCGTACGGTTTTTGTTGGAAAATTTAAAAATTATTACAAACCAGTTATCATCATCGTTAGGTTTTCAGTACTGGAACTGGTTTGTTGTTTCCTATTCTAAGCTAACCTACACATTTTCCTGAAATTCCCACAGCCTACAACTTTCACTAACTGCGTGCAATAGTCTGATCTAGGTCTACCTTTACCTCACTTTCTTCTATCCCTGCTTGTAATATATCACACACTGTTCCCAAATGTCTTAGAACTTGCCCTGTCGTTCTATTTCTTCTATATTCTTTTTGTTTTCCACAGATATCTTTCTTCTCCTACTATTTCTCGAACCTCTTCGTTATTAACTCTGTCTGTCCATACTATCATCATCATCATACATCTGAATCATCACATTTCAAAAGGCTTCTATCTTTCTCGTGTCTGCCTCTCCTACTATCACTACATCACAGCCGTACTGTGCTTCACACATATATTTTCAAGAATTTTTTTCCTTGTATCCATGTTTGTTGTTGTTCTTTCTCGTTAAGATACGGACTTGGTTCCCCTTCTATTGTTTTCTAAATATATATATATATATATATATATATATATATATATATATATATATATATATATATATATATATGCTGTGATACCTCACCATTATTCGGGAACTAAGGTTTTCGAATCGAGCCCCAGCGTTGGGCCGTCAAGAGATGCTGTGAAATGCTCCTTTGGTCACCGGAACTGGTACTTTTGGTGAATTTCTCGAGCCCCACAGATTTGGGCACCAAGATTTGCTGTAATTCTCTTCCTGGTGAATCTCTTCTGATAATCGCCTCTTCACTCTTTCCGCCTCGGCTGCTCACCTAGTTAAAACTTTCATCCTCATTCATAAAAAAAAACAAACACATTCCTACCACAAACATCAACGTTAACTCTATTTACATCAATATTCATAATACATTAAAATTTCTGTATAAATTTCAGCATCATAAAATTTCAAGTTAAAATTTGTCATCATTTTAATTTGCATCCAGAATTAGAGTCCTTGTAGGATGCATACTAATTAAGTTAACAATATGTGCAGACCTAAGTCTGAATAAAAGGAAGCATCTCCCACCCCTTTACGTTAATTTAACAGGTTAGTCTAGTTGAGCTTAAATTTTCATCATAATCAAAAACATAAACCTGATAAATACTCCTTTCTACTTATACAAGAAAATTTTACCTTAAAATTAAAAATTTGTTGTTTATACAAATTCACTACTGTCCATTTTTTAGCAAACAAATTATAAAGTTATTCAACACACACCAGAACATCAAAAATCGAACAACAAAGCATAAGTTATTTGAAGGTTAATGCACTCGTGGCTCCAATGTACATCGTCCTTTGTTAATCACACCATTCCAACTGGGTTATGTTTACGGCTTCTGATTCTGAACGCTTTTAAAATTTTCTACACCACCATTCATTTAAAGTTGTTTCAGGGCTTCTCACGAACTCATCTAAGTATATCAAAATCTTGTTTTGTGGATCCAATCACGATTACGAATAACATTTGATTATAACACCCCCGAAAAATAGCAAAGAAATTCATACTTCTTTCACGCTATACCCAAAACTGCCTACTTTTGTTTATTCATTTATCGTTACTAATTTCGATAATTGGTACAGTAATACTCGCAAATATAACTAGACTTTATTACCTTGTATCTTCTTTTCTAAGTGCACTAACGCATAATAACTTGTATCGTAGCACGTAAAGAGCAAACTGTTTTAAAGTATTTAATAATCACAAAATATAAGAGCAAACTGTTTAAAGTATTGAATCAAAATCGAAAATCTAAGAGAGAGAAACTCCTATAAACACGGGTTTATGTAATAGCTCGCCTGCATGTCGGTTTTGTCCCGCGGCGGCCAGTTTTCAGAATTTCGCATACTATGTTCCCTTTTCGACAGTCCGGCACAGCGATTCTATTAAATTTACACACGCGCCAGTTGAAAATCTAAGAAATTTTCACACGGCTCGCAAACACTAATTAATTTTGTATAGAAATTGTTGTGTTTTCACCTCTCATATCTGCAACTTATTTCCACCAATCGTTTCCTCGTGACGTTGCTCAAATCACGCCTTTTATTATCCGTGTCTCTGCCTTGCGCATTTTATCTGTCTTTTTCTAACTTGGTCTTAGTGGTGCAAATCGATACTCTTTACTATCGGTTATTTCAGTCCACGTGGATTCATATGTTAATATAAGCTACGGTTTATCCGACCGTTTGCAATATACGCAGAATCTGCATGTTTATCAGCTCGAATTTATTAGAATTTGACATTTAAAAATACGCAGGTGTTCAATCGTAATACTTTAAATAACACTTCTACGATTTGAATATTCCACGTATTCTAACTTTCTAGATATATTTGTATGCTAGCAACGCGTCTCATATTTGGTATTATTGGGTTTTTGAAAGCTTTTATGCATATTATGTATTACTAATGGTTCAATTAACTCCAATTAAAATAATAATGAATGGCATTGACTTCTACCCTTTAATTTTTAGCGAATACTAACCAAATATCAATCATTATCTGTACGCTCCGTTTAACACCCGTTACCCAAAAATTGAATCAATTAATATAAATTTTGCACGTAATTTCTATTTGTTTCTTGGAACAATTAAATTAATACACGTTGAGCATTTTAATTCTGCTTCTTTTTATAGAAAGCGTCTAGTGAATAATTGAAATCCCTTATTTTTAATGAAACGAATAAATTTTTATGCTCCCCGTTTTAATAACGCTTATTATCTAATAAACGTCTATACAAACCCTACCTTCTAATTGAATGATTTAAATCTTTACCCTAGGCATTTAATTACGCGTACTTTTTCCCTAAGCTTCCTTATATACGGTGATTAAAATTATTTGATGTAATTAATTAATTTTCTACCCTGGTCTAAATTTGAGTAATATATATATATATATATATATATATATATATATATATATATATAGTTAAAACAAAGGTTGGTGAACTCTTGGGATACACTCGTTCAACAAATAATAGAGTACTATGTCAAATCGTAATTTAATTCTACGTTTCGGCAACAAAATTTCGTACCTTCTACATAGACTAAAAAAACATAATGAGGTTAGTCACAGTTCTAAAAATACACACAACGTTGCTTACATAACTACTAAGACATAACTCGATGGCAATATCTACTAAAATTAGCACAACATATATAATAGTCCATTGCAATAAAATCTAACAAAAACAACACAATACCATATCCAGCAGGGGTTATAAACAACGAGTCAAAATAATTAGTGCAGTGAGTAAAAGGAACAACTACAATACAATACAAACTTCACTCACTTAGTGAAACGTTTGTCTGCTAAAAATTAATTGAAAAATTGACAGAAACATTTGATGAACGTATATCAAACCGGTACATGATTAGAAATTTAATTGAAATGAGCAACCTACGAAAGTACGGAATATTTGGTATTAATGCTAATTGGTTTAGTGACCGCATTTGTGCACTCTTCGAGTGTCTTCAGCAATTTTCCATTGTTTCCAAAGAAAATATTCAAGCCTACCATTTCCGAAAATATGACATAGAAGTTATTTAAAATTAAATTGCTTTATTAGTAAGTATCCTGTAGACAACAAGTTTGGTATTCCCTTAGTAAAGGTTTAAAGTGTTTATTTAAAATTTGTATTTCCCTAAATACGTAGTCGATTCTGGTTACTAGAAAATACCTTGTGTGAATCCCCAGCAATTACACATCAATTTTAATGCACTGTATTCAAACATAATTAATAGAAAGTCCTAGAAAAGAAATTATATACAGCTTTCATATGTAATTTGGGCAATCCATTATCGTCAAGGAAACGATTTGTATTTTCCAAGTATTTGAGCATATAATTAGTTGTGACGTACTTAGTAATTAAAAAAATGTTAAACCAGACATTGATAACTGTTTAAAATTTAAAAAGTTATGGTTTTGAATATTCTAAAAAAAAACAGTGCATCACCGTTTGAAAAATGGTTTTAAATATTAAACACTTATGGGCCATAAGGGACTCATTGCTAAAACTCTCGCGTTTTTGATTTTTTTTGGAGATGTTTGGTTAAAGCATATGTCATAAATGAACAAAAATTTTAAAGAGATTTGGGAGCTTCAAAGTGTAACTTTGTAGTCCTATTTTAAATCTGTTTACAGATTCGAATTCTGCGTAAAATTCTAGGCTAATTTGATGTATTGCATGACTAAAAAATGTTTAAGGACGGTCGGAAATCGTTGCCGGTAAAAAATCTTAAAATAAGGGTAGCTCCCTGGGGGAAGATGCTATCTGAAAAATTCCTAGAAATTCGGGTTGCTGAGAAAAATCTAATATTAATTGATACCAAACAAGATAGGTTTATCTCGAAAGATGCATTGGTTAGACGAAGAAAACTATTTGGTCCAGATGTGGGAGCAAAGAGCAAAATTTAGAGGTTTGAGAGCTTTAAAGGGATATAACTTTGCAGGGGGTGCTCCGATTTTAAATCTGTTTGCAGATTCGGATTCTGCGTAAAATTGTAGACTAATTTGATGTATCGCATGGCTAAAAAATGTTGAAGGATGGTCAGAAATCGCAACAGGTAAAAAATCTTAAAATTTGGGTAGCTTCCTTGGGGATGATGCTATCTGAAAAACTCTTAGAAATTCGGGTAGCTGAGAAAAATCTAATATTAATTGATACCAAACAAGATAGGTTTATCTCGAAAGATGCATTGGTTAGACGAAGAAAACTTTTTGGTCCAGATGTGTGAGGGAATGTGGAAGCTGGAGGAAATGTGGTTACAGGAACCCTAGTTTCCATCTACTATCAGACATTGAATGGGATGACTTAAGCGGCAGTGCTTTGTGTGAGTTTTCATGGTGTGTAGTAAAGAAATATTTTCTTTTGTATATAGTGGATGTTGTTATTGTCTTACATGTAGTCACATGTGCTCCACATTCTCCACATCTAAGCTATTCTTTTTCGTACTTACAATTTTTTTAAGTTCTAAACATTTGTTATTCTTATTTCAAAAACACATTTCCATTCTGCCTCACCTAGGATAATCAACTTTTTTAATTGACTTTTATTTATCTCATTTACTTTTACATTATTGTTTTAGCCAATATTTTTAAGTAATTTTTACTCTTAGCCGTGTATGGATTGCTTGTAAATGAATTTCATTGTGTTTCTATTTTTATTTATCTATTTTATTTTCACACGAGTATCTTTAAAATTTATGAACATGGTAAGTACTAGATACGTGTTGTCTACTTAAGAGACGTTAGATTGGTTGCCTATTGCGTGTTAGGTTAATATAATCGCCACAATAAATGATATATATATATATGTACCTTGTTTAGTTTTTTACGCTAATTACAAATATGCTATACGCTTTTCGATATCTTTAGTTTTCGAGATAATACAATTTATTTGAGAAATGTTAACAGTACAAATTAATATAAACTTTAATAGATATCCAAATGATTCTTATTATCATTTCGGCTTCAGTATCACATCATATAATTTTTGTGCAAAAGAAGATCAATTAGTTCGCGAGCCTTTAGCTGTAGTTCATTGCGCTGGAAATGGCAGGGATGTGATACATAGAGATCACTATGAAGCAATCATTCCTAATTCGGCTGAAGATATTCCAACCGTACATCAAACTGACTTATTCGGGGGAATCACAATACCCGGAAGTAATCACAGAATATATGTTTACAATTTTAATTAATTATTCTCTATTTTTCTGTTTGTTTGAGTGGTGCTGGGAGCTTATATCATTAAGTAGTCCGACTCAAACTTGATTAAAACAATAAAATTTGTTTAACATTTAAGTACTAGTTATTTAATTTATTTAAAATATATAATTTCCTTTTATAAAATTTCGGTAAGTTTGGTTGTAAGACGTACATGCATCTTAGATTTTTTTAAAATGTATTGGTTAATGAAGAACTTTAGAAGATGGTGTCGTATGTTGTGATTCAGATTCCCGACGCACTTGCTAAATGACTAATACCCTGTTGCTATCAACACTGTTTTTGATGTTCTGTATCTAACAACCAAAACATTTTAAGAATATATGATTTTGTTTGATATATTTTAATCAGTTACAGTGATCCTCACAATTCTATAATGTTAAAAATATTTTATACGTTTTCATGTGTTCATTTCTTCGTGGCAATAATTTATGCTGCGCATATTATTGGAAAAACTAATAAGGTGATGGAAGGAAAGGTTGCATTTGGAGTTTTAGAAGAATTTTCAGTAGAACTTCCCAGACATATGACTGGATGGAATTCGGTATGTTTTGACCTTGTTTATCCGATCTACGAAAATTTGAAGACCATATTTACATTATAGCCTTTTTCTTTCTGTTGGTGCATTTACTGACAGGTATCTGACTCGCACATCAAAGACATTTTAAAACATTTTTTAAAATTACGTAAGTTATAAACAGAGGTCGGGATTAAAATTTTAGTTGAAGTTGGGCATGACCTAATTTTTAGGTTAATATCGAACGCAAGCCATCTATAATTTCGTCGGAAATAAATTTTGCGGTTACAAGTAATACAAAATTTACTTCCGAAATTAAAAATTTTGAAAATGGCGATATATATGACATAATCATAACTTCAATTAGCATTTTTTAATAAAAGACAAAACAAATCGTTATCAGTACTTCAGTATATGGTAAACAAAGTGTGAGTCATTACTTTAATGTTGACTATCGGTTGCTATCTTTTATCCCAATAATAAACGGTGCTTGACTTATAGCAAGCTGCTTGATATCCTTTGACGTCACATACAACAGTATCTCGGAATCCGATTGAAAACCGACCCAATCGAACTCGAACTCGATTTGAGCCCGTTTATGCCGAACGTAACCAACCCCCTCGAATCTCTTTCGATCCACTTCGATTTATGTAAACAAATATAAACAAATAGACAGCGTTTTCCTCCCGAAGGGCAGAAAACTACTTATTTTAGGTCTTGCCTAGGCTTGACTTTGTGAGATTACATTTCCGTTTCTTTCAATGATTTCTGCTAATCCATCCCTCATTCCCACTTCAACGTCCATCAGCCTTCACACGCGCTCGCACACTCCGATGCCTGCTTGACCGTCGCGAGGGCGCGCAGAAAATAATTCAGTACCTTGTTTAGGCAAGTCGTCAAGAGATTACCTAGGTCAAACCTAGGCAAGGCCTAAAATTAGTCGTTTTCTGCCCTTCGGGTGGGGGGGGATGCGGTCTATTTTAGTCCTGTGCCTTCGGCTTGATCTTGTTAGACGTGTTTAGAATCTGACGACGTGGAAATGTACTGTGATTCAGATTAGGTATACTCTAGTGACGGCCAAAACACAAGGCAATACCCGAGAACTAACGTATGTCGTGCCATCGTGATAAGGTTCTTATAAGCTTAACTCTTGCTCATGGTGTGATTGATTAATTAAAGTAACCCGTGGGTTCTTTAATATACTCAAATGGAACCGGTGAACTTTAAGGAAGGATTTCCTTAAAATGATGGAGCGCAAATATCTCCCGACTATGCTAGGGGTCTATTCCTCGGGTAGAGCTTATGAGGATTGGTCGTGGTTCTTTTTACAAAACATTATTTGCTTACTAGGACTTGATTCTTACTAAAACAAGGGTTTAGTGATGGCGCCACCAAGTCATTAAATTTTAAACACAGGGTTTCCCTATTGGGAACTTGAAAGTCCTTAGAGAGGAATATCGTATTAACTGCTTACGCAGGAACTGTAAAGAAAATTTAATTAAATTAACAAAGTGAAGACACAAGAGGTATACTCTTGCTACCTCATAAAAAAACTGAAAAGATTAATTATGCACACAATTTTATAATACAAATATTAGGCTTCGTATTCTGAAAGAGCAATTAAAGCTTCTTTGTTAAATCGGAGTTACCACTATCATTACCTCGAAGGTATTTATGCTTTTTGTTCATCGACCTGGTTACACTTTTTCTGAACTCACTTGTTCAAAATAAAACAATTAATTAAGAGAATTAAATGTTGATTCTGTAACGGGCATTTTTGTAAATTTAACATTTTACGCTATCCTCAATTCATAAGTACATTTCTACAGATTACTATTTTTATATTTGATATTTATTAACTCCTTAGGCGAGTGCATCGTATTATAATGAGTGGATTGCATCGTCCTTGTCTTGCCGTAAATATAAATTTTGTTGCTTATGTGAATATACAAGGCTAGATTGTTACGTGCAAACTGAATTTGCACTTTAACATTTTAGGTTAAGTAGTTTTCTTGATGTGCGGAAGTTCCCGCCATAATTTTAAATACGCAAGACGCGCGAACATTTTTAAATGAACTGGGCGGGGCTTCCGGTACGTCACAATAGTGCAATTGGCAAGTGTGAATTATCCCCATAGGGGTAAGGCAATGCTACAAAAGGGTAGGGAGTTCCGCGGTTCTCGCGCGGAAACGTGGCTTTTTTACGCCGAACTTTGAAGTGAACAGTCGTGCCGGGTGTCGTGTTATCTTATTATGTAGATTTCCTTATCTTGAGTATCTTTCCTTAATTCCCTATTCCCGTCTTCCACTGCATATAGGAACGGAGATGACCCTGGAGCATCCCATGACCCCGAGATAATTTGGATGTCCAACTCTACCAGCAGCGATGCCGAGGTTACCGTGGCGTGATTTCCTGCCGGTTAGCGGATCCTTCACGTGAGTAGATTATCTAATTTTTATTGTTTAAATTTTATGTACCTTCTCTTAATTATGGCGCAATATAAATTATCAGTGACGTCATGTGTATCTTATGAACTTTGGTAATTGTATTACCGGCTTTGAAGAGCCATCTATCGCCATTTCAATGTACCAGAATCTAAGTGTAACATTTTGTTAACTGCATTACCGACCAGGTAAAACTGTAAACGAAGTGTAGCAGATGGCGCCTTCAACCTGTTCAGGCTATGAACTTCAGGGCTTCTTCTTTGTTTTTAGGTTAGAATAATTTCCTTTATAAGGATACAATGCATTAATAGCTTCTTCACTTAAAGAACTTTACTTTTATTCATGTAAGTATTTACCTTACCTTATGTCTTTAAATACAGTATTATAGAATTACCTATTAAAATATCTTTAGTTGCTTTCCTTAACTTTGAAAGGCCGTTTTTGAAACTTAAATACATCTTTATGTTACATTCTAAAATTGCATTATGGTTTATCTTTTACATGAAAATTAAGTGTTTAAAAACACTTGAGTGAAATAAATTGCTAGTATACCTTTTTAAGAAGTGTTTGACTATACGTTGTTGCCTTATAGGTTAAATAACATATCCTCTGCGCCCATTTTCCATTTTGGAAGGCTTGTCTGTCATTATCTATAAAATATGTATTTAACTGAACATTGATTTCGTTTCCATATACCTTAAATGTGTTTCTTTGGTGTTATCGGTGACGTTCTAACAAGTTCTTACCTCTAAATATCGTATCGTATTACCTTAAAGTAGCTGTAACGTGTTTTTTACCTTCTAACCTGCGTCAAAATCGCATATTTTTTATATCGTGTCTTGAATATTGTATTCATAATGAACGTATCACATCTAAAATCCCTTGAATTAATCTACGAGCTGGAGTGCAGAAGTATCATAGCTGCGAACAATCAGAATGATAGGCGATCTCAACTTAGGGCTGTTTTGTCACAGGAAACCAAAGGCGTTGCTATCTTAAAGAACCCTGTTGGCGACTGGCCACTCAACGTATCAGAAATTAAATTATCTTTAGATGATATATCGGGTATAATAAACAAAACAGATCCTGCGGCTACTAATATCGAATTAGGGAGATTGACTTCAAGAATAACTCACGTCAAACAGCGAGTTGATTCATTATCTTTATATAACGATGACCAAGTGACTCAAGCTAAACAAAGTTTGTTGTCCGAGGTTTTATTGCTTGAAGGAATTCTTTTAGAAAGACTTAATCCTAACGCAGACGTAGATATATCGTTACCTTTTTCAAATCTTGCGCTTGCCGAACCTAAACCATTAGGAAAACCTATACCTGTATACAAATGGGGTCTCACCTTTGAAGGGTTTGATTCGAAGGTTTCTTTATCATCCTTTCTTGACCGGATTAACGATTTTAAAATTTCTCGCGGGTGTACCGACCAGGACCTATTTATCTCAGCTGGTGATTTGTTCGCAGGCTCAGCATTAATATGGTATAGAAACATACGACACCAAATTTCTACCTGGAATGAGTTAGTTGCCTGTTTAAAACGAGACTTCCTACCTTATGGCTACATTAACGATCTTTGGAACGAAATTCGTAACCGAACTCAAGGTCCCGACGAAAATGTTGTGTCTTTTATTACCTCATTAGAAGCTTTATATAGCAGACTCGACAAAAAACCTTCCGAATCCGAAATTATCGATCAATTACTTAGAAATTTGAACCCTATTTCTCAGAACGTTTGGCATTACAGACCATATCTTCACTAGCTCATTTTAAAGACCTATGTCGCTCTCTTCAAGAAGTGAGGTCAAGGATTGACAAATATCGACCACCACCGAGAAATTATCTGGTCTTCTCGAACCTGATCTAGCTTGCCAAGTTCGACCTTCCGTAAAGTATCTACACTTAACGTTCCTTCTACCGTAACTAATAACGCACTTACCTGTTGGAACTGCAAGCGAAGTGGACATAACTATACTGTCTGCACTTACCCTAGAAATATTTTTGTTATGGCTGTGGTCGCTCAAATATCTACAAATCTAACTGCACCAACTGTAATCCTAACGTATCGGGAAACTCCCGTCGAGATATTTCAAATCAGGGTGTGAATATCTCAAGAAACCAAAATCGCCCTCAACACCAATCATTCAACGGACACAGACGCCAATAAATTTAAATTATAAAACCACTTCTAACGTTGTACCGTCATTAAATTTATCTAATAATAATACCGCTACTATTAATGTACAAAATACCTTACCTTCATTAGAGGAATTATGCTACACTACTCCAGCCGAGTGGTCTAAGTGGTTACAAACCGTCAATTCCTTTTATCATAAAAGACTACCGCTGTTTCACAACTTGTTAAAAACCCTTCGATAACCGTCCACACTTATCTATCTCAATTGGTTCCTTAAATGTAATTGCTTTACTGGATACAGGTTCTTCATGTTCTCTTATAAATAACGAAGGTTTACATCAATTATCTCAACAAAATATCAAAATTCAAATTATTCCTGAAAAACTTCCATAAATTTAGCTGACGATAATCAAATACATGTAACCGGTTCCTTAAGTTAAAAATTCGTGTAGAGTCTCTTGAACGTGATGTTTTATTTTTGATTGTCCCTGCATTAGCGTATCCTTTTCTACTGGGCGTTGATTTCTGTAAACTTTTAATCTGTCACTTTACTTTCAGGATTTTCATGGCAAACCTCTATTAAAACGAACTCCTGTGCATCTACAGGAATATCTAACAAAATCTCTCTTACTGACTCCCAAGATGTAACTCTTAACGCTACAATCGACAAATTTCGCAAACTTAATACCTCTGAACTTGGTTGTGTTACAACGGCAACACACGTTATCTCCACAGGTGATGCCCTTCCCTTTAAGCAACGTCAATATCCCTTATCGCCTGCCTTACAAAAGCATTTACATGCGGAAATAGACAAAATGTTAGTATCTGGTGTTATCTCTCCTTCAAATTCACCGTGGACCTCTCCGTATTGCTAGTTCGGAAAAAGAATGACGAATGGCGTGTCTGTTTTGATGGCAGGAAGCTAAATTCTGTTACTGTTCCAGACGCTTACCCTCTACCCAGAACTGACTCAATTTTGAGCAGGCTTCGTAACGCAAAATTTATCTCATCTATCGACCTAAGACAAGCTTTTATCAGATACCTCTTGACTTATCTTCTCGTCAAAAAACTGCTTTTTGTGTCCCAGGCCGAGGTCTTTTCGAATATAATTTTTTGCCATTTGGTCTCTGTAACGCTCCACAAACTTTACAACGTACTATGGATCAAACGTTAGGTCCTATCTTACATCAAGAACGTGCCTTTGTATTTTTAGATGATATCTTAGTTATCTCAAGTTCTTTCGATGAACATATCGCCACATTAGATGAAGTTGCTGAACGTTTAAATGCAGCAGGTTTTAAGATAAACTGGGAAAAGTCTCAATTTTGTCGTTCATCCCTTACATTTCTTGGTTTTATTGTCGATGGGACAGGCTTACGAGCCGATCCTGCTAAAGTTGATGCTATTACTAAATTTAAAACACCAAAACTGTTACCGAAATCAAACGTTTGATAGGAATGATTAGCTACTATCGCATTTTCTACCTAACCTTTCAACTATATCTGCACCCATTACCGCTTTAATTAAAAATAAAAGAAATCCCAAACTATCGAGTGGAATTTAGAATCCCAACAGGCTTTCGAACAAATTAAAACACTAATCACTTCAGCACCTATCTTAATCTCTCCAAATTTCGATGATAAGTTTTATATACAAACCGATGCCTCACTTACTGGGTTAGGTGCAATGTTGTTCCAGGTAAACAATGGTTTAGAACATCCAATCGCTTATGCGAGCCGTGCCTTAACTTCTGCCGAACAAAAATACTCTGCTACCGAACGAGAACTATTGGGTGTTATCTTTGGCATCGAGAAATTTAGAGGATATGTCGAAGGTACACACTTTACCGTAATCACTGATTGTGCAGCACTCACTTGGCTTAATAACTTGAAACAACCCGCAGGTCGTTTGGCAAGATGGAACTTGCGTATATCTCAATTTACTTTTGACGTTAGGCATAGGCCTGGCAAATTAAATATCGTACCTGATGCGTTATCTCGAGATGTTTTTCTCTTAACCTTCCAAATTTAATTCTGGATACCTGGTACCTCAATATGATTAGAAAAGTTTCCGATAATCCCGACAAATTTCCTACCTTTCGAGTAACTAATAATAGACTGTATAAATTTGTATCCTCGTCCCCACATAAAATATCGAATATACCTGAATGGAAACTCGTTGTGCCCACTGCAAATCGCAGTGAGGTGCTCAAATTATGTCACGACGATCCCTTAGCTGCACACCTTGGTGTTACAAAACTCTCGCGAAAATATCTGAATTGTATTACTGGCCCACACTTAAGCAATCTGTTTGTCGCTACATTAAAAGCTGCAAAATTTGTGGTTCTCATAAGAGTTCACAAGACGCTCGCCCTGGTTTAATGGGTAACTTTAAGCGTGTATCTTATCCCTTTCAATTAATATCGCTTGACTTATTAGGACCTCTCCCTCGATCGAAAAGAGGTAATCAATATCTTTTAGTTGTTACCGATTGGTTTTCTAAATTTGTTATGGTGCAACCCTTACGTAAAGCTACCTCCGCTGCAATAATTAAATTCCTAGAACAGAATGTCTTTCTTATCTTTGGTGTCCCCCAGATTATTCTTTGTGACAATGGTGCACAATTTATCTCTAAAGATTTTCAGAATTTCGTTAAAAGTTACAAAGTACAAAAATTTGGTTTAACGCAAAATATCACCCCAAGTAAACCCTACCGAGAGAGTAAATCGAGTGTTAATTACCGCTATCTCGTCTTATATTGATTCAGACCATACTACATGGGATGAACATATCTTTGAAATTGCTCAAGCTTTGCGTACATCTAAACACGAAGCAACCCAATTCACTCCGTCTTTTCTTGTTTTTGGAAGATATACCCCAATCGATGGGAGTTACTATGGTTTAGTGCCTGACGATACTAACGTAATTGAATTTGACGATAAAGTACGTTGGGACAAGGACCAACAGTCACTACCTTCTATCTTTAACGACGTTAGAAAAATTTGTTAAAAGCTTACGAAAAGAGTAAGGACCATTATAACTTGCGTAAGCGAAATATTTCCTTTGCCTTGGGCGAACAAGTTTGGAAAAGAACTATGTCTTATCGGATGCATCTAAGAAATTTTCTTCAAAATTGGCCCCTAAATTCATTCTTTGTAAAGTCACACGTGTTATTAGTCCCCTTATCTATGAACTTCAGGATACTGAAGGAAAACGCCAAGGCAGGTGGCATATTAAAGACCTTAAGCCATTCTCTGCCGACCCAAATGCTAATTAAGTTTTTCATGCCCCATTCTCCTCACGATTTACCTAATATTTTTTGTCTCACCATCAATTAGTATCTTTAATTACTTATTCCTTCTCTCATATAGTATATAATTTCATACGTTTAACTTTACTTACCTTAATTTAGCTATCTTTTTCTTTTCGTTGACTTTCCTTCACCATACCGTTAGATATATATCACTTCATCCTCTACACCCCCCAATATAACTTTGTCGTTTCATTCAATTAACCCTTGAAATTTTCCTACTACATATTGTTCGGTCCTTAGTATTTCTCTTATATGGTTTAATTGTATGGTAATTGTCGTAACTTTGGTTGAAATAACCCATTGAATTTTTATGACTGGTTTTAGCTGATGTTGAGTGAATGCTTTCTTCTTTGGGCTCACATAGGACACGCGCGATCTATGCCATTGAAAGAAATAGTTCATATTCGCAGTTGCAAGAACTAGGATTATCTATTCCGTGTGTTTTTCCTCTGAATTATTGCAATCGCCCACATTATACTACATCATTATACTACAACATTATTCCTTCCTTTTTCTACTAAATCTACATAACTTATAAACTTTTTTTCGTTATTTTTGTTGAACTTTGTGGTGAGACGCTATCGCTTCTTATTGTTATCTTATTAAATTCTCGGTTGTTTTAGCATATGGGGACAGTGTATCTGTATTTAACTGCTTATAATTGGGCATTTTGTGTGTTTAGGGTGCTACCGTTTTAAAAAACTACCTTAAAACAGTTGTTTTTGTGTGTTTGTATCTGTAATGATACTTGTAAGTTGTTGTGTCAACTTTTGTCTGATTTTCTTATCGTAGTTGAAGCACTCGTTAGGAAAATTATCGTACTAGTTCTCTTAGGAGTCTAGTGAATTTTAAAATGTGTATATCTTATCTTGTCGGATTAATATCGCAGGTGGTCCTTCAGACTACGCTGTGTTTTATAGGGTCAATCCCATTTAAACGGCTCTACTGGAGCCACTCTTTGTTGTTATCATTGTCTTGGGTAATAACTAGGCCAATATCTTTGTCTTCTTTATTATCTTCGATAATACCTTTAGGTTTAATATCGTTATCTTATTGATTACCTTTGGTAATAACCTTAGTTTAGTATCGTTATCTTACCGATTACCGTTAGTAATAACTTTGGTTTAATTTATCGTTATCTTACCGACTACCGTTAGGAATAACTTCGAGTTATGTCGCGTTATCTTACCGGTTATCTTGAGTAATAACTTCTGTTTAAATTCATGTTACCTACTATCTCTTATAATCACTTTAACTTAATATCGTGTTATCTTATCGAGTATCTCAAATAATAACTAAAGCTTAATACCGTTATCTTATTCATTACCTTTGAGGATAACAACTTAAGCTTAATATCTTTACCTTATCTATTATCTTTAACATCAATTTGAGATCTTATCTTATCTTTTATCGTCCTAACGTGTGGTATATATGACCAGACGTGGAATTATCTTTCTGAAATTTAAGTGAAAAGCTAACCCGATTTAGAAATGTAATTTGTCAGGTTAGCATATAAGGATTTAGTAGGCGGTACTTTTGGTAAATTTGTGGATTCACAACTGTGTCATGGACAAGTTAAATGTGCATCGGAGGAAACCAAAGTACCAGAAACAAAATTTGCTAGAGTGCAAGTGACGCACTCTCATGAACTTTTTTAAATTTGGGCACTTCTTGCCAAAAAAGAAGAATAGTTTGATGCGACACTCATGTGTGTTTGCATATAAGAACTATATGTTAGCTTTAGTTAAATAAGTTTAGATAGGTTTAGATAGGTTAGGCGACTTGTCGCACCCGTGTTAGTTTAAGCAGTGTTTCATGCTCCCCGACAAATTTGTGCTGTCGGTAAGTAGTGTAGTCACAGACTATCGGGCTACCTATTCCGTTCCTGGTACTTCGGTAGACGTGTTATCGGTCGAAAAACCAGGTGGCGCCTTATATAAACATTTTGTAGCTTTAAGTTAGGGTTTATATAGGGTAGTAAGGACTTAGATTTTAAGCTGTTACTGTGCTAACAGACTTTTTCTTTTTTTAAGTTTTTTCTTTTGTGGCTTTGTCGCGATTGTTACGTGCAAACTGAATTTGCACTTTAACATTTTATGTTAAGTAGTTTTCTTGATGTGCGGAAGTTCCCGCCATAATTTTAAATACGCAAGACGCGCGAACATTTTTAAATGAACTGGGCGGGGCTTCCGGTACGTCACAATAGTGCAATTGGCAAGTGTGAATTATCCCCATAGGGGTAAGGCAATGCTACAAAAGGGTAGGGAGTTCCGCGGTTCTCGCGCGGAAACGTGGCTTTTTTACGCCGAACTTTGAAGTGAACAGTCGTGCCGGGTGTCGTGTTATCTTATTATGTAGATTTCCTTATCTTGAGTATCTTTCCTTAATTCCCTATTCCCGTCTTCCACTGCATATAGGAACGGAGATGACCCTGGAGCATCCCATGACCCCGAGATAATTTGGATGTCCAACTCTACCAGCAGCGATGCCGAGGTTACCGTGGCGTGATTTCCTGCCGGTTAGCGGATCCTTCACGTGAGTAGATTATCTAATTTTTATTGTTTAAATTTTATGTACCTTCTCTTAATTATGGCGCAATATAAATTATCAGTGACGTCATGTGTATCTTATGAACTTTGGTAATTGTATTACCGGCTTTGAAGAGCCATCTATCGCCATTTCAATGTACCAGAATCTAAGTGTAACATTTTGTTAACTGCATTACCGACCAGGTAAAACTGTAAACGAAGTGTAGCAAGATAAGAGACGATAAGCGGTTGTAACAACGAGTTGAATAAACAGATTAGCAGTTGTAGTTTTGTTCTTGGTTCCTATATACTAATTACGTTGAAAAATACAGTTTCTTTTTGCTTTAAGAATAGTGAGAATTAATGCGGGATGAATTCTCAAATTGTTCATGAACAAACACGACACGATTTTAGTTGTTTTTCTTATGAAATAAAAGTTGTATATTAACGTGTTTGGTCGACGCACGTGTGTTTTTAAGGACATTTGACGGACGGTATTATTGCTTACGCGTGCCTTACTAATTGTTGTTTTGTTGAGTTTCTGTTGGAAATAAAAGTGGTAGTACTTGTTAAACTCGACCTACACGCGTGTTTTATATGTAACGTGTTTGGTTGACCACAAGGGTTGTGGTAAGGTCATTGACGGACGGTTTTTAGTGATGCGCGTTGCTTTACTAATTGTGTTTTATAGTTGATTTGTCTTTTTATATTTGAACTGTGTGTGCGATCTAGTTTTCGCGGCCCTTTTGTTATCAGAGTAGTGCATACTTTGGATTATCCAAATACAGTTTTAAGCTTGAGTGCTTCAAAAACAAACGATGATACAGTTGTAGCAGGTTTAGTAGAAAAAAAGGTTGCTTCTTATAAACAGGTATCTCATTCCATTGTAAAGACAGTTGATACTGTAGTTTCTGAATTTTCTAACCTCAACGAATCTATAATAGATCGTTGTTTGCGCAAATTTTCGTTATTCAAAAGCATTAGATTTTTCTTTGTTACCATAGGTAGCAAATAAAACATATCGCGTTACTGTTAGTTTAATGCATTACATCGTGCCTTGAAAGCGTGATTCTAAATTTTTATTACCATTTCTTTTTTTGATTTGCGTTACAAAAGATTTCGAAATTATTGTCTCGGGAAATAGAGTTAACAAGAATTTATCAATGCTACATAGTTCCATCAGCATGATAATGTCTGCTGCTAACGCCAGTGAAATACATAGGTGTGATTAGTGTAAAGTGTAAGAAATTCCATCAACACCCTCACAGTCAAGGGTGAAGTGCTTCGTTAGTGCAGGACATCGTGAATCTCACACTTCCGTTGCAAGGAAGCGTTGCTGAAGGACTTTTGTAAGTTGAACAATTTCCTACTTGTTATTACTTTAAATATCTATCCGTTGCTTTACCATATCTTTGTCGTTCTGATACCTTTTACAAAAGACTTGCATGATATTTTAAAACATAAGAAAAAAAAAGAAAGAAAGATCAATACTACTGGATTACTCATATCAATTGTGTCTTACCTATTTATTTTCTTTTAACATTTTGTCTGATTTATGTTTAATTGGTGTGTGAGGAAACGTTTCTGCTACACCCCAATATTACCTCACTTTGTATTAAAAAATTTTGTACTGCTTTTACCATTGTTACATTATATAGATTATCCAAGCAGTTTTTTTTTCATTCTACAAAGTACTGAATAATTTAGACTTATCATTGCTGCTATGCTTTTTCTTTTTTTCCAGGTTTGCTTGACTATTTTTCTTGCAGGTATTATCACTAACTCCTTACAGCCGCGTACATTAGATGTTGGTCTGCTTTCTACGACCCCCACCCCCTAATTTCCGATTGAGCCCGGTCATTGCTTTGATTTTCCTTGTGTTACGCACGGCTACGAGCCAACGTAGCATAACTTTGGCGCCCGAACAGGGACTGCCATGAAATAACGTAACATAAATTTTTGGCGCCCAACTTGGCTGCCCCTAATAACGTAACAATTCTTTAATTAAAAGTTGTTTCTTCATAAAAATTGTATGTACAAAATTTACGTTTAAAAAAATTAATATAATTTCTTCTACTCTGAGGTAGAACTATGAATTTGAAAGAAATATCAAGAACTTTAAGCGTTTCTTTTACTACAAAAATTAACTCAAATCAATACCAAAAATACCAGATCTGTTCTTTGGTTTACAAATGTATATGAAAATTCTAAAATGTCTAATAATTCAATGTTCAAAAGCTGTAACTAAAATTATGCATAGATAAAACTTTAATCCGAACTCAATGGAGTTGCTTAATTTCATTAATAATAATAAATGTTTTTACACTGCATTTATATTGGCAATAAAAATTTATCAAAGTCCTTTCTAGTTTCTTAAACCAAATAATATTTATAGGTCATATACAAGGTTATTTTTTTGGTGTAGCCTTGTATCAAAGTTCGCCAAGTGCAGACGTGATGTAAGAATAATATAAATTGCTTACCTCGTTTCAACAGGTGTTGTTTGTGTGACATCGCTACATCATGTTAGAACAGATGTTTATACATACGGTCCTTGGGAAAACAAGTGACGTCGTCTTCACGTGTTGTACTGCTAATAACCAACTGCGTGATTCTTGTACCTGATCATATGAGCTTAAAGCGTATTTCCTATACGCAACTACGGGACAAACTAAAATCCATTACAACGGTTATCACAAATATGCAAAACTTCGATGTACTACTATATGTAGATCGTTACCAGAATAATTATCTTCGTGTATTTATCCACATAGTTACTTGTAAATCCATACTAGCAATTTCAAAAAGACCATTATTGTTAATTATTGGACGTTAGATTCAAGCCAAAAAATTGCTATCTACATTGCAGAAGATTTCTTTAAAATTTAAAACATACAGTTTCATCGCAGAACATTTTATTAAATCCAACTATTATATTAAAGTTAAAGGATGTTCGTGCTAGACCAATATTTTCTTATCGCTGCGTTGAAGTAATTGAACTGTAAACTCGATAATCCTAAATACAAAGAAAGTATCCATATAATCTTGAAACACAACATTTAAACGGGCTGATCTTTATAAAACCAGATAAAACGGAATCATTCTGACAAAGGAACATACGAAGGAGTCTTCATAAGAATTTGTACAAAAATATATAAACGAATATGTAAAAGAAATATGCAAAAAAGTACGTAAAAGAGGGCTACAACAAAATTATTTAGCTTGTCTAGGAGATTGTATTTAATTGCTTACCATTATTAAAAAGCACTAGGTCAAGTGTTTATTACACTTGAGTTCCGCTATGGCGTAAAGCCACACGCAAATTACTTGCTAGAACCTTCAGGTTTTGCATGGTATCTTCGTGTTAAGTGTTCTAGCTAAAGTGACCGTTGACACATTGTGCACGAAATAGGAAAGCTGTTTGGCCTTGAAATATTTATACTAATAATTAACGCCTGATGTTAGCAACCAAACTACCATCTCTGTATTATGGTTAGACCACATGATCCCAATACGGATATTTATTTAATTGACGATGTTTACTGGTTTAAGGGACTAGACAAAAAGATGTATTTAAGTGATAATTTATTGGCGCTCTGCAGTGGTCAAAAAAACTGTTACAAAGTAAAGGAAAACACATATAAAGTAATTTATATTCTACACGTAATATGAGCTTAATCTAATTGAGAACAAATGCAGACGTGCATAAATTCTGTAGCAGAGGCTGAGGTAGCTTGACAATATCTTTATAATAGAATTTAAAAAAGTTCGTCTTCCTTTTCCAGTTTCCGCTTTTTAATATAATATCTAAAGGCACCTCGTTTTGTAGTCTGTGTGGTGTGGACACTGCAGATCTAATGCTGTCGGCGTGCAATTAATTTTGCTTCTACAAAAGCTGTCTTAATCCAGCCCGCTATGGTCGCTCTCGAGGCTAGGCCAACTTTTCTTCGAGTTGAAATAAAAAGGTGAACTGATTTATTATTTGGCCCTTTTCTTTTCGAAGAGAGCTCGATTAATGTATTTGTCCAATGCATTGGGTCCAAATCTGTATCGCAGTTCTCTAATACCTTCCAGCCTGACTGTCTGTAAGAAGACCTATCTGTTTTAGATCCAAATTCAGGCCAGAGCGACACTGATCCCTGTTCTCTACTCATCGATTGTTTATTTATTTTCAATAGCGTTAAATCGTGTATTCTGCAACCCGAAGCTAGCAATAAAATCAGAACCAATCTTCTGTCCACATCGTGGGATTTCATCCAGAGAATGAGTTTATCTACGTCCCAGATAACCTTGTTATTTAAAATTCGGCTCTTAATTTCAATAGCTTTAACTATCCTTTTAACTAGTGGATGACCCGATATCTGTTCGCTTTTGGTAGGGTCTGTTAGCGTGGTTATTATGGATGTATGCGCTTTGATTGTGGCTGGCGTAAATCCCTTAGCGGTATGCAAGTAAACCAGGTATTGAGCGACTGGCTTTGGTTCAGGGTTAACTACTAATATGCTCTGTTGCTTCGTCCATGCAACCCCTCTTCTCCAAGTAGCAACGTATGTTCTAAGAGAGGATTTACGCTATGAGCTTCCGAGCAAATCCATATCCCCCCTCGACCAATCGCTAATCAAACCGGTCCATCCCGTACCTTCCAGACCACCAAGCGTAACTTCTGTGCTTGGTGTAAGGGCTTTCGAGTGCGCGCATCTATAAGGGATTGCTTGAGGTTTGTTAGTTGAAAGGGAGCTGCCAATGCACGTGTCTTCAATTTGCCTATCCAGAAAACCTTGTCCCAATTCAGTACTATTAGTATATAAATATCTTTTGCCAAATTCAGGTGGTTTAATACTCTCGGTAATAGACCGGGGAGCGGAAACACACATGCTAGCTGGTATACCCATGCCCTGCTGAAGGCATTCGTAAATTCGGCCTGATGGTCCGTCACATCCATTGACACATATCTTGCATGTGATTTTCCAATGCTCCACCCGAAGGTACTACATTGGCCATTCTTTTTACCTGGAAAATTTGGAATTTTGCCGAACCCTTGAAAGGTAGGGATCTTTAGCGTGCGTGACAACACCCACACCGGACCACCGAACGAGGGTGTATTTTTGTGAAAAATGCTCGCCTAACATTTTTCAAGCGGACCGTGTCGGGATTCGAACCCTGGACCTTGGGCATTGACATGTATCGTTAATTTACATTTCCAATGCTCCACCCGAAGGTACTACATTGGCCAGGAGGCGAGTTTTTTGTTGCCTGGAAATTTAGAATTTTGCCGAACCCTTGCCGTTCCAGGCAAGGTAGGGATCTTTAACGTGCGTGACAACACTCACACACGGGACCTCCATTTAACCTCTCATCCGAACGAGGGCGTAATATTTGTGAAAAATGCTCACCTGCCATTTTTCAAGCAGTCGGCCGTGTCGGGATTTGAACCCAGGACCTTGGGATCCGTAGTCTTACGCTTACTACATCGATCCACGGCGACGCCTCATTGACATGTATCGCATCACTACACTTGAAGCTCTGCTTGCAAAAAGATCTATCTGTGGTATAACCCATCTCTTGAAAATTTGACGTCTTATGATCGGGAGCTAGTGCCAATCTGACAAGGGTTTGCTCCTCGATAGGCTGTTCGATTCGCTGTTGTACATTCCTGGCATATATTGAACTATCAAGGTTATCTCCCAAGTCTGTGCCAACTCGAGCAGAGTGTACGGCAGCTCCAACATTTTCAAAGATCTCATTCCTCCCTGGTTCTTCAAATAGGCTACCACCGTACTGTTGTCTGATTGAAGTAGTGCGGTCTTTCCTTTCATGGAGCGCACGTTCAGCTTTATCACCATGTAAATTACAAACATCTCTTTTTAGTTTATGTGACACGCCTTTTGAGCGGGAGACCATGGCCCCTTTGTTACAGAACTTTGTATCTGAGCCCCCAGCCTGACTTGCTCGCGTCTGTGGCTATAAATATTATGGGCTAAGCCTGGAAAATCAAGGGCTTCATTTCTAAATTTCTCACCCACCATTGACATTCCGCAAGCACTTTTATTGAAATCTTGTGATTCAAGAACAGTCTGTTTTCTGGAAGCGCCCGACTTGCGGGCAGCAAGTATCTCGAATGCAGCCTTCCCAGAGGAATAGCGAAGGCTGCCTAGCAGACTTTTTGCTATATTCCAATTCCAGCACTGTTTGCTCTGAATCTGTTCTAGGTCTCTCATTATAGAATCCACTTTCTTTGAAGGCAACGGAATCGTGTTTAGTTCTGTGTTCCAGTTGATTCCCAAATAATCCAAACTTCAGCGGGAAACAATAATTGACTTTTCTTTGTTCACACACCACCCCAAGGTTTTCAGAAACAAGATCGCTGCCTTTGTTTGGACATAAAGACTGTGTGAGTTTTGATTTGCCAGTAAAAAGTCGTCTAGGTATACGATTATTCTCACGTCCTTTTTGCGAAGTTGAGCTGCTAGCCAATTTGAAATTTTTGAAAATTTGAGAGGTGCGGTTGAGAAGCCAAACGGTTGACATATCATATTTTGCGTCTGTGTACTATGGTAAGAAACATTCGATATCCCTCCTTTATTGGGATGTGATAGTAAGCTTGGGAGTTATCTATCATGCTCATGAAGTCGTTGTTTTGGAGAAACGAAGGAATTGTTTGATGGTTTGTAAGGCGAAATTCCCGTGGGCATAGAAACTGGTTTAAACGTTTCAGGTTGAGAATTTGTTTCTTTATCCCGTCCGGTTTTAAGACTGAGAACATTCGAGATAAGAACCCCGTGGAGAAGTGGGATTTCTCCAGAATTCCCTTTCTGATCATGTTGCACGTTTCCAAATCCATGTCCAGATGCGTGTTTTTGTATTGCATTTTGTGTTTTACAAAGTCTATTAAGGACGTTTTTTTTGACAAACGGTATTGAATAACCGCTGAGGGTCGCCAAAGTTCTTCGTGTAGCTCCAACGGCTTCCCATTGCTCTCAGTAATCCCTCAACTGGCCCGCCCTGAACGCTGTTATTGTTTTGTCATTTTCGCCAATCGATCGGGTTTGTGCGTATAACCCCGCTTTCTGGAAAATGAATCTCGGTGTGGTTGATCTTTTCTGGCAGAGAACGCGGCCGTTTTTCTAAAGGAGCGTCTTGCCTGTAACACTTCCCTATTTGGCCTCGTTTAACCCTTAGACGAATTGTGTGTTGATATAGCAAAAGTGGATTCTCCGTAGTGTCTGGTCAATTCCGCCAGGGGTTCCTCTGTAAATAGATGAGTAGAAGATGGGGTCTTGCTTCTAACAGTGTTCCTACCTGAGCATTTCTTGGAAGGAATAGCTTCCTTTTTTGTTCTATTACCTCTGGCCTTCGGCCACACACATATTGTAAAACATCATCCGAGAGTATCCTAAAAACCGCCTTGGGTCCAACTAACAGGCTATGAACATTCTTCTTAATTATCGGGTATTTCTCAATTAAGGTTTTTATTGATTCCCCAAATGCTTCCCTCTGAAGTAAGAGGCCATGAAGAGTGATTCCCAAGGCCGTGTCAGCCTTCACCATCTTCTCTTGAAAAGTCGCTTTCGTGGGCAGCATATGGCTAAGTTGGCTGTTCACTTTTAATGCAATAAAAACTGGTGAAGCTTGCAATTTCTTTTGAACATCCGCATACCGTATCTGATTAAATGACGGTTTTCCTAGCCTGAGGCATTCTATGCCTTGTGCTTCTATGTGCGGTTTAGGTGGTGGGATTAGTGGTTCCTGTTCCCTTGTTTTTGGATTAAAGTCGATATCCATAAACTCATCTTCGGATGCTTCATCGTCTGCCAAGTCCAACAACAGAGGATATTTTCACGCTCCTCATCATAGTCGAAAGAGTCGTCATTCGATTCGAATTTATCCCTAGGCATATCCTAATTTGTGGAACCAAAGGTATGCACGAAAGATGTTACGTGCCAAAAATTTCGGCACTAGACATTCTTAACTAAGTTTTAATATGTGAGGATTTCGCGCCATAAATTTAAAAGACTATTTCCGTCACTTCAGAAGTGCGTTGCGCAAGATTCGCGCCGACGCGTGTGGACGAAAGGAGAGTGGAGAATTTCCGAAAGACGCGTTGGGACTTGCCTCCGAAATGTGAAGAAAGGTGTAGTGAATCTGGTATCTTATCGTATCTTTTTGGTTATGTAGGTCCCTTTGGCCCTTATCGTTCCTTATAACCAGTTCCCGTCGTTCCCGCTACATATAGAAAGAAGACATCAAATTTGGATGCAACCTGGCTTAAGAGTTTCTACACCCGAGATATATTAGCGAAGCTACGGGCGACCATCATGGAGTAATCGGGTAAGAAACCCTACAGCTTCACGTAAGTACCCCTTGGGGGGTTCTGTAAAATTTGTATACTTTAAAAATGTGTTTCATTAATTTGCATATTGTGTGACGTCATAGATAATTTGCGCGTCAATTTTCACATTATGTAATATCGCTACCAACTGTCATTAGTGACGCGCGTACCGCGTTTACGGGGGTATAATAAAGATTTAAACATAACTTTTAATTCCTCTTTAGATCTTTCTAATCTATCTAAGTGACTTTTTTTTTATCAAGCCGATACTCGGCTAGAAGTTCTTCCGCGCGAGCTTTCTATATCTGATAGATCCTCAGAAAGCTGATGAGCAGCTTCTTTGCGAGTTACTAAAAGAGGTTTTTTGTCATCCAAGTCTACGATTACCAATTCATTTTGAACAGTGGATCCCGTTATCTTCGCTGCTAAGCTTACCGGTCTTATAATCAGGCCAATGCAAAATGGCCAATATAACATTTTGACCTGCACCCGGATTAAATGCCTGAACTAAGCCTACTGTAGGGAGTGCGTATTTTATCTTATTTAATACTTGGGGGTTACATATGTCTCCTAAGAGCTCGTTCTTACGGAAAATAAACGCCTTCCAGTGCTTCCAACCTTCCGGTAAGGAGGCATCTGCCAGTTTTTTGATTCGCTCAAGTATAGCAGCCTCACCTGAATTGCTAGGGGCGATTTCCGACAGCTCTACAAGTGTTTTGACACTATCCATTTCTACAACAAAAGAGATCTTAACAGGTGTTATGCTAAATTTCTTATGAGCCAGCCGTACGGTTCGCATTAATCGCCCTGCGTTAAGCTCGACTAAGATCGAGGCGCGCGGCTCAGAGCCGAACCCTACGACTTGTGTTTACAGCCTACGAGTCAGAATTCTTTGAGTCGCGCGTTGCTCACTTGGACGAATCGCCCCTTAATGAGGGGACGGCTCCCATAGTCGAGTTTGCGGCTCTAAGGATTTATCCTTATGCCTCCTAGGATCGGGCCCCGCTTCAGCAAAGGTGGGGGCCCACTGTCCTACTGTAGATAACCGGGACTAAGAGTGCTCGATTACCATAGGGCATGCTATACCATTAATAGACAAAAACCCATTTGCTTACCCAAAATTTTACGTAGCTGATCACGATTGCACTACTACGCAGAGATAAACTAATGTACATACACTCATTGATGCAAAACAAAGCGTACCGAATTATATTCCGCGCGCTCGCGACGATTAAACGGGCACCCGAGTGCGCGAGCGCGTGGAGGGGGAGGGGGGGGCTGACGGACGTGGAGGTTAAAATGAGGGATGAATGAGCTGAAATCATTGAATGAAACGGGAATGTAATCTCACAAGGTCAAGCCGAGGGCACAGGACTAAAATATGAGGTTTCATACCTTTTCCAAATGACTCTTTTGTTTCCGTAAGGTGACATATTGACAAAAGAACTAAATCATAACCTAACCTCATTACACGGCCAGTAACTAGAACGAAGTTAGTAGCAAATGTATAAGTAGGAGGTTTTTGACAGTTCTGGGCCCTCATTTCCTCCCAAAACCCTCATTTCCTTCCACATTTACATGTAAATCGCCATAAGGAGCAAATGAGGAGGAATTCCTAGGAGGAAATGAGGAGGAGGGACTCCTAGGAGCAAATGAGGAGGAGGGACACCTAGGAGCAAATGAAGAGGAGGGACTGCTAGGAGCAAATGAGGTGGAGGGGCTCCTAGGAGGAAATGAGGAGGAGGGACTCCTAGGAGGAAATGTGGTGGAGGGACTCCTAGAAGGAAATGTGGAGATGAACTCTTTACGCAGAATTTGAATCCGCAAACAGATTTAAAATCGAACCATCCCTTACAAAGTTACACTTTAAAGCTCTCAAACCTCTAAATTTTGCTCATTCCACACACATCTGAACCAAATAGTTTTCTTCGTCTAACCAATGCATCCTTCGAGATAACCCTATCTTGTTTGGTATCAATTAATATTAGAATTTTCTCAGCTACCCGAATCTCTAGGAATTTTTGAGATAGCATCATCCCCCAGAGAGCTACCCCAATTTTAAGATTTTTTACCAAGATCGATTTCTGACCGTCCTTATCCATTTTTTTAACCATGTGACACATTTGTTAGTCTAGAATTTTTCGCAGAATCCGAATCTGCAAACAGATTTAAAATCGGACCATTCCTTACAAAGTTACACTTTAAAGTCCTGATCCTATAAATTTTGCTCTGTGCTCACATATCTGAACCAAATAGTTTTCTTTGTCTAACCATTGCATCTTTCGAGATAAACCTATTTTATTAAGTATCAATTAATATTAGATTTTTCTCAGCTACCCGAATCTCTAGGAATTTCTTAGATTGCATCACTCCCCAGAGAGCTACCCTAATTTTAAGATTTTCTGCTGGTAGCGATTTTATGAGCATTCTTATGAATTTTTTAACCATGTGACACCTCTTGTTAGTCTAGAATTTTACGCAGAATTCGAATCTGCAAACAGATTTAAAATTGGACTATCCCTTACAAAGTTACACTTTTAAAGTCCTAAACCTCTTTAAATTGTTTTGCTCATCTATAACATATGCTTTAAACAACCATCTCCCTAGAAATCTAAAACCGCAAGGATTTTAGAAATGAGTTCTTTATAAGCCATAAGTGTTTAATATTTAGAATCATTTTTTCAAACAGTAATGTGCTGTTTTCTGAATATCGCAAAACCCATGACTTTTAAAAAATTTTCTGGTTTAACATTTTCCTAAATAAGTACGTCACAAATTATGCTCAATGCTAAATAGTTGAAAAATACGTAGACGAGGACAAACTAATTGCTTTACAATTATGTGACGTATAGTGAAAGTAGCGTAGACCTTTCTTTTTTATTAATTAGTGGCTATATGATTTGAGAAATATATTTCAATGTCGTGCATTAGGAAATTCACCTATAATTGCTGGTGAGTTACACAGTGTACTTTCTATTACGAGCTCGACTAGGAAAATGCAAACTTCATCTTGTAATACAGATCAATTAACGGTTTTAAAACCGTATATAACGCGGTCTAATTATTAAAAACCTATTCGTCTCTTGTGCGTGTAAAAGTTCATCGAAATTTTAAACAAATCGTTTCGTATAGTGACTTTTTGTGAAGATTTAAGGTAAGTTTACATTTTTTTATTAAAATAGAACTGAATTTATTTGCAAACACCAATTATTGTTTCTGGATGTATTTTAAAACATCTAAGACTCGTATAGATTTACATTAAGCGGTATTAATTCTCCAAAGTAATGCGCTGTTTTACATATATATTTTTTTCAAATTTTAAAGATAGGCTTGATGCTGCGAATGCAGTTAGTAGAAACACCGGAAAACGTCTTCCATGTTATACAGGTCGGCGATCGCATCGCATGCATATTAAAAAATCCAAAAGGGTTATAGCACACGCACACAAATTGGTTGCAAGCCGTGCAGTAGAAGATGCAGTGCTACTATAAACAATAACTTAATAAAACATTTTAAACCTTTACTACCTCATACCAAACTTGTTGCCTACAGAATACTTACTAATAAAACAATTTAATTTTAAAAAACTTCTACGTTATATTTTCGGAAATGCCAGGCTTGAATATTTTCTTTGGAAACAATCGAAGATTGCCGAAGACACTCGAAGAGTACACAAACGCGGTCGCTAAACCAATTAGCATTAATACCAAGTATTCCGTACTTTCGTAGGTTGTTCATTTCCTAGAACCAAATCTTCCGCATAGCGGTCGGTATAACGTAATTATTTCTAGAACCGGTAAGTACTCGATATCGTCCAAATAGAGAATTAGATGCTCGATGTCCGTCAACCCCCGATTCCCTCGTAAAAGGTAGAAAAAACTCTGTCAATCATCCATCTAAATTAAATTTCGACCCGCTCCCGTTCTGATAATTTACAAACATTTTTCAAACGACAATAGGCTGAGAATTTTTAAACCTCCGAGGGATTTTTAAGTCGTGATTAATTACACATCCAAGCTACACGTAAACTAACATATTTTGTAGCAACTGTGCACTGTATAATACATGCATACCCCTCCTCTGCGCTACTGCTATTCTTGTAGTTGCTTGAAAAAGTCAGTCGCTGCAGTGCGCATGGGCAGTAAAAGTCTAGACTAACAAGATGTGTCACATGGTTAAAATATTCATAAGAATGATCATAAAATCGCTACCAGCAGAAAATTTTAAAATTGGGGTAGCTCTCTGGGGGGTGATGCAACCTAAGAAATTCCTAGAGATTCGGGTAGCTGAGAAAAATCTAATATTAATTGATACCTAACAAAATAGGTTTATCTCGAAAGATGCAATGGTTAGACGAAGAAAACTATTTGGTTCAGATATGTGAGCACAGAGCAAAATTTATAGGATCAGGACTTTAAAGTGTAACATTGTAAGGGATGGTCCGATTTTAAATCTGTTTGCAGATTCGGATTCTGCGTAAAATTCTAGACTAACAAGATGTGTCACGTGGTTAAAAAAATTTATAAGGACGGTCAGAAATCGATCTTGGTAAAAAATCTTAAAATTGGGGTAGCTTTCTGGGGGATGATGCTATCTCGAAAATTCCTAGAGATTCGGGTAGCTGAGAAAATTCTAATATTAATTGATACCAAACAAGATAGGGTTATCTCGAAAGATGCATTGGTTAGACGAAGAAAACTATTTGGTTCAGATGTGTGTGGAAAGAGCAAAATTTAGAGGTTTGAGAGCTTTAAAGTGTAACTTTGTAAGGAATGGTTCGATTTTAAATCTGTTTGCAGATTCAAATTCTGCGTAAAGAGTTCATCTCCACATTTCCTTCTTATGAGAATTTACATCTCCACATTTCCTCCTAGGAGTCCCTCCACCACATTTCCTCCTAGGAGTCCCTCCTCATCATTTCCTCCTAGGAGTCCCTCCTCCTCATTTGCTCCTAGGAGTCCCTCCTCCTTATTTGCTCCTAGGGGTCCCTCCTCCTCATTTGCTCCTAGGAGTCTTTCCTCCTCATTTCCTCCTAGGAGTCCCTCCTCCTCATTTGCTCCTTATGGAGATTTACATGTAAATGTGGGAGGAAATGAGGGTTTTGGGAGGAAATTAGGGCCCGGAACCTCCTACTTGTATAGGTCTTTGAAAATCTCAAAGACCCTGGGCTGCGCAATGGAGGAAGTGAGAAATCTATGAAAAAGAATGTAACAGTGTTTTCAGTTCAACCTAAAAATATTAAGAAAGGTTTAAAAATGAAAAAATTGCTAGATAGGGAGACATTTGGAGGACCTGAGAGCAAAATTTATTACAATACAAAACAAGTTATTTGTTTATAAATGTTTCAGTTAAAAAATACTCAAATTACAACAGTTTAGTATAATTAATAGCTGAATACACCATTTTATGTATCTCTGTTATTCTTTAAGTATTGCATTGCTTTTGACAGCATGATTAGGAATATTCATACAATTTGTCCAATAATAAGCACTAATAAAATAACCTCAAGGAAATTTGATAAAACCTCAAATATATTATTTAGATCAGACACTTAAGCAAATAATAGTTATTAATGTTATTAACCCTCAACTGGTAAGACCCCATTTTAACACACCACATGTAACATACGTTTTATAGACGTATATACGTATAAAAAAAGACAATAAAGATGTCAATCTTGTCCACATATGGATATGGTGGTGAAATAAAATGTCCATAAAAAATCGTGTATTATAGAAAACTGTAAAATACAAAATTAAATAGAACATGCACAATTGTTAAATATTTTTTGCACAACTACTACTAATAATAATGAATTAGAACACTGTGGAACGATAAAATTAGAATAATTATTTTAACAACTACTACTGATTTTCTTTGAACATTCTCTACAGTTCGGTTTTTCAAATCGTACGCACTTGTACCACGTTTGCCGTTTTTTGCAATCAGGACAGAAACAACACTTTTTCACATTTCAAGCGTATCACTCTTATTACAAGTTTTAGTTTCTTGCAAAATTTCTGCACCAACAATATTCATCAATAGCTTGATACAGAACAATACCGGTCCAAAACAGCAGCGCTGTTTCAGTACTTAAAATGGCAGAGACCACACGGGTGAGTATGACATTCGACACACTACTGCAATGTGGAAGGCAACGCGAAACCACCACGTTACCTCCCAAGTACACATTATAATTTGAACAAGGGCCGTTATACTTGCGGCCACGTCCTCAATGTTCCACCCGAAGGTACTACATTAGGTATAAACGCCAAAATTTAATCTAACTTCAAAATTAATCTATCCTAAATAAAAATCTAACAAACTAAAGCAAAAACTAAAAATGGGGTTTGAGTAATGGTATCCCTAGCGTTGATTTAGGAGTGTGTCCGAACAACAAGACACAAGCAAAAGTAAATTGGGAGGGTTCCGTAACACCGGAGAGCAGTCGCCAGGTCTACTTACCGGTTCGACCTGAAGGGTCGTCTTAAAACTATCCAAATCTAGGTAGCTAATATTAAAAATGGACTCCAATTTTCTAAGCATTCCCCAAATATTTTAATAGTGAATCCAGCTATTTTGCCTGCTCTATCAATTTACAAATTTGTCTTCCCTGGTCTAAGTAATTTATTTTATCTTTAGCCTAAATATGTCCCTAGCTTTCCCTATCATTCCCTAACTGATTTATATTATATTTACAATCTTCTCAATTTCAATCTTCCTTTCTATATAGATGCTGCCACCAAAAATGGCGGCAGAACGTCATAAAAAACAATTCAAGCCCCAAATAATATAATACATGCAAAATAAATGAAATTATAAAATAAATATATATTGTAGTGTATGTTGACATTATGGGTTACTTTAACAGTTAAAAAAGAGTTTAAAAAAGAGATACATGGCTATGATTATACATGCAATAGGTGTACTACTAACATATTAGAAGATTGAGATTTTATCCAAGAGCCCCAAGATAAAATATAACCTGTTGGTGTAGCATAGGTGTCCCAGATAGCAAGTCGTCGAAGTTTTTATTTGCAAGCAGCAGAATAAACAAATTTTGCAGAGTTGGTTTTTGGTGATCGAGATCCAGAAGCAAGAAAATTTAATAGGAGTTAATGCTGAGGAGATCTGCATCGATTAAGTATTCATTGTATCAATATTTAACATTTTGATTTATATCCATTTTATTTTGAGTATGCTAAAACAAATGTCTATACTAAAACCATTTCTATTAATAGATTTACCTGGTACTCGGAGACTTTCTCCATGCTACAAGTGTGAACGGCACTCCAAGAGAACAAAGGCACTACCGGGGTTATCTTTTCATTACCGTAAGTACGTACAACTTAATAATCTTGAATAAGTGGCGCGCCACGTTGGGCGCCACTTAATTTTTAACTAAAATTTAATAAAATTACAAACACTTCACTTTATCTGTGGGTCTTCAGATAAAGAAAAATGGTTATGACTTAGCGCCCTCTTCTGAATCTAACTCAACTTTTAAGATATTTATTATACCACTGGTATTGAATTTATAGAAATCACTTTTATCTCTTTGTTTACAGGCAATTATGCAAATTTTTACTTTTATTTGGAATTATTAGGTTTTACGTACTTACGGTAATGATAAAGATAAGCCCGATAGTTCTTTTGTACTATTGGAGTGCCGTTCACACTTGTAGCATGCAGAGATTCTCAGAGTACCAGGTAAATCTATTAATAGAAATGGTTTTAGTACCAAAACAACATTTGCCTTAGCACACTCAAAATAAAATGGATATAAATGAAAATGTTAAATATTGATACAATGAATACTTAATCGATGCAAATATCTTTAGCACTAACTCCTATTAAATTTTCTTGCTTCTGGATCTCGATCACCAAAAACCAACTCTGCAAAATTTGTTTGTTCTGCTGCTTGCAAATAAATAACTTCGACGATTTCTTGCTATCTGAGACACTTTTGCTACACCAACAGGTTATATTTTACCTTGGGGCTCCTGGACATAATCTCAATCTTCTAATATTTTGCATGTATAATCGTAGCCATGTATCTCTTTTTTAAACTCTTTTTTAACTGTTAAATTAACCTATAAATGTCAAAATACACTACAATATATATATATATATATATACATATATAAATATACATACACACACATACACATATACATACATAAATAAATAAACATCTAAAAGCATAAGCATGTTACACTGCATAAATTAGCAAAATAAATTATCGGTGCACTCGCATGAGCATTATACCAACTAGCGCCATTACACACAAATACGTGCTTGGAAAATTATTCAAAATCTGCTTATTAATACAAATCAATGCATATGCGAGTGCAGCCGCCACAATTTTATTTTTACCTCGTATATAAATTTCTTCAGCATCCGAAAATCTGGCCGTCTGACTACATCTGTTTGTATCTTAAACCTACGGGGAGTTAAATATGCACTGTTAAACTCCTAGTGGATATGCAATAGACGTTCAGGGAGGGAGATCACAATCACTATTACTTTTAAGTCATGATGGAATGCGCGATTTCACTCTATTTTATTTTCTTTATTTATTTTACTGATTTAAATTAATGAGGGTTTTCTGATTTAGTTTGTTATTATTTATTTATGTTTTATTTATTCCCGATATTCCCCGCGTTTAAAGTGAGAGAGTGATTGTTTTAGTGGTGTGGGGGATTCATCGTACATATTAAACTTTTGGTTAATTAATATTATTATTCTTTTTTAAATATTAATACAGGTTTTGGTTATATCATGCTCGTGTATCATTACTCATGCCACGTCAAATTTTAATTATTCAATCCTCCCCAGCCCCCCGCCCTCCGATGTACGCGCGGTTATCACAGTCAGTCTCGCGTCCCTTCCCGCAAATTCTTTCAAGGCTGTCCAGAACGCCTTCTAGTTAGCCACTTTCCCGACTTCCTCTAGACTCTTTGGCCATTCTAACCCTACGATAGCTAATTTACTAATAGCTAACCAGATATAGGAAGACAGCAAATAGACTATATTCATGTTAGAAAATGGTTTAGGAGTCAAGTAAAAGGGAGTAGAAGTTACGCAGAATCAGATATAGACACTGATCACAACATCGTAATTATGAAGGCCGCGCTTAAACTTAAAAATTTGAAGAAAATAACGAAAAACGGATATCCTGCATTTAATAGAAGGAAGCCGAAAATACAAAAGCCGGCCAGAGGAAGCAGGAAAACAAAGATACAATTCCATAAAAGGGGAAATTATTCGCACACGCAGGAAAGATAAAGAACAATGAATTGATGAAAAGTGCAAACAGGTACAAATTAAGATGAAAATAGGAAACACAGACGAAGCATGCAAACTAATTAGAAAGAATTTTAGAGATATAAAACCGTATAGCAATAAAATAAGGGGTGCGGAAAGAAACATAATATAGAAAAAATGGTTAGGTGACAATAAACTTATAAACAGGACGGGAACTAGCAGCACTATAAAAGGAATCTGACATTGAAAAGGATGACTTGGAATTTTTTCTACTTAGAGATGCGTTTGAATTAGCGTTAAAGAGTTTGGAAAATGGTAAGTCACAAGGTATAGATAAGATGCAAGCAGAAACTCTAATAGTAGCTGTACAAGCAAGTCTCTTGCAACTTGTAGGTTATATATACGAAACAGGCGAGATACCAAAAGATTGCAAACGTAACATCATAATTTCTATACCAAAAAAGGGTGACGGGGGTGGATATGAAAATTTTGAACGATAAGTTTGACAGCACACGTGTCAAAAATATTAACTAGAATTATGTAAAGACGTATGAAAAAAGGGGCTGAAAAATTACTAAAAGCTCAATTTGGGCTTAGGTGATACAGAGAAACAAGGGAGGCTATTTTAGCTCTGTGGGTGATAAAGGAGAAGACAATAGAAAAAAGAAGAAAGCGTGTGTATATAGGGTTTGTAGATCTGGAAAAATCATTCGACGGTGTTAAGTGGAAAAAATGTTCCAAATACTAAAAAAGATTGGAATGAGTTTTAGGGATAGACGTATTAGTACATATCTTATAGAAAGGGCAGGAACGTAGAGAAGCAAATATAAGGAAAGGAGTAAGACAGGAATATGCCTTATCCCCGTTAATTTTAACTTGTATATCGAAGATGCAATGAATAATGTCAAATACAGGGAGACATTTGGAATTATTATGCAGAGACAAAATAATTGATATGTTCAGATTTGTAGATGATATAGCGGTATTAGCCTCTAGCAAGGGAAAAATAGAAGCAGATTTTAATGAAATGGAAACAGTTCCAACAGAGAGATACGATATGAAAGTTGTAACGGGCATTTTTTAATGGCTTAACATTTCTGTAACTACTATTTTTATATGTGATATTTATTAACTCGTTGGCGAATGCGTCGTATTATAATAAGTGGATCGCTGTTTGTATAAAGTAAATACTTTCGAATAGTTTTCATATTGTATGCAATTTAACTCGCGTGTATTAATTAAAGATAGATAAATTGAAGCTTGATTCTCATTAATAAATAAATTCCAACTTATCGAGAACGATAAACAGCCTGTAATTAATTATTAGATACGATTGTTACATTCACGTTTTAGATGTTCCTTATGTTATTAGCGAGGTAGATAAGAGTCGATAAGCGGTTGTATAACGACGAGTTGAAGATAAACAGGTTAGAGTGGACAGTTGTAGTTTGTTCTACGTTCCTACAAATTAATTACGTTAAAAATACTGTTCCTTTTTGCTTTAAAAATAGTGAGAATTAATGCGGGATTAATTCTCGAATTGTTCTTGAACAAACACGGCACGATTTTAGTTGTTTTTCTTGTGAAATAAAAGTGTATTTTAACTGTAGAATGTGTTTACTCGACCGCGCGGGTTTTAAGGTCATTGCGGTTTTATTGCTTACGAGTAGCTTTACTAATTGTTTTTTGTTGCTTTTCTGTTGGAAATACAAGTGATAGAACTTGTTTTACTCGACCGCACGTGTTTTACGGAACATTGACTTAGTGATTACGCGTTGCTTTATTGATGGTGTTTTTTTAGTTGATTTTTCTTTTTATCTTTGAACTGTGTGTGCGATCTAGTTTCGTGGTCCCCTTTTTTTTTGTCAGAGTAGGGTATACTTTGGATTATCCAAATTAAATACAGTTGATACTGTAGTTGCTGAATTTTCTAACAACAAAGAATCTAAAATAGATCGTTGCTTGCGCAAATTTCGTTATTAAAAAAAAACTTTAGATTTTTCTGTTACCATATGTAGCAAATAAAACACCTCACATTACTGTTAGTATAATGCAAGAACTTATCATATGACATGCATTACATCGTTCCTTGAAAGCACGTGGTTCTAATTTCTTATTACTATTTTTCTTTACAATTTGTGTTACAAAATATTTCGGAATTATTGTCTCAGGAAATAGAATTAACAAGAAATTTACCAATGCTACATAGTTCCATCAGCATGATAATGTCTGCTGCTAACACTAGTGAAATACGTAGGTGTGATTAGTGTAAAGTGTAAGAAATTCCATCAACACCCTCACAGTCAAGGGTGAAGTGCTTCGTTAGTGCAGGACATCGTTGAATCCCACACTTCAGTTGCAAGGAAGCGTCGCTGAAGGACTTTTGTAAGTTGAACTATTTCCTACTTGTTATTACTTTAAATATCTACCCGTTGCTTTACTATATCTTTGTCGTTCTGATACATTTTGCAAAAGACTTGCATGATATTTTAAAACATAAGAAAAAAAAAGGAAAGAAAGATTAATACTACTGAATTACTCATATCAATTGTGTCTTACCTATTTATCTTTTGTTAACATTTATCGGATTTATGTTTAATTGGTGTGTGAGGAAACGTTTCTGCTACTCCCCAATATTACCTCACTTTGTAATAAAAATTTTTATAATGCTTTTATCGTGATTATATTATATAGTTTATCTAAACCGTTTTATTTACATTCTACAAAGTACTGAATAACTGAGATTTTTTATTGCTGCTATGCTTTTTCTTTATTTCAGGTTGGCAGGACTAATTTTTTTTTATTGCAGGTTTGCTATTCTAACTTTTCTTTGTTGCAGGTATTGTTACTAATTCCTTACAGCCCCGTACGTTATATGTTGGTCAGCTTTCTACGACCCCCCCTACTCTCCGATTAAGCGCGGTCACTTATATGATTTCCTTTCTGTTGCGCACGGCTACGAGCCAACGTAGCATAACTTTGGCGCCCGAACAGGGACTGCCACGAATTACGTAACCTAAATTTTTGGCGCCCAACGTGGCGGCCACGCGAAAAAAAACGTAACATATTAGTATGTAAAGTGGGGGGAAATAAGTCAAAAACTAGAATACAAATAGGAAACAATTTACAATAAGTTAAGAATTTCTGCTACCTATGAAGCCAAATAACGCAAGACAAATTCAATTTAAGTTTTCCCTGAATGTGAGCTTTCGTACGAAGAGCCTTTTTCTTTTTATTTGTTTCTCTTTTTGAAGCTTCAATGCGATTGTTGCGGTTTTTTTTAAAAAAGGCTTCGCGTTTTTTTGGTATTATTTAGGTTCAGATGATTTTTAAACCCCACCCCAGGAAATTCTGCAGTAGTATTATGTTCAATATGAGCGTTACCTGAAAAGCATATAAAGATTTAGTTCTCATGTAATAAGTCCGGGCATTAATTTATGATTTGTGGTTTGGGAAGTCGCAAGAATTGCTATTATCATGCTTAACGTGCAGCTGTACCCACCAATTAGCATCAGGACATTAACTTATCTTGGAGAGGGGACGATGACTCGTGGTAGCCGATACGTCAAAACTAAGAGACTTACTTACCGGTCTTTCTCGAGTGCAGACATGTTTCGTAGAGGTCGTACAGTCGATGAAGTGGTCCCTACCTTTTCGTTCCTTGTTCCTCTACCGCTATACAAAATATCGATAGGAGAGCTACAGCCAACTAAACAAGGAGCCATCTGGGGGCCAACCCGAGATGAAGGGATAATCACAAAGTAAGTGTTCGTTTAGAAAATTGAGACGTATTTGACGTCGCGTGGAAACTTCATCCCGTGCAATTTTGAATATATATTATATATGTTATATTAGCATTTTTTATGTAATGGAAATTATCGTTACACATTATACAATTTTGGATAGTACTTATGTGTAATAATTGTAGATTTGTAAACGAGCCACGACCATTTATACTATAAAAAAAGCTATTTTCATAGCATTGAAAAAAATCTTACCACTTATACCCGACAACTGTGGTTATCAATACTGTAACACAAATTACATGTATAAAAGTAATAATTACTAATTACTTCGAATTCAATTCAATGTCTAAACAAGTTTTCTACGTCAATTATCATGTTCACCTAGTACCAGAAACCTTTGGCAAGGATTACTAATTGAAATAGAATTGAAATGGATTTGAAGCGAAAGTTTTATTTAGTCGCTGCTTCTTACTATATTTTTGTGTTATGGTACGACCAAAAATACGTCGACGTACCTTTAGATAAGATTTCCAAATTGAGCAATACCGAATTTGGGATATTTAAAGGGCGATTTGCATTTTTCACAATTTGGAATCTGGTATGTACGGTATTTTATTTTTCTGTTCTATGAATAGGATATTTATCCTTTTCGAACTGATATTAAATCAACGAGTCTTTAAAATCTTTTTGAAAAAATACAAAAGATATATGAAATTCTTTGAGTAAATATGACAACAGATATTGATTTGTTTTAAACTTGTTTTTATATTTTAGAATTAATTTATTTGAAGGGTATTTCAAAATATAATTTATTTTTTAAATCTGGATAATATCGAAGTAGGGCGTAGGGATTTATTAACCTGAACTAATTACAGAAAAAGAATGAAATTGAATAGTATAAAATAATATCAACGTAAAATGATTTCAACTAAATAAATTAAAACAAATTTGAAACTAAAATAAAATAAGATTGATAAAGTTAGATTTTACTTTTGTCACTAGACCTTTAGATATTTAAGATATTTATAGTTACTATGATGCACTGTGAGCGTAACAAAAAGTTGACAAGATTTTGAAAGTCATTAATATTTTAATTAGCCTAATTAACGTGAAGTTGTCGCCATTTAATTTAAATTGTACATAGGTAAATGTATTAAATTTCGTCCAAATTCTCGTAGCAAATCTTAAAAGTATGCAAATTTTAATTATCAAACCATTATGTTATATAACAAAACACAAAATTTAGTAGTAAATTAAATTTTCTTCCAAGAGTATGTGTGCGTATGTATGAACTATGTGTGTATGTAGTGTGCGTGTATGATGTGTTGGACCGCAGTAGTCGCCTCTTATGACAGGCAGGTCGTACCTTACATGTGATTTTCCTATGCTCCACTCGATGGTACTACATTGGCCAGGAAACAAGTTTTTTCTTTACCTGGAAAAATTTGAAATTTTGCTGAACCCTTGCTGTTCCAAGCAAGGTAGGGATCTTTAACGTGCGTGACAACACTCACACACGGGACCTCTATTTTACGTCTCATCCGAACGAGGGTGTATTTCTGTGAAAAATGCTCGCCTAACATTTTTCAAGCGGACCGTGCCGGAATTCGAAACCGGGACCTTGGGCGTAGTAGTCACACACATACCAACTACGTCACGGAGCCGCCGATGCAGGTCGTACCGTGGGACTATTCTATTCCCGGACCCACACGGGTGCCAGGAGTACAAAGAGAAAACGAAAGAAAGGAGAAGCAAGTAGAACTGTGTGTGTATGAAGTGTGTGGGTATGGATTGGACGTGTATAAAGTGTGTGTGTGTGTGTGTGTGTATGTGTTGGCCCGCTGTAGTCGCCTCTTACGACAGGCAGGTCGTACCATGGGGCTATTCTATTCCCGGACCCACACGGGTGTTGTTGGATGAATAATAAAATAAATGGATACGGTTTTACCGTCGAAAATAAATGTAACAAACATAATACAAGTTCTTCTTTTGCATGATCTGAAAAGCCCATTCGTATGAAATAACATCATCCGTCTTAAATGTATTACCCCATAAAAATCTAAGGCCCAAAAAGGTCATTTTTATGAGTTCCAAAAGTCATTCGCTGCACATGCCGAACATTCCGACACGATTGACATGTCGAAAGATATCCCGGCATATGTCGAAAATTTTCAGACAATATCGCTCAATATGTGGGGTGAATGACATTTGGAACTTACAAAAACTGTATTTTTGGATATACTCTGATATATGTCGCATCGTTCCGACATGTCAAAATGTTTTGGAATGCGTTGTTCGACATATGGGGAATGACTTTTGGAACTCACAAAAATTGTCATTTTGGACATATTCTCTTATATGTCGCATCGGTCCGACATGACAAAGCGTTTCGGAATACGTTGTTCCACATATGGGGAAGGAATGACATGGAATTCACTAAAATGGTTTTTTGAACCTTTGATTTTCTTATAGAAAAATACATATTACATAAATGATTTTTCTCTTGTACGCAGGTAACTTATCTACTTATCTACATTAAATATATGGAAACACTTACTATGAAAGGTTATTTCTATTATATAAGAGACGCCTTACTAATTATGTTTATAACTACTGTTAGTTCAACTACTGAAAATAACTATTATTATTCTAATGAGATTCAAAGTTTTTCCGTCAATTCCAATTCAAAGTTAAAACCAGTTTAATAAGTCAATCATCACATTCTTCAAGTACCAGATTCTTTTGACAAGAATTGCTAAATGAATTAGATATAGAAATGGGTTCAATGCGAAAGTTATATTTATTCGCAGTTTCTTACTATATTTTTGTATTATGGTACGACCACAAGTACATCCACATCCCGTTGCATTCATTTTTCGAATTGCCTGATAGTCTCCGTGATCAGGTGCCATTTAATGGCCGACCTGCATTATTCACAATGTGGAATCTGGTATGTAGGATATTATTTTACTGTTCTGTAGTTATTATACTTGTGTTTTCCAAATACGGTCTTTTTCTATTTCAGCACTCATTAAAAGAAACGTAAAACTATATGGAATTTTTAGGAACAAACACGAAAGAAGATATTTTTTCTACTTTGACGATACTTTACAATAAAATTTTTTAAATA
This sequence comes from Platerodrilus igneus, assembly GCA_036346225.1. Taxonomy (NCBI): domain Eukaryota; kingdom Metazoa; phylum Arthropoda; class Insecta; order Coleoptera; family Lycidae; genus Platerodrilus; species Platerodrilus igneus. The sequence goes on along the minus strand of JARFIW010000139.1, from coordinate 13,520,943 downwards.
AAATTTAGACAATATTGAAATATTCAACTGGAATTAATAAGAATTAAGAAATAAATCGTAAAAATTATCTTTGGCTAAAATAAAATAAATATCGGGTGTTACACTATGGATAGACATTGGCGATATTTTGGTATGTAGGGGAGAGGTAACATGAAAGGGACATTTTCACTAACTATGCAAAAAATTTAAATAACACACATTTTGATAGAATGTTACATGTCAAAATTGGCATTGTACATTTTTAAATATGTAACTAAATTCCCGCCATTATTTCAAATAAACTTGTTAAATTTCCGTCATTTCGGATAGTTGCGTTTGCGTAAAAGAATGCGCAGGCGCGGAGTGATGGCGCAAGTGCGCGGTGTGTGACACAACATTATTAGCCAACGAGACGTCGAACGGTGACGTTTGCCTGTGTCTTTTCTCTTTTAGAATGTACGTTTCTCCCTATCTTGCCTTATCGTTGCCTTCACCTTTATTCCTTCGTCCTACCTACGAACAAAGAAGAGGGAAGACGTTAAATCTAATTTCAACGATGGCATAACGTAACCCACAACCGAAACGAGATACCCTGAAATTATTATGGCCCCTGCGCAAGGATGACCCGTGAAGAGTTTGACATTTTTAAGCGAGTACTTTTTATCTTTTTAAGGTGCAACTCGTATCATTGTAAACGTATTTGACACACAATTATGTCATAATATCTTTGTTGTGCAATAATGTGAACATGGATGTACTAGTGTTGCCTACTGTGGTAGTGGCTCTCAACACGCGAGACGGGGTATAACAAGAACTGATTCTTTTACAAGAGCTAGGGGTCTTTTATTTACCGAATAGCAGTCACATATAAAGGAAATAAATTGCCAGCAACACTGGAATTAATTTTTTGTTTTGCCCATTTTTGCCCCTTTCAATACTTTTAAGGTACTCGAAGGGACAATCAATGTATTGAAAGGGACATGATAATTAATATTTGCAATACTACTATTTAGTGCACAAGATCCTAGCAATACCCTCTGAAAACAAAAACATGTTAATAGTTTTATTATTTATAATAGTTACATTAATCCAGTAAAATTAGATAAGTTAATTGCAAACCGATAAAACATTGGCAATCTTGCACTGCCAAACAACTGAATTGGAGGTGTCAATTTTACTACAATGTCTTTTTCATTAACATCGGCAATATCTTTTTCTTCAGAAAATAGAAAGTTGTCAGTTTTTTTCGATTTTTTCATAAAATCTATTTTAAACTCTTTGTATGTCAATTTCTTTAAATCTTTCTGACTGCATGTTTAACTGTTTATTTTGTTGTAAATTTTATTACAACGTAGTCTTCCACTTTTACTTCAAAATCCTGTTCATAAATATCTTCTACAGACAGTTTACTGTCATCGCTTTCAGCATAACTGACGTTCTTTTCAGATTCTTCTTCAGTGCTGCTTTCAATCAGAACTTTACGCTTCACCTCACTTTTTTTAACGATTGTTTTCGCTTTCTGCTTTCTTTTTGATTAGGAACTTCTTTAATAGTTGCATTTCAGGTGTATCTGTTAATATTCTAGATCGTCCACATTTTCTTTTTTTAATGTTTACGACTCTAGGAGGAGCTTTGGGAAATGGTCGTATGGTTGCTGGACTAAGCACACGAGAACTTGTGGCAGGTGTATTTTGTTTTGTATCATTTTTAGTGATATTGACATCTGTTTCAGAACTTGTAGATGGCGTTACAGCAATATTATTTTCTGTATTCAATATTTGTGGGTGATCAGTTGCATAGGATTGTAAATACGCTTCGTCTGGAAAATTTTGGGAATTAAAAGGAACAGTTCCGGTTTTCTTAAATCCCGCCGTTATATTAACGTTAGAACAATCTTTTTCATATGCTAATTTGGCTAGTCTGGGTATGTGGTAGATTGACACTGCCTTTCCAGGATTAGCTACAATCCAATCATTTATTGCGACCTTGTAAAATGATTTAAATGGACCATACACCGCCACATCTAGAAGTTGTAGCCGATGGCTACAATAAGGAGGAAACGTTAGCAAAGTAACCCCTATCTCCTTCCCATACATAATGACATCCAAAGTCTATTGACTTTCATGATAAATCCATTAGCAACAACACAGGTTTTGCTTTACTGGGTTTTGCATGCTTTACAAAATGTTTAAAAGCAAGAATAGAATTGTCAGAAGTCATCTATTCCGTCTTATTGGCTAACCCCAGGCTACCTGTAAGACGACCTTCAGTCATCATCATCATTAGGTCTTCAGTCCTGGAACTGGTTAGACGCGTACCATCATTGTTTCCTATTCTGAACTAACCTACAGATTTCCCTGAAATTTGGACAGTCTGCATCTATAACTATCTGATGTAGGTCTACATCTACCTCCTTTTTCATATCTCTGCTTGTAATATATCCCATACTATTCCCCAAAAATGCCTTAGAACGTATTCTGCCCTTCTATTTCTCTTATCTTTTTTCCCAGATATCCTTGTTTCCCTACTATTTCTATAACCTATTTGTTATTATCTTTGTCTGTCCATGCTATCGTCCTCATACATCTGAAGCACAGCATTTCAAAAGGCTGCTACCGTTTTTCTGTCTGCGTTTCAGACTGCCCGTATTTCATAGGCATACTGTGCTTTGCTCCACACATATGCTTTCAACAATTTTCTTCTTGTTCTATATTTGTTGTCTTTCCTTATTGGCGCTGTTCTTTCTTGTTAGATGCAGTTCGGTCACCTTCTATTGTTTTACAATTATATACCCTATTTCTCCGACCTTCAGTGGTTGTGAAGGGAAGGCGTCGCCGTGGATCAATGTAGTAAGCGTAAGACTACGGATCCCAAGGTCCCGGGTTCAAATCCCGACACGGCCGACTGCTTGAAAAATGGCAGGTGAGCATTTTCACAAAAATTACGCCCTCGTTCGGATGAGAGGTTAAATGGAGGTCCCGTGTGTGAGTGTTGTCACGCACGTTAAAAATCCCTACCTTGTCTGGAACGGCAAGGGTTCGGCAAAATTCTAAATTTCCAAGCAACAAAAAACTCGCCTCCTGGCCAATGTAGTACCTTCGGGTGGAGCATTGGAAATGTAAATAAACGGTTGTGAAGGGAGGTAAGCAGCCTGTGGCTGCCAAGTTCCCCCAACACTTAACCATTTACCGAATTAATATATCTTTTCGCACAGTCATCATTAGTTGCAGATATTTCGCAACCAACAACTAGTTGTTTATACTAATTATCAGATTTATCTGCGCTTATTTTTTCGTCATTAGGCTTTCCGTCTCAAAATTGGTTGGACACGTATCTGCACTTATTTATATTCTGAGCTAGCTTGAGCTAGCCTACATAGATCCCTGAAATTCTCACACAGCATGTGTATACAGCTCGTTCCCCTTCTATTGTTTTCTAATTGTATGCCCTATTTCACCGATATTCAGTGAAGGCGGTTAAGCAACCTGTGGCTACCAAGATCTCCCAACACTTAGACATTTGTCGAAGTAATTGTTTTCCAGTAAATCCTTTCACACGCGTAACATTATTCGAGAATATTGCCTAATCAATTCTTGTAGTTACTTAGAATAATCATCATGTTTAAGCACAGTTATTTTTTCGTCATTAGTTTATCCATCTTGGGATTGGTTGGATGCGTACCTTCATTGATTTCTATTCTGGGCTAGCCTACACATCTCCCTGAAACCCCTACAGCCTACATCTTTTACTATCTTTGTGCAGTAGTCTAACCTAGGTCTGCCTCTTCTTCTCTTTTTTCCTATATCTGCTTCTAATATATTCCGCGCTATTCCCTTATGCTGTAGTATGTGGCCTATCATCCTATCTCTACTATTTTTTACCGTTTTCCACATATTTCTTTCTTCCCCTACCATTCTTAGTACCGCTTCGTTCTTAACTTTGTCTGTCCATGATATCTTCATCATACGTCTGTAGCACCACATTTCAAAGGCTTCTACCTTTTTCTTGTCGGCTTCTCCCACTGTCCAGGCTTTACAGCCATACAGTGCTGTGCTCCACACATATGTTTTGAGCAATCTTTTCCTTGTTTCTATGTTTGTGGTCTTTGAGCACAGTAGTTGCTTTTTCTTGTTAAATGTAGCACGACCTTGTGCTAATCTTTGTTTTATATCTTTTGTGCTTTTCCCATCTTGCGTTATTTGGCTTCCTAGGTAGCAGAAATCGTTAACCTCTTGTAATTTCGTGTTACATATTTGTATTCTTGTTTTTGATTTATTTTTCCCTCCTTTACATACTAGTACTTTAGTTTTACTTTTGTTAATTTTCATACCGTATCTCTCTGTTAGAACCGTTTCCATTTCATTGAGAGCAGCTTGTAACTCTTCCTTGCTAGATGCTAATACCGCTGTATCATCTGCAAATCTAAGCATATCAAATTTTTGTCCCTGCATAGTAATTCCAAATGTCTTCCTGCATTTGACAATATTCATTGCTTCTTCTATATACAAGTTAAAAATCAATGGGGATAAGGCACATTCCTGTCTCACCCCTTTCCTAATGTTTACATCTCTACGTTCCTGCTCTAATTCTATTACTCCTGTTTGCTCTTTGTATAAGCTATGTACTATTCGTCTATCACTATAACTCATTCCAATCTTTTTGAGTATTTCAAACATTTTTTTTCTTTTTACATTGTCGAATGCTTTTTCCAGATCTACAAACCCTATATACACGCTTTCCCCTTTTTCTATTGTTTTCTCCATTATCACTCTCAGAGCTAAGATAGCCTCTCGTGTTCCCCTGTTTCGCCTAAACCCAAATTGGTTTTCTCCTAGTATTTCTTCTGCCCGTTTTTCCATGCATGTGCTGTCAAACTTATTGTTCGAAAATTTTCACATCTATCCGCGCCTTTCTTTTTTGGTATAGTTACTATGATGCTACGTTTGACATCATTGGGTATTTCGCCTGTCTCATATATAGCTTACAAGTTGGAAGATACGTTCTGTTACTGCTTGTTCAGCGGCTTTTAGAGATTCTGCTTACATCTTGTCTACCCGGCGCCTTACCATTTTTCAGACTCTTTAATGCTAATTCAAACTCATTAAGTATAGGATATCCCAAGTCATCATTTTCAATGTCTGATTCCTGTTCTAATGCAGTTAATTCCTCTCCTGCATATAGATTCTCTATATATTCTTGCCATCTATCCACTTTCTCTACGTTTTCTATGATGACGTTTCCTCCCGCGTCCCTTAAATTTTTGCTATACGGTTTTATATCCCTAAAAGTCATTCTAATTAATTTGTATGCTTCGTCTGTCTTTCCTATTTCCATCTTCGTTTGTACCTCTTTGCACTTTTCATCAATCCATTGTTCTTTAGCTTTCCTGCATTTTCGAATAATTTCCCATTTTATGGCTTTGTATCTCTGTTTTCCTGGTTTGTCCGATTTATTTTTGTATTTTCGTCTTTCTTCTATTAAATTCAGGATATCGTTTGTTATCCATAGTTTCTTATTTTCTTTTTGTGTATACCCCAGAATATCTCTGGCCGCCATGTCTAGGCTGGATTTAATGTTATTCCATTCTGTTTCTACTTCCTTAGTATCAGATATTTTCCCGATATCTTTGAGCAATTTATTTGACTTTTTTTCGAATCTTTCTTGAATATCTTTATCTTTTAGTTTCTCTAAGTCCAAGTGCCTTTTTCCGTTTCTTTTTTCACATTCCTTAATTTAAGTGCGGCCTTCATAATTACGATGTTATGGTCAGTATCTATATCTGCTTCTGGGTAGCTTCTACAGTCTTTTACTTGATTCTAAACCGTTTTCTAACAAGAATGTAATCTATTTGATATCTTCCTATATCTCCTGGCATCTTCCACGTATATCGTCTTCTAGCATGATGTTGAAATAATGTGTTTGCGATTATTAAAATGTTCTTGTCGCAAAATTCTACCAGCCTATTTCCTCTGTCGTTTCTCGTGCCTAAACCAAATAAACCTACTACCGTTCCATCCCTACCTTTACCTACCACGGCATTAAAATCCCCCGTAATTATTAAATTTTTATGTCCTTTTACGTATCTTAATATGTTTTCGATATCTTTGTATATGGCTTCTACCTCTTCGCCACTGTAGCTAGAGGTGTGCATGTATACTTGTTTTATTACTGTGTTTACCGGTTTAGATTCTAATCTAACCATGAGTACTCTTTTGTTCTTTTGTAAGTAATTTTCTACACAGTATCTTATCTTTTTCCGCATAACTATCCCACACTTAAATTTCCTTCCTCTGCACCTGTATGAATTACCCTGAAGTCTCCACTCCAAAAATTCCCCGCCTCTGGCCACGGAACTTCGCTGATCTCTACCATGTCTAGTGATAACCTATTCATTTCGATTTTTAGGTTTTCTAGCTTACCTACTTGCTCCATACTTTTAACATTCCACGCTCCGACTCGCAGAATGTTCCCGACTTTTATTCTTAACTTTCCGATCGCATCCCCCGAAGTAGTCCCCTCCCGGAAATCCGAATGGGGGACTATTTTAACTCCGGAATCTTTTACCCCAGAGAATGCCATCATGTTTGTTACAATTTAAGTACGCTGTGTATTTGGGAGATAATGTGGTGGTTTCCCGATGCCTTCCACATCGCGGTAGTGTGTCTTAGCATGCCATACCGACTCCTATGGTCTCTGTCAATCTAAGTACCGAAAGAGCCGCTGCCCTCTTTCGGGAACCTGTCTTCGTCTGGTTCCTCACTAACGACCCTACTACTTTGGTTGGATCTGTAGTTTGGCTTATTAGAACACGCAAGCCATTTCACCTGTTCTAGTAATTTAGAACTTCGACAAGGTGCTGGTCCATTCGAAATGGTCTTCAGTCATATATGACTTAAAATTTACCCTAGCGAAAATAAATGCTGGTGGAATTGGCCTGTCAATTGCTGACACAAAAGATAGCATTGTAACAAGCTGTTTCGACAGATGTGATCAGGCCTACTTGTTTAGTACCCCGTTGTGCAATTACCTTTGGTAGTTCTGTTACTGTCAACAAACCTGTTTCGTCAGCATTATACATATCTTCGGGAGTAAAATGTTGTAAGTTTTTATATAACAGATCGACAGTATTTTTGTTGAACGCAGACATTCGACTAAACTAGTTTTTTCAGGAGACCTCAAAGATAACTCTGGATGCCGTTTCATGAATACTTTAAACCAGTCGATACCACCCACAGCATTTTTTGTCCAATTTTAGGAATTTCTTTTTGTAAAGTTACTGAATAATCATAGGCTAATTGGCATAAATGTTTGCGGGTTAAGCCGTAAGCCACTTGTGACGCAATTTTGCAGTATTCCACAAGAGCTAACTCTTCTGCTTCATTAAATACTCTCCTATTCGCAATGTTAGATTTGTAAAGAAACGGCACATCTTCCTCTCTGGCTCGTTTTACCAAGCGTGCTAAAAGCGACTTCGCTATTCCATATGTCACAGCTACGCTTCTAATAGATTGTCCTTTTTTTATTACCTCTTGCACTGCCGTTTCTACTACTGTTGGAGGCTTCCTTATTTTTTTTCTTGCAGCTTTTTCTTGGTTCTTCATGCCCTTAAAAATTTAAAAACAAAAAACAAAGGTATTGAATGAAATGAAGCTATACTGGTAGGGACGCTACTCGGTTATGAAAGGGACACGTCCCTTTCATCACTTAGTTTTGTATCCCTTTCAATACAAAACCCATTTTTACAAACTAAATTTTTTTCTACTATACTAACCTAATTTCGTAGTGAGAAGTACACTTTCAGTTTAATTGTAATGTTTTAGTATACCAGTATCTAACACTAAGACACTCCACGAAAAACAAACCAACAATTGTGCACACAAATTAGAAAGAAAAACATCAATGTTTACTTTTATGGATAAAAAATTATTAACACGTTATTTCACAAAATGAAAGCTATCTGCCATAATTTTTGTTGAAGACATCTGTAGTACAATTCCACCATCTAGTGCTACAGGTTTCTTAGTAACAGAAACTGTCCCTTTCAATACCTGTCCCTTTCATGCCACCTCTCCCCTACTGGTTGTACAATGTCGGGACTACAAATTTTATGAGGAAAGTGACCAAGAGAAATTGCTGGAAATAGTTTTTAAATGTCGAGCTCCGCCACTAGAGGGCGCAATTTACATTTGGACTAAGCAACTTATTACTAACGCTAATTCCCATAGCGAAGATGCCCCAAAAGCATAAGGATAGCGATCTTCATAAAGCTCTACATAATTTTGGCTCAGAACTCGTTGGTCTAACTTGTCAAGTAAGGGGTGGAGAAAACGAAAAGCATTTGATTAGAAGAATGCTTATAACTTTGGTTTTCTTCAACCGAAATTGACAAACGTGGTGCCGAGTAAAAAAAGCTTTGTTTGTTCTATGGTAGTTTTTGGAAATATTCTTATTTTGTTCATTAAAGTGATTACCAGTGGTCGATGTTTCAAAAATAAACAAATTTTTTATATTTCTTAAACATTTTAACATTTCGAATGGACCTGCACCTTGCCGAAGTTCTAAATTACTAGAACAGGTGAAATGGCTTGCGTGTTCTAATGAGCTAAAGAGCCAAACTACAGGTCCAACCAAAGTAGTAGGGTCGTTAGTGAGGAACCAGACTAAGACAGGTCCCCGAAAGAGGGCAGCGGCTCTTTCGGTACTTAGATTGGCAGAGACCATAGGGGTCGGTATGGCAGTCTAAGACACACTACCGCGATGTGGAAGGCAACGGGAAACCACCACATTATCTCCCAAGTACACAGCGTACCTAAATTATAATAAAATGATGGCATTCTCTGGGGTAAAAGATTCCGGAGTTAAAATAGTCCCCATTCGGATCTCCGGGAGGGACTACTTCGGAGGATGCGATCGGAAAGTTAAAAATAAGAGTCGGGAACATTCTGCGAGTCGGAGCGTGGAATGTTAGAAGTATGAAACAAGTAGGTAAGCTAGAGAACCTAAAATCGAAATGAATAGGTTGTCACTAGACATAGTAGGGATCAGCGAAGTTCGGTGGCCAGAGGCGGGGATTTTGGAGTGGAGACTTCAGGGTAATTCATACAGGAGCAGAGGACGGAAATTTGGGTGTGGGGATAGTTATGCGGAAAAGATAGGATACTGTGTGAAAATTACTTACAAAAGAACGAAAGAGTACTCATGGTTAGATTAGAATCTAAACAGGTAAACACAGTAATAATACAAGTATACATGCCCACCTCTAGCTACAGTGACGAAGAGGTAGAAGCCATCTACAAAGATATCGAAGACATATTAAGATACGTAAAAGGACATGAAAATTTAATAATTACGGGGATTTTAATGCTGTGGTAGGTGAGGGTAGGGAAGGAGCGGTAGTAGGTTTATTTGGTTTAGGCACGAGAAACGACAGGGGAAATAGGCTGGTAGAATTTTGCGACAAGAACAATTTAAACATCACAAACACATTATTTCAACATCATGCTAGAAGACGATATACGTGGAAGATGCCAGGAGATATAGGACGATATCAAATAGATTAAATTCTTGTTAGACAACGGTTTAGGAATCAAGTAAAAGACTGTAGAAGCTACCCAGAAGCAGATATAGATACTGACCACAACATCGTAATTATGAAGGCCGCACTTAAATTTAAAAATCTGAAAAAAAGGAACGGAAAAAGGCACTTGGACTTAGAGAAACTAAAAGATAAAGATATTCAAGTAAGATTCGAAAAAAAGTCAAATGAATTGCTGAATGATATCGGGAAAATATCTGAAACTAAGGAAGTAGAAACAGAATGGAAGAACATTAAATCCAGCCTAGACATGGCGGCCAGAGATATTTTGGGGTATACACAAAAAGAAAATAAGAAACCATGGATAACAAAGGATATCGTGAATTTAATAGAAGAAAGACGAAAATACAAAAATAAATCAGACGAAACAGGAAAACATAGATACAAAGCCATAAAATGGGAAATTATTCGGAAATGCAGGAAAGCTAATTAACAATGGATTGATGAAAAGTGCAAAGAAGTACAAACTAAGATGGAAATAGGAAAGACAGACGAAGCATACAAATTAATTAGAATGAATTTTAGGGATATAAAACCGTATAGCAAAAATATAAGGGACGCACAAGGAAACGTCATTATAGAAAACGTAGAGAAAGTGAGTAGATGGCAAGGATATATAGGGAATTTATATGCAGGAGAGGAACTAACTGCATTAGAACAGGAATCAGACATTGAAAATGATGACTTGGGATATCCTATACTTCGAGACGAGTTTGAATTAGCATTAAAGAGTCTGAAAAATGGTAAGGCGCCGGGTACAGATAAGGTGCAAGCAGAAACTCTAAAAGCCGCTGGACAAGCAGTAACAGAACGTCTCTTCCAACTTGTAAGCTATATGTATGAGACAGGCGAGATATCCAAAGATTTCAAACGTAGCATCATAGTAACTATACCAAAAAAGAAAGGCGCGGATAGATGTGAAAATTTTCGAACAATAAGTTTGACAGCACACGTGTCAAAAATATTAACTAGAATTGTGCAAAGACGAATGGAAAAACGAGCTGAAGAAATACTAGGAGAAGACCAATTTGGGTTTAGGCGAAACAGGGGATCACGGGAGGCTATTTTAGCTCTGAGAGTGATAATGGAGAAAACAATAGTAAAAGGGGAAAGAATGTATATAGGGTTTGTAGATCTGGAAAAATCATTTGACAATGTAAATTGGAAAAAAATGTTTGAAATACTCAAAAAGATTGGAATAAGTTATAGGGATAGACGAATAGTACATAGCTTATACAAAGAGCAAACAGCAGTGATAGAATTAGAGCAGGAACGTAGAGAAGTAAACATTAGGAAGGGGGTGAGACAGGGATGTGCCCTATCCCCATTGATTTTTAACTTGTACATAGCAGAGGCAATGAATACTGTCAAATGCAGGAAGACATTTGGAATTACTATGCAGGGACAAAAAATTTATATGCTTAGATTTGCAGATGATATAGCGGTATTAGCGTCTAGCAAGGAAGAGTTAGAAGCTGCTCTTAATGAAATGGAAACGGTTCTAACAGAGAGATACGGTATGAAAATTAACAAAACTAAAACTAAAGTTCTAGTTTGCAAAGGTGGAGAAAATAAATCAAAAACAAGAGTACAAGTATTTAACACGAACTTACAAGAGGTTAAGGATTTCTGCTACCTAGGAAGCCAAATAACGCAAGATGGGAAAAGCACAAAAGATATAAAACAAAGATTAGCACAAGGTCGTGCTTCATTTAACAAGAAAAAGCAACTACTGTGCTCAAAGACCACAAACATAGAAACAAGGAAAAGATTGCTTAAAACTATGTGTGGAGCACAGCACTGTACGGCTGTGAAGCCTGGACAGTAGGAGAAGCGGACAAGACAAAGGTAGAAGCCTTTGAAATGTGGTGTTACAGGCGTATGATGAAGATATCATGGACAGACAAAGTTAAGAACGAAGAGGTACTAAAAATGGTAGGGGAAGAAAGAAATATGTGGAAAACGGTAAAAAATAGGAGAGATAGGATGATAGGCCACATACTACGGCATGAGGGAATAGTGCGGAATATATTAGAAGCAGAGATAGGAAAAAAGAGAAGAAGAGGCAGACCTAGATTAGACTACTGCACACAGATAGTAAAAGATGTAGGCTGTAGGGGTTTTAGAGAGATGTGTAGGCTAGCCCAGAATAGAAATCAATGGAGGTACGCATCCAACCAATCCCAAGCTGGATAAACTAATGACGAAAAGATAACTGTGCTTAAACATGATGATTATTATAAGTAACTACAAGAATTGGTTGGGCAATATTCTCGAATAATGTTAAGTGTATGAAAGGATTTACTGGAAAACCATTATTTTGGCAAGTGTCTAAGTGTTGGGGGATCTTGGTAGCCACAGGTTGCTTAACCTCCTTCACTGAATCTCGGTAAAATAGGGTATAAAATTAGAAAACAATAGAAAGGGAACGAGCTGAATACACATACTCCCTGAAAAGAAGAAAAAGAACCACCAAAAACGCAAAATCAAAGTAGCTGCTTATATAACCCTACATGAAAATAACTGCGTTGCAAACGAATCCGTGACTTTCAGTAAACAATGGATTCCATTACTAAAAGAAATAACAAATGAAAATCAAATGCCCACAATATCTAGGTAGCATTGCAAGTTTTTCCTGGGTTTTCCTTGCAATATTAACAAGAAATACAGCCTACATACATGATTTCTATTTATACATAAAATAACTAATTACATAAAAATAAGCATATTAACAATCCTTGTAAAACAGCATTGGTATCTGACAAGTATAAATCCACAATAAGGTTACCTCAAAACCATATACAATCTCCGTTGAACAGTATTGGTATCTGACAAGTGTAAACCCGCCATAGAGTTGCCTCAGAACCATGTTAAAATTTACCAAAGAGGTAACTTAAATCATAATGAATTTTCCCCCTCAAAATAAATATAAAAAAACGACTACTTAAGCCTTTCAATAATGCAATCGTACACTTCTTTAATAACCATCCTCTCAATTGTATAAATAGAAACATGTTAAAAAATGTTTTCCAATTCCAAGTTATTGAATTTATATAAAATTCACCAATAAAAATTAGTCAGCTGATTTCACGTTAAGCGTATTGGCTACCTAAAGAAAGCCGATCCCAGGTCGCAACACAAATTGAAGGCAATCATTCTGTTAAACTTTAAAAATTTTTGCTTAGTATACTCAAACCAAATATTTCAAACATCAATAAATCAAAGTCACCTTCAATTTATGTCATAAATGTCAAATTTGAAGTTTTTATTATTATTTTGACAACGATCCTAGGTCATGGATCGAAACGTAAATAAAGTTGATTTTAAAAACTATGAGTGGTTTAATTCCCAAAGAAGATTAACCTGAATACACATGCTGTGTGAGAATTTCAGGGAACTATGTAGGCTAGCTCAGAATATAAATAAGTGCAGGTACGTGTCCAACCAGTTTTGAGACGGAAAACCTAATGGCTGCGAAATACCTGCAACTAATGTTAACTGTGCGAAAAGATAAATTGGAAAATATATTAAATTGCCAAATGGTTAAGTGTTGGGGGAACTTGGCAGCCACAGACTGCTTACCTCCCTTCACAACCATTGAAGGTCGGAGAAATAGGACATATAACTGTAAAACAATAGAAAGTGATCGAACTGCATCTAACAAGAAAGAACATCGCCTATGAGGAAAGACAACAAACATAGAATAAGAAGAAAATTGTTGAAAGCATATGTGTGGAGCACAGCACAGTATGCCTATGAAATACGGGAAGTCTGAAACGCAGACAGAAAAACGGTAGCAGCCTTTTGAAATGATGTGCTTAAGATGTATGAGGACGATAGTATGGACAGACAAAGATAATAACAAATAAGTTACAGAAATAGTAGGGGAACAATGATATCTGGGGAAAAAGAGAAATAGTAGGGCGGAATACGTTCTAAGGCATTTTTGGGGAATAGTATGTGATATATTACAAGCAGAGATAGGAAAAAAGAGGTAGATGAAGACCTAGATCAGACAGTTATAATGTAAACTGTGCATATTTCAGGGAAATCTGTAGGTTAGTTCAGAATAGGGAACAATGATGGTACGCGTCTAACCAGTTCTAGGACTGAAGACCTAATGATGATGATGATGAAACATTTTAAATGGAATGGTATCATTTTTATCCAATGGTCTGAGGGGCGATTTAAAAATTGAAAAATGGCGAAAACCGCATGTTGATACCTCGTTTCTAACTGGAGATATGCGCAAAAATTTGCACATAACAGATACTGAAACGTTGTGATTTACTCTTTGAAGATTTTCATTTTACCACACAACGCCACTAGGACAAATATGTTGTTGGCCAATATATGTAACAGCAGTCTGCTTCGTTTTTTTAGCGTAATACGGCAAGTTCGCAGCTGCTATCAAACGATAATTTATCTGCATGAAATTCTAATTTATTCAACTCAAAAATGATTAAGAAAACAACAAACGTTTTAATTTTTTCGTCACAAGCAGGATATGAAAATTAAATAATTCTTTCAAAAATTACTAGGTACTTGTCATTTTGAAATTTATTATTGTATCCAACTTCAGCATATTAATTTAAAAATGTCGTTTTCAAATATTGAGGCGTATGATGTGCTAGTAGTGTATTTTCAGTGCTATGAAAATGCAGTTATTGCTTCAAGAAGATATGCACTTAAATTCCCTGAGAGAAAACATTACCCAAGGAAAATTTTTGTGCGTTTAGCAAAACGTTTTAGGAATAACGACAAGTATTCATAGAATATTAAAAAAGTACAATTACATCCATATCATACTGCTCTTCACCAAGAAATCATGGAACACGGAACGTAACGGTTACTTCGTAACCGTACAAATTTGTACATATTTTTGTTTGTTAGCGTAGCTTGAGCCCGCATGTTGTTATTTTGAAATCCAACAGTCTTGATAATTTTCCAGAACATTGTTTAATTCTGATCTATTTTTGGTACCAGGCCGTGTCAGGCTAGGGTATTATTGTATTTAATGCATAGCATTTTCATCTTTAAATTCATTCGCAATTAATAGCGAAATAGAATATCGTATATTTATACTTTCGGTTGTGATAAGAATAAATTTATGAACCTTGTACACAGATGTGATATCTTGTTAATTCACTTTTGGCTATGACGTTGTAGAAAGCAGTTGGGTCTGCAGAAAAAAAGTTGGCTGGTGCCTATGTACAATTTAGAAGTGTATACTTTTTCCGAAGTACACGGAATTGTTCAACTAGAATCTAATTATTTCTGAAGGGTCTATTATATGATAGTAAGCAGTGGTGCAGTAGAAAGTTTGGTCGACAGGTGTTGAAGAAGTAGTTACAGATTCGCTGATTTTATAGTCTTGCTTGAGAGGTAATTAATTGATATCAGAATGTAACGTATTTTGAATGATTTGTTATCGACAGATAGGTAGTAAGAAGTTGAAGAAAACTGGTTACGTACCGATTAGAAATTGTATATAAAATATTAGTCCCGTGATAGCACGGTAAGTTAAATTGGACGGTGTTCTGCAACATTGGTCTAAACCACTTATCTATAGTTTCTAGTAAATTAGCATATTGTGATAGGGTGCTACAGAAAATACAGTTCCTTAAAATTGGTTTTTGTTTGGTGTTTTTCTATTAAACATGAGTAGATATAATCAAAAAGTTTATTAATCAGCAATAAATCAACCTTTATTTTTGTACAAAAAACACAAAAAAGGGGATAGACGGTTGTTGCAAAACTGGAAAGGTTTTATATATGAGCATTCTGCAAAACTCGACTATACCCGAAATTAGCAACAACTCATTACAAAAAGACACACATACGCGTAAAAAAGTTTAATGTGCACTGGTGAAAGTTCTGTTATCTGAGTGACTTCTAACCTTGAGTTAGTTTAGCAATCACTTGGACAACGATCTTTTACATGCGTACAGAAACGTTTTTTGAGTGCACCATAATATTTTTAACTATTAGCTGAGTAATCCAATAGCTCGTCATCAATATTAAAATCTAAAGTAGGTCCAAACCCTTCCAGATCTTCTTCAAAGCTTTCACATTGCATATCTTTTAAAAAAGTATAAAACGGCTTTGCATCTTTTGGAATTAAGTTTAATATTTCTTTGAGATCTTTGATCTTTTTCGCAGAGATTTTCTTACCGTCTGGCCACAAACGGGGTAGTTCTATTTTTCCCAAAACAGATTTTCTTCCTTTTCTTCCTTTTTATATATCAAATTTGAAGAAGGTGGGATCTGTAACATGATTCTTCATGTATAAAATTGTGGGCTCACTTTTTTAATTGTTATTGTATGCGTGTTTAGCCAATTTATACCATCTTTAGTAATTGAATCAAACTTGCGATTTGTTATTGAATTCTCCAACAACTTAACCGAAGCCATTTCATTAGATTTAATGCGGTTTACAATAAATTTATTCTTTTTTTGACACGACTTCATTATTTTGATATGGTCATGGTCTGTGTACAATCTTTGTTGCAATTTAAGAGCACATTCAACGTCTCCAAAATGCGAGTCGTTGGCAAAAAACTGTGCCCAGAAAGCAAAAACTTGAATGATATTGTTTCAAGAGAATTATGATTTTGCAAGACATGTATTAGCATCAAGACATGTTTGATGCTTGTATTCTGACCGCCGCAGGAATCCGACCACAAAATAGGTTTTTTAACAGGAGCATGTATGTTTTCATTTACATATTTACGCAAACAAGAACTAACTTCTTGCATACCTCTGCCTGCTTCAAATTCTAACCAGACATTAAAAATGCCTCTACCTGTACTGCTAATGTTAATGCCAAGATTGAATAAATTTAGTTGCCTTTTGTAATAAATAATTCCAGTAGGTAATTTTGGCATAGGGTGTGTTTTTTGAAGATCGAATGTCAATGTTTCTAATGTTTCGTCTGTTTGTGCCGCTTTCAGGTCATTTGCATGCGTAATTCTTCAGCAATCTGAAGAGGTGTCTTATGACATTGTTTTAAGGTTTTCATGTCGATACCTTGTGCGTAACTGGCCTTAGCAGTGTATGTATCACACAACCGACAGGTGTCTTTATGAGGTGTTTTAAATCTTAAATCGAAGCAAGTATAAAACACATTCTTATATTTTGTTAGACTGACAGGCTGATCTGTTTTTTGTTTATATAGTTCATACATTTTCGCCAAATTTAAATCTGGATGTAAAAACTTTGCGTTTGTTTGATTTCGGCAATAGTGCGACACGTATTTAGGAAATGAAGTATTGTAATATAAAAATATTTTCTTATAATGAGATACTTTCTGTATTATTCATTATAAGCTTTACCCTCGTGACTATCAGCTATAAATTAAACCTTCCAATTTTCTAACCCTTAATCTGATATCACAAGGTCGAGAATTCCTTCTTTTTCTTGTAAGCCCAAGGTACTGTTGGATGGAGAATGGCTTGAGACAAAGAAAAACTCTTAAGATATAAACGGCTAGTCGAGTGTTAGCTCTGGGTAGATCATGAGCTTGGGTCATGGGTGGATAAGAGACCAAAAATATATTTAATGAGCGCCACCGTATTTTTCAATACAATAACCAACAAAATTTAACTGTGCTTGTATAAGGGGAATGCGGAAATCTTATCTTAACACCACTAACATAGCCATAAAACCTGAATTTCACTCTTTAGGACACACTTACCAAGACCTCAACCACCAGATGTCATACAGATGTCTCAGCTTTACCTGTGAACAAACAAAAGCACAACATGGACACCATTTGTGTCCTCAAAAACATTTGCCAAAAATAAAATTATAGAATTTAGGCAACTACAATATACTGAGGGAATTTGTCTTCATTTCACACTCTTTCTATTCCGGGAGGACTTGCAATTTTTGAATGTTAAATAATAAAACGTCTTTCAAAAACAAAAAGGATTCTATTTGGATAAATTTCTGATTATATATGTACAACTGCAATGTTTAAGTTTGTATCTTTATAAAATTTTCTCATAATAATTCTAATGAAGTTTTGCATTCAAAAGTAAGAAGATCTCTGAATAGATCTTTTCCATGAAATTTAATTAGATAGAGGTATAATTTATAAGTTATTCATAATACATTAAAATGTTTTTTTTAATCAGCGAAGTACTTCCTTGATCATTACAACAGAAATTAATTATCAAAGTGCAGACTTTGTAAAATGTAATTATTCTAATTTATTTATATTCTATAATAAATACGCGAATTTCATATGTCGATGAAAGTGCCTGTACATGACCTCAAAATCTTTAAACATAATGTAAATTAAATCAAGACAGCATATGGCGTCTAGATAGGAAAACTGAATCTATATATTTTTTATCTGACATAGGTTGTCATTCAGAACTTTATAAAATACACTATTTGCGTACATGTGCAAACATTCTGACAAGCAAGCAACATATTCTTTAATTTACTGATTTCTCAAAAACTATTTTCTCTTTACGTTACTCAAATATTTAATGTTAGATAATTCATAATAATTTACTGTATTTTCAAAGTTATTAAATGCTAAAGAACACTCACGTGCATCGAAAATGAACTAAAAGTGCTGGACCTTGACCTCCGCTGTCGGAAATTTCCATCATAATCTCCTTGTTTAATATTGTTCATCGGTAAGGTTGAAATATAAGGAACACATGTGAAATCGGCTTCCACGTTACTGCATGTTATATTAAATAGAACGAAACCATAAATTCTTGTTTTAAAATAATGCCTTCAGAAATTATTTTAATTTATTATCGGAGATATTATTTAAAATATGTCCTTAAGATATTGCACTAAGATGAAAAATATTAGCATAATTTATTGAATTAATATATACCAACTGTCTAAATGATGTTCAAAGGGGGTTCCATCTTCTTAGGCCTGTCGGGATCAACTAAACTGTTCGGAGCGAGGCTTATCGAAAATCATGCTCACGCAACCGCTGTTAGGCTCGACCTCCAGACACCAAGAATTTACCAATCCTCTACTTTTTTCTAACTTTGTTAGAAGCCACGTGTTTACACAGGGCCATCTCAACTTCACCTCTTCTGCAAAGCTTGCCCTTTCGAACGCTGAGAATGAAGTGCCGACTGACAACTTGACAGAGCTTGGTAACGAACTTTAGAGTATAAACGTATAAGAATCTATGCGTTATTATGAATATTATATATTAATTTTTATTGAATGATAATTCACAAATTAAATATTTTAAATTATAGCTGTTTTATTTTTATTTTATTGTACTAAATGTAACTAGAAAAAAAAATACGTTACAGTATATAACTGCTTAATTTCTTCAACTCGTTTTCGCTAATCGCATTTTGTCCGCCATTACGTCGTCCTGTTTTATCCAGTACACTACTACATTTTAATTTACACAGAGCCACTTTAACTCTATTGGCATTTATTTGCAGTGTGTTTAGAAACATGTTTTTGCAAACTTAAATGCTATTGATAGAATATATTCTTGACTTGTTTCTTTTCGACTCTTTACTTTTTATATAACACCTCTTTTTATTGCTAGGTTTATGTCATACATACCTTAAGTAGTAGCAGAATGGGCTTATTTTTAAAATATTTAATGTGTTGATTGCTATCTGTAACAACTCAGAAACTTACAATGCACATGTCTTGCTTGCTTAACAAACCATGTACTAAAAATGTCAGTTTTGCAATAATGGTCTATGCCTCAAAGTGGTTTAGATCAATGTTGCAAATTTCTGTATCATTATACGTTTGAAAAATGTGCTTTAGTTATTGGTTTACAGAAGCCGCTAGAATGTTGAATGTGGTTTAAATCATTTTTGCTTATTGTAGTACTACTATTCATAAATAATTTTCTATACAAAACTCAATTGTGAACCAAGTGTGGGTTAGATCATTGTTGCAGAACACCGTCCAATTAGGAATTCTAAAGTGTGTTCATAGTTTATTTTAGGGTTTCAGCGTCAGGTATCAGTTCGGTGCCCAGTTTTAGTTTCATGGTTCAGGTTCAGTTTTATTTTCTGCCATAAGGATTGCCTACACTTAAATATTTAAGGACTAAGATCTAAGGGATAAGCATAATTCAAACTACCAACTAAAATTACGATCTATTTACATCTGTTGGAGGATCAACGCCGTGAAGGTTTGGAGCGTAAGGTCCTGGAGGCGGTTGGAAACGAATAGTATAAAGCTGCGGTGTCGTGAGTACTAATATTAAAACACAAGGATGCAAAATAAAACTTTAAGCGACTAATAGTCGAACTCTCATTATTTTACTTAATGCCTAAACATGGCAAATTAATTTGTGTAGATGCATTGTAAGCCTTGAGACTGAAGTCTAATATTAATTATTATTAGGTCGAGATTTTGCCAAGTTTGCAAAGTTTAGTTATCCATAGTGTACTTAGTGGAAACTTACGATAAATTATTTTGTTTGGTTTTTTTTTCTTAGTTAAACTGGAGAAACGAGAAATCAAAGTATCTTGTCTTCAGCCTTGGCAATCAGGTAATAATAATAAAATAATTGTTTTCTTACAATCATTTCATTGATCTATATATGTTGAGTTAGGCCACATTTTGGGGTTTTGTATTTATTATAAATATATAGTTATTCAAGTATGTGTAATATATAAATATCTGGTAAGAGTAGCGTGTGCTTTTATAATTTATTTTGAGACAGTGTAGTAGATTAGGTCTTAAACAGTCAAATATTACTGGACGGTGGTTGGTTTAATTCGGTGATTAATAGCCAACGGTTTAGTTGCGTTTCATCTGTACTCCCTGTCCCTAGAGACGCACGCCCATCGGCTCTTGGCTAGCTTGGGGATACATGAAATGCAACTGTTTTCTGTAAGTCCAGCGTAAAATAAAAACAGGAGTATTATATACGGTCCTTGCTCCTGAAAATTCTGGTTAGGGTGACAGGAAGACCGACAAGGAGTTTAAAAGGTTAGTGACTTTTAGAGTGGAGAAGATAAGGTCTGTATTCGATTTATTGTTTACGGATTCTCATGTAGGGATCGGGTGAGGGTGGGGTGTTGTGGTTATTCCCCGTGAAAAGAAACTTAGCTTTTATTAATATGCTTTAATAAATAACGAAAATTACATAATGACAGACAGTTCTCGATTAATAACAACAACCTTTTCGACAATTACCTTGATAACATATACCTACGTCCTAGGCAATTTTATTTAATACTACAACTCTTCTCCTTAAACTAAAATTGCCCAACAAAACAAAGAAAAAATCATATTTGATCAGCATCACGTACTGCCAGTTCAACCATTTCAATCAAGTTGCGTAGGAATTCAAAACGAACTCGTGGTATAGGTTTCGTTAGTATATCTGCCGCCTGTTTATTCCCAGACACATATTCAATATCAAAAACACCATTTTGATATTGTTCGCGAACATAGTGGTAACGTATGTCGATATGTTTCGAGCGCTTATGGTATTCCGGGTTTTTAACTAGTCGAATAGCACTTACGTTGTCGATATGTAGAATAGGAGTTTTTTTTAGGGGTGTAGTTTCATTCAGTAATCGAGTCATTTAAACACACTCCTTGGCCGCTTCGCTTGCTGCCATATACTCAGTTTCAGTTGTTGATAAAACGACTGATTGCTGACGTTTACTAATCCAACTCCACCACTGTTCTTTGTTAATACTCCAGATACCGATCGTCGCGTGTTCACATCATTTGCGTAGTCAGCATTGCTAAAAATTTCCAAAAATTGGTATTCAGCATTAGCTCGATAAAGAATACCCCATTTAGAGCTTCCTTTGATGTATTTCAAAATTCGTTTGACCATTTCCCAATGTTTTTCTTCAGCCTTGTCAAGATAGCGACTAACATACCCCACAGCAAACGCGATATCCGGTCGTGTTGCAATAGCTAAGTGCATAATGCTTCCAACAGCTTCTCGATATGGTACGTTAGCCCTCGTGTTAACCATATCTTTCAAACGTACTTCTTCCGAAAGTGAGCCTGGTTCAATAGGTGTCGATACTGGATTTGCGTGGGTCATATTAAAACGTTTTAAAATGGTGTTAGCATATAATTCTTGATCAATAAAAATGCTGCCATCGTCCAGTCGTTTAATCCGTATATTTAAAAAGGAATCTACCGTATCCGTCGTTATTTGAAATTCAGTTTATAGACGCTTTATGAAATCTTTTAATGATAATTCATTTGATGCAGCGATTAATCAGTCATCAACATACAACGCCAACAATAATCTTTCAGTTTTAGAAATGCTCTGCATGTTACAATATAAACATGGGTCAGCTGTGCTTTCTCGAAGACAAAATGATGCTAAGAACTCACTTAGTCGTCTGTTCCAGCATCTCGGCGATTGCTTAAGCCCATACAGTCCCTTGATCAGATAGCAAACCCTATCGGTATCATCTTTGTATCCTCCAGGCTGCTGCATATAAATTTCTTCATCTAAATTGCCATAGAGAAAGGCAGTTTTAACGTCAAATTTCATTAAGTGGAGTTTTTCGTTTGCTGCGATACTTAATACCGCGCGTATGGTATCAAAACGTACAACTGGACTAAACGTTTTAAAGTAATCGATACCACTGCATTGAGAAAATCCACGAACTACTAAACGAGCTTTGTAACGCTGAATGTTACCATCTGCATTTCTTTTAACTCGATAAACCCATCGATTGGTGATTGGTTTACGTCCTTTTGGCAATTGAACTAACTTCCAAGTACCATTTTCATGTAATAAAGCCATTTCATCATCAATTGCAGCTTTCCACTGAACAGCCTGTTTTGAATTTACAGCTTCGTTGTAGCTTTCAGGTTCGTTAATCTACACTGCCATTGCTTCAATTAAGCGTTTAGGACGATTGATCAACGAACGATCACGAAGATGGTAATGACTCTCGTCAACATTTGCCTGAGAATCATCTTGTTCGTTACTATAATCTAACTCGGTTTCTGGAGGTGAAAGAATGATCGTTGATTCAATTGCATATTCTGGTTCAAAAACAACTTCGCAACTACGTTTTATTATATTGCTTCCGCATACCCAAACTCGGTAACCATCAATGCTATCTGAATAACCGACGAGTACAGCCTTCCGACTTTTTCGGTTCTGATCAGGAACACGAATGTAGCAGTTAGTACCAAAAATATGTAAATTATCAATTCGTGTTCTTTTTCCAGTAAAGACTTCATATGGAGATTTTTCAATAATGAGACTTGGACCTGTACGATTCAAAATGTAAACAGCCGTATTGACTGCTTCACCCCACAGCAATTTTGGCAAGTCTTTTGCTAAAAGCATTGTACGTGCTAATTCAACAACTGTTCGATTTGTACCTTCGGCACTTTCATTTTGTTGTGGTGTGTAAGGATTTGCTGTTACAAATTTTATACCACAATCTGCTAATAAGTCTTTTACTTTAAAATTATCAAACTCTGAGCCACCATCGCTCATGATCATTGTGATGCTTTTTCCGGATTGTTTTTCTGCAAAATTTATGCATTCAACAACTTTATTTAAAACGTCCGTTTTTTCTTTAAGATAATAAACTTGCCGAAAACGTGAGTAATCATCGGTGAAGCATATGAAATATTTTGAACCACCAATTGAAGTCTATTCCATTGGTCCGCATAGGTCAACGTGAAGTATTTCACCAACAGCAGTTGCCCGTTACATCCGTGATTTAAAGGTTAATCGATGCTGCTTTCCCTCAATGCATGCTCCACAAAATTCTTCATCGTTTTTAACGTGTATGTTATATCTATCAAGAACTTTTTCACGTGACGTTTATTTTGATGTGCAAGACGTTCGTACCAAATTTGTAACCTAATTTGTTCTGTCAAATTAGCTTCAATTTTTTTCATTATGCTTATTTTAATAAGCATCTTAAACAGTCGACCAGAACGTACGGCAATCGCGCGCGTTACGTTGTCTTTTACGAATATACATTGGGTTTTTGTGGATTTCAACTCCATGCTTTTGCCTAGGAACGCATTTGCCGAAAATAAATTACGGCGAAGATCGGGAATGTATAGAACATCGTCCATATGACAATTACGCCATTCCCCGTTGACATCCGCCGTAAAGTATATACGCCCTTTTCCAAGTGCCTGCATAGTTGTATCGTTGCGCACCAGTTATAGCACTTTGTCATGTGATCTGTTGCTCCAGAATCAAGTATCTAAGAATCGTCGTCTAATTCGTTATTCATTACCTCACTGACAAATGCATCTGTTTGATTATCCATTTTTTCGATCGTACTTGCTTCCTTGTTTACCTTTTTGCCAGACTTCCATGCATGCGTTGGACAATTTTTGCGTCTATGACCGAATTTATTGCAACCAAAACATTTCACATTTTTCTTTAGAGACTCTGATTGATCTGCTCTGCCTTTTGCTTTAGTTTTTGCCTTCGTTTTTGTGTTGCCCTTATTATCGTTTACATTTTTAACCGTTGTATGGGCCATAAGTGCAACTATATCATCTCGTTGACTAATCCTAGATTTACGTCGTTGTTCATCTATTGATAAAATGTTGCGCAGATTATTGTACGTTTGTTGCTCCGTTGAGCGAGTCCAGAAAGCTTGTCTAAGTGATTCTTAGGTATCTGGTAAAACATCGAGAAGCCTAACTACCATTGCTGGATCTGTTGGTTTTACTCCGATGTTTTCCATTCGTAGAATTAGCTGATCATATCGTGATAGTAAATCCAGAACCTCTTCATCATTTTTCATCATAAACGTAAAGAATTCAGACTGCACCATATGCGCAGCTTGTTGCGTTTGCTGCTCATATATCGTATGCAATTTAACCCATATATCTCTTGCCGTATTACATTCCATAACTAAGGTCGCTGGTTTTGATTCTAACATTCTTGTCAGTACAGAAATAGCAAGGTTGTTACTTCTATTCCATTTTTCAACCTCCTTATTAAACATTATTTTTTGTTGCTCCGTTAGTTCAGCAACCGTTTGTTCAGGTTTTACATAAACACCGATACATACTTCATTTGCTCGATCGTGAGCAAGTAAAGCACCTCTTACGTTAAATTTCCAGAGTAACCAGTTGTCTGCACCTCGAAGCCGTTGGTCATTATTAGTCGTTGCAATTCTCTCCATCGTATATACAAATTGTTAAATTCTTCGTTTAAAAACAAAAATTAAATTTGATTTTTTTTGTTCGTTATTTTCGTTATGATAGGATCAACCACGCTCTGCTACCATGTTGTGGTTATTCCCCGTGAAAAGAAACCTAGCTTTTATTAATATGCTTTAATAAATAACGAAAATTACATAATGACAGACAGTTCTCGATTAATAACAACAACCTTTTAGACAATTACTTTGGTAACATATACCTACGTCCTAGGCAATTTTATTTAATACTATAACATGGGGGAGTTGTGAACAGATAAGTGGAGTTGGTGGATGAAATTTTCTAGTGCGTTGCCGTAGTCGCCCGTGTGGTTACTAAACCAAAGAGTAGATTTAGCATTTGCGTCCACAAATAGTATTGTCGGTTTGTCTCCAATTACGAAGAGCATGTGCGTCAATTGGTGTAAGTTTGTGTGGATGTCGATGCCAAATTGGAAATAAGCTGTGATTAAAAAGGTGGAACCCGCCTTTCAGTGGATTTTGTTGTAAGGTTACTCTATGAATGGCGACGATTATGTTTTTGCTGGAAGAATCGGCAAGTTAGACGGGGACCCTTTGACAGCGGTATATTAATTCAATCTAATAAACTGAGGTTACAATTGATATGTAAAACCGAGTATTTTTAAAATTTCTCCACGTTCCCACATGTACCATTCGGTAAAGTAGTACTTTACAAAGAATCGAGCGACAAGCGGCGGTGGAACCTGTTACAAAATTAAACTACACATAAAGTTAAGAATATCTTAGTTAAGTATCTCTTAAGAATAAAACGGGGGTAATGGTCATTAGCCTACCTAACCAGGAGAGGTTGCGGATAACCTAAAATGGGAATTGGGCCGTGAGAGAAGTCGGTGGGTCGTGGCCGATGGGAGGTGGAAGGGGTTACGTGTGCGGAGAGTGGTGGATGGTGGGACAGGCGGCTAGCGATACGAATTCCACTTTGGCTTTTGCATTGCACGCATGCGTTAACTGTCTAAAACTTCCCGTGCTTAAATTTAAACGTGGGGGTGGAGAGGAGTGTGGGATAGGCAGTATCTAGGTGGAGATTTGTAATTATGATGGATGAGGTGAAGTTTTGGTTTGTTGGGTGGGTATTCACGTTGAAGGGTGGTTGATTATTCTATTGGGATAAGTTTTAGTTCTTGAACAAGTGCTATATTGTTGCGATACTGTCGAAGGACGTTTAGTAGTTCAAGGGAGGCAGCGCGGTAGTGTTGAAGATTATTCTGTATGAAGTTGAGAGTGGTAGGGGAAAGGTGTAGTTCTTGCGTCTGTAGCCGTTCTGAATGTCTATAGTGAAGTTCATAGTTCGTTCGTAATTTCGTCGTGTGGAAGGACTGCTGGTAGACGGGACACTCAGGGTTGGTAACAGAATGGTCGTGGGGGAGTTGATGCGGGAACAGTTAAAGCAGGTAGGAGCGGTGGTAGGAGTATTTAGACAGTCTTTGGTGAGGTGGAATTTGGCACAGCGGACACAGGAGGTACGAGATTCGCAGAATTTGACTGAACGACTGAAACGCTGGCAGTTGTAGTCATTTTTTTCATATTGGAAATTCCTGTTTACTTTGAAACGCACCTTGTAGTTAGCAATTTGTAAGTAAGCGCCACCTATAGCTAAGCGCGCAAGTTATTATCTGTCTATATTTGGACAGTTCTGTAAAACTCGATTGATTTTTATTTATGCATCGACGATTAAATAACGTGCGACTAACTGTAAATGAATAACTATAAAAAATCTCATCTTGATTCGCCTGGTTTAGGTTAAGGTTGTGACGGCAATTGCTGTTTGTATTTGCATAATATTTCCAGTTTTTACTATACTTTTTAATTAACTAGATTAAATATGCAAGAGGTACATGACTGTAACGAATGACCACTCTAGACTAGTATATACGTATCCACGCGTACAAAGACATGACGGTGAAAGCAGTGATACATTTTATTGCCGCTGTCTATTATATTTTTGTGTTGTGGTACGACCAAAAATACGTCAAAAACGCTCTACCAGACTTTCTCCGCTTGCTTGATGATTACCAAGAAATTCTGTTTTTTAAAGGACGATTACTATTTTTAACGTTATGGAATCTAGTAAGTATTACTTTCTGGTTCGTTTACTTTAGTTTAAAAATATGTTCATTAAAATGAATCCTATAGCGAATATCTTTCTTAATCGCTTGTGACTATAATTATTTGGTTTCACTGTTAGAGTAATACGTTAGGGATTTTATACATAACGCGAAAAGGCTGTTAGGAAGTAAAGTTAGATGTGCTATTATGTGAAGTAGTTAGCCAAGCATTCCACTTGGTCTAATTTATACTTATGAGTATTATATTTTATGTTTAATCAAGCTTGTTCTAACAACCTACTATTTAATAATGTTGTTCCCACAGAAACATTACCTATGCATCGAAAAATAACACAATAACAATAGCCTTCCAAATGCTTTTTAAATACACCACAAACTGTTCGTCTCACAACAGCGATAAAAAACACTATGGATTAGATAATCGCAACTCTTACTAGTTTTAATTAGTGTTCACTTCCTGAATCTATTTAAGCGCAATTCGTTAAATATAACAAGAAGGTTTGATTTACATTAGTGTGTATATAAGAGCACTATTTGTTACGCGTCAAAAAGTGTAAGAAATTTTTGGTATAATTTATTTGGAGGTGTTACACATGTTTGTATTGTAACAATTTTTTGGCTATGTAAAAAATTGCTTTTCGAAACAACATAGAAGCATTAAAGCAATAGAAAAAAAATGAAAGAATTCGCCAAGAATATGTATTTGCAAATTTAGATGGATTTCAGAATTTCTAATAAGCCCCTGGGTACCATATGGAAAACATGCGATTTTTTATTTTCTAGCTTGGTTCAATTATAAGGCTAAGTTCAACATTTTGTACCGACAATCATGTAGAAAACAATTCAGCTGTTTTAAAATCTGGTTTGGAAAGTCGTAATAGCAATTTCATCTTCCAAAAGTCTATGTAAACACTTTATTGTTCACGAAAACCTCAAGATTTTCAACTTGTTTCATACACACGGCACGTGGGCTTTAAACATTTGTTCTAATAATTTCCCCCAGTTGAACTGTCTTTGCAAATAATTTTCTTAATTCCGGTCACTTCCACATCATCTTCGAGTCAAGCAGGTTGCGAAGTCATTGATGCGCAAACTCCGTATGGCCAATAAAAATCCGAAAGGCCCACAAACCTCATATGGCCAATAAAATTCTGCATCATCATTAAGTATTCAGTCCCGGAACTGGTTAGACGCGCACCCTCATTGTCTCCTAGTCTGAACTAACCTACACATTTTCCTGAAATTTGCACAGTCTGCATCTATCACTATCTGCGTGCGAAAGTCTTGATCTCGGTTTACCTCCACATCTTTTTTCCTATCTCTGCTTGTAATATATTCCGTACTATTCCCCAAAAATGCCTTAGAATATATTGAACCCTTCTACTTCTCCTATTTTTTTTTGTTTTCCACAGATATCTTTATTCCTCTACTATTTTTATAACCTATTTGTTATTAACTTTGTCTGCCCATGCTACCATCCTCATACATCTGAAGTACAACATTCCAGAAGGTTTCTTCTATCTCTTTCCGTCTGCTTTTCCTACTGCCTCTATTTCAAAGACGTACTGTGCTGTGCTCCACACATATGCTTTGAACAATTTCACTCTTGTTTCTATGCTTGTTGTCTTTGAACATAGTCCCTGTTCTTTCTTGATTGATGCAGTTCAATCACTTTCTATTGTTTTACAATTATATACCGTATTTTCTCGATATTCAGTGGTATTTGAAGGGGGCGGCTTCGTGGCGTAGTCGTATGTGTGTGACTACTACGCCCAAGGTCCCGGGTTCGAATTCCGTCACGGTCCGCTTGAAAAATGTTAAGCGAGCATTTTTCACAAAAATACACCCACGTTCGGATGAGAGGTAAAATGGAGGTCCCGTGTGTGAGTGTTGTCACGCACGTTGAAGATCCCTACCTTGCTTGGAACAGCAACGGTTTGGCAAAATTCCAAATTTTCCAGGTAAAAAAAATTCGCTTCCTGGCCAATGTAGTACCTTCGGGTGAAGCATTGGAAAATCAGTTGTAGGGTATGTGAACGGGGGTAAACAGCTTGCAGCTGCCAAGTTCCCCCAGCACTGAGCATTTATCAAATTAATAGTTTTTCCAATATATTCTTTAGCACAATCAATATTAATTGAAAATATTTCACAGCCAACACTTGTAGTTGTTTATAATAATCATCAGATTTAATTTGCACTAATTTTTTCGTTATTAGATGTTCCGTTTTGAAACTGGTTGAACGCGTACCTCCACTTATTTATGTTCTGAGCTAGCCTACACAGTTCCATGAAATCCCCGCAACAGCCTATATACATTATAATTTGAATAAGGGCCGCTATACTTGCGGCCACGTCCCCAATGCTCCACCCGGAGGTACTACATTGGGTTTAAACGCGAAAAATAACGTGCTTCTAATTTATACTAACTTCATAGTTGATCCACCCTAAATAAAAACTAAACAAAAATCTAACAAACCTAAAAATCTAACAAACCTAACAAACTCTAGCAATCTAACAAACCTAAAAATCTGACAAAACTGAAACAAAAACAAAACAAAAACTAAAAACAGCGTTGTAAATAATGGTATCCCTAGCGCTGACTTTCGAGTGTACCCGATCAACAAGACACAAGCAAAAATGAGAGGGGGAGGGATCCGTAATACCGGATAGCAGACGTCGGCTCTGCTTACCAGTGCGACCTGAAGGGTCGTCTTAACACTATCCAAATCTAGCTAACTAATTTAAATCCAACCCTAGCTTTCCCTATCATTCCCTAACTGATTTATATTATGATTACAATCTTCGCAATTATACTCTTCCTCCGAAATATATACTGCAACCAAAATGGCGACAGAACGTCAAACAAAACAAATATGCCACATAATACTACAATACATGCTAATAAATAAATAAATATAGTGTAAATATAAAATATAAATAAATATAATTATGTAAATATATAAATAAATGTTTAATAAGCGTTAAGCGTTAAGCATATAGCAGTGCACAAAATAGCAAAAGCATCACCCTATTTATCAGGTGCACTCGCACAAGCATTATGTCGGCTAGCGCCTTTACACACCAAACGTGCTTGTTAAATTATTTCGAAAAGTACTAATTAATGTAAATCAATGCTTGTGCGAGTACAGCCGCCACAATTTAAGTCTTACCTCGATAATAAAATTCTCCAGCATCCGAAGATCTGGTCGTCTGCCTACATCTAACTGTAACTTACTTCTAAGGGGGGGATGGGGTGCACTGCTAAAGTCCTGGTGGGTATGCACTAAATGTTCTTGGGGGGGATCACAATCACTATCACTATCACTTCACTTTCAAGTCCTGGTGGGATGCGCGGTTTTACTCTATTTTATTATCTTTGTTTATTTTGTAGATTTAATTTAATGAGGATTTCTGATTTATTTGTTATTGTTTATTTGTTATTATTTATTCCCGATTTCCCGATTTTCCGCGCATAATTATGAAGGTAGGGAGTGACTGTATTAATGGTGCGGGGGTTTCTCGTGCATATTGGACATTTGGGTATAATTATCATTTTTTTTTTTAATATCAGGTTTTGGTTATATCTATACTCGTATCCTTACTCACGCCAAGTCAATCTAAAATTTTCCAATCCTCCCACCAACCCCACTGAATTTTACACGCGGTTATCATTGTCTAATCTCTCGACCTTTCCCGCGAATTCTTTTAAGGCTGTCCAGAACGCCTTCCGGTTAACCACTTCCCCGACTTCCTCTAGGCTCTTTGGCCATGCCAGACCTAGGATAGCTAGTTTGCTATCAGCCAACCCTCGATTTCCCGTCTCAAGCGGGCAGTCGAAGAGCACGTGCTCTGCGCTTTCCGCGCCCTCACCGCATTCGCAGCGGTCGCTGTTGGTTAGTCCGAACCTTTGTAAATACGCCTTTAGGGCGCCGTGCCCTGTTATCAACTGCACCATTTTGTGATCGAGGTCAAGCTACCAGCCTATTTCCCCTGTCGTTTCTCGTACCTAAACCAAATAAACCTACTACCGCTCCTTCCCTCCCCTCACCTACCACGGCATTAAAATCCCCCGTAAATATTAAATTTTCATGTCCTTTTACGTATCTTAATATGTCTTCGATATCTTTGTAGATGGCTTCTACCTCTTCGTCACTGTAGCTAGAGGTGGGCATGTATACTTGTATTATTACTGTGTTTACCGATTTAGATTCTAATCTAACCATGAGTACTCTTTCGTTCTTTTGTAAGTATTTTTCTACACAGTATCCTATCTTTTTCCGCATAACTATTCCCACACCCAAATTTCCTTCCTCTGCTCCTGTATGAATTACCCTGAAGTCTCCACTCCAAAAATCCCCCGCCTCTGGCCATCGAACTTCGCTGATTCCTACTATGTCTAGTGATAACCTATTCATTTCGAGTTTTAGGTTCTCTAGCTTACCTACTTGCTTCATACTTCTAACATTTCACGCTCCGACTCGCAGAATGTTCCCGACTCTTATTTTCAACTTTCCGATCGCATCCTCCGAAGTAGTCCCCTCCCGGAGATCCGAATGGGGGACTATTTTAACTCAGGAATCTTTTACCCCAGAGAATGCCATCATTTTATTATAATTTAGGTACGCTGTGTACTTGGGAGGTAATGTGGTGGTTTCCCGTTGCCTTCCACATCGCGGTAGTGTGTCTTAGACTGCCATACCGACCCCTATGGTCTCTGCCAATCTAAGTACCGAAAGAGCCGCTGCCTTCTTTCGGGGACCTGTCTTAGTCTGGTTCCTCACTAACGACCCTACTACTTTGGTTGGACCTGTAGTTTGGCTCTTTAGCTCATTAGAACACGCAAGCCATTTCACGTGTTCTAGTAATTTAGAACTTCGGCAAGGTGCAGGTCCATTCGAAATGGAAAAAATGATCCCATACACAGTTTATTTCCTCCGTAATCCTCACGATTTTCTCTTGCATTTGCGCCCTCATTTCCGCAATTGTCTGGTTGGTTTCCCTTAATCCATCACTTAGAATTTCAATTTCCTTACCTAATTTTTCGCTGTTCTCATCCATTTTCGTGGTCATGTTTTTCATGGCCTCCTCATTTTTGTCCATTTTATATTCAATGCCATTAAAATCTCCATCATTTTAGTTTGCTGTGAGATCCGCCTTTCTTTGCTAGAACTCCTTTCCTGGATTATTACACTATTTTGGGATCCTATTTCTACTCCTTGATTTCCTAGTGCTTCCCTTGTTTCCCGTATTCTTTTGTCCATTTTTGAAATTATTACATTTACACTAAACTTTTAAATACTAAATAAATCTGTCCAAATTTTTCTGGATTTTTGGTTTCGTAATTTTTCACAAATTAAAACTCTTTAATTATAGCTCTAGTTTAATTCAATAATTTTATTTTAAATCCCACGGTCGTATTTTGAAATTTATTTTGATTTAATTCGAGTCTCTTCGTTCAGGTCAATGTATTTTATCGTGTTAAAATATTCTCGCCCCTACGTTCGGGTCGCCATAGAAATTGATATGATAATGCCGTACTCGGTGTAATGACGTTTTTACTTATTTCCACCGCTCTGTGTTCTCACTTCCAATTTTACTAATTTTATTGTTATGCCACGGCTAGCACTTTTTAATCTACACAGAGTGCACAACGTTATGATGATCAATTTTCTCTTTTTCACCCCTTTATGATTATTTGTTTGAATGAAAAGAAATATTATTTACAATTTTTGAAATTCTTTGAATACACTCTTCAATTAATTAATATCATATGTATCATTTATCCCAAAATTTATATACTTTGATTTCAATCTAAAGTCGCCAAAAACTGCCTCTTTACAAAAAAATCTGGAACGTTCTATATCTCTTTATGATATATTACTACTCGTACCATCCATTAAATATGAAAATAAATTTTATTTTAGGACTAAAAAACAGAATAAAAAACATTAGCCATTCATCTCTATACCAAAAAAACTTAACTAAACTTTATAATATACTAAAAGACAATAGTTATCCTCCCCATTTAATAAAAAGACCAACATACAACCATGCAACCAAAATAATTCACAGCACTTCTACTAACACCATACCCAATCAAACAACCCAAAACAAAATATTTCAATATTTCGACAAATTAACTCCAAAAATAGAGCATATTTTTAAAAATTTTAACATAAAGCTTGCAAAAAAAACAAATTTTACAATAAATAACCTTTTTTCAAAAACTAAAGACAAAACCACACCTTCAGAACAAAGAAACACTATATTCCAATTAAATTGTTTAAATTGCTTTGGTATTTACATAGGACAAAGTTCGCAAAGCCTCAAACAACGAATTACACAACACAAAAGTGATATGCGCATTAAACCAAATGCAAGTGCTCTGAACACACACATAACAAAAACAGACCATACTATAGATTTCAACAATCCAAAAATCCTACACATTGTAAACAAAAAATCTAAACGCGAATTTCTTGAAATGTGTTACATTTATCAAAATTCCAATACACTCAACAAAAAACAGACATTGAAAACCTGAGTTCTATATATACTTACCTTTTAAACCTAAATAAACCAATAACAAATAATTAAATTACACATAACATCATCTTACAATCATACTCACACACATACACGCACGCACGCACGCACGTACGCACGCACGCACGCACGCACGCACGCACGCACGCACGCACGCACACACACAAACTTATAAACACGACTAAATAAATTAAACTAAACATGTACATACATATTTACTAAAAATTATATATACGAAATCATTTTTAATAAACCACCAAAAATCAACATACAAACGACTGCTTTACAAAAATTAAAAACCAAGACAGTATACATCAAATCAAAATAATATTACTGTTTAAAATTTTAAAACACATTTTATACATTTTTTTAAATATTTTATCATTATATTTAATTGTACTACACACCAACATCATTCTATTTACTATTATTAATCATCCAATTGATTGTTATCTCACTTTAGTAAGTATTAAATACTATTTCTATAATTTTTAGGTATTAGTCAAATTCTGTTCACATAACTAACTCAATGTATTTACTTGTAGTACTCTTGAAAATGGAGAAATAAATTTCCGAAAGCTTGAGTTTATAAAAAAAGAGAAGTCTTCAATTCTGCTGACCTAAAACCCATAAAGTTATATACTGTTATATATATATATATATATATATATATATATATATATATATATATTGCTATAATTATAGGGTAGTTTAGGGGTAGGTTAAGTCACAGGGGTCGTAGAATAAATAAAAGCAACTTCCAGTTAACAAAAGCACATAATTCCAGATATTATAAGAGTAAATAGGTCACGATACATATTGTTAGTTGAGAGCACACTGTATATAAAAATACATGAGATTAAATGTATAAGGATATAGAAATATCCAAGAGTAGTTACAAGTTAAGATAAGATTTGAAAACGCAACAAAATGCATCAGAATTAAATCAACGGGAAACCTATATGAATCGGCTTTATAAATATTTAACAAATGCGTTAAAAATAGCATCGTCTACGCAATCCAATTTATGCATTATTTGAAAATAGTACGTGACATGAAGAATCAGATTTGTTCAAAAATCCAATATTAAGTAGAAATAAACAAGCACCAAATTATTCGGTTTAGATTATAATAAATAACAAACACTGAATACATGATTTAATAAAAGGAAATTGTTAGGATTTCTCAATTATTACCATGATATGTGAGTGTAATACGTGTCAAGTCAAGCATTCACCCGAATATTTGAACTAAATAATTGGTGAGAATCCCGAAGTACACAAAGATAAAGGCAAAAGGTGCCGTCCCAACACGTGAATGAACGAATGAAAAGCAAGAGAGGTACGGCTTTAAATACGATAAGAATGGAGCTACGAGTTTAGTATACATTTTAAACTGGGCTACGACTATGTTCTGAAGTGCTAAATTATTTTACGTAACCAGTGAAACGAAAGTTAAAGTAAAATCATTTTGAAAAGTGTACGAATTGTGCAACGGGTAAGCCGATCTATTATAGACGTAAGTAAATAACGACTTAATAAAAATACATTTCTAACATAAATAAAACAGGGCTTTTTTATTACTGACATGGAAAATGTTTTAATTACGGACATGGAAAAATGTTCTATTGCTGACTTTTAATACCGATATGAAAATATTCTATTACTGATATTTAAATTGGATCTTAATAATGGTAGTTTAAACTGGATTAGTTTATTACTGGCATCTTAAGACTGGCTTTAACACTGAAATTTAAATGGAATTTTAATTTATTGAATTGGATTCTAATAACGATTTTCGATTGTATTTTGGTTTTGATGTCGACTTCCAAATTCGACTCTCAATATTCAGACTTGGCACGAAAACTCTTGGGGGATGCAGAGGAACTACAAAACCATTCCAGGTTAGCGATCTTGATATAATTTATTACTGAAAACTGTTTTAATTCAATATTTTTTGTATCTGTAAGAGTCAATAAAACAGTAGTTTCATTGATAAATTTATGAAAAAGGTAATAGGCACCTTGAAACGTTTCAAAGGTTCCTAAAAATAAACAAAACGGCTAGTTTTGCTGGCTTCAATTTCATAAATCTGGTATATGTAAATATTCTGAAAAGCGGAAGATTTTAAAAGTTGTAAATATTTAATCATTATATTGTGTATTGTAGAATTGCTTTATTTAATTAAGTCAGCTAGTTGAGGAAAAAAAACATAACTTAACATTTTACATCATAGGTCCTTCATTATTAGGGGTAAATTTTACAACAAAATTTCATAGTACGCACAATCGTGGGACGAAAAACACAGTATTTTATTACGCCCAAAAATTGTGGGGCTAAATATTAATACAATATCAAAGGGGCAAATAAAAATATTACAGCATTTTATGACATGCCCAATCGTGGGGCCTAATATAAGGGGATAACACGACTTTTATGACGCCCATCGTAGGGGCTCGTTGATCCTAACAAAAATATCACAGCAATATATATATATATATATATATATATATATATATATTAGTCAAATTTAGACTAGGGTAGAAAATTAATGAACGACATCAAACAATTTTAATCACCTTGTATAAAGAAACAAATAGAAATTACGTGCGAAATTTATATTAATTAATTCAATTTTTAAGTAACGGGTATTAAATAAAGTGTACAAATAATAATTAATATTTAATTAGTATTCGCTAAAAATTAAAGGGTAGAAGTCAATGCCATTCATTATTATTTTAATTTGAGTTAATTGAACGATTATTAAGGTATAATATGCATAAAAGCTTTTAAAAACCCAATAATACCAAATATGAGACGCGTTGCTAGCATACAAATCTATCAAGCGTGTTAAAATACGTGAAATATCCAAATCGTAGAAGTATTACGATTGAACACCTGCGTATTTTTAAATATCACGTTCTGTTTAATTTGTTTGGATAAACATGAAAATTCTGCGTATATTGCAAACGGTCGGATAAACCGTAGCTTATATTAACGAGAAAGGCTAGATGAGCGGTTATTTAACTCAAGTAAGAATCCACGTGGATCTAAATAACCGATAGTAAAGAATATCGATTTGCACCACTAAGACCAAGTTAGAAAGAGACGGATAAAACGCGCAAGGCAGAGACACGCATAATAAAAGGCGTGATTTGAGCAACGTCACTGGGTTTGCGATTGGGTGAAATAAGTTGCAGATATGAGAGGTGAAAACATAACAATTTCTATAGAAAATTAGTTAGTTGTTCGTAGACGCGTTGCGAGGCGTGTGAAAAATTCTTAGATTTTCAACTTGGACGTGTGCAAATTTTGTAGAATCGCTGTGCCGGACGGTCGAAAGGGAACAGAGAATGCGAAATTCTAAAAATTTTCCGTTGAGGGACAAATTCGACGTGGAAGCGGGCTATTATATAAACCCGTGCTAATATGAGTTTCGCTCTCTTAGATTTTCGATTTTTATTCAATACTTTAAACAGTTTGGCTCTTAGATTTTCGATTTTTATTCAATACTTTAAACAGTTTGGCTCTTAGATTTTCGATTTTATTGAATACTTTAAACAGTTTTCTCTCTTTATTTTTTGCTGTTATACCATACTTCAAGCAGAATACGTGCTACGATACAAGTTATTATGCTTTAGTGCACTTACAGAAGATAGATAAGGTAATAAAGTCTAGTTATATTTGCGGGTATCACTGTACCAATTATCTAAAGTAGTAGCCATAAATAAATACATTGAAGTATGCAGCTTTGTATAGCGTGAACGAATTATGAATTGCTTTGCTAATTTTCGCGAGTGAGTAATCAAGTGTTATTCGTAAACGTGATTGGATCCACAAAACAAGATTTAGATATACATAGATGAGTTCCTGAGAAGTCCTGAACCAATTTAGACGAATGGTGGCGTACATAAATTTTAAAAGCGTTCAGAATCTGAAGCCGTAAACATAAACCAGCTGGAATGGTGGAATTAGCAATTCCGATGTGCATTGAAGCCACGAGTGCAGTAACTTTCAGGTAAATTATACAATTTTGTTCGATCTTTGATGTTTTGGTGGGTGTTGGATACCTTTATAATTTGTTTGATAAAAATGGACAGTAGTAAATTTGTATAAACAACAAATTTTTAATTTTAAGGTGAAATTTTCTTGTATAAGTAGAAAGGAGTATTTAGCAGTTTATGTTTTGATTATGATGAAAATTTGGGTCTGTCTTTGAGCTCAACTAGACTAACCTGTTTAATTAACGTAAAGGGGTGGGAGATGCTCCCTTTTATTCAGACTCAGGTCTGCAAATATTGTTAAATTAATTAGTATGCATCCTACCAGGACTTTCATTCTGGATGCACATTAAAATGAGGACAAATTTAAACTTGAAATTTTATGATACTGAAATTTATGCTGAAATTTAATTTTGAAATTTTAATGTATTATGAATATTGATGTAAATAGAGTTAACGTTGATGTTTGTGGTAGGAATGTGTTTGTTTTTTTTTTTTAGAATGAGGATGAAAGTTATCTAGGTGAGCAGCCGACGCGGAAAGAGTAAAGAGGCGATTATCAGAAGAGAGTCAACAGGGCGAGAATCACAGCAATATATATATATATATATATATATATATATATATATATGTATATATATATATATATATATATATTATTCTTGTAACTGATCAATTATAAAATGAGCTGCGGGGTTTACGGAAAGATAACTTGTGAGATTTGTCCTTGGGAATGATATACTATAAAATATTTGCTAACAGTGTTACATTTTTCCTTAATTGGGCTTAACTAGCGTTCTCTTCTTAATACCTATATCTGACTCTAGAAGTTGGGGGTCAGCAAAACGAAGTCTTCCGACGTAACTAGGGGTCTATTCCTGGGGCAGAGCTATGAGAAATGGGGGGGTAAGTCGAAATCTGTTGGGGGATCATACTCAAACTAAAACAAATAGGCGCCACCAAGTCCGGATTGATTCACGTTAATGGCATGGCATATTTCTAAGGGCGCACGTGGAGACCCAAAGAAAAAAGATCGCCTTCGCTGACAAAAAACTGTCTTAACAGAATAAGACGCTGTTCCTGTAAGAAAGTAAAATAATTAAATCAACATAGAATGGGAGCACTGTTTGTGTCCCGCAAATATACCTAAAGAAATATATAGAAAAATATTTTCTATATAAGGGTGGCATCAAAGTTCAACTCTTAAAGATATTAATTTTTCGGTGGTTAGGTTTGATCACACTTGATCAAAATAAAAAACTTTAAGCTTGGATTAATAATTTACTAAAAGAATCTCTTTTCTTTAAATAAAATTCAATGCAACAGAATTAAATAAAAACTTGAATTACTTTGTTAGTTTAAAGTAAGGTTTATCAACCTTATTCATGATCAAATATATTACAACAAGGTGTAACTTGTTACACAAAAATTCTCTAACCCACTCAGATCTGTTTAGGTCATTTACATTATAAAAATTAAAATACAAATTTTCTTTTTAAGTTAAATGTACTAAGTTCAGTTTAAAATGAAAAAGTTCACAAAAATTATTCTTGTTTTCAAAGGTGGTAATAACGCAGTGCTAAGCAGCTGCTATCACAGATCCATGTGTCAACAACATATTTCAAACAAACAAGTGACGTAGGTACACCTGTTACTTTATACTGAAGCAACGTGTTGTTTCTTACAAAATCAACTGAGTGAATTTTAAGTTTGATACTGGGAAATCCAGCTTAGCAATAGATGAAGTGAATAACAAAGTCATACTTCTACGTATCGAAACAAAATAGCGTGTTTCTAGAGTGAAATACAAAAGAATTTCTTAAAGCTACTACGAACCAAACAAAACTACATTCCTAGACTGGATTAGGAAGTGTATCACCATGCGGAATTTACAGCTTACATTCTACCAAAGTAGTGTCTTCGCTCGGAGCAACAAACGATCTTCTATTAATTAGATCAGCTTTCCATCTTCTAAGTACACATTGTAAAATGAAGTGGTTTTCTTAACGTCGATTCTAGTATTCAAAGTTCTAACTGCATCGTAGATTGTAGATTAAATTCTTATCGCCTAAATTTTGTCGCCTACATTCTTGTCGCTTAGATTCTCGTTGCGCTAAACAAATTTTCCAAATTAAATAAGATAATATCGTATATACTTTACCAACCGCTATTCAGAAAATGTGCTCACTTATTCAAATTGATACGCAGGTTACTGGCCATCGTCCTCGCATACATCCTGCTGCTTCTTCTACCTATGGCCTAGTGCTTATCACGCGTTCTCGGACTATCCGATGATCCAAGGGGGGGTGTCACCTTTAAACGCGCCTGCGACTGACTGTGGAATACACCGACATCCAAAACACATAGACTAACGAAGTAAGATGCTGTTTTAATGTAATATTTGAATTGTTAAACGTATTACGACTTTACTTAATAAAGGTTTTTTATTATTTTCGTACATTTAATGAAGGGATTTATCAACCCAGAAATAAAATTGTTACAACAGTGTGGAAAAGTATAAATGTTGATTTAATTTAAAAATACCAAACGTAATTGAAAGTTAGATTGGTGAAGGGTTGCGTACATGATTTAGATTTGTATTATCTTTTCGAATGTCATTACCGGTCCGAGTAGCGCAATTAGTTAGCAAAATGTAATAAAGATGATAGAGATGTTACACGTATAGAATAATAACAAAACCACAAACCCGTGCTTTGGCCGATCCAACTTTGAATATATTTGTTTTGCTACTTAATACATCATCGAACTTTTCAATTTCATTTTGTTATAACATTTATTTTCTGTTTTCTGTTCTGTATATTCAAATCTATCCATACATGGGTTTGTCTATTGCGATAGGACAATCTGACTGATATTGACAATAACATTTACACCTTGATAAGTATTTTCATTATTATTCACATCGGTTTGCTATTTTTAATATGGTTTATCTACATGTGAAAAAATTGGAATTCTTTAGCAGTGTAATCTGATTGATGTGGAAAACATAATACAAGTTCTTCTTTTGAATGATCTGAAAGTCCATTTCGTACGAAATAACATCGTCCGTCTTAAATGTATTACCCCATAAGAAAATCTAAGGTCCAAAAAGATCATTTTTACGAGTTCCAAAGGTCATTCGCCTCACATGCCGAACGACATTCCGACACGTTTTACACGTCGAAGGATATCCCGGCATATGTTGAAAAGTTTCGGACAATATCGCTTAATATGTGGGGTGAATGACATTTGAAACTTACAAAAACTGTCTTTTTGGATATATGTCGCATCGTTCCGACATGTCGAAACGTTTCGGAATGCGTTGTTCGACATATGGAGGAGGAATAACTTTTGGAACTCATAAAAATGGTGAATTTGGACATGTTCTTTTATATATCGCATTTCCGACATGTCGAAACGTTTCGGAATACATGGTTCGACATATGGGAGAGGAATGACTTTTGGAATTCACTAAAATAGTTTTTCGAACCTTTGATTTTCATATAGCAAAATACATATAAAATAAACGATTTTTCTCTTGTACGCGGGTAACTTATCTACGCCTTACTAATTATGTTAATAATTATTGTTAATGCAACTACTTGTCTGAAAATAACCATTGTTATTTTAATGAGATTCAAAGTTTTTCCGTCAAGTCCAATTCAAGGTTAAAACCAGTTTAATAAATCAATCATCACGTTCTTCAAGTACCAGATTCTTTTGGCAAGAATTACTAAATGAATTAGATATAGAAATGGGTTCTATGCGAAAGTTATATTTAGTCGCTGCTTCTTACTATATTTTTGTATTATGGTACGATCACAAGAACATTCACATCCCGTTTCATACACTTTTCGAATTGCCTGATAATCTCCATGATCAGGTGCCATTTAATGGTCGACCTGCTTTTATCACAATGTGGAATTTGGTATGTAAGATATTATTTTACTGTTCTGTAATTAATATACTTGTGTTTTCCGAATACGAGCTTTTTTCTATCTCAGCACTCATTAAAAGAAACGTAAAACTATATGGAATTTTTAGGAACAAACACGAAAGGAGACATTTCAGTTTCAAAATGGTTTCTTCTAATTTGACGATACTTTACAATAATGTTTTTTAAATAAAATTTAGGCAATATTGAAATATTCAACCGGGATTCTTAAGATTTAGGAAATAAATCATAATAATTATCTTTGGCTAAAATAAAATAAACACAGGGTGTTACACTATGGATGAACATCGGCGATATCTTGATATGTACTGGTCGTACAATGTCGTGACTAAAAATTTGATGTAGAAAGTGACCAAGAGAAATTGCTGGAAATAGTTTTTAAAGGTCGAACTCCGCCACTAGGGGGCGCAATTTACATTTAAACTAAGAAACTTATTACTATCGCTAATTCTCATAGCGAAGATGCACCAAAAGTATAAGAATAGCGATCTTCATAAAACTCTACATAATTTTGACTTAGCACTCGTTGGTCTAACTTGTCAAGTAAAAGGTGGGGGAAACGAAAAGCATTTGATTAGAAGAATGTTAATAACTTTGGTTTTCTTCAACCGAAATTGATAAACCTGGTGTCGATTAAAAGAGCTTTGTTTGTTCTATGGTAATTTTTGAAATAGTGCTATTTTGTTTATTAAAGTGATTACCAGCGGCCGCTGTTTCAAAAATAAACAAATTTTTCATTTTCTTGGAATTGTATTACTTTTTATCCAATAATCTGAGACGGTTTTAAAAAGGAAAAATAGCGGAAATCGCATGTTAATACCTCGTTTCTAATTGGAAATAGGCGCAAAAATGTGCTCATAACAGATATTGAAACATTATGATTTACCCTTTGAAGATATTTTACCACACAACGCCACTGGGGCAAATATGTTGTTGATCAGTTCTATTAGTGCCCTTAACGTTACGGCTATTTTAGGTTTTGTTAATTAGTATACTCAATTATTCCTCGTGTGGATTTAAGGCCAGGATCACTTTCCTGATCTCGGGTTTTGGTATCCTCTTGTTATTCCTACACAGGTTTTTCCCTAGGAATCCTCCTATTTCGAGATTAAGTGGATATCCAACATAATTCCCGACGAGACTAGTGTTTCCCACACGCTAGTATCAGGGGTCCTCTTTGAATACTTCGCACTGAGTTAGTCGGCAACCACACATTGTTAGTGCAGTCGAGGTTTTCGGTACTTTATCGAAACTCAGAGTTTTTAGCGAGACATTTCACAGAGTTTTTCTGTGGATTACTGGTTTGATTTTGTAACCAAGACTGTACGTAACATATTGCTGCTATGTTGTTCTTTAGGGGTTGTTTTCTTAGTTTAGTGGTTTGTGGACGCAATAACAAGAAAAGTTGCAGGATGAGCCCAGGAATATAACAGGATACATTTCTGAAAAGTTTTGCCGCTAGCTCTTTAAATTTTTGCTAGTTTTGCGCCAGTTTTACGCTAGCTGCTCTTATAGTTAGAATACGCCATCGATATTATCCATTTATTTTTGTTCAACATTTTTTCAATGGCAGATACAGCAATAATATATACTATGGTACATCGTACTTTCAACAAAATTTCAACCCTTTGTAACAAATATAAATTCTATGGTATCGAATTTTAAAGTCGCTCCTATTTGTTACAACCATGTGGTATCTGATCCTTTTATTATGCATAATAACCTCAGAATAACCAATTTCATAATAGAAGTGAATGTTATTACCATTTAATTCGCTTTGGATTTACAGTAAGAATTTATTTAATTATAACAAATAATTTTAAATTCTCCCAAGAACAAGACGTCTTAAACTTATTTTATTAGCTAGTCACTTGTGTTGCCTAATTCGTAGGCGGCCTGCATTTATTTTTAAGGATCACTGAGTTAATATAGCGCTTGCGCAGAGTATCACGAAGTGACGCTTCGGACAGATTAGCTGTTCTTTTAGATTTACAGTATCGAAAAGGGAACTCGGCCATTTTGTTCGAGTACAGCAGTTGTTAAGAGCAGAAGAAGATGTTGGCACTTTTACGTGCCATCATTCTTTCAGGATCATCACAACAGGAGTTGAAATAGTTACTTTCGAGAGGTTTCCAGAAACGTTGTGTTGTCTGTCTTGTATATTTTTTTAGATAGTCATTATAGCCTGTGGTTTCTGCATCTTCTCATAGGATACTTTAGATATTTATCGTCCATATAGATGCAGTGGCGCTCAATCTTCCCCCTTTTCGATTCCTGTTTATAATTGAGTTTATTTTACATCCACGCCCATTCTCAGTGCTCACCTTGGGGTAATTCCCAGACTAAGCCGTGAATGTTGTGAAGCTCGTGGGTCTATTGGAAGTGATAACTTTAAGAATAAAGTCTTATCAAATAAAAAACGTTTCACTGACGCCCAACGTCAAAATAATAATAATAATATTGGTGTGTCCGACTCTCATAAAAAAAATAGAAAGTTCACTTCACCTTTCTTTCACTATTTAGTTTTTTTAAGTTTGTTCTTATTTTACAAGGATATCAACTAAAGTCATAGTATATAACACGGCAGAAATATATAAAACCAGATCAAAACACTTCAATAAAAAGAACTGCAATCCCATGCTGTGTGCGTTCTGTGACCTAGAACCTTCTGTCGGAGTCGTGCGATTTGTAACTTATCTACATTCGTTATTGACCTTCAAGGCCGAGGTGACATTTCACAAACCATTAGTCATTGCAATGTTTTATAACTGCTGATTATTTGTTATAATTGTCTATATGAGTTCAGCCACCTTCGTGAGGAACAAAATGAAAAAAAACAGATATAAGAAAATGAGTCACCAAAATCATATCTAAATGTTTCATAATGGGGAAATGAATTATTGAAGTTGATTTCAACAGATCGCGAATTTCAGTGGATAGCGACAAATGATAAAGATTTTTGTTCTTTTTTTTACTATAGACTTCAAGAACAGTGCACTTTACCAACTTCTTCTATCCCAAGTTTCGGAAAATATCTCCATTTTCGATTATAACTTCTTATGTCTAAGTTGATTTTTTTGAATTTTCCTACGTCTACTGGAAATTACGCTTACTTAGCTTAGTTATAAGAAGTTTTCAGTGAGGACATAACAATTTTGTATTTAAAAGTAGGAGGAGATTGACAGTTCTGGGCCCACATTTCCTCCAGCATCCACATTTCCTCACACATGTGGACCGAATAGTTTTCTTCGACTAACCATTTTCATCTTTCGAGATAAATGTACCTTGTTTGGTATCAATTAATATTAGATTTTTCTCAGCTACCTGAATCTCTAGAAATTTTTTAGATTGCACCATCCCCCAGGGAGCTACCCTCATTTTAAGATTTTTACCGGT
This sequence comes from Platerodrilus igneus, assembly GCA_036346225.1. Lineage (NCBI taxonomy): Eukaryota > Metazoa > Arthropoda > Insecta > Coleoptera > Lycidae > Platerodrilus > Platerodrilus igneus. The sequence continues at coordinate 13,476,227 of JARFIW010000139.1, read as the reverse complement.
AGAGATTTTTGCCCCGTTCTTATAAATTTTTTAGCCATGCGACACATCAAGTTAGTCTAAAATTTTACGCAGAATCCGAATCTGCAAACAGATTTAAAATCCGACTATCCCCCGCAAAGTTATACCCCTTTAAAGTCCTGAACCTCTAAATTTTGCTCTTTGCTCTATAAGCTAACCTAACAAATAGTTTTCTTCGATTAGTCATTTTCACTCACGAGATAAATGTACGTTGTTTGGTATCAATTTTAGAATTTTTTCAGCTACCCAAATCTCTTTAAATTTTTCAGATAGCATCATCCCCCAGAGAGCTACCCTCACTTTAAGATTTTTTGCTGGTAGCGATCTCTGACCGTTCTTACAAATTTTTTTAGACATGCGATACATCTACTTAATCTAGAATTTTACGCAGAATTCGAATCTGCAAACAGATTTAAAATCCGAGCACCCTCTGCAAAGTTATATCCCTTTAAAGTCCTGAACCTCTAAATTTTCGCTACCCAAGACATATGCTTTAACCAACCATTTTCCGAGAAATCTAAAACCGCGGGGATTTTAGAAATGAGTCCTTTTAATTACTAAGCACGTCATAAGATAATTATATAGTCAATGTTAAATATGTACTCGGAAAATACAATTCGTTTCCCAAACTAATTTCTTGTCGATTATTGATCACGCGAAGTACATGCGAGAGCAGTGTAGAACTTTCTTTTTATTAATTATATTATTGACTATATGTTTGAGAAATACAAGAAATATTTTTCAATGCCGTACATTAGAAATCGATGCATTATTGCTTGTAGATTTTAATAACACAAGGTACTTTCTAGTATGTCCTCGACTACGTATTTAGGGAAATACAAACTTCATTTTTAAAAGTGTATATATTCTCCAAACAAATACGTTAATTACAGAAGGAAAGTACGCTGAATGCAAGCCAATTAATAGCTAAGAACACAAAGAAATTAAGCACACAAAAGTTTAATAATTTATTTTATCGAAGATTGCCGAAGACACTCTAAGAGTGCACAAGCGCGGTCACTAAACAAATTAGCATTAATATCAAATATTCCGTACTTTCGTAGGTTGCTCATTTCCTAAAACCAAATTTTCCGCAATGTACAATGTCCTTAAAAATATCTACATTAATATTCTTAACTACACTTCGTGAGTCCCCTTTAATCTCTTTAATCGTGTCTTTCTCGCTTACAATACAATAGGACTTAGCCTTACCACCAACAAATTTTAATACTAGACCCACATTAAATTTGTCTTTGAATTTCCCTACAACTTTTTTTGTTGACATGCGGTATATTGTGTTTATTATCTGCGGGGTACATCACTTTAAACCTAAAAATAAAAACAAGATAGTTTAATACGTCTATTAATAATTTTTGCTAATGTTGGCGATACAAATGTGTAAAAACAAACTTTATCAAGAAATATAGTGTTTTTAATAGAATATATACATGTATTGATAACACCTATAAACCGCAGTGGTAACCAGAGTCTGGCGAATCTGGGTTAGTCAAATCTCTAAACATTTGCTCAAGCGATTGCCTTGCAGTCGCATCTCTTAAGTATTGGATGGGGTAATATTTAACAATTCCCAACACTGTCAAGTAATTTAAATTGCTGCAATCGTTAGACAGAGAAATACTGGCACGGATCTCTTCCACTAATAACGTTTGAACCCTTTCTTCCTCCGTCGTATTTCCACATACTTTTTTTATATCACCTACAAATTTTTCGTAAAATTCTGGAAAGTTTCTACACCTCAACTCAGCCATTTTAAAACAGATTAATTCTTGCAAATTTAATAGCTTGATGCACTCGTACGCAGGTAGCACAATAACATTCCGATATTTCGTAATTTCCATATTATATAAATTCTCTTCTTCAAAATTGTTCAACAGTCATATACTTCTATTAAAGACTGTGCTTAGCTGCAATTTGAAATCTTGATCCAATTGTATGTCAACAACGTCGTGTCCAGTAGTCAAACCATTTAATCTATATTAGGAGTACCGTTTTCCGTTAGTTCTTTTAAGTATTAGCATGGTTGAGAACGATCTGAGATACCCCTAAAAAGTGCTCTAAAGTTCCTTTGGTAAATAACATATAATTCTCAGCAAATGTGATCATCTTCACTAAACAATTCTTATATAAATAAAAACGCAAGTTGTCGAATTTGCATATCTGATTTCGCATGCCAACTTCCATAGTGCATATAATGTATGGAAGATTTGATATGAACTTCCTAAATACGATGAGGGATACATCAAGTACGGTCTGCAAAATGGTGTCAACAAATCTGAAAATTATTTTGTAATCGTCGAACGGGTTCAAGCCTACAATTATGATTTTGGAAGAAGATTTTGTTATGGCGCATGGTTTTTCAAATAGCAACTTGGTTCGATCTAACTGAATTGCGAGATTTATACATTCTTTATGCGCTGTGGTCGATTGGTTTTCCAAAACCTTAATTTGTTCCCACTCATTGTCTGTAATTTTTAGTTCCTCCTGGAAATAAACCATCTCGATGTGCCTCTCGTTGTGTTTTTTTATGGCGTCACATCCTGTAAAAACGCTTTCACACACACTGCATGCAATACTTAAGATGTTCATTTTACAAAAAATTAATGATTAACAGTTTTTGAATTATACATGTAAATATTAATTTCTTCTACGTTTGTAAAATTCAAACTATGACTTTCTCTTCTTTGTCGATAGTCCTCACACGAAATTTTCAAAGACGGAAAATTCTGTAACACTATTACTTACACTTTGAACGACTTTACGTTTTACAAAAAATAAATTTTAAATGAACTTTTGGTATTATTTCCCCCGTATTTATGTACATAGAGAAAGTATAAGTATAATTTGTCCTTACATTAACCCAATTTAAATCTAAATATAGAATGCGTATTCCCGTATATTAACTAGAACTGTGAAAGGTACTTTTATTCAATTAATAGTCAGACGTCATCGACAAAACAATGCAAGGCTGATGATCATACATTTCACTAAATTTATTTAGAAAATACGTCCTATTTTGAACTACATTTAAAATAGGTTATCGAACCACTTTCTAGCCCGCCGTGCAGAATTAATATATATTATACCTTTTGGTTTATTTATTTGAATGTGGATGCACTAATTGAAAATTTTAACAATCCTAGATACTAATAAATATTTTTTTGAGTTTTACGCTATGATCGAACTAAATCTAAATAAAAATGCAAAGGTGTTTTGCTGTTAGGTTTTTGAATATTAAAACACTATGCGGATCTTCGTTGGAGCTAATTTTAAAAGACGTGATAATTAATTTCGATTCCCCAGGAAAATTCTATGCTAATTTGATAGGTTACACGATGGATTTACCTCAAAAGACAGAGCAATACTGTTTAGAAATAGATTAAAGATGAATCCCATATGGTTTGCAAAAGGTTGATCTGTAAATAAGTAAGGGGTCGTTCGATTTGAAAAAAATTCCGAAGGATTTGGGAACCTGAGGAAAAACACAATAATAATTGATACCTTACACGACGGAGTTATATTAAAAATACTGCTAAGAGTAATTTTCTATAATAATTCTAAAAATGGTGTTGGTGGTTAAATACATACAAGTAAAACCCACAATAAAACAATTATAAGCGTCACTTTTCCAGTCAAGACTTGAATATAACCCCAATTAACATAATAAGGAGCTGCGCCCGCTTGACCATCGGCATAAAAGGCGAGGGAGCCATGTTTCAGTGCATTAGTCGTCAAAGTATCGTCGAGTTTGATTAAAATTACAAGTTAAAGATGGATTTTTCTTGTGTTGACGTTACAAGTGATGTGCGAGTACCACAATTAGATATCACTTAACTAGTTGGTATGACAACCTTTAAGTTAGGCGAGTTTCCACCAAATTCTCACTATCATATAATAGAAGTTGGTTTTGATTTATATGGTGGTCTTCAACCTGTCATCCAAGTTATTTGCTGTAGCGGTATGGGTGCAGATTCTACGATAACATTCTTATACTTCGATTGGAAGAAATTGTGTACTTTTCAAGTGGAATTTCAAATTCACCAATTTGCTCAAGACTCAAAACAAGTCAGATTAAATGGTTTGACTACTGGAGACGACGTTGTTGAAATACAATTAAATCAAGATTTCAAATTGCAGCTGAGCACATGCTTTAATAGAAGTATATGGCTGTTGAACAATTTTGAAAAAGAGAATTTATATAATATGGAAATTACGAAAGATCGGAATGTAATTGTGCTACCTGCGTGCGAGTGCATCAAGCTATTAAATTTGCGGGAATTAATCTGTTTTAAAATGGCTGAGTTGAGGTGTAGAAACTTTCCAGAATTTTACGAAAAATTTGTAGGTGAAATAAAAAAAGTATTTGGAAATACGACGGAGAAAGAAAGGGTTCAAACGTTATTAGAGGAAGAGAGCTGTGCCAGTATTTCTCTGTCTAATGATTGTAGCAATTTAAATTAGTTGACAGTATTGGAAATTATTAACTGTTTCCCCATCCAATACTTAAAAGATGCAACTGCAAGGCAATCGCTTGCGCAAATGTTTAGAGATTTGGCTATCCCAGATTCGCCAGACTCCGGTTACCACAGCGGTTTATAGATGATATCAATACATGTATATATTCTATTAAAAACACTATATTTCTTGATAAAGTTTGTTTTTACATATTTGTATCGCCAACATTAGCAAAAATTATTAATAAACGTATTAAACTATCTTGTTTTTATTTTTAGGTTTAAAGTGATGTACTCCGCAAATAATAAACACGATATACCGCATGTCAACAAAAAAAGTTGTAGGGAAATTCAAAGACAAATTTAATGTGGGGTCTAGTATTAAAATTTATTGGCGGTAAGGCTAAGTTCTACTGTATTGTAAGCGAGAAAGACACGATTAAAGAGATTAAAGGGGACTCACGAAGTGTAGTTAAGAATATTAATGTAGGTAGTTTTAAGGACATTGTAAAATCTAATATTAATTGATACCAAACAAGGTACATTTATCTCGAAAGATGAAAGTGGTTAGTCGAAGAAAACTATTCGGTCCAGATGTGTGAGGAAATGTGGATGCTGGAGGAAATATGGGCCCAGAACTGTCAATCTCCTCCTACTTTTAAATAAAACGCAAAAATTATGCCAGGTGTAGTACACATATTACATTTAACTATGGAATTCGATCTCGGTTCGTATGATCAGTGCGAGCTCGATGACAGCGGTCGATTCTTTGGAGCTAATTTTCCACCACTCTTCCACGCTCGACCGAAACGTTGCCAATTTCGCGTTTGATATTGTTCCTGAGTTTCTCTAACATTGTTGGCTTGTTGACATAACTCAACGACTTAACGTGGCTCCATAAAAAGAAATCCAACGGTCTTAAATCGCATGAGCAAGGTGGCCATTCGATATTACATGATTATCGAACTTTCTTTTCAATAGATCAATTGTTTTATCAGCTGTGTGGCATGTGGCGTCATCTTGTTGGAACCACGTATTTCTTATGTCGTCCATACAATTCTAGCCAAAGATAGTCTTGTAACATGGTACGATAGCGAACATTATTGACCGTAACATGGCGATCATTTTCATCAACGAAAAAATAAGGTCTAATCACACCTCCGGCATGAAATCTACACCACACGCTCAAATTTTGTGAATGCAATGGAGTTTTTTACATCACATGTGGGTTAGTTACTGCCCAATAACGCATATTTTGTGTATTGGCAAGGTCATTAAGCCAAGAATGAGCTTCGTCACTGAAAATAATTTTTCGACGAAATTCGGGATTTTTTCAAACCTTTGCAGAGTCTAATCGGAGAAGTTTTGGCCTTTCAAATGATCAAGAGGCTTCAGTTCTTCAGTTAATTTGATCTTGTTAGGGTGTAGGCAAAAATATTTACGCAAAATTCACCGCAATGTGGACTGGGCGTTTTCAATTCTTGTGAACGGCGTGGAATCGACTGATTTGGCTCATTTTGAATTGAAGCACTTGCGGCTGCGATATTTTCGGTACTTCGGTCGATGCGTTATCTTACTGGCAAAGAAACATTCAATAATGAATATGTTGACTCGAATTTATCCACTATAGCACGCACAGTCTGTCTGGTGGGACACGCAAGATTTGAAAAGAGAAGAGAAGCTTCCACCGTAACACATGTTAATCTATAGATATTTAAAATAGGTTTTGTTCCTTCGAAACGCATTTTCACTGAAGAATGTTCTTTATGAATGTCATGACCAATTATAGCATCTGCACATAGTTCGGAAAAAATAATCAATTAAATTTTTTTTAGAGCTGATTTTTAACTTCCAGATTGACAAAGCAAAAGCCCTTTGTCTAGGATCGTAGGAAAGTTGATGTCTTCGACATCGGACCTAGACTGGGACGCGTTTAAAGTCAGAAAAACGCGCTATACTTTTTGTTGGTAAACGATTCTGAACCAATAGTGTTTACTAATGCATGGGTGCTACAGCCATTAACTTTTATTTAAATTATAAATTTACATAAATAAATAGACGCAGGAGCTATCAGATGTTTCAGCTCATTCAAAAAACAAGCATTGTTATAATACAAACAAAGGTACAATAGTTAATCACGTGCTCGTCTAGACGGCGTAAAATTACACACGAATTATTTAATTCGCTTTACCAAAGAACATGTAAATTAATTATAGCTTGTTATACTACCGGCGTAACTGTTATAACTCCGGCGTCGCGCGTTCAGAGCTACTTCCACAGTGGGCAACACGGATACTATCCACGTTCACATTATTGCACAACAAAGATATTACGACATAACTACGTGTCAAATTGTATCACATACCAAATATGTGTACAGTGATACAAGATGCACCCTAAAAAAGATAAAAAGCACTCACCCAAAAATGTGGAACTCTTCACGATTTCTCGGTCATCCTTGCACAGGGGCCATGCTGATTTCGATGTATCTCGTTTGGGCGTGAGTTACGTTATGCCATCGTTGAAACCAGATTCAACGTCTTCCCTCTTCTTCTGTTTGTAGGCAGAACGAAGGAATAAGGTGAAGGCAACGATAGAAAGTAGAGATAAAGGGAAACCTACATTCTGAAAAAGAAAAGACAAAGGAACGACACAGGTAAACGTCACCGTTCGACGTCTCGTTGACTAATCCCCCCGTCGTGTCCAAACCGCGCACTTCTGCCACTCCGCGTGTGCGGATTCTTTTGCGCAAACGCAACTGTTCGAAATGACGGAAATTTAACGAGTTTATTTGAAATAATGGCGGGAATTTAGTCACATTTAAAACTGTACATCTCCAAATTTGGAGCAAAGCTTGAGCAATTTTAAAGATATTTTCATCTCACCTAGGGTGGTCTGAATCGATATATGAAGAGATAGCAGTAATTAAGACTTGATTTACTCATAACAAAATTGTTGACGAACAAAAAGATATATCTTACAACGCATATAATTGCTAGGGTCACAAGCCCTCCTTTGAGCTTTAGCTAGACTAATAAAAAAAACTTCAACATCATCCTCAAAAAATGATTGGCAAGTTACTAGAGCGACAAACTTACCACGAGTCTCGTCTAGGCTTATGTAATGCTGAGCGACCAACTGTTCATGAGTCTCGTCTAGACTAACATACTGCTGAGCGACCAACTTCGACGACAAGTCTTGCCTAGACAAAATAGTAGATCTTAAAATGCTGCGTTGCAATATCGATATAGATAAAAATTTGCTATCTAAACAAAATCATGCTCGCTACACAAAAGCAATATTCTAGCGATAGGTCTAGAGAAAAAACAGTATACCAAATTATTAAAGTATTGCTTTTATATCGAGGAATTTATCAACAACCGTCGTAGCTAAAGGGGATCGTAAATGAGCTTAAATACAAAACATTATTAACAACCTTATTATTGTAGTGGTTAAGAGAGCAAGATATAACTAAATCAAGTTTACTATAGTGTTTTAAAAGGTATAGATATACTAAGATAAAAATTCAGTTAGTTACGTTAGCTGTATTAAAAGCAAAATTTTCTTTGGAAAGAATTTGTAACCTATAGTTAGTTATTTAGATTGTAAGGGAACACTTAAAGTCATGCCATACTAAGATAATGTGATAGTTAGGTAAAATTTAAGCTAAAAACAGATTTCAATAAACTAAAGAATTTTCAGGTTTAAGATAATTATTTAACTAAACTTAGTGTCATTTTAAGGGATTTTTTTTTTTTAATCATAATGAATGGTAAATAAAGGTATTTATAGCTAAGAATACTTACAGAAAGAATTATTAATCCAAAGCACATGGTTAAAATGAGGTTATGTAATTTGCTAAACATATTTGAAAGGTATATGCTTTAGTTTCATCCTAAATTAGGCTAGGTAATTATTTAAGAAAATTTTAAATATAACTACACTGTTTTTATAAGGAAAAATGCCAATTAATTCAGTTAGAAATAAGTTATATGAAAGGTAAACAAACACTGTTCAAACATGGCCGACTAAATGCTTTAGATTGACTTTTCAGCTGCATTCAATATCACGCCAACATAAAATAGAAGTTACCAAATGCAATGTTGCCAGATTATATTTCTTCTATTTAAAAACCATTAAAAATTTTAAAAAATTATTTTTTACTATATTTGAGTGAAAAACCCAATTTCTATAAAGATATTCGAAACAAACCTTTATAAGATAAATCAGAGATGAAGACAAATTATCAACAAAAGTTTAGGGCGCCACTGTTATACTACCGGCGTAACTGTTATAACTCCGGCGTCGCGCGTTCAGAGCCACTTCCACAGTTGGCAACACGGATACTATCCACGTTCACATTATTGCAAAAAGATATTACGACATAACTACGTGTCAAATTGTATCACATGCCAAAATCTGTTTACAGTGATACAATATGCGCCCTAAAAAAGATAAAAAGCACTCACCCAAAAATGTGAAACTCTTTACGATTTCTCGGTCATCCTTGCGCAGAAGCCATGCTGATTTCCATGTATCTCGTTTGGGCGTGGGTTTCGTTATGCCATCGTTGAAACCAGATTCAACGTCTTCCGTCTTCTTCTGTTTGTAGGCAGGACGAAGGAATAAGGTGAAGGCAACGATAGAAGGTAGAGATAAAAGGAAACCTACATTCTGAAAGAGAAAAGACAAAGGAACGATACAGGTAAACGTCACTGTTCGACGTCTTGTTGACTAATCCCCCCGTCGTGTCCAAACCGCGCACTTCTGCCACTCCGCGTCTGCGCATTCTTTTGCGCAAACGCAACTGTCCAAAATGACGGAAATTTAACAAGTTTATTTGAAATAATGGCGGGAATTTAGTCACATATTTAAAACTGTACATCTCAAATTTTGGAATGTAACAAGCTCTGCATCATTTACGTTTCAAATTAATAATAACTCTGCGTACTTTATAAATTAATGCATATTATCAAGTTGTGTACCAGACAATTGTTCTTTTATCTCAGGGTTGTACGTCGCAGACGCGGATTGCGCCTAGCTCAAATGTATACAGTGAAGTACACTGGTGTTTTCTAAAATATACAACGGGAACACAATAACTCGGTATAGGTAAGGAATCACAGATAAATCCTACACTACATTGTGTATAATGCACTACTTCCGCACACGCAGTTAAAAATAAGATAGTCAAGATCAGGACGTATCATCGTGGTTGCCTTTCAAATTGTAAATCGCAAGCCTTCTTCGTTCGCCGTCCTGATTGATCGACAAGACAACATACGTCTTTAAGAATCATAGAAAGTTATAGTTAACGTTCCTTCCCATGATATTACACGTTCATAAAGCTATTTCTAAAGAATGTCCCGAAGATATTTCATACGACCTCTTGTCTAATTATTATACTGGTGCGATTTATATTTTTTATATAGCGAGCGAAAATTGTTGCGCATTTTGTGCTCAAAGGCGTTGGAGGTCAGTGTGACGGTATTAATTATTTAGTGAACATGCTTTGAGATTTTTACGCCTACGAGATGGATCTATAAAAACCTGCTGTACCGCCGGCTAATTGGGCTATTATTCGATGGGTGATTATGAGAAGGGCTGGGTTGAAATATTCTTTGTTAAATTAAAAATAAAACAAAGTGAAGTTGGGCGCCACTGTATCTAACTAGTATTAAAGAGGTATAATTTTTAGAATAACACCCCCATCGAAGTAGATACTTCAAAAAAAATTTTATTTACCATTTTTAAAAAATTGAACGTATTAAAATCAGAAGGTATTTATTATATAATAAATAATTTGAATCCAATGTAGAGGCCTATTTTTATTCGTCACAGCCAACCAACATTGTTATACAGTCCGGGCCCCACGTTGAAAATGCCAATGTAACGAATTAATTTTTTAACTAACTCGGGCTTCTCGTGCTGTACCAATGTGACAATTTTTTGTTTCTATCCCCACTACGTTAGGCGGAACGGGAAATTAAATGTACCGGCATTATTTTTAAATTCCAAGACGTTGATAATATCAATGTGGCGGTTTTAATTCATGCATAAAATACCTAATTTAAGGAGAATTCGTCGGGCCCCTAGGGAGGAGATAGAACAAGAATTCGAAATTCCAGGGGACTTGAACATTTTACGCGAGTGAGTTAGAACTTTAGAAACTTGACGCTTTGGCCTCTAGCTTGGGTATTACTCCTGGGAGATCATGAGAAAGGTCAGGGTTGAAATATTCTTCGTCATATCAAAAATTAAATAAAGTAAACTTGGACGCCATTGTATCTAGCAAGTATTAAAAGGGGTGTTTTAGAGTAGATACAAAAACCCCCTTTCGAATGAATTCTTTTAAACTTTTAGTTTACTTTACTGAGAAAAGTAAACCTGTTAGAATCAGAAAGTATCTATTGCATAACAAATATGCTTTATCCAAGAAAAAAATTAAATCAATTCACAAAGTTTAGTGATATGAAACAAAATTATTATTTAAAGAAAATTTTTGTCTCTTAAGACTTGGATGAGCATCAGATCTGATAATCATGTACATACTTTAATTTAAATCTTTTTACAATATTTATAGCTGTAAATTCTAAGATATAAAATTTTAATCAATTATCACTTCTAAAGAATCAAATGTTTTGAATAAGAAAATTTACTTATTAATACTAGATTACGACGCTTAACGATGGAGTGCCGAGTCTTACGGACTATTACATGGTGGCTCGAAACTGAGCCTTAGTGGAAAAGGGGTTTCCAATATGTAGATCTCTGTGGGGTCTAGTACAAAGTCACTCACCCCTAACCACCACTGGTTGGCGGCGACCTTCAAGTTGGTCTGGCACAGGTTCCGGCTGTGTGGTCACAAAGCTAATGCGGTATGGGAGGAATCTTCTTCAACATTGTTAAATTGCGATCTGGTTATCTCACTATTGGGGTGGTTTACCCTACAAAGGGTTTGCGCTGCAATAAAAACGGATTAAGGAACTAAAGTTTTTGGACAGTAGTTTTACTAGTCCGCTTGCCTCGAAGATGTTGTGGAAGTGAGCGGATTAAAAAAATTACTTCCCAGGACAGTTCAAGCGGGGGAAGTCTTATCACAACAAAATTTTTATTTCCCTCGCGCCCTGAGTTGGAAACTTTGAGGTATTTCCTGAATCATAAGTTGTTTACAAAGGCTTTTGAAAGACTAATTGTTATTTTTGACTTTATAAACCAGGTTTCCTAACAGCTGGACTGTTTTCTGCAAGATTGTGGATACGAAATGTTGAACTTAACCTTGTGATTGAATCAAATTAGAAAATAACAACAAGGTTGTTGTTTTCGAAATGGGACCAAGGACTTACTAAAAGTTGAGGATCGACCTAATATTGTAATGGTCTGGATGACGAATTTTTTCAATTTCTTTTTCGCTTCTTCCGGTAGATTTCTAATTTGTTTCAACCAACATTTTTTTCTTACAAGAAAATTGTTACGCCAATAATAATTGTAAAAAGAAATAAATAATTTTACATGAGTTAGTCATATAAAAAATTATTAGTTAAACAAAATTTCGTTTCTTATGATCTATATGAGCATCTGATCTGATAATCACGTACAAATTCAATAAAAAACCATAATTCAAATAATCTTAAAACAGTTATTGGTGAAAACTTCAAATATACCAAATTTAGAGCAAATATTACTTTCAAGAAAATGTCTATTCTAAGTAAAAAATAATAATAAATTATCAACCAAAAAATTATAATTTCGATTTAGTTGGATGCCAGGTCTTACAGACTGGAACGATGGAAGTTTTCACGGCTCGAAACTTTGCCGTTTGCGAGAAACGAAGTTGTAAAATAAAAACTCTTTTCGGGATTAAGCAGAAAATCATTCACCCTTAACCTTGTTACATTCCAAATTTGGAGGTGTACACTTTTAAATTTGTGAGTGAACTCCCGCCATTATTTTTAAAATAGACTTGTTCATTTCCGTCATTTCGGACAGTTGCGTTTGCGCAGGCGCGGAGTGGTGTAAGTGCGCGGTTTGGACACAAGAGGATTAGCCACCCAGACGTCGAACGGCGACGTTTGCCTGTGTCGTTCTTTTGTTTTTTCTCTCTACAGAATGTAGGTTCCTCTATCGTATCTCTACCTCCTACCGTTCCTTACCTGGTTGTTCCTATCGTACCGCTACAAACAAAAGAGTAGGAAAGACGATAAATTTGGTTTCAAAGAGGGCATGACGTAGCCCACACCAAACAATTCCCAAACGAGATACCCTGAAATTAGCATGGCCCCTGCGCAAGGGTGACCTGAAAAATCGTGAAGCGTTCTACATTTTTAAGTGAGTACTTTTTATCTTTTTTAAGGTGCAACTTGTATCATTGTAAACGTATTTGGCAAGTGATACAATTTGACACGCAATTATGTCATAATATCTTTGTTATGCAATAATGTGAACGTGGATAGTATCAGTGTTGCCAACTGTGGTAGTGGTTCTGAACACGCGGCGACGGGGTTATATCAACCACTGGCCGCTGGCTGCTACCCTTAGATTGGTTGAACTCAGGTTCCAGTTGGATGCTTGCAGTTATAAAGGCGACGATCCCAGACTGATGCCGTATTACGTGATGAATGAGCTGGAGGATGACGGTCGGTTCGGGGATGCTTGGTCATTAACGATGTTGGTTGGCTTGAGGGTATATGTAGGCCAGTAGGTGCTTGTTGGTTCTACAGCATTTTGTTGGCTTTACAGATTTTTGGCACTTCAGCATTTTATTCCATCCCGAAAGGACCGGAACCTTGAAGAAGTTCTAGACTACTAGAACGGTGAAATGACTTGCGCGTTCCAGTGATCTAAAAAGACAAACTACAAGTTCAACCAAAGTAGTAGGGTCTTTAGTTAGGAACCAAACTAAGACAGGTCCTCGAAAGAGGGCAGCAACTTTTTCGGTACTTAGAATGACAGAGATCATAGGGGTCGGTATGGCATTCTAAGACACACTACTGCGATGTGGAAGGCAACGGGAAACTATCACATTACCTCCCAAGTACACAGCGTACTTAAATATGATGGAATCTTCTGAGGTAAAAATTTCCGGAGTTAAAATAGTCCCTGAATCGGATCTCCGGGAGGGGACTACTTCGGGAGATGTCATCGGAAAGTATAAAAAAAGAATCGTGAACATTCTGCGAGTCGGAGCGTGGAATGTTAGAAGCATGAAGCAAGTAGGTAAGTTAGAGAACTTGAAAATTGAACTAGATAGGTTAGTATTAGACATAGTAGGGATCAGCGAAGTTCGGTGGCCAGAGACGGTAGATTTTTGGAGCGGAGACTTTAGGGTAATCCATACAGGATCAGAGGAAGGAAATTCGGGCGTGGGGATAGTTATACGAAAAAAAATAATACAAAGGTTAGAAAAATACTTACAAAAGACCGAAATAGTACTCGTGCTTAGATTAGAATGTAAACCGGTAAATATAGTAATAATACAAGTAAGGCGACCCCATCGGAGTACCAAAAACCGATTGGGTCGCTTTTATCTCCTGTTATCGCTCAGTTGGTCATGGATCATTTGTTAGATGTAGTTACCCCCAATTTGTTTTTTCAATTTCCTTTTTTGGTCAAGTTTATTGACGACATTCTTTGTTCTATTCCAAAGGGAAAAGTTGATGAGGTATTGATGGTATTCGATAATTTCAACCCTCGTTTACAATTCACTGTCGAGTAGAAATTAATAAAAAGATTCCGTTTCTTGATGCCCTTGTTATTGGAAATAATGATAACCGGTTAACATTCGACTGTTATAAGAAACCCACTTACTATGGTAGGTACATCAATTATTTTTCTGACCATTCTTTTAAACAAAAGGTTAACACCATTCTGACACTAAAACACAAAGTTGATTCGTTATCTGAACCTGAATTTAAAAATAAGAAGTATAGGGATCTAATTACCACGTTACTTAATAATGGCTATCCAAAACAATTAATTTTGAGGTGCATTAATGGTACTTTTTATCGTCCAAGCCAAGACAGACAGAATACCGTCATATTTAAACTGCTTCCGTATATTCAGCGCGTTACTCCTCAACTTAAAAAAATTTTAAAAATACCTGGCACTTCCATTGTTTGTCAACATCAAAAATTTATTAACAAATTGTTTACTCCTCTTAAAAACAAAACTCCAAAATCTTTAGTCTGTAACGTTGTCTACAGGATTACTTGTAGTTGCAAAAGCTCGTATGTTGGCTAAACCCAACAATGGCTGCGTAATCGCTTCACCCAACACTGTAGTGATGCCAAAGTTGGTAAATCTTGTTGCGCTTTATCCTCACATGTCCACCTAACCCACCACTCTCCTAATTACGATGACGTTAAAATTTTAGAACGAGAAGATGGTTACAAACGGACACTTTATCTAGAATCTTACCATATTGAACGTCAAGTCAACTGCACTAATAATAAACATGACATTCATAATTTATTCTCTACTTATGCTTTATTATATAGTTTCAGTAGATATAAGTGATCCAATAGTGTATCTTAGGTTTTATAATTAAATGGGTCTTTAAATTTATTTTACAATGTTTTGGGATTGTAATACATCCACATAACACATTCATGTCTTTGTAATAGTTGTATATTAAGTTTTCTGTTTGCTATCTATCACCTGGTGTATTTATCAACTCTGCTATAAAACAAACCTACTTTGCTGTTGTAGTTTCTTTAATTGCTACACGTTAATTCTTGGTCTGTGTTCGTACGTATTGTATGCTGTTTGTAGTCTTAATTATTTTTTTACATTTTATTTTTACATTAAATGTTATCACTATTTATTTGGTATCTTCCTTCATGTTAAAGCAGTTCATGTATTAACATCAAATTGTGTGTAAGTCTCTATATTTTATTTAGGTTAATGACTGTGTTTTCACTCTTAATTTTTTAAATTTTAGATCTTGATAAAGACTTTACATAAGTCGACACGTAGATATCACAATAAATGATTATTTCACAATAGTTGTTTTTTGGTTACGAACGACAATCCCACGAATTACTACCATCAACGTGGCTATATATATATATATATATATATATATATATATATCTAATGCTGTGATAAGGGGTTGTTTAGGGATGTATTGAGTAGCAAGGGTTGTGTAATAATCATAAATTGCAATAGGAATCAGAAAACTGCATTTATTTAGCAGAAAATTAAGTAATTCGTATATTATGTAAATAGCAAGCATTTAACACCCTGTATATAGACCGTAATTAACTTTAAGCGATGCAAGTAAGCATACAACAATAGAACGCATATTTAGCAGAAAAATAGGTAATTGATACATTATGTAAATAGCAAGCATTTAACACTCTGTATATAGACAGTTATTAATTTTAAGTAATGCCAGTGAGCATACCTTTCAACAATAGAACGCGTATTCAGAAGAAATGATAGTACATGTAATTAAACACGCATTGAGAAGTGTTTTAATTAGTTATAAAGCAAATATGAAGATAAAAGATAAAACCAAACAAAGATTTATGCAATTACGCTAAAACAATAAACATTTTTGATGAGAAAACGCAGGTTCAAACACGCATAAAAATACATAAACGAAAACAGCATTGTAGTTACATCATTTATTTTGTTCAATTATCCAAAAGGCGATATCTATACAAAACAACAGACTTAACGTCTGGCAAAAATAACAATGTATCAATAGCAAATGAACCTTAAACCAAAGAAATGACATCAGAAACCACTTCGAAATGCAGGGAATATTAAAGACCTGGTTGGTTGAGATATCGGCAAAACTGCTTGAAAACCCAGCCTACATGTAAGTGGTAAGAGCCTATATAACACATAGCAATGCTAAGACGAGTCAGTTTACAATTCATGCAGGTCAAAACTGCGTCACTGTTAACCAGAAGCCACCCGTAATTTAAATATAATGGAATATCAAGTGTATGTTACAGTGATAATAGTGCAACAATTACGAAGCCTTCTTTTGCCGTTTAACGTGAGTAGAATTTGGGGTAATTTATTTAAACTGAATATTTATAATATAGGGCTTCGAATCTGTGGTACATTTCTGAATATTTTGAATGTGTTGATGATAATAATTCAAATTTTGATCGATATAACATTTCGAATGTGTGATACATTTCTGAATATTTCAAATTTGTGGATAATTCAAGTTGCGTCGATAATAATATTTCAAGAATAATAATTCAAATCTGAGTCAATACAATATTTCAAATCAGCGTCGACAATTATATTTTGGTACCATTCTGGTTCAATTTTGATTTGAGTCGAAAGCATTTAAGGGAAGAGATTCAAGGCAGATAAAATAAAGAAGCACGAAGTAATTTTTGGAAAACAAGAGGTAACTGTACTCAAATATTGGTTCAACTAAGCAGAGCATTGATAGACAAATGAGGACAATAAAGGAGTGTTGATCGACAACCCGAACAACATATCCCAGGTCAGATCTATTTAATTTTAAGATATTTTTCTATTTAAATTTCAATACTGAATTTATTCAATTTACATAAAACTTGTAATGAAGTCAACAACAAACATTGCATACGTTAAACTTACGTAATATATTATAAAGGGGTCTAAAACGTTCCTGGTTTCTTTGGTAAAAAGGTAGTTTTTTGGTGACTAGATTGAATTCAAAGCATATAAATTTTGGGGTAAATGATACATATGATATTGATTGATTGAAGGGCGTATTTAAATATTTTTCAAAAATTGTAAATAATATTTCTTTTCATTATATGAAATTAATTGACTTCGTTTTGTCAATTCAAACAAATAATCATACAGTGGTGGAGAAGAGAAAAATTGATCATTGTAACGTCGTGCCCTCTGTGTAGATTAAAAAGGGCTAGTCGTGGCATAATAATAAAATTAGTAAAATTTGAAGTGAGAACACAGAGCGGTGGCGTTAAGTAAAAAGGTCATAACACCGAGTACGGCGTTACCATATCAATATATATATATATATATATATATATATTGCTGTGGATTTACATAGACTCGATTCTCTCCCCACGAATTGGGCACCATAAGAGTTGCTGTGGAAGTCTCTAAAAGAATCAGGATCGCCTTCGAGTCCCAGCGTTGTTGGGCAGCATAAAATTTTCTGAAAAAAAAAATATCATAAAAATTTTCCTCCAATACCTCTGGAACGCCTCCTTATTTCTGCACACCCCGGCTAGCTTTAAAGTCTACTTCTTCCTGGATATTTACCATCTTTAGTTCACTCTTTCTCACATATACAGTCAAATGAAATTACCACTCAAATAATGCAACGAGACATACAACCTTTTTATTTATATATATTAAAAAGTGTCCATATCAAGAGAATATTTACACACTCGTATATACAGTTTCATAACATGTTACAAATTCAATCCTTAAACCTTTTAAAATTTCATGATTTCTATTTATTCCAACAGTTTTATTTTATACGAGCAGATAGGCCCGTCGTAAAACCCTAAATTGACTTTTATTCTGGTCTATGGTGATCTCAGTATAAACCCAGTTACACCAAATGCCTAAATACATCGCATTTTTGTTTAAAACAAACTTAAACACCCGTTTACTCCTTACATCAAAATTCTTATGTCATTTATTAACACTTTTACATAGTAAATACCAATTGTTCTTTACATATATAATCTAAATGATCATTTTAAATCCAGCTTGTAATTGAAAGAAGGAAATAAAAACTTATCGATGAGATGAACTTACAACCTTTCGATTGATACTCAATGTTCTACAATGAGCTACCGCAGCTGGTAATAACTACCATTAAAAAGAATGGCATGTTTAATTCTCATCTCGCTAACTTGCCAGTTACATTTGAAATTTTTGTTAATTATATCTGAGAACATCGAGTCACGCTACCAATCGGAAGTTAACGGTACAAATCCTGTCAGTGACCTTATATTTTCCTTCTTTCTATATTTGCGTAAAAGTTACACGAGAGCTTCGACCTATCAAGTAATAGTGTAATATTAAAAAAAATCAATTTCCTCTGCAAACTTCCTACATGGATATATATAAAGAGTTGGGAAAAATAAGGAAATTTTAATAAACAGGATGCAACTGTAATCAATGACATACGGCATCATGCTGATACTATAATGAGATTTACCATTTTTAAATAAATATCTTGTAGTAAAATGAACTAAATTATGATTGCAAAATTATCTTCTACAACTTCCGCAAATTACTCACGAACGTTATGTAATTGTATAAAGCCACTCAACTTCCTACAACTAAATTAGAAAAAATTCGAGCAGGCGATTTTATAGTATTTCTATCTTTTTATTAAGTAACTGATAGAATGTTGGTTTCACCTTTATCAAATGATTATTTATCTTTGTATTTTTAACGTTAATAATCTAAACTATAGGTGTTTTAAAATCTCGGCGACTTGCGCATATACCCCAAATATTATTGAAAATACTAAAGACCAAACTGAGAATATAATTGTAAAATGATGGTAATGCCCACAACAGCGGGAACGTTAATCTAGTATAATTTAAAAATGATATTGCCATATAAATATTTTCTTTACATTTCTCATGTTAAAAAACCGGGTGGGCGTTTTATAACTTTCACTAACTTCTTTATTTCCCAATAGCTACTAAATCATCATCATCATTTTGTTTTGTTTTGTTAAGGTCGGTTTGACGCAGCTCTAACTTCTTTTCTATTCTGTGCGAATCTAAAAAGTTCTACATACACTTCAGAACCTAAATTTCTAATAATTTGACTAATATAGCTTGGTTTAGGTGTTCCTATATCCTTCTATATCTTTGTAACATGTCATTTTACCTATGGTAAATGCCACGTTTCAGCATGATTTATCTCTCCCTTTAAACCTCAGATTTTACTTTAAAAAGTCCATTGAACCTTAATATACACTTTTACTTTTAATAGATTTATTATAATCTCAGAATATATAAAGGTTATAGTACTTCATAAAGTACCGTGTTTGTTTTCTAATATTCATACTTGTTTGTAAAGTTGTCTACAATCCAGTATTCTTAGTATTTATTTTCACACTTCTACTTTGCAAAAGAGCTCTGTAGTTTTCTTTCCTTACAATTCCAAATACCCCGCTCTGATATTTGAGACAGTTGGTTGCCTGTCAAAACTTTCTGATAAAGGATCATTTCTTGTCTTGGTTTTGTGCACAACAGGTCATTTCGAATTCCTGTTGATAGGAATTGACCATGAGGTCGTATCAAGTATGTATTCTTTTGTTAAATAATAAATGTGTAATCATTTAAATATTATTACAGATATCTTGCCTAGCGTTTCCTTTCCTTCATAAATTACAAATCCCACCGGATTACTTTTCCGATGGTAAGAATTTAATAGATGTATTTTAAATTCCTTTTCACTTGGTTTTGCGTGATAACTAATTCACGTATTATATTTTAGGGTCGTTCTCTACCCCCATGTCTTCCTACTATTTATCTTACGTTCCGTAATGATGCAGATTTGTTTTGCTGTCGCTTTACAATAAGATGACAATGCCGTTGTATTTTAAATTACGCTACCTTAACATACAATTTTAGTTTTGTTTATTATTCTCTTAAAATTTGTTTGAATGCTAGCGATTTCTACCTCATCACTTGTCTTTGATGTTTTACCTGGGACTCTTTCAGTTTCTACACATTTGATTTGGATTTCTACAGATGTTCCGTTCAAAGAGTGTCAGGGTAACAAAATATGTTATTCAATGCAACATGTCAGGTATGACAAACTAAAATATTATTTATCTACTCAAAATTAAATGAACTGATTTATGCAATATTAAATTTTCTTTTTATTTTGCACTTGTAAAACATATTAATCTTACTGATAATTTATGTAGTATTTACAAATATTAATTCTTATTATACATAGTCTTACTGGACGCATACTGTCCAAATGTAAGCCATATGTTTCATGAAACCTATGGTAGTCAAGTACATTTATTAATTTTGTTACGCATTTAAAAGCACAAGATACTTTTCTTAGTATATTTGAACGTTTAGTTCACGTTAAATATTTTATCGACTTTTTATATGTTACGTTCACATATTTAAAAACTCTCTTAAACTTATATAGCTACATTTACTAATTGCATAAAAACGAGTATCATAATCTTCACTGATCTATTTATTTTATACGACTTCATAGAACATTTATGATGTTTTTGTTCAAAACTTGATTTCTATAAAATTTAATAAATACACTATATAACTTGCCATAGTTTCTCACAGTTGTGTATTTTACAGTCATTAATTCACAAATTTTCTCCCCTTCGAGATTTTAAGTCTTTTGCAGCCTCCGCAACCTCAACGGTCGATGGTAGCTGCGCCAGAGTGTAAATTTTTTATGCTCTGTCGTGCGCCTATCCTTTTTATAATAAAGGGTAGGGTGCATCTTTTTCCTATCTAACTGGCTCAACATAGATATTAGCAACCTGATGGTTGTTAAAGAACTCCAACATGTTTACATGATTTCCATTTATAAGGAAATGAAATATTACCTGGTTATCCCCTCCAAAAAAGGAAGAGTGTTACATTATATGTTATGGTAAGGCTTAAGCAACAAATCGCTGCCAACATGCCAGACCGCTAACTAATTGTGAGTTATGTCATAGTAACATTTAGTTAACTGATTTTTATTTATTTATTTATTTTTTGTTTTCGAACTTATTCAAAGTAGGTTTGACGCAGCTCTAAATTCTTTTCTATTCTGAGCTAGTCTAAAAAGGTCTACATAGCCTTCACAACCTAAATCTCTAATAATTTGACTAATATAGCTTTGTCTAGGCCTTCCTACTCTATTTTTATTTAGTAGTCTGTAATCTAAGACCTTACTAAATAGTCCCTCATGTCTTAACTGGTGTCCTATCATTCTATCTCTCTTGACCTTTAATTGTTTCCACATACAGGGTTCCTCACCAATCCTTTTATAAACTTCCTCATTTATTACTCTATCTGTCCAAGTAATCTTTAACATTCTCCAAGTTTCAAAAGCTTCTATCTTTTTCTTATCTACCTATTTAATTGTCCATATAAAAGAACACTCCATACGTACGACTTTAAGAAACTTTTTCTATCATCTAAATTAATACTATTAGCTATAAGTAAGTCCTTCTTTTTAAAAACATTTTTCTAGCTTAAGCTATTCTAGCTACTATATTCCTTCTGCTACGTCCGTCCTAAATAGCAAAATTCATCTACCTCATCTAACTTGGTATTACCTATTTTTAATTTTGGTTCAAAACTAGGCTGTAACTCACTTGTCATTATCTTTGTCTTTCCTGAGTTAATTCTCATACTATAGTTACTCTATAGTATCTCATCTAAAATATTTAAAAACTCTCTTAACTATTTTCTAGACTCTGCTATAATGGCTATATCATCTGCAAAACGAAACATGTCTATTTTCTGTCCCGGTACACTAATACCTATCTCTTTTCTCTCTCTAGCTAAGTTTAAAGCTTCCTCAATATAAACATTAAAAATCAAGTGAGACAGTATACAACCCTGTCTAACACCATTTCTAATCTTAGCTTCCTTTTCTATTTCATCAAATCTAATTACTACGCTTTGGTTTTTATATAGACTGTAAATAATTTTTCTATCCCTATGAAAGATTTCCATTTTCGCAAAACCTTGAACATAACAATCAAATTAATCCTATCAAATGCATTTTCTAAATCTACAAACGCGAAATGAGTCTTTTAATTTGTTTGTAACCTTTTTTCGATAATTATCTTAATCATTAGTATCGGTTCTCTAGTCCCTCTGTCGTTACAAAAACCATATTGGTCCTCGCCTAAATAATTATCAGTCAAAGCTTCCAACTCTATTATTAATTATTATTGTTAGTATTTTAGAAGCGTGCGAAGTTAAACTAACCGTTCTATTCTCACACCTATCAAGCTCCTGACTTTTTTGGGATTGGGCTCATCATCATCATTAGGTCTTCAGTCCTGAAACTGGTGAGACGCGTATCCTCATTGTTCCCTATTCTGAACTAACCTATTCATTTCCCTGAAATTTGCACAGTCTGTATCTATCACTATTTGATCTAGAGACCGCCTTTTTCCTACATGTAATATATCCCATACCATTCCCCAAAAATGCCTTAGAACGTATTCTGCTCGTCTATTTCTTTTTTTTTCACAGATATCTTTATTCCACTACTATTTCTATAAACTATTTGTTATTAACTTTGTCTGTCCATACTATCATCCTCATACATCTGAAGCACAACATTTCAAAAGTCTGCTACCGTTTTTCTGTCTGCTTTTTCTACTGCCCGTATTTCATGGGCATACTGTGCTGTGCATATGCACACATATGCTTTCAACAATTTTCTTCTTGTTTCTATGTTTGTTGTCTTTCATCATAGGCACTGTTCTTTTTTGTTAGTTGCAGTTCGGTCCCCTTCTATTGTTTTACAATTATATACCCCATTTCTCCGACATTTAGTGGTTGTGGAGGGGGAGGCGGCTCCGTGGCGGAGTGGTATGTGTGTGATTACTACGCCCAAGGTCCCGGGTTTGAATCCAGACACGATCCGCTTGAAAAATGTTGGGCGAGAATTTTTTACAAAAATACACCCTCGTTCGAATGAGAAGTAAAATGGAGGTCCCGTGTGTGAATGTTGTCACGCACGTTAATGATCCCTACCTTGCTTGGAACAGCAAGGGTTCGGCAAAATTCCAAATTTTCCAGCTTAAACAAATTCGCTTCCTGGCCAATGTAGTACCTTCGGGTGGAACATTGGAAAATCACATGTAAGGTTGTGGCTGCCAAGTTTCCCCAGCACTTGAACATTTACCAATTTAATATTTTTCCAATATGGATATTCGCACACTCAACATTAGTTGCAGATCACAACCAACACATGTAGTTGTTTATAATAATCGTCAGATATATCTGTGCTTATTTTTTCGTCATTAGGTTTTCTGTCTCAAAACTAGTTGGACACGTACCTCCACTTATTTATATTCTGAGCTAACTTACACAGTTCCCTGAAATTCCCACACAGCCTATATACAGCTCGGTTCCCCTTCTAATGTTTTCTAATTATATGCCCTATTTCACCGAGATTCGGTGGTATGTACAGGGAGTTAAGCAGCCTGTGCCTGCCAAGATCCCCCAACACTTAAACATTTGCCGAATTAATAGTTTTCCAGTAAATCATTTCACACAATTAATACTATTCGAGAATATTGCACAACCAATACCTGTAGTTTCTTATAATAATCATCATGTTTAAGTACAATTATTTCTTTCGTCATTGGTTCGTCCATCTTGGGACTGGTTGGATGGATACCTTCATTGATTTCTATTTTGAGCTAACCTACACATTTCCCTGAAATTCCTACAACCTACATCTTTCACTATCTGTCTGTAATAGTTTAACCTACATCTACCTCTATTTCTCTTTTTTCTATCTCTGCTTCTAATATATTCCACACTATTCCCTCATGCCGTAGTATGTGGCCTATCATCCTATCTTTCCTATTTTTTTACCGTTTTCTACATGTTTCTTTCTTCCCCTACCATTTTTAGTACCTCTTTGTTCTTAACTTTATCTGTCCATGATATCTTCATCATTCATCTGTAGCAGCACATTTCAAAGGCTTTTATCTTTTTCTTGTCCGTTTCTCATTCTGTTCAGGCTTCACAGTCGTACAGTGTTGCGCTCCACACATATGTTTTAAGCAATCTTTTTCTTTGTTTCTATGTTTGTTGTCTTTAAACACAGTAGTTGCTTTTTCTTGTTAAATGTAGCACGACCTTGTGCTAATCTTTGTTTTATATCTTTTGTGCTTTTCCCATCTTGCGTTATTTGGCTTCCTAGGTAGCAGAAATCCTTGACCTCTTGTAAGTTTTTGTTACCTATTTGTATTCTTGTTTTTGATTTATTTTTCCCTCCTTAGCATACTAGTATTTTAGTTTTATTTTTGTTAATTTTCGTACGATATCTCTCTGTTAGAGCTGTTTCCATTTCATTGAGAGCAGCTTCTAACTCTTCCTTGTTAGATGCTAATACCGCTATATCATTTGCAAATCTAAGCATATCAATTTTTTGTCCTTGCATAGTAATTTCAAATGCCTGCCTTTATTTGACAGTATTCAATGTCTCTTCAATGTACAAGTTAAAAATTAATGGGAATAGGGCATATTCCTGTCTTACCTCTTTCCTAATGCTTACTTTTCTACGTTCTTGCTCTACTTCTATTACTGCTGTTTGCTCTTTGTATAAACTATGTACTATTCGCTTATCCATATAATTCATTCCAATCTTTTTGAGTATTTCGAAAAAATTTTTTTTAACATCGGTCCTTTACCTCTACTCATTCGAGCCTCACGAATTGGGCCATTCGAGCCCCAACGTTGGGCCGTCATAAGATTGCTGTGGATCTGGGATTAATGTTTAAGAATCGAGAGTGAGTCATTAAATACTTTTCAAAAACAAAAATTTCACAAAAAAAATTTCTCACCCGTTTATTCCGCTGCAACAATCTTCAGCAGCTTCCCTGGCTAGCTCAGCTGTGCCTCTTCTCGGATACCTAAATTTACAAACATTCTTCCTGCCAACTCGCACACCATTCAATAAAATCACCAAATAATACAACAATCATACAATCTTTATTTACCACTATTTACAAACAAATTATTCACAGGTATACACAGTTTGGTACATTAATTACAACTCAATAAGTGATATGTTTCAAAGTCCTTGTTTTAAATTATTATTTGCAAACACATTTAATAAAAATATGAGTACATGGGCCCCAAATAATACCATATATTTATTGTACTCTGGAGTATCGTGAGCTCATATTAACCCAGTTTATTAATGTATGCCTTTTACCTTGCATAAAATTACTACAAAACTAATAAACCCATGTACCCTTAACAATCCAATTTAAATTCATATTGAAATTTAGTAAGTTTTACATACACCCTTTTTCAATATTTTAAATAACCCTAATAATTGTCAAGTACATGCATCTTTTCCGATACGTTATATAACCATAAATAACCCCAATGTTCACACACACATCACCAAATAATTCCAAAAGTTGATCAGATAACAGAAAATTCAAATAAGTTACCTGTAGAATACTTCAAGCCTCAATCCCTTCGACGATGCTCACCAGAACCTCTTGGCTTCGTGACTATGCGCTCTGATACTCCACATATACATAGATGATACCCCAATCTGCACCAAGCGCCTTGCTTCCAAACTACCATTCCATAACCGCATACAAACTCACGTATAATATACTTCTGTTAATTGGTTTACTTGCTTGGTATGGTATTAGTTGGACCTCGGTTAATTTAATTCACTCGACACTACTCACGTTAATAACTATAAGGTCTCAACTACCAAGTTAAGTGCTAGTACTACATTTACTGTATTACGAATAAATTTTAATACTCACAAGAACTCTACTATAACGTCGCTCTATCGTTGTAAGTAGTTAAAAGCGATGAGAAAATAAAGAGAGAGAGCCCAATTTTTTTAGAGTATTTATATCTTTAAAATGCCATCTCTAGGCCACACTTCACACGAAAAACTTATTTTAAAATAACACTTCTGCAAATTTTAATATAACTAACTTAAAGCTTCCAAAAATTCACCTTGTGGACGCGCTATATAATCTGAAAATCGCTCCACCTGTCGCATGTTCGTCCGTTTGTAAAACTATTCGTTTCAACCAATGATACTGTTCTGTGTCGTCATAAAACTCCGCCTGTAATATTTTTATCTCTGTCTTATGCATATTTGATGTCGCGTTCCAAACCCCACTTGAGTTATAGAAAATCGATATAGCTGACCGCGTCTCATCACTCCACGTGGATTGAGTACGTACGTTTTGAAAACCAATGCTTTTATATCCGTCTCTATCTGTAACATATTACTGATCGTGCATCTCTTCTGCTCTTTAAGAACTTTGTTAGCTTGTTTATTCGAAGCAACTGACGATTGGAAACTATATTCTATGAAGCCCGCTTTATTATGCTGATAACTTCGAAGAAGGTAACCTTTTAAACATGCAGGTGTTCTTAATTATCGACTGTTTAAAACAACAATTCGTGGAGTTTATATTTCACCGTATCCGATACAACCGACGTCCTTGTTTGTTATTACGAAACCTTTTGCCTTGGGATTATCGATTTTATTTACCCTGGTGTATTTTCCAAAGCTATTACACGTTGAATTAAAATTAATTAAATTAATTATGCGTTTCTATTTGTTTTTTAAAACTGGTTTTCTCTATGTACTTCTAACTTTTCAATCATTAATTTTAAAATTTCGTCAATACTTGTTCGTTTAAATAAAATACATTAAATAAATTTTGCGCGTAAATAATTTGTTCGTTTCTTCCTTTGAATCCATAACAAATATATATATATATATATATATATATATATATATATATATATATATATATATATATATATATATATATATAATGGTTTTAATGGGTTTGAGGTCAACTGGTAAAAAGAAAACTCTTTTATAATGCCTAAATTTTCGGATATATTTAATCCTTGATCGCAGGCTTCTAAAAATGTTACAAACAACTAGGCTAAATTATATAAATATTAATTGCAACTTACAAGATGAGTTGTTTTAAAAAATTAACATCGAAGTATTAAACATAACTTTTTAGTTTTTCACTTTTAAATGTAGGAAGGATATATAATTTGTATAAGAAGAAATGTAAAAATAAAAATTATGTCAGATTTTGAAATATTTCAAATTTTCTGTTTTAATAGGATACCTATTACCTTTATTTAATGTATATGTTATGTTGTATGTAATAGTTGTTGTTTGTATGTGTGTGTGTGTGTGTGTGTGCGCATGCGTTAGGTTGTGTGGTGTGTATGTGTCTATGTATTTATAACGTTAAACATGTTAACAAATATTACATTAGGTATGTAGCTATGTTTTAAAATTAAGTAAATATGTGTAAATCGAGCTCAAACCACTAATATCAGTTTTTTTATTTATACTATCTTTTGCACTAAAAATGTGATACATTTCAAGAAATAGTCTTTTTTGTTTATCTTTCTCTAATTCTAAAATTGTTGGATTTTTGAAATCTATTCTGTGATCTAAATTAGCTGAATGACTC
Source organism: Platerodrilus igneus (assembly GCA_036346225.1). NCBI lineage: Eukaryota > Metazoa > Arthropoda > Insecta > Coleoptera > Lycidae > Platerodrilus > Platerodrilus igneus. The sequence continues at coordinate 13,448,558 of JARFIW010000139.1, read as the reverse complement.
GCTAAAGCACAGGAATTTGGTTTAACTTTTATGTCACTTCTGTCTTGAGTTATACGTTGATTTAAAAATTGACATGTTTGTATTTCTGTTTGTACTCTTTGTATTTACATCGTGTTATACTACTTAACAACAATAGACCAACGTTATAGTAGAGTTTTGTGAGTATTAAATATATTCATTATACCGTAAAGGTACTGCTAGAAATAATAACTTGGTAGTTAAGGCCTACTAGTTACTAACGTAAGATACGAGTAGTGTAGTGAAAATCAAATTAACAGAGGTCCAATTACTACCAGACCAAGCTAGTAAATCAATAAATAGACGCATAATATACGTGAGTTTATATGCCGTTATGGAATGGTAATTGGAAGCAAGGCGCTTGACGAAGTTATTGGGGGTTATCATCTATGAATATGTGGAGTAGCAGAACGCATAGTCACGAAGCCAAGGAGTTCTGGTAATCATCGTCGAAGGGATGGAGGCCTGAAGCATTCGCCAGGTAACTTATTTGAAATTTCTGTTATATGATAAACTTTTGTATTATTTGGTGATGTGTGAGTGAATATTGGGGTTATTTATAGTTATATGAACGTATCGGAAAGACTACGTATACTGGACAATTATTCGGGTGATTTAAAATATTGAAAGATGGTGCATTTAAAACTTACTAAATTTTATTATGAATATAAATTGAATTGTTAAGGGTAAACGGGTCTATTAGTTTTGTATTAGATTTATGCAAGGTAAAAGGCATACATTAATAAACTGGGTTATTATGAGCTCACTATACTCCAGTAAATTCTAAATTTAGGGTATTATTTGGGGCCCATCTACTCATATTTTTATTAAATGTGTTTGCAAATAATAATTTAAAACAAGGACTTTGAAACATATCACTTATTGAGTTGTAATTAATGTACCAAACTGTTTGTACCTGTGAATAATTTGGCTGTAAATAGCGGTAAATAAAGGATTGTATGATTGTTGTGTTATTTGGTGATTTTATTGAATAGTGTGCGCGTGGGAAGGAAGAATGATTGTGAATTTAGGTATCCGAGAAGAGGCACAGCTGAGCTAGCCAGGGAAGCTGCTGAAGATATTTTGAAGCAGAAAGTAACGGGTAAGAATTCTTTTTGTGTTTGAAATTTTTTTATTTAACTTTGAAAATTATTTGTTGACATTGGCTCGATGGTAAAACCTTAGTCCACGACCTCCACAGCAATCTTATGACGGCCCAACGCTGGGGCTCGATAGTAAAACCTTAGTCCCCGACTTCCACGACAATCTTATGACGCCCAATTCATGGGGTTTGAATGGTTTTTAGGGAGATCCCGAGTGTTCCCAACATTCCACGGCAATATATATATATATATATATATATATATATATATATATAGGTAGTTCATTACACAAAGTAAGTTGATAAATACTATCGTATTACAGTGATTAAGATAAAATCATAACTTAGACTTTTATGCAAAGCCCAAATGATAATTTCAAATCAAGCTAGTACTTGAAAGACGGAAAATATAAGGTCTTGGACAGGACTTGAATCTGTATCTTGGTCTTTCCGGGACTATGCGTTTACTAATTACGCCACCGAGACCGATGACGACAATTGGGAAATTTACAAATTTAAATCGTATACACAACGAAACATAAACCTAATTTTCAATTACGTTTGACATTTTTATCAATCATATCTGATATTGTTAAGTTTTTGACTTATGTCAGTTATAGACAGGAAGCAACGCTCAAAATTACGGATATAATCCAAGTATTAAATATATAAATATTTTAGGTAGTTAATTACACAAGGTAAGTTGATAAAAACTATCGTATTACAGTGTAATTAACTATCTAAAATATTTATATCACTGATATAAATCAAAAATTTGACAATGTCAGATATGATTGATAAAAATGCCAAACGTAATTGAAAGTTAAGTTTATGTAAAGTTGTGTACGCGGTTTAAATTTGTAAATTTCCCAATTCTCCCTGTATGTTTGTTGTGGTTTGTTTAGTATTCTTCTTAATCTTCTTTGGGGATTAAACCACTCATAGTTTTTAAAATTTTCTTTATTAACGTTTCGATCCATGACCTAGGATCGTTTTCAAAATAATAAAAACTTCAAGTTTGACATTTATGACATAAATTGAAGGTGACTTTGATTTATTGATGTTTGAAATATTTGGTTTGAGTACACTAAGCAAAAATTTTTAAAGTTTAAATGAATGATTGCCTTCAATTTGTGTTACGGCCTGGGACCGACTTCTTTTAGGTAGCCAATACGCTTAACGTGAAATCAGCTGATTAATTTTTATTGGTGAATCTTATATAAATTCAATAACTTGGGAATTGGAAAACATTTTTTAACATGTTTCTATTTATACAATTGAGAGGATGGTTATTAAAGAAGTGTGCGATTGCATTATTAAAAGGCTTAAGTAGTTGTTTTTTTATATTTATTTTGAAGGGGAAAATCATAAATAAGAAAACGCATTCAAATACGTCATTATTAGAAAGATGAGTACGTGACTGGAATATTATATTTACATGAAAATCAAACATATTTGAAGTAACAAACAATAAATGACAAGCGGTCCGCGATATGATAAAAGTTTGGACTATAGTCGATAAACAGGAAAGACATGACAAAAATGCAATGGATATTTGGAAATTCTGAGAATATACGACGAAATTTTGAACGTCTACGTGCGAGATTGAATGAAAGAACAACAATTAAAGCCAAGGAATTTTGAGAAATACCGAGTTTTACAAAGATATGCGCAAAGCATAAGCCTTGATCAACAAACACACCAATTAAAAACGTTGATAGGTGGAGCTTATAAATACCATAGGAAACTCGTAAGGATTCAGTATTTCTTCAACAAGGTACAAACTACGTCAATTTAAAGTGAAAGATTACGTACAAATGAAACTTAGTAAAAGTGAATAAATTGTTAAAAATTGTGGAAAGTAAAAGTGCCAATTTATTCAACCAAAATAGCCGTTTACGCCTAAAACGTAAGTTAAACTATTAATTGAATTTTATACTAATATTTTATAATTTAGGGCTCTAATAACAACTCTAATATCAGCTCTAAAAACACCTCTAATAAGAGATCTAATAATATATCTGATAACACTTTTAAACATTCAATTAAACATTTCAATATACGTTCAAATAAACGTCTTAATTAAATATCCAAATATTCTTCGAAAATATTATAAAACGTAACAATACTCAAATTGGCCTACAAGATACTCAAAGTTAATTCAGAAATCCGAGGAGAAGATGCAAGCAACCATTAATATATCATTCTGGCCAACAAGTGAAGCAAGCCACGCTGTTACAATCAAGGGGTGCGGACCACCGATATTCAGAGGCAGTTCCAAGCAAGAAAAACACAGGTTAGAGAGCCTATTTATTATTATTTGTGAAAGACTGTTTCAATTTTAAATAATTTCTATATATCAAATATCTGTAAGGGTCGTTTGAGATTTTGAAAAATAGAGAAAGCATCGTTTGAACGTTCAAAGATATTTGACAATAATTACACAGATATTTTTGCTGGCTTTCAGGAAATATAAATTTGGTGGGAAAAATAAATGTTAATATTTTATTCAGGGGATAAATTTTGAATTGATATAAAACTGAACATATTATAGATCATTATATTGTGTAATTTTGCATTGTTTTATTTAAATTATTTCACTAGATAGAAAAAAAGAGAAACAATCTTTATTATTGTGAAGTAGGGTATTCTGTGTTTGATAGATAGAGCTAGCCGTGAAAAAACAAATTCAAGAAATCATAAAATATTAAAAGGGGTTGACATTCACAGCAATTAAAAATAGCAACACCAATCATAAAAGGGTATATCACAACAATATTAATGACGACCAATCGTGGGGCTTAAAGGAAATAAGAGATATTCACAGCAATATATATTGTAGCGCGTTTTACTAATTTAAAACAAGTAGTAATAAAAGTCTTTATTACTCACTATTGATAAGTCCAATTAACATTATATGCCTTATTTATAGATGTTTTCAGTCCAATTAACAATGAATCACAATCACACTAATGATTTTATAAGCACTAATATCTTCTTAAACTAAATTCTTAACCATAGGTCTATTAACAACACTAAACACTACTATTTATTTATTACACTTTCGTCTATTTATGTACAGCTGTCGGTACAATATACACTATCACATAATACAAATTAATGTTTACTCTTGGACTTCCAAAAGCTTAACTATTTAACTTTACACGATATAATTTATATTCGACATTCTGATATAGACTAAACTCTTGCCGTACATTAGCTGGACGCGACGCTCTCAGCGTCGCTATAGTGCCTTTTAACTCGAGAGTTTTTCGGCTTGTAGATGTTTTTTCTCTGGTGAGTTGTTCTGGTGATAGTTGATCTTCTTAAATAAATATGTAGGTCTGGATTCCAAGAGACCTGCTCCTGGAATCCTCTTGTTTTGATGCAGTGAGCAGTTTCCCGGATCTTCCCCTTGGTTGTCCTCCAACTACACAGTTTCCGTATCTGGGTCCACTGGCCTGTGGTTTTCGACCGACAGGATGGCTACTCGCCACAGGCCGCTCTATCATCAGGTAGCTCGTCTAAACAGGACTGACGAATGTGCATTCCCGACGACTTCACTTGTTTACCCATTCCTCGGCACCCGCATAGCTGGAGAACTCTCTCAGGTCGTCACCGTTCCGCTGCTCACCTTTGATCGCCCGGAGGCGGTGGTAGATGACTGATGTTGCCTCGTCGGCGTCTGGGCAACAACTTAAACTCTTGCATTTATCAGCGGTCTTATATATACCCTGAATTAAAAGGATGATTCATTCTCTGGTATGTGCTCGAATATTCGCGGTTCCTGGAGAATATACATTGCTTACGGCGCTTGTGTGTTTGACGGGTTGCCTTATAGTAGCCCGTAACAATATATATTGAGATAAAAACAGTTTTTAAAATAAATCATATCAAAATATCTAACCTGAAGTGGTTCAGTAGGTGCTCTGCATTCTCAAGAATCGAAGTCGACATCCAACCAAATTAGTATCCAAATCGTTATTGGTGAGTTTATTCCCATGAAAGGTTTTTCATTTCCGTAATAGAATATAATTTTTGCGTGCGTTTAAGATGATATATTAACATACTTTTTGAATATTTATCTAGCCAATTCATGCAGGTTTTTCACTGATTTAATTTCAATGCGTTTCGTTACATTTTTAAATTCTTATCTTTGCTCGTAGCTACTCTTGGATATGTGTTTTAATCGCTTGTACTGCTATATACAGTGTGCTCTCAACTAATAATATTTATAATGACCTATTTACTTTTCTAATATTTGTAATTATGTGCTTTTGTTACTTGGGAGTTTCTTTTGTTTGTTCTCCGACCCCTATGGCTTACCTTACCCCTAAATTAACCCTATAATTACAGCATTAATCCCCAGATTAAAATAAAAATTTTTGGAAAAATGTTAGTTTTGGCGCCCAACGTGAGACAAAATTCACATTGGTCTAAAATTATTTATTTTTATTTTGTTCTACTATGTACACAACTCCTACATTATTTTTACATCCCTATTCCTATTTTGATTATATTATACCTATACACTTATTCATTCTAAATTTTATTATTATTGTGTTATTATAATCTATTAGTATCTCACTACCTATCTATCCATACTTTTCTATTTACATAAACTTCCTCTATTTTCATATTTTTCATATCTACTTATATAATTCTTCTTCAAATTTTCTTTTTCTCTTGTCTCTATTCAATACTTTTCCTATTTATTATTATATTTATATAACGTATCTACATCTCTCCATGTTTCTAATAAATCCCTTCTATTCATCTATCCCCAACTTATCTATTATGTCCATACCAAATATTGCATCTACTCTTAACCCCGGCACTATTATAAATTCATTCTCAAACTTTATCTTACCAATTTCATTTCCAGAATTATTATTTTGCTCACACTTGCAAATCTCTTGCTGTTTGGTGCTATTAAATTAAATTTCTTCATGGGCAGCATGCTTCCTATTAATTTTTCTCGTTTAACAAAGTCCTCAGACACTAACGACGCTTCAGCTCCCGTATCAATGAGTGTTCCACCTCGACTATTTCCAATTCTTAATTTAATTATCGGTAATAAGCTTTTATTCATTTCCTTTTCCATTTCACATTTTATATACTCACGCTGGTGTTCATATCCATTTATTTTTAAGGGCTTGCTTGGTTTGTTCTCTTTCAAAAAATCCTGATTCGACGTAGATGGTCTTGACTGACTCGTAACTTCTGCATAGGTACGGTTCATTCTTGTAGGTTGTGCTGTTTGTTCCCGATGTTGTATTTGTAGTGTACACTGATTTATATTTCTGTCGTGATTCGTCCGCTCTGCTTTCTTTTTGGAGTATCTCTTGTGTTCCAGTTCCTTCTAAAATTATTATGATGATAGTAGTTATTGTGATTGTTTCTATAAAATTGTCCCCCATAATTTTCCCTATTATTTGATCTATTGTTTTCTGTGTTTCTTTGCACAATTGATGTATCTTGTAGAATTACACTTTCTTGTGACCCTATTTCAACCCCTTGGTTCTTCAATGCCTCTCTGGTCTCCTTAATTCGTTTATCCATTTTTAAATTTTTATTTATATTTCAAATTCCTTCAGATTTTTAATTCCTAACCCTTTTAAATTAAATTTTTATTCGTATTTTTACAAATTTAAATTTTAAATTTCTCGCTTCTACAATTTTTAAATTTTTAATTTTCCTTTTCAATTTTTATTTAGTTTTAGTGGTGTTCTCGCCCCTAGCTTTGGGTCGCCATATTTATGCTGTAATAACTCGTCCCACGGCTTGGGCGTACATATTTATGCTATGATAATCGAGCCCCACGATTTGGGCTTGTCATATTTATGCTGTGTTAACCCCCGTGTAGGAAAAATAAGACCCTTGTTATTCTTGCCCCTCGGTTGGGCAGATATATTTATGCTGTGATTTATTCATTTATTACTCAAGCACTTGTAGAAATGTTAATTTATAATTTTCTTTGCCTCGACTAGCTGATTTAATTAAATAAAGCAATTCTACAATACACAGTCTAATGATTAAATATTTATAACCTTTTTAAATATCTTCTCCTTTCTTAAACTATTTACATCTGTCAGATTTTTAGAAAATCAACCCAGCAAAACGAGCTTTGTATTACATTTAGAGACCTTTTGAAACGTTTCAAGATGTCTATTACTTTTCATAAATTTATACAAGAAACCCTAAATTGTCGGCTCTTACACTTTGAATTATTATTGAGATAAAAACAGTTTTTAAAATAAGTCATATCAAAATATCTAACCTGAAGTGGTTTAGTAGGTGCTCTGCATTCCCAAGAATTGAAGTCGACATCCAACCAAATTAGTATCCAAATCGTTATTGGTGAGTTTATTCCCATGAAAGGTTTTCATTTCCGTAATAGAATATTTACCATTTTCAGAGATTATCAAATTGTTTGAACAGGTAGCATTCTCCAGAGTCTCGTATCCAAAATTGTATTTAAGATCGTAATTGATGGTTATTAAAAGTTTTAACAGGAATCGTAACAAGATCTTTATTAGGGTCGTTATTTAGATGGTAATTAAGATGGTGATTAAGATGGTGATTAAGAGCCCTGTTTTATTTATTATTAGAAATGGTATAATTTCACTAAATCTGATCTACTTACGTCTTCAGAAGTACGGCTCGCTTGTACAATTATACACTCTTTAATTTTCACTTTAATTTAATTTACTGTTCACGTAAATATTTAGCACTTTCAAGTATAGTGACTGCCCAGTTTCTAAAGTATACTAACTCGATATTCAATTGTCATGATATTTATGGGATCGGCCCCTTTTGTTTGCGATTCGTTGACTTCACGTGCTGGGCGAGTCAAGTGTCTTATCTCTTGTTATTTTGGGAAACTTTACAAATTGTGTAGTTCAATTGTATGAAGCGATGCTAAGAATGTCACGTATTTCATTATAATACCTCACATTTGATTCAGATATCCCAGAAATCTTCGTCCAACAAATCACGTACTATTGTTGTTGGCCTTATTCTAATCTGAATAGAATAAATTTGGTGTTTGTTTATTTCCTAATAAATTGGATTTTTGAACAAATGTGATACTTTTAGATCACGTACGCTCTTCAAATAATGCATAATCTCTGCGTGCGTTTAAGATGATATATTAACGCATTTTTTGAATATTTATCTAGCCAATTCATGCAGGTTTTTTACTGATTTAATTTCAATGCGTTTCGTTACATTTTTTAATTCTTATCTTTGCTCGTAGCTACTCTTGGATATGTGTTTTAATCGCTTGTACTGCTATATACAGTGTGCTCTCAACTAATAATATTTATAATGACCTATTTACTCTTCTAATAGCTGTAATTATGTGCTTTTGTTACTTGGGAGTTTCTTTTGTTTGTTCTCCGACCCCTATGACTTATCTTACCCCTAAATTAACCCTATAATTACAGCAATATATATCTATGCACATAGATATATGTACATTCATTCTTGAATTTTATTTCTCTTTTCTTGTTTATCGAATTATCGTGCCCCTTTGTTGGGCTGTTCTATTATTTCCTATGTACTCTAAATTATTCGCGCTCTCTCATTTGGACGACCATTTTAATATTTACTATGAATAAACAAGATTGTAATTATCTCCTCCGACGTTGGGCTGTCTTATTAATATTGCTATCAATTCCCTCCAAAAACTTAACTGGATTTTATCTTGAAGCAACCTTGTCTGCCAATAGCAAAATTCGATACGTTACCGCCTTACTTGTTATCAATTTTCTATTCAACTTGTAGCTCCTCCTTGAACTATTTAAATCTTATGACCTCGGCCAGCATTTATTTGGAATTATAAAATTCAGTTAATTTCGATTTTATATAATGAAACCAATATATTATGTACAGCTTTTGTAAATTATTTGTAATACACTTTTCAATTAGTTAATGTTGTAAATTTCATTTGTTAAGCATCATATACTATTTACTCAAAACCCAAAGTCACCAAAAAAACCTATTAGCCTTATCAACGAAGTGTAGAACGCTCTAAACCTGTTATCATATTACTCACTTTATACGTATGCAACTTCTTTTGTTGACTTTTTCACATTCATATTATATTAAGCAAATTCAATATTCAAAATAAAAAAATATATAGAAAAATAAAATGTCATAACTAAAAAATCTGACCTGGTCTATTTTCTCCACATCGACGCTTCCATTTGAATAAAAATTATCTTTCCCCAATTTAGGATTACATTTAAATTATTGCCATTACCCTATGGACTACCATTATTAATTTATGCACCCCAATTTATTGTCGTTTCATTTCAGACTTCTTACTTCTTATCAATTAATTTCCTCAAACTTAGAATAGAATTCTTATTATCATTGTCTTCTAACTTGAAATCGTGGTTTATTTTCTTTCCTTACTCAAATTGTATTATTCTTGCCCCAGACTTAGAAATTGTAGTTTGTCCCCCGTAATTCGAAGCCCTATTATTTTTATGTTTTAGTTTAAAATAAATTCACCAAAATGTACTTACGTTTAATCGGCAATTATAATCTTCATATTAGCACTTATTATATCTTTCACTTTTAAAATTATTACGTATCACTTTATTTCATAGTGGCGCACTTCGGCCTTTGTTGAGTTTAAAACTGTCTTCGTTATCACTGTGCCTGCTAATATATTATTGAATTCCCACTCCGTCAGTGGGTATGGTCTACAACTCGTCGCCCATGAAACCAATATATTATGTACAGCTTTTGTAAATTATTTGAAATACACTTTTCAATTAGTTAACGTTGTAAATTTCATTTATTAAACATCATATTCTATTTACTCAAAACCCAAAGTCACCAAAAAAAAACCTATTATCTTTATCAACAAAGCGTAGAACGTTCTAAACCTGTTATCATATTACTCATTTTATACTTATGCAACTTCTTTTGTTGACTTTTTCACATTCATATTATATTAAGCAAATTCAATATTCAAAATAAAAAATATATAGAAAAACAAAATATCTTATAACTAAAAAATCTGACCTGGTCTATTTCTTCACATCGACGCTTCCATTTGAATAAAAATTATCTTCCCCAATTCAGGATTACATTTAAATTATTGCCATTACACTATGGACTACCATTATTAATTTATGCACCCCAATTTATTGTCGTTTCATATCTGACTTATTATTTCTTATCAATCAATTTCTTCAAACTTAAAATTGTATTATTCTTCCCCCAGACTTAGAAATTGTAGTTTGTTTCGCCCCGTACTTCGAAATTGTAGTTTATTTTCTCCCAGACTTCGAAATTGTATTACTGTTCCCCAGACTTCAAATTTGAATTTTTCTCCCCGGCTTTAGAAGTTTTAGTTTGTTTCCCCGGACATAAAAGCCCTATTATTTTTATGTTTTAGTTTAAAACACATTCACCAAAATGTACTTACGTTTAATCGGCAATTATAGTTTTCATCTTGGCACTTATTTTATCTTTCACTTTTAAAATTTACGTATTACTTTATTTCATAGCGGCGCACTTCGGCCTTTGTTGAGTTCAAAACTGACTTCGTTATCACGGTGCCTGCTAATATATTATTCCGTTCCCACTCCGTCAGTGGGTATGGTCTAGAGCTCGTTGCTTATTTATGACCAATCAAATAATTACATTCAAAGTAGTTTCTGATGTAATTCACCACGATTCCCAATAATTGTAACCTGCTTGCAGCTGTCTTTCGTTATCAACATGCTGTGTTTTGATAGATCTAATTGCTTTTCCATAAACAACTGATGCAATTTCGACTTTTAATTCTCATATTTACATGTTATTCACGCAATTTTTAATCCTCTTTCTTATCAAAAATGGTTAGCTATTTGCACGCATTTACCTATGCTACCTGAAGCTCTATTTCTATCTCCGTATTAATCTAATTGTTTGGAACTTTTTTGAATGCGTGTCTGCTTGCACTTTATCGTTTACTTATAAATATACGCGTGCTTTCACTAAAAAATGTCATTACTTGTTTTACCTAAATTAACTAAAACTTTATCTACAGGGTATTAAATATTTACTATTTACCTAATGAATGTCTTCCTGGTTTTTACGCTAACTATGCGTCTTCCTATGTGTATCTGCGTCGCTTAAAACTATTTATACTTTATATACAGGGTGTTGACTGCTTACTATTTACAAACTATGTCTATTTTTCAATTCTTCACTAAATAAGTGCAGTTTTCTGCTGCCTATGCTAATTTCTCATTCTTAAACGACCTTTCCTATAAAGTGCACCCTTAAATAACCCCTTATCACAGCAATATATATATATATATATATATATATATATATTACTCAAATTTAGACCAGGGTAGAAAATTAATTAATCACATCAAATAATTTAATCACCGTGTAGAAGGAAGCTTTGGGAAAAGGCACGCGTTATTAAAACCGTGAAGCATAAAAATTCATTCGTTTCATTAAAAATAAGGGAGTTAAATTATTTACTAGACGCTTTATATAAAAAGAAGCAGAATTAAAATGCTCAATTTCAATGTAGTTTAATTATTCCAAGTAAAGAATCAAATAGAAATTACGTGCAAAATTTATATTAATTAACTCAATTTTAAGTAACCGGTATTAAACAAAATGTACAAATAATAATTAATATTTAATTAGGATTCACTAAAAATTAAAGGGTAAAAGTCAACGCCATTCATTATTGTTTTAATTGGAGTTAATTGAACCGTTAGTAACATATAATATGCATAAAAGCGTGTAAAAACCCAATAGTATTCAAATCGTAGAAGTGTTATTTAGAAGTATTACGTTTGAACACCTGCGTATTTTTAAAAGTCACGTTCTGCTTTAATTTTGTAGATAACAAATGGTTACAGAGAATGTTGGAGAAACCGTCGCTTAATATTCACGGGAAATGCTAATAAAGTGGGTTATTTAACAGTTCACGTGGATTGTACACAGCCGATAATAAAAAGTATCGATTTGCACCACTAAACCCAAGGTAGAAAAGGAAAGAGAAAATGCGTCAAGCAGAGGCACTAATAATTAAAGGGCGTGATTTGAGCAACGTCACGAGGAAACGATTGGTTGTAATCAGATGCAGATATGAGAGATGTAAACGTAACCATTTCGATACAAAATTAATTAATTATTCTCGGACGTGGTTGCGTGCCGTGTGGAAAATTTCTGAGATTTAACTGGCGCGTGTGCAAAGTTAAGAGAATCGCGTGCCCGACTATCGAAAAGGGAACGTAGAATGCGAAATTCTAAGAATTGTCCGTTTTGGGGACAAAACCGACGTACGGGCGGGCTCTTATATAAACCCGGACTTTAAACAGTTTCGCTCTCTTAGATTTTTGATGATTCGATGCTTTAAAAAGTGCTTTTAGATTTACGATTTTGATTTAATACTTTAAACAGTTTGCTCTTATATTTTGGTGATTATTGAACACTTTAAAACGGTTTGCTCTTTACGTGCTACGATGAAAGTTAGTTAGTGCATTTAGAAAAGACGATACAAGGTAATAAAGTCTAGTTATATTGGCAAGTATTACTGTACCAACTATCGAAATTGTAACGATAAATGAATAAACAAAAGTAGGTAGTTTTGGCGTATAGCGTGAAAGAAGTATGAATTTCTTTGCTATTTTTCGGGGGTGTTAATAATTAAATGATTAGTAAACGTGACTGGATCCACAAAACAAGATTCAGATATACACAGATGAGTTCCGGAAAAGCCCTGAAACAACTTTAGATGAATGGTGGTGTAGAAAATTTTTAAAGGCGACCAGTAAATCCGAGGACCTAAACATAACCCAGTTGGAATGGTGTGATTAACAAAGGACGATGTACATTGGAGCCACGAGTGCATTAACCTTCAGGTAACTTATGCTTTTTTGTTCGATTTTGATGTTTTGGTGTGTGTTGAATAACTTTATAATTTATTTACTTAAAATGGACAGTAGTGAATTTGTACTAACAACAAATTTTTAATTTTAAGGTGAAATTTTCTTGTTTAAGTAGAAAGGAGTATTTAGCAGTTTATGTTTTGATTATGATGAAAATTTGGGTCTGTCTTTGAGCTCAATTAGACGAACCTGGTTAATTAACGTAAAGGGGTGGGAGATGCTTCCTTTGTGCTCAGACTCAGGTCTGCCAATATTGTTAAATTAATTAGTAGGCATCCTACAAGGACTTAAATTTAGGATGCACATTAAAATGATAATAAATTTAATCTTGAAATTTTCTGATACTGAAATTTATGCTGAATTTTAATTTTGAAATTTTAATGTATTGTGAATATTGATGTAAATAGAGTTAACGTTGGTGTTTGTGGTAGGAATTTTTTTTTTTTTTTTTATGAATGAGGATGAAAGTTATCTAGGGGAGCAGCCGAGGCGGAAAGAGGACAGAGCAAATCGTAGCGCCCAAAAGTGAGGCTCGAGTTCAAAATAAAATTTTTTGTGATTTTATTCCAGGAAACTGGCAAGACTTTTTGTACATTTCACAGCATATTTATGACGGCCCAACGCTGGGGTTCGATTCGAAAACCTTAGTTCCCGAATAAATAGAGAGGATTCACAGGATTTATGACGCCCAATCTGTGGGGCTCGAATGTTTTTTTTTAGAAAGGACCCGAATAATGGAGAGGATTCACAGTAATATATATATTTGTGTGTGTGTGTGTGTGCGCGCGGGCGTGTGTGTGGATGAATGTGCGTGGCTGTGTGTATGTGCGTGTGTACGTGCTTGTGATCGTGCGTGCGTGTGTACATACGATCGTGCTTGCAAACGTTCGTGCGCGCGTGCATGCGTTCGGGCGTGTGTGTGTCTGTGTGTGCGTGCGTGCGTGCGTACGTGCGCGCGCTGCTTGTGCGTGCGGGCTTGCGCACGCATGTGTGTGTCTGTGTGTGTATAATGGTTATATTAATAAGTTCTTTAGGTATTGTATTTCATACCACACTTTTGTGTTCCCACAGTTAGTTACTAGTTATTAGTTACCCAAGATTTTTTGCGAATAAAGGTATTAGTACTTCAACTAGAGTTCATGTATTGTCAAAGACAAACCTTCAACATGGGAAAAGAAGCAGTATGTTCTAGAAATTGAAAAATTACATTACACTTTAGTTCCTATTATAATGCAGGTAAATCAGAAAACTAGCAGTATGAATCATACTTTCCTGATTACCTACAAAGGAATTTACAGAATTTGGCAATTACAGATAAATGAGTTATACTGAATAGGACCGAGGTATTTTTCTTTTGTATAGAGATCGGTTTAAGTTGATTCTCGAGGTTTGATGGTTTGCCTTTGAGATGCGCTTCCTTTGTAATTTCCACATCAGAAAAATGTATGTCAATAAAGTACATGCAGTGGCGTACCTGGGGGGGGGGAAGCGGTGGGTGCGGTCCGCACCGGGCGGCACTTACCTTGGGGCGGCATTTTTTATATTTACTTATAGTTGTAAAAAGCAACTTATTCATTTCATATTTATTTTCTTTCTTGAATAATAAATGATTATTATGATTATTATAAGTTTAATATTTGATTTATATAAATTATGATTAACTATATGATTTCGAATATTATTCCTCGGGGTATATAAATGCATTTTAGTGTAAATTTTGAATTCTAATTCAAGAACAAGATAATAATTTTATTTTATTGTATTCATTAAAATTCGTTGAATTCGTAAAAGGATCTTTACGATTTTGTTCGGCAATTTTTCCTAACTAAAATTTTTTGATATCAGTTTATAAATGTCATTTCTTTTGAAAAGTTTATATGATTACTTTGAAGTGATATATCAATATTTTTTTAAATTATCGATTTTTCTTTTGAAAAGCAGGGCCGGCGGAAGGCGGTCTGCTAGGTCTGCAAAGCATTAGGGCGCCGGCATAAGAACTATCTTTTCAAACAACAAAATCTAAACGAGACAAAACAAAATACTGACGAAGTTACAATTTCAGGAATCGCAAATAGATAAATATACTCAGTCCGTTTTGAAGAATTGTATTTGGAATTTTAAGCTTACTGGCCTATGTAAACAACGACATGTGGTTACAATATTAATTTATTAACACTGCGAAGAGTGATTGTAAAGACAATAATATA
This sequence comes from Platerodrilus igneus, assembly GCA_036346225.1. Classification (NCBI taxonomy): domain Eukaryota; kingdom Metazoa; phylum Arthropoda; class Insecta; order Coleoptera; family Lycidae; genus Platerodrilus; species Platerodrilus igneus. The sequence goes on along the minus strand of JARFIW010000139.1, from coordinate 13,433,313 downwards.
CACAATCTTTATAGAACTGACACAACACACGAGTACATCTCGTATCCCCGATTATTACATAAATTTTTAATTAAATAAATATAAAAGCGCGGTCACAACACGGATCGAGTGGAAGCCAAGTTGGCCTTCCTCTTTCGTTGCACGCCGAAGCACCACTGTCCACTTCGCGCCTTCACCACTTAAACGGCAGTCCGATGGTACCCGAATGCCTATGGCGGAAGAATTTAAATTGCTTTGGGGTGCACGCACTGTTGAAATGTATACTGTCCGTTACAGAATGATAAATTGCTTATAAACCATTTTGTTCATTCGCGATTCAATCTTTTAACAGTGAATAGTGAAACAAATTATTAGGGTGCCAGTGCATTTGGAGAGTTTATTATAGGTAAGTATATTATATTACGTATTATAGATATAGATGTTATTCTAAATGCTATTCAGAGTAGTAAAATGACTTTGCCGTTTTCTATACATAATATACTATTTATTTCGACAACTTATATTTTTATTATATATCCCTAGGATGAAACGAGTAAAAGAAAGTGGTGCGTCATTTAGAAAGAAAAGGAAGAGAAGGGAGGAAATACAGACTAAAAATACTGGAGCACTACTCAAATATATCTCCAATAAGTCAACTTCTAGTTCTTTTAGTATTGTTGCCTCAAATACGACGAAGAAGCAGCCCTCGAAGGCGAAAAAACATTTTCCAATGTTGTTCAAGAGGAAAGACCTGCTTCACACACTGGCGAAGAAGTAGAAAGTTCATCAAGTTCTGATGAAGAATCTGCTGCACAAATTATTCCGTCTACTTCTATGAAAGATATTGGATTATGGCCTAACAAAATTGACGACAATACAAGAGTATTTCTGGTACGTCAAGGTCCCTTTGCAATTCAAAATTTGGACGCCGACTTCAGCGAAGGAGTAAAACGTCCTAATAATACAATCAAAGCCAAAGGTAAAACAAGAAAACTGAGTCAGGACTGGTTTTTTCAAATTTTGCCTAATGGCGAAAAGCTCTTAAGATCGTGGATCGAAGAAAAGTATTTATTGTTTCTGCTGCAAACTGTTTGATAATCTTTGTCAAGCAGGTTTTAATACGGAAAATGGTTTTAACAAATGGTGGAAACTTAATCCCAAAATTAATCAACATGAGGTGAGTCCACTGCACATTCGATCATATTCCAAATGGAAGGAATTACAAATAAGACTTGGACGTGACGCAACTATTGACCAACTACAACAACAGAATATTGATAAAGAAATAAAAAAATGGAAGGAAATTCTAACAAGAATACTTGATATAATTAGATTCTTAGCAAAACAAAATTTGGCGTTTCGAGGACATCGTGAAAGTGTTCATCAGGAAAACATCGATTCAATGGAAAATAGAGGAAATTTTCTTGAGCTTGTTGACTTATTGGCTAAGTACGACCCAGTATTACGAGAACACGTAGTAAAAATTAAGATGGGTAATAAATATAGTATCTCTTATTTGTCACCGAAGATTCAGAACGAATTCATAGAGCTATTGGGAGGCGCAGTCAGAAAAACAATTATGGATCAAATAAAGCAGACTAAATACTTTTGTATTATATTTGACAGCACTCCTGACATTTCACACAAAGATCAAACCAGTCAAATGCTTAGATATGTAGTTATTGATGGTAGCGAAGTTAAAGTTGTAGAATCGTTTATTGACTTTGTAGAAACTAAAGGAAAAACTGCTGGTGAAATCACAGATATGATTTTAACGAAATTAGAAAATGACGGTTTAGATATAAAAAATTGCAGAGAACAGGCTTACGATAATGCTGCCGTCATGGCAGGAAAGCACAGCGGTGTTCAAACTCGTATTAAAGAAATAAATCCAAATGCAGAATTTGTAGCATGTACAAATCATTCTTTAAACCTGGCATGTTTACACGCAGCTTCTAAAGCTATCAATTCCATCACATTTATTGGAACTACCGAACAGTTGTTTTTGTTGTTTTCTTCTTCCACTCATAGATGGAATGTTTTGCTTTCTGTCACTGGTCAAGGTGTTAAACGCAGTGTAGAAACTCGCTGGAGCGCTAGAGCTGCCGCGGTAACTATAGTAAAAAACTTTTTTTTACATTTTAAGCGCTTTGGAAAAATTGACATCTGAAGAAGAAAATAGTAAAACGAGAAGAGATGCTGGAGTATTACTCAATTCTATGCAATCTTTTTCTTTTCTATGTTACCTTCATTTATGGGAACCCGTCCTTTTGAAAATTAATGACGCTCAAAAATACCTGCAAATAAAAGGGTTAAATGTCCACCAATGCCATATAAAACTAAATTCTTTGCAAACACATTTCATGGAACAAAGAGATACGCTAGTACAAAACGCTGTTATAGCAGCCAAAATAATTTGTGAAGAGTTGGAGATATCGACTGAGCGTCGAGTTAGAAGGAGAAAAAATATGAGTGGGGAAAATTCGCGAGACGTGGGGCTATCCTTAGAAGAAGAAGTACGAAGAGAAATGTTTTCATCTATGGACAGAATTATAAAGGAAATAAAAGAATGCTTCGATCAGTTGCATGGCCTTGTTAGAAAATATTCGTGTATAATACCGTGTAACCTACTAAATGAAGAATTTGAATGTCAAATAAATGACTTGATTGACATTGATAAAGAACAGTTCCATATTGAAAGAAAAAGGATCCAGGTTTTTATGGCTGTACCTACACTAAAAGAAGAGGCAAAACATTGGAAAAACGGGGAGAAGGGCCCTCTTGATCTGCTAAAATTTATTCAGCAGTATAGGTTGGAAAATTCTGTTCCCAACATTGTAATTTTGTTAAGAATTTTTTTAACAATTTCAATCAGTGTCGCTAGTTGCGAAAAAAGCTTCTCAAAATTGAAGTTGATAAAAAATTATCTTCGTTCTACAATGAGTCAATTAAGACTACAAAATCTTGCAATATTGTCAATAGAACAAGAAATTACAAATAATATAAATTTTGAGAGCATTATACACGATTTTTCTAGTATGAAAGCTAGAAGAGTAGATATTATATAAATATGTTTACGAGTGCATACAAATATGTCTAAAAAAATTTACTCTGTGTATTAATTAAAATTGATTAAATAACTTAATAATTTATTTATGTGTATTAATTTATAAAAACCACTATTTGATTGACTTATAATAGAAAGTGCGGCAAACTGGAGATGTTATATAAAAAATGCAACGTTTACACAGTAATTGTGAATAATTATGTTTAATGATCTTTCTACAATGAACAAATTTGTTGTTAGTAATAAATGTGTAAGTAACATCATTAGGAGGCTAATTTCCAATTATAGTAAAACGGTCTATGGTGTAGCTATTTATTGTGCACTTCTGCCACACGTAATAAATTATTCGAATTATGTAAATTTAATCTAAGCTTTAACCAACCCTTTTCTATTCTGTCAGTGATACCAATCCGAAATGAGTGTAAATATCACATCCCTATCTTAGCGTAAAAAAACGATATCGCTTGTTTTCCAAATCGATTGTTCTAAAACAAGTAAAAAACCTATTGTTTTCAAGAACGCTTAGTAGTATCATAACATTCCAGTTTTAAAGAAAATGCTCCGCATCATTTAATTTCAGACGTCATCTTGTTAATCCAGTGATAATTATATTTGAATTGGTATATTTGACCTGATTTCGTAATTACTCAGATTGCGCAGTGAGTGACGTGCATTGAATAGGATTTGTTTTATAATTAAAATTCATTATAAAGGTTAACTTTCAGTTAACAATCAACGTTCAGGTGATTATCGAAGCCCTTAGAAATCGAATACCATAAAATTGGTATTTCCTCATTCTTTTGAATGGTCACAATTCGATAGTTTCCCGATCTTGGTTCGTGTGTGAATCGCAAACAAACGGGTTTGCTCGAAACGTAAGTAGGACAAGAGTAATTTCAGTTAACACACGAACGGGATGCAAGAGTTACATCTCTCATAAATCAAGTACGAATCATTGTCCTCGCGGTAAAAGAATTGCATTTGAAAGTTCAATGGCGGGATTGGCATTTTATACCGTGTGTGTTCTACATTATTATGTAAGTCTTTTGTACGATTATTACTTTGTGGATTTCAAGAACCACACAACCAATGAATACTTCAGCTTAACAGGACGATTACAATTTCTAACGCTGTGGAACATGGTATGTTTACGCATTATTATGTAATTAACTTGTAGTTCTGCATTAATATAGGTATACATCATGCACATCAATCACGGTATCACGCTATTTACTAGAAAGGTTAGACAAGTCTTGCGAAACCTTTTTTTATATATTAATTTATATCTTGGAGAATCTCAAGCCCTGTAACAATTTTCTTCCATGTCTGGTCACATTTCACTCGTCTCGTTATATACGTGCCCTTTTATCCTCAAGCTTTTCACTTCCGTTCATTTTGTACTTTTATTTACCACGTCCAAACACGTTTTCGTGGCCTGTTTCTTCTTTTTGAATCACTAATGCATCCTTGTAAACTTTCTTTACTGAACGTTCACCACGTATTCCCTCTAGCTGACCTAACCATCGCAGCTTGTTTCTTTCGCTCTTCGCTTGATTTTCAGACTACAAGCATTCTTACCCATTCAATGCTAACCACCATGTTCTTCCTATTCTTACCACAAGTATTTATCAAAAATTTCATAATAACTGTATTTATTCGGTTCTTAACGGCTACTGTTAACATTTCCATAATCCTTTATCGATTAATGATCGATATTTCGATCAGACCTACCATTTCATACGTACCGAAACGTTTAGTGACTAAATGTTTAGCCAAATGCTTTGGTAATATTACGATAAACATAGTGGTTAAAATTTTAACCACAATAGCTTCTGCTTGGGTGATGACAAATAAGTGTGTGACGTTATTATCGGGGCAGCCACGTTGGTTCGTCAAATTTATGCTACGTTGGCTCGTGACCGTACGTAACACAAAGAAATGACCCGGCTCAATCGGAGAGTGGGGGTTGTAGAAAGCAGACCAACATATAAGATACGCGGCTGTAAGGAATTAGTAACAGTACCTGCAATAGAAAAATTAGAATAGTAAACCTGAAAAAAAACAAATTAGTCCCGCAAACCTGAAACAAAGAAAAAGCATAGCATACGGATCAAGTATAATTGTTCAGTACTTTGTAGAATAAAAAAAAACTGTTGGGATAATCTATATAATATAACAACGTTAAAAGCCATATAACAAATCTTTAGTACAAAGTGAGGTAATATTGGGGAGTAGCAGAAACGTTTCCTCACACACCAATTAGACATAAAGCAGACAAAATTTTAACAGAATATAAATAGGTAAACACAATTAATATGAGTAGTCCAGTAGTATTGATTTTTCTTTTTTTTATTTAAAATAGCATGCAAGTCTATGGTAAAAGGTATCAGAACGCCAAAGGTATGGCAAAGCAACGGACAGGTATTTAAAGTAAAAACAAGTAGGAAATAGTTCAACTTACATAAAGTCCTTCAGTAACGCTTCCTCGCAATTGAATGTGGGATTCCCGTTGTCCTGCACTAACGAAGCACTGCACCCTTGACTGTGAGGGTGTGGATGGAATTTCTCACACTTTACACTAATCACGCCTACGTATTTCACTGGTGTTAGCAGCAGACATTATCATGCTGGTGGAACTACGTAACATCGATAAATCTCTTGTTAATTCTATTTCCTGAGACAATAATTTTGAAAGATTTTGTAACACAAATTGTAAAGAAAAGTAGTAATAAAAATTTAGAGTCACGGGCTTTCAAGGCACGACGTAATGCATTAAACTAACAGTAACGTGAAGCGTTTTATTTGCTACCTATGGTAACAAAGGAAAAGCTAATGCTTTTGCATAACCAAATTCGCGCAAACAAAGATCTATTTTAGATTCGTTGGGGTTAGAAAATTCAGGAACTACAGTACCAACTGTCTTTACAAGTGAATGAGATACCTGTTCATAAGAAGCAACCTCTTTTTTTCTCTACTAAACCTGCTACAACTGTATCACCATTTTTAGAAACACTCAAGTTTTAAAACTGTGTTTGAATAAACCAAAGTATGCACTACTCTGATAAGAAAAAGGAGGCCACGAAAACTAGATCGCACACAGTTCAAATATAGCAAGACAAATCCACAAAAAAAACACAATTAGTAAAGCGACGGTATCACTAAGTCAATCTTCCGTAAAAACAACCACGTGCGGTCGGGTTTTCCAAGTTCTACGACTTTTAATTCTAACAGAAAAGCAACAAAAACAATTTGTCGTGCAACGCGTAATCCGAGGGGTAAACCGCTGACCAAAATTGTGTACACCAATGCCTACTAATGCCCAATTATTGGGCATTACTGTTGAATTTTTCATGTAATACCCACTAATGCCCACTAATTCCCTAGTAATGCCCATTAATGCCTAGTAATACTCACTAATTCTCTAGTAATGCCCTATAATGCCCTAGTAATGCGTAATGCCTCATACCGCTTATTATAATATATATCTAATCGAGTATCTAATATTATAACAATAGTATAATAATATTATATAGCATATTTATACTTACATGATAAAGTATGCATGCGCGCGTTTGTGTGATTATATAACGATGCAATTTATTAAACATTAAATAAGTATTAAATTAAAAAAGAACAAAACATAGACAATTACAAATACAACATTTCTTTATTATAAATGTTTTCATTAAAATTCCTGCATAAGTAGATAATAATTTATAAATAATATCAAATGATAGACATACTTATAAATTTTATAAATATATTTTATAAAAAAAAAAATAGAAAATGGAGAATAATAATTCTTAGATACAAAAAGAGATAAACCAAATAAATAATCTTTTTAAATGACAATAGAACAAAAATCTTTTTTTTACATAAAATAAAAAAATATCTTCAATGTAAATGTCTCAATCTCATTAAGTTTATAGATACTGAAAGTATATTATGACAGTAGTACTTATTTTTATAAACATTTTATACATAACGTAAAAAATTAATTTTGTAACTTACTTTTTAATGACATATATATTATTTATTGTTAATAAATCTGACTGCTTTAATGTAAAAGGTCCATTTCCTATTAATTCTATTGGACCATAAAAAATAAATTCCGTTTTAATAACTGCTATATCTTCATCACGTGGCCAAACATAAGAATTAAGTTCTGATTTAAGAAATTTTATTTTTACGTTGTGTTCATTACAATGTTCAATAACTCGACCAATATAATATTTATTATCGTAAAAAAACAGCGTAATATTTTTCTAATAATATTGCCGAAACTTTTGATTCATTTTCAAGAAAATATTTATCTTTATCTTCTAAATTAAGGTACTCTACTTTCTTATTTTTAGAACTGGAAAATTGAGATTTCTGTTTTTTTTTTTATTGAGTTATGCAACTTTTCTTTCTTTTCGTTGGTGTTTTGTTACCGGTGATAAATCTTCGTAATCTATCTGCACTGATTTTACCTTGACATTCGTCAAGAAGCCAACAGTATGAAGACTTTTTAATAATCATTGTTTTATTATCAATTTGAACTTTTATAAAAGTCGAATTTTCTGTTATTGATGTTTGTGGAAATCGTTTTGAAAAATCTTTTAATTCTAGACTTTTCAATCCTAAATCGTCAGAATTACAAGTTTGGTTGTTGTGTTACAGAAAAAGAGGCATTAGCCGTATTACATTGTTTGCAGCAGTGGCGGGTATTTGTGCTAGGTCGAGAATTAACTGTGATTACAGATCATAAATCTCTATCGTTTTTAATGTCCTGCAGACTATTAAATTCGCGTTTGACTAGGTGGGTGTTGTATTTTCAAGAATACGCTTTTAATGTTAAATATTGTGCTGGGAAGGAGAAACTTGAAAAATTTGAGAGTGTGCCGACAGAAATTTGTGCAGTAAAGAAGTCGGAACTATGTAAAGGGGTCCAGTTAGGTATGAAAAATATTGTTGAGGAGCAAGGGAAAGACGAATTCTGTTGTAGAATAATGTCTAAATTATTGAAGGAGGAAGTTCAGAAAAGGTGCGCGGATTGGTTTGTTGTGTATCAGGGAGTTTTATTTAGGCGAGGCTACGAAGGTTCGCCAGAGTTTAAAGTATGTGTACCTGCTTCCCAAATAAGTATATTGGTTTGGCAAGAACATGTAGATAATGGGCATTTTGGGGCGGAAAAGTGTTTCCAGATGCTGCGTCGTGATTATTATTTTCCGGGGATGAAACATTTCATTCGAAAAATTATTTCAAGCTGCGATTTGTGCCAGAAGGCGAAGAGTTCGCTTAATAAATTAAAATCTAAGGCTGAAAAACGTAAATTACGTCATCAAAGGATCCATAAAAATTGTGTTGATTTTAAGATTGGTGATAAAGTACTGGTTCGTACTCATCCCCAGTCTTCTGCGGAAGACAAAGAGATTAAGAAATTCTTTTTGCTTTATTCCGGGCCTGCTACGATTGTGGCTAAGCGCGGGCCAAATTCTTATGAAGTACGGGACGACACTAGGGGTCTCTTGTTGGGTATACAGAATGTTAGGAATTTAAAACCGTATGTTGTACCGTATCAAAATTTAACACTGTAATTATTAAGTATAAGTTCAATTTAATTACAAAAATATGTTTAGCAATTAAGTTTAACTTATAGGGGGGTGATGTACTAGGCCGCCCCTATAATAAGAGGGAGAAGCAGCCGTAAGGGTGAAGATTCCGATAGGTAGCGCGGAGTCGAGGAAGCGTGCGAAAGAGTACGGCACGTTTATCCTACCGCGTATCGAGTGTTGTAGAACTTGGTTAATTTGTGAACTTTGCGTGAAATTAAATCGTAAAGTGATCCGTAAGAGAGGATGCTAATGTTAATGATCCGTTGGATTGTACTTACAGATAAGTAGTAGCGTAGTATTATTTCTTTGTTTGTTTTCTATGCAGTAATATTGGTTACAAGTCATTAAACTACATAAATCCATCTACGAGTTATTATTAAATATTCACAGGTTGTAACAGGTAAAACGAAAAGGATCACGACAATACAGCATGCGAGGGGTGCCGCTAGCCAGGGCAGACATCAAGGCCACCCACTCGTGTCCACGCCTCCGGGAAGGTCTGACCTTTCTGTAGGAGCGTAGTGCACATTACTATTGGTAATTTCTCTTAGATGACTGATAACAGATGAAGAACACATTTTTGCCCCTGCGAGATAATTCATTTTATCTTCTCCTTTTAAATCCAAAGATGTCAGAAGATGTTTATCTTTCGAAACATTTTTCACTAAATAATGGAGACGGTCTGCAGTAGCAAAATAATCTCCTATTGGGAGAATTATCCCTTCTTTTAAAAATCTTGCCCGCATTTTAGTTATAATATGTGTTGTATCTTGTATGTAACATTCCTTCTACTTTATTTATGTTTATTTGAAACCAAGGCCACGTTGAATTCCGAGGAAATATTTCATTGCTTGTAATTGGTAAAGAATTATTAAGTCGCATTGCTTTTAACAAACGAGTATCACCATCAGACGAAAAACCCGCAATAGTAATTCCAAATTTTTTTGCCTCTTCCTTCATAAAATTCCACCGTACAAGAACATTTTTTGTATCAAATTTATTATCCGTACTAAATAGAGATAAACAATATGCAGGAATATTATAAGAGAGGTTGAACCATTATTACATATGCATATGTAGCTTTATTACCAACTTTAAAAAATTTTGCATAGCTTCTGCAGATGTAGCAATGAATTTATCTTGTTCAGGTAAACCATTTTTAGAGGCAAAGCAAATCCAAGAACTTTATTTGACCTCGAGTCATATTCAATTTTTCCGTAATGCATGTAGCATCTTCGGCTATCCAAATAATTTTTGGAACATTTCTTTCATTCAAATATTTTACTAAACCGATAAAATCAATTTCACCTTCTTCAGTACGTTGACGATTAATAAATGAATATCTATTTAGAGTAGTTATTGAAGGTAATACGTTTGGTAAATTTGCGTGCAGTGTCTCGTATAATAATCTTCCTCCTGTGTAATAAAGATAAATTCCAAATTTCTTCGTAGCATCATCATAAGAATTTTTGTTTGTTGAATGCTTCGAGTTTATTAATGATATATCTAAAAGTTTCTTTAAAAAACTACATAGAACTGATCCGTTATCTTCTGTATCAGAATTTATCTCTGATTTTTTATTTTAGGTAAAAGTTTTCAGTTAGTTTAACATTATCATTTAAAATTTTTGCAACTTTTCAGCTAAAATAAAATAATCCGTTATTAAAGTTTGATTAAGACTTAATTTTTCTCGAGCTCTCTTTAATCTTTCAGATCTTTGATATTTTAAACTTTGAAATTTAGATATCCCTTTATATTGAATATCTGTCTTAACATTAGAACATGAAGGAATATTTCTAATATCTTCAAAATTTCTTCTGTTTGATTATTCGAATCAACATCAAGATGAACTGAAATAGAATCAAAAGCATCACGAGCTGGAATAGAATTAGAAGTAATATCATTGAGATCAATAACTGGAATCATGGAATCAAAAATAGTATCATTGGTTTCACACTTTTCGTGGATATTTTGCGAATTAATTATATTTTCTGTATCCGAGACTATATCTATTATATTTACTGTATTATCTGTAACGACATTCATTTTTATAATATCTTTACTTTGACTAGTCTTATCTACACTTTCAGTATCTGTAAACTCGTTATTTTGACATAACGTAGCGTTTGGAGATTTTGATATATTTGATACATAATGAGTAATAAGATTGTTTTTATTTGTTTTAGTAGTTAATGAATCTATATTCTGAATATGTTTTTTTAAATAAATGCGTTTGAAAATTAGAATAAATCCAACGTTTTGAATTCGAGTAACTTTTCGAATATTTGGATATAGTGTAATTCGATCCACAAAAACATGTTATAACGCATTTCAATTGATCCTTATCCATACTTGTTTTTATAATTATTTTATCAACTAATTCTCGTAAAGTCTCCCATCCAGCTCTGTTTACCTTGCCTTGCGTCCAAGAAATAATTGTTCTTCTTATTGTTGCATTTTCTTTCAAGAATATAGTTTCCAATTTTTCAGATGATAAATTATCTTCCATTACTTCGTTACTTACTGAAAATGATTCAGAAGAAGTGCTTGCTTCAATTGAATTTGATTCAATTGATATCTGTCTTCTTTTTCTTGTTCCTTCAATAGATTTTTTCTTACTATCACATATCTTTTTTAAAGTATCTTTCTTTAACAATTTTTCCTTATAATATCCGGATAATGAGGTTATTATATTTTTATGCCCGGGCACTATCTGAAACAATGAAGGATTTTTCCAGTACAGGCCATAATACTTTGGCAAATTCTCTTTGTCTATGATTTTATGTAGCTCATTTCTTGCAAATGATATAATTTCATCAATGTCAGAATTATTTATATTAGATATAATGATCTCATTTTCGAAACCATTAATTATTAATAAATTCTTTAAAGTTTCAGGAATTTTTATGTTTAAGGATGTTTCGGCTTCAGTAAATAAATCTGAATTCATAGGTTCTTTTTCAAATACTTCCTCCTCGACTTCCTCAGTATCTGTCATCTATAAAATATATATTTTTAAAATCAAAATAAGTAAATAAGTTTAAAAATTAAAACTTGGAAAATTATGATATTAATCAAACACTTTTGTTTTAAACTGACAGTATTAAACTGACATTTTTTCAAAAAACATGTTTTGAAAAATCCAGAATAAATCTATATCTATATAATTAACGATTTTTTTTATTAATTTCAGAAATAATAAGTTTAGGGTTAATCAGGATAATTTATGTACACCTACATATGCTTACTAGAGCTTTCGATTGACCGCGTGTTTCAATATTCCCATGTATCTCGCCGTGTACACGGATTTAAAAAACCTGTGTAACACGGTGTCACATACACGGGTACATGTATGACGTATCACATACACAGATACACGTGTATATTACATAAGTACACGTGAATAAAGATTTTTTAAATCCGTGTACATGGGTTACGTGTACACGTGAATATATGTATACATAAATTACTCTGATTAACCAAGCTCTAAATTTATTATTTCTAATCGAAAGCTCTAATGCTTACATATAACACACATTTTATCTTAACAGTAAAAATATTTACCTTAAGACTGCGATTTGCTAATTGCAATAATAGTACTGTAAGATATCTTGGAGATATTATAATGATATCTCTGGGATCTTCAGGTTTCGGCTCGGGTTTCGGTCAGAAAAGACCTCGGAAAAGACCGTTACGTACGAGGTTACGTATATTGCTAGATAAGGACTCTTTTTATCATGCCAGGATACCGCACGACGAAATAAACTTTGCAATACTCAACTCAACTATATTTAACAAACAAAACTAAATTGCGTATAATAATAATCGGAATCTTGTAGTATGCTCTCATTGTCAGACAAAACGTGACTTGCTCGTATGGTCGTTTCCTATGTACGAACAGACGAACAACGACCACCGCTCTTCATCTTCGGCGCGCGCGCGGCGTAGGAATACGCGGTCGGCGAGAGCCGATTCCTACGCCGCGCGCCGCGCTCTTATTGGCATACTTCTCAATTTACTTCTCATCCGGGAATCACTCCCTAATTTCCTACACTACTTTATAAAAAAATGTGTTTTTAATATATTCAATTTTAACAATCAAATAAATTGACTCGTTTCACGTTTGACAAATTGTGAATCTAGAAAAAAAATTTATAAATTTTCAAGTAATGCCTAGTATTGCCCACCAATGCCCAGTAATTCCTATACTAATTCCTACTAATTCCCACTAATTCCTACTATTTTTCAAATAATGCCCACTAATGCCCAAAATCTGTACACCGCAATTCCCTCAGCAGTTTACCCCTCGGCGTAATCACTAAGTCAATGTTCCGTAAACCTTTTATTTTACAAGAAAAAAAACTAAAGACACAATCAGCAAAGCAACGCGTATCACTCAAAGTACTTAATCTACCGGAACCAAGAACAAAAACCGACTACGCATCTGTTCATAACAACTCTTTGTTATTACCACCGCACTTCTTGTCAATTCAACACGTTACATACAAAAGCATACCTCATTCAAAGGTAATCAGAACTACACTTCTTATCTGTTTATATTTAGACTCGTATATCCACATAAGGAACAACATTTATATGAATAGCAATTTATCATTAATTCCAAGCGGTTTGTAATTTTCACTAAGTTGGAAAACAATTTACGAATAATTCTATTCAAAATTCATTCATTGCAATGTATTTATTAATGAAAACCAATCTTCAATTAAACCATCTTTTAAAAGTAATACCCGCGAGTTAAATTGCATACAATATAGAACTAGTAGTTGCAGAAATGTAATTACGAATTGGGAAAAAGGCGTAACAAGGTTAAGCTGTAAAAATGCCCGTTACAAGTGGTTAAAATATTAACCACCATTCAATCAGAATATATGTCATAATCAGCAGCTTTGCTGCATGTGTAGATTATATTGTTTGTTTCAAATAATAGTTGTTCCACATTTTTATTACATAACGGTGTGTACTAATAGGAAATGAATTAATGCTTGTGTTTTTCATCATATTAAATTAGTAAATATTTAGACAAAGCAAAAACAATCGTAAACAGAGTAGTTAATTACGAGGGACATTATTTATGTATTGAGAATTGGCAATACTGGTATTGCCAGGTGAAATCTGAAATTGCCATCGTAAAGTTTGACATTTTTGAGGTTATAGGTACTCAGAACGTTTTGACGTGCGAGCACTGTTTGTGTTTTTTGCAGTGTTTAAAATTTCATCTCAGCCCAAATATGGAATTAACTCGCGACAATTTACGAGCTATGATTTATCATGACTTTCGACGTGGTCTAACATAAAAACAATGCATCAATCAACTGAATTCAACTTTTGGCGATTAAGCGCCATCCACAGCCCCTCTGTATCGTTGGTACACTGAATTCAAACGTGGACTTAGTTTGCTCACGAACAAAGTTAAAGAAGGTCGTCCAAAATAATCGTTGTGGCAAAAAAATATCAATGCTGTGCGAAAACCAATTGAAGAAGATCCTCATGTAACATGTTATAGCGGGCTTATTACTAACGGGTTTCACTAACTTAAAACAAGTAGTAATAAAAGTTTTTTTACTCACTGTTCACAAGTCCAATTAACAGTATATGCCTTATTTATAAATGTTTTCAGTCCAATTAACAATGAAGCACTAGCACACTAATGCTATTTACAAACACTAATATCTTCTTAAACTAGTTCCTTAACCATATGTCTATTAACAACTCTAACACAACTATTTATTTATTACACTTTTGTCTATTTATGTATTCTACAAGCTGCGTGTACATTAGACACGTTCTCATAATATAATAATTATGTTTACTATAGACTTTTAGAACGTAACGAACAACTAACTATATACGAGATGATTTATATACGACATTCTGATACAGATTAACTCCTACATTAATCACCGATCTTATATATATTCTGAATTAAATAGGTGACTCGCATTCTACTGTTTGCTAGAACGTTCTGGAGTTCTGTAGGATATACCATCGGTCATGCAGCTGTGTGTTTGACGGGTTGCCTAACAGTAGTTTGTAACACTGCCCCCTCTTTAAAACCGTTACGTCCCGTAACTGTAAAAACACTTTGACGCCAATTCGATGACTGATGACGGTATCAGCAGCTATCTCCTCTGCTGCATCCACCACGTCGTTGGAAATAACAGTCAACACTCTTTTCTTGGTCTTGGTAGGCGACTGGTTGATAACAACAAACAAGGACCTGGACGTTGGTTCCCTGGAAAACTACTTCTAGCATATTTCGGACTATTCTCCAATCTAAGTGATCCAGTCCACAGCCTAGCTTGGGCACCGCTAGTCTCGTTACTCCATTTTCCATCATCTGAGCCTTAAGATTTAGCAAAGCCTCCCATAGGTGTCCATAACTAGGTCTCGGCCATGAAGAATTTTTGGTGACCAGATAGTAAACATAACGATTTTTATCCTGAAGAACCCAAGCTTTTCCTACAGTTGGTTGCTGTTGTACTAATTCATCCACACATCCAAACTTTTTCTTGAAAACAACAGCTATTCCCCTTGACATTGCCAAATCTTGAGCTACGCAATGTGCAAGGGAATACTCTTCTGGTGCTCTAAACATATCTTGTTGTTTTTCAACAACAACGCCAAATCTCGCCTTAGCGGAACCACCATACGCTGCCATAAAACTCTCAAAATCTGCATTTGGCTCATGATTAATAACTTGTCGAACACCATTCTTATTATTCGAGCCTTCCTGGTTGTTGCCAACGTAGGATGTTAAACGGTAAAAGTGTACCACTTTCGGTTTACCACGGGGAGATCTTCTGATACGGTACACTATATCATTAATCCTTTTAATCACTTTGTAGGAGCCTTCCCATTGTCTTTGTAATTTTGGCGACAACCCACGTTTTCTTTGTGAATTATAAAACCACACCAAATCTCCAGGTTTATAACCACCTTCTTGTGCTCTCGTGTCATATTGTGATTTCATTCGATCGCTTGCTGCCTGGATATTCTTTCGGACATTTTCATGAATGCTATTTGATCTTTCACGAAGCTTACTAACGTAATCTTCACCTGCGATCTCTTCTCCAGGTTTAAATCCAAACTGAAGATCACATGGTAGTCGCAATTCACGTCCTAGCATTACGCAAGCGGGCGAGTATCCTGTGCTGCCATGTACCGTTGATTGGTACGCCAGTAGGAACAAATGTAAATATTGGTCCCAGTCTTGTTGATGTTTAGAGACAACTTTGGCCAGGTACTTTCCTAACGTCCACTTCATTCTTTCAACCATTCAATCCGATTGGGGATGAAATGGCGTGGTCCTAGTTTTCCTGATTCCAAGATACTTGCAGACGTTTTGAAACAACGCTGATTCGAAGTTCCGACCTTGATCGGAGTGTAATTCCAACGGAACTCCAAAGCGACAAAACAATTCCCTCACTAGTACATCTGCAACCGTCTCGGCTTCTTGGTTAGGTATAGCATACGTCTCCGGTAAAATAATCCATTGCAACCAAGATGTATATATTTCCTTTCTATGATTCAGGAAACGGACCATCTACATCAATGGCTACCCTCTCAAAAAGGATTCTCCACGTTATACTGTCTCATTGGGGCTTTCCTTTTGTGACCATGCCATTTGCAGAGGCACACAACTCACATTTCCGGCACCACTCCTTCACATCTTCTTTGCAGTTCACGCAATAGAATTTTCTCTCACTCTTTCGAGAGTTCTTTTCACGCCAAAGTGCCCTCCGGAAATACCATCGTGCAAGTGTTGCAACACTTCCGGAACTCTGCTTCTCGGCACTATCACTTGAAGTCTCTCAGTGCCATCTTCACATTCCAGGCGTCGTTTCAAGATTCTATTTTCAATCACCAAGGAGTCCCACTGTGCCCAGTATGCCTTCAGGCTCCTACTTGAAATACTAATTTCTTTCCAAGCTGGTCGTTGTCCTCTACTTTTTCACTCAATAATACGTCCCAATTTGGCGTCATTCTCCTAATCTTCTCGTATCCTTTCGGGTTGACAAGTATCAGCGGTCACCGTCATTCTATGGATGACACTTATTTTCTCTTCCATCTTGGAGCAATGATTGCAATCTACCAGACAAGATTTCCTTGATAGAGCGTCTGCATTCCGATGGCTAGTTCCTACACGATGTTCGGCATCAAAGTCATATTCCTGCAGCCGCTCTATCCACCTTGCAACTTGCCCTTCAGGATTTCGAAACTGCAGCAACCATTTTAGTGCAGCATGGTCTGTTCTCAACAGGAATTTACGGCCGTATAAATATTTATAAAAGTGCTCTACGGATTTGACGACGGCCAACAGCTCTCTTCTTGTCACACAATAGTTCCTTTCTGGCCGCGACAAGACCTTATTGAAATACCCAATAACTTTTTCTTGTTCGTCCTGCACTTGAGAAAGAGTGCTTCCTATAGCTGTGTTACTGGCATCGGTATCCAACACAAATTTCCCCTCTATCCGTGGATAACTCAAAATTGGTGGTGTAACTAGTAGCCGTTTCAGTTGTTCAAATGCACTGTGGCAGTCGTCATTCTAATCATAGTCTTGTCCATCTTCGGTTAATTTCGTTAACGGTTTGGCAATGTTCGCAAACCAAAGTATAAAACGTCGATAATATGTGCACAATCCTAGAAAACTGCGTAGTTGGTGTATATCTGCTGGTGTAGGCCACTCTTGTACCGTTTTTATTTTGTCAGGGTCAGCTCTTATTCCGGTCTTCGAAACGATATGTCCTAGGTATTTCACCTCTTTTCCAAATAGGTGACACCTCTTGGAGCTCAATGTAAGGTTTGCCCCGCGTAATCTTTGAAATATCTCCTCTAGGTTCTTAAGATGTTTTTCAAAAGACCGGCCTAACACTATCACATCGTCTAGGTACACCAGACATGTTTTCCACGACAGCCCACGCAGTATCGACTCCATCAATCGTTCAAAAGTAGCAGGGGCATTGCATAATCCAAATGGCATGACCTTGAATTGTCATAGTCCAGTTCCAATTGTAAACGCAGTTTTTTCTTTATTGTTTGGCTTCAAGCCTACCTGCCAGTATCCGCTTTTCAAGTCCAAGGTCGAAAACCACTTAGATCCGGATAGAGTATCCAAGGTGTCATCAATTCTGGGCAAAGGATAGCTGTCTTTCTTTGTCACATTGTTAAGCCGCCGGTAGTCTACACAAAACCTTGTCGACCCGTCCTTTTTCTTGACAAGCACTACCGGGAATGCCCATGGACTATTCGAGGGTTCAATCACTCCCTGTTCTTCCATATCGGTGATAATTTGCTCGGCTTCCTTACGTTTTGCCAAAGGAAGCCGCCTGTGGTGTTGTCTTATCGGTTGCGAATCTCCAGTATTGGTCTTGTATTGCACAACATTTGTCCTTCCTTTCTCACTATCATCCAGTGCAAACACACCTCGATATCGTCCGACCAGTTCTTTTACCTTGCCTAGTTGATCGTCGTTTAATCCTTGACACGAAGGTATTAACATATCCAGCAATCTCTGTGAGCAACCGTTGGCTGGTTTATCTTTCGTGTCGTCCACACAACGTTCAATATGGCATACTGGAATGCAACTTCCCACAATTGTGTCCTTCTTCAGGGTCACCGTTTGCGGATTAATGTACAGCACTCTTACTGGTACCATATTTCGAAACTTTACCAGCGTTCTTCCAATCAGTAATCCGTCCTGACCCATTCCCGATTCAGTTGCTTCCATCATGCATATTTGTCCTTCCCGGAGCGTACCATCCGTCCCATTGCTATCATTTCCGCCTTCTGGGGTATTTTCATATCACAAATCATTCGGACTTGCATCGTCTGATTACTCGTCCCTTGAAATAGAATCTCATCATCATCTATCCGAAGCACATTTTCTTTCATGTTCACATGAAACCCACATTCTCTCATGAGATCCATTCCCAAAATCACTTCTTCTATAATTTCAGCTACCAACACCCGATGATTAATTAGTTTGTCCCCAATTGCTAATGTTACGGCAGTCTCTCCATGAGTACAAATTTTCTCACCATTTGCCGTTCGAAGACACACTTATGCTGGTAGCACTTTTCCACGACCAACCAAATCTGGTCTCACAATGGTCCTAGTTGTTCCTGTATCCACGAATAATCGGACAACCCTACCCTTAATTCCACCATCGATGTAAATGCTGTCCAGACTTCCCATCAATGATGCAGCACGGATGATAATCTCCGTGGCACTACGTTGTGCTGTCGACGTTAACCTCCTTACGTCGACTTGTTCTAATTTTCCTGCTGCTCAACCGGTTGTTTTTTTGGTTGAGTACAGCGTCTCTGTATATGACCAACTTCACTGCAGTTTCAGCATCGCAGACTCCATCCCCGCGCTCGTTGTCTTTCAATCTTTTCTGTCTTTTGCTTCTCAAACACACGGTTGATTATTTCTTCTATGCTGTTTTGCGATTGTCCAGGTTCTTCTAAGGCAGACCGAACTTTGTGACTCATGTTGTGTGATGTCTGCTTAGCTGCTTCAAATTCAAGCGCATGAGCTAGTGCATCATCTAACATTTTTGGCCGTGCTAATTTTAGCGCTTGCTGTATTTCGCCATCTTTAACGCCATCCACAAATGTTTGAACAGCCAGTTGTTTGAGGAAGCTATCTGGTGCCCTTGGGTATGCCAATCTAACTAATCTGGCAATGTCAGCTTCGAATTCTTGCAGGCTTTCATTTGTCTTTTGCGAGCGGTTCTTAACTTGTGCATGGTAGACCTGTTGAAGATGAACGTCTCCATATTTCATCTCAAGCTTCGACGTTAAGAAGCCGTAATTATTCTGCTGGTGATCGGGAATCGTTTGCAAGATGTTAAGAGTTTCCCCCCGTAGGGCCACTATTAGAGGGATAGCCTTCTCTTTGTTGCACCAACCGTTGGCTATTGCAGCAGCTTCAAATTGTTTCAAATATGTGGGCCAAGGTGTTTTACCATCGAATGTGGGTGGTTTCACTTTAAATTTTGACGGTAATGACTCACCTCCTTCCATGCTTCTTATTTCTGGAATGTTCTGATCTACAACTTGGTTTGCAGCCTCATCACATCTTGTTTCATTTTTACCAATTTACTGTCCAACTTTTGCTCCACTGTTTTACCTGTTCAGTGGCATCTTCTTTCAATGCAACGGAGCTTTCCATTAATCTTTGTTCTAACGAGGCTTTTCATTCAACTCTTCCATTTTCACCGCGTTTTCACTAAACCGTTCTTCCATTTTCTCAGCATTTTCACTAAGTGTCACTTCCATACCGTATTTAAACTCTTTAAGGGTCGATTCCAGTTAAACTGACCTCCCTAAGTTTTCACTGAGTGTCACTTCCAGTTTAGCCGACTTCTCCTCCATTTTCTCGACATTTTCATTAAGCTTTTCATCTATTTTCGCAGTATTTTCGCTTAACTTCTCTTGCATTTTCGCAGTATTTTCGCTTAACTTTTCTTCCATACCGGATTTAAAATCCTTAAGGAAATTCATTAAAGTTTCTACGTTCATCTTACTTTGGCTTCTTGTTACAGGCATATACAAACTACTTAAATGTCTTTAGACTTGTGTGTTTTTCCTTTTAAATTAATCACTATATACTCCACACAGGCCTGACACCAGTGTAGTGGGCTACTACTACTACGTTTCACTAATCTAAAACAAGCAATAACAAGAGTCTTTGTTACTCACTGTTCACAAGTCTAATTAATACTATATGCCTTATTTATAGATGTTTTCAGTCCAATTAACAATGAAGCACTATTACACTAATGAATTTACAAAGCACTAATATCTTTTTAAACTAAATTCTTAACCATAGGTCCATTAACAACACTAATACAACTATTTATTTATTACACTTTTGTCTATTTATGTATTCTACAAGCTGCATGTACAATAGACACGTTCACATAATATAACATTTATGTATACTCTTGGACTTCCAAAAGCTCAACTATTTAACTTTACACGATACAATTTATATTCGACATTCTGATATAGACTAACTCTGTACTTCATCATCGGTCTTATTTATACCGTGAATTAAAAAGGATGACTCATCCTCCAGTAATTGTCAGAAGCTTTTCGGTCCATGTAGAATATGCAATGCTTGCAGCGTTTGTGTGTTTGGCGGGTTGCCTAATAGTAGCTCGCAACAATATCATTGATACTAAAGGTTGTATATAACACTCTTTTACTAGAAATTCTAGCAAAATGGGGAAGTTTTCAGCTTCCAAAATTTGTATTTAGATAAGCAGAAATACTAGAATATATAGATCGCAAACATTTCTACACCTAGTTAGGTACCGTCAGTTGGGGTTACTTGGGACAATTTTAACACATTTTTGTATATATTTTCATAATCCTTCAAATATTTATATACTTTTTTAAAATTATGAATGAAGCAATTGCTGGTCTATTGAATTAACCAACTATATATACGTCCTTATTTTTTTTTGTTTTTGTATATCCCAAATTACCTTTAATTTGGGGTTACATGGAACATAGGACTTAGGACAGTTCTAGAACAAATATTAACTATTGCAAACACACATATATATATATATATATATATATATATATATTGCTGTGTAGCCTATTTTTTAATCGAGCCTCACGAATTGGGCGTCAAAATTACTGTGTAACCTTGTAAGAATCGCTTCAGCTCCTGAATTGGGCGTCAAAATTATGCCGTGGAACTTGGGTAATATGCTTACTAACCATAAATTATTTCCGAAATTTTATAAAATTTTCAGATTTGACAATAAACAAATTTTCCAAAATTAACTAATTCAAAAAAAATTGTCCTTACCCGTTTTCCTTTCTTTCTCGGTTGAACGGCCTTCTTCAACTGCTTCCGGCTAGCTCATTCGGATCTCCTCTTGGGTATCTAGATTCACTCGCATATTCTCAATCATACACACACACTAGCAATAAAACCTCAAATACAACCAACATACAAGCTTTTATTTATAACTATTTACAAATGAAATGCAATATAGTCCATATTCCATTGATCACATTACACTTCAGAAAACCTTATTTTATAATGTCCAGTATTTTATTTTAAAATCATTAAACACATAAATTGTACCCGGAGTAAATGGTCCTTGAATAATACCTTCTCTAAAATTCTTTCTTTATAATTTATTTATTCATTTTACTCTAATTAAACTCTGGGGTAGGGTGAGCTCAGAATAACCCAGCTAATTATGCATTTGCATACTTTTAAAACAAATAACAAAACAAAGCCATGTACTCTTCACAAAAATTTCCCGTTCTGATGGAACGTTTAAAAGCTTTTCTGCAGGTCGTTTCTAGCTGTTACTAGAAAAACTCCATCCAAATTGAACTGCAAACGCGGCCTCCCCGGTGTAACCAATTCCAAATTCCATTTAAAATTATTTCTTGATTAATTAGATGCTTCAAACCACGTTACTTAATGTCCCGTCACGAGTTGATTATAATTATAGATGATATCTCTATTAAAATGTAATTTCGGCACACTTAACCGCGTATTTAATTAAGAGACTATCACCTTGTAATATAATTTAACTGATTTAGTAATACTTACAACTCGTGATACATAGATACGTTGTTTGGAGCGATCGAAAACGTAAGGGCCCTCACCACGTTCTCTAAAAGCATTTATACCTTCGAATGTAACCTCTCCATACCTGCTTAACGCGAAATCCCCTGTTAAGACCACACATTCTCGCAATTTTGCATTCAACTCCATTTTCGAATCCGCGAATTTCAATACCTCGTTATACAATTTCAAGAATATCACGGTCCACTATCCTCGTGCTTGTTTCAAACCAAACTAACATAACGACCAATCGTAGACCTCGTGACGCTTCACAAATCCCTCCTATCCTATTAGTGTTTCTTACTTATGCGTTTTCTCTGTCCCTTTCTACCCTGGTCTGAGTGGTACAAAATAGATATTCTTGACTATCTGCTGTCTAAACACACGTGGCCTGGCGACGTGACTTTAAATAACCCCTGTTTAGTATTTCATGCTAAAACATTCAACCGTTTCCAATATACGTAGAATCTGCATGTTTATCTACTCAAATTTATTAGAACTTGACATTTAAAAGTTTGCAGGTGTTCGATCGTAACGAACGTTTTAAATACAATTCTCCGAGCTTCGTTTCATGGTATTTTCACCCTCTTGATCTATCCGTTTGTTAGCAACGCGTTTCCTTGGGTTTTTACAGGCTTTTATGCTTATTATATATCAATAATTGTTCAATTAACTCCAATTAAATTAATAAATGCATGGCATTGACTTCTAACATTTAATTCTTTGCAAAGCTATTAAATTTTTAATTATTATTTGTACAATTTGATTAATACCCGTTACTTAAAAATTGACTTAATTAATATAAATTTCGCACGTAATTTCTGTTTGTTCCTTTATACAGGGTGTTTTGAAATTATTTCGTTTATCTTTATTTTTAACCCTTTAAAACCATATATATATATATATATATATATATAAAAACAGTACATTAGAAACCTTGTAATTAATAGAAACGTTACCAAAAGAAAAAACAGTGTTCATACGTTATGCTGGCACCTTGGAGGCAAATTCATGGAGACCTCTGCTAATTTCAGGTGCTTGTAATACTGCAACAACATCTTAAAAGCAAATATTCGTGATATCTTTTATATCAAGGTAGACAAAAACTTGCTTAGATCCTTTATAGCATGTAAAATCAATAGTTATTGTGGTTTTTGATATTGTAATAATTTTTGCAACAAATTTCTTTGTTGCTTCTTTTTTTGTTCCACTATTATAAAAAAATTTTGTAATCACAAAGTCTGACACTTTAAGAAGTTTATCATCCACAGGCAGTACAACACTTGTCTACTCCTTGGTACACCTATCTGTAAGGGAGTAAAAATATATCTAATACCTCGGGACTGCTGCACTGGCTGCAAACTCCGTCTCCCTAAGTATGTCAGAATCTAAACAAAACACTACTTTTGCTTACAAAAAAACATAGCCTAAGCTATAATAATTTAAGAGCATAAAACGTCTAATAACTTTTTCAGGGGTGGGATGACCTGTATAGCTTAACACAGTAGTGTACCATTTAATGCACTAAGTCACAAACACACCAGTTCAATAAATAAACAATTGGAAGGCAAAGTATTTCTAATGTTTTCGTAATATATGTACAAGAAAAGATATGTACAAACAAGCATGATTCGCCATAATTCCTTAAGAAAAGATTCAAGCAGCAAAACTATATACAAACCGACTAAAACTTTCATAAGTCAAAATTTTATATACAATTAATGAAAAAAATTAAATTACGTTAAATCATTTACAATTAAATTAAATGCGCCGATAAGTGTCTGAGCTCATAACCTCATCAGTGTTACACTGTTTGTTAATACAAAATATGTGTACCAAGCACTTTATGCAAAGTTGCTATATTTTCAAAGTGAAATTAAATTTAGGTAACGGTCATTATAGTTCAAATTTAATTTCAAGTAAATGTGGACTGATACCGGTATTAAAATTATCTAGCAGGCATCAGGTAACTTACTAACAATTTTAAAATAGAATTAATTTAGAACGTCCAGGAATGTTTACAACATCATGGGGTAAGTTACGAATAAAGATTATTGTATTTTACACTTTGTTTAAATAAATTTTGTTCCAAACCCGATCAGATAAGAAAGTCATAATTACCTAGTTACATGATTTGTAGGAAAACAATGTCATCTGCCTGCAAACAGCCAAACCTAACCGCCAGCTGCGTCCTTGACTCGACTTGACCCTTGCGATGAACATGGAATTGTACAGTATCAGCCACCTTTGCTCTCCAAACTCGCACTTGTGGATTCGTCACCTCTTATTTGTTTAAATTCGAATGGTACAGCTTCATATGAAATTCCGTTTACTCAAATCCAAATTTATGCCAACGCCATTAGATAACTGGGAAACCTCTTTCGTTCAAGACGGTACCTTAGTCATGTAATTTTTAAAATAACTATAGTTATTTGTTTCAGCCGTAACTGACAGCTAAAATTTGTAATACTTCATTAGCAAAATTTTATTTAAAAGAAATCTCACCTACCACTAGCCTGCTGTAAGTTTCGTTAAGTAAAACTTTTTAAATCGAACTCGCTTCTTTGCAAGAATTCTTACTAAGAAACCGATTTCTCGAATCACCATCATGCTTGCAAGTTCAACTCAACAAGAACCAGAAAACCGCGACGACCTCGAGTATTGCCGTCGGATCTCGAATCCCTACTCCGTTCTAACTTGTTCTACCCGCACTAGAACTATATACTACCATAGATGTATACGCTCCGTAATTAGGATTGCCTATCTATAATGATATTAGCAGGATTTTACACTGCTACACACTTTCATTGTCTTCTACATCTGCTGTATCTTCAACTTCCTCGGAGATATCCTCTTCTAGCTCATTTTCGTTATTTTCCTGATGATAGTCATCACACGAACTTTCCACCACTGGTTTATTTTTCTTCATTTGGGAACTTTCAGCGTCTGATACTAGATATACCATGGAAATAGATTGGCCTGATTGTATGTTTAATTTTATCCTCTTTCGGCGGTTCTGCTCAGGTGGATTTCTAGGGCCAATTTGACTAGAAGTAAAGTCGGTAAAACGTGATTTTCATTGAGTTGTTTAAATGTTCATTATCTGAATCTACATTATCAGGAAGATGTTTTAGAACTGCGTTTCTATTTAATGGAACTGATCCGGATGCATGAAATCCAGATTGAATATTGTCAGCTTGCTTATTTTCCATTGGCATCAACGTTTGTTTCAACAACTATGGGAATATTGTCTTTGGAATACAATCACGGTGCTTTAGCTTCCAGGTAACAAGTTGTTTGCGCCATGCTGCTTTAAAGGGCCTAAAATAAGCAATGTCTAATGGCGGGCATAAATGGGTTGAATTAGGAGGAAGGAAGATAAATTCTATATTATATTTCTGACACTCCTAAATGATTTTTGGTGACAAATGTGCAGCAAGGTTATCACCAATAATGACTTTTTCCCGATACATTTCTTAAAATATGGTAAAGTGATTTGAAGAAACCAGTCTTCAAATATCAAATTGTCGAATCAACCAGACTTGGATCGGTTGTACACTGTTCCGTTTGGTCCCCCCTCAATCCATTCAGTATATAAATGTTTTGCTTTATATACCTTACATGTGATTTATATGATTTTCCAATGCTCCACCCGAAGGTACTACATTGGCCAGGAAGCGAATTTTTCTTACCTGGAAACTTTGGAATTTTGCTGAACCCTTACTGTTCCTAGCAAGGTACGGATCTTTAACGTGCGTGACAACACTCACACACGGGACCTCCATTTTACCTCTCATCCGAACGAGGACGTATTTTTGTCAAAAATGCTCGCCTAACATTTTTCAAGCGAACTGTGTCGGGATTCGAACCCGGGACCTTGGGCGTAGTAGTCACACACATACCAACTACTCCACGGAGCCGCCATGCCTTATATAACTTACATTTAATTTTCCAATGCTCCACCTGAAGGTACTACATTGGCCAGGAAGCGAGTTTTTTTTAACCTGAGAAATTTTGAATTTTGCCGAACCCTTGCTGTTTCAAGCAAGGTAGGAATCTTTAACATGCGTGACAGCACTCACTCACGGGACCTCCATTTTACCTCTCATCCGAACAAGGGCATATTTTTGTGAAAAATGCTCGCTTAACATTTTTCAAGCGGACCGTGTCAGGATTCGAACCCGGGACCTGGGGCGTAGTAGTCACACACATACCAACTACGCCACAGAGCCACCCATGCCTTATATACCTTACATGTGATTTTTTTCCAATACTCCACCCGAAGGTACTACAATGGCCAGGAAGCGAATTTTTCTTACCTGGAAACTTTGAAATTTTGCCGAACCCTTAATGTTACAAGCAAGATACGGATCTTTAACGTGCGTGACAACACTCACGCACGGACCTCCATTTTACCTCTCATCCGAACGAGGGCGTACTTTTGTGAAAAATGCTCGTCTAACATTTTCAAGCGGACCGTGTCGGGATTCAACCCCGAGACCTTGGGCGTAGTAGTCACGTACATACCAACTACGCCACGTAGCCGCCTCCTGCCTTATATACCGTTCATTTACATTTTCAATGCTCCACCCGAAGGTACTACATTGGCCAGGAGGCGAGTTTTTTTTAACCTGAGAAATTTTTTATTTTGCCGAACCCTTGCTGTTTCAAGCAAGGTAGGAATCTTTAACATGCGTGACAGCACTCACTCACGGGACCTCCATTTTACCTCTCATCCGAACAAGGGCATATTTTTGTGAAAAATGCTCGCTTAACATTTTTCAAGCGGACCGTGTCAGGATTCGAACCCGGGACCTGGGGCGTAGTAGTCACACACATACCAACTACGCCACAGAGCCACCCATGCCTTATATACCTTACATGTGATTTTTTTCCAATACTCCACCCGAAGGTACTACAATGGCCAGGAAGCGAATTTTTCTTACCTGGAAACTTTGAAATTTTGCCGAACCCTTAATGTTACAAGCAAGATACGGATCTTTAACGTGCGTGACAACACTCACGCACGGACCTCCATTTTACCTCTCATCCGAACGAGGGCGTACTTTTGTGAAAAATGCTCGTCTAACATTTTCAAGCGGACCGTGTCGGGATTCAACCCCGAGACCTTGGGCGTAGTAGTCACGTACATACCAACTACGCCACGTAGCCGCCTCCTGCCTTATATACCGTTCATTTATATTTTCAATGCTCCACCCGAAGGTACTACATTGGCCAGGAGGCGAGTTTTTTTTAACCTGAGAAATTTTTTATTTTGCCGAACCCTTGCTGTTTCAAGCAAGGTAGGAATCTTTAACATGCGTGACAGCACTCACTCACGGGACCTCCATTTTACCTCTCATCCGAACAAGGGCATATTTTTGTGAAAAATGCTCGCTTAACATTTTTCAAGCGGACCGTGTCAGGATTCGAACCCGGGACCTGGGGCGTAGTAGTCACACACATACCAACTACGCCACAGAGCCACCCATGCCTTATATACCTTACATGTGATTTTTTCCAGTACTTCACCCGAAGGTACTACAATGGCCAGGAAGCGAATTTTTCTTACCTGGAAACTTTGGAATTTTGCCGAACCCTTACTGTTCCAAGCAAGATACGGATCTTTAACGTGCGTGACAACACTCACACACGGACCTCCATTTTACCTCTCATTCGAACGAGGGCGTACTTTTGTGAAAAATGCTTGTCCAACATTTTCAAGCGGACCGTGTCGGGATTCGAACCCGAGACCTTGGGCGTAGTAGTTACGTACATACCAACTACGCCACGGAGCCGCCCCCTGCCTTATATACCGTTCATTTACATTTTCAATGCTCCAGCCGAAGGTACTACATTGGCCAGGAGGCGAGTTTTTTTTAACCTGAAAAATTTTGAATTTTGCCGAACCCTTGCTGTTCCAAGCAAGGTAAGGATCTTTAACATGCGTGATAGCATTCACACACGGGACCTCCATTTTACCTCTCATCCGAACGAGGGCGTATTTTTGTGAAAAATGCTTGTCTAACATTTTCAAGCGAACCGTGCCGGGATTCGAACCTGGGACCTTGGACGTAGTAGTCACATACATACCAACTACACCACGAAGCCGCCCCCTGCCATATATACCGTTCATTTACATTTCCAATGCTCCACCCGAAGGTACTACATTGGCCAGGAGGCGAGTTTTTTGTTGCCTGGAAATTTAGAATTTTGCCGAACCCTTGCCGTTCCAGGCAAGGTAGGGATCTTTAACGTGCGTGACAACACTCACACACGGGACCTCCATTTTACCTCTCATCCGAACGAGGACGTATTTTTGTCAAAAATGCTCGCCTAACATTTTTCAAGCGAACTGTGTCGGGATTCGAACCCGGGACCTTGGGCGTAGTAGTCACACACATACCAACTACTCCACGGAGCCGCCATGCCTTATATAACTTACATTTAATTTTCCAATGCTCCACCTGAAGGTACTACATTGGCCAGGAAGCGAGTTTTTTTTAACCTGAGAAATTTTGAATTTTGCCGAACCCTTGCTGTTTCAAGCAAGGTAGGAATCTTTAACATGCGTGACAGCACTCACTCACGGGACCTCCATTTTACCTCTCATCCGAACAAGGGCATATTTTTGTGAAAATGCTCGCTTAACATTTTCTAGCGGGGGGGGGGGGGGGGGGGGGGGGGGGGGGGGGGGGGGGGGGGGGGGGGGGGGGGGGGGGGGGGGGGGGGGGGGGGGGGGGGGGGGGGGGGGGGGGGGGGGGGGGGGGGGGGGGGGGGGGGGGGGGGGGGGGGGGGGGGGGGGGGGGGGGGGGGGGGGGGGGGGGGGGGGGGGGGGGGGGGGGGGGGCCCCCCCCCCCCCCCCCCCCCCCCCCCCCCCCCCCCCCCCCCCCCCCCCCCCCCCCCCCCCCCCCCCCCCCCCCCCCCCCCCCCCCCCCCCCCCCCCCCCCCCCCCCCCCCCCCCCCCCCCCCCCCCCCCCCCCCCCCCCCCCCCCCCCCCCCCCCCCCCCCCCCCCCCCCCCCCCCCCCCCCCCCCCCCCCCCCCCCCCCCCCCCCCCCCCCCCCCCCCCCCCCCCCCCCCCCCCCCCCCCCCCCCCCCCCAAGCGGACCGTGTCGGATTCAACCGGACCTGGGCGTAGTAGTCACACATACCAACTACGCCACGAGCCCCCATGCCTTATATACCTTCATTTATTTTCCATCTTCACCCGAAGGTACTACATGGCCAGGAAGCGAATTTTTTTAACCTGAGAAATTTAATTTTGCCGAACCCTTCTGTTCCAAGCAAGATACGGATCTTTAACTGCGTGACACACTCACCACGGACCTCCATTTTACCTCTCATCGAACGAGGGCTATTTTGTGAAAAATGCTTGTCCAACATTTTCAAGCGGACCGTGTCGGATTCGAACCGAGACCTTGGGCGTAGTAGTTACGTACATACCAACTACGCCACGAGCCCCCTGCCTTATATACCGTTCATTATTTTCAATGCTCCACCGAAGGTACTACATTGGCCAGGAGGCGAATTTTTTTAACCTGAAAATTTTGAATTTTGCCGAACCCTTTGTTCAAGCAAGGTAAGGATCTTTAACTGCGTGAAACATCACCACGGACCTCCATTTTACCTCTCATCCGAACGAGGGCGTATTTTGTGAAAATGCTGTCTAACATTTTCAAGCGGACCGTGCGGGATTCAACCGGGACCTTGGCGTAGTAGTACTACATACCAACTACCCACGAGCCGCCCCTGCCTATATACCGTTCATTTACATTTTCAATGCTCCACCCGAAGGTACTACATTGGCCAGGAGGCGAGTTTTTGTTAACCTGAGAAATTTTGTAATTTTGCCGAACCCTTGCTGTTCCAGGCAAGGTAGGATCTTTAACGTGCGTGACAACACTCACACACGGACCTCCATTTTACCTCTCATCCGAACGAGGACGTATTTTTGTCAAAATGCTCGCCTAACATTTTCAAGCGAACTGTGTCGGATTCGAACCCGGGACCTTGGGCGTAGTAGTCACACACATACCAACTACTCCACGGAGCCGCCATGCCTTATATAACCTTCATTTAATTTTCAATGCTCCACCTGAAGGTACTACATTGGCCAGGAAGCGAGTTTTTTAACCTGAAAATTTTGAATTTTGCCGAACCCTTGCTGTTTCAAGCAAGGTAGGAATCTTTAACATGCGTGACAGCACTCACTCACGGGACCTCCATTTTACCTCTCATCCGAACAAGGGCGTATTTTTGTGAAAATGCTCGCTTAACATTTTCAAGCGGACCGTGTCAGGATTCGAACCTGGGACCTGGGGCGTAGTAGTCACACACATACCAACTACGCCACAGAGCCACCCATGCCTTATATACCGTTCATGTGATTTTTTCCAATGCTCCACCCGAAGGTACTACATTGGCCAGGAAGGCGAATTTTTCTTACCTGGAAACTTTGAAATTTTGCCGAACCCTTAAGCTGTTCCAGGCAAGATACGGATCTTTAACGTGCGTGACAACACTCACGCACGGACCTCCATTTTACCTCTCATCCGAACGAGGGCGTATTTTGTCAAAAATGCTCGTCTAACATTTTCAAGCGGACCGTGTCGGATTCAACCCGGGACCTTGGGCGTAGTAGTCACACATACCAACTACGCCACGTAGCCGCCATGCCTTATATACCGTTCATTTACATTTTCAATGCTCCACCTGAAGGTACTACATTGGCCAGGAAGCGAGTTTTTTAACCTGAGAAATTTTATTTTGCCGAACCCTTGCTGTTTCAAGCAAGGTAGGAATCTTTAACATGCGTGACAGCACTCACTCACGGGACCTCCATTTTACCTCTCATCCGAACAAGGGCATATTTTTGTGAAAATGCTCGCTTAACATTTTCAAGCGGACCGTGTCAGGATTCGAACCCGGGACCTGGGGCGTAGTAGTCACACACATACCAACTACGCCACAGAGCCACCCATGCCTTATATACCTTACATTGTGATTTTTCCAATACTCCAGCCGAAGGTACTACAATGGCCAGGAAGCGAATTTTTCTTACCTGGAAACTTTGAAATTTTGCCGAACCCTTAATGTTACAAGCAAGATACGGATCTTTAACGTGCGTGACAACACTCACGCACGGACCTCCATTTTACCTCTCATCCGAACGAGGGCGTACTTTTGTGAAAAATGCTCGTCTAACATTTTCAAGCGGACCGTGTCGGGATTCAACCTCGAGACCTTGGGCGTAGTAGTCACGTACATACCAACTACGCCACGTAGCCGCCCCCTGCCTTATATACCGTTCATTTACATTTTCAATGCTCCAACCGAAGGTACTACATTGGCCAGGAGGCGAGTTTTTTTTAACCTGAGAAATTTTTTATTTTGCCGAACCCTTGCTGTTTCAAGCAAGGTAGGAATCTTTAACATGCGTGACAGCACTCACTCACGGGACCTCCATTTTACCTCTCATCCGAACAAGGGCATATTTTTGTGAAAAATGCTCGCTTAACATTTTTCAAGCGGACCGTGTCAGGATTCGAACCCGGGACCTGGGGCGTAGTAGTCACACACATACCAACTACGCCACAGAGCCACCCATGCCTTATATACCTTACATGTGATTTTTTCCAGTACTCCACCCGAAGGTACTACAATGGCCAGGAAGCGAATTTTTCTTACCTGGAAACTTTGGAATTTTGCCGAACCCTTACTGTTCCAAGCAAGATACGGATCTTTAACGTGCGTGACAACACTCACACACGGACCTCCATTTTACCTCTCATTCGAACGAGGGCGTACTTTTGTGAAAAATGCTTGTCTAACATTTTCAAGCGGACCGTGTCGGGATTCGAACCCGAGACCTTGGGCGTAGTAGTTACGTACATACCAACTACGCCACGGAGCCGCCCCCTGCCTTATATACCGTTCATTTACATTTTCAATGCTCCACCCGAAGGTACTACATTGGCCAGGAGGCGAGTTTTTTAACCTGAAAATTTTGAATTTTGCCGAACCCTTGCTGTTCCAAGCAAGGTAAGGATCTTTAACATGCGTGATAGCATTCACACACGGGACCTCCATTTTACCTCTCATCCGAACGAGGGCGTATTTTTGTGAAAAATGCTTGTCTAACATTTTCAAGCGAACCGTGCCGGGATTCGAACCTGGGACCTTGGACGTAGTAGTCACATACATACCAACTACACCACGAAGCCGCCCCCTGCCATATATACCGTTCATTTACATTTCCAATGCTCCACCCGAAGGTACTACATTGGCCAGGAGGCGAGTTTTTTGTTGCCTGGAAATTTAGAATTTTGCCGAACCCTTGCCGTTCCAGGCAAGGTAGGGATCTTTAACGTGCGTGACAACACTCACACACGGGACCTCCATTCAACCTCTCATCCGAACGAGGACGTAATTTTTGTGAAAAAATGCTCACCTGCCATTTTTCAAGCAGTCGGCCGTGTCGGGATTTGAACTCAGGACTTTTGGATCCGTAGTCTTATGCTTGCTACATTGATCCACGGCGACGCCTCTGCTTTATATACCACATATAACGGCAGTAATATGCCAGAAGCAGTGATAGCAAACATTAAAGACGTGGAACTTTTTGAATGATCCTTAATTCTAAATGGATGTTTAGTAGTTCGTCGAACAATTACAATTTTTTTGCCAGGGTCGTCAGTAAGGTTAGTCTCATCGTAATTGATTAATTTTTGCGGTAAAACGTCACTCACAATTTGTTCTACATTATCAAAATACTGATTAATTTCCACTTTTGTTATATCAGCTCTTGCCCGTTTTACATTGTGCCACTCTTTTTGACAACTCCCATTGCGCTTTAAAATAGCTTCATCCAGTCATACCCAGGTAAGTTTTCGTGAAATCTTACTTCATTTACGCCTTTTCGGTCTAAATAACTTTTACAAAATATCTAATTTCAATTTCAGAAAAAGTATAGCCCCAAGTTGCAGCTACAGTAAGGGCTTCAACAATATTTGCTTCTCCGGTTGCAGTTAAAACAGGCTACCGTCCGAATTTGTGTGGATTTAGACCTCGATATTTTCTATTTTGTGTCGATTTTGGAATGTTGTACCGTGCTTCAGCTTGTCTCAATGTTAAGATTCCATTAACAATTGCCTCAAGGGCCGTTTCTAACGCCTCACTTTTATAGTCCGCATACTACAAATTCAGGTGGCTCCATGGCGTAGTTGGTATGCGTGTGACTACTACGCTCAAGGTCCCGGGTTTGAATCCCGACACGGTCCGCTTAAAAATGTTAAGGCGAGCATTTTTCGCAAAAATACACCCTCGTTCGGATGAGAGGTAAAATGGAGGTCCCGTGTGTGAATGTTGTCACGCACGTTAAAGATCCCTACCTTGCTTGGAACAGCAAGGGTTCGGCAAAATTCCAAATTTTCCAGGTAAAAAAAACTCGCTTCGTGGCCAATGTAGTACCTTCGGGTGGAGCATTGGAAAAAATCATGTAGGTATAAAAATTCAGAACCCCGCCACCAGCGCGTACAATGCAATAGTTCGGAAGGTTTCAATCTTCGGCTTACAGGACCGGCAGCATTCTCACATTCTCAGAGCTAGGAACGTACCTCCATATGGCTGTGAGTTGATAATCATGAATTTGAACAACTCTGTTCACAAAAAATAATTTTAGCTGATAAGGTGGCGTACGAATCTGCGCCATTGGGTTCGTAGAATCACTAAAACGTATGGGTTCTAGTAATTTTGTAACGTCAAAAGCTAATGCAGCATGTTTCAATAGCTTCTAGTTCAAGACGAGGAATTCTCCATGTTTTTAACGCAGCAACGCGTGTTTTAAAAGCTATCAAACGTACACAAATATTTCCACCAACTTCCATTCTCAAATACACGACAACGACCATCGCAGCGGAATTGGCGTCAGAAAAACCAATTAAACGAGCTTGGGTATTGTTAATTTTCCAAATGCAACGCGGTATTATTATATGCTCACGAAGTGGCAGTTCTGCTTATATTTGCTGTCATTCTCGAAGAATGACTACAGGCAAATATTCGTCCCGCACAGATAACCACAACAAAAAAGAACGGAAGAATGCCGTGCTAACTATAGCTAGTTGTAGAGTGGCGGAGTCAAAAAAAAGAAAAAAACAAACTCAATACCGATTTGCCCCAGGAGGATTTTACATAGTGGTTCAAGTTGAACTTTATCATACTTTAGTCTCCGAATATCTACCTTAAAGCTGAACCTTATTTAATTATAGTATTTTGCGGTTGGTTCAGTCTTCAATACAGTCGTCCGTTAAAAAGATATGTTTATAAAAAAAAGGGAAATCATAACACCTACATTTGTTGTTAAAAAATAAATATCAGGCTTATAAACGTAAACAAAACAATCAGTTTCTTACAATTTTAAACGTTGTCTTTCACTCCAGGTCGCGCCTGTTATTGTAGGATTGAAACTTCTTGGTAACGCTGGTCATCACGTCATATCTCACTTGAAGTTGTTTTTATGTTTTTAATGCCAAACAAACATTTATTTATCGAAAGATCACTGAAATTGTTGGTGTCGCATAAGATAAACAAAACGATGGAGAAAAATATAACTTTTGTTGTTAAACATGAATGACAACTTTTACTAAAATTCACGCATTCTATTTCGCTCTACAAAACTCCCAACAACACCAAATTACATGTCTAACAGAAATTATATTTTTATGTCACAAACTGGTTTTTAAAATCCAACACTATATGAATGCCAGGAAAACCCATTTCGGAATACGCACATTCGTCAAATTTACGTGTCAGATAAGGAACTAGCAAGTGTAACATAAACTTGTATAGGTACGATATAAGAATTCCGTACATTTAATGAAGGATTCGTAAAGTTGGCTGCCTATCTATGCGGTTAAATTTATCGAAAACATAAAATAAGTAGGAACTGAAAGGATTTCTAAAGTAATGATGCCGTAATTTTTGTAAATATTAAATAGAACGTAACAACTGATGAACTTGCACCCCGACAGTAAAATATAGAAATACAAGGAAAATAAGAAAACAAACAGTAACTAAGATATAAGTAACATAAAAATAAACAAGTTGAAAATGCAAGGCATTGTCGCAACGAACTTCCAAATGTAGACTTACTTTAAAACAATTTAAAGAAATTAAAATTATTATGTTGTAATAATTATAAGTATTCAGATAAAATAAAAATTAATTCCCCGGGGGGGTCGGGTATCCGTGGTCAGATTTTGTGGGGGGTACCATATTTCGACTCAGCTATGTTAGGGGAGTCCAAATATGTATCGCACATTAATTTTGGACCTATTTGAAATTTTAATTTTTCCGACGGAATATCGCGGGGGCACGGCGTCCCCGTGGCCCGATTTCAACTGACATCAAAACTTAAGCTCAGGACACCGAGCTGAATCGATTGATGTATCACACATTGATGTCCGACCATTAGAAAGGCCTCGGACGGACAGACGGACAGACGGACGGACGACAAATCGATTTCATAAACGAACGAAGTTCGTTGAAAAAATTTTATGTTTGTCCACATTTATCCACATACTTAATCTATTTACTAACACTACAGCACAGTTGACGGGCTCGACTCACAGGAATCTCTTTAACATAAGAAAGGAAAAAAGTATATACGGGGGATGCTCGATATATATCGAGAACTGACAACACTAGTGTTGCTAGGTGCGATCTGACGTTTCTCACCTAAAGTTTGATATTTTTGACAGTATAAATACTCATAACATTTTGCCATAAGAACACTATTTGTTTTGATTGAGTTGAATAGTTTTGTCTCGACCAAAAAATGGAATTAATTCGTGAACATTTTCGTGCGATGATTTCTTAAGATTTTCGACGAGGATTATCTCCACAACCGTGCCTGAATCAACATGTTTCGACTTTTGGGGAAGAAGCTCCAACTAAAACCACTGTATATCGTTGGTATAGTGAATTCAATCGTGGTCGTAGTTCGAGGTCGTCGAAAATCGGTTGTTATGCCAGAAAGCATCGATGCTGTATGCGAATTGATAATGCAAGATCACCATGTGACTTATCGTGAGATTCAGGCATCCCTAGTCATCAGTATGACAAGTATACTTTCAACATTGCATGAACATTTAGCTTTGATAAAGCTATGTGCGCGTTGGATCACACATAATTTGACAATCGGGCAAAAAATCTCGTGTCGATTGGTGCAAAGAAAAGCTCAAAAAATACAATTGCGATGCATCAAACGCAGTGTATAACATCTACACAGGTGACGAATCTTGGATTTATTCGTATGAACCGAGACTAAACAACAGTCGACTGTATGGATCTTCCCAGGAAAACGAAATCTAACAAAAGTTATACGTACTGGAAGCACTTCGAAAAAATGGTTGCCTGTTATTTCGGAATAAATAGGCATGCCACAACCGTTGCTTTGGAGGATCGTAGATAACTCTGCTTGGTTTACAACCATTTGTTTGCCAGAAGTTTGTGTTATAAATAAATACAACAACCAAAGAGGACAACCTGTAGTCAAATATGAAACCGTTCAATCCACGGCGTACAAACTGGTTTCTGATTAAAAATGACAAGAGTAAAAAATAGTGACTTAGTTTCGAATTAACTTTTGTACTTTCACTAGCCTAGTGCTGGTGGTTATTTTATTCTTGCTATTTCACAAAGGGTTTTTCGAAGTTATTATTTGCAATTGTTTTTGGTTGTTTCATATTATAAACTACTTCATTCTGATAAAGTCCAAAAAACCAAAACTAGACAATGAATGTTTATTCCCTTTAGGAAAAAAAATCAATTTAATGTTTTAGTAGTGACTATGCAAATATTAGCTCAATTTGTATAATTAAACTCTTTCTTTCAATTTTTCGTAAGAGGATGTACACATCTTATTACAATTTTGTTATAAACAAATATCTTTGCTGACAGCAATTGTACCTTGTTTATATATATATATATATATATATATGTATATATATATATATATATATATATTGATATGATAACGCTGCACGCCGAAGCGACAATATACAACTGTACAATTGGAAACTATGTCAGTGCGGAACAGGTGTATATTCCCTTAAAATACTGGATGGAATTATACTTTCAGTCTCCTGCTGATCACCACCGCTCTGTGTCTTTTTAATATCCTAAAATTTAAATATGCCTCGGCTAGCTCAGTTTAATTCACACAGAGTGCACAACGTTACGATAATCAAATAATTTACCCCCTTTTCTCTAATACTGTTCCTGCTTTGAATGATAAAAACAAAGTCAACTAATATTTGTATAATGAGAAAGAAAAATCATATACACTTCACAGCTTAGTCTGTTTTACTATATGACAAACATGAACCCCTGAATCAAATAACAATAATTTTTAAATAGTCTATCTTCAAAAATTAAAGCTCTCTTTCCTTATTTTAAAGTCAACAAAAAATGGCACTCTACTCTACTAGAAATTCTTTGAACGTTCAAGATTTTTCTCCTTTTTTACGAAATTTTTCACGTATAAAACAAATTTTTGTTGACTCTTTGCATAAAATATTCAGGTATAATAAATATACTCAATGTTCAAAAAAAATATAGAGAAAATAATGCCTTATGCTAGATAGTTCAAACCTGTAGTTTTCCTTGTGCGTCTTTCTGAATTTGCTACTGCGTGCTGTGGATTAGTACCCCAATATTACTTTCAGTTGAGTTGCTCCATTTAATGCTTAAAATAATCTGTTTTGTGCGCCCTTGTCAATATTTTAATTCGGACTTTTTCCCAATATTATCAATGTATTTAGTTTCCAAATTTTACCCCGTTTAATCAATAATCTAGTATTTTCTTAATCTTCTTTAGATTTTCGTAGTCTCACTTAGATCTACCCCGTCTTACGTAGATTTTCGTAGCCTCTCTTAGAGCCCTAAATTATAAATATTTAAAATTAACTGAGTAATAAACTTTTACTCACGTTTTCCAGCAAACGGCGAAACTTGTCTTATTTATTTCTCACTATTATTTATTTAAAAATTTTCTAGCACCACTTTTCACAAATATTTGATTATTTAACTTTAATTTTCACTCGTTGCGTAGATTCTTGACTATAAGTGATGTATATTGTACTCAGTACGCATCAAGACTGTCTGCTTATCAAATTCGCTTGTTATATAAGCTACGCCCCATCTAAAAATTCATTGTATATCGGCGCTGTTTGTTCAAAGTTTACGACCAGCCATAGGATGTTTTGGATATTTTGGGCTTATACAGGTATACGTCTGATAATGACTCGTTGGAACGATTTCTTGGTCACGTAGGATACCAGTGGATTTCTATTCTGTATTTATTTTAGGTCGTCTGTTTTGATGCTGTTACAAGAATTTCTAATTCGCCTTGACACGTAATTTAACTTATGGCTTTTGTTTGTCTAGGTAATACTTTGAGATTTGTATTAACTCCATGTAGAAAATCACGTAGACGAAATGACGTAAATTAACATATTTCTGTTTACATCTTGCGTTTCCAAAACGTATTTATTTCGAAAAATGCATGTCTTATCAAAACTCTATGCTATATCCTTTCATTATCGCATGTTTAATTTTAATGGGAATTGTATCATGATTTTCTAACTTTTACTGCATTTAACGCGTATCGATTTACAATTTATGAATGCTTTTTGGTTTAAGACAAGTTCGATTGCGTGTAGAGTTATTTCTATTGCTGAATGTGTGTCTATTGTCGAAGGATGTGCTTCCCGGCATTAATTAAAGTCAACTGCGATCCTTATACAGGGTGTTAAATGTTTGCTCTTTGCATAATTTACAAATTACGTAATTTTCATGCTAAATAAATGTAGTTTTCTAACTTCTATTACTATTTACATGAATTGTGTGACCATTATGACTTAATTTGCCCCTAAATAACCCTCTTATCATAGCGTTATATATATATATATATATATATATATATATAATTAATAAGATAAAATAATAACATACCTTGTGTAAAAAACTATTTAATACATATATATATATATATATATATATATATATATATATATATATATTGCTGTGAAACCTTTAAAATTAACTGGTCCGTTGCTTCTCTTCTGATAGAAAGACTCTTTACTCTTTCCGCCTCGGCTGCTCACCTAGTTAAAACTTTCATCCTCATCCATAAAAAAAAACACATTCTACCACAAACATCAACGTTAACTCTATTTACATCAATATTTATAATACATTAAAATTTCAAAATTAAATTGTAGCATAAATTTCAGTATCATAAAATTTCAAGATTAAATTTGTCATCATTTTTAATTTGCATCCAGAATTAAAGTCCTTGTAGAATGCCTACTAAATTATTTAACAATATGTGCAGACCTAAGTCTGAGTACAAAGGGAGCATCTCCCACCCCTTTACGTTAATCAACCAGGTTAGTCTAATTGAGCTCAAAGACAGACCCAAATTTTCATCATAATCAAGAACATAAATGCTAAATACTCCTTTCTACTTAAACAAGAAAATTTCACCTTAAAATTAAAAATTTGTGGTTTGTACAAGTTCACTACTGTCCATTTTAAGTAAACAAATTATAAAGTTATTCAACACACACCAAAACATCAAAGTTCGAACAAAATAGTATAATTTACCTGAAAGTTACTGCACTCGTAGCTTCAATGTACATCGTCCTTTGTTAATCACACCATTCCAACTGGGTTATGTTTACGGCTTCTGATTCTCAACGCTTTTAAAATTTTCTACACCACCATTCATCTAAAGTTGTTTCAGTGCCTCTCAGGAACTCATCTAAGTATATCAAAATCTTGTTTTGTGGATCCAATCACGATTACGAATAACATTTAATTATTAACACCCCCGAAAAATAGCAAAGAAATTCATACTTCTTTCACGCTATACCCCAAAACTGCCTA
The DNA here is from genome assembly GCA_036346225.1 of Platerodrilus igneus. Classification (NCBI taxonomy): domain Eukaryota; kingdom Metazoa; phylum Arthropoda; class Insecta; order Coleoptera; family Lycidae; genus Platerodrilus; species Platerodrilus igneus. Next base: position 13,393,091 of record JARFIW010000139.1, on the reverse strand, counting down.
CTTTTGTTTATTCATTTATCGTTACAAATTTGGATACTTAGTACAGTACTACTCGCAAATATAACTACACTTTATTACCTTGTATCTTCTTTTCTAAGTGCACTAACGCATACTAATTTGTATCGTAGCACGTAAAGAGCAAACTGTTTTAAAATATTCAATAATCACAAAAATATAAGAGCAAACTGTTTAAAATATTGAATCAAAATCGAAAATCTAAGAGAGCGAAACTGTTTAAAGTCCAGGTTTATATAATGGTTAGCCTGTCTGTCGGTTTTGTCCCCAAACGGCCAGTTTCTAGAATTTCGCATTTTCGTTTCCCTTTTCGACAGTTGGGCACGTTATTCTAAAAATTTGCACACGCGCCAGTTAAATCTCAGAAATTTTCTACACGGCACGCAACCACGTCCGAGAATAACTAATTAATTTTGTATCGAAATCGTTGTGTTTTCACCACTCATATGTGCAACTTATTTCACCCAATCGCAAACCCAGTGACGTTGCTCAAATCACGCCTTTAATTATTAGTGTCTCAGCTTGACGCATTTTCTCTGTCTTTTTCTAACTAGGCCTTATTGGTGCAAATCGATACTCTTTAGTATCGGCTGTGTACAATCTACGTGGACTGTTAAATAACCCACTTTATTAGCATTCCCGTTAAAACATCCGACCGTTTCCAATATACCTAGAAGCTGCATGTTTATCCAAACAAATTAATTAGAACTTTGATATTTAAAAATACGCAGGTGTTCAATCGTAATACTTTAAATAACACTTCTACGATTTGAATATTATTGGGTTTTTTTAAAAGCTTTTATGCATGTAATATCTTAATAATCGTTCAATTAACTCCAATTAAAATAATGATGAATGGCATTGACTTCTACCCTTTAATTTTTAGTGAATCCTAATTAAATATTAATTATTATTTGTACACTTTGTTTAATACCCGTTTACTTAAAATTGAGTTAATTTATATAAATTTTGCACGTACTTTCTATTTGTTTCTTTACTTGGAATAATTAAATTACATCCAAGTTGAGCATTTTAATTCTGCTTCTTTTTATAGAACGCGTCTAGTGAATAATTTAAATCCCTTATTTTTAATGAAACGAATAAATTTGTTTGCTCCACGTTTTAATAACGCGTACTTTTTCCCAAAGCTTCCTTATACACGGTGATTAAAATTATTTGATGTAATTAATTAATTTTCTACCCTGGTCTAAATATGAGTAATATATATATATATATATATATATATATATATATAAATATTTACACAAAACCCAAATGATCATTTCAAATCGAGCTAGTAATTGAAAGATGGAAAATATAAGGTCTTGGACAGGACTTGAACCTGTATCCATGCGTTTACCAATTACGCCACCGAGACCGATGACAATTTGGAAATTTACAAATTCAAATCGTGTACACAACTATATATATATATATATATATATATATATATATATATATATTTATATATTTGGTATATATTGAGTTATAGAGAACCCTTTTATAATCAATTACCACCTATTTTGTATTGTTTATTCATGATTACAGGATTGATCTTTCTTTTTTATCTTAGGACAATTATGACAATTGCAACCGAATACACAAGCATTCTTCAAATAATTGTAAATGCCAAAAGTATTCCCAAACACTAGTTCCACTTTTATAAATTTGATTAAAGCACTGCGTAGATATTAAATACTAATACCTGGAATCCAGATACAAGCGCCGCCTTCCAGCCGTCCTGAAGCCAAGTGACCAACTGCAGGCACCTCCTGTAAATAATAAGTAACTCGAGCAACTGGTAATCTCCAGACTATAAAACTACTAATATTTCTACAAATTTTATGTTATACAAATACTCAGATAACTCCAATTCCACTATGCTTTCGTCTTCAAACAATAACGGTACAGACCAGCACTCCTCTTTTAATTAACTTTTATTCGCCGTAAAACTGCTGCTATTTGCTATCTCCAGGTACAACTTGACTTTCAAAACTTTCTCGTAACTTTTTAAATGTAATAAAACTCATAACAGTACAAAAACACGTCTATTTTTTCGTAATATAAATTTGAAGTCCCTTATAAATAAAATCCGTCTTCTTTTGTTTCCGTTGCCATGACAACTATCTCTACGCACACTATGTAATTTATAATTATTAATAATTGATTAATAATACAGTTGTTTTCTCTAGATACATTCATTTTCTAGATGGTTTGTAATCCAGTGATTTATGTATATTGAACTTTTACAATATTGAAAATAGCTAACAAACTTTGATGGTTCAGCTTTTAAATTGTACGCAACAGACATTTATGTCTTATTCGGTAAACGTCCTGTCATTACATAACCAATCTTTAATTGTTACAAACATATTCAAACTGAACTTCATTTACAAATTTTTTAGTAGTATCACTTAACTCCTTAAAATTTTAAAAGCGTGCAGTATACCAAGCAATTTTGATATTTGTTTTTACATTCAAATGGTTCTGAAAACGCTAACTCCAAATTAAATTTCATATACGTGCAACCATAACAATTAAAATACGTATACAATGCAAACTTATAACTAGCTTAGCCTGGTCTATGGCCGGTATATGTTGTTGAATGCAATGCAGTTTCAAAAGCTTTATAAATTTATAAACGTGGAATAGTTGTTGTTAATTTATAAACCAAAAATACCTGAAAGAAAATACTCAAACAAAACCAAATATACCCCCATTCTAGCAAAGTCGTTTCGAAGCCCTATTTAAACATTTTATAAGCCCACCCCCTTTTTGACAGTATAATATATATATATATATATATATATATATATATATATATATATATATTGTAACGAACTATTAGACAACCCATCAAACACGCAAGTTGCATAACCAAAGTGTATTCTAAAGAAGTCTAGAACATTCAAGCAAACGCCAGACTATGAATCATCTAGTTAATTTTAGAGTATATATAAGATCGGTGACGAGTGTACATCAGTTAGTCTATATCCAAATGTCGTATATAAATCATATGGTGTATAGTTAGTTGGTTATTACGTTTTGAAGGTCCTATAGTAAATATAAATTTGTGTTATGTGAACGTGCAGATTGTAACGCCACCTTGTACATAAATAGACAAAAGTGTAATAAATAAATTATAGTAGTCTTAGTGTTGCTAAGAAGACTTATGGTTAAGGATTTAGTTTAAAAAGATATTAGTGCTTGTCAATACCACTAGTGTAATAGTGCTTCGTTCTTAATTGGACTGAAAACATCTATAAATAAGGCATATACTGTTAATTAGACTTGTGAATAGTGAATAATCAAAAACTGCTGTTATTACTTGTTCTAAATTGTGAATGCGTTAATACTAGCCCGCTACACTGGTGTCAGGCTGTGTTGGGTGTATAGTGATTAATTTAAAAAAAAGACGCAAATTTAAAGACATTCGAGTAGTTTGTATATGCCTGTTACAAGAAGCCAAAGTAAATTGGACGCAGAAACTTTAATGAATTTTCTTAAGGATTTTAAATCCGCTATGGAAGAAAGGTCCGCTAAACTAGAAGTGACACTTAGTGAAAATGCTGCGAAAATGGAAGAAAAGTTTAATGAAAATACAGCCACGCTAGAACAAAAGATTAATGGAAGGTCCTATTGCATTGAAAGAAGATTTCACTGAACATGTAAAAACAGTTGAGCAAAAGTTGGACAGTAAATTGGTAAAAATAGAAGATGCAATGAGGCTGCAAGAACTAGTTATTTCACTAACAACTCGTCCACTTGAATTAGCAAACCAAGTTGTAAATCAGAAGATCCCTGAAATAAGAAACATAGAAGGAAGCGGTCAAAATTTAAAGCGAAACCACCTACATTCGATGGTAAAATATCATGGCCGACATATTTGAAACAATTTGAAGCTGCTGCAATAGCCAACGGGCGGCTCCGTGGCGTAGTGGTATGTCTGTGACTACTACGCCCAAGGTCCCGGGTTCGAATCCCGACACGGTCCGCTTGAAAAATGTTAGGCGAGCATTTTTCACAAAAATACACCCTCGTTCGGATGAGAGGTCCCGTGTGTGAGTGTTGTTACGCACGTTAAAGTTCCCAACTTTGCTTGGAACAGCAAGGGTTCAGCAAAATTCCAAATTTTCTAGGTAAAAAAAACTCTCTTCCTGGCCAATTTAGTACCTTCGGGTGGAGCATTGGAAAATCACATGTAATGCAATAGCCAACGGTTGGTGCAACAATAAGAAGGCCATCTCCTTAATAGTGACCCTACGGAGGGAAGCTCTTAACATCTTGCAAACGATTCCCGATCACCAACAGAATGGCTACGGCCTCTTAACATCGAAGCTTGAGATGAAATATGGAAACACTCACCTTCAACAGATTTACCATGCACAAGTTAAGAACCGCTCGCAAAAGACAAATGAAAACCTGCAAGAATTGGAAGCTGACATTGTCAGATAGCTTCCTTGAACAACTGGCTGTTCAAACATTTGTGAATGGCGTTAAAGATGGCGAAATACAGCAAGCACTACGATCGGCACAGCCAAAAATGTTACATGACGCACTGGCTCGTGCGCTTGAATTTGAAGCAGCTAAGCAAACATCACACAGGGTAAGTCACAAAGTTTGGTCTGCCTTAGAAGAACCTGGTCAATCATAAAACAGAATAGAAGAAATAATCAACCGTGTGATTGAAAAACAAAAGGCGGATCGACAGGAAAGACAATAACTGCGAAGATGGGCTCTGCGATGCTGGAACTGCCGTGAAATTGGTCATATACAGAGACGCTGTACTCAACCAAAAAACAACCGGTTGAGCAGCAGGGAAAACTAAAGCAAGTCTACGTAAGGGTGCGAACGTTGACAGCACAATGTAGTGCCCCGAAAATTATCGTCCGTGCTGCATCATTGATGGGAAGTCTGGACAGCATTTATATTGATGGTAGAATTAATGGTAAGATTGTCCGATTACTCGTAGATACAGGAGCGACAAGAACTATTATTAGACCAGATTTGGTTGGTCGTGGAAAATTACTACCTACATCGGTATGTCTTTGAACGGCAAGTGGTGAGAAAATTATTACTCACGGAGAGACTGCTATAACGTTGGGAATTGGAGACAAACTAATTAATCACCCGGTGTTGGTAACTGAAATTACAGAAGAATTTATCTTGGGAATGGATCTCATGAGAGAATGTGGGTTTCATGTGAACATGAAAGAAAATGTGCTTTGGATAGATGATGAGGAGATTTCAGCAAGCTTTTGTCGCGGCCAGAAAGGAACTATTGTGTGACAAGAAGAGAGCTGTTGGTCGTCCTCAAATCCATAGAGCACTTTTATAAGTACTTATACGGCCGTAAATTCCTGTTAAGAACAGACCATGCTACACTAATATGGTTACTGCAGTTTCGAAATCCTAAAGGGCAAGTTGCAAGGTGGATAAAACGGCTGCAGTAATATGACTTTGACGTAGCACATCGTGGAGGAACTAGCCATCGGCATGCAGACGCTCTGTCAAGACGACCATGTCCGGTAGAATGCAATCATTGCTCCAAGATGGAAGAGAAAATAAGTGTCATCCATAGAGAATGACGGTAACTGATGATACTTGGCAACCCAAAGAAGATCAGAAGAATGACGCCAAATTGGGACGTATTATTGAGTGGAAGAGTAGAGGACAATGACCAGCTTGTTAAGAAATTAGTATTTGAAGTAAGAGCCTGAAGGCATACTGGGCACAGTAGGACTCCTTGGTGATTGAAAATAGAATCTTGAAACGACGCCTGGAGTGTGAAGTTGGCACTGGGAAAAGACTTCAAGTGGTAGTACCGAGAAGCAGAGTGCCGAAAGTGTTGCAGTACTTGCACGATGGTACCTCCGGAGGGCACTTTGGCGTGAAAATAAACTTTTGTTAGCTAACTAAAGACTAGAATCATAAATTAATTTATAAATTCCAGTAATGTAAGGTTATGTAGAACTTTAACTTTACAGTGTACTTATACAGTGTGTGATTTTTGCTGTAATTTTGATAGCTACTGATGGCAGAGAAAAAGTGGACATATATACGAAAAATAAAATTAATGATAATAAACAAACAAAGAATTACTTTAAACACTTACCTTGTATGCGAGCGTAGTTAAGCACATTTATGTTCATGCGGCCGTTCAACCGGATAACGAATAGTAAACAAACTGTTGAATGCGTCCGTCAAGTACAGGTAACGAAAGTCGATCTTTCAATGAGGCAAAGCGTAGCACATGTAATTTTGCAGCTGTCTACAACGAAAATCTATACTACAATGCTTTGTGTTTTCTCCACGGCTGGTGATAAGAAAGTTCTTGCACATGCGAATAGCATAGTTTATCGATGTCGCGGCACTTTGTACAGGCGTGGTTTTTGAAGTAATACACGGCACATAAAATAACATTTTGATATACCGGGCGGAGGTAAATAATCAACAAATTCCAACTTCGAAATAAATTAGTGATAAATTATACAATATAAACGTATCACAGTGTTTATACAAATCTTTACTTTAGCAAGGAAAATATGTAGTCTTGAAAAAAACTTAATAAAGTTGAATAAAATAGAAAACCAATGAAAAAACATAAAAACGTAGAACAATTAAACAATCATACAATATACATTTAGGGTTGTGGGTTGGTGAATTCGATAAGCGAGAAATTAATAGATATCGAATGGTGCGAGTAATCATTTCGTAATAATTATTGTGCACACGAGTTATTTTAAGCATAAAAGCTAAAATCGTTTAAATTGATTTATGCAGCAAATACGTTTTGTTAATGTACTTTTTATTCAGTTATTTGCGTTTAATATTTAAATTAAATTTACATACATCTCGATAAACAGCGTGATAAATAACGCTGAATACACTTAACACTATCAATTTGTCACGAATTTTTTACAAATCAAATATATGGCAAGCCCCAAGCATGGGTGCCAGTGAAACTTTTTTTATTGGTATTTACTAGCGTTTCTCTTTTTAATACATATATCTGACTTTAGAAGTTGGGTGTCAGCAAAACAAAGTCTTCCGACGTAACTAGGGGTCTATTCCTTGGGCAGAGCTATGAGCAATGGGGGGGTAAGTCGAAATCTGTTGGGGGGGGGGTCACACTCAAACTAAAACAAACAGGCGCCACCAAGTCCAGATTAATTCACGTTAATAGCATGGCATATTTCTAAGGGCGGACGTGGAGACCCAAAGAAAAAAAGATCGCCTTCGCTGACAAAAACCTGTCTTAACAGAATAAGACGCTGTTCCTGTAAGAAAGAATAATAATTAAGTCACATAGAAAATGGGAACACTGTTGGTGTCCCTCAAATATGCCTAAAAATGCAAAAAGAATATTTTCTACATAAGGGTGGCATCAAAATTCAACTCTTATTGCTTTTCGGTTGTTAAGTTTGATCATACTTGATCAAAATAAAAAACTTTAAGCTTGGATTAATAATTTACTAGAAGGAATCTCTTTTTCTGTAAATAAAATTCAATGCAATAAAATTAAATAATTATTTGAATTACTTTAAAAAATTAACGTAAGGTTCATCAACCTGATTCTTGATCAAATATATTACAACAAAGTGTAACTGGTTACACTAATATTTTCTAACCCATTCAGATCTGATTCGGTCGGTTACATTATTACAAATTTACATTATAACAAATTAAAAAACAAAATTTCTCGTTAAGTTAAATGTGCTAATTTCATTTTAAATGAGAATGTTCACACGGATATTCTCGTTTTCAAAGGTGGTAGTAATATAATACTAAACATCTGCTTCCGATGATACAAGTGTCAGCAGCATATTTCAAACAAACAAGTGACGTAACAACAGCTGTTAGGTTATGCTGAAGCAACGTGTTGTTACTTACACATTAAACTGAGTGAAATTTAAATTTGATACTGGAAAATCCAGCTTAGTAACAAATGAAGTGAATAACAAAATCGTATTTCTACGTATCGAAGCAAAATAACGTGCATTCAGAATGAAGCACAACAGAATTTCTTAAAGCTACTACGAACCAGACAAAACGGCTTTCCTCTACTGGATTGGGAAGTGCATCGCCGTGCGGAATTTACTGCAAATATCATATCAAAGTAGCATCTTGGCTCGGAGCAACAAACGACCTCCTACTAATTAGATCTGCTTTCCATCCTCTAAATACATGTGTTAAAGTGATGTGGTTTTCTTAACGTTGATTCAAAGTTCTAAATTCTTGTCGCCTAAACTGTGTAGCGTAATCTTTCATCGTCTAATCTTAGTTGTAATCTTAGTTTGCGTTGCTAAATCTGTGTTCCTAAATTTTGCGTTCCTAAGTTTTTGTTCCTAAATTTCTTTGCGCGTTATTCAGAAAGTGTGTCACACAATTAAACCGACCCGCAGGTCACTGGCCATTCTTTTATTATACATGTTGCTGCTGCTTTTATCTATGGCCGAGTGCCTGTCCCGCGCTCTCGCATGATGGGAGGATCCCAAGGGGGGAGTTGTCAATCCTCTTCAACGCGCGTGCGAGTGGCTGTGGCGCACACCGACATCCAAAACAAATAGACTAACGACTCAAGATGCTATTTAAATGTAATTTAATTGTTAAACGTATTCTGACTTTACTTAATAAAGGTGTTTTAACATTTGTTGTACCTTTAATGAAGAGATTTATTAATTCAAAAATAAAATTGTTACAAATTTTCGTATAATTAAAGTTATATGTACGGAATGTACAACATAGCAATCCAATTTTCTCGTTGGTTACATATATTGTTACGTGCAAAGTGGCTCTTAAACATGTTATTAGGTTAAGTTTGATGTGCGGAGGTTTCGCGCCATAATTTCAAAAGACGCGGGGCGCGGAATTTTAAAAGACTAGGCGCGTACTTCCATTACGTCCCAGTGCGTTTGCGCTGATCGCGCGACGCGAGAGGGTTGGACGAATAATTTCGCCCCGACGGGTAAAAGACGAAAAAGTGGAAAGAAGTTTCCTGTGTTCTCTATAACGTGGCTGTTTTGCCAGAATCTTCAAGGAGTGTGGACGTTAGAGGTAGAGTAGCCTGATGGACTTGAAAAGAAGTCAACTTTAACGCAGGGACATATCCATGTGAGTAATTATTGTACTATCTTTTGTCTGAAATTTATGTATTTTTTTCCGATAATTGCGTCGTAATTCGTGCATTGGTGACGTCATTGGCAGTTGGCTGCGCAAAATCTCTAATAAGATTGGCGTTGCTAACAGCCCGCGAAGTTGCTTTTTCATCACGCTTGCGCGATGTAATTATCGACTTTTTAATTGTAAGAATTATCGTATCGTATTTTTTAAATTGTAACAATATTCTTGACAAATTTTAGTTCGCACATTTTTCGGAGCTAATGTTTGCTTGTTGACACTTTAAGTTGAAATTACGAATAGTCTCAGAAAATAAGATGATTATATGTGAGGAAAAGTATATTAAGTTGGATGATGAAATAAATAAACAAGACACTGAATTTTTAGCGAGGTGAAACTTATTGTTGCTCCACGTCTTGGGCGATAGTGTAACTTTCTAAAAAGATCTTTATTTTGTCTCACAAAAGTCGTGCAGAGGATGTAGTTTTATCCGTATTAACACAACTGACTTTTGAAGACTTCCGCACTAGCTCTGAACTCTATCTTCAGCGGTTTAGAGAGACTATCAGGGGGGTTGTTAAATAAATACGGATGGGTAGGGCGCCACTGTACTTAGGTAAGGTGTAAAAACAAGTAATATCGTTAAGAAAAAATAAAGGAACCTCAACGAATATATTCTGTTATTGCAATACAAGATTTTCTATTTTTAGATGGTACTACGTTTATCCTGAAATAAAGTAGTAAATAAAATAATATTAGAGACAGCAATTTGCACCTCAAAATAAAAAATCAATAAATCAAATAGGTTTTGTGCATCATGATATTTTTCTTTTGTGTGATAGTGCATGGACACTCTACGTATTAAATTTATGCACTTCTGGTTTATATATAATTCATATAATCCAGTGATAAATATGGATTGAATAAACACTATTTCTTAAGAGCTTCTTTGAGTGTAATTAACCTTTTCTAACTTTATAAAGAAATCAAGGCTGTTAAGCATCAACTCATACATTAACTGAAAAATATTTCTGATTTATTCTGACAGATAATTACTATAAGTTTTCTGAATGTTCCATTAATTTTATATATTTATATTGTTAATCTTTGTCAATTTATATAAAAAAGCCTCTAAAGCAAATAGGCACCATGAATATCATTAACACAATTATAAGCTTTCTTTATCATTTTTTTCAGTACTGACTAAATGACTCACATGTATACAAAATTAGTTTTGTAATAAGATCTTTTAAATTAGCAAACTTAATCTTTGTTAAAAAGTTGTCATATGTAATCAAGTATATGAGTATATTATTCATAATGTAAATTCATAAAGATTTTGTTAGATAAACAATTTTATAAAGCATAATTTTGATCCAAAATCACGTTTGAAAATTTAAGTTCATAATTAAATATTATTACAAAGATGTTAGTTTCCATGGGTTCAAACTATCAAAGTTACGGTTTGAACATGACGTAAATGTTGAACAGATGACTGTCTCAAAAAAGAAGATCACTTACCGACCTTGAATTTAGGGCATGGCTGCTTACAAACCAATTAGCACACAAGCTCGACCCACATGTGGACTTCCAGCGTTGAACAAACACATGAAAAAGGCAGTTGTCTACATTGTTATAACAACGTCTCGTAAACTCGTTTTATACGCAAATAAATTAACTTCTTCTTACAACCATTAATCAGTTCTCAAGTGTTGCTTCCGAATTAAAACAAAGCTTCCACATTGAAACATGAGAAACGTATAAATCTTATACGCAGTAAAATTAACAGTTTCGCATGGCATCATTGCTTCAGTTCTTAAGTGTAGTTTCTTTAGTACTTTAGTACTTTACTACTCTAGTACTTTAGTGCTTTAGTACTTTTGTGTTGCGCTAAGGAAAGACAAATAAAAATTAGTTTGAAATATTTAGAAGTAGAAATTACAAACCATGATGAGTTTCTAAACCTACAGATCGATGGATTGCTTGAAACTAAATTGCAACTTGCAAGTCAGCCTTGAATATCAATTTATCCATGTTGACGTTAGAATGATCAAGGGCCGACTGCTTCGACTCGTCGACAGCCACGATCTCAACAAGCAGGTGCGCGAGAGCACGCTATTTGATATTACCTTAAAAATACTTTGTGGAAATTCTGGATAGCTTGCTCGAGTTTTAGCATGGTTTTAAAATACAAACTGGACATTTATAACTATGCGCTTTATTTAGTAGATAATTAAAATAAAAAAGACAATAATTGGGGTGTTTGGAAATTATGATACCTGGTTTTAATGTTGTCTTAATTGTAGAAGTACCATTTATATTGAATTATAAAAGTAAATTTAAAAATTTTCTAGCACAACACATAATTTTTATGCGTTATTTTATAAGAGGAAAAACAAACTGTTACAGAGGTACTCCGCCCAGTTTCTCTGTGGATTACCGGCTAGATTTTTTCGGGCTAAAACTGTACGTCACAAGTCCTTAACAAAAATATCATCTACCTTTTATTCATTGTTTTTCACTAGATTGAAAACTAAATTAATTTCTGTTGTATAATGAAGACCCTATTTAAATAGCTGTTTATTTAAAATTTTATAACTACCTTTTCTTTTTAGATTATCCAAGCAGCATTCTTTACTATTTGCCTATTGAACGATGTTGTTGGTACAAATGAAGACAGTCCGAAGAAAAAGCCAACAGTACGCATTGTCAAGGATACGGTAAAAAAATTTTTATAGAACTTAAATACAATGTTGTACTTGCAGATGTTAGCCGCTGTTGCATTTCCACTCTCGATGCTAGTGGGATTAACATTTTGGATTTTGTACGCTATCGACAGGGAATTAATTTTTCCTAAAGCTCTCGATGAATTCTTTCCAGCATGGCTGAACCACGCAATGCATACAAACATTATGGTATTCATTTTCATCGAGATGTTTTCTTCGTTTAGAAAGTATCCAAATCGTAAAACTGGCTTTGGAATACTTACAGCTGTTTTAGCAACTTACGTTATATGGATACATATAATAAATGCTTATTCTGGCGTTTGGGTTTATCCATTTTTAGCCGTTCTCAACCTGCCGCTTAGAATAGGATTTTTTTTAATTATGCTTGTTGTAAGTTTTGCTGTTTATGTGTTAGGCGAGAGACTAAACACAATGAGATGGGCAAAAACATTACAGGCAATTGAGAAACGAGCTTGAGAAAGTAGAACTATAGTATAATTTTATTTTAAGTAATTGACAATTAGGTAGTTGCTGTAACGGTATAACTGAATTAAAATTTTTATATTTTAGTATTAAGTATCGATTGATTGTGGTTATTGTTGAATATAAGTGGGTCTTTTAAGATTGAAATAAATGTAGACTTTTAATTGTTACATCCAGTGTTTAATCCAGGGGGGTAACTGGGAGGGAATTTTCCCCCCGAGCGTTATAGAATTCCCCCCCGGGTAACATTAACCCGAGTGACATTAACCTTAGTAATAATGCGTATTATATTTATAGAGACCAAAGCAATATTTAGATATAAACACAGTTAGTCAAGTCTAAGTGCATTAAGCCTTTCACAATAAGCTTTTTCACTTTTAGAAACACGCCAGTCAGTCTATGAAACAATTCTTTGACGTTGTATTAAACCCTTATATGAATAGAAAGAAGGGTTAAAGACAGAACTGAAACGTATTTTTGTACGTTGAGGCGCAAGTGAAACATATGCCCCACGTTTCAGGCGTCAGTAAAACATATTTATGTACGTTGAGGCGTCAGTGTAACTTACTTTTCTTAATTGGGCGCCAGTGCACAAAAATCTTCCGACATAGCTAGGGGTCTATTCCTGGGTAGAGCAATAAGAAGTGGGGGGTAAGTCGAATTTTGTTTGCAGACCAAAGCTAAACTAAGTTAAATAGGCGCCACCAAGTCCTGAGATAATCACGATAAGAGCAAAGCACAATTCTAAGGGCGGACGTGGAAACCCAAAGATAATACGATCGCCTTCGTTAACAAAAACCTGTCTTATAAAAATAAGACGCAGCTCCTGTAAGAAATTACAAAGATTAAATACTTAAAAATGTAGAACACCATTTGTGTCCTATAAAAGTATCAAAAATAAAAAGTGTATATCCAATATGATATTGGCATAAAATTATTACTCAAAAATTCTACCTTTATGTTATCAGATTCGATCGCATTTGACCAAAATAAAAGTCTCAAAGTTTAACTAATTGTTTACTGAAGTAAAAAAAACTTTCTTTTAAAATTTCATAACTTTTAACAGGTAAAAAAAATTCTCAACAATAAAGTTTATAACAAAATCAAAATTTAGTTTTTTTAAAACAAAAGACAGCTCACTAAACATAACCTTGTTTTAAATATTTGATCAAAATAATTCATAAACTCAATGCATTGAATTATCATTTCTATCCTGGGCAGATCTTTTCAGGTAGATTACAATTTCATAATTAGTTTGTAGCGTGTATTTAAATTTTCATACTTAGATTTTATAATTTATCTGTAAATAAAAGCTAATTACAAGATTGAAGAATGTTTAATTTGAATTTTATGAATGCTGCACGAAGAATCTGCTTTCACGGCAACATCTGTCAAATGTGCTACAACACAAAAAAGTATGACGTCCAAAATATACCGTGAAATTTATCTGAAGTTCAAATGGAATAAAGCTTACAATTATATATACCTAACTTGACAAAATTTCTTTCTACGGCTTGTAAAACCAGTTCAACAATAATTGAAAATGAAACAGATTATATGTTCGTAAACATGATAGCAACTTTCGTGCTTTTTATATGATAGTCTGTTTGTCAAATTTTAACGACATTCAAAACATATGCAATAATTTCTTATATGTAATAACGAACCAAACTGTCTCTGTTTTTCCAAGACAAATCCAGACGGAAATTCATAAGCTCACAAACAATGCTACAAGCCATTTCAAACTTGGGATGACAGCAATCAAAACCAAAATCTTTACTTGTCCTTATCTATCGTTTTTCGTAGATGAATTCTTGTACAAAACCATACAAATTACAAAACCAAAATCTTACTTGTATCTTATCTATCGTTCTTCGATGGCGAATTCTTTGTTGACGCGCTAAATAAATGAAACCAAATTAAATTAGTTCGTAAAATGTATAATTTACAAACCGTTAGTAGAAGTTATCAAAATTGTTCCAGGTCTAGCACGACCTGATCCGCTCACACAAATAATTCAACCGAAGGTCGTATGCCTCTAGCCGGGAATACATCTTGATAAGTCGGTTGCTAGGGAGCGACTAACTCGACAAGGCGAGGAACGAACGATAGCGACGTTAGAGGTGGGGAAATACGATAGACGCAGCATTGCATAGAGGTGCTCGCCAAAATAGCTTTATGTGACACAGATATTTTACTATAAGAAGATTATTAAAACGAAGCGTTCTGTTATGTACCATATGAAATCTTAATAAAAAATAAGGCACGCTTAGCGCATTATCCTCGTAATTCAATGTGAATAAATACTGAACAAATTAAACATGTTACAGAACAAACGCCAGAGTGAAGAAGTCCTTGTAGAATATGAATTCTTACACTGACTTGTTGGCTCGTTGTTTATTTATTGTCATTCTACTTGAGACATTCGTGTCTTCCGTGTTAAGAGAATGAATTGAATACTGTTTATTTATAGCGAATATAATTATCAGATTAGTAATTTAAGTTCTTTTGTGATTTAAAAGTTATTGACTACAATTATAGTACTTGAACTATTACAATTATTGTAAGTTACAAGATTCTGGTAATAGTTCTTAATTTAATTACAGAATTTTTTAATCTAGTTTTGCCATGCCAGAAATTAAAAGACAAATGGGTATACCAAATTTTTTTCCAAGAGACAAAAAGTAGACACGGTTAAAATTAAATCGAAAACCGAATATTCACATCGGGATGGTGGCTATGCTGTTGAAGCTGGTGGTGTAGCTTGTTGCTCTGTACGGACTAACAGTGATAATATTGAAGTAAAGAAAATGATTCCGCGTGATGTTAATAATAATAAAAAAAGCAAGTTAATTTGAATAAAAATTGGATGCTCAAGTATAACTGGCTGTATTACGATGAAACTCGCGGTGGGGAATTTTGTAAGCATTGCAAAATATTTTTCAAAGGAGATTCGAATGCCTTACAAAACACGTCAGATGTATTTATCATTCAGCCGCTTATCAACTATCGGAAAGCTACTGGTAAATCAGGAAAGCTTGAGAAAGACGCTAATTCTGACCTTCACACACGTAGTCTGTCTATGGAAAAAATGCGTTTGCAAAATGTGAAGGTACCAATTCATGCTTTATTAACCACTGAAAGTGAAATGCAAATAGCCGATAATAGACAGTCACTATCCGCTCTTATTAATGGTCTATATTTTCTAGCTAAATAGGAAATTCCACATACAACTAAATATGAACCTCTTGTTAAAAAGTTATTGCTAAAAAATAATATTTCATTAAATAAGTGGGTGCAATCTCAAAGTCATCGTTCAATGTACATTAGTAAAGCAACAGGAATTGAATTTCTTTCCTGTATAGGCGAGGTATTGAACATACAAGATTCAAATAATTTCAATAATTAATACTTCTCTTTGATGGCAGATGAGTCCACAAATATAAATAATGTAACAGAATTAACTATTCTTTTGCGTTACATAGGTGAGAATAAGTTAATTAAGGAAATGTTTTTGTGTTTAGTTGAACTAAATAATTCAGATGCAAACACGATTACTGAGATTATTGCTAATGAACTATTACGTAGAAACATTAGTTTGAATCAAATGGTGGCATGCGCATTTGATGGAGCAGCAACATTTTCTGGAAATATATCGGAAGTGAGACAACGTTTATCGGAGAAAGTGCAACGGGAAATTCCTTATGTTCTCTGTAGGGCTCATATTTTAGCACTATAGCGTTAACTAGTGCACGTAATAAATACCCCCAAATTAAAAGAGTTTTGCATGTAGTAAAAGACATTTACAAATTATTTCATAAATCGTTCAAACGTGAAAGAGTACCACATGATGTCCAAGCCATATTAGAAGAGCATATTTTAAAAATTCCAGAATCAATTTATGTGAGTTGGGCTAGTCACTATAAATCAATAAATGCTGTAGAAAAAATATGTGGCAATAATGATGACATGTGAACATATACATAAAGATGGAGCAGATCTTGCTTCTTTAGCAGGTGGAATTTTGCTAGAAATAAAAAAATCTAGTTTTCTTCTTATTTTGTGTGTTTTGGATGAAGCTTTACTTGCAGTTTGTAACTTGAGCAAAGTTTTGCAGAAAGAGGGTTTAGTGCTTTCAAGTTTACCGGCGCTCATTTTTGCAACTTGTAGTCATCTAGAAAGTATTTCTTCGCAATGCAGTGAATTCAATAAAGATGGTGAATTATTTTAAAATTGTGAAAAATGAATTGATAAATCCTCAATTTCTCGAAGAATTATTGAAAATGAACCCAAAAGCACAACGATGAAGTCGGCTAAAAAATTTGTTGATACTATGATAGAGCAAATGAAAACTCGTTTTAACGATAAAACAGTTAAATTAATAACATTGAGTTCTAAATTGGAATCAGTAGAAACATTTGTCACTCTGACCATCGACGATATCATCAAGTTGTGTTCGTATCTTAATATTAATGATGCTGAGACAGTTTGGACAGATATTCGTTCCTTTAAGTATGTTTTGAACACTGGGCAACAAAACTATAGCAACATCGTTTCATATACAGGGTGCTTCAAAAAAATGTATACACACTTTAAACTATTGTAGTTTTCCCGCTCTACAAGGCTAATGTTATATTTCTTTGCCAGGTGCCAGCATAATCGTCCCTCTATGTTATATTATCAGTTGGAATTTGTAATATCAACATGGGGGACGACGTTGAGTTTTGAAGAACGTAAGCAGGTTATTAAGTGGTACTGGAAGTTTGAGAATGTAAATGAAGTTCAAAGACAGTGGAGAAGGGAGTATGATACAGAACCACCTTCAAGATTCAACGGCAGTCTTGGAACTGTTTCAACGCTCTCCTAACAAATCTTCAAGGCAAGGGCACGTGAAAGTGATGGGTGCTAGCAGCGTGCTACGCATTCTGAAGAGAGGCAAGTATCGTGTTTACATACCAAGGCTGGTGCAACAGCTAAATGACGACGATCCAGATCGAAGGTTGCAATTTTGTGAATGGATTCAGGAGATGGTGATACGTGAACCGGGATTTATGGGTAGCATCATTTGGTCGGATGAAGCCCAATTCAAACTTAATGGAACTGTCAATAGGCACAATTGTGTTTACTGGTGTGAAGAAAATCCTCACATTACAATTGAAAAGCTGTAAATTTGCCTGGTGTAAATGTGTGGTGCGGTTTGTCTTCAAGGGGACTCATTGGACCTTTCGATTTGAAGGCACTGTAACTGGTATTAATTACCTAACAATGCTTGCTGATTCCATATTTCCTGCCATTCGTGCATTATACGGTAATGATGATTTTTATTTTCAACAAGATGGTGCTCCGCCGCACTATCACAGGGACGTACGAGCTTACCTGGATCAAAATTTGTCGGGCCAGTGGATAGGACGCAGGGGGCCAATCGAGTTTCCAGCACGCTCTCCAGACCTTACACCACTGGATTTCTTCTTGTGGGGCACAGTAAAAGATGAGGTGTACAAACGTAAACCACGTAACCTAGACATTCTTTGGAATGAGATTCAAGCAGTGTGTAGAGAATTTGAACAGTATTAACATTTGTTATTTATGTTTCATTTACATTGGACTTTCAGCTTTCTATTTTCCTGAAATTTAACTTTGTAGAACGGTAAATAAATTTTCTATGGAAGTTCAAAGTGTGTATACATTTTTTTGAAGCACCCAGTATACTCGATTCAAATATAGGATATGAATATCTAAAAGATTTGTGCATTCGCTTATGGTGCATACCAATTTCTACTGCCAGTGTAGACCGATCATTTAGTACAATGAATAGTATTTGTACGAAGCTTCACAATCGATTGGAACAAGATACACTAAATTCAAGTATGAAAATTAGCATTGAAGGGCCGGAAGAGCTATCCCAGGAATTAATTAACAAGGTGTTAGATTTATACGCCGTGAAGAAACAGCGCAGAGTAAGACTACTCAAGTGAAATACATGTTGTTCATGTATACTTAAGTTAATTTGTATAATGATAAAAAATATCTCTCTAGAAGTTTCTTTCCCTCCCTCACCGACATGTAAAAAGGTCTGAGTATAACACATACGAATCCCTCCCGATTCGATATAAATCCCCTCCGGTAGAAGTGGTCTGAATTCAACACTGGTTACATCTATACCTTACTGCAGCCTGCTTTGAAGTGAGAAATCGAAATCGAACAGGTAAGAAACCTAAACATATTTGTCATTACGATAGAAGAGCCTCTGACTTAGCTGTCCTTTACAGGCTTAAAACCTTGTTATATTCCTGTTTGAGCTTCGCAGTTAAATACCTAACTTTCAAATTATTTTTCGTTCTACAATTAGTTTTGTAAACAAAATAAAATAGCTCTTCAAATTCAAAGATTAGTTTAGAACTACCAACCCCTGGGTAAAACTAATTATTTAAACGTTATTTAATTGCGGGTATCCAACAGCTTTAGAAACCCTACAAAGAATAAACAGTGGCATAAAAGATAACTTCGTCCAATTCGCTGTAAACACATCGATCAATCTTATATCAAACGAACTTATTGCATTTAGTATTACCGACCGGCTTTTTTCCTATAAAAAAAATGATTTAAATATAAAACTTGTTAAGTGACATTGTTCCGTCCTGCTCAGTATATATTACTATATTTCCTTTATTTTTTCTTATAAAAAGATATCCACAAAAGATTTGAAAAAGGCAAATGAATTGCTGGCAAAGATCGGCAAAATTTCTTATACTAAGGAAGTAGAAACAGAATGGAATAACATTAAAACCAGCCTAGACATGGCGGCCAGAGATATTCTGGGGTATACACAAAAAGAAAATAAGAAACCATGGATAACAAAGGATATCCTGAATTTAATAGAAGAAAGACGAAAATACAAAAACAAACCGGACGAACCTGGAAAATAGAGATACAAAGTCATAAAATGGGAAATTATTCAAGAAAGCTAAAAAACAATGGATTGATGAAAAGCGCAAAGAGGCACAAACCAAGATGGAAATAGGAAAGACAGACAAAGCATACAAACTAATTAATATGAATTTTAGGGATATAAAACTGTAAAACAAAAATTTAAGGGACGTGAAGGAAGACATCGTCATAGAAAGTATAGAGAAAGTGGTTAAATGACAAAAATATATAGGAAATTTATATGCAGGACAGGAACTAACTGCATTAGAACAGAAATCAGACATTGAAAACGATGACTTGGGATACCATATACTTAGTCACAATGTTTAACAGCACAAAAATATTAACTAAAATTGTACAAAGACAGATGGAAAAACGGACTGAAAAAATACTAGGAGAAGATTAATTTGGGTTTAGGCAAAACAGGAGAGCACGGGAGGCTATTTTAGCTCTGAGAGTGATAATGGAGAAGACAACACAAAAAAGAGAGAGCGTGTATATAGGGTTTGTAGATCTGGAAAAAGCATTCGACAATGCAAAATAGGAGAAAATTGTTCGAAATACTCAAAAGGATTGGAATAAGTTGTTACGTGCCAAATTGGCACTAAACATTGTCTTAGCTTAATTTTTATGTGCGGAAGTTTTCGCGCCTTAAAATTTAAAAGACTTGGCGTGTATTTTCGTCACGCCAGAAGGCGTTTGTGGGCAGTTTCCGGAAAGACGCTTAGGAAACGGGACCGTTTGCCTTTGAACATCGAGAAGGGCGGTCGTGTCTGGTATCGTATCTTCATTTTTATTATGTAGATTTCCTTTTGCTTATCTTTGTTTGACTTTACCTGATTAACCTATTCCTTATCGTTCCGCTACATATAGGAATCTGATTCGATCCTGGAGCAGTCCCACGACCCTAGAACGAGCTGGATGTCCATGCTCCGCTAACAGCTAACCAGAGCAGTCACCATCTTTAACTATCTTAAAGGGGGCCCCAGCCATTTGGAAGGCGTACCCTCCGTTGATTGTCTTAAAAGGGGCCATCAGTAGCCCTGATGGACGTCAACAGAAGCCAACTGTAACTCAACCCCGCAGGACGTCGGATTTCTTATGTAAGTACTGTAATTGCTTAATTTGTTCGCTAATTTAATTTATATTTTTCCGCAAATGGCGTATTTAATTTGTTATTGGTGACGTCATTGACAGATGGGCGCGCCAAAATCTGTACAAAGATTAGCGTTACCAACCGCCCTTGGCGTCGCTTATACCGCGCTTGCGGTGTTGTATTTACAACTTTTAAATTGTAAGAATTGGCGCCTTCAACGTGTGAAAGTTGCAATAAGAATTTTTCTTTTCTTTTCATGACTATAGAATGTATTATCTAATATTATTTATAGCTTTTTCACTAAAAAAATTAATTATTTAATATCTGTTAACCTTGAATTTTATGTTCGTGTTTTGGAACACACCCCATTTCTTAGAAGTCAAAAATAGTCCTTATGGTAACTAAAGGTGAATACCGCCATTTTGATATTGTAATATATAGCTTTTGTCTTAAAATATTTTATTAAATATTTATTTAAATATTTTATTAAATGTAGTGTCATCTATAACCGAAATTCTCTTGCATGTGTGGTTGGTTTGTTTTTGAATTGAAATTTAAAGTGGTTTCCTGCAGCAGTGTATATAGTATAACCTCACTTACATACATGTTACATCATATAATTTTGAATGTAAGTATTTTTAAATGTAACTAATTACCTTATTTTCTACCCATTATTAGAAAGAACAAATTTTTTTTTAAAAAATGCTATAAAATGTAGTTAAAATAATCACTCTATTTATGAATTTTTTTTTTAACTTATCTCAACTTGTTTTGGATTAATTTTTAAAGCTACCATTTAAATAACATATAATCTATCTTTCTACAATTTGGAGTGTTTTCTATAACCGAAATCATTTAGTATAATTCACAATTACATATATATATATATATATATATATATATATATATATAACAAAATTGTTTGTCCAAATATAGATTTCCTACTTACCTGAGTTTTTAGTGTCTTTTAAAGCGTTATTTTGACTTAACCGTGATATTTTTTTTTCTTAGATATTATCTTGCTTTGATATAGTTTTAAAAGTTGTTCCCTTAAATGTTTTAAACAGTATAACCTATAAATGCCTTTTGTAGAGTTTTTTGCCTATATATATATATATATATATATATATATATATATATATATATATAGTAACGAAATTACCTAACCATATCTTTTACCTTTCAAAACGTTGTAATAAACTGAATCGCTCTATATCTGCTCCTTTTAATACTAAAATAAAGAAATTGCCGTTAACGTTTTACTATTTAAACTCATTTACGATAGTTGTTGATAACTCCCGCAATATCGAAAGAATATTCCAACAATTTGGAATACTACTTCTTGGTATAAGTATCGTGGAATGTTTCTTTCGTGTAGCGAGTATGATTTTGTCTTGATTGCATATTTTTTTAGATATCGATATTTCAACGTAGAACTTTAAGATCCATTAAGCGGAATTTACTGTCGGATTTGGTCGTCTATAAGTCTAGAACGAGACCCATAAAAGGGCCTGTCGTTAAGCATCATAAGTCTAGACGAGAATTTGGTTGGTAAGTTTGTCGTTTTAGAATTTGTAATCTTTTTTTTTAATAATGATGTTGAAATTTTTCTTTATTGGTTTGGGAGGAACTCAAATGAGAGCTTCCCATCCCAGTAAATATATGCTTTATAAAATATCTTTTTGTTATTCAACAATTTTACTAGTGAATCGGGTCTCGATTACTCTTATCTCTTTACATATCGATTCAAACCTCATTAAATGGCTTAAAATTATCTTTAAAATCGTTCAACCCTACGTACATCTAAAAGCTTTTCACGTTTTACATCTTTGTCAATGTATCTGTTGCTTATCAAGTCCCTTTAAACATATGTCTTAGATTATTTTTTTTTCTATAACCTTTGTCTTTATTGGTGTTACCACAATGACATTTTTTAACATTCAATTAATTTCCTCCATCACTATCAAATGGGTAACTTTAAACGTATCTTATCCCTTTCAATTAATTTCGCTTGATTTATTAGGACCTCTCCCTCAATCAAACATTCTTTGTAAGGTCACACGTGTCATTAGTCCCCTTATCTACGAACTTCAAGATGCTGAAGGAAAACGCCAAGGCAGGTGGCATGTTAAAGACCTTAAGCCATTCTCTGCTGACTTTAATGCTACTTAAGTTTTTCACGTTCCATTCTCCTCACAATTTACCTAATTTTTTTGTTCTCACCATCAATTAGTAACTTTAATCGCTTATTTCCTCTCTTGTACTGTTTATATCTCTTACACGTTTAACTTACTTATCTTAAATTAGCTATCTTTTTCTTTTCAGTTGACTTTTCCTTGACCATACCGTTAGATATATATCATTTTATTCTCTACACCCCCAATATAACTATGTCGTTTCATTTAATTAATCTTCGAACTTTTCCTACAGCATATTATTTGGTTTTTAGTGTTTATCTTACGTCATTTACTTTTGTGTGGTAATTGTCGTAACTTTAGTTGTAATGACTCATTGAATTTTTATGATTGGTTTTAGCTGATGTTAAGTGGATGATTTTTTTCTCTGGGCCCACATAGGAGTCGCGACCTATGCCATTGTAAGAAATAGTTCATATTCGCAGTTGCAAAAAGCTAGGATTGTCTATTCCATGTGTTTTTCCTCTGAATTATTACAGTCGCCCACATTATACTATATCATTATTTCTTTCTTTTTCTACTAAATCACCATAACTTATAAACATTTTTTTTTCATTGTTTTTTGTTGAACTTCGTAGTGAGGCGCTATGGCTTCTTATTGATATCTTATTAAATTCTCGGTTGTTTTAGCATATTGGGACAGTGTACCTGTATTTAACTGCTTATAATTAAGTATCGTTGTGTGTTTAGGGTGCTACCGTTTTAAAAAACTACCTTAAAACAGTTTGTATTCGTGTGATTGTATCTGTAATGATACTTTTGAGTTGTTGTGTCAACTTTTGTCTGATTTTCTTATCGTAGTGGATGCACTCGTTAGGAAAATGATCGTACTAGTTTTATTAAGAGTCTAGTGAATTTTAAACGTATATACCTTATCTTGTCGGATTAATATCGCAGGTGGTCCTTCAGACTGCGCTGTGTTTCAATAGGGACAACTCTCTACCTTCTCTCGGACGCTTGTCCAAAAACTCTACTTTTTTATATCCCACTGTCTCCGTTAATGCCTTATTCTTCTCTCGGTGGACCTGTTCTCGTCCCGGAACATCCGTCTGCCACATAAGAGTGATGTTCCCTCACTCCAAGCTACTGGCCACATTGGCTGGTTGAGTAGCGCTTTGCTATCCACCTTTTTCTGTCTCTTTTGCTCAATGCGAGCCCTTCCTTTACATTTTTCTACCTGGAAGTGCCCCTTATGCATTCCAAATAACCACCTCCCTCTTTCTACGGTTCCTATTTCTCTGCCTTTTCATTTCCGTTAGTCACCGTGTGGTTGCGCGGGAGGTTTTCACAGACACCTGGACTCCGTCTCTGGGAATCTTTCGTGAGGTCATGCGGTGCCGCTGCCAGCGCATGGGCTCTGGCAGTGAAGGTATGTATGAGTGTGTGAATGTGTGAGTGCATGTGTATATCGTTATATATCGTGTGGGTATCGGGTGATTATATCACCGATATCAATTAACGCCGGTGCAGGGATGCACCCAAATGCCTTTGCCGGTCCCTCGTGCCGTTTCTTGTAAACGGGCCTGCTTCACAGGTTGCTCTTTTTAGAGGGTACGAGAAATGCCCATTTAACGGCTCCACGGAGCCACTCTATCGTTACCTTTATCTATTATCTTTGGTAATGATTAAGTTAATATTTTATCTTATTTATTATCTAAGATAATACCCTTAGTTTTAATATCGTTATCTTACCGACTACCGTTAGTAATAACTTTAGTTAATTTCGCATTATCTTACCTATTATATTTAGTAATAACTTTTGTTTAATATCGCGTTACCTTACCTACTATCTCTAATAATAACTTTAGCTTAATATCGCGTTATCTTACTTGGTATCTCAAGCAATAACTAAAGCTTAATACCGTTATCTTATCTATTACCCTTGATGATAACAATTTAAGCTTAATATCGTTATCTTATCTATTATCTTTAACAACAATTTGAGATCTTGTCTTATCTTTTTATCTTCCTAACGTTTAGTATTTATGACCAGACGTGGGAATTATTTCTCTTGAAATTTAAGTGAAAAATCTAACCTGATGTAGAAATGTAATTTGTTAGGTTAGCCACATAAGGATTTAGTAGGGTGGTACTTTTGGTAAATTTGTTGATTCACAACCATGTCATGGACAAGTTTTTATGTGTATCGTTAGAAAACCAAGGTACCAGTAACAAAAATTTGCTAGAGTGTAAACTAACGCACTCTGTGAACATTTTTAAATTTGGGCACTTTTTGCCATCAAGGAACAGTTTTGATGCAACGCTCATGTGTGTTTGCACGTAAGAACTTTAATGTTAGCTTTAGTTTAGATAGGTTAGGCGACTTGTCGCATTTGTTTTAATTTAAGTAGTGTTTCATGCTCCCCGACAAATTTGAGCTGTCGATTATTAGTGTAGTCAAAGACAATGGGGCTACATTTTCCGTTTCCTGGTAATTCGGTAGACGTGTTATCGGTCGAAAAAACCAGGTGGCGCCTTATATAAACATTTTGTAGGTTTTAAGTTAGGGTTTATATAGGGTAGTTAGGACTTAGATTTTAAGCTGTTACTGTGCTAACAGACTTTTTCTTTTTTTTAAGTTTTTTCTTTTGTGGCTTTGTCGCGATTGTTACGTGCCAAATTGGCACTAAACATTGTCTTAGCTTAATTTTTATGTGCGGAAGTTTTCGCGCATTAAAATTTAAAAGACTTGGCGTGTATTTTCGTCACACCAGAGGGCGTTTGCGCGGGAACTTCGCGCCGACGCGTGAAAGAACAAAAGTGGGCAGTTTCCGGAAAGACGCTTAGGAAACGGGGCCGTTTGCCTTTGAACATCGAGAAGGGCGGTCGTGTCTGGTATCGTATCTTCATTTTTATTATGTAGATTTCCTTTTGCTTATCTTTGTTTGGCTTTACCTGATTAACCTATTCCTTATCGTTCCGCTACATATAGGAATCTGATACGACCCTGGAGCAGTCCCACGACCCTAGAACGAGCCGGATGTCCATGCTCCGGTAACAACTAACCGGAGCAGTCACCATCTTTAACTATCTTAAAGGGGGCCCCAGCCATTTGGAAGGCGTACCCTCCGTTAATTGCCTTAAAAGGGGCCATCAGCAGTCCTGATAGACGTCAGCAGACGCCAACTTTAACTCAACCCCGCAGGACGTCGGATTTCTTATGTAAGTACTTTAATTGCTTAATTTGTTCGCTAATTTAATTTATATTTTTCCGCAAATGGCGTATTTAATTTGTTATTGGTGACGACATTGACAGATGAGCGCGCCAAAATCTGTACAAAGATTAGCGTTACCAATCGCCCGTGGCGTCGCTTATACGTGCTAGCGCGATGTAATTATGAAATTTTAAATTGTAAGAAAGTTTTAAGGAGAGACGAATAGTACATAACTTATACAAAGAGCAAACAGCGGTTATAGATTTAGAGCAGGAATGTAGTGAAGTAAATATTAGGAAAGGGGTGAGACAGAGATGTGCTCCATCCCCGTTAATTTTAAACTTGTACATCAAATACGCAATGAATACTGTCAGATGCAGGAAAACATTTGGAATTATTATGCATGAACAGCAGATTGATATGCTTAGATTTGCAGATAATATACTGGTATTATCATCTAACAAAGAAGAGTTAGAAGCAGCTCTTAATGAAATTGAAACAATTCTAACAGAGAGGTACTGCATGAAAATATACAAAAATAAAACTAAAGTACTAGTAGGTAAAGGAGGAGAAAATAAATGAAAAACCACAATATAAATAGGAAACAAGAACTTACAAGAGATTAAGCATTTCTACTACCTAGGAAGCCAAATAATGCAAGATGGAAAAAGTGCAAAAGATATAAAACAAAGATTAGCACGAGGATGTGCTACATTTAGCAAAAAAATGCAATTACAAAGATAGAAACCTTTGAACAAGAGGTTCTATAAATGGTGGGAAGAAAGAAGTATATAAAAAAACAGTAACAAATAGGACAGAATAGTGCGGAATATATTAGAAGCACAGATAAGAAAAAACAGAGGTAGAGGTAGACCTAGGAAAATGTAGGCTAACTCAGGATAGAAATCAATAGAGGTACGGATCCAACCAATTCCAAGACGGATAACCTTATGACGAAAAAATAATTGTACTTGAACCTGATGATTATTATAAATAACTACAGCTGTTAGTTCTGCAATATTCTCAATCAATGTTGACTGTGCGAAAGGATTTATTGAAAAACTATTAATTTGTCAAATACCACTGAATATCGGGGAAATAGGGTATGCATTTATAATACAATAGAAGGGGAAGCAAACTACATATAACAAGAAAGAGCAGCAGCTATGTTCAAAGATATCAAACATAGAAGCAAAGAGAACATTATTGAAAGCATTTGTGTGGAACACAGCTAGGAGAAGCAGACAGAAAACGGCAGAAATAGAAAGGCAGAGCATGAGACATTTTTGGAAAATGGTACAAGCAGATATATGAAAAAAAGAGGTAGAGGTAGACTTAGGTCAGACTATTATACGCATATAGTGAAAGATGCATACTGTGGAAATTTCAAGGAAATAGGTACGTTAGCTAAGAATAGAAAACAATAAAGGTACGTGTCTAATCAGTTCCAAGACTGAAGACTCAATGATGATGATGAACTCAAGAGTAACGAGAAAATGACTGAAAACGCAGGAATGATTAAGCAATCAATAGGACGACTACAAGAACATGAAAGAGAGGAAACAAGAAAAATGTCACGCACAGGTTGGAGGATACGGCTTTAAATTCATCAAGGATATGATTCCGAGGTTTGAAGGAAAACAAGGGGAACAGCCTATGACGTTTTTTGGATGAGTTAGCCGAAACTGTAAGAAA
The DNA here is from genome assembly GCA_036346225.1 of Platerodrilus igneus. NCBI lineage: Eukaryota > Metazoa > Arthropoda > Insecta > Coleoptera > Lycidae > Platerodrilus > Platerodrilus igneus. Next base: position 13,365,679 of record JARFIW010000139.1, on the reverse strand, counting down.
CGAGAGGGAACTTGTGAAGATAATTATTGTAACTGCCGCATTGAAGGGAAGTGCAGAAACATGAAGTAGCATCGTCAAAAACAGTTACCAGACGTATGAAGAGTTCCGTAAGATATTTATAGAACAATATTTTATGAAAACGCCTATCAAATTAACGTAAGGATGAACCTGATCTCTGAAACCTGCTCACGATGTAAAGGCACGCGAGAGGAATATGTCATAGAGATGTTCACCAAGCGCGGCACCTGACACCAAAGATGGACGAACAATATATTGTTACGAACTATTAGGCAACTCCTCAAACACACAAGTTGCATAACCGAAGTGTATTCTAAAGAAGTCTAGAACATTTGAGCAAACACCAGACCATGAATCATCTATTTAATTATAGGGTATATAATTATAAGATCGGTGATGAGTGAACATCAGTTAGTCTATATCCAAATGTCGTGTATAAATCATATCGTGTATAGTTAGTTGGTCATTACGTTTTGAAGGTCCTATAGTAAATATAAATTTGTGTTATGTGAACGTGCATATTGTACTGCTAGCTTGTACATAAATAGACAAAAGGGTAATAAATAAATTATACTCCTGTTTAGTGTTGTTAGGAAGACTTATGGTTAAGGATTTAGTTTAAGAAAATATTAGTGCTTGTAAATAGCATTTGTGTGATAGCGCTTCATTGTTAATTGAACTGATAAACATCTATAAATAAGGCATATACTGTTAATTAGACTTGTGAACAGTGAGTAATAAAGACCGTTATTATTACTTGTTCTAAATTGCTGAACATGTTAACAATAGCCCGCTACATTGGTGTCAGGCTGTTTTGGGTGTATAGCGATTAATTTAAAAAAAGAAAATCAGATGTCTAAAAACATATGAGTAATTTGTATATGCCAGTTACAAGAAGCCAAAGTAAAATGGACGCAGAAACTTTAATGAATTTCCTTAAGGATTTCAAATCCGGTATAGAACAGAGGTCGGTTAAACTAGAAGTGACACTTAGTGAAGATGCTGAAAAAATGGAAAAAAAGTTAAGTGAAAATGCTGAGATAAAGAAGAAAAATTAAGTGAAAATGCTGCGAAAATGGAAGAAAAGTTGAATAAACATACTGCCACGTTAGAACAAAGATTAATGGAATGCTTTAATACATTGAAAAAAGATTTCACAGAACAGGTAAAAACAGTTGAGCAACAAGTTGGACAGTAAATTAGTAAAAATGGAAGGAAATGTGATGAGGCTGCAAGAACAAATGATTTCACTAACAACGCGGCCACTTGGATTATCAAACCAAGTTGTAAATCAGAACATCCCAGAAATAAGAAGCATAGTAGGAAGCGAACCAATACCGTCAAAATTTAGAGTGAAACCACCCACATTCGATGGTAAAACACCGTGATCATATTTAAAACAATTTGAAGCTGCTGCAATAGCCAACCGTTGGTGTAACAAAGAGAAGGCTATTTCCTTGATAGTGGCCCTACGGAGGGAAGCTCTTAACATCTTGCAAACGATTCCCGATCACTAACAAATACGACTTTCCACAGGTTAACCATGCACATGCTAAGAACTGCTTGCAAAAGACAAATAAAAGCTTGCAACAATTCAAAGCTGACATTGCCAGATTAGTTAGATTGGAATTCCCAACGACACCAGATAGCTTCCTCGAACAACTGTCTGTTCAAACATTTGTGGATGGCGTTAAAGACGGCAAAATACAGTAAGCGCAAAGATTAGCACGGCCAAAAATGTTAGATGATGCACTGGCTCATGCGCTTGAATTTGAAGCAGCTAAGCAGACATCACACAGAATGAGTCACAAAGTTCGGTCTGCCTTAGAAGAACCTGGTCAATTGCATAACCGCATAGAAGAAATAATCAACCGTGTGGCGCAAAGGTTGGAAAGACAACGACCGAAGAGATGGGGTCTGCGATGCTGGAGCTGCGGTGAGGTTGGCCATATACAGAGACGGTGTACTAAAACCAAAAAAACAACCGGTTGAGCAGCAGGAAAACTAAAGCAAATCCACGTAAGGGGGCGAACGTCGACAACACAACGTAGTGCCCCGGAGATTATCATCCGTGCTGCATCGTCGATGGGAAGTCTGGACAGCATTTATATCGATGGTAGAATTAATAGTAAAGTTGTTCGATTACTCGTGGATACAGGAGCGACAAGCACTATTGTAAGACCAGATTTGGTTGATCGTGAAAAAGTGCTTCCTGCATCGGTATGTTTTCGAACGGCAAGTGGTGAGAAAATTCCTACTCACGGAGAGACCGCTGTAACGTTGGAAATTAGAGAACAAACTAATTAATCATCGGGTGTAGGTAGCTGAAATTACAGAAGAAGTTATCTTGGGAATGGATCTCATGAGAGAATATGGATTACATGTGAACATGAAGCAAAATGTGCTTCGGATAGATGATGATGAGATTCCATTTCAAAGGGCGAGTAACCAGACGATGCAAGTTCGAATGATTTGTGATGTGAAGATACCCGAGAAAACGGAAATGATCGTGATGGGACGCCCGGATGGTACACTCCGGGAAGGACAAGTATGCTTGATGGAAGCGACTGAATCGGGAATGGGTCAGAAGGGATTACTGATTGGGAGAACTCTACTAAAGTTTCGAAATATGATACCAGCAAGGGTGCTAAACATTAATCCTCATACGGTGACCCTGAAGAAAAACATGATTGTAGGAAGTTGCATTCCAGTATGCCATATTAAACGTGTGGACGACACTAAAGATAAATCAACCAACGATTGCTCACAGAAATTGCTGGATGTGTTGATACCTTCGTGTCAAGGATTAAACAGCAACCAACTGGGCAAGGTAAAAGAACTGGTCGGACGATATCGAGGTGTATTTGCACCGGATGATAATGAGAAAGGAAGGACGAATGTTGTGCAACACGAGATCAATACTGGAGATGCGTAACCGATACAACATCCTAGGGGCTTCCTTTGGCAAAACATAAGGAAACCAAAAAAATTATAACAGATATGGAAGAACAAGGAGTAATTGAGCCCTCGAATAGTCCATGGGCATCCCCGGTAGTGCCCGTCAAGAAAAAGGATGGATGGGCAAGGTTTTGAGTACACTACCGGCGGCTAAACAATGTGACAAAGAAAAACAGCTAACCTTTGCTCAGAATTGATGACACCTTGGATAATCTATCCGGATCTAAATGGTTTTCGATCTTGGACTTGAAAAGCGGATACTAGCAGGTAGATTTGGAGCCAAACGATAAAGAGAAAACTGCGTTTACAAGTGGAACTGGATTACGGCAGTTTAAGATCATGCCCTTTAGATTATGCATTGCTCTTGCTATTTTTGAACGTTTGATGGAGTCGATACTGCGTGGACTGTATTGGAAAACATGTTTGGTATACCTAGACGATGTGATAGTGATAGGCGGATCTTTTGAAGAACATCTTAAAAACCTAGAGGGGATATTTCAAAGATTACGCGGGCCACCTATTTGGAAAAGAAGAGAAATATCTTAGGCTAGAAAAAAAAATTAGAACTTCAGTTTAACTTCATACTGACTGCCATTTGCTTTGATAAAACATTTTAACGTAAACAAACACTTCAAAGTAAATATATAAATATATTGAACAACATTTGAGGTCGAAAAAAAATTCACACCGTGCGGCAGCGTCAAGTTCATCAGTGTTAAATTCTTTCAAGAATAGCACTCAGCCAATCACGAAAGACATGGAAGTTGCCACAGCAGAAGATTTGTGGGTTTATCATACTATTGCAGTTTGCGCTCACTCAAATGATTGTACGTCTAAATTAATTCAGTTGTGTTTTGAACCTAAACTCCGATGCGCCGTAGACCGTAAACTTTTTTTACTTTAGGTATGATTTATAATAACATGAACACCAGTCTTAGCATCGCTTTTAAGCTCTTTTTTTGCTCAGCTATATAAAAATTATTTAGGGGACACAGCTCCCTTTAATTTCATGGAGGGCTCGAGCCTTGGCGCCCCTTCGTACTCAGTGCCTACGAGTCATAAAATTGCTATTAATATGGTATTTGTTAAATGTGAGAACTGCATTCTCTAATTCTAAATGGGCAATTATTGTCTATTTGAATTGGTTGTAGATTAGCGACAAGAAGCAACTTAATATATAACTGAAACAAATGCGTTGTCAATTGTATTAGGCGGAAAGCTATGAGATGAATAATCGTTGTAGTGTACAACCGAGTTGGATTTTTAAATCAAGAGATTGAGACATGAGTGTGGAAAGTCGATTATGAATACAACTGTATGTAGTGATTGGTTTAATATGTAAAATTATTCGAATGATATCTCGAACGCATAATCGAATAGTCCATTATTTAGCCATAATCGATATATTTCGATTATATCATTCATAATCACCCTACGCTAATCTGTAACTTTGTTAAAGTGCTCTCAAAGAGGAACCATTGAGAACCGCATGCTTAATGACCTCGACATTCCTTTGCCTTTATACAACATAAACCGCATTCTTTGTAATTTTGCTAAAGTCCAAAAATATTTATAAATATCTTTAGTTACTGTGTTTCGCGTATTTTCTTATATTAATTGATTTTTCCGATAATCCATAAAAAATGATGGGTGTACAACATCTAGTACTTGATTTTTCACAAAAACCGTTACACGGTATTAGAACCGGCCCTACATTTTTTATGATCCGTGAATGACATAACCGCAGATATAGGTTATCTGTAGACATAACCTTACTGTACCAAGTATTAATGTATTGTAATGGTAGCTGTAAAGTAACGTAAATTATTAATTAATATAAATTGGTATTTATTACTTACAAAGAATGAAAAAACAAAATCAAGTATGTTACAAACGCGCCGCTTTTCATGCTTTTGCAGCTATTCATTTTTGGTATTCGTGTTATTATGATTGGTATTACGTACATATACCAGAAGGACTTCGTAAAAGAAGTTCTGGCTCTTTCGATCCCGGAAAGTTAAAATATCTAACATTTTGGAATGGGGTTTGTTTAAGTTTTTACATATTTGAAAGTTATTCCTTTGTCTTTCAGGTTATCCAAGCAGTTTTTTTCACAATTTGCTTTTTAAATGACTTAATTGGGACAAATACACACAATCCCGAGAAAAAGCCGACAGTTCGCATTGTTAAGGATATGGTAATTACTCTAATTGTTATTTTAGCTCACATCTAATTGTAGGTATTAGCAGCTATCGCGTTTCCACTAGCAATGTTTGTGGGTTTAACGTTTTGGATTCTATATGCAATAGACAGGGAATTGATATTTCCAAAAATTCTAGATTCATTTTTTCCTACGTGGCTAAATCACGCAATGCACACTAACATCATGATATTTATATTCATCGAAATGTATTCATCATTTAGAAAGTATCCAAAACGTAACGTTGGTTTTAAAATACTTGTATCTGTCTTAGTAGTGTATTTAATATGGATGCATATACTGTACGTTTGCAGTGGATATTGGGTGTATCCATTTTTAGATCTTTTTAATTTACCATTTAGAATAATATTTTATTTGGTGATGCTTATTATCAGTTTTGTTATGTATTTATTAGGTGAAAAATTAAATACCTTAATTTGGACTGCAACATTAGAAACAATTGAAAAAACGGCTTAAAAACTATTAATATTTAACTAGTTATTGCAAGTAAGAATGCCATTTTTAATTAAGTCTTAATCACCTATTAAGTGCCTGTTAAAATATGGCAATAATGTGTTTCACTGGTAAGTTCCTATATAGTTAAAATAAATATTGAGTTGAACAATTGTAATTTACTGCTTTGCTTACATTAAATTCCTACTATAGAAACTACAAAAGAATCCAACGTACAATTAAACGTATATCTTATCAGCTTTCAAAATTGGAATCTGTGGAAAGTTATTTTTAACACCGCAGACAACACAGGCTTCAAATGATCACAAATCTCCATTAAAATCTTGTAATAAGCATAGGTGCCTTAAAATTTAAATCCATACTTATACGCAAAATAAATATTTGACAACAAAGACTTTAACACAATTGGTACCAATATTTGTCGGGCCAATTAAAAAAAGGTGTAGTTGGTTAAAGAAATGATTGAATTGTCATTAATGCTTTCTATACTTTATTTCCCATAATTTTATTATAAATATAATTTTATAACTTAACACCTTAACGTATCCATATCCCCAAAGGCATATATTAAATTTGAGTGTTATGCAGTGTTTGTTACATGAGAAATTGACATTAAAACAATTTAAATTTTGATTTTCCTTGAAGGGGCGCTGACTCCATAACAATAAAAGTGTATCGGCTAACTGCAGTGGTGCGGGAGTGGGTGCCTATGGATATTTTGAGAAAAGAAACGAAAAATACAAAATTAATAATTAACAAAGTTTAACTTCAAAAATTTTACGTTACATTAACACACACTGAAGGTATTGTCTCTGTTGAAATTAAGGGGTGCCAAACAGTCTAGAGCCAATCCATATGTAACAGATGTTACATTTAATCCCTTTAAAAATGCATTTTTTTCAAAATTCTGTTTTATTTCAATTTTAAGTTTATAAATAGGCTGGAACAGGTTGCTTTAATGAGCATGACCATTTTACTTATCTTAATTTAATTTATAATTAAGTACAATAAATTATTAAAGTGTGTAATGGATGTTACACAACATTAGTTGAAAATATTTCACAACCAACATCTGTAGTTGTTTATAATAATCATCAGATTTAAGAGCACTTGTTTTTTTGTCATTGGGTTTTACGTCTTGAAACTAGTTGGACTTGTACCTAAGCTTATTTATTTTCTGAGCTAGCCTACACAGTTCCCTGCAACTCACAACAGCCGATATACAGCTCGATTATCTTCTATTGTTTTCTAATTATATGCTCTATTTCACCGAGATTCTGTGGTATGTGAAGGGGGGGGCAGCTCCGTGGTATGTGTGTGACATCGGGAAAATTTCTTATACTAAAGAATTGTAGAAACAGAATGGAATAACATTAAATCCAGCTTAAACATGGCCAAAGAAATTCTGGAGTACACACAAAAAGGAAATAAGAAACCATGGATAACAAAGGATATCCTGAATTTAATAAAAGTAAGGTGAAAATACAAAAACAAACCAGACGCAGCAGGAAAACATACAAAGCTATAAAATGGAAAAATATTCACAAATGCAGGAAAGTTAAATAACAACAGATTGATGAAGAGTGCAAAGAGGTACAAACTAAGATGGAAATAGGAAAAATAAATGAAGCATACAAACTATGGAAAGTCTTTGATAAATGTCAAATCCTCACACGAAACAAACCAGAGATATCAGTTACAATCCAAAACCCCGATAATGTCAATGCATCCTTCATCTCATCGATCCCCCATCTATCTGTTTGACAGGAACTTCTAGACAGCTACTATACACTATCCTCTGCTGCTACTGAAAAACTGTTTACTTTCAACACAGTAAGTTGCAGTGATGTTAAAGCATCGATTAGGCGAATAAAATCCAATGCTCATGGTGCAGATGGAATTACTCGCAAAATGCTAATACTAGTTCTGCCTTATTGAATTGATATCATCACCCACGTTATCAACGATTCCTTACAAAATAGCTGCTTTCCATTAATTTGGAAAAATCTATAGTTGTGCCTATTGCAAAGAAAAATTTAGCGTCCACGTGTGGTGATCTTCGACCTATTAGCATTCTGTCTGTTTTATCAAAAGTCATCGAACAGTCAATTGGTAACCCACATCTCTACTAATATGGTATTGCCTCTACATCAATCTGGGTTCCGTGCTGGTCACAGCATTACTACTGCAGTTACTAAAGTTATTTCTGATTTAGTACATATGATCGATCAATCCAAAGTTACTTACCTGATACTTCTAGATCTGAGCAAGGCATTTGATGTCATTATTCATGCACTTTTAATTGTCAAACTTTACTATTATGGACTAAGAGGTTCCTCACTTGACTGGTTTACTAACTACCTTGACATTAGATATCAATCTGTGAAACTACGTAGCAATTGCTCTGAATTTCTGGGTGTTTCACAAGGTGTACCACAAGGAAGCATACTTGGACCACTACTCTTTGCAATTTTCACTGCTGATCTTCCTTCAATACTGCTCATGGAATGTAATTATCACATGTATGCAGATGATATCCTGCTATATATCTCAAATGATCTTACGATTTGAAAACATCAAATTCTTACGTTTTAAAACCAATTTTTTACAGTTTAAAAAGTTGATAAATACATCGCGCAAGCGCGGAATAAGCGACGCCACGGGCGGTTGGTAACGCTAATCTTGTACAGATTTCGGCGCTCCCATCTATCAATGACGTCACCAATGCACAAATTTAAAACGCCATTATCGGAAGATATAAATTTAAGACAACACTTTATAACAACGAACAAATTAACAATGAGAGTACTTACTTAAGAAATCCGACGTCCGGTGGGGTTGAGTTAAAGTTGGCTGCTCTGTATCTCAGGGCTCCATCCCGGAGTGATTAGAGCGTGGTATGCTAGCGGGGCCATGGCCTCCTATTAGTTCTCCAACGTGGAAGGCGGTTCGGCCAACGGCTTTCAAATTTTCTCTACCTATGCAGGGATCGACAAGGATACAGGTATAAGGGCGATAAAGAGATAAACAAAAGCAAGGATATCTACATAGATAAAGATAACGATACGTTACCGAAAAACGTCCACTGCACTCGAAGGTTCTGGCAAAAAAGCCACGTTACAGAGCCTCACGGAAACACTTGTCCCCACTTTTTTGTCTATCACGCGTCGGCGCGAAGTTATTCGTCCAACCCACTTTTGACGTGACGGAACTACGCTCACCGAGTCTTTTGAATTTATGGCGCGAAACTTCCGCACATCAAAATTAAACTAAAACATGTTTAAGTGCCACTTTGGCACGTAACAATGATGCCTCTCAGACCAATGACACCATTGAACGTCTAAATAACAATCTCGACTCTGTCAACAGTTGGCTTACCAAAAATGCGTTGATCTTAAATGCAACCAAAACTATTGCACTGTGCGTTGGTTCCAACAAATCCTGTGCTAAATCTCAATCACTACGTATATTAGATATAAAAGTCAATGGTACTACTATTGAAGTGAAAAATTGTGTCAAATATCTGGGTGTATTTATAGACTCCTACCTGAAATTCGACAAACACTTGCACAACAAAATTAGAACTTGCTACTTTAAAATACGATCACTACACAGATATAAGCACTACCTGACGTCAAGCATCAAATGGAAACTGTGCGATAGTCTAGTCCTATGCCATCTAGACTACTGTAATGTAGTCTACTACAACTTTCTCTCACTTCAGCTAAAACATAGAATACAGGTCATGCAAAATATATGCTTCAGATTCGCCTACAATACTCCTTATTCGCAGCACATAACTCCGTTCTATAATGCTAACCAACTACTGAAGTATGACAAAAGAGCCGAATTGTCACTGGCAGTCTTCATTTATACTTTAATTGCTTCTAATAAACCAGTATACTTATTTAGTCTGCTAACTCCAAGATCTACTGCTCACAACTTAAACCTCAGGACTATTGATTACCTCAACACACCTGCACAGTCGACTTCTAAATTTAAATGTGGTTTTACATATATGGCTCCTTGTTTATGTAATAGATATAAATGATTATTTAGTAGTAAAAACAAAAACAGGTTTATAATGAACTGTTATGCCTCCTCTCAGCTCAACAACAAATTTTTTAACTATTGTAATTCTAGTTATTATGCTTTTACCATGTACGACTTGCTTTATTTTGTTTTATGTTCATTTTGGTGGAATTGAAAATCAGCGTGCTGAATTCCTACCATGTGGTATTACCAATAAAGTTAATTTGAATTTAATTAAAATGAATTTTAGGGATGTAAAACCCTATAGCAAAAAATAAAGGGTGCGGGAGGTGATGTCATTATAAAAAAATGCCGAGAAAGTGGTTTGATGACAAGAGAATATATATGAAATTTATATGCAGGACCAAAACTAGAAGCACCAGAACAGGAATCAGACATGAAATAGGATAACAGGATATCCTATACTTAGAGATGATTTTGAATTAGCATTAAAGCGTTTAAAAAATAATAAGGCATCTGATATAGATAATGCGCAAGCAGAAACTCTAATAGCCACTGAACAGGCAGCAACAATACGTCTTTTCCAACTTATAACTTATATGTATGACACAGGCAGGATACCCAAACATTTCAAATGTAACACCATAGTCACTGTGCAAAAATGGAGGTGTGGGCGGAGAGGTGTGAAAATTTTCGAAAAATAAGCTTTGATGGCACATGTGTCAAAAATATTAACTAGAATTGTACAAACACGGATGGAAAAAAGGGCTGAAGAAGTGTTAGGGGAAGATCAATGTGGGTTTAGGTAAAACAGAGGAACATGGAAGTTAAGGTTGATAATTCACAAAAAATGGAAAGAGAAAGCTGTCAAGTGCCCTGGATTCTTTTTAAAGTGATTTGCTTTTATTACATTGATCAGGAAACAAGTTTTTTTACCTAGAAATTGTGAACTTGCCAAACTCTTGCGGTTCCAAACAAGTGACAAGTGTATTAATGTGCTCCTCACAGTATTACAAATTTCACTGATAATTAGTGCTATTTATATACTAATTTTGGTATCCTCTTCAAGCTTGTTACACTGACTTTCATATGAAAATATCCTTTTATAAACAAGGTGCATCATATCTATGAAATCATTCGATTTATAATTGCAAAGATTGCAGTAATTGGAATGAAACATAAACATCTGTAATTAGAAGATAAACAATTAGAGTTAAAAGCAGCATTTGCAGTGTTATCTACATAGCCTTGCTTTTAGTAGTTTTAAACATAGCAACATACTATTTTTATGTTTATCTCTATTTATACAATTGAATTAAGCTGAATAACTATACAGGGTGACTAAAATGTCACACTGTACTTCATGCAACGATAAGGACAAATTATTTCACTGTGATAAATGCCAATCACCTACCTGTGATAATTGTAGTGGGCTTCATCATCATTGGGTCTTCAGTCCTGAAACTGGTTAGACGCGTACCATCATTGTTTCCTGTTCTGAACTAACCTACAGATTTCCCTGAAATTTGCAGTCTGCATCTATCACTATCTGATCTTGGTCTACATCCACCTCTTTTTTCCTATCTCTGCTTGTCATATATCCCATACTATTCCCCAAAAATGCTTTAGAACGTATTCTGCCCTTCTATTTCTCATATTTTTTCCCAAAGATATCCTTGTTCCCTTACTGTTTCTATAACCTATTTGTTATTACCTTTGTCTGTCCATCCTCAAACATCTGAAGCACGGCATTTCAAAGGCCGCTACTGTTCTTCTGTCTGCTTTTCAGACTGCTCGTATTTCGTAGACATAGTCTGTACTGTGCTCCACACATACGCTTTCAACAACTTTTTGTTCTATGTTTGTTGTCTTTCATCATAGGCGCCGTTCTTTCTTGTTAGATGCAGTTGGGTCACCTTCTAATGTTTGACAATTATATAACCTATTTCTCCGACATTCAGTGGTTGCGAAGGGGGGTAAGCAGCCTGTGGCTGCCAAGTTCCCTCAACACTTGAACATTTACTGATTTAATATTTTTTCCAATATATCTTTTTGCAAAGTCAACCTTAGTTGCAGATATTTCACAACTAACAACTAGTTGTTTATACTAATCATAAGATTTATCTGCACTTATTTTTTCGTCATTGGGTTTCCCGTCTCAAAACTGGTTGGACATGTACCTGCACTTATTTCTTTTCTAAACTAACCTACATAGTTCCCTGAAATTCTCACACAGCAATACAGCTCGGTTCTCCTTATATTGTTTTCTAATATTATGCCCTATTTCACTGAGATTTATTGAAGGGGGTTAAGCAACCTGTGGCTGCCAAGATCCCCCAACACTTAGACATTTGCCGAAATAATAGTTTTCCAGTAAATGCTTTCACGCAATTACCATTATTCGAGACTATTGCCCCTCCAATGCTTGTAGTTGCTTATAATAAATATCATGTTTAAGTGCAGTTACTTTCTTCGTCAGTAATTTATCCATCTTGGGACTGGTTGGATGCGTACCTCCATTGATTTCTTTTCTGAGCTAGCCTACACATTTCCCTGAAACTCCTACAGCCTACATCTATCACTATCTGTGTGCAGTAGTCTAACCTAGGTCTACCTCTTCTTCTCTTTATTCCTATCTCTGCTTCTAGTATATTCTGCACTATTCCCTCGTGCCGTAGTATGTGGCCTACCATCCTATCTCTCCTATTTTTTACCGTTTTCCACATATTTCTTTCTTCCCCTACCATTTTTAGTACCTCTTCGTTCTTAACTTTGTCTGTCCATGATATCTTCATCATACGTCTGTAGCACCACATTTCAAAGGCTTCTACCTTTTTCTTGTCCGCTACTCCCACTGTCCAGGCTTCACAGCCATACAGTGCTGTGCTCCACACATATGTTTTGAGCAATCTTTTCCTTGTTTCTATGTTTGTGGTCTTTGAGCACAGTAGTTGCTTTTTCTTGTTAAATGTAGCACGACCTTGTGCTAATCTTTGTTTTATATCTTTTGTGCTTTTCCCATCTTGCGTTATTTGGCTTCCTAGGTAGCAGAAATCCTTAACCTCTTGTAAGTTCGTGTTACATATTTGTATTCTTGTTTTTGATTTATTTTTCCCTCCTTTGCATACTAGTACTTTAGTTTTAGTTTTGTTAATTTTCATACCGTACCTCTCTGTTAGAACCGTTTCCATTTCATTAAGAGCAGCTTCTAGCTCTTCCTTGCTAGACGCTAATACCGCTATATCATCTGCAAATCTAAGCATGCCAATTTTTTGTCCCTGCATAGTAATTCCAAATGTCTTCCTGCATTTGACAGTATTCATTGCCTCTTCAATGTACAATTTAAAAATTAGTGGGGCTTACCATAACTGAAATTCGATGCCTTGAGTTGAAAAGACGAAGTCTATTATTTTACTGTAAGGCTTTGTCTATCAGAGGTAGATAATAAACCTGATGTTGATTTAGAGAGCTTGGAGGGCCTACTGCAGGCCAAATTTCAAGAGACATTAAATAACATAAATGCTTTATTTAAATAGTTTAAAATTGAATTTATCGATATGGCAACAAAATATGTTTCTACAATTCAGACAACTACTTTGACAGATAAACCAATTACATCTTACGCATCAATGGCAAAATCTGAACCTGTCCTAGTGGTAAAACTAATGCATAACCAACTAAGCAAAGAAACTAGGAGCGAAATCAAAGATACTATAAATCCCGCCTCCATTGGGGTGAATGTTTGTAAGATTCATGACTCATCTCAAGGTGGTATAATTATTGGCTGTCATAACAAAACAGAACGAAGCTTAATACAAAAAGAGATGGTTGGTAAACTCGGTAACAGATACAAGATAGTAGCTCCAAACTTAAAGAAACCCAAAATCAGAATAGTAAACATTAACAATGATGACGTTTGTGATACAGACATGAACAACATAAGTGCAAAAATTATTCAGCAAAACAAATTGAAAAATGATCTCAACAATGTTCATTTAAAATTGCTTAAAATTATGAAAAATGAAAAAACAGGCAACAGTGTAGTAATAGTTAAAACTTATTCAGATACCCACAAAGCACTGATTCAAATGGGAAGAGCAGCAATTGGATGGTCCATGGGCAGTGTGCACAACCATGTGCATGTTACACAGTGATTTAACTGTCTTAAGTTTGGTTACATAGCTCAATTTTGTAAGTTTGAAACCATATGCTTCTTATGTTCTGGTACACATAGGTATGTAAATTGTACTACTGACTTCAAACGATGTTCAAACTGCACAGCTGCTAAAGCCAAATTAAATATTGAGATCAATAATGCTCATACTGCAGTTGATAAAGAATGTCCTTGCTACCTTCAATCTTTAAAAATAGAACTCTCTAAAATTGAATACCTAGCTGTATCATAGCAATCACAGACTTTTACTCAGGACAACACTTGTTCAAAACAAATCAGTTATGATTTGGTAGTTGGTTCCTTACAAACTTTTATTGTAAATATTAGATCATTGAATTCGTGTTTTGGCAATTTTTTAGCCTACATAATTAACCAGGATTTTGATTTGATTGGAATTACTGAAACGTGGTTGACCAGTGATTTTCCCTCAACCCTTGTACAGATACCAGGCTACAGTATTATTCGGGCAGATAGAAAGTCCAGAGGTGGCGGTGTGTGCTTGTATATTAACCATGCTCTGTTTCATAAGCATATCAGCATTGACTTCATTGAGCATCATTCACTCGAACAACTTTGGATTACTTTTAAAATTAAAAAAAGGAATACTGCTATAGGTATTGTTTATAGATCACCAAGTACTGGCACTTCCTGTCTGCAGGAATTGGAATTGGCGTCTGCCAATGTATACATGAAATATGACAACCTAATTTTAATGGGAGATCTTAATATAGACTTTCTGCACTATACCACTAATCGAACCAAGCTTATATCTATATTTAATACATTTAATCTTACACTTCAAGTTACCGAAGCAACACGAATAACATCTACTTCATCAACCCTAATTGGCATTGTATGTACTACCCCTGGACTTAAAGTCAACAGGTGTGGAACTGTGGACCTACTTAACCTTACAGATTGTAACGATTTTATTTCCTATCTAGATGTGTTCATATAATTAATCTATTTATTTAATAATAAACAATATAATGCATAATAATGCTACACAATCCACTAAATAAATACTACCTATTGTCCAATAAAATATTAGCATTCAATTCAAATTAAAATTTAATTTACACGGTGACAAAATAAACTTTTCATTTAGTATCATTCCTAGAGCTCCATCTGTTAAGAAATTGTAAGGTAATCTTGTTTCCGAGCGGTGACTCGCTTGACCTAGGCACTTCCAATACAGCTGTGGTGAAAACAAGTTGAATTGTTCCTTGAACCCGAGGAATGGCGTTTGCAGTTTTTGCGTGTTGGAAGCACGTGCGATTTAAGTTGTTTTAGGAGAATGTCATCTCCGAAGCGCATTTTTGTATTGTCCACTTGCTGGAACATAGCTCGTAGATGACGAGAAATTTTTTTGGTTGAAGGGCCGTGGTAACAGTAAGTAAAATTTGATTCTGTAACCATATTAAGTAAAGATTTTCAGTGCAACTTTACATATAACATGCAATTTTACATATAGTATTCAACGTTTGATATAATATTTATTTTGGAAATAATGTTCGTAATTTTAATTTATACGTAACGCAACTTTAATTAATATGCAGTTTGTTAATGATATGAAAATTGGAAATGATGTTTAGCTTTGAAAAAAACAGGCAACCTTTAGTTAACAGAAGTTTGGTTTAACGTAATTTTAATAAATGCACTAGAAGAAACTATAAGAATTTACGCTTTGGTCGAGTGTGGATCTGACAAGAAGCAGCAAATTTACTTGTACTGAATTGGAGATTCCGTTATTTAAATGCTGACGCAAGACGCCTAGCAGGTATTTTTCTGTCAGAAGAGCATCTGGTATGTAGAAATTTGTTTTCGTATGTTGGCTGAATTATGGATATAGTAGATAGATAATTTTTTGTTTAATCAAGTTATTTGAACTTCAAAATAGGTCAAGGACAGACTATATATATATTTTTCAATATTAAGTAACAGGAATCTGTAAATTTTACACTTCTAAATCTTTTATTAATACACTGAAACTACGGAAGACGTCATTATGTGATAGAGAAAGTAAATTCTTCTATTTAAGAAAAATTATAAATTATTTATTGTGAGGTTACGGTAGATCTACTTAAACCGACAGATATTGTTATTTGTAAGTAATTGTTCAGAAAGCAACTTCAGACTTAATCATTCTTAACAAAATTTGGCTAGATATTTCTTACAGAAATAACCACATTTAACTTGAACGGTACTGATTATATCCAGTGCCTTTGTAAATAATTTTCACAAATTAATTTAATCAAAAAAAAATATAATAAATGAAAGGATATTTTGTAAAAAAAAGCACGTTAACTGAATACAAGAGGAATAGATTTTTATTTTTAAACAAGACTATTCTTTTTAATTAGAATGAATGAAAGATGATTCGAATTGAATTTTAAAATTTTGAGTATAAACGCACAAACAGTGCTATTCTTTGTTTAATCTGTTCACAGGTGAAGCAGTGAAGTACTAAGGTCAAAGTCGAGCCATAAGGTAAGAAACTTTAGGGATTATGTTGTCTTTAATAAACTGTATGGCGGTTATAGAATAAAGGTTTCCGCATTCGCCTTGTACAAGGGACTTAAGTAAGGTCTTCTCTGTATAGAAAAATTCGGTGGCGCCTTATTCTTCATATTTTTGGTCGCAATTCAACCCCGACCCACAGCTCATGTTCCAACCAGAGCATATAGTTCGACTAGCCGCTTTGCCTTTGAGATTTCCACAACTTTGGGCCATTTTCCAGCAGAACTTGCCGTGCGCTCTATTTTCTTACTGGAAATTCTCGTAAAATAAAATCCCATAATAAGTAAAAAGGCTATAAGATCACCAAGGGATCATATGCGATTTTGACTTAATGGTCCCTAAGCATCAGCCTTTAACTTTAAACAGTAGACATTACTCCTGTTTTGATAATGATGAATTTGCCTTTGATGCAGGAAACATTCAATGGAATATGGTACAGACTTTACCTGACTTAGATAGCAAAGTAAAATACCTTAATGAGGCTGTTAGGTTTCTGTTTGATCTCCATGCACCTGTCATAACAGTAATAAGAAGGAAAAAAGCACTGCCCTATATGACTTTTACTATTAAACAAATACTCAAACGAAAAAATTCCGCCCTTAAACAATATCGAGTAACTGGTGATAAGACTAAATTTCAATATTATAAAGATTTAAGGAATTATGCTACATTTGCTATCAGAAGTGAAAAGAAAGCATACTTAGACTACCAATGCAGACTTCATCACATGAACTCAAAGAAACTCTGGAATATCTTTGATAGTTGTCAAATCCATACCAAAAATAAGTCTCATATCTCACATGAGATTAAAGATGCCGATGAGTTAAATAACTTATTTATAACATCTATCCCTAGAAGACAAGTGACTGAAATTGAAATCAATAAATTTTTAACAAACAGTTATTCACCTGGAACCTGTCTTGCTAGCTTTCAACCAGTTACAACAGACTTAGTATGGAAATCTTTTAAAAGACTCAAATCTAATGCAGAGGGTAAAGATGAAATTGACAGGAAGATGCTATTGTTAATAATGCCATATAGCATTGATGTGATTACACACATCATTAACTTCTCACTTCAACAAGGCTCCTTTCCTACTATATGGAAGGAATCGCTAGTTACACCTATTCCGAAAATACCACTAGCAACTACCTTTGCAGACCTACGTCAAATAAGTATACTATCTGTTATATCCAAAGTTATAGAGCATTTGGTATATATTCAATTAACTCAGCATATCGCTAATCCTAATATACTACCTGCACATCAGTCAGGTTTTTGTATAGGCTATAGCACTGCTACATCATTGACCAAACTCATATCTGATCTTAGTAGTTCAATAGATACAGCACAAGTTACATACCTGGTATTACTTGACTTTAGTAAAGCTTTCGATGTAATTAACCATACACTGTTAGAAGCAAAGCTAACTTACTATGGAATTCAAGGAATTGTTCTACAATGGTTCACAAGTTATTTAAAAGGAAGGACACAGTCAGTCAAAATTAACAACCAAATATCCATGCCCCTTGCTGTTGCTCAAGGAGTTCCACAAGGTAGCATCCTGGGACCACTATTGTTTGCAATCTTCACAGCAGATCCGCCTCAACAGTTATCATCCGCTTGCAAATATCATATGTATGCCGACGATGTGCTTCTATATACTTCAACAGACATTTACAATATTAACTATGCTATCAATCAGTTAAATGAGGATCTTGCAGCAGTCAGTTCATGGGTAGCCAATAATGGTTTGGTACTTAATGCAACTAAGATTGTAGCTATTTGTGTTGGTTCCAAAACTTTCTGCACCAAGGCTGAAATGAGACGCACTGTTGACCTACATATTGATAATTCAATAATACCCATTTGTGATTATGCTAAATACCTGGGGGTAATTATAGATTCTCAACTTAGCTTTAAACAGCACGTTAATACAAAAATCAGAATTGCTTATCACAAAATGCACACCTTGTACAGATACAAATTACTTCTAAGTCCTTCCATAAAATGGAGACTTTGTAACAGTCTAGTATTGTGCAATCTTGACTACTGCAATGTGGTTTATTACAACTTTCTATCACAACTATTCAAATACAAAATACAGGTGCTGCAGAATGTATGTTTTAGATACTCATTTAACGTAGAATCTAGAGAACATGTAACACCTCATTATAACTCCAGAGCAATACTTAAATTCCATAATATAGCTACACTGCAGTTCTCGTCTTTCACATATCAAGTAACCACCTCAAAATGTCCTGCATGCTTAGTTGAAATGCTGCTACCCAGGGCACTGGCACATAAGTTTAACTTAAGCAATATTCAAGAGTTATCTATTCCTTATCATTCAACTAGAAAATTTCAATGTTCTTTTCTGTACATGGCTCCATCCATATTCAATAAATATTATTCACTCTTTCAAGTTAGCCGCAAGGAGAGCTTTAAAAAGCAAATCTTGGTAGCTTTATTAATGGATTAATGCTACATTAGTAGCACATAGTTATATCCCCTGTCTTGTAGTACTCAAAATATTGTAATTTACATGTAAGGCTTATTGTTTGTTTAGTTGTATTGTTTTAGGGGAGCTGGTAAACCAGCTTAGCTGAAGCTCTTTTTATTGGAGTTCTAGTTCACTGTACATGTGTCTAGTGTACCAATGAATGAATAAATAATGTGCATGATAATACTCACACGTGGGACCTACATTTTACCTCTCATTCCAACAAAGGTGTATTGTTGTGAAAAATGCTCGCCTAACATTTTCAAAGCGGAGCATGTCGGGATTCGAACCTGGAACCTTAAGCTTGGTTAATTACACGCACACCAACTAAACCACGGAGGCGCCGAAATTATGATACATTAGATTTGATTTTCTAATGCTCCACCTGAAGATACTACATTGGTTAAGAAACGAGTTATTTTTACCCACAAATTTTGAATTTTGGTGAACCCTTGATGTTCCAAGTAAGTAGGAATCTTTAACATGCATGACAACATACCACGGGATTTACATTTTACCTCTCATACGAATATGGGCATATTTTTGTGAAAATGCTTGCCTAACATTTTTTTAAACAGACCAACAAAGCCACAGAGCCCTCTAAACAATGATGCACTTATATTTGATTTTCTAGTGATCCACCCGAAGGTACTATATTGGCCAGGTAGTGAGTTATTGTTTACCTGAAAATTTAAAATTTTGTCGAACCCTTGATGTTCCAAGCAAGATAGTGATCTTTAACGTGTGTGACAATACGGGACCCACATTTTACCTCTCACCCGAACGAGAGCGTATTTTTGTGAAAAATGCTCTCCCACATTTTTCAAGCGAACTGTGTCAGGATTCGAACCTGACACCTTAGGTTCAGTAGTTGAAAGCATACCAACTAAGCCATAGTGCCACCTGAATGCCTTGGCTGCTGCCATTAATCATTGTACGCCTTCTGCATATGTTTTAATTGCTTTCTTGTATAGAAATATGGAGCCATTTGACGGCAATGAATTGCGACCTCATCTGGAGCGTAATAAATTCCGCCCTCGATTAACATAATAATTTACATCCACCTGATAAGGTAATACACTGATTCGACATTCTTCTTATTCGTGCAAGTCGGTGAATATAGTCACAAGAATATTATTTTGAATGAAATAATAGAGTTTTGCACAGGACCTACATTTTACCTCTCATCCGAACAAGGCATATTTTTGTGAAAAATGCTCACCTAACACTTTTGAAGTGGATTGGGTCGGGATTCGAACCCGGGACCTTGGGCTTTGTAGTCACATGCATACCAACTGAGCCACGAAGTTATCCTGCCCAAATAATGATACACTAATACATTTGATTTTTCAATGTTCACCCGAAGATACTACATTGGCCAGGAAGCGAGTTTTTTTACCTGGAAAATTTTGACTTTTTCCGAACCTTTGCTGTTCCAAGCAAAGTAGGGATCTTTAACGTACGTCACAACACACACACAGAACCTTCACTTTATCTCTCATCCGAAAGAGGGTGTATTTTTGTGAAAAATGCTCACCTAACATTTTTCAAGCAGACCGGTGTCGAGATTCGACCCCGGGACCTTGGGCGTAGTAGTCACACACATACTGTAACACCCAAGAACCTTTTAAATTAATTTAATTTTCAAATAATATTTTCGGCCAATCACAAATAGTACAGT
Organism: Platerodrilus igneus; assembly: GCA_036346225.1. Classification (NCBI taxonomy): domain Eukaryota; kingdom Metazoa; phylum Arthropoda; class Insecta; order Coleoptera; family Lycidae; genus Platerodrilus; species Platerodrilus igneus. Next base: position 13,345,158 of record JARFIW010000139.1, on the reverse strand, counting down.
ATTGCCGAAATAAACAGTACTGAAATTGTAATTGTTTTGTATATTTAAAAATACATATTATCGACACTTTATTATATGTTCTAAATTGACCTCCTAATTGAGACAGACTTCATAACGATGTTCTAAGTTTCTGGTCATGTTATTGAATAAGGGTTGTCTCAGGGCTGCTGAAGAAGACTCTAACGGCATCCTTTAATTCATCGATGGTTTGTGGTGCCCGTTTGAAAACAGCATTTTAGCCATGCCCCAAATGTATGCGTCTGGAGGTGTGAGGTCTGGAGAATTGATAAGGAGTAATCAGTAAATCGTGATATGAATTTGCTTGGAAAATGTTCTTGAAGAAATTGAGGTTGCGGCAGCATATGGCAAGTTGCCGTCCTGCTGAAAAATTGGTTTCGAAATAAAGATTACGGCACGACAGAATTGACGTAGATCAGATAAATCGTGTTAAAATTTGTCTGTACCTCTGTTGATTAAGTGTGACTTGCCTACCATTCTCTTCGATAAAGTACGGACCAATGATTCCGTGTCCGGAAACAGCACACCAGACACTCACTTTTTCACTATGTAAAGGAACCTCTTGAACCTCATCGGGTCTGGCAAAGCCCAGAAATCGATTTGTGCGACGATTCACATAGCCTGACAAGTGAAAATGTGCTTCGTCTGAAAACCAAACATTTTTCAAAAATTCAGGATTTTCATACTGTAACGCGAGAATTCTGGTGCAATATTCCACTCTACCTGCGATAATCCCGAGGATGTAGTTGTTGATGTACCTGAATCACATACGAAAATGTACCCAGCTCCTTCAGGATTCTTTGAAAGGAAGTTCTTTTAAATCAAGTTGTAACGCTGTCCTTGCCTGGCTGACTTTCGGATTTTCTAAGATTTGCTCAAAAACACGTTCATGGTTATTGTTGTTGTTAACTGTCCTGGGACGCCCTGAGTTTCCTTTTCGTTGGCACAATACACTACCTGTATTTCTAAACTTTCAATAACCTTCAAAATTACAGCATTACTTGGAGAACGTTTATTAAACCTTTGTGTGAATTGATCAGACACGTATAGCAAACTTGCACCATTACGTCGGCCGATTCCGTATGAACGAAAATAATGCTCTACCAGAAACACTTTCTCCTCTGTACTTAACACCATTTTTAACAATTAGGCCCTACTAATTACTTGTTTGAGGTTTACTTGACAGGTCTATACTAGCTAACTTGAGTGTGGCAGCGCACGCATAAAAACACCGCCAACTTAGTTTCAGTAATGTTTATTTCGGGCAATACTGTACTATCTAAAATATCACCTATCAATAACCATGAATTAATTCAGTTTTTCAAACCTAGTTCGACTTTGGGATGACAATTGACACTTTAAATTAACATAACCTATTAACTGAACTCTAACATCCCATGAAATGTAGAAGATTTTAAATTAGGCGCCAAAGGGAAATACTAATTTGTTCTAGAAAATTCCAAAACCGGAAATACGTAATAAAATGTTATTTTTCGTGATATCTATAAAAATATTAATAGGAAATAGTTCAGAATATTGCAGAATAACTTAAATTTAATTATAAGGCAGTTTCAATTAGCAATTGCAGTAATAAAAACGGATTTAACCATTAACCTAAAAACACATGTAGGAATGGTACACAATTGTGCAATATGTAAGGTTCGTAATTGGCTAGAACAGTCACGTGATAAAAGATATATAGTGGAATGAAGCAATTAAGACACACCCAACACACAAAGACAATACACAAAGGCAAAAGATGTATAAAATAAAATAAAAAAAAGTAATTCGCCCATAGTTAGGGCCAGTTACGCTGCAATGGCGCGTAACTATCGTGGTTATTTGACCGCGTAAATTAAAGTGAAGTATATGTAATAAATGTAAGAAGTGAATACGTTTATTACGGTATGATTAGTGGATTTAAATAATGAATAAAGGACAGTATAATTAGACGACAATAGGGTTAAGTTGTAGGGTGGTTAATGGTTGGAGACGCCGCCTTGTTAACGGCATAGAAGATGATAACTCAACACACTTTTATGGCTCAGTTTTGTTTGATTGATGGACGTTTGTATTTTGGAAGTTCGACTCCAAACCTTAAGTTGGTATAGAAGTAGCGAGATGTCCAGAGTTCCAAGCACGAAAGTTGTCAATAACCGTGTTAACAATGTCAACCCTGCTGAGAATAAATTACCTCAGGGCCTTGTTTCGGATGAAGCAATAGTGGGTATTGCATGCCCAACACATGTATTGAGTGAATCTTTGCATACATGGTTTGAGAGAACGGACGTGTATTTGCATGCATACACGGGGTTTGCAAGTACGAATTTATATATAATTATATATATGTATATGTGCTTTTAAATGAATATGTTGAGTTGCTAGATTAAGATTGAATTTCTTGGACTTTATTAACGTTACTACTTTTTGTTATGAGTTTTGTAGAGAATATTAAGAGTTATTGGCTATGTTTCAGTTGGAAGCCAATCTGTTTAAATGTAAAATTTGCAATGTTTAGTAGAATGTAATTACTCGATTTAAGGGGGCTTTAGTTAAATAAGAGATACTGATTTTATTGCATTCAAGTATGTCAATATAGTAAATGTATATCGTTATATCATCACATTAAAGGTTATTAAATTCATTACTTGGTAATTTTGAGATCTATAATTTAAAGAGGTTTGTTGAAATACATTTGAGGTACAGATACTTTGTAAAGTTTTGGGTAAGTTAACTCACCAGTATCGGTTTCAGAATTCTAGGCCTATCCACCCCGGGACATGTCCATGTATTCTCCGCTGTAGAGTAGCCAAGGCGTTTGAAGAAAGTACAGTAAATACTATTGGAATAGGTAAGTGGACCCTTATGTTGCAATTTTCAACCATAAAAAATGATATAGAATTGGTATTCGATTATATATGTATTAGGTACCTCGGTCCTTGTTTCTTTGACTGATACAGATAGGTCAGAAAAGGGGGGTGAAGTGTTACAATACCAACTACGCCACGGAGCCGCCTTCCCCTTCACAACCACTGAATGTCAGAGAAATAGGATATATAATTGTAAAACAATAGAAGGGGACCGAACTGCATCTAACAAGAAAGAACAGCGCCTATGATCAAAGATAACAAACATAGAGACAAGAAGAAAATTGTTGAAAGCATATGTGTGGAGTACAGCACAGTATGCATATGAAATACGGGCAGTAGGAAAAGCAGACAGAAAAACGGTAGTAGCCTTTTGGAGTGTTGTGTTTCAGATGTATGAGGAGGATAGCATGGACAGACAAAGTTAATAACAAATAGGTTATAGAAATAGTAGGGGAACAAGGATATCTGTGGAAAAAATAGGAGAAACAGAAGAGCAGAATACTTTCTATGGCATTTTTGGAGAATAGTAGGGGATATATTACAAGCAGAGATAGGAAAAGGAATGTAGATGTAGATCAGATTGTGATAGATGCAGACTGCAAACTTCAGGGAAATGTGTAGGTTAGTTCAGAATGGGAAACAATTATGGTACGCGTCTAACCAGTTCCAGGACTGAATAGCTAATGATGATGATGATATATAATATATTTAGGATGCAACAACTTCCAAACACGAAATGAGTAAAAAACATTCAATTTACAGAATATTATGTAAATTCCACTTTACTAAAGGTTATATTAGAGTACTATATTTTATTATAGAAAAAAACACTAAATCTGGTTTGTTAGAAAAGTTAACATTTATTATTACCTTAAAATAGGTAAATGAACAATATATTAAATATTAATAATCCACACAGGCACAATTTCAACCTTATAAACTAAATATCACAATATTACATCCTATTTAATAAATTAAGGCAATCTATATTTTAGTGGAAGGCATTCTTTTGTTACGACTCTTTAACCGCAAAATTTTATTCCAACTCTTAAATGTTTTCGAAGAACATACCCAGAACGAAGCACAAATCGTACTTACAAATTGAAAAAATACTCTAAGCAAAACTGCATAATAGTTTTCGAAAAAATTACATAATAAATTAATAAATAAACTTGTGCAAATACCAATACTAATAATACGTAACCTAAAAATCAATCGCTCTAATTTAAAAGGACAACGACCTTCGTGTCGTAAAGCTTCTCTTACATTTCTTAAAGCTACTGATGTAAAACCGCCTAACATAAAGCCTAAAGTTACAAAAAATAATTGTGTAATAACTAAAATAAAATTAGAAATTTGGCAAAAGCCTGTCAGTTCGTTTAATTCTATATTGCGAGATATGAGGAAGAATATTAGAGGAATTGTAGAAGTAGTCCATGTTATAGCATGAAGCCGCATTGATATTCTTTCAATACCCTCAGTTGACCATTCTTTAGCAGCACTTAGGTACCAAACTAAACAAAATATTAACCACCAAATGGTTGTCGCAACATCGATGTAGACGAACAACAACGCAAACGTTGTACAAGTAAGACTGTCGGAAGGTTTTTCTAAAATTGTTAAACCTAAAATTGTATTAATATAAGTACATGCACAAAACAATTACAACAAAGTACCTATACAGATTAAAGGACCACCAATCCAACGTATTATAAATAAAACGGCTCGTATAAAGCCACAAACACATAGATATAATATAGGCCTAGCAGGCCAGCGGAATCGTTTTGGCTGTGTCATAAATGTAAGTATCACAAACGTTGTTATGATAAGGCACACAATTGATAAACACATTGTCCAAATCTAAAATGATAACGGTTAGCTATTATCTTAACAAGAGAGTAACTTGTTTACACTGTAAAAAAATTGTTCTCCATTTTCCGTGTAACATTTTTTAAGGCACCGTTGATTTGGACCAAGTAATGAATGTGACGGGCAAACTTGGGCCACTGTTTTAAGATGTTGTAAATGATCACCAACATGTGTATATTTGAAGTCTTCTTCGGGTGGTTGCTGCATACACAAATTGGGTGGTTCAGGAAATCTAGAAAAACCATTCAAGCTAAGACTCCTATTACAGAAGATTATTTTAACGCAAGTCAGAATATTTTTCAATTTACAAGCATGAGATGAAATAATTGTCATACAAATAGTTTATTAATTAATATGTAATATTCAATTAAATAAAAAAAAACTTTTAGTCACTGTCTGATGGAGTAAAGTGATACCAAAGAATATAGGAAGTAAAGCTTCCCAATAACCATAGGCAGATAAGAACACTATCTATAACAGTGGTCAGTCGATCATTTAATGAAGCATTTTGAAACTGCAGAGCGACTGTTTGTAAAAAAAAGTGAGTTGTTATTTTATGTTCATTTTTTATAGGTATCAATTTGTCTACTTATTGTGAAAAGCTGTTAATACAAAACTCGCTATCATAATTGAAAACTAATATCGGCGATTACACCTTAACTATCAGAGAAAACTCGTTGAAAATAGTGTAATATTAATGTCTGTTAAGCTAACCCCTGCCCTCCAGCAGTAAAATTTGGAAAAGTCACAGTTGAAATATTTAATGCTATTTAGGCGCTAATTAGTTGCTCTAGTCTGGAGTTTTGTACTTCCAATCGTTTAGCAGGAATTTAAATTTGAAAAAAGGGGGTGCTTGATGTTAAGCCCCCCCAATATATAAAAACTGTAACTAAAAAACAAGCGTGCCTAACTTATGTGCTATTTATGTACTCTAATTAGTTGGACGTTTACGACCCTCTTCTCGATAAGAATCAAGATGTAACTTTGTCAAATAGTTTGTTGCTGTAATGTACTTAGTGTCAAAATGTTCACAATGAAATGCACTTTCAGAATATATAAAGCACAAAATTAGTTCCTGGTAAAGTGCCGAAAAACGGACCGTAACCTACTGCACGTATCTCACGAAAGAGATAAAGCACGTAACTCGCAAACTTGCTTTATTGTCTTCGGATGTGTTTTCACTTTTTAAGAGCGCATACATAGCACATAATTCCAGCATGTTCGATTTTTAAGCCCTGGGGGGATTGGTGTTAAGGAGCACCACCATAATCATGAGAGTCGCATTTAGAATGCTGCAATTAAAAAACAAACATGCCTGATATACGTGCTATTTATGTGCTATCGAAATGTCAAAACAAATTTTACAAAAGTTAAGCAGTTTTGCAAAAATGCAGATATGCAGCTTGACCTTCAAAGCCCAATTTTGGTGAATAATTTGTTGTTGTGGCGTACTGGGTGGCAATATATTCACAGTTGAAACATACTTTGGAAATGTATTAAGTGTACTTTCGAAATAGATTAAGAACCAAATTTTGTTGCTTACCACAATGTGCGATATACATACCCAGAAATGCTGGTGCAAATCATAGAAATTTAACAATCAAACAATCGACTATGATTGGTGAATTGGTTAAGTTCTACGGTACCTATGACATTAAGGATACAATCCTGCTTACTAGCCATAAAGGTCGACCAATGCATCGGCATGCCAATACTTTGACAACAATAACATGATGTATAGACTGTATCGGGCATCGGCAAACGCTAAGTCATATAAGTATTAGCATTGGCCAATAAATTCTCTAATTGCTGATACAACTGCACGATACAATTTGTTAAAAGATCAAACAAATAAAGAGAAGTGTCGGACGATGCAGGTAATGCAATGTCATGTCCTAATATACCTAGTGGCAGTGATAACGGCCTCCACAGACTCCAAAACCCCACGAGAACTGTCTGCGGTCATCTCCCCTACCCCATAGAAAAAAATATGAAACGAGCTGTTATAGCAAATTAGTATATTTTGTACACAAGTGAGGAGTTTGCAGCACGAGGCACAGGCAAGTTGCAAATAGAACACATATATAAACTGACTTCACACACATGTTGCACACGTTACTTTTTCTACGACATTAAATTAAAATGAACTTACTCAAATATCAACCAAGAATTCAATTACATTTACGATATTTTTGATTTGAGCCTTTGTAAATTAAGAGAGGGCAACAAGGATTCACTTATAGCCGTTCTTTCTGGTGGAGTAAACACATTTTTGAATCAAAATCCATTATTTTTAAATAAGTGCAGCGGTCAGTGCGAACTATTGATTGATAGTTATTGCTTTGACATGAAAATAATATCAAAACAAGGCAAGCACAACAAATTATTTACTTTCAACCTGTAGGTAAAAGTACATGGTCTGGGGCTCTTATGGGAAGTGTACGAGAAATAAATTGCATAAGAATTACATTATAGTTCACACATTTGCGGTGTGTGAAATTACACTTCTCGCAATGTTATTAATACGCGAAACGTGTACTTCACATACTGGAGTAAAAAACGTTTTAATAGCATCCGACTAACATGCAAATTTGTATTTAAATTACGAAATATACGTTTTATTTACGTGTATAGACATGCAAAAAGTACGTTTTCCAAAATGACATTACTGTTTGTAGGTTGCATTAGTTCTATATCCCCATAATTGTATAAACTGAATCTGCAGCAAGCAGCATGCATTCCTTTCCCCTATGCAAACTACAAAGCTTATTTCTTTCGTACATAGGTCCCCAGATACCTAGGTACCTGGTTACCCAAGTATCAGGACACGTCCTGGGTAGATTTAGCAACCCGAGATCCCAATTTTAGTACCAATACTATACTATGCATGGGGAAAATGGGTAAGTTTATATTACAGTTTACTAGGTATTCAATGGTAGTATGTAAGTAATTTTCAATACCCCAAACGCAACCGAGATGTTTGAAAAAAGCTAGAATGTTACTTTGATACGGTCCATGTCTGGGCCTCCCTCCCATTCCCATCTTCAAATTTACAGTAGAAAATCACTTTATGTGAACTTTAGTGCATGAAACTTCAATTTTTGTGCACACACTTTTACGAGATACCGGCAAATGATGGGGTGTGGGGGTGGGGTCCCATTCTAATCAGGGATGTCAATTTTGTGCTTATTTCGTGGAATTTTGTACACATAACCCATGCTTTCATGCATGTGGTGGCTCCAAAGTTGTTTTTAATTTTTCTAGAGGTCAGAGGAGGGGCTCTCCAAACCACCTCCTTCCTAGGTAGGTGTATGAGTGTATATATGTATGTATGTATGTATGTATGTATATATATATATATATATATATATATATGTGTATAGTGACTGTGATATATATATATATATATATATATATATATATTTATAGCTATGATAAGAGGATAGTGTAAGGGTAGATGAAGTCATAGGGGTCGTAGAATAAATGTAAATAATTTTAACGTTAAGAAAAACAAATAATTCCACCAATTATAGGAGTAAATCGACGATTTGCAAAAGGTCAATAGCGAGCACACTGTATATAAATTATATTTAATTTAATGCATAAGAAAGAAGCTCATTTTCAATAATTGTATAATATTTAACTAAAATAAGAATGTACGTCGTATAATATGTTTTATGTTAAATTTTATACATCCAGAATTAAATAGAAACGAGTAAAAGATAAGGTTCTTAATGCAACAAATTGCATCAATATAAACACATTATCGGGAAAGATAAATAACCTAGGATCCTAGCTATTTAAGAATATCCTCAAAAATGTCAACGCATGAATAAGTAAACACATTCTAATACGTCATTATTAGAAAATGAATACCTGACTAGAAATATTATATTTACATGAAAATCCAACATATTTCAAATAACAAACAATAAATAACAGGCGGTTCGCTATACGATAAGCATTGGACTATAAACGACACAAATATGAAATACGTGACAAAATTGCAATGGATATTTGGAAATTCTAAGACGATACTATAATATATTGAATGTCGACGTGCGAGATTGAATGAAAGTACAACAATTGAAACCAGGGAATTTGAGAAATACCAAGGTTCTACAGAGATAGGTGGAAATTACAAACGTTTATCAATAAACACGCGATGTGCGCCAATTAAAACGCTGGAAGGTGGAGCTTATAAATACGAAGGAAATTCAAAAATAGATAGTATATCTTCAACAAGGCACGAATCACGTCGATTTAAAGTGAAAATTACATACCAATAAAAATTAGTGAAAGTAAATAATTTATTAAAAGTGAAAAATTGAAAGTTCCAATATGTGCAACGAAGAATAGGCCGTTTTACACGTAAACGTAAGATAAACTATTCATTGTATTTTATTTTAAATATTTAACAAATTTAGGGCTTTAAATAAAGATGCAAGTAAACGTATTCGTAAACATCCAAGAAAACGTATTCGAATAAAGGCATATTTGAATACGCCTGAAAACACGTCCAAATAAATTATTACATGGAAATATAAAATAAACGGAAAGATACTCAAAGTTACTCCAGAAACACAAGGGCAAAAATACAAGCAACCATTAATCCATCATTCTGGCCAATCAAGTGAAGCAAGTAGAGCCGTAACAATCAAGGGGTGCTAACCACAGACACTCTGAGGCAATTCCAGTGACGATCAAGGAAAACGCAGGTTAGAGATCTTAAAATTTTTATTAGTTAAAGACTGTTTCAATTTTAATATTTGCTAAATATTATATATCTGTAAGAGTGAACAAAAAGGTCATTTGAGAATTTGAAAATAGGGAAATCATCTTTCAACGTTCAAAAGGTACTTTAGAGTAATTACAAAAATATTTTTGCTGGCTTTCAGGAATATTAAATTTGGTGAATGTGAATAATTTATTCAGGGGCTAATATTTGAATTGACATAAAACTGTACATATTATCAATCATTATACATCATAGCTATGCTATATATATATATATATATATATATATATATATATATATTGCTGTAATACCCCTTTAGTGGGTCGACCTATTATTTCTGTAATATCACGTGTCCTTACGTTGAGCGACCTATTTATTTTAATTGCTATAATACTAAATTAAATTATTGAACCACCATTTTAATCTTTCCTACAGCTTGTGATTATTTCCTCCTCCAGCTGTTTCTTAACGTTGCTATCAACTGGAGTTTATCATAAACAACTTTATCGACCAATGACAAAATTCAACAAGTTACCGCCTTTGCGGGTTATCTCTGCCCTACTTAATTTGTGGCTCCTCCTCTGTACTATTTCAATCTTAAGACCTCGGCTAGCATATATTTATAATTATCAAAATTCAGTAAGTTTGGATCCCATTTAATAAAACTAATGCTTTATGTACAGCTTTGACGTTATTTACAATACATTTTCAAATTAATTCACCTTTATAAATTTCATTTATCAACAACCATTTAATTTGTACTAAAAACCCAAAGTCACCAAAGAAAACTCATTATCTTTACCAACAAATGTAGAATATTCTAAATCCGTTTTCTTATTATTATTTTAATACGTATTCAACCCTTTGTTGACTTGTTTACAAGCATATAATATTTAGCCAATTGGATATTAAAAATAAAATAAAATTCTTGTAGAAAAACAGATGCCTTATAACTAACAATCTGACCTGGTTTTATCTTTTACGACGACGCTTCCATTGAAATTAATCTTCCCAATTTTCGATTCCATTCAACTTATCACCATTATGGACCAACACCATTAAATTATAATTTTATACTTTAATCATTCTTGCCATAGACTTCTAATTGTAATTCGTTCACCCCTATACTTCAAGATTATGTTCTTCCTTTCGCCTCGACATTTAAATTGTTTTATTGTAATCTTTCTTAACATCAAGCATTCTGGCCTATTTTCCTCAGACCTCGAAGCCCTATTATTTTTATGTCTTAGTTTACGATTAATTCATAAAATAATCCTACTTACGTTTTAAACGGTAATTTTCATATACACACTCATTTATTTCACTTTGTACCACTTGTTACGTATTATTCAGTATTACTGGCAATGCACTTGGGCCTTCATTGAGTTCAAAACTGACTTTCTTATCGCGGTGCTTGCTAATATAATTTCGAATCCCCACTGCATCCGTGGTGTGGTCTAGAACCTGTCGTTTGCTTCGGACCAATCAAATAATTCCATTTCGAATATTTTCTGATGTAATGCTCTGCGTTCGTTCATAATGCCCACCTGCCTGCAGGTGTCTTCACTTATCAACATGCTGTATTTTGATAGAATAGTCGCCTTTCCATAAACAACTGATGCAATTTTACTTTAAACTTTCATTGTTTACATGCGATTTACGCAATTTTTAATCATTTCTCTTATCAAAATGGTTAGATCTTTATACGCATTATATTAGCTACATGAAACTCTATTTTCACATCCGTATTACTTAATCGTCTGAGACTCTTTTCTTAATGCGTGTCTAATTATACTTTATCATTTATACGCGTGCTTCCACTGAAAAATATTCTTATTCGCTTTACTTATGTCAACTGAACACTATCTACAGGGTATTTAATCTTTACCATCCGTTTAATACTCGTATTTCTCATTCCTACGCCAACTATGCATCTTCCTATGTCTTTCCTGCGTCGCCCAAAACTATTTCTACTTTGTACACAGGGTGTTGCCTACTTACTATCTACTTCTATTTCTTACTTATTTCCTAAAATAACTACAATTTTCTGCTGCCTATTCTAATTACTCATTCTCTAGTGACCTTCACTATGTCGTGCACCCTTAAACAACCCCTTATCACAGCAATATATATATATATATATACATACACACACACACATCCTACTAGCAATTCTGCACCCTTACAAAATTGATACATTTTGGCGTCCCCCAGAAATAGCGGAAATAGATATTTACATATATAGAATATATTGTTACTTACTTGTTGAAGAAGCCCAAATCATAAAAAAAATTTAAAATAGTGAAATATATTGATATACACTATTTTATATTTTCCTATCATTCTAGAACTCTTTCAAAGCCATTTATTGTCGCGTCCGTCGTATATCTTCTTTCATTTTATATTAAGATTACTATCAATTTAACTTCCGGCAACGTTGTCGGTAACTATTCCAAGTAGCAAAGATGAAACTTGGAAATAATACCTTAAGAGAGAGTGAGATATGAGTAATGAGACATTCTACATTTAATCGTTTGGTTTTTACAGGCTGGCGAATTCGAACGTGAATCATTCTAAAAATGCTGCGTACGTTTAATACTATTTATTATATTGCTGTACTTAGTGTATCCGATGCGCCGCTAAATTAAAACAATGTATGCATCCTTATGTTCTACAAATAACAGTATGTATAAAATAAGAGTAATTATGTCATGCTAAATCATTATCACAGCCTTGTTATCGTCATGAAGCGGTTTAAATTTCAGATGTATTTTAATATGATATTATTTTTTAAATAGAAAACTTTAATTCTATTAACTCTAGTAAGATAGGTGCTTTTTTATCGTATTAATGTAAATCGTACGTTAAAACTTGATATTTATGGTGTGGGCGCTTGCTAAATATACTGTAAGCGTAAAATTTTACCCCTCAGAACAGTTTTATTCAAAAAAATTTGCTTTTTCATACAATATTTGGTTTTATTGGTGTGATGGTTATATAGTTATTTAATTGGAATTACTGCGCAATTTAAAATGTTTAACCGTCGGCAAAACAGCTGTTCCTGTTCGTAGAATCTTTAAATATTCATTTTGGTTCGTAAAATATCGATAGAAATGGATTCTAATAAACGTAAAATATGGGTTTAATGTCAATAGTGTAAGATATTTTTGTAGGAGACTATTAGACGATTGCATATGAAAATTCTACAAATTTTCTATTGAGTCGTTTACAAGCTGTAATGTTTTTTAGTATATGGGTTACTACCACCCCGAAGACTGGCTTTCGCTCGCCGTTGGTGGTGTTTATTTTTGTATTAAACTATAGACGATTGCATGTGAAAATTTTAAAGTTTTTTATCCAGACCTTTATGAGGTACGATTTAGTTTGCTTAGGGATTGCTGCGAGCCCAAATACTGGCTTTGGCACACCATTGCTGGTGATATTTTTGTTATAATTATTAAGCATTTCATGAAAAATTTTGGAAATTTTCTAAAGAGTTGTTTACCAGTTAAATCTTTTTTAGCATAATGGTTGCTGCCACCTCCACGACTGTGTTTGGTGCATTATGGTTGGTGGATATTCGTGTAATAGGGTGCCCCAAAAGTAATGGTCTAAATTGAAAAGTTTGATAGCTGAGATTAAAACCTATTCAAATAACTATATATGTTGTTATCCAATTGTTGATGGTTTCAAAGTTATAACAACTTTTCCGTTTTGTGTCAAAATCGTGCAGAACTTCGAATATTAATTTGCAATAAAAGAAATACTGACCTTTTGAAGGTAGTTCGTTTTCAGTGTATGCGCGAATGTTGCGTGTTTAATAAATAAGAACTTCCTCAAACATTTACTTATTATCGCAAGAGAAAATCATAATTTTTCTATAATTTTGGTTCTATGAAAAATTTTGCGTGCTTTTCAAACTAAATATTACCATCGAATAGTGCACACCTATCCAAAAAGCTTCATTAATCTAATAACTGGTAGGTGCAAGCTTAAATGCATAGAAAATTTTTGGGTAATTTGTAGGCACAATCCCAAAAACAGCACTTTTATTAAAGAATTCGTAATTAATAGCCAACTTTATTTTTGTAAAATATGAACTCAAAATAATCAAATGTATTTAAAACTCGTTTACAACAAATGTTCGAATGTCCTGCCACTAGTTAAAGATCCCTACCTTGCTTGGAACAGCAAGGATTCGGCAAAATTCCAAATTTTCCAGGTTAAAAACCCGCTTTCTGGCCAATGTAGTACCTTCGGTGGAGCATTGGAAAATCACATATAAGGTCTATCCTCATTTACAAGCTCAGTGTTTGAAGGACAACGTTTATAAATTTACTTCTAAAATACAAAATATTTTCAAATGGGATTTTACGTTTAAAAAACACGATGGTGCTCCAGCACACAATGCTCGTAATGTTAGGGAACACTTAGTCTTGCATATTCCAATCATTGGCACTATCTATTGGCCATCGCGTTCGGCGTCGCCGTGGATCAATGTACTAAGCGTAAGACTACGGATCCCAAGGTCCCGGGTTCAAATCCCGACACGGCCGACTGCTTGAAAAATGACAGGTGAGCATTTTCACAAAAATTATGCCCTCGTTTGGATAAGAGGTTAAATGGAGGTCCCGTGTGAGTGTTGTCACGCACGTTAAAGATCCCTACCTTGCCTGGAACGGCAAGGGTTCGGCAAAATTCTAAATTTCCAGGCAACAAAAAACTCGCCTCCTGCCAATGTAGTACCTACGGGTGGAGCATTGGAAATGTAAATGAATGGCCATCGCGTTCGCCCGACCTCAACCCCCTTCTTGTACGGTTATATGAAAGAAAATGTGTATAAAACACATACCACAAACGAGCAGGACCTTTGTAGAAAAATACGTGAAGCCGTTGGAAGGCTGAGAGAATCGGTCGCGCCTTCAGGTTTTTAAAACAAAATATTTTAAGACGGTGTCGTTTATGTATAAGAACTGGTGGCAGGACATTCGAACATTTGTTGTAAACGAATTTTAAATACATTTGATAATTTTGAGTTCATATTTTACAAAAATTATAAGTTGGCTATTACTTACGAATTCTTTAATAAAAGTGCCGTTCTTGGGATTGTACCTACAAATTACTCAAAAATTTTCTATGCATTTAATTTTAGACCTACCAGTTATTAGATTAATGAGGTTTTTTGGATAGGTGTGCACTTTTCGATGGTAATACTTTTTTTGAGTAATTTTAGTTGGAAAAGCACGCACAATTTTTCATAGAACCAAATTATGGAAAAATTATGATTTTCTCTTGCGATAATAAGTAAATGTTTGAGGAAGTCCTCATTTATTAAACACGCAACACTCACTCATACAAGAAAAAATGAACTACCTTCAGAAGGTCAGTATTTCTTTTATTGCAAATTAATATTCGAAGTTCTGCACGATTTTGACACAAAACGCAAAAGTTGTTATAACTTTAAAACCATCAACAATTGGATAACAACATATATAGTTATTTGAATAGGTAGTAATCTCAGCTATCAAACCCTTCACTTTGAACCATTACTTTTGGGACACCATGTACTATTAGATTGCATGTGAATATTATAAAAATTTATATCGCATCGTTAACGAGCTACAATTTTTACAGTATAGGGTTTACTACTACCATAAAGACTGATTTGGGTACGGCGTTGCTTCAGGATAGCTTTGAAGGAGACTATTAGAAGATTGCTTGTAGCAAATTAAAAAACTCTACATTGCAACACTTAGGAGCCACATTTTTTAAATATAGGGGTTGATTCCACCCTCAAACTGACTTTCGCACCACGTCGCTGGAGTTTATTTTTGTAATAGAGTAGTAGAGGATTGCATGTGAAAAGTTTGAAAATTTTCTAACGAGTTGTTTACAAACAGAATTTTTTCTTAGTGTAGGGGTTGCTTCCACCCCCTAAGACAATTTTGTGAAGTGTTGCTGGTGGATATTTTTGTAATATGTTATTATAGGATTGCATGTGAATATATTTTGAAAATTTTGTATCGTATCGTTCACGAGATCAAGTTTTTCAGTATAGGGGTTACTACTACCCCCAAGATTGATGTTGACATAGCGTTGCTTGCGAACAGTTTTGAAGGAGGTTGCATGTGAAATTTTAAATATTTTTGATTGAGCCGCTTACAAACTATATTGTTGTCTAATATCGGGGTTGCTTTTACCCCAAGACTAGTTTTCGTGCTACGTTGTTGTTGTTGCTTATTTTTCTAATGGAGTTATAACAACTTTTCCGTTTTGTGTCAAAATCGTGCAGAACTTCGAATATTAATTTGCAATAAAAGAAATACTGACCTTTTGAAGGTAGTTCGTTTTCAGTGTATGCGCGAATGTTGCGTGTTTAATAAATAAGAACTTCCTCAAACATTTACTTATTATCGCAAGAGAAAATCATAATTTTTCTATAATTTTGGTTCTATGAAAAATTTTGCGTGCTTTTCAAACTAAATATTACCATCGAATAGTGCACACCTATCCAAAAAGCTTCATTAATCTAATAACTGGTAGGTGCAAGCTTAAATGCATAGAAAATTTTTGGGTAATTTGTAGGCACAATCCCAAAAACAGCACTTTTATTAAAGAATTCGTAAGTAATAGCCAACTTTATTTTTGTAAAATATGAACTCAAAATAATCAAATGTATTTAAAACTCGTTTACAACAAATGTTCGAATGTCCTGCCACTAGTTAAAGATCCCTACCTTGCTTGGAACAGCAAGGATTCGGCAAAATTCCAAATTTTCCAGGTTAAAAAAAACCCGCTTTCTGGCCAATGTAGTACCTTCGGGTGGAGCATTGGAAAATCACATATAAGGTCTATCCTCATTTACAAGCTCAGTGTTTGAAGGACAACGTTTATAAATTTACTTCTAAAATACAAAATATTTTCAAATGGGATTTTACGTTTAAAAAACACGATGGTGCTCCAGCACACAATGCTCGTAATGTTAGGGAACACTTAGTCTTGCATATTCCAATCATTGGCACTATCTATTGGCCATCGCGTTCGGCGTCGCCGTGGATCAATGTACTAAGCGTAAGACTACGGATCCCAAGGTCCCGGGTTCAAATCCCGACACGGCCGACTGCTTGAAAAATGACAGGTGAGCATTTTTCACAAAAATTATGCCCTCGTTTGGATAAGAGGTTAAATGGAGGTCCCGTGTGTGAGTGTTGTCACGCACGTTAAAGATCCCTACCTTGCCTGGAACGGCAAGGGTTCGGCAAAATTCTAAATTTCCAGGCAACAAAAAACTCGCCTCCTGCCAATGTAGTACCTACGGGTGGAGCATTGGAAATGTAAATGAATGGCCATCGCGTTCGCCCGACCTCAACCCCCTTCTTGTACGGTTATATGAAAGAAAATGTGTATAAAACACATACCACAAACGAGCAGGACCTTTGTAGAAAAATACGTGAAGCCGTTGGAAGGCTGAGAGAATCGGTCGCGCCTTCAGGTTTTTAAAACAAAATATTTTAAGACGGTGTCGTTTATGTATAAGAACTGGTGGCAGGACATTCGAACATTTGTTGTAAACGAATTTTAAATACATTTGATAATTTTGAGTTCATATTTTACAAAAATTATAAGTTGGCTATTACTTACGAATTCTTTAATAAAAGTGCCGTTCTTGGGATTGTACCTACAAATTACTCAAAAATTTTCTATGCATTTAATTTTAGACCTACCAGTTATTAGATTAATGAGGTTTTTTGGATAGGTGTGCACTTTTCGATGGTAATACTTTTTTTGAGTAATTTTAGTTGGAAAAGCACGCACAATTTTTCATAGAACCAAATTATGGAAAAATTATGATTTTCTCTTGCGATAATAAGTAAATGTTTGAGGAAGTCCTCATTTATTAAACACGCAACACTCACTCATACAAGAAAAAAATGAACTACCTTCAGAAGGTCAGTATTTCTTTTATTGCAAATTAATATTCGAAGTTCTGCACGATTTTGACACAAAACGCAAAAGTTGTTATAACTTTAAAACCATCAACAATTGGATAACAACATATATAGTTATTTGAATAGGTAGTAATCTCAGCTATCAAACCCTTCACTTTGAACCATTACTTTTGGGACACCATGTACTATTAGATTGCATGTGAATATTATAAAAATTTATATCGCATCGTTAACGAGCTACAATTTTTACAGTATAGGGTTTACTACTACCATAAAGACTGATTTGGGTACGGCGTTGCTTCAGGATAGCTTTGAAGGAGACTATTAGAAGATTGCTTGTAGCAAATTAAAAACTCTACATTGCAACACTTAGGAGCCACATTTTTAAATATAGGGGTTGATTCCACCCTCAAACTGACTTTCGCACCACGTCGCTGGAGTTTATTTTTGTAATAGAGTAGTAGAGGATTGCATGTGAAAAGTTTGAAAATTTTCTAACGAGTTGTTTACAAACAGAATTTTTCTTAGTGTAGGGGTTGCTTCCACCCCTAAGACAATTTTGTGAAGTGTTGCTGGTGGATATTTTGTAATATGTTATTATAGGATTGCATGTGAATATATTTTGAAAATTTTGTATCGTATCGTTCACGAGATCAAGTTTTTCAGTATAGGGGTTACTACTACCCCCAAGATTGATGTTGACATAGCGTTGCTTGCGAACAGTTTTGAAGGAGGTTGCATGTGAAATTTTAAATATTTTTGATTGAGCCGCTTACAAACTATATTGTTGTCTAATATCGGGGTTGCTTTTACCCCCAAGACTAGTTTTCGTGCTACGTTGTTGTTGTTGCTTATTTTTCTAATGGAGTATTAAAAAATTGAATGTTAAAATTTTTAAATTTTTGTCCAACGCTTTATGAGGTACAATGTATTTAGTTTAGGGGTTGCTGCCACCTCCATGACTGGCTTGGCACACCATTGCTAGTGGATGTTTTTGCTATAGATTATTAAGCATTGCATGTACAAATTTTGAAAATTTTCTAACGAGTTTTTTACCACCTAAAATTCCTTAAGTGTTGGGGTTGCTGCCATCCCCATGAGTGGGTTTAATGCACTGTTGCTAGTGTATGTTTGCGCAATATACTATTAAAGAATTGTGTGTGAATATTATGAAAATTTTGTATTGCATCGTTCACGACTACAATTTTTTACAGAATAAGGGTTACTGCTACCCTCCAGGACTGACTGACACAGCAGGGTTTGATGATAATTTTGAGGAGACTATTAGAATATTGCATGTGATGATTTTGAAAATTTTGCGTAGCACCGTTTACAAGTTACTTTTTTTTAAATATAGAAGTTGATTCCACCCCCAAAACGTTGCTGGTGTTTATTTTTACAATAGAGTATTAGACGATTGCATATACAAATTTAAAAAAAATATGTTATCCAGCTTTTTAGGGAGAACACTTAAATTAGCTTGGGGGTTGCTGCCACCTCCAAGAATGACTTGGGCACATCATTGCTGGTGGATGCTTTTGTTATAGACTATTAAGCATTGCATGTTAAATTTTTTAATTTTTCTAGCGAGTCGTTTAGGAGCTAAAAATTTATTTAGTATAGGGGTGTTGCCGCCCTCAAAGATAGACTTTTGTGTATCGTTGCTTGCAAATCTTTTGTAGTATGTGATTAGAGGATTGCACTTGCAAATTTTAAACATTTTCTATTCAGCCGTTTACGAACTACAATTTTTGTTGAATAAGGATTGCTGCTACCCTCAACATTAGCTTTTGTGCACTTTGCTTATGCGTTTCTATTATAGACAAATTAGAGGTTGTTTGCATGCAAACATTTTGAATATTTTCTATTGCGTCATTTAATAGCTACAATTTATTTAGTGTGGGAGTCGTAACTACCCCTTGAGTAGTAGGGTAAGGTTGAACTATTTACAGAATTATAAGTGCAGGTGTATTCAGAAACAATTCGCAAAATTGGAAATATTTGTTATCAATATATAAATTATATTTGCTATGGTTAGTAAGCAGGGTCCTATGATTAATGTCATAGAATTTAACTAATTAACCAATCAGTCAATTGTTCCATTATTTAAATTGCGCCAGCACTTCTGGTTATGTATATCGCACATGGCAGCAAGCAACAAAATTCGGTACACAGTACATTTTCGAAGGTATTCATAATACCTTTCCAAAGTATGTTTTACTGTGAATATATTGACATCGACTATGCATCAGCATCAAATGGGAGCGGGGCAGCTTAACATCAAGCCCCCTCCCTCTCAAGGAATACTTGTTTTTCGATTGCAGTTTTTTATATATGGCAGAAGGGGACTTAACATCAAGCCCCCACCCAGTTCAAATTTAAATTGCTGCTAAACGATTGGAGTAGAAAAATCCTCACTCGAGCAACTAATTAGCATGTAAATAGTATAGTACAATTTATTTAAGAAGATCCTGTACGTCATCATGCGCACATGGCTAAAACGGTGTCAGAGTAGTCCATTGTTTATAAATAGGTGTGTTCATTCAGAATATCAGTGGCGTAGATAATTTGCTGTTAAATGTCAATTGATGTTTGTGACTTTGATATTCTATATTTATTTCTTATGCTTTCATAGTTTTCTTTCTGTTTCTTTGTGTTTTATGCCTTGCTTATTCGCGTATTCGCCATGTAAATTTAAACCATCAACAAAATAAAACTTGATTTTAGAATATTTACTCTATGGGAGTTTGATAAAAATTATTAAATCCGCTATGCCGTTCATTTACATTTCCAATGTTCCACCCGTAGGTACTACATTGGCCAGGAGGCGAGTTTTTTGTTGCCTGGAAATTTAAAATTTTGCCGAACCCTTACCGCTCCAGACAAGGTAGGGATCTTTAACGTGCGTGACAACACTCACACACGGGACCTCCATTTAACCTCTCATCCAAACGAGGGCGTAATTTTTGTGAATAATGCTCACTTGTCATTTTTCAAGCAGTCGGCCGTGTCGGGATTTGAACCCGGGACCTTGGGATCCGTAATCTTACGCTTACTACATTGATCCACGGCAATCCGCTATGCCACTGACTTTCAAGGTTCGTGCACATGTCAAATGACATACAGGCTCTTCTTAATTAAATTTTACTCTACTAAGTATTTCAATTGTGGCCCACCCAAATTTCGCTGGTGGGAGACTAGCTTAAAGGACATGTATTATTAAATAGCTCTTTGTAAAGAAATCCTTTATTCAACCTAAAATGTTATATCTTGTGTTTTTTTGATTATTCTGATTTTATTTTCTGTTGATAATTAATTTGAAATTAAATATAAGAATTTTGTGCTTCAACCAAATTTTCTTTAAAAAAATTTTTTAGAAAAACATTTTTTAAAAATTTTTTTCATTAATTTTTTTTACTAGAGCTAAAACGTAATTTACCCATTTATTAAGAAAACTTCAGAATCTTTATATACACAAGATAAGTTTTGTTAATTCACCGATAAAAAGTTATTAAGATATTAACCACTTTGAGTGAGACACTGTATGTATATATACAATGAACAAATAAGAAAAATTCTATAAAGTAAACATGTATCAACTTACCTGCTACAATTTAATTCAGCCGGCCAACTAAGTCCGGCGTTCATTAATGCAGACAAACAATCTGCTTTGACTTCTTCGCATAAACCTCTACAAGCAGGCACAGCAACAGAAACATCTTCTGAACAAAGTGGTATAAACACTGAACAAATAAACAGTCGCAAAAATGATGAACAGTTATGTCGAAGTAGACCTCCAAATATTTGTAACTGTAACAAAATAGAAAGTGAATATACTTATCCTTAATAATATTAAAATTTTAAAATAACGAGATTATTATAATGGGTATTCTAAAATATGTAGTGATCTAAAGTGCTTCTAAACTAATAATTTCTAGATTTGTATATTTCTTACATTATGAATATCGTCAGGAGTATATTCTTAATAGTTAAACCAATGCTTTGATTTTATATAAAAAAATAGTGAAAAACCATAATGATTTAGCTAAGAAGTCACTAGCGTGATTAATACTACTACAACAACCTATAATTCTAGACAAAATTAATCAGTATTCTTTGGTTACGCATAAAAGTGCTGTGTAGTTACGTCATAAATAGACAGAGGGCAGCGTCTTTGTTTTGCAGTAAATTCAAATTGTGAAATAAAACACTTCCTTGTAACGTATTTTTTTTTTCAAGTTAGTTACACATTCCTTATACATCTAATATCATGTTTCGATAATATAAAAACATAATTTATAATTGTCTGATCACAAAAAATAGTTTATAAGGTGTATAATAGATTATGCGCTCCTCCGCCTTTCGATATCTAAGTTACAACACTAATCGTTTCTCTGTCACTTCGACTTCACTTTTCGATTAGCGCTTGAAGAAGTAAGCTGCTCTCCGGACTATAGAAAAGTCAACATGGTTTACAAAATTGATGAACAGGGTTCAGTTCTACCAACTGATAGAATTTGTATTATCAGTGATTTCTAGTAAAGTTCAGATTAACATCGAGTTCTTAAAGTAAACATAAGACGAGACAATCGATTGGTGGCATTCTATCACCAGAGTTCACTGCGACAATCCTTCATTTTACATTTATGATGTTTGTAGCATGTTGGAAAGCCTTTGTTGCTGAAATTGTTCACGGAATATATACTCTAGATAATTTGGCCTTATCACAGTACCATAGTTAAGCACAGTTTTTAAAGCTACTGTATAGTTGAAGAAAGTGTAACAATTTATTTGATGCACGAATGAAACCAAAATTCGAATTATGAAACTATAAAACATTAATGTTAAAACACGTAAACTAATTAATTTAACATATTTGCTATATTTTAGATGCCTGTTACATCATCAGCTTTTGAATTATAACGTTGTATGAATTTTTAATAGAACCGTATTTTTTATCAGTTTGAAATATTTACCGTACAAGAAGTTGCAACTAAAAAACCCATACTTAATATACTTCAGTCACTAAGATATAACCACTTTTTACAAAAGCAAGGATAACATTAACACAAATTGTAAAGTTACATAATTCAGAAACGGATGACGCACAAACATGTAAAATATATCAAATTAAGTACAACCAAAATAACTAGTTTACATGTTTTAATGTTTACAGTTTTAAAATTAGTAAATTTATACCATAAGTAATTTTGTTTATGTATTATGTAATATTGTATATGTAATATTGTTTATGCATATGTGTAAGGATAGCATGCATAATTTCTGTAAATTTATGGATCAAGGGCACCAAGGAAAACAATCTTGTTATGAAACAAAGGGTTATTGTTTTGTAGCTCGACAGTTCACATCTAGGTTTCATTATTATAGGATTACTTTTGTTGGCTAATTTTTTTTAAAAATGTTGAAAAAATGACCGTTGTTAGCAGAAAAATCTTCTATCAATGATTTTTGTAATTTTCTAAATTCTTTGTTTCTAATAAGATGATGTACACTTTACGTTTATGATCAAGCAGTGTCGTGGATTAATGTTTACAACTGGCTTAATGAATTGATATTGTAACAGTCATTCTATGACCATATATATGATTTAAATAGGTCAGACTGTTTTCAACGAAATGTATTTAGTAACAGATATTCATTTGATTCATTTAGCAGTTGGGAACGTTTTAGTATTGTTTAAAAGAGGTCGTTTGTTTTAAGGGAAATTTAGTCTTTAGTTAAATCAGATTTTAATGTTTTAAGATTGTGTATCGTATCAACTATTTGTATAGACAGGTGACATTGATTTGAATACGTGTTTGTTAAGATACTTGTGGTTCTGCAGACAGTATTCTGCTCCGAACGATACGATGTAATGGTCGCAAGAAATCATAATTGGTGGTAACTAAATTTAAAATGCATTTCAGAGTTGAAATTATACCATCAAGGATTAATTGTAGAATATTATTAGTAAGCACTCTTATTTTACTGAATGGATGTTTGTCGGCATTATTGGTGTAAGGAAATCTTCAACATTTGTTTGGAACGGTTATCGCAATGATAGTTTAGGCATGGGCGTCCATTTTTTGTAAGTAGTAAATCCTGTCCTTTTTTATTCTAATATTAAATTTCATAGATATTAGCGCTTCTGTATATATTATATGGTGCGGGAGTTTATAATTACTGCATAAGAACCCTTTTTAGTAAAGGTATGATTGGGTTACTGGTTGGCAGGTTATATTTATTGTATCACTTGCAGATTTTTGTCCTGATGGATCTTTATTCTGTTGGGGAGAGATCCAATCAATTTGAATCGTACTTCGAGTTTGGCATCATATTCTGGTCGTAGCGGTAATTGTGAGTAATCTTAATAGTTCGTTCATTTTGCAGTGCATATTTAAGAAGTTACTTTCATTAATGTAAAATATTTATTATTCAATTATCATCCTAGATACTCGATAATTTTATGGGAGGTTTATTTACAACTAAGTGTTATAAACATTTATCCAAATTTCTATATCTGATATTGTGTGAACGCATTATGCACACATTGTGGGATGGAAATATTTATACTAACCTAAAGTACACGTTTGTACTTGAACTTAGACCTTTCATTACTGATTACTGGAGAGCATTGAAACTGGTTCACAGTATTCTATTCAAATAGGAAGTTGTCTGTATATTTTATTTATTTAATAAAGGGGTTTATAAAATGGTATGCAAACAAGGAAATTACTAGCATTTTGGCTGACGACTGTTATTAGAGTAAATTGTGTTTGAAATAGCAACCTGGAACATAGTCTTCCTATTGAGCAGGATGCGGTTGACTTAGTGTCCGAGTTGTGTTCTGTGACAGAGCCAAGTCCTGGCGCCCATATTTATTTTTTATATTACTTAGCATCCATACGATCCTTTTTATGCTCTTTGACTAGCCACAGTAACAGAAAGCAACAAATCCATTTTCCAGGGTTTGAGCCACCTCTATCAGTTCAAAGAACGTGTTGCTATAAATGTTCCTAGTGCGCCTTCAGCAGGACACCTCGCTTAAGGGGTGAGAGAGGTTTTTTTTTGTTTTTATTATATATATATATATATATATATATATATATATATATATATAATTTTGGAACAGCTACTTGTGGTTTTTTGGTTTTTTAAGGACTACTTTTGTGTAGATGAATTGCAGTAATTGTTGAAACAAATGTTACACAAAAAATGATTAACACATAGATAATCGAGTATCAAATAAAATTTTTAGGACTAACATGGGCATTTTCATGTGGCTGAATTTACATAATCATTGGAATGTTAGAAAAATCTGTTGGTGGATATCACATAGTTTAACAAGTGCTAAAAAACACCATGTTGAATGATGTACAGAAATCATGGTAACAATACACTAAACACAAGAAACTAAATGTGTTATAAGCAACTTTCAACTAGTAAGCATGACGTATATGCTTCAAAAGACCTGATTTCTCATGCCCTAAAGGGTAGATTTGTTTTGGAAATTCGCTATATCATATGGATAAATCATTAGTTATAAAATTTTGTTTTATCAGTTTACAGAATTCTATTGTTACTCTTACATATTTCAGCTTTAAAGTTTTTCGTCTAAGATTAGTTTAAGATATACTGGCGAAAATTTTTATCAATGTAATTGTTTGTAGCAAGTAAGGGGCGTCGGTGCTTAAAAATTTATTTCAATTATGCTACAAATTTTCAACTCAATATTAAGGTAGTAAATTCGTTTGTAATCTTCCCGCTGTATCTCGATTCATAATTTCAAACTTATAGAAATTGGGTATAACATGGTAAAAGAATTCCTTCCCACTTGGGTACAGATCATCAGGTAATCAGATGTTATCCTTTAAGAGATTTTGAGCAGTACTGGTACATATTGAGGCAGATTTAATGCGTTACTTTCTGATACTAAGCCAGCAAATGAATAATTAATTTCTTTTAGTTCCAGTTTACGAATAGTATACATTAAATACTTAAATGCGATAATAGGTAGCATAACTACTGGGTTTATTATATTAAATAAAAATATTTTGTCTTAAAATAGACACTGATAAGGAATGGTTGACGATAAACAATAGTGAAGTATGAAAGTTTAATTTATTAATAACCTCAAAAAACTTTTTACATTGCAATATAAATTCACAAAGTGAATAGCTTGATCAAAAATACTGATGTCGTGTTATCTATACCTAGCAATCAAAATAACATTGCAAATCACCATAGGATAATTATTATATTGCAGCAACTTCAAGAAGTGTTCTTTAGCACATTTCCTAATAGAACACGTACTACAAACAAATATGTATCTGGTTAAAAAACTATTTTATGTATTTACTTGGTAAATCAAAGCATTGGATTAGATAATGTTACACATTAATAATTTTTCTCGGAAATGATCTTCTGATGACAAAATACTAAAGTGTAGCTTTTAGAGAAATAAAACCGCATAGCAAAAATATAAGGAAATGTCATTATAGAAACTGAAAAGAAAGAGGTTAGATGGCACAAATATATAGGGAATTTATATACAGGAGAGGAACTAGATGCACCGAAACAGGGATCAGACATTGAAAGGACGACTTAGGATATCCTATTTTTAGAGATTAGTTTGAATTAACATTAAAGGGTCTGAAAAATGGTAAGGCATCAGGTACAGATAAGGTGCAAGCAGAAACTCTAAAAGCCGCTGGACAAGCAGTAACACAACGTCTCTTCAAACTTGTAAGCTATTTGTATAAGACAGGCGAGATACCCAAAGATTTCAAACGCAACATCATAGTAACTATAACAAAAAGGAGAGACACGGATAGATGTGAAAATTTTCGAACAATAAGTTTGACAGCACACACTTGTCAAAAGTATTAACTAGAATTCAAGACGAATGGAAAAATGAGCTGAAGAAATACTAGGAGAAAATCAATTTGGGTTTAGGCGAAACAGGGGAACATGGAAGGCTATTTAGCTCCGAGGGTGATAATGGAGAAAACAATAGAAAAAGGGGAAAGCGTGTATATAGGGTTTGTAGATCTGGAAAAAGCATTCGACAATGTAAAATGGAAAAAAATGTTTGAAATACTCAAAAAGATTAGAATTAGTTTTAACGATAGACGGATAGTACGTAGCTTCTACAAAAAGCAAACAGTGGTAATAGAATTAGAGCAGGAACGTAGAGAAGTAAATATTAGGAAAGGGGTGAGACAGGGATGTGCTCTATCCCCATTAATTTTTAACTTGGACATCAAAGAGGCAATGAATACTGTCAAATACAAGAAGACACTTGAAATTATTATGCAGGGACAAAAGATTGATATGCTTAGATTTGCAGATGATATAGTGGTATTAGAATCTAGCAAGGAAAAATTAGAAGCTGATCTTAATGAAATTTAAACAGTTCCAACGGAGAGATATGGTATGAAAATTAACAAAAATAAAACTAAAGTACTAATATGCAGAGGAGGGGAAAATATATTAAAAACTAAAATACAAATTGGTAACGAGAACTTACAAGAGGTTAAGGATTTCTGCTACCTAGGAAGTTAAATAATGCAAGATGGGAAAAGCACAAAAGATATAAAACAAAGATTAGCACAAGGTCGTGCTACATTTAACAAGAAAAAGCAACTACTGTGTTCAAAGACAACAAACATTGAAACAAGGAAACAATTGCTAAAAACATTATGTGTGGAGCACAGCACTGTACGGCAGTGAAAACTGGATAGTAGGAGAAGCAGACAGGAAAAAGATAAGTCTTTAAAATGTGGTGCTACATACGTATGATGAAGATATCATGGACTGACAAAGTTAAGAACAAAGAGGTACTAGAAATGATAGAGGAAGAAAGAAATATGTGGAAAACAGTAAAAAAATAGGAGAGATAAGATGATAGGGCACATACTATGGCATGAGGGAATAGTGTGGAATATATTAGAAGCAGCGGCAGAGATAGACCTAGGTTATACTATTGTACACAGTTAGTGAAACATGAAGGCTGTGGGAATTTCAGGGAAATGTGCAGGCTAGCTCAGAATAGAAATCAATGGAGGTACGCATCCAACCAATTCCAAGATAGAAAACCTAATGACGAAAAAAATAAGTGTACTTAAACCTGATGATTATTATAAGCAACTACAGGTATTGGTTTTACAATTCTTTCAACTACTGTTAATTGTGCAAAAGGATTTACTGGAAAACTATTAATTCGGCAAATGTCCAAGTGTTGAGAGATCCTTGGTAACCACAGGCTGCTTAACTCCCTTCACACACCACTGAGTCTTGGTGAAATGGGGCATATAATTAGCAAACAACAGAAAGGAAATCGAGCTGTATCTAGGCTGTGGGAATTTCAGGAAATGGTGTAGGCTAGCTTAGAATAGAAATAAGTGAAGGTACGCATCCAACCAGTTTCAAGATGGAAAATCTAATGACGAAAAAAATAATTGCACTTAAATCTGAGGATTATTATAAACAACTAGTTGTTGGTTTTGAAATATTTTCAACTAATGTTGAGTGTGCAAAAGGATATATTGAAAAACTATTAATTCAGCAAATGTTTAAGTGCCGCAAGCTGCTTAACCCCCTTCGCACTATAGGGAAATAGACTATATATTTGTAAACAATAGAAGGGGAACCGAACTGCATATAACAAAGAGCAGTGGCTATTGCGAAGACATCAAACATAGAAACAAGAAAAAAAGATTTGAAAGTATATGTGTATAGCACATCACAGTACGTCTATGAAATAGGGGCAGTGGGAGAAGTATACAAAAATGGTAGAAGCCTTTTGAAATATTGTGCTTCAAATGTATGAGGATGATAGCATGAACAGACAAAGTTAATACCAAAGAGATTATAGAAATAGTAGGGGAATAAAGATATCTGTAGAAAATAAAAACAAAAATAGAAGAAATAGAAGAGCAGGATACATTCTAAGGCATTGTTTGGAACTAGCGCAGGAAATATTACAAGCAGAGATAGGAAAAAAGAGGTAGAGGTAGACCTAGATCAGACAATTGCACGCAGATAGTGAAAGATGCAGACTGTGGAAATTTAAGAAAATGTGCAGGTTAGCACAGAATAGGAAACAATGAGGGTACACGTCTAACCAGTTCCAGGACTTGAAACCTAAGGACGATGAACTTTCTGTATAGGTTAAAATATTTCTATAAGTA
Organism: Platerodrilus igneus; assembly: GCA_036346225.1. Classification (NCBI taxonomy): domain Eukaryota; kingdom Metazoa; phylum Arthropoda; class Insecta; order Coleoptera; family Lycidae; genus Platerodrilus; species Platerodrilus igneus. The sequence goes on along the minus strand of JARFIW010000139.1, from coordinate 13,316,522 downwards.
TTAAAAGTGGAGAACAAATGATTTGTAAGCAGTAGCGTTTTTTTGTCCCCTCCACAAACATGTTTGTATGGGCTGCCCTATAAGATTTATTATTGACCTATATTTTCCGTATTTTCTAATTATAATACAGAAAAGAATTGAATATCTACATTGATCTAATCAGGTGCTTTATTATACAAAAAAAATAATTCCTGGCTGTGTACACATTATTTTTTCAATAAAATCCAAAAGAGAGTATTCTCGTGTAGAAATATAATATTTAAAATATCTTTAAAAAATTACAGCAGTGCGCTTTCGGCGTTAGCCATTTTCGGTGCCATGTCAACGTAAAATTAAATATCCCATCAAACTATTACATTATATATAAAACATTTTATGTGTAAAGCTAATATCACACATCAATAAAGACTAGTTAAATACTTAATCGTTCCAATAAAATTGGATTAAATCTTGTCTATGTCGTTGATGAAGTCGACTTTTATTTGCCGTTACTTCTTCATCCCCAGCGTTGTTGATTTGAGGTACGTTTTCTAATGAGTTTTCATTACTTGTCCACGAATTATCTCAAACTTCAAAAGCATACCCTCCTCAATTTCCAGTATATCGACGGGTACCAAAGTTAAATGGTCCATAGGAACAATACCTCCCACAGCAATATTCACAGCATGATTTGCTGAAGTAGTTGTTGAAGTGGATGGTTGAATCTTATTGGAATTGTTTTCAAAAAGTGATTTGTGAAAGTCAATTTTGTTGATTGCAATATCTACATTGACACCATAATTTTTCAAATCATTGGAAATTGATTCAATTACTCTGCTAGCAGCATCAAAATCATTTACGGTTAACGTTTGTTCTGAGGTATTTGCCGAAACAGTTTTTTTGTTAATAAATTTTTCAAGGAAATTTTTAACACATTTTGTGTAGTCTACACTATCAAGGTTAAAAGGATATAATCCGCATTTACGGAAGACTTTTACAATATGATTTTGCATTTGCGTGTTTTGCAGTGTCTCTTCAAATACTTTGCAGAAATTGATCTTCGTAATTATTTGATTCAAATTTTCAAGGCGTTTCTGCCAATTTTTAACCGTATTCTTCCATTCTCCCTTCATGGGTTTGAACACACTCACGTCTGCCGGCTGCAATATGTGTGTCGTGTTTGGGGGTAAAGCGTATAAAATAATATCGTCTTGTTCGCAAAACTGATTTAACGGTAGAGTCATGTGATTTATGTCCATCTATTAACAACAAAACAGGTCACCGTAATTCGTTCTTTGTCAACCATGAGTTAAAATCATTTGAGATGTACTCGAAGAAAACTTCCCTTGTCATCCAACCCGAGTCTGATTTTACGATAACCCAATTACTAGGAACATTTTCCACAAAAGCTTTAGGAGGCCTTACATAAGGAAATACTACCAAAGGCGGGCATATTGCTCCTGATACATTGATTGTAATAAGGACATGATATTTTCCTTTTCCTTGCCGGACTTAATTGCGTAGAAATTTTTCTAACCTTTTGGTCCGAGGACTTTGTTGGAGATTTATAGAATTCACTAAGATGTGAAGTTACTTCGCGTTTGTGCCAAGAACTACTTTTGTGGCGGAGGCGCTGATGTTTTGCTGTGTGATGCGTTTCCAGAATTCATTCGCGTTTAAGATGTCTGAGGGGTTAGCTCGTGACAGCTCATACCCATTCATTCTAATGTATTTTACTTAAATTTTCAATTATATTCAGTTATAATAAATGTATTCCACGTTGAAGCATTTTTACATTTCTATCTTAGTAAGAAACAAGTTTTCAGTTTTATTGTTAAGTTGGTCCTAAGAGTTTTAATACTACAACGAATACACATGCAGCAGATTCGCATAGAAGATGTACAATTATACAAACATATCCCAAACAGACTTTGCCAGTCTTGGGGCACAAGGAAAATCCAGACTCGTCCCCATTGAATATTCTGTTGGAGTCTTCTAACACATCTTGAAAATTGTCGTCTTCTAGACATTTTCGCAAAGCGCAGAACCACGATCGAATGGATTCTTCAGTTACTAAAGCCCTCGCTTTGTTGATTCCCTCTGCCACCCTTTGGGAAATTTCGGGGTGTTTTCTCAGAAATCCTTTGTACCGTCTAATCCCAGGTTCACCGTTAGGAAAAAAGTTTGATTTACCGGTATCTGTTGTAGTTTTTGCCACATCTTCAGTAAGATCGGTTTTTGCAATCGGAAAGCCACATTTGCTGTACTTATAGCCCAGTGTGGAATTTTCTTCTCACTTTCCACAGTTTGCAATGGTGGCGGTCCGGTTTTTTCTTCTCAGCTGGAGATTTCCAGTAAAGTTATCATGCACAGTGGCTCTGGGGATGCCTATTTACAGAACAAATTTCCATAAGATATGGGTATTATTTTTTGTTGATACCTTATTATCTCCCCGTGAACGCGATATACGTGACACAACAGCAGTTGGTAACGCTAATCCAATAAGTGGAAATTAACGCGATATCTGTCAATGACGTCACTCAATAAGCAAATTTAATTGCGCAATTACGGAATAAATATCAAAATCGCAAACAGATCGTGATAAGTTAATACTCACATGAATAAGTCCCGCTTCCTTCCTGGTTGCTAGGACCCCCCTTCCGGGTTATTTAAAGATGGTGACTGCTCGGCTAACTCCTAGCGGGGCATGGACTCCGTTTCGTTCCCGGGGTCGTGAACTGCTCCAAGGTCGTATCAAAATTCCTATATGTAGCGGGAACGATAAGGAACAGGTTTATCAGGTAAAGACAAACAAATATAAGCAAGGGAAATCTACATAATAAAAATAAAGATACGATACCAAACACGACAACTGCACTCCTCAAAGTTCAAAGGCAAAAAGCTGCGTTACTGCGTCTCCCGGATAAACTTCCCCACTTTTTTTTCCGCCACTCACGTCAGCGCGATCTGGCGCAAACGCACTGTGACATGACGGAAATACACGCCAAGTCTTTTGAATTTATGGCGCGAACTCACGCACAGCAAGACTAAACTAAAAAATGTTTAGTGCCAAATCTTTGGCACGTAACAACCTACCATAGAGTGTGCTGGTTTCTCTTAAACTTATTCCCGTTTCTCAAATAGCCTGCAGGGCTGCTTAAACTGAAGCATTGGAGTAAGTACAAAATTTACGGTTTTTTGTCTTTAAATGGTTTTTGGATTCTGGTTTTTTAAATGCTGGTTTTGTTTTCGCCATCTGAAAAATAGTCTTAGGTTTATAAGTACCTATGGTGGATTTATATAGTTGAATTTGGTTAATTTGAAACAAACATGAATTTATGGGGAAAACGGTATTTTTCGGACACCCATGTACGCAATGAAAATCACATATTCTATTGTAAATAAGTCTAATGCGTCTGAAAACTGCCGTTTTTTGGACGCCCCACGAAAGGAGTGCTACGTCTACCTCGTTAAGCAAAGAAAAAGGCATCCGAAAACTGGCCACCTTATTCTTTATATATAATTGAGTAATGGGAGTAAGATCTACAGGTATAAAACTATTGCAAGTGTTAAACAAAGATAAATAAAAATTTTACGCCAGATACCGGTTTTCAGACAGTGTCCGAATACTGGTACCAGTTTCCCGGACATAAAATTTTAGAGGTTAAAATTCAAATAAAGAACGTCTTTTATGCAGACAATTGACACTACTCATAATCTAATCATGTAAAAATTGATATCATAGTTTTCAGAATATTTATTTACTATTTCCCAAAGCACGTCCCATTAAGTTTTTGTTGAGCAGGTTGTAAAATGGCGCACATACTAAATCTCGATCATCTTTGAATTTATTTTCTTTTTTTCTGTTACTAACAGCTGCGACAAGACTACCAGTTAAGAAAGATATAACGTATGCAACACATTATAAGTTGGAAAAGGTGAAATAGATAGAGGTTTTGCTATTTTATTCCTTGTTTGTGGAAAGTGTTCAACAAGTGGTATTGTCCGGAAAACCGGTTCAATCACCCTACCTTAAAAACCGCTTCCAAAGTACAACACAAATTGAAGACACTCATTCTTTTAAACTTTAAAATTTTCACCTAACGTATTGTTGTGAGCTACTATTAGGCAACTCGTCAAACATACACAAGCGCCGCGAGCACTGCATATTCTACAGCAACCAAGAAGCTTCTGGCAATTACTGGAGGATGAGTCATCCTTTTTAATTCAAGGTATAAATAAGACCGATGATGAAGTACAGAGTTAGTCTATATCAGAATGTCGAATATAAATTATATCGTGTAAAGTAAAAGTAGTTGAGCTTTTTGAAGTCCAAGAGTATACATAAATGTTATATTATGTGTCTAATGTACATGCAGCTTGTAGTATACATGAATAGATAGAAGTGTAATAAATAAATAGTTGTTTTAGTGTTGTTAATGGACCAATCCTAAAGAAGTTAGTTTAAGAAGATATCAGTGCTTTATTGTTAATTAGACTGAAAACATCTATAAATAAGGCATATACTCTTAATTAGACTTGTGAACAGTGAGTAATAAAGACTCTTGTTATTATTTGTTTTAAATTAGAGCAACGCGGTAGTAGTAGCCCGCTACACTGGTGTGAGCCTGTGTGGGATATATAGTGATTAATTTAAAAGGAGAACACACAAGTCTAAAGATATTTAAGTAGTTTGTATATGCCAGTTACAAGAAGTCAAAGTAAAATGGAGGCAGAAACTTTAATGAATTTCCTCAAGGATTTTAAATCCGGTATGGAGAAGAGGTCGGCTAAACTAGAATTGACACTTAGTGAAAATGCTGAGAAAATGGAGAAGAGCTCGGCTAAACTGGAAGTGACACTAAATGAAAACGTAGTGATGTCAGTTGAAATGGAATCAAACCTTAAAGAAAAGTTAAGTGAAAATGCTGAGAAAATAGAAGAAAAGTTAAGTGAAAATGTTAAGAAAATGGAAAAGAGGTTTAATGAAAATTCTGAGAAAATAGAAGAAAAGTTAAGTGAAAATGCTAAGAAAATGGAAAAAAGGTTTAGTGAAAATGCAGTGAAAATGGAAGATGAATGAAAAGACAGCCACGTTAGAGCAAAGATTAATGGAAAGCTCCATTGCATTGAAAGATGATGTCACAGAACAGGTTAAAACAGTTGAGCAAAAGTTGGACAGTAAATTGGTAAAAATGAAAGAAGATATGATGAGGCTGCAAGAACAAGTGATTTCACTAACAACGCGGCCACTTGAATTACCAAACCAAGTTGTAAATCAGAAGATCCATGAAATAAGAAACATAAAAGGAAGCGAGTCAATACCGTCAAAATTTAAAGTGAAACCACCCACATTCGATGGTAAAACACCTTGGCCCACATATTTGATACAATTTGAAGCTGCGGCAATAGCCAACGGTTGGTGCAACAAAGAGAAGGCTATCTCTCTAATAGTGGTCTTACGGGGGAAGCTCTTAACATCTTACAAACGATTTCCGATCACCAGCAGAATGATCACGGCCTCTTAACATCGAAGCTTGAGATGAGATATGGAGATGCTCACCTTCAACAGGTTTACCATACACAAGTTAAGAATCTCTCGCAAAAAGACAAGTGAAAGCCTGCAAGAATTCGAAGCTGACATCGCCAGATTAGTTAGATTGGCATATCCAACGGCACAGAAGTTTCCTCGAACAACTGGCTGTACAAACATTTGTGGATGGCGTTAAAGATGGCGAAATACAGCAAGCGCTAAGATTAGCACGGCCAAAAATGTTAGATGACGCACTGGCTCATGCGCTTGAATTTGAAGCAGCTAAGCAGACATCACACAGAGTGAGTCACAAAGTTCGGTCTGCCTTAGAGGAACCTGGTCAAGCGCAGAACAGCATAGATGAAATAATCAACCGTGTGGCAGAAAGGCTGGAAAGACAATGACCGCGGAAATGGCGTCTGCGATGCTGGAGCTGCCGTGAAGTTGGTCATATACAGAGACCCTGCACTCAACCAGCAAAACAACCGGTTGAGCAGCAGGAAAACTAAAGCAAGTCGACGTAAGGGGGCGAAAGTCGACATCACAACGTAATGCCCCGGAGATTATCATCCGTGCTGCAGCGTCGTTGGGAAGTGTAGACAGCATTTATATTGATGGTGGAATTAATGGTAGGGTTGTCCGATTACTCGTGGATACAGGAGCGACAAGGACTATTGTGAGACCAGATTTGGTTGGTCGTGGAAAAGTGCTACCTGTATCGGTATGTCTTCAAACGGCCAGTAGTGAGAAAATTTCTACTCACGAAGGTACTGCCGTAACGTTGGGAATTGGAGACAAACTAATTAATCATCGGGTGTTGGTAGCTGAAATCACAGAAGAAGTGATCTTGGGAATGGATCTCATGGGAGAATATGGGTTTCATGTGAACATGAAAGAAGATGTGCTACGGATAGGTGACGATGAGATTCCATTTCAAGGGACGAGTAACCAGACGATGCAATTTCGAATGATTTGTGATATGAAAATACCCGAAAAGGCGGAAATGATAATAATGGGACGGCCGGATGGTACGCTCCGGGAAGGACAAATATGCATGATGGGAGCAACTGAATCGGGAATGGGTCAGGAGGGATTACTGATTAGAAGAACGCTGGTAAAGTTTCGAAATATGATACCAGTAAGGGTGCTGAACATTCATCCGCATACGGTGACCCTGAAGAAAGACATGATTATGGGAAGTTGCATTCCAGTATGTCAAATTAAACGTTGTGTAGACGACACGAAAGATAAACCAGCCAACGGTTGCGCACAGAAATTGCTGGATATGTTGATACCTTCGTGTCAAGGATTAAACGGCGACCAACTGGGCAAGGTAAAAGAACTGGTCGGACGATATCGAGGTGTGTTTGCACTGGACGATAATGAGAAAGGAAGGACGAATGTTGTGCAACATAAGATCAATACTGGAGATGCGCAACCAATAAGACAACACCCCAGGCGGCTTCCTTTGGCAAAACGTAAGGAAGCCAAGCAAATTATCACCGATATGGAAGAACAAGGAATGATTGAACCCTCGATAGTCCATGGGCACCCCCGGTAGTGCTTGTCAAGAAAAAGGATGGGTCGACAAGGTTTTGTGTAGACTACCGGCGGTTAAACAATGTGACAAAGAAAGACAGCTATCCATTGCCCAGAATTGATGACACCTTGGATACCCTATCCGGATCTAAATGGTTTTCGACCTTGGACTTGGAAAGCAGATACTGGCAGGTAGGCTTGGAGCCAAACGATAAAGAAAAAACTGCGTTTACAATTGGAACTGGATTATGGCAGTTCAAGGACATGCAATTTGGATTATGCAATGCCCATGCTACTTACAAACGATTGATGGAGTCGATACTGCGTGGACTGTCCTGGAAGACATGTCTGGTGTACCTAGACGACGTGATAGTGTTAGGCCGGTCTTTTGAAGAGCATCTTAAGAACCTAGAGGAGATATTCCAAAGATTACGCGGGGCAAACCTTACATTGAGTCCCAAGAAGTGTCACTTATTTGGTAAAAAGGTGAAATACCTAGGACATGTTGCTTCGGAGACCGGAATAAGAGCTGACCCTGACAAAATAAAAACAGTACAAGAGTAGCCTACACCAGCAGATATACACCAATTACGCAGTTTTCTAAGATTGTGCATATATAACCGGCGTTTTATACTTGGGTTTGCGAACATTGCCAAACCGTTAACGAAATTAACCGAAGATGGACATGAATATGATTGGAATGACGACTGCCACAGTGCATTTAAACAACTGAAACAGCTACTAGTTACAGCATCAATTTTGAGTTATCCACGGATGGAGGGGAAATTTGTATTGGATATCGATGCCAGTAACACAGCTATAGGAAGCGTTCTTTCTCAAGTGCAGGACGGACAAGAAAAAGTTATTGGATATTTCAGCAAGGTCTTGTCGCGGCCAGAAAGGAACTATTGTGTGACAAGAAGGGAGCTGTTGGCCGTCGTCAAATCCGTAGAGCACTTTTATAAGTACTTATACGGCCGTAAATTCCTGTTGAGAACAGACCATGCTGCACTGAAATGGTTACTGCAGTTTCGAAATTCTGAAGGGCAAGTGGCAAGGTAGATAGAGCAGCTGCAGGAATATGACTTTGACACAGAACATCGTGTAGGAACTAGCCATCGAAATGCAGACGCTCTATCTAGGAGACCTTGTTCGGTAGACTGTAATCATTGCTCCAAGATGGAAAAGAAAATAAGTGTCATCCATAGAATGACGGTAACCGATGATACTTGGCAACCCGAAAGAATACGAGAAAACCAGAAGAATGACGTCGAATTGGGACGTATTATTGAGTGGAAAAGTAGAGAACAACGACCAGCTTGGGAAGAAATTAGTATATCAAGTAGGAGGCTGAAGGCATACTGGGCACAGTGGGACTCCTTGATGATTGAAAATAGAATCTTGAAACGACGCCTGGAATGTGAAGATGGCACTGAGAGACATCAAGTGATAGTGCCGAGAAGCAGAGTGCCGGAAGTGTTGCAGCACTTGCACAATAGTATTTCCGGAGGGCACTTTGGCGTGAAAAGAACTCTCGAAAGAGTGAGAGAAAGATTCTATTGTGTGAACTGCAAAGAAGATGTGATGGAGTGGTGCCGGAAATGTGAGTTGTGTGCCTCTGCAAATGTCCCGGTCACAAAACGGAAAGCCCCAATGAGACAGTATAATGTGGGGAATCATTTTGATAGGTTAGCCATTGATATAGCTGGTCCGTTTCCTGAATCAGAGAAAGGGAATAGATACATCTTGGTTGCAATGGATTATTTTACCAAATAGCCGGAGGCATATGCTATACCTAACCAAGATGCCGAGACGGTTGCAGATATACTAGTTGTTCTGTCGTTTTTGAGTTCCGTTGAAAATACACTCCGATCAAGGTCGGAACTTCGAATCAGCGTTGTTTCAAAACGTCTGCAAGCATCTTGGAATCAGGAAGACTAGAACCACGCCACTTCATCCCCAATCGGATGGGATGGTTGAAAGAATGAATAGGACGTTAGGAAAGTACCTGCCCAAAGTTGTCTCTGAACATCAACGAGACTGGGACCAATATTTACATTTGTACCTACTGGCGTACCGATCTTCGGTACATGACAGCACAGGATACTCGCCCGCTTGCGTAATGCTAGGACGTGAATTGCGGCTACCATGTGATCTTCAGTTTGGATTTAAACGTGGAGAAGAGATCGCAGGTGAAGATTACGTTAGTAATCTTCGTGAAAGATCAAATAGCATTCACGAAAACGTCCGAAAGGATATCCAGGCAGCAAGCGATTGAATGAAATCACAATATGACACGAGAGCACAAGAAGGTGGTTATTAACCTGGAAATTTAGAGTGGTTGTATAATCCACAAAGAAAACGTGGGTTGTCGCCAAAATTACAAAGACAATGGGACGGCCTGTACGAAGTGATGAAAAAAATTAATGATGTAGTGTACCGGATCAGAAGATCTCCCCGTGGTAAACCGAAAGTGATACACTTTGACCATTTAACATCCTATGCTGGCAACAACCAAGAAGGCTCGAATAATGAGAATGGGGTTCGACAAGTTATTAATCATGAGTCAAATGTAGATTTTGAGAGTTTTATGGCGACATATGGTGGTTCCGCTAAGGCGAGATTTGGCGTTGTTGTTGAAAAATGGCAAGATCTGTTTAGAGCACCAGAAGAGTATTCCCTTGCAGATTTCGTAGCTCAAGATTTGGAAATGTCAAGGGAAATAACTGTTGTTTTCAAGAAAAAGTTGGATGTATGGATGAATTGGTACAACAGCAGCCAACTGTAGGAAAAGCCTTGGCTCTCCAGGATAAAAATCGTTATGTTTACTATCTGGTCACCAAAAATTCTTAATGGCAGAGACCTAGTTATGGACATCTATGGGAGGCTTTGCTAAATCTTAAGGCGCAGATGATGGAAAATGAAGTAACGAGACTAGCGGTGCCCAAGCTAGGCTGTGGACTAGATCGCTTAGATTGGAGGATAGTCCGAAATATGCTAGAAGTAGTTTTCCAGGGAATCAACGTCCAGGTCCTTGTTTGTTGTCATCAACCGGTTGCCTATCAAGACCAAGAAAAGGGTGTTGACTGTTATTTCAAACAACGCGGTGGATGCACCAGAGGAGATAGCTGCCGATACCGTCATCAGTCATCGAATTGGCGTCAAAATGTATTTACAGTTACGAGACGTAACGGTTTTAAAGAGGAGGCAGTGTTGCGAGATACTATTAGGCAACCCGCCAAACATACACAAGCGCCGCAAGCACTGCATATTCTACAGCAACCGAGAAGCTTCTGGCAATTACCGGAGGATGAGTCATCCTATTTAATTCACGGTATAAATAAGACCGCTGATGAAGTACAGAGATAGTTTATACTAGAATGTGGAATATAAATTATATCGTGTAAAGTAAAAGTAGTTGAGCTTTTGGAAGTCCAAGAGTATACATAAATGTTATGTGAACGTGTCTAATGTACATGCAGCTTGTAGTATACATAAATAGATAGAAGTGTAATAAATACTAGTTGTGCTAGTGTTATTAATGGATCTATGATAAAGGAGTTAGTTTAAGAAGATATTAGTGCTTGTAAATTCATTAGCGTGATAGTGCTTCATTGTTAATTAGTCTGAAAACATCTATAAATAAGGCATATACTGTTAATTAGACTTGTGAACAGTGAGTAATAAAGACTCTTGTTATTACTTGTTTTAAATTAGAGAAACGCGGTAGTAGTAGCCCGCTACAGTATTCAAATCAAAGAGTAATAAATCAAAGTTGCCTTCAATTTGTGTCATAAATGTCAAACTTAAAATTTTTTATTATTTTGACAACGATCCTAGGTCATGGATCGAAACATAAACAAAGACAATTTAAAAAAATTTGAGTGGTTTAATTCCCAAAGAAGATTAAGAAAAATAGGAGAAGAAAGATATCTGTGGAAAAAAAATATGAGAAAGAGAAGGATAGAACACGTTCTAAGGCATTTGTTAAATAGTGCGGGATATATTACGAGCAGAGATAAGAAAAAAAGAGGCAGAGATAGGTTTAGATCAGACTTTTGCACGCAGACAGTGAAAGATGTAGGTTGTGGGAATTTCAGGGAAATGTGTAGGATAGCTGAATAGGAAACAATGAGAGTACGTGTGCAATAATTTTTTTCTTAACCATCCTCCCTAGTCTTTACTTTCAAATGAGTCCCGCGATAGGCTTTCTGAGGTTAGGTTACTGTTAGAAATAGATATTATTATTATTAAAACACACAAATCACTTAACACGCATATCAGAACAGTCTTGTTTTTTGTTGCTAAAACTATTGCAGACCGTTCCGATATGGTGTTAAGTGATTTGTGTTTTTTAATAATAATATCTATTTCTAACGGTAACCTGACCGAGGACTCGTTCAAACGTAAAGACTCGGGGAGGATGGTTAAGAAAAAAATTACTGCTTCCAGGACTGAAAACCTAATGATGATGAGATTCTGACAACCATTAACATGCTCAATGATGTAAATCGTACAACGGAACCTATATTCCAAATTTCATCTAAGTATCTCAAAACTACAGAAGCGCTAAAAACAAAACTAAAAAATTTTGAAATTGCAACATCCTGTAGAGGGGTAACGAAGCTTTTGCGGACTTATGTTTATATGAATTTTTAGTTATGAAATAAGTCAAAACATTAAAGCTTTCCGTGTGAATGATATTTAGGAACACTTTGTGTAATGCTGAAACAAGTATGTATTGTGTAAAAACGCGTCAACCTGCAACAAATTTGGTAGTCCCCCCCATTTGGAAAACTCCGTTCTAAGGAATAAATTTTGTGGCTACACACAGCTGCCGAGCACTCACCCTATCAAACTTTCTAATATATTTCATCGAATGTTGTGTTTTTAATTAATAGCATACGTCACATTCCAAGCTCATCATTGGAATTTTATAGTTAATGAGCTCTTTTTAAATATTTGTACCGCGTCCAAGAAATTTCTGAATATTTTTTGTACTCACTAAGGTCAAAGAAGAGGAACTAACTACCACTACCTACCAACCATATAAACAACCAGTCTGCTGCGGTAATGAAGCATGCATAGGCGCCTTGAATAAAGCCGCCCTGTTATTAGAAGTCTCGCTCAACCCCTAGGCTTATCTCGCTACGCTGCACTTTATTCTTAAAAGCCTCCCCGATCATTGGCCAGGTCGGTTTCACAACAAATAAAAATTCCCGACCACTACCATCTGTCTTAACGAATTTACTTCAAAGCATATTTCCACTTTTTATATTATTCTAACAAAAACAGTAACAACGGAACGTATAAATGCAGGAATTCTAAAGCTTCATAAAAACAATTATTGCAAGGAACGAATAAAACGAAACAGTGCTACCTGGCACCGACACATCAGACAAGGATACACGCATAATAAGCGAGTTCGTGTTTCTTTTATGTTAGCCGCAAGACGAAGTGAAGCCTGTCAGTCAAGACAGGCAATGACCTTGTGTATAAGCTGCTTCTCCTTGTTTTGTTTGTTTCCTAGCCGCCTGTGATCTTGGATTAAAAATATAAATCTTAACTGACGTACTCGATTCTTTTTAGAATTTCGTGTGTTTTTCTAAGTTTTAAAAATAACATCAAACAGAACGGGCTTGAATTAAATTTTGCGAGACGTTGAAAATGTAGCGGAAAGAAGGATAATTACAGCGCAACGCGTGCAGCTGTTATCTAATACCTGTCTGTCTGTCTGTACGCTGGTGTGTAGTTAAATTTTATTACTCCGATGTAGGTAGTAGGTATGATGTAGCGTTTTCAACGAGTTAAAATAATAACTTGGAACTGGAGATTAAAGAATCGTAGCGGAACCGAAAATGATAGCGTATAAAACCTAATTATATAAATAGAAAAATCGAATATCCTTCTAAGGAGAACGTAATGATTTTACGGTTTTTTTACGACTCGTAATAACAATGCTTCGATCAGTTTTGTGGTCTCGTTTTAGGCTCGGTCAAAAAAAGGCAATAAGTAGAAACGCTCTATACGAATGGAATTTTTTAGTTGTGTAGACTGGCGCTGCAATATTGAGAAGTTCATCATCGAATGCGAAATTGATAAATTGCCAAAATTTTAAAAGTTCTTATTTCACTAAAAAATAACCGGTAATAAAAATAAACAAAAAATAGGATGTATAATTCTAGTTAATATAATTGGTCTTAAGGAGGGCAGCAGCTCTTTCGGTACTTTGACTGGCAGAGACCTTGGGGGTCGGTATGGCATTCTAAGACACACTACTGCGATGTGGAAGGCAACGGAAAACTGCTACATTACCTCCCAAGTACATTGCGTACTTAAAATTGTTAGTTAAGATGATGGCATCCTCTGGAGTAAAAAATTCCGGAGTTAAAATGTGTTACGTTTATTTTTCAACATAAATTAAATACCATTTTCCCCCCTAGTTACGTCATTACCCGCTCGAATAAATTCCATTTCTATTCTTAAATTCTCCAACAATACCCTATATAGTGTACCTGTTCAGAATAAGCCCGCTTTAACATAATTTTAACTCAAATGCATTTTGCTTTTAAAACAAAATCTATTCGATAAATTAAATAGTCAGTACCTTGTTTTAGGTATCCGTTAATTTGTTAAACATTCCGATAACGGATAATTGCTTTCCCTTGTGTTTCCCATTTAAAGACTTGTTGAAATAATAGATCCTACTATTATTTGATAGCATGTTTTCCAGTTTGCTAATCGCGCTTTGATAACGCGAGGATTGCAGTTCGAACTCGTGTTATTTGAACCAATTTTTAATTTGATTCTGCAGCTTGTGCGTTGAAATATTTTCTACATTACTCGTCCCAGTACTTCAAAAGCGATGCACGTTTTTTTGTTCGATGAGTAGGAGGTAACTTGCGCGTATCGCTCTTAGTTGGAGGCCAAATTGGTTCTTTCTTTATGTAGGCCCAACTGTTCTTTGCCACAGATCAACTGCCGTAGCCTGTAGATCGTTAGTGTCCTTATGGAAACAGGGTGGTTAGATGCCGACGACCGTGGCCATGCGGTGCTAATTCACTTCTGAGGGAGTTCAAGCTAAGTATGCCGACACATACAGGTATACAACCTGTTTTCTTTTGTGTATATTAAGGACATATTCCTTATCAGCGTTTGGTGTAGTTACGTTGAAACAGTTTTTTGACCACTGCAAAGCACGAATAAATTATTACTTAAATACATCTTTTTGTCTGGAACATTAAGCCAGTAAACATCGTCAATTAAATAAATATCCGTATTGGGATCATGCGGTCTAACCACAATACAGAGATGCTAGTTTGGTTGCTAACATCAGGCGTTAATTATTTGTATAAATATTTCAAGGCCAAACACCTTTCCTATTTCGTGCACAATGTGTCAACGATCACTTTAGCTAGAACACTTGGCACGAAGGTACCATGGAGAACCCGAGAGTTCTAGCGAGTAATTTGCGTGTGGTTTTACGCCGTAGTGAAACTCAAGTATAATAAACACTTGACATAGTGCTTTTTAATAATGCGCTCTTTCGTATATTCTTTTGAAAACTCTTTTGAATGTTCTTTTAAATACTCTTTGTATATTCCTTCTTTAGTATGATTCCGTTTTATCTGGTTTTATAAAAATTAGCCAGTTTGAATTTTGTGTTACAAGATTATATGGATCCTTTCTTTGCATTTACGATTATCGAGTTTACAGTTAAATTACTTCAATGTAGCGATAAGAAAATATTGGTCTAGCATGAACGTCCTTCAACTTTACTATAATAGTTGGATTTAATGAAATGTTCTACGATGAAACTGTATGTTTTAAATTTTAATGAAAGGTTCTGCAATGTAGATACCAATTTTTTGGTTTCAATCTAACGTCCAATAATTAACAATAATGGTCTTCTTGAAATTGCTAGTATGAATTTACAAGTAACTATATGGGTAACTACACGAAGATAATTATTTTGGTAACGATCTACATATAACAGTACATCGAAGTTTTGCATATTTGTGATAACCGTTGTAATGGATTTTGGTTTGTCCCGTTGTTGCGTATGGGAAATACGCTTTAAGCTCATATGATCAGGTACAAAAATCACGCAGCTGGTTATTTGCAGTACAACACGTGAAGGCGACGTCACTTGTTTGTCCAGGGACCGTATGTATAAACATCTGCTCTAACACGATGTAACGCTGTCACACAAACAAACACCTGTTGAAACGAGGTAAGAAATTTATATTATTCTTACATCACGTCCGCACTTGGCGAACTTTGATACAAGCCTACACCAGAAAAATAAATTTGTGATGACCTATAACTATTATTATGTTTAACAAACTAGAAAGAACTTTGATAAATTTTTATTGCCAATATAAATGCAGTGTAATAACAGTTTTTATTATTAATGAAATTAAGCAACTCCATTGAGTTCTGATTAAAGTTTCATCTATGTATGATTTTAGTTACAGCTTTTAAACATTGAATTATTAGACATTTTAGATATTTTCATATACATTTGTAAAACGAATAGCAGATCTGGTATTTTTGGTATTGATTTGAGTTAATTTTTGTAGTAAAAGGAAACGCTTAACGTACTTGATATTTCATTCAAATTCATAGTTCTACCTCTGAGTAGAAGAAATTGTAGTAACCTTTTTTGAAATGTAAATTTTGTACATACAATTTTTATCACGAAACAACTTTTAATTAAAGAATCACCATTTAATTCTCTTAATTAATTGTTTTATTTTGAACAAATGAGTTCAGAAATGGTATAACCAGGTCAAGGAACAAAAGGCATAAATACCTTTGAGGTAGTGATATTTGTAGCTCCTATTTAACAAAAAAGCTCTATTTGCTCTTTCAGAATTTGATGCTTAATATTTGTGTTTATAAAATTGTGTGCATAATTAATCCTTTCAGCTTTTTTTATTTTGAGGTAGCAAGAGTATACCTCTTGTGCCATCACTTTGTTAATTTAATTCAATTTTCTTTACAGCTCCTGCGTAAGCAGTTAATACGATATTCCTTTCTAAGGACTTCCAAGTCTCCCTTAGGGAACACCTCTGTTTAACATTTAATGACTTGTTGGCGCCCTCCCTAAACCCCTGTTTTGGTATGAATTAAGCCATAGTAAGCAAATAATGTTTTGTAAAAAGAACCACAGCCAATCCTCATAACCTCTACCCGAGGAATAGATCCCTAGCATAGTCGGAAGATATTTGCGTTCCATCATTTTAAGGAAATCCTTCCTTAAAGTTCACTGGTTCCATTCAAGAATAGTAAGGAACCCACGGGTTACTTTAATTATTCAATTAACCCCAACAGCAAGTGATAAATCTTGTAACCAGTACGACGATTATATATATTAATTTAGTAAGACTAACGCCCGCAACGTGGGGCTGGAGCCTAAAATCAGGCTCAATTATTTTGCTTACGCCTAAAATCAAGCTCGATTATTTTACTTACACCTAAAATGTGGCTAGATTATTTCACTCACGCCTAAGACATAGCCTTTGTTTGTTTTACTAGCACCCACAAATTGGGGCTTTTAATTTTTTTACTCGTGCCTTGTGTTAGAGGTTTCGATTGTTTATAGCTATGTTGATACCGCGTAGTGAACATTAATTTTTTGAACCTACTATGAGGTAGTAAGTAGATTTCTGTCGTTGTTAAGAATATTGCCACGATATATCGTTTTAGAATTTTTGATTAAAAACTTTAATGGATTAATTGGAAATAAGGTAATAATTGTTGTAGTAATTTAGTCATCAGTAGGGAGAAGTTGTGAATTCTAGATATAATTTTAGTTCCCTTATTAAAAATATTTTGGCAATTGTGGATAGTTGAGATAAAATTTGGATTTGAAATTTTTAAATTTCAATATTTTAGTTAGTTTTTTGATATCGATTTTATAAGAGTATAAAAATGGCTGATACTTTTCACGTTGTGTACTTACTCAACGAGGAGTTAGATTATGAACCCCGAATAAAAGGAATTGAGAGTTCTAGACCAGGTAGACAAGCGGAAAATATTAGGTCGTCTATTACCGAAAGAATCGAATAAACCAGGTTGTCTAATAGATCTTACAGATTATAATGTAGAATTTTCAGTAGAGTGTGAGGAAATCAACAATACCGTTGTCTCGATTAAAAATGTTTTATCAGAATTTGAAGGTGATCCTTCTGACTCTGTTTTTAAAAGGGTACAGTCAAGACTAACCATGATAGCTACCCCGTCGAAAGATAATTTTTAGTTTCGTAAAAATTTTAAGTCACAGTCTAAAAATAAATGTCAAGAAGAAGTAAGAAATACTTCTGCATTTCGTAGTAGCGTTTATAGAAACAAATCTTCGTCTCCTCAAGTCCAGGTTGTAAGTCAAGAAAAACTTTTAGATGTGAAGTCACCAGGCGTGGAGAGAGTCAAGAAATTCGTGTGTTGGAATTGTACACGTCCAGGTCATACGTTTAGTTATTGTAGAGCCCCTCTGAAAATATTTTGTTTTAAATGTGGAAGTAAAGGTGTAACATCAACTTCGTGTCAGTCATGTTCAAAAATAAGAAAATCACATGAATAATAATTCACATATCATTTCGTATTATTCAGTTACTATATAGAGAGTACTAAAAATAATGTTTTGGTAAATTAGGTACATTAGTTTGTGCTGTCGTCATATCGTTTGAGAATTGTCCTTGTGCGTAGGCACGTTTTGGTTTAATGGCAATTTTTATGATTTATATCGGCGTTGCAACGCAATGTAATTAGTTTTGTGTAGAGTAGGCGATACTTGTCGTTGTAGTTGGTCGCTCAGCAGCACGTAAGTCTAGACGAGACTCGTGAAGAGTTGGTCGCTCAGCAGTGCGTAAGTCTAGACGAGACTCGAGGTGAGTTGTCGTCCTAATAATTTTTGGCATCACTAGTTTAGAGTTTGGTGATGAGGAAATTTTTTGGTAGAGTAGTCTAGGTGAGACTCGTGAAGAGACTGTCATTCTAGCGAGTATATGCGTTGTGAAGCAAATTTTTTGTTGTATAGACAGCTTGACTATAACTTATTTCATCAGTTTGATTAGAGATTAACGAGAGTGTACCTGTACATTAATTTTTGTTAGCTATCGTCAAGATTAGTTTCTTTTGAAAGTATAAATTATTTCGTACTCAAAAGCCGGAAAGTGGCATATAAAGGACCTGACACATTTTTCAATAGTAGACCAAGATGATGCCATTTCAATATAGTTAGTTGTTGCTCCCCAAGTTTAAGTTTGAAGCCAAGTATATCTTTTATCGTTTCGTTTAATTTTTGTTTTTGTATAGAAGGATAAGAGGAAGAACCTGGTCTAATTTTTTTTTGAATACGATTTCAATTTAATATCAAATAATAGAATAAGAATGTTGAAGAACATAAAAAATCTTAGTAAAAGAGCGTATTATTAGAAATCACTTTCCCCATGCGTACGTATTGTGTTGTCAGAAACACATTCCCTGTGTACACAATCTAATCTAAGAAGCACCTATCCCATGCATACGTACCGTGTTCTCAAGAACGCCTTTCCCTGTATGTGTATGTGTGTTCAGACCGTTAACACTAAACAATTTTTTGTTTTTCTTCGTAGTTGACAGACGAAATTTTGTTTGCCTCGTAAAATGTCGACGGACGAAATCTTTTAGGTCTATAACGTGTTAACTGGGATGTAATTTTTGTTGAGTTTGTAGGGAAGACTGTTTTATCCATTAAGGACGGGTCTTCTATAAAGTATGCAAAAGGACCATAGTATGTTCTTTTTTTCGCATTTAGTGCATTCCATCAAGAAATGCGTAAGTCTAGACGAGACTCATGATGAGTTGGTCGCTCAGTAGTATGTGCTTGGTTGAGTGGAGTGTAATATTTTTTTTTGAGTATTTAGTTTGGTGACGCTTGTGAGCAGTCTAAATAGTTAGAAAATGGTACGTGAGCTTGTTGCTCACTCGTTGGTTAGTTTGGTTGCGTTTGTGCCGAAAGCACAATTAGTAATAGAGTTAGCTAGCCACTACTGAGTTAGAGTATAATCAGAGTGTGTGAGTGAATCTGATGCTCACATTTTTGTTAATGAATTTGAGTTAGTGCAAATTGCACAAGTGGAGTTAAAGTGTAGTAAGTAAGCCAGTTGCTCACATTTTTATTAGTGAAGTTGAGTAAGTGCTAATTGCACAAGTTGAGTTAAAGTGGGGTAAGTGAGCCAGTTGCTCACAGTTTATTTGGTTATTGTGAGTATGTGCTGATTGCACAATTCTTAGTGGATTTGATAGTGTGATGAATTCACGTTTGAGTAGAGATTTAGAGTATTTTAGCAGGTCGCTAGAATAGTGGTTGCGGTAAGCAATTAATGCTTACGTTTAGTGTAGTGATAGAGTTGTGATGACACTCGATACTTTTGCTAGTTAGATATTTTGTTGCTGCCTTTTTTTTAAAAAAAAAGGGCTCTAGTTATTTTCTTGGAGTTGAGTTGTCATCTCAATCATAAGTTTAGTACATAGTTTAGAGATCTGAATTTTTTTGGTAGTGTGGATACTATCTCTAGTATCATTGTTAGTAGTTTCCGTTTAATACTAGTCAGGAGAGTTTCTCTCTTGCTTTAGAAGCAGATATAGACCCTGACCACAACATAGTAATTATGGCAACCGTGCTTAAATTTAAAAATTCGAAAAAAAGACCGAAAAAAAGCACTTTGACTTTGAGAAACTAAAAGATAAAGATATCCACGAAAGATTTAAGAAGAAGTCAAAGGAATTACTTAAAGACTTCGGGAAAATTTTTAATACTAACGAAGTAGAAACAGGATGGAATAATATTAAATGCAGCTTGGATATGGCGGCCAGAGATATTCTGGGATATAAACGAAAAGAAAATAAGAAGCAATGGGTAACAAAGGATATTCTAAATTTAATATAAGAAAGGCGAAAATACAAAAACAGACCGGACGAAACTGGAAAACAGAGATGCAAAGCCATAAAATGGAAAATCATTCGCAAACGCAGGAAATCTAAAGAACAATGAATTGATACAAAGTGTAAAGAGGAACAAACTAAGATGGAAATATAAAAGATGCAGGATAAAACGTCATTATAGAAAATGTAGCGAAAGTGGTTAGATGGTAAGAATATACAAGGAATTTATATGTAGGACAGGAACTAGAAGCACTATAACGCGAATCTGACATTGAAAAGATCGACTTTGGATATCCTATACTTGCAGATGAGTTTGAATTAGCCTTAAAGAGCGTAAAAAATAATAAGGCATCGGGTATAGATAAAGCGCAAACAGAAACTTTAAAAGACGCTGGACAAACAGTAACAGAACGTCTCTTCCAACTTGTAAGTTATATGTATGAGACAAGCGATATACTCAAAGATTTCAAACGTAACACCATAGTCACTATACCAAAATAGAGAGGTGCAATGTTACATGCCAAACTGGTCATGTATCTATCATGTTTTAGGTTTAGAGAGACATTTGTAGATTAATTGCCGCGTATTTTTGAAATGATACACTAACTTCCGTCGTCGCTGACAGTCGAGTCGGCGCAGAAGTAACGCGGATGTGCGCGAGTGGAGGAAGCGACATTAAGCAACGAAACATGGACTAAGCAGCAAATATCTAAGTACGGTATAGTTTTTAAAGAAAAACAGGTATGTAGTTTCCCGTTGTCTCCCATTATCGCCCCTCTACCTATTTTCTTTCCAAATCCCTATGAGATGCAATAGAAGTTCAGTGACGGATAATAATCTGATGTTCAACACGGCGCAATCATAACCCCAACCACGTGCTGGACCTTGAGATTTAGTTCCGAGAGATACACATCACGTAAGTAATTTGAATTTTACCTAGAATGTGCATGCAAATTGATTTAGACAGCGATTGCATCATCCGGTAAAAACGTGGTCTGTATATGTTATAACAATGGCGTTAGAGCCACGCCTTAAGTGTAAAAATAGCGCGTAAATTACGGCGAATATATTTGAAAACTTTCGAACAATAAGTTTGACAGCAGACGTATCAAAATATTAACTAGAATTGTACAAAGACGAATAGAAAAACGAGCTGAAGAAATACTAGGAGATCAATTTGGGTTTAGGCAAAACAGGAAAACAAGGAAAGCCACTTTAGCTTTAAGGGTGTCAATGGAGAAAACAACAGAAAAAGGATAAAGCGTGTATATAGGGTTTGTAAATTTGGAAAAAGTATTCGACAATGTAAAATGAAAGAAACTGTTAAAAATAATCAAAAAGATTGGAATGAGATAAGAATAGACGAATAATTCATAGTTTAGACAAAAAGCAAACAACGGTAATAGAATCAAAGCATTACGTAGAGGAATAAATATTAGGAGAGGGGCGAGACAGGGATGTGCTCTATCCTCATTAATTTTTAACTTATATATCGAAGAAGTAATGAATACTGTCAAATCAGAAAGACATTTGGAATTATTATCCAGAGACAAACGATTGATATGCTTAGATTTGCAGATGATATAGCAATATTAGCATCTAGCAAGGAAGAGTTAGAAGCAACTTTTAATGAAATGGAAACAGTACTAACATAGGGGCACGGTATAAAAATGAACAAAAATAAAACAGTAGTAGAATTGGATAGCCCTGGTGCTTCCTCCTTGCTCCTCTTACATCCCTATTACATGTAAATTCTCATAAGGAGGATATGCTGGGAGGGATTTCCTCCTTGTCCCCTTCTTACTCCCCTCCTTGCTCGATCGTCCGCGTTCATATCTAGCCTAAGTAAGAGTTTTCTTCGACTAGCTATATTCAGATCCTCCTTATGAAGATCCTCACAGCGGACCCTCTTTATGGACTTTTTATATCGGATCCTCCTTATGGCGAATCCCATAGCGGATCCTCCTTACGGACTTCTTATATCGGATTCTCCTTATGGGATCCACCCATTGGATCCACCTGATCCACCACCCGAAGCTTTTTTCTAAGGGTATGATACATAAGCGCAGATCCACCTTATGGGATCCACCCATTGGATCCACCTCATAAATTCTTATCAAAACAACATTATTTTTATACAACTTTATTAAATCAATACATATATTTAATACTAACATTTAATCTACTAACAAATTTCATTTCGAATAAAAACAACAAGCTAAAAAGTTATCTTCGTGTAGTAGGCAATGACTTAAACCATCATTCTTCTTTTGCAGCTGCGTTAGGCTTGGAACTCCAAACATTTCCACATTTATAACATTATTGCACGGCATACACTTGGACAAGATACGTTGCTTTTCCAGTCCTTTCACATAAATTGTAACATGAGGCGGTATAATAGTTTGCACGTATAACGTGAGAACGTCTGGTGATAACAGATTTGTTAATGAGTTTTCCCAGCTAAGCCCGTGCAAATGCTTCTGAAGCCATGCGCAATGTTTCTTGAAATCTTCACTCAAATATCTATAGTCTAAAGGCATCTCTAATATTTCGTACTATACTTCGTCTTGCAAATTTGGGGCATTTCACGCCCTGGGGGAAATTTAATCCCGTGTAAATTTAATATATTAAATATTTATATTAGTATATTATATATAAAAATTTATGTTACACCATTTATACGTTACATCTTTTTGGGAAGTGACCGATAAAGCGGCTTCAAATTTCGTTTACTGTTGTATCTCTATAAAGAGTTTTTGTCACATATAGTTTTTTATTTGTACATAGTCCAGGCGTAGGATAAACAAAATTCTGGGAATAGTTGTTAGCCTCATGAGAATAACCTAGTGTCCCGGGATGTCTGTTATGTTCACTATTCGTCGGTTCGGATAGTCAAACCAGGTTTGAATGACTGCCAATAGGTTAACGACAGTTTTGTCAGGATGGAGACTACAAGGACCTTTTGTAACGTAGCATAAAAAAATTCGAAAGACACTTTAACAAATCAATGATTAATTTTGCGGTAGAATAAAACGCTTTCAGTGTGCAGTATTAAACCCCATATTTGAATATCTTGAAACACCTCAGGAAAAAGTTTATCACACGCCATCGAGTATGTTAGGTCCAATGTTTTCCAAACCAGAGCTAAACATGCTCTTCTTAAAAATACTATTTATTTTTTCATTTGTTGGTTTTTGAATCGTTCTAGTTGGACCATGGACATACATCCAAAACTTTGCCACCCCGAGGGGTTGAAATATATGTTTCGTCACATAATACTAACCTAAACATAATTTTGAAACTGTTTTCGATTAAGGAACTTTATAGAAATTTCAAGTATGCGATAGCCAACGGCTAACGACCTTTATGAAACTAGTAAACTACGACGACGGATATAATTCCCAAATTCTAATTATTTATGGTTCCGCGTTGGGACCTTGTCATTTTATAAAGTAATAAACCGGCACCTGCATCCTACACGAACCACCAAACCACGCTGTAATCCCGACACACGATCTTTAGCAATCCTTCCATATATACACAGAGTATCAGACCGAATTGGCAAAATTCTACGTAAATACAACATCAAAACAATCTATAAACCCACTAATAAAATTTCACAAATATTACCAACCCCAAAAAATGCCGAAAATAGTCTTAAAGCCCCAGGCATATATAGTATACCTTGTAGCTGCGGTTTAGTATACACAGGAGAAACAGGACGGTCACTACAGACTAGACTAAACGAGCATTAACGATGCTTAAGAAAAAGCCAGTACAACCGCTCAGCGGTGGACGAACATCAACATGAAACATGCCATACCATTAACTTTGACAAGACGAAACTAATTGCCAGAATTCCATTTTTCAACAATACAAAAATTAGAGAATCCATAGAAATCAATAAAAATTCTAATAATCTAAACAAAGACAGACGATGGCTACTACCTTTCCCCCATTTGAATAACAAGCCTAGGTTCACAACAGCGGAACCGTGACGTTCACTGATCCGTTACGACACTCCTCCCTATTCATGATCCCTCATGCGTCATATTCTCGCCCTATATAAACTACCACTTTCGCTACTTTTACCAGTTACTTCGCCACAAGACACCTTTTGGCTTTGAATGGGCTAGTGAGTCTGCTAGTTCAGGAGTAACATTACTCTTTACACTTTAACTTGTCTACTTAATATTATCATTCTTATCTTTATTATGATTATTTTTTATTTTATTACTCATTCTCTTGTTGTTGTCTTGATGAACCCCTTACAAAAGTGGGCGAAACGTCTTTTTTGACCTTAGTTTATAAAATGACACGGTCCCAACCCGGAAACATTAATTATATTGACTTGAAAGCCTCCAACTATTCCCAAATTCTCCTATTTGAAGCAACACTTCACCACCAACAAAAATTTTAAAGTGGACAACCAACACAATGGCGGGCAGTGTTTATTATAGGTTATACAAAGCCATGTTTTCAAAGATAACTGCATTGTTATCGAATTGCAGAGCAAACGCTTTAAGCCTTAGTAAAAATGATTTCAAACGCCCTCTAAATGAATTGAATAATAATTGTTATAGGTATCTTCCACATCGGAATTGAGAGTATCGTCTATGACTGTGTAGATAGCGCCTCCATCGCCTATAAACCGAAAACAATGCATAAATATTAATTGCATATACTGCAAGTATGTAGGAAAAAACAACCAAACACTAGTTGTGCTGTTGCAAGTCATCTTTTATAAGAAACAACCGATAATGGTTTTTGTTTAATTCTAGCGCTACAAGTCAGTGTAGTTCTTTCTCTACGAATAGTCTCAAATCATAAATACAATTTCGATTACATAAAGATTTGAAAAAAGAGGTAGGAGATAGAAAGCTTAGAAATAGATCTCAAAATACGATCGATAGGAAAAGAAAATATAGAAACCAACTCCTTGCGGATAAACGAAAAAAGTACATAGAAAGAAACTAAAACTTTCACTAGATATATATGTTTCAAATATGTAATTGCATGTGATGAGGCTCACTTCATTTTTTTGAATACCTTATCTACAAGTGGTACTTTACAGGGATTTAAAGCGTACTTATGATACTTCCTTTAAACGCTTTTATCAGCAAAGTCTAATTCACGGGCGCCTTGTTTAATAACAAGAACGACAAGTACAAATAATTTATTGTTCATTTATCAATGGTTCTAAAACATAAATAAATGATTGATTGATGTACAATCCTAGGTCATCAATGAATAAAGAGGCATGTATGTGCACACACTTAAAACGTGGTCTGATTTTCTGATAATTAATAAATGATAAATAACATTGTTACGTTCCACTCCTGCACCTAAATAATGTTGCTCATATTTGATAAAAACTTTAAATATCTTATCGTTTCCACAGTTACTTGTGTATTAGCGAATCCGATAGCTTTTGTCAATTTTAAACGATTGTTTATAACTCATCCTGTGTCTATTAAATATTCCGTATACATTTAAATATTTTTAATCTATTCTATTTTGATAACAACAAAACCTAGGAACTTATTATTTCAAAGTATAGAAATTTGTTTTGGTTATCAAAGGTTAAAAATTCTTGCAATATGGGTTCGTCTAAATAAGTTTAAAAACTGATTATTGTCAAAACATTTACTTCAGAAACATCCTAATAAGGCGAAAACCAGTTTTAAGTTATGAAAAAATTACTTAGAAATGTGTTTAATTTGACAGCATAAAACATGGGTTTGGGATTATCAAAGGTTAGAACGCATGCAATATGCGTTTGCTTTAAAATGGGAAAGTATTGTTTATCAAAAGCATTTACTTCGAAAATACTATTATCGCGTTGAAACGTGGTATCCCGTTATCAAACATTTGTTCAGGAACACAGATTTCAAGCAATGGAAATTTTCTACATTGTAATCTTTTTAAGGCATTATTAATCAAAATGGTAGAATTCTATGATTTCGTATAGGATATAAACTACTAATTATTCACTTAACTCTATAACTCGGTAACTCGGCAGTGTTGGTTGTAGATATGCCTAACAGGTCGAACAGACGTTTTGAAAACGCTAAGTCGGGTTTTCAAGCCGACATGATTCTTGGAATTTTTCATGTGGTATCAAGGCCACTCGCTTTGTTATTTTCGTTTATCTGCAGGTGATATTTTGAAAATACCTTCCACGTGGTTATTTGGTCGACAGGAAATGTTTTGAATGAAAAACGCGATACCATTTGGTAGATTATCTCCATCTATATATACAAGTTAAGCGGCGAAAGAGATGATTCTTATGCAACGTCCTTTCACGTGAAGACACCCGAAAAGTGGCGATGTTACATAAGATGCATTCTTTTGAGAGGCATTATTGTGGTTCAGCTGTGTAAAATCAGCAATAGTAAAGGAGTGTAATTGTCTAGTAACAGTTGTGAGTTGAGAAGGGACGATGAATACATACAGGAAATGGTCGAGTAGTTGACTCAAACTCCAGCTTACTTTCTTGCGATACAAAAAGGGACTTGAGGTAG
The DNA here is from genome assembly GCA_036346225.1 of Platerodrilus igneus. NCBI lineage: Eukaryota > Metazoa > Arthropoda > Insecta > Coleoptera > Lycidae > Platerodrilus > Platerodrilus igneus. The sequence goes on along the minus strand of JARFIW010000139.1, from coordinate 13,290,017 downwards.
GATCATTATGTTATTTTTTTCTTTGCTGCTTAGAGGAGACCGATTTAACTTCGTGATCTAGTTTTTACGCGTAGTCATTGCATGCTCAGTGTACAGATTTCGGTTCAGAATTAACGATGCAAAATGTGATTACGTGATTGTTTTTCAAGTCACAATCAAGATAAACGTAAGCTTGAATAGAAGCACCCTGATAGAATTTACTTGATTTAGTTAAGGTTACGGAATGTAAGTTTGTATAGAACCAACCAGATAAAATTTACTTACTTTGATTAAGGTTGCGGAAATGCGAACGTCAACAGCTAGTAGTGATTAATTATAAGTTAAGATAGTAGTAGGATCGGTGCATCCAAACTTCTCCTTCTCCCTCTCTCCCTCCTCCTCACTCCTCATTCATCCTCACTCCTCCTGAATGTTTGCAACCCACAATGCACATCTAACTTAGGTAGGACAACCCACAATGCACGGACAGCGCCTCTCAGCATTTAAATGTTTGCAACCCAACATACACACTCACTACGTCACAAGCGCCATCTTAATCACTTTTACACTGGGTGATCTGTTAATTGGACCTCAACCCTAATTTCCCGGGCAATCTAATCCCGTTTGAATTCTTAAAATCGTACTATTACTTACAAAGTTACACCCTGTTAAAGCCTCGTACTTTTAAATATTTTGTTTATTTAGTTTTAACCTGTTTTTGTTTATTTAATTTTAACTCGATCTTTAAATCGTTTTTGGTCACCAGGGTTTTGTAAAGCAATTTAAACCTTAGGAAGAGAAACTCAATAAACTTAAAACAGTGTTTTATTAATTGTAATAATTACACCTGTACACATTGTTAGTCAACCAACATTTTGCAGATTACAAAGACAACAAAATATTGATCGTTCAGCGAACACCACGGGGTGGTAACACGTACACTCTGTCCACCAGGATAGAAGAGCGCCGCCCAACCCCTCCCCGTCCGCCCACCTCCTCGCTCGTCGAATGAATCCGACCTAGGTCGGACGAAAATTCGACCTAGATCGGACTAATCCGACCCAGGTCGGATTTAGTCCGAATGTTGGACATATGTCGGACATATGTCGGACATATGGCGGACATATGTTGGACATATGTCGGACATATGTTGGACATATGTGGGATATAGTTTGTATGTATGTCGGACGTATGTCATACGGGTGCGAGAGAAAAGAGAAGGGCAAAGTAGGATAGAGTAAGGAGGGTTTAGATTAGTTTACGTTGTTTGGGGTTAGGTTAGTCGGTGTTGTCTGAAGTTAGGTTAGGTTAGTTGGACTTGTCAGGAGCTAACCTAACTCCTGACAAGTCCAACTAACCTAACCTAACTTCAGACAACGTAAACTAACCTAAACCCTCCTCCCTCCACCCTACTTTGTCCTCACTCCTTTCGTATCCGTATGACATACATCGGACATACATCCAAACTATATCCGACATACATCCGACATATGTCCAGTATACATCCTACATATATCCGACATATGTCCAACATATGTTCGACACGTCCAACGTATGTCCGCCATATATCCGCCATATGTCCGACATATGTCCAACATTCGGACTAAATCCTATATAGGTCGGATTAGTCTGATCTAGGTCGAATTTTCACTCGACCTAGGTTGGATTCATCCGACCTAGGTCGGACTGGTGGGCGGGCGAGCGGCGCCCTTTTATCCTGGTGGACAGAGTGTACGTGTTACCTCCCCGTGGTGTTGGCTAGACGAACAATATTTTGTTGTCTTTGTAATCTGCAAAATGTTGGTTGACTAACAATGCGTACAGGTGTAATTATTACAATTAATAAAACACTGTTTTAAGTTTATTGAGTTTCCCTTCCTAAGGTTTAAATTGCTTTACAAAAACCTGGTGACCAAAAAGGATTTAAAGATCGAGTTAAAATTAAATAAACAAAATATTTAAAGGAACAAGGCTTTAACAGGGTGTAACTTTGTAAGAAATAGTCCGATTTTAAAAATTCAAACAGGGTTAGATTGCCCGGGAAATTAGGGTTGAGGTTCAATTAACAGATCACCCAGTGTAAAAGTGATTAGGATTGCGCTTGTGACGTAGTGAGTGTGTATGTTGGGTTGCAAACATTTAAGTGCTGAGAGGCGCTGTCCGTGCATTGTGGGTTGTCCTACCTACGTTAGATGTGTATTATGGGTGTCTAATATAGGTTAGATGTGTATTGTGAGTTGCAAACATTCAGGAAGGGAGGAGTGAGAAGGGAGGATGAGTGAGCAGGTTGGAGGAGGGCGGAGGGAGGAGTGAGGAACAGGAGGGAGGAGGAGGCGTTCGGATGCACCAATCCTACTCCTTATGATAAGCCTATTATTTGCCTATTTATAAAAATTACTTGCAGCGTTATATTATTGTTTTTAGGTTTGTCCTGAAATGCATTGCAATAGGTAAGGGTTACTTTTTCTATATTTTATTGCTCTATGTTTTGTACCCATTTAGGACTATGGACAATATGTAAGTTCGTATGTGACTGGGAAATAATTACTAATTAATATTTGCCTTGATTTTATATTTTATATGCAAGCTAACGCTTTTCTTTTATAACATCGCTATTGTAAACATTATTTTTTTTCTAAATGCTTGTAATAAATTCATTCCTTGAGGTTTCCTATTTCTCTTTCTGGATGACCCTCTCCACCAACGACGTTCAGCTAGCACGGCACGTCCCTAAAAATACTTTCTTTATTTGTTGTTGCGGTACTCTGCGCAAGTTGCTTTCTTTACTTTTATTGCTTTCGTTGCTCTCTTGCTTGTACGCATGGATTACCGTAACATAAAATTTGGCGCCCAACGTGACGCACAACAACTTTTTGTAGTCGACATCAAAGCATCAAGGACAAAGGTATGTGTTATTATGTTCCATTACTAACCAGTTCAAATATTGCAATGAAGATAATTAACAATCATCTAGAAATAGAAATCTTGCCTAAAAATTCACCGTACTACTCCAATTATTAAGGGTTAAAAATTTCATCACTACATCGCTAAGGATAACGAACATCAGACGTACGACGCCAGACAATAACCCAAAACCACCGATTGAAAGCTTCCAGTTGACATTAAATATTATATCAACCTAAATTTAGTACCATCGTCGCAGATATGAAAGTGCGTACGTCATTCCCAGCTCTTAACAGACGGAACGTTTTCACTAAAGATTACACAATCATTTTTCCTTATTCAAAAATTTTGAATATTTCTAATTTTACACAAACGAAACGAAATAATGTTTGTTAGAAGAAATCAACCCAGGTAACTTGTAGAACATCACTTGTTTCCGTAAAAACTGAAAGCAATTCAATTCTGTTCTCGCGACGAAAACTCACGTTTACGTCTTGATCAGTCGAACAGTTGTAAAACGCTCTAAGCAACTCGAAAATACCACAAAGTGTGTAACTAGCTAGGGAATATCTACAACTAAACTTGTACAATCATGGAGTATGTGTAAAATTAATGGTCTAACTTTCCGCATAAAATTACAGAAATTTAACATATCAATAAGTCGTATTGAGATAGCGAGCGAAATTTGTGTGCGTAAACAACTTTATAACAATACGTACACAGCTGATTATAATATTTCTGAGGACAAATGTTTTAATAACCAATACAACGTTCAATCCTTTGAAAGAAATGCCAAATTTTAAGGCTGTATCGAAATAGAGTAGAAGATCTAAGCACTTTAAATTTATATCTAAATATTTTAATAAAACTCCTACAAGCTCATGAATAATCAATCGTTTGAGAATGCTGTCGAAATCGTTAAAGGAAATTCGCAAATGACGGTGAACACAGTAAAGAATATAAAATTCAATTAAGTACAAACGAGAATATATAAAAGCAGGAAATGCACGTTAAAAACCCCCCCGGTAAAATTAAAACAAACCACAATGAAGGACGGGTAAAGTGAATGATAGGTTTATATTCGAGAGCAAGAGAGATTTGCCAGTAGGCAGATCGAATATCTAGGTAGGAAAGGAAACGAACATAACGGAGATGATCCAGGATAGTGGAAATATAAGGAAGAGGATAGGCTTCTCTCTGAGTAATCTGAGTGACCTTATAAAAGTCCATAGAAAAACGATAGGAATCCTCCTTTTTCTTCACCAGGATGATGGGACTAGACCACGGACTGGAAGACGGTCAACGATTCCAAAACAAAGCATCTAGCCGAGTTCAGTATGAGCAATTCATAAAAGTGTAGGAGTTATGGGGTAATAGAACTACTTAATGGGCTCGGCGGAAGTGTATATATAAAATTGTACTGAGAAGGTGCAATCAAGTCCCGGAGGTTGTTTGGAAAAGGCAGAGCAAACGAGAGAACATAACTTCTGACGTTGCGTAGGAGTAAGGTCGCGCATAAAGTGGACGGGATCGGAAGTAGTGATGACCAATGAAGAAGGAGGAGCAAAGGTTCATTGGCCATCGCGAAAATTTGGAATACATTGTGCTAACTTGCAAAAGGCAATACCCAAAATCAGTTGATGAGAAACGTCAGGAAGGACATGGACATCTAGAGTAGTGACGGGATTTGCAATAGTAGAGAATGGACGACACGGAACCGCGGATGACGCATTTGTAATTTTCAGCGAGGCTACAGAAAAAGGAAGAGAAAGTATAAAGAGGAAGGTGTAGAGAATGTAAACAGTCCCAACCGGGACCACCATGAATGGAACGAGTGGCCCCGAAATTCAAAAGGCCAGCGAAAGGAAGTTCAAAAATCTAAACCGACAGATATGAGTGTTCGTCGCCACAAACATTGGCACACACAAAGTCTAGTAAGAATCAGGACTGATTGTTCAGGCCCTGGAAGAAAGAATCCGAGACTAAGGACAAGGTAGGGGTTTCTTCTCGGTCCGAAAACCTTACTGACCGTTTAAAGGGATCCTACACTGTTGCAAACAGACGCGCTGGGTTATTCCCTTGTGACCACACCCGTAGCAATGCAAAACTTGGGGTCGAGAACAATTGGGAGAAGTATGCCCCATTTGATCACAAACATCTAGGGACAGAATTCGGAGTATGTTTGAAGACCTATTTGCCAGAGATGAGAATGTTTTGAAATTAGTAGAACAATCAGGGATGCAGTACAGAGGCAGGCGTAGAAGCAGCCATAGAAGAAATTTGGTTTCTAGTTGGGATTGTTCAGTGAGTGGTGGAGAAATGGTCATAGGAACCGGCAGTATTTTTGGCAGGCGCGGTCAGACAAAAAGCAAACTCAGGTTCCACACAACCACTTGTCTTTATAGGTGGCACGCAACTATCGACCCTATACTTTTTCAGCTCCAACTTCAGACATTCGTCCTCTAATTCTTGTAAGGAGCGGACAGAATGCAATTGGGTTGTGTAGAATGGAACAAGGTTGCGAGACACAATAACCAATTAAATATCATCATGAAAAAATTCATTCGCAACTTGCGCGACAATCGATAAAGAAATTTAAAAGTTTACACACGCATTTACAGGAAAGAGGATGCACGTATTTCCTAATATACCCGAAATGTGCAAGCTCATGTAGATTGACACTGATAAAAAAATTCACTCGCAACTTGCGCAATAATCGCCAAAAAAATTATTTTCAATCTTTAAGCTCGGGGATGCACCCTAATATACCCGAAATTTACAAGGTCATGTAAATTGATACTAATGAAAAAAATTCACTCCCTGCTTGTGCGACAATCGGCAAAAAATTCCAAAGTGTACACACACCAACGCTTACAAGAAAATTACTTTAGTCCTTCAGCCCGGGGATGCTCAAATTTCCTAATAAACAAGATATTTGAAAGGTCATGCGGAATGATACTGATGAACAATATTTACTTGCAATTTGTGTGATAATCGGCAAAAAATTCCAAAGGTTACGCACACCCATGTTGACAAAAAAATTGGAATTCCTTAAGCTCAGATATGCACGAATTTCCTAATATACTAGTGTTCCGTTTGTATTTATAGTTGATTTACTGTTAGTTATAACATAAGATGAAGCTTGCAGGTATACTTGGATCCGCCCTGTAGACATTAAATGTCATAAGATTTGTCGTGATTCAGCCTTCAAGCTACTCTGTGTTATTGATGTACCGCGAAAACTTAGTTAAAAGTTTGCTGTGCGTCGCTATGGTGTTTTTGTTAGACAGATACGAACTTCTGTCAAAAAGTCGACGTTTTTTACTACTAGTTTTTCGAACACCTCTAAATCTAATAACTTAGGTAAGTACTTGAAGGTTTCCGTTATTCTTATTGTTAAGTATACATATACACTGATCTGACCATCTGTGGTTATAAAAGTTAACCACAATCATGGAATGATACTGATGAAAAAAATTTATTCGCAAATTACGCAATAATCTACAAAGAAATTGCAAAATTTACACACATTCACGTTGACAAGAAAATTATTTTCATCCCTCAAGGGATGCACGAACTTCCTTATATACAGGATATTTGCAAGGTCATCTAGGATAATACTGATGAAAAACATTCACTTGCAACTTATGCGATAATCGGCAAAAAATTCCAAACTTTACGCATATCCACGTTTACAAAAAATATTGTCATCCCTTAAACTCAAGGATGCAGGAATTTCCTAATATACCCGAAATTTGCAAAGTCATGTGGAATAATTCTGATGAAAAAAATTCACTGCAATTTGCGCGATAATCGGCCAAAAATTTACAAGTTTACGCACACCCACGTTTACAAAAGGATTGTCATCCCTAAAGCTCGTGGATGCACGAAAATCCTAATATATGGGATTTTTGCAAGGTCATGTAGAATGATACTGATGAAAAAAATTCACTCTTAAATTGCGCAATAACCGACAGAGAAATTGCAAAGTTTCACACACCCACGCTCACAAGAAAATTATTTTCATCCCTTAAGTTCGGGGATACACGAATTTCCTTATATACAGGATATTTGCAAGGTCATTTAGGATGATGCCGATGAAAAAATTCACTTGCAACTTGTGCGATAGTCGGCAAAAAATTCCAAAGCTTACGCACAACCACGTTTACAAAAAGATTGTCATCCCTTAAGCTCGGAGATCGAATTTCCTAATATACCAGAAATTTGCAAAGTCATGTGGAATGATTCTGATGAAAAAAATCACTTGCAATTTGCGCAATAATCGGCAAAAAAGTTCAAAGTTTACACACACACACCCACGTTTACAAAAAGATTGTCATCCTTTAAGCTCGAACATGCACGGGGATGCACGAAATTCCTAATTATGGAATTTTTGCAAAGTCATGTAGAATGATACTGATGAAAAAATTCACTCGTAAATTGTGCTATAATCAGTAAAGAAATTGCAAAGTTTACACACACGCACGTTTACAAAAAAATTATTTCATCGCGTAAGCTCAAGGATGCACGAATTTCCTAAATTGTTTCATCGGTATCATTCTACATGATCTTGCAAAATCCTGTATGTTAGGAAGTTCGTGCGTATCTAGCTTGCGGGACGAAAATAATTTTTTGCAAACGGGGGAGGGGGTAAATAATGAATTTTTTTCTGACTATAGCGCAATTTCCTAGTGAATTTGTTTCATCACTATCATTCTACGTGACCCTGCAAAAATCCCATACATTAGGAATTTCGTGCATCCCCGAGCTTAAGAATTAACAATCTTTTTGTAAATGTGGATGTGCGTAAACTTTGAAATTTTTTATCGATTATCAGGCAAATTGCAAATGAATTTTTTCATCAGAATCATTCCACATGACTGCAAATTTCTGGTATATTAAGAAATTCGTGCATGTTCGAGCTTAAAGGATGACAATCTTTTTGTAAACGTGGATATGTGTAAACTTTGAAATTTTCTGCTGATTATCTCGCAAGTTGTAACTGAATGTTTTCATCAGCATCATTCTAGATAACCTTGCAAATATCCTGTATATAAGGAAATTCGTGCATCCCTTAGCTTAAGGAATTAAAATAATTTTCTTGTAGACGTGGGTGTGTGTAAACTTTGGAATTTTTTGGTCAATTATCGCACAAATTGCAAGTAAATTTTGTTCATCAATATCATTCTTGTTTATTAGGAAATTTGTGCATTCTCGGGCTTAAGGGACGAAATTAATTTTTTTGTAAACGTTGGTGTGTTGTTCGATTTGAAATTTTTTCCCAATTATCGCACAAGCAGCGAGAGGATTTTTTTCATTAGTATTAATCTACATAACCTTGTAAATTTCGGGTATATTAGGAAACACGTGCATCCTTGAGATTAAGGGTTGAAAATAATTTTTTTGTAAATGCGTATGTAAACTTTGAATTTTTTTTGGCGATTATTGCGCAAGTTGCTAGTGAATTTTTTTTATTGGCATCAATCTACATGACCTTGAAAATTTTGGGTATATTTGAAAATACGTGCATCTCCAAGCCTAAAGGTTGGAAGTCATTTTTTTGTAAATGCGTGTGTAAAATTTGAAATATTTTTGGTGATTATTGCGCAAGTTGCGAGTGAATTTTTTTCGTCAGTATCAATCAACATGACCTTGTAAATTTCGGGTATATTAGAAAATTCGTGCATCCCCAAGCTTAAGGTATGAAAGTAATTTTTTTATAAACGCGTGTTTGTGTAACTTTGAAGTTTTTTTGGCGAAAATCGCGCAGAGGTTGCGAATGAATTTTTTTTCCAGTATCATTCTACATGATCTTTGAAAAATGCTGTATGTTAGGGAAAGTTCGTGCGTATCTGAGCTTTCGGAACGAAAATAATTTTTTGTAAACGTGGGGGTGCGTAAATTATTGATTTTGTTTTGCTGATTATAGTGCAATTTGCGAGGGAATTTTTGTCATCGGTATCATTCCACATGACATTGCAAATATCCCATATACTGGGAATTTCGTACATCCCCGAATTTTAGGGATCACAATCTTCTTGTAAACGTGGGTGTGCGTGTATTTTTGAATTTTTTGCCGATTATCGCGCAAATTGCAAGTGAATTTTTTCATCAGTATCACTCTATATGATCTTGCAAAATTCTGTACGTTAGGAAGTTCGTGCGTATCTGAGCTTTCGGAACGAAAATAATTTTTTGCAAACATGGGGGTGTGTAAATTATGGATTTTTTGCGATTGTAGCGCAATTTGCGAGTGAATTTTTATAATCAGTATCATTCTACCTGACTTTGTAAACATCCCATATACTGGGAAATCTGTGCATCCCCGAGTTAGGGATCGCAATCTTCTTGTAAACGTGGGTGTGCGTAATTTTTAATTTTTTGCCGATTATCGCGCAAATTGCAAGTGAATTTTTTTCATCAGTATCATCCTACATGATCTGTATATTAGGAAATTCGTACATCTCTGAGCTTAAGGGATGAAAATAATTTTCTTCTAAACGTTGGTCTGTCTAAACTTGGGAATTTTTCTGCCGATTATCGCGCAACTTGCGAGTGAATTTTTTCTTCAGTATCGTGCTACATGAGCTTGAAAATTTTCCGTATATTATAAAAATCGTGCATCCCCGAGTTTAAGGGATCACAATATTCTTGTAAACGTGAGTGTGCGTATAGTTTTGAATTTTTTGCCAATTATTGCGTAAATTGCAAATGAATTTTTTTCATCAGTATCATTCTAAATTATCTTGCAAAATCCTGTACGTTAGAAAGTTCGTGCGTATCTGAGCTTTCGGAACGAAAATAATTTTTTGCAAACGTGGGGTGTGTAAATGATTGCCGATTATAGCGCATATTGCGAGTGGTTTTTGTCATCAGTATCATATTAAAAATATCTAAGAGTTGTCTCATATTAATTTTATGAATTTTGCAAATTGTAATTTATTAGAGTTCTTTAGGAAAAGTTTTGTGTTTTTAATAATGTTCTACAACTTGTACTTAAAACCGAAAAAGGATCCTGTTTTGGTTTACATATAATTAATTAAATACTTTGACTTTTCATAAACTGCAGAACTTACATTTTTAATTAATTAATTTCTTAAATCAAAGGTCAAAAATACTTATGGTCTGAACTAATCTATATTCTAATTGTAGTGTCAAAAAAACTAGATTTTATAATGTGACAAACAAACACGAATATGTCACCTGCTTAGTTATAAGCACATTTTAGTTTAACCTTTTAAATTCCTATCTGAGACAAATTTCTTTGCGTTCTTACGAACATTTATACAACATCTAACTATTAAATCTTGAACAAAAAATTACGTATGCCAATTTAAATCACTATATAAAATTTACAAAATAATTATTACATGTCCAGTAATGGTTCGGTGAAACAAGAAATGAATTGAAATGCACTCACCCCCAATAATCCTCCAGACATCTGAATGATTTCAGTAGTACTTACTAACCAATTTATTGGGATCTAAATCTCATACCATCGTTCGTTAAATTTCGTGTGCAATCACAACAATAAAAACAGGTGTGCGACCTTTGCACGTGCTTGGGGTTACAGGTTCGTCTGATCTATTTTTGTATTACGTCTTTCTTCTATTAAATTTAGGATATACTTTGTTATCCATGGTTTTTTATTTTCTTTTTTGTATACCCCCGAATATCCCTGGCTGCCATGTCTAAACTGGATTTAATGTTATTCCATTCTGCTTGACCTTGTGCTAATCTTTGTTTTATATCTTTTGTGCTTTTCCCATTTAGCGTTATTTGGCTTCCTAGGTAGCAGAAATCCTAAACCTCTTGTAAATTCATGTTACCTATTTGTATTCTTGTTTTTGATTTATTTTCTCCTCCTTTGCATACTAGTACTTTAGTTTTATTTTTGTTAATTTTCATACCGTATCTCGTTGTTAGAACTGTTTTCATTTCATTAAGAGCAGCTTCAAACTTTTCTTTGCTAGATGTTAATACCGCTATATCATCTGCAAATCTAAGTATATCAATTTTTGTCCTTGCATAATAATTCCAAATACCTTCCTGCTTTTGACAGTATTCATTGCTTCTTCAATGTACAAGTTAAAAATTAATGGGGATAGGGCATATCCCTGTCTCACCCCTTTCCTAATGTTTACTTCTCTACGTTTCTGCTCTAATTCTATCACTGCTGTTTGCTCTTTGTATAAGCTATGTACTATTGGTCTATCCCTACAACTCATTCCAATCTTTTTGAGTATTTCGAACATTTTTCTACATTTTACATTGTCGAATGCTTTTTCCAGATCTATTAACCCTATATACACGCTTTTCCCTTTTCTATTGTTTACTCCATTATTACTCTCAGAGCTAAGATAGCCTCCGGTGTTCTCCTGTTTCGCCTAAACCCAAATTGATCTTCTCCTAATATTTCTTCAGCTTGTTTTTCCATTCGTCTTTGTACAAATCTAGTTAATATTTTTGACACGTGTGCTGTCAAATTTATTGTTCGAAAATTTTCATACCTATCCGCGCCTTTCTTTTGATATAGTTACTATGATGTTACGTTTGAAATCTTTGGGTATCTCATCTGTCTCATACATATAGTCGGAAGAGATGTTCTGTTACTGCTTGTCCAGAGGTTTTTAGAGTTTCTGCTTACACCTAATCTGTATCCGGTGCCTTACCATTTTTCATACCTTTTAATGCTAATTCAAACTTATTTCTAAGTATAGGATACCCCCAAGTTATCATTTTCAATGTCTGATTCCTGTTCTAATGAATGCAGTTAGTTCTTCTCCTGCATATAAATTCCCTATAAATTCTTGCCATTTACCCACTTTCTCTAACCTATGTGAACTTAGCACCCGACTATGATAACAAATTTTTTCATATACGCTTTCGATTAAGCTCAGTTTGTACCTGTTTGTACCACTTTTTATTTCGTTTGTACGTAAAAGCAGAGAAAGTTTCAGGGGGGTAAGAGATATCTTAAATGCGCAAGCGGGTGCTGTTTCGAAATAGTTTGTACCCGTTTGTACCACCGCCAGTTTTGTTTGTACCGTTAAGGGGGTGTTTGTACCGTATTTTCAAAATAGGGGTAACGCCTAACTCCGCAATTTTTAGAGATATCTTAAATGCGCAAGCGATGCTGTTTCGTAATCGTTTGTACCCGTTTGTACCACCGCCAGTTTTGCTTGTACCCTTAAGGGGTGTTTGTACCGAATTTTCAAAAGAAGGGTAACACCTAACTCCGCCATTTTTAGATCTTAAATCCGCCAGTTTCGTAGCGTAGGAAGAAATTGCATCGAATACTGCAGTTCTTACATATTAGAATTTTTGTTATATTTTTATTTGCTAAATTTTTTTGCTATATTTATTTATATGATAGTATACTTTTTATGTAGTATATACAGGATCCGCCAAAAGTGTCGGGACCCTTAAATATTTCGAAAAATATGCATTTTCGTGAAAAATATTTCAAACAAAAGTTATGGAGCTTTAAGTTACACATTACATAGTAATATCAGTATAACCTTGAATAGCATCGTGAAGGTCGCATAAAAATCACTTTGAATTTTTTTAATGGAACTGCTTATTTTTCATTACATGCTCTTATAGAGCTTTCCTCGAAAATTTTCCAAAACACTATAATTAAGTTATCAACGAAATTTACGAAGTAAGTTAGGTTAATATAATCGCTACGTCGTCGTCGTCGCTGTCACCGCCGTCATCCGTTGCCATATTCCCATAATGATACAATAAATGATATATATGTACCTTGTTTAGTTTTTTACGCTGATTACAAATATGCTATACACTTTTCAATATCTCATTTAGTTTTCGAGATAATCGAATTTATTTGAGAAAAAATGTTAACAGTACAAACTAATATATTATTTATATTAACATTTCGGCTTCAGTATCACATCATATAATTTTTGTGCAAAAAAAGATCAACTAGTTCGCGAGCCTTTAGCTGTAGTTCATTGCGCTGGAAATGGCAGGGATCTGGGGTGCTATTCTCGATACTTCGAATATATGCGTCTATTCGAATAATGACGTCATTCGAAGGAAAATATTGAAATCCCTATTCTCGACTCTTCGAATGTTTTACGAATTCGAAAATTCTTACACGAATACATTCGGGTGGATTTTTGTTGACGTAGTTCTTGTTCGAATAGTGACTATTAACCTTTATTCTGTACATAAACTATTTATTTGGAAAATGAAGGAATAATATACTTGTAATTAATAAATAATTTGAAGAATGCGGAAGAAGAAGGTGGTGATGATAAAGGTGAACCAATAGATAAAGCTGCTAGTGATCCATTTAGGGAGTAATCTAATAAAAATTTTATTAAGCTTTTTGTTTATCAAAGGAATTATGTCGGTTTTTAATGACTGCATTGGAGCCGTTTATGAAGCCACAGTCTTTAAATGCAAAATCATTCGAAAATTTACTTGTTACATTTTGATGTTTCTTTAAAAACTCTTATATCAGTGCCGTTTTTTTGTCGTTCTGAGGGGTTGCTGCCTTTTTTACCACTCGGTTTGCTCATCTTACGAACTTGCTTTAATATCAATTTGAAGTTGAAAAGTAGAACTAGGACCACAAAGCCAATAATTTAGTAGCCAAAAGCAAATAAGGATCAAATATATTAGGTTATGTTATTTAGCTAATAGAAAGAAATGGTATTATATGAAAACATAGTGGGGACAATTCGAATGCCATGTTGCCAAGCGTCTATAACGCGTTCGAACAGTAAGGCTTACGAAGAGTGCGGAGAATACCAAATAAGAGCACTACTCGTATATAAGACCTTCAAACACATTCGAATTCGAATATTTACGAATGAAGTCGAGAATAGCACCCCAGATACATGGAGATCACTATGAAGCAATCATTCCTAATTCGGCTGAAGATATGCCAACCGTACATCAAACTGACTTATTCGGGGGAACCACAATACCCAGGACTAATCACAGAATATATGTTAACAATTTTAATTAATTATTCTCTATTTTTCTGTTATATATATAATAATTATAATTCATGTTTAAATTAAGATTTATGTTTGTTTGAGTGGTGCTATGGGAGCTTATATCATTAAGTAGTCCGGCTCAAACTTGATTAAAACAATAAAATTTATTATTAAATTATATTTATTATAATAATAAAATTTGTTTAACATTTAAGTACTAGTTATTTAATTTAAAGTATATAATTTCCTTTTATAAAATTTCCGCAAGGTTGGTTGTAAGGCGTACATACGTCTTAGATTTTTTTGATATTTTTTATTAAGTACTTTCCTAGTCATGGCGCTTGAAATTTATAGTACCGCCGGCATTAGCACTACCCGAGGTGTACCGCATGGAGGTTGCACGATCGGATTTACACCTCTTGTGTTTTGTGTGTGTGTGTTTGTGAGAGTGGGTGGGTGTGTCTTTCTTTTTTTGTTATTTTTACATATGGATTTTTGTTTTTTGTTGTATCTTTGTTTTTAATTTTTTTTGTATTCTTTGTTTGCTTTATTTTTTGTATTTTTGTTTGTTTTGTATTTTTTTGTTTTTATTTTGTTTTTTATATTTTTTATTATTTATATTATTTATTATTATAGATATTTCTTATATTTTTATTTAGATTAATAGTGATATTTTCCTTTTTTGCAGGAGCATCCATTTGTCGCGGTTAATGGTCTTTTATCTCGGGAAATGTCTTTATGTATTTCCCATTTTCCAGATAATCTTCGAATAAAACACCCCCTTAAGGATACAAACGAAACTGGCGGTGGTACAAACTGGTACAAACGATTCCGAAAAGCACCCGCTTGCGCATTTAAGATATCTTTAAAAATGGCAGAGTTAGGTATTACCCCTATTTTAAAAATTCGACACAAACGCCCCTCTAAGGATACAAACGAAACTGGCGGTGACACAAACGGGTACAAACGATTCCCAAACAGCAACCGCTTGCGCATTTAAAATATTTCTAAAATGGCGCACTTAGGTGTTACCCCTATTTTGAAAATTCGGTACAAACACCCCTTTAAAGGTACAAACGAAACTAGCGGTGGTACAAACGGTCACAAACGATTTCGAAACAGCACGCGCTTGCGGATTTAAGATATCTCTAAAAATGTCGGAGTTAGGTGTTACCCCTATTTTGAATGTTCGGTATAAACACCCCCCTATGGGTACAAACGAAACTGGCGGTGACACAAACGGGTACAAACGATTCCCAAACAGCACCCGCTTGCGCATGTAAAATATCTCTAAAATGGAGAACTTAGGTGTTACCCCTATTTTGAAAATTCGGTACAAACACCCCCTTAAAGGTACAAACAAAACTAGTGGTGGTACAAACGGTCACAAATGATTTCGAAACAGCACCCGCTTGCGGATTTAAGATATCTCTAAAAATGTCGGAGTTAGGTGTTACCCCTATTTTGAATGTTCGGTATAAACACCCCCTAAAGGTACAAACGAAACTGGCGGTGGTACAAACGGGTACCAACGATTCCGAAACATCACCCGTTTGCGCATTTAAGATATCTCTAAAAATGGCGAAGTTAGGTGTTACACCTATTTTGAAAATTTGGTACAAACATCCCCTTAAGGGTACAAACGAAACTGACGGTGGTATAAACAGGTACAAACGATGTTTAATCAAATGGCATTTAGAAAATTTCTGTATCTCGGGTGCTGATGATCTTACCCCCCCCCCCCCGTAACTTTCGCCCCTTTGAGGTACATTCGAAATAAAAAGCGGTACAAACGGGTACAAACTGAGCTTAATCGAATGCATATAAATTTTATCATAGTCAGGTGCTAAGTTCACATCGATCTTTCTCTACATTTTCTATAATGACGTTTCCTTCCGCGTCCCTTATATTTTTGCTATACGGTTTTATATCCCTAAAATTGATTCTAATTAGTTTGTATGCTTCATCTGTCTTTTCTATTTCCATCTTAGTTTGTACCTGTTTGCACTTTTTATCAATCCATGGTTCTTTAGCTTTCCTGTATTTGCGAATAATTTCCCATTTTATGACTTGTTACGTGCCAAAATTTTGGCACTAGACATTTTTTAATATAGTTTTAATATGCGGGAATTTCGCGCCATAAATTTAAAAGACTTGGTGCGCATATTTCCTTCACTTCATAAGTGCTTGCGCGAGACTTCGCGCCGACGCGAGTGGCGAGAAAAAAAGGTGAGGAGTATCCGCAAGACGCGGAGGGACTTGCATTGGAACGTGAACAAGTGTGGTTGATCTGGTATCGTATCTTATCTTTGACTATGTAGATTCTTCTTGCGTTTTGATTGTCGTTCCTCAACCCGTGCCTTATCGTTCCCTACACAGAAAGAAGACCAACAAATTTGGAAGCAACCTGGCCTAACAGCAGCCCACAACCCGAGAACCGTTATCAAATAATCCTGAAGGAAGCCTGCAGCCGCCATCTTGAAATGATCATGAAGGGAGCCACGAGCCACCATCAGGAAGTAATTCTGTGAGACGCTTTACATATTCACGTAAGTTCCCCGTGTGGGTTTTATTAATATATTTTAGAAATTTGAAATTTACGTGTAATAATTTGCATATTGTGTGACGTCATTGACAGATGGGCGCGCTAATTTCCACATTATGGATTATCGTTACCAACTGTCTTTTGTGACTCTTGTGCCGAGTCAACGGGACTATAAGAGACTTTGTATCTCTGTTGTCCTGTTTCGTCAGATCTATTTTTGTATTCCGTCTTTCTTCTATTAAATTTAGGATATCCTTTGTTATCCATGGTTTTTTATTTTCTTTTTGTGTATACCCCAGAATATCTCTGGCTGCCATGTCTAAACGGATTTAATGTTATTCCATTCTGTTTCTACTTCCTTAGTATGAGATATTTTTCCGGCATCTTTTAACAATTCGTTTAACTTTTGTTCGAATCTTTCTTGAATATCTTTATCTTTTAGTTTCTCAAAGTCAAAGTGCTCTTTTCCGTTTCTTTTTTTTAATTTTTAAATTTAAGTGTGGCCTTCATAATTACAATGTTGTAGTCAGTGCCTATATCTGCTTCTGAGTAGCTTTTACAGTCTTTTACTTGATTCCTAAACCATTGTCTAACAAGAATGTAATCTATTTGATATCTTCCTATATTTCCTGGCATCTTCCATGTGTATCGTCTTCTGGCATGATGTTGAAATATTGTGTACCAGCCTATTTCCCCTGTCATTTCTCGTGCCTAAACCAAATAAACCTACTACCACTCCTTCCCAACCCTCACCTACCACTGCATTAAAATCCCCCGTAATTATTAAGTTTTCATGTTCTTTTACGTATCTTAGTGTGTATTCGATATCTTTGTAGATCGCTTTTACCTCTTCGTCACTGTAGGTAAAGGCGGGCATGTATACTTGTATTATTACTGTGTTTACAGGTTTAGATTCTAATCTAACCATGAGTACTCTTTCGTTCTTTTGTAAGTAATTTTCTATACAGTGTCCTATCTTTTTTCGCATAACTATCCCCACACCCGAATTTCCTTCCTCTACTCCTGTATGAATTATCCTAAAGTCGTCACTTCAAAAATCCTCCGTCTCTGGCCACCGAACTTTGCTGATCCCTACTATGTCTAGTGTTAACCTACTTATTTTAATTTTCAAGTTCTCTAGCTTACCTAATTGCTTCATACTTCTAACATTCCACGTTCCGACTCGCAAAATGTTCCCGACTTTTATTCTGGACTTTCCGATCACATCCTCCGAAGTAATCTCCTCCCGAAGATCCGAATGGGGGACTATTTAAACTCCGGAATTTTTTATCTCAGAGAATGTTATCATATTTATTACAATTTAAGTGCGCTGTGTACTTGGGAGATAATGTGGTGGTTTCCCGTTGCCTTCCACATCGCGGTAGTGTGTCTTAGACTGCCATACCGACCCCTATGGTCTCTGCCAATCTAAGTACCGAAAGAGCCGCTGCCCTCTTTCGGGGACCTGTCTTAGTCTGGTTCCTCACTAACGACCCTACTACTTTGGTTGGACCTGTAGTTTGGCTCTTTAGCTCATTAGAACACGCAAGCCATTTCACCTGTTCTAGTAATCTAGAACTTCGGCAAGGTGCAAATCCATTCGAAATGGAATATACCCTATTCACGATAAATATGGGATGACGTCACAATACAAATAAATGCTGTGTTGTCATGGTTGACTTATTCTAGGCGTATTTAATAGTTAGACTTCTATAATTTTTGTTTATTATTAAATAATTATTAAAAGGTGGCATATTTTAAATTGCAAGGTTAGTTTTAAAATACCTTCTTTCTATATGGTAGTGAATTGTGGTAGCAATGCAACTCAAGATGCAGAAGTAAGATTTTTCAAGTAGTAAAAGCAGTCTCTTAAAAGTTCGCTGTAAACAAATTTTGCGCCAAAGGATACAGAAGCAGAAAATGGTGCAATACTGCACAAAACTGCTAACTGTAACATAAATCGACGAGCGTTTCACGGCAGTAATGCCGTGGCTGCAATGACAGGTTAGGTTACTGTTAGAAATAGATATTATTATTAAAAAACACAAATCACTTAACATGCATATCAGAACAGTCTGCAATAGTTTTAGAACAACCAACTGTTCTGATATGCGTGTTAAGAGATTTGTGTTTTTTAATAATATCAATTTCTAAGAGTAACCTAACCTATCATTGCAGCCACGGCATTACTGCCGTGAGACGCTCGTATAAGTCGTAATATCATTAAAGCTGCGTTCATAGTTACGTCTACATTATACAATTACTAACACTTTAGAACTGTTTACGACGTGATCCCATATTTATCGTGAATAGGGTATACATAGTTTAACGTGAATACGCGGGACTCTATTAATGGTGTCTAGCATAGCCCTGTTCCTCCAATTATAATTTAAAAAAAGAAATGCAGTAAAAGATCTTGTGTAAAAGATTTCAGGTTATATTACAATTATGGTCTGATTATAACAATACAAACCTTCTTTCTACCTATACCTCATTAATTTTCTATTAAAAATTCTCCCACGCGTTTCATAAACAACTTCATTATATTTTTATGACTTTCTACATCATAGAAGGCTGGGCCTAAAAACCACTTTAGTACAAAACTACATTGTTTGATAACACTAATTAAAACAACTTAATCATCGTTACCGGTTCCTTTGTCGTTTGTTTCTTTTTTGTTGAAACAGTTGAAAGTTAGTTCTGTATGAATTTTTAATCTACCGACAAAGAAGTTGATAACTGACGATAAAAGGTTCATGCCACTTTTACTATCGAAGCGTCAAAGCTGCCGATATTGTAATCCCCGAGTTTTAATGCCGGTCATAAAATTTATGTGACTGAAATGTACATAATAAAACGTGTTTACTGCCTTTACCTTCCAAGAGTCATCGCGGAGCGTCACTTGATTTGATCTAGGCAATTCTGTTTTATTACCTTTTACAGCTATATTGGGTTCAGGGTACAGGGGGACGGGACAGTTAGAACGTGCATTTTTAAACCTAAAGCGTAATATCCTAACGAATATAAACAAACAACCTCAAATTAACAAGCAAGCGAATGCTATATATCATGTCAGTACGTCATGGCCTACTGCGAATTTGTTTATTAAACAACTAGCTCACTTACCCCCAAAATAGCTTCTCTTTGATCTTCGTGTCCCATTAAATTTGGCATTAAAGTCGTGTTGTACCCGAGATTTTGGCACAGCGGTGTGATGATTTTCTCACATCGTGGTACACTTTGAAGGGTTGCGACCCTTAAGTAAATAAACAAACTTAAAATTATTAGATTCATAACGCGCCGCAAAAACCAACTAAATAGCAACTGTTTTGTTTATAAAAATGTTATATAATCGACAAGAAATTAATTGCTGCAGCTATGAAACACGATCGCGCTTCATGCTGAACTTGAATGTTGTTGACAAACGTGCGTTTACTATGAGGGAAATGTACTCTTTACTACTCAAACCTCGCCGAACAAATGAAAGCCGAACCGCACGCAACGCCGGCAAAACAACCGCTTCAAAGATAAAACTTCATAAGAGCCGGGACTTGTTTTATAGTCGTACCGCGTCAATTTAATTTTCCTATACTTTAGTAAAACTAATTATCGTTAATTTTGTTAAGTGCGCATTTTACTAATAAAACCTGTTTACACATATTAGAACTATTAGTAACAAAATTTCTAATTATTATTAGCTCCAATGCAAAACCGAAGCATTTAAAGCTTGGGTATTTTAACGTAACGGTAGGACTTAGTTAAGTGGCAGGATCACCAAGAATGTAACCAGAAGATCAAAGCAAGCCGACTCGCTATCACGACTACTACAATACAAAAATAGCAACTGACCAACTTACAGCAAGAACATTGTATATGTTATTTTATGAATAATGAATAGATAGCATTTTTCTAACGCGTTAATAACAGAATGAAAAACACCACCATATATTTGATTAATTTTATGCATGTGAAAATTAACTAGCCTATAATTAAAATCATTAAGTAAAATATAATAAATTTTAAAATACCGAAAGCGGGGGTAACTTTATACCAGCAACATAACTTTGTGCCACCCTTATTATTTGTCAGTTTAATTGGCATTTCCCAACTACAGCTCTAAACTACATTTGGATCTGTGATGAGTAACCGCAACTAGTCTCATGCGTATCTATTTCTTGCTTAATCTGTGTTCCTACTTAATGATGTCTAAAGATTAAAACTATGGACATCTCTACATAGGACATTAATCTCGGCCAGAAACCTGTGCATATTTTAGCACTGTATTCGTAGTTCGCGACTTGCCGCTAGGGAAATGGAGGTCGATTTTTACATGCAGTCTTATGGAGCATTCGCTATTTTTCTCATAAATAATTATAAATTCGGATTTTATTCAAAATTTCAGTCATTGTGTCGCGGTAAAACCTACGGGTCAGGAAGGAAATGAAGCAAAGGCAGAAAAGGAACTTTCTACCCGGGTCCCTTACCGAAACAAAACAGGATGCTACGGCTAGCCGTCGTAGATTAGGGGTGGGGAGGAGGGTCAACGTAGCCAGGTAAAAAAATACCGCTGGAATAAACGTTGGATTAGTACATCAACAGAACAACAAAAATAGATAAACAAATGAGGACAGACCCTTAGTCGGTCTAATATTGGCATCAGTGAAATACCAGGACAGTGACAGTTCTCAGGACTTCTAGGGAGGTCGTTGTTCCGAACCTGCACTCCCGTAGATACAGGCATATAAATACTTATCGGAGTTGTTAGTATCCTAAGGGCGGATACTGAACACTCAGTAACTCTCGTCTTGAATGCACCACAGGCCAAGCTAAGTAAGGAGGGAGAAAACTAAAATAAGTTAAACTTTAACAGGACTAGAGTTTTTATTTAAGCCACTTCGTTGGCGGTTAATCAATATCAGATAAGTATAAATCGGAGCTAGCAATGATATATGGTAAGTTCACATAACCGGATATAACTTAATCTACCTATGGTGGAGGTGTTTACATTACATAACGCACTATACTATGACAACGTAGCGAGCTCGTGTTCCGCAAAGCTAATGACATTCAAGCAAACAACCAAATATTTTATCACTACGGCACCATCCGTGCCATGCGTTTTATGCTTAATACTAGTAAGTACCAAGGTTTATGTAGACCATTGCAGATAAAAGTTAAGTTTTTAAATCAACAACCGAAACAGTAAACACTATGCATTTCGCAACACTCAGTATATATATCCTGCTAGATCACGCAGTCAATGGCATGAAAAGTATCTCCAGAGGATATAGGAGGGAAACAATATAAAGGGTAAAAGGATACTTCGTGGAACTTACTTACGTATCCTATTTAATTTGGGAACTTAGCGCTGTAGTAAATCCAACACGAAATGTTCCTAACTTGATGGGAGACCAATTACTGTTTGTCGGCTACTCCAGAAAGTTTCCTCAACATTCTATGTGAATTTTTAGGTGTACCTATATTTCGGAGGATGACGTTGTGAGTCGAGTACCATGAGCACCATTATCTAACAGCATTCAGGAACTATTGGAACCCAGCCCAAGGAAGCGAGCCAGCGTTCAACCAGGATGAGACCAGGACGTAGGAAGAGGACGGAAAGGAAACAGCTACAAAATTATATCGGCATTAGCCAAAGTATAACACTAACGAATCGAGTGCAAAAATTATTCGTAACATACCACGAGTATAACTGCGATTGTCCGAATTTAGACTTATACTTCGTGTTGTATCCTCGAAGAAGTAGAAAATTACTTAGAGTTTGTCGGATCGCATCCCTTTAAACAACGGGACACGCTAGAATTGAAAAACCATCACCGTAAATTAATTCCATTCCAATGAATAGCAAAATGTCAAAAATTATTTATTTTGTCAACTTTCAAAAATTTTCAGAACCGCTATCTAGATATACAGAAGACAGGAGTAGTATAGGTTGCTTAGTTTAAAGGCATTATGAATTTGGAATCGGCGAAATAGAAACAACGTGATATTTAATTATATTTGCGTGGATTTAGTAACATGCTTTAAATTGAACGTAACAATTGGAAGTGGAAATATACACAAATTCTTAACAATTACCAATTTAATACTTCCGTATTCTTATAAAAATTTCAAATTATTAAAGAATCAAAATATCATGCTGGACAATGTAACCATACATAAATAATATTTATTCAAAGCACTTTTAAAGCATTTTATGATACAAATACAGAATGTTTTATCTCCTGTAACACTAGTTTTCAGGAGATCAATTGTTAATGTATGTAGTTAAGTCTTATACTATAAAAATTAGAAATTTTAAGACTTAAAATTTTTAATGGTCCAAAAGGATGAAGTACATGTTTCATTGAGCACACAAAAATCTGGCCATCTTTTTGGGGATAAAAATAGTGATTTTATTGAAGCAAAAAAGTATTATATTTAACAAAATAAAACAACAGTATATCTAACTTTATTTTATACACACATTTAATTAGAAATAAAAATGTATTATTATAACAAGAATCGTATTAGAAACATATATGCTCAGGTAGATACTAATTAGAATTCGTACCATCCAATACACATAAAAATAAATTTCATTATACATTAATATATACACAAATAAGAAAGAATCTTGTCACTTCGAGGAATAGCTTGTCTCCACTTTTCTAATGTTTCCACAACCTACAAAGACTTGTATTTAGAATCAAAAATACCTTGGGAACAGAATAAATGCTTCTCATTATGTGTTTGAATGATTTATATCCGGATTTGCACCCAGGGACAAAACAACACTTCATATTTTATTTATATATATATATATATATATATATATATATATATATATATATATATTACTCATATTTAGACCAGGGTAGAAAATTAAATAATCACATCAAATAATTTTAATCACCGTGTATAAGGAATTTTATTAAATAATACGCTTTAGTAAAACCGTGAAGCATAAAAGGTCAGTCGTTTCATTAAACATAAGAGATTTAAATCATGTACAAGACGCTTTATATCAAAAGAAGCAGTATTAAAAAGCTCTGCGTGTAATGTAATTATTCTAAACAAATGGAAATTACGTGCAAAATTTATATTAATTAACCTATTTTAAGTAACCGGTAGTAAAACAAAGTGTACACATAATAATTAATATTTAACTTGTATTCGCTAAATATGAAAGGATAGAAGTCAATTTTAATTGGAGTTAATTAAACCATTATTAATAATAAGCATAAAAGTCTGTAATACCAGAAAATAAAGCTCTGAGAATTAATATTATTTTGAACACCTGCGTAGTTTAAATATCACGTACGGCGAAAATTTGGCAGATAATTAATGTTTTCAAAGAATCTTGGAGAAACCGTGGCTTAATATTCACGAGAAAGGTGCGATACGGGGTTATTAAACCCAGATAGTCCACATGGACTAAAATATAATCGATAATAAAGAATATCAATTTGCACCAATACGAACAGGTTAGAAAAGGAAAGAGAAAATGCGTCAAGCAAAGACACATATAGTGAAAGGCGTGATTTAAGCAACGTCACGAGGGTCACAATTGGTTGAAAATAGGATGCAAATATCAGAGGTAGAAACAACAATTTCTGTACAAAATTAATTAGTTTTTCTCGGACATGTTTGCGTGCCGTGTGAATTTCTGAGTTTTAAATGGGGCGAGTGAAAAATTCGTGAAAACCGACGCGCGAGCGACGGACTGGGAACATAGAATGAGAAATTCTTTAGAATTACCCGTTTTGGGGAACAGACCGACAGACAGGCTTTTGCTATATATACCGAGGTGAATATAAACAAGCTCTCTTAGACTTTTGACTATTCGATGCGTTAAAAGCTCTTACATCCGCGACTTGATTCAAGATGTTAAACAGTGCATTTTAGTTTGATAAAATAATTTAAAATTTTGCTCGTATATTTTAGTGATTCAAAATAGTTTGTTATTTACGTGCTAACATGAATGTACTTCAGTGCACTTAGATACAAGGTAATAAAATTTAGTATCACTGTACCAATTAGCAAAATTTACAACGACAAATGTATACACAAAAGTAGGCAGTTTTGGCGTATATTGGTGAAAGACGCATGAATTTCTTTGCTATTTTTCGGGGGTGTTAATAATTAAATGGTTCAAATACGTGTCTGGATCCACGAAACAAGGGTCAGATATACACAGATGAGTTCCGGAAAAGCCCAGAACCAACTTTAAATAAATGGTGATGGAGAAAATTTTAAAAGCGTTGAGAATTAGAAGCCGTAAATATAATCCTGTTGGAATGGTGTGATTAACTAAAGGGACGATGTACGTTGAAGCTACGAGGACAGTAACCTTCAGGTAAATTATACTATTTTGTTTGACATTTTTGTGTGTGTTGAATAACTTTACAATTTGTTTATTTAAAATGGACAGTAGTGAAATTGTACTAACAATAATATTTTAATTTTAAGGTGAAATTTGCTTGTTTAAGTAGAAAGGGGTATTTAGTATTGATGTTCTGGATTATGATGAAAATATGGGTATGTCTTTGAGCTCAATTAGACGAACCTGGTTAATTAACGTAAAGGGTGGTAGATGCTCCTTTGTACTCAGACTCAGGTCTGCATATATTGTTATAGTAATTAGTAGGCATCCTACAAGGACTTTAATTCTGGATGCATTCTAAAATGATAACAAATTTAATCTTGAAATTTTCTGATACTGAAATTTATGCTGAATTTTAATTTTGAAATTTTAATGTATTGTGAATATTGATGTAAATAGAGTTAACGTTGATGTTTGTGGTAGGAATGTGTTTGTTTTTTTTATGTATGAGGATGAAAGTTATCTAGAAGAGCAGCCGAGGCGATTAACGGAAGAAAATCAACAGACCAGGTAATTCAAGAGGTGTCACAGCATTCTTGACGCCCAATTCGTGAGGCTCGATTCGAAAAGCGTAGTTCACGGATTTTGTAGATTTCACAGCATTCTTGGCGACCCAAAAGTGAGGCTCGAGTTCCAAATAAAATTTTTGTGATTTTATTCCAGGAAACTGGCGTTCTGAGAGAGAGAGTTTCTGTGTGTGTATAAATTTAAGAGTATTTTAGAATGTGTGAGAGTGATTAGAACGTATGCAGAGAAAAGAGTGGTTAAGGAGTCAAGGAGTGGAAATTGGAAGTGACGATAGTGCATTGTGTGAGAAAAATTCTAAAATGGAAGAAGCTGGAGGCAGTAGAGATCAGTCGAGGACGGAATCAGGGGATCAAGGAAACGAGATGATAATGAGAATGCTAGAGAGGATGAACGAAGAAGCTAATAGAGCTAGGGAGGAGTCCAACAGAAAATTAGAACTGCTAAGCGATGAATCTAATAGAGCTAGGGAAGAATCGAATAAGAAATTTGACCAATTAAATCAGGAATTAGGGGATAAAATAGAAAAATCGACGAGAGAATTTACAGAATTTAAAAATAGTCTTACCGTAAAGATGGGGGAAGTTGAAAATAGGGTTGAAAAAAATGAGCGTGATATTACAGGTCTTCGACAGGAAATGGGACATTTAAGGTCCGAAGTACGCATTTTTTTGTGAAGAAGAGATTAATATAAAAATGACTGAAGTAACGGACTCATGTAGGGATCAGTTAGGCAGGGTAGAACGCGAAGTTAGTAGTATCAAATACAACATGTCAAATTTAACGGGTGATGGTCCCAGATTTTCTACAGGTGGAGTATCATTGGACCAACACATGAAGTTTTATGGCGATAACAGGGTAAATCCACAAATTTTTATTAATAGTGTAAGAAATCTAGTGGGAAATTTATTTGACGAACAGACTAAACTGAATACGATAAAGGCTTTATTAAAGGACAATGCGGAAGCGTGGTACAATTTAGTAGGACAGGACATAGACACTTACACGGACTTTGAAAACAAATTTTTAAAGCACTACTGGAGTGACCACAGACAAGACCAGGTACGAGACGACTTAATCACAGGGAAATTTAAGGGCGAATTTTCAGGAAGTAGGGAGCAATATGCTATACGCAAGTATAGCATAGCAAAGCAACTGAACCCACCACTGACGGACCGACAAATTATTAAGTATTTATCACGACACTTCGAGGCAGAAATAAGACAACACGTAGCACTACAGAACATAGTGGACAGAGAAATGTTTTTGGAATACTTGCAGAGGTACGACGACGTAAGTAGTGGACGACCTCGGGATAATAGGGAAAGACAGATCAACACAGTTAGGTTTGACAATAGACGGGACAACTATGCTAGAAGGGGGAATAGTTACGGATACCAGCGACAGAATTGGGAACAGAGACGACCATATGTTAGGAGTAATAGTTTAGGAAGGGGACCTGCACCGAGACCGGGACCAACCAGAATGAATAGTTCACCAGACATGAGCGGGACTGCTAATACAGACACGGAACGAGTGGAAACGCCTAGGACATACGCTGAGGTGACGGCTAGACCAGGACCGAGTAGGGAAAACAGACCTGGACAGGATTTTTAGAACGCGACAGACCACTAGATTTCAGTGTAAATGTATATGAACATCCACGTGAATTTTTCAAAATTGAGGAGGAAGTAGAGCCAGAAACTAAGGAAAAATTATGTTTGCCAATTATTAATTTAGAAATTTTGAGAATAATGTAGAAGTATTACTTGATACAGGGGCAGAGGCGAGTTTAATATCGGAGGAATTCGTCAGCAAAATTAGGGATAAGGTTTGTGATAGAATTATGCCTATAAAGCGTAGCCATTTAGTAGCTCCAAATAAAAAGAAGTTTGCTGTAGTAAATAGTGTTGTGGTGCTTAGGATAGATATAGGAGATTTAAGCTGTGAACAGGAGTTTGTAATTGTACCTGGACTGAAGTTTCAGAGCATTTTAGGTGTTGACTGTATGATGAAGTTAGGGGTTTTGATAGATATGGAACGGAAGGTAATAAGGATTAAGGATAGGGTAGTGCCATGGAAGGGCAGTTATGAAGTCACAGAGGATGACACGGGGTTTAGTATTAATGTAGTAGAGGTAGAGGATGATGAAGGTAAACAGATCAACACGATAAGATGTCCAGAGGAGAGGAGAGTAGAGGTTCAAGCTTTAATACAAGAAAATGCAGAATTAGTGGGGGTAGAAGCAACAGCAGCATATCAGGAGCAGGTGAAGGCAGAATTATTTTTGATGAGGTTAAGTGGCAAGTTTGTTTTTAATAAAGTAGATTTAAGGAATTCATTCTGGCGGATTCCATTACACAAAAATTCTAGAAGGTACGTAGGATTTTTCGTAGAGAGAAAAATCGAGAGTTGTAAAGTAGTATCGTTTGGTTTGTCGGCAGAAAGGGACACAATGATAAATGAGAAACAGGCAAGTGTAGGGACTGAAGAAGAAGTAATATTTAAGAGTCAGGATAATAGGGATGATAAGTTTATTGTATGTGAGATAACAGGGATGTTAAGTATAGATATAGAAGGGGGAGAAATAGGGATGAAGAATATTAGGATGGTAAGAAGAAAGACGTGGAGGGTCAAGAAGAGAGTTAGATTTAAATAACTTGATGAACAGAGGAGAGAGATAGATGAATTTTAGTATAGTTATAGAAAATAAAGCTAGGTATAGGATAAATATGGGAGATAATTAGAAATAGGTTTAGAATGAGAATAAAGAGTAAATGTAGGAAGAAAATAAGATAGGTTAAGTATAGATATTTCATATAAGATTAGTGGAGAGTTAGGAATAGAGTAAGAGTAGGATAGGCATATAGGATTAGGTAGGGGGAAGTAAAGTATAGTGAAGATTAGTTAAAAGTTAAGAATAGGATAGGTATATAGGATGTATATAGGATAAGATGGATAAGTAGGATGAAGTTAGGGATAATTTCAGTTCTAGAATTAGGTGAGAGTTAGGAATAGGATAGGGATATAGGATAGGTGTAAATATTTTTTTGAATTGGAGATAAGGTAGGTAAGTTAGATAGAGAAGGGTAGAGAGAGATAGGCAATTTTTTTTTGTAATTTTTTTGTCTAGATGCTTTATATTTGAATTCGAATAAGTGGGATTATTTGTATTCAAATAGGGGGAAAATACTCATATTTAGACCAGGGTAGAAAATTAAATAATCACATCAAATAATTTTAATCACCGTGTATAAGGAATTTTATTAAATAATACGCTTTATTAAAACCGTGAAGCATAAAAGGTCAGTCGTTTCATTAAACATAAGAGATTTAAATCATGTACAAGACGCTTTATATCAAAAGAAGCAGTATTAAAAAGCTCTGCGTGTAATGTAATTATTCTAAACAAATGGAAATTACGTGCAAAATTTATATTAATTAACCTATTTTAAGTAACCGGTAGTAAAACAAAGTGTACACATAATAATTAATATTTAACTTGTATTCGCTAAATATGAAAGGATAGAAGTCAATTTTAATTGGAGTTAATTAAACCATTATTAATAATAAGCATAAAAGTCTGTAATACCAGAAAATAAAGCTCTGAGAATTAATATTATTTTGAACACCTGCGTAGTTTAAATATCACGTACGGCGAAAATTTGGCAGATAATTAATGTTTTCAAAGAATCTTGGAGAAACCGTGGCTTAATATTCACGAGAAGGTGCGATACGGGGTTATTAAACCCAGATAGTCCACATGGACTAAAATATAATCGATAATAAAGAATATCAATTTGCACCAATACGAACAGGTTAGAAAAGGAAAGAGAAAATGCGTCAAGCAAAGACACATATAGTGAAAGGCGTGATTTAAGCAACGTCACGAGGGTCACAATTGGTTGAAAATAGGATGCAAATATCAGAGGTAGAAACAACAATTTCTGTACAAAATTAATTAGTTTTTCTCGGACATGTTTGCGTGCCGTGTGAATTTCTGAGATTTAAATGGGGCGAGTGAAAATTCGTAAAACCGACGCGCGAGCGACGGACTGGGAACATAGAATGAGAAATTCTTTAGAATTACCCGTTTTGGGGAACAGACCGACAGACAGGCTTTTGCTATATATAGAGGGGTAATATGAGTTTCGGCCTCTTAGACTTTTGACTATTCGATGCGTTAAAAGCTCTTACATCCGCGACTTGATTCAAGATGTTAAACAGTGCATTTTAGTTTGATAAAATAATTTAAAATTTTGCTCGTATATTTTAGTGATTCAAAATAGTTTGTTATTTACGTGCTAACATGAATGTACTTCAGTGCACTTAGATACAAGGTAATAAAATTTAGTATCACTGTACCAATTAGCAAAATTTACAACGACAACTGTATACACAAAAGTAGGCAGTTTTGGCGTATATTGGTGAAAGACGCATGAATTTCTTTGCTATTTTTCGGGGGTGTTAATAATTAAATGGTTCAAATACGTGTCTGGATCCACGAAACAAGGGTCAGATATACACAGATGAGTTCCGGAAAAGCCCAGAACCAACTTTAAATAAATGGTGATGGAGAAAATTTTAAAAGCGTTGAGAATTAGAAGCCGTAAATATAATCCTGTTGGAATGGTGTGATTAACTAAAGGGACGATGTACGTTGAAGCTACGAGGACAGTAACCTTCAGGTAAATTATACTATTTTGTTTGACATTTTTGTGTGTGTTGAATAACTTTACAATTTGTTTATTTAAAATGGACAGTAGTGAAATTGTACTAACAATAATATTTTAATTTTAAGGTGAAATTTGCTTGTTTAAGTAGAAAGGGGTATTTAGTATTGATGTTCTGGATTATGATGAAAATATGGGTATGTCTTTGAGCTCAATTAGACGAACCTGGTTAATTAACGTAAAGGGGTGGTAGATGCTCCCTTTGTACTCAGACTCAGGTCTGCATATATTGTTATAGTAATTAGTAGGCATCCTACAAGGATTTTAATTCTGGATGCATTCTAAAATGATAACAAATTTAATCTTGAAATTTTCTGATACTGAAATTTATGCTGAATTTTAATTTTGAAATTTTAATGTATTGTGAATATTGATGTAAATAGAGTTGACGTTGATGTTTGTGGTAGGAATGTGTTTGTTTTTTTTATGTATGAGGATGAAAGTTATCTAGAAGAGCAGCCGAGGCGATTAACGGAAGAAAATCAACAGACCAGGTAATTCAAGAGGTGTCACAGCATTCTTGACGCCCAATTCGTGAGGCTCGATTCGAAAAGCGTAGTTCACGGATTTTGTAGATTTCACAGCAATATATATATATATATATATATATATATATATATATCTATTATAAGTAGTTTTTTACACAAGGTAAGTTGATAAATACTTACGTATTGAAATTAATAAGATGAAACGTAATTGAAAGTTAGGTTTATATATGGTACTGTACACGATTTAGATTTGTAAATTTCCCAATTATAGCCATCGGCCTCGGTAGCGTAATTGGTTAACGCACAGTTCCGGCAAAACTGAGATGCAGGTTCAAATCCTGTCCAAGGCCTTATATTTTCCTTCTTTCAATTACTAGCTCGATTTGAAATGGTCATTTGGCTTTACTTAAAAAAGTGTAAGTTATTATTTCATCTTATTAATTTCAATATATATATATATATGTATATATATATATATATATATATATATAAAGGGTACAAAGATTATTTTGTTTGAAGGTTGTGTATATGCCAAATAAAGCCAAATATCAGATCACGTAACTGAAAATTTTGAGTTTGCCGTACTTTACAAATGGTAAAGTATTTGAAGTATATTAGTCAAAGTAGAAGTGCCAAGACGTAAAACAATGACTTGATGACGTGAAAAAACACAGTATTCAAAGATTTATACTAAGCTGTACGTTAATAAGCCAAAGAATGTACATTTGCTGATCGAAAAACCGGATGCGTCTGTAGAAGTTCCACTATTCACCACACAGAGCCAGGTTTATATGTGAAACATTTCGGCACTTATTTAGTAGAATCAACCTTTGGACAAACTTGTAGTATCAAAATTATAAGTGAAAATATTGTCAAAGCTGATTGAAGGGTGACGCGGTCATATGAACCAATGATTGAACGTTTAAATATAAAATTGTAAAGTGTAAAAGATGAATTATAGGTATTAGTGACACAAACTAGTTGGGACGATTTAATTGGATGGGGATTTGAAAAATGTATAAAAAGTAGGCATAATTTAAAAGGTGGTATCACCAAGGTAAACATAAATAAGAGAGTTCGATTAAAATATTTTGGTAACAAGACGTGTTTTTTGTATACTGCGCTAATTTGAATATTAAAAAGAGTAAATAAATTATTTTGAAAAGTTCAAGTCTTTAATTGAAACAAAGAAGAGTATAGATAAGTGAGTGAAATAATAATAATAGTAAAGACGGGTAGAAAGTTGTAAGAGTGGATTGGAGCGACATTGAAACAGGCGGAATTAATAGTGGATGTTTAGAACGAGTTGGATTAAGGCAGAAAGGAATTGGATTGGATTTATTAGACTGAAGGAGAAACTACTTGGAGTGATTTGGATAGTGCATTGCGGATAGATTGGTATTGAGTGGAAACTAGAAAGGAGCATAGAAATGGAACGAGCAGATTAAAGAAAGGATAGCGTTGGATTAGCAGGAGTATTATACGGAAAGAAGGCATAATTATAGGAAAATTAGCGCGGGGGGAAGTAAAATTGCAAGGTATTCAAAATTCTAAATTTGGTCATTATTTATAGGTTTGGGTGGATATCAAAATTAAGTATAGCAAAACCTGGTGTCTGGAAAGCAGAGGAGCCATAGTGATAGTGCAACGCAGTGTGAAGACCCATCCGGTGATAGAGATTTTGAGCCAGAGTTCAGAGAGGCCTACAGCGACGAGTAAATCGGGTGAGTACTGTGTTTTTGATACGTCAAAGTCAATTCGGTAAGAGTAATTGATTTGGCACAAGGCTACGTGGATCTGCTTATTAAAATTTTGGCATATACGAATATAAGGTTACGTGTACTAAAATAAAGGTAGTGCAGTTTGGTTGGTGTAGTGACCATCTACCTATCACTGAACCCACGGTAGGTAGGTGTGGATACCCTGAGAAGGCGAGTTTCAATAGTCGAGGCATTTGTTTTGTAGACCGACCAAACTTAGTTAAAGCACGAAATATAAGAGTCAAAATTTTCACACTGTCAAGTATATAAAAATTGTAAATAAATAAACCATAGTTAAAGTAAATATCATATAAAAAAGGGGGGGAGAGAGAGCATAAGAATATATATATATATATATATATATATATATATATATATATATAAGTTATAGGCTGCAAGTTTTACACACAATTGACTATCACAGCTATAAGTACCAAATATGATGATCTTAGTCTAACTAGACCTCACAATTTTATAAAAATGCGATTTTAATACTAATACGTCATAAGACATAATAGAAAATCGACCCTCCTTTTCCCTAGCGGCAACATTATTAACTAGAGATTATTCGACACAATTTTATAGTATTGCAAGGATAGGAAGATTAACGTCCTAAGTAGAGAGATCCATAATTAAAACCTTGCAACTGTCAGTTGATTTTTGGCAGAAAAACCCCTTTTTTTTGTACAATTTCATCTGAAGCTGGAAAACTATAGAATTTTTAAAAGTTGAGGTATGTTGTTATTGTTGATTGTTATTTGTATACTATAAATATACTAAACTACTTGCATAAATATGAAAGGCTTGTATTTTGCGCCTTTCTATTTAAAAAATTGAAACTTTGAGGGGTTACTTTATACTAAGGCGGTGTTGACCATAGGTTAAATAAAGTTAGAATAGATATGCCACTCTCTGCATAACAACTGTTGGCAAGTTAGCGCCAACTATTGAAATGTGATAAAACTAAACGACGTCAAAATCTGTTACCAAAGTTTGCGACTTCTCTGTTCAGAAGGTGGAGAACCAGACTCTAAATATTTTAAATAAAACTAAAAATTCCAATTATAAAAAATAATTCTGTCTGGTATCAGGTAAGCGTTCTACAAGTATAATAGATAAAAATAAATTTGTTCATTGTTTTATATAAAGAACAATAAACAAATTAGGTCATTTTTGTCTACTATATAGGTACTTGTACAACACTTACCTGATTCCAGGCAAAATTATTTTCTATAAGCTAGAGGACCACGTCTCGGACAGCCAACTTCTTCAGTAATTGGCGATGTGCATTATTTTTCACCTTGGATGAATTCAATTTTTTATTAAATGTTATTAAAGAGCAATCTTCAAAAATACAACTAAAAGAACGCTAAAAAGTTAGGTTAGCAGCAATTAACAAAACCTCGCAAATATTAAGCAATATAATAAAGTCGCCCATGAAAATAGACCTACAGAGCCATCTGTAGAGATGTGATAAAACTAAAACACACCAACAGCCGATCCATTTAGAGTGCCTACGCCCTGGGTGTTGACATTTTCTGGCACAAAGTTTCCCCATCACATTAATTTTACTTTTTCGTTCTAAAAGTACGTGGTACAATGTTGTACTTATTTTTCCTTTATAGGTACATAAATGAACTGTCATGCCACAAATCCAGTCAAAAGGTTAGGAAGACGTTTATACATAAACTACACACCTGAAAGGTTACAAAAGACATTGACTGAGATTTCGATCAAAAGTATTTCCATACGACAAGCCACCGAAAAATACAGCATACATAGGAATACACTAATGAACAAATTAAAACTGCTTCATACGGGCGTGCCAGGTCGTCAAAAGATTTTTACAGATGCAGAAAAATCGAAATTTGTTAAGCATGTTATTGCAATGTCTGCATATGGATTCCCAGTGACGCCTTTTAATTTAAGAGTCATTGTGAAAATGTCCATTTCGAATAGACCTGTACCTTGCCGAAGTTCTAGATTACTAATGTTCTATTGAGCTACACAGCCAAACTACACGTCCAACCAAAGTTGTAGGGTCGTTAGTGAGGACCCAGACTAGAACAGGTCCCCGAAAGAGGGTAGCGGCTCTTTCGGTACTTAGATTGGCAAAGACTTTAGGGGTCGGTATGTCAATCTAAGACACGCTACCGCGATGTGGAAGGCAACGGAAAACCACCACATTACCTCCCATGTACACAGTGTACCTAAATTATAATATAATGATGGCATTCTCTGGGGTAAAAGATTCCGGAGTTAAAATAGTCCGTGCATTTATATTTCCAATGCTCCACCAGAAGGTACTACAATGGCCAGGAGGCGAGTTTTTTGTTGCCTGGAAATTTAGAATTTTGCCGAACCCTTGCCGTTCCAGGCAAGGTAGGGATCTTTAACGTGCGTGACAACACTCACACACGGGACCTCCATTTAACCTCTCATCCGAACGAGGGCGTAATTTTTGTAAAAAATGCTCACCTGTCATTTTTCAAGCAGTCGGCCGTGTCGGGATTTGAACCCGGGACCTTGGAATCCGTAGTCTTACGCTTACTACATTGATCCACGGCGACGCCGTTAAAATAGTCCCCCATTCGTATCTCCGGGAGGGGACTACTTGGGAGGATGCGATCGGAAAGTTTAGAATAAGATTCGGGAACATTTTAAAAGTCGGAGCGTGGAATGTTAGAAGCATGAAGCAAGTGGGTAAGCTAGAGAACCTAAAAATCGAAATGAATAGGTTAGCACTAGACATAGTAGGGATCAGCGTAGTTCGGTGGGCAGAGGCGGGAAATTTTTGGAGTGGTGACTTCAGGGTAATTCATACAGGAAGAGAGGAAGAAAATTTGAGTGTGGGATAGTTATGCAGAAAAAGATAAGATTACTGTGTAGAAAATTTCGTAGAAAAGAACGATAGAATACTCATGGTTAGATTAGAATCTATACCGGTAAACACAGTAATAATACAAGTATACAACGCCCACCTCTTGCTACAGTGACGAAGAGGTAGAAGCGATCTACAAAGATATTGAAGACATATTAAGATACGTAAACGGACATAAAAATTTAATAATTACGGCGGATTTTAATGCAGAAGTAAGTGATGGTAGGGAAGGATCGGCAGTAGGTTTATTTGGTTTAGGCGCGAGAAACGACAGGGGAAATAGGCTGGTAGCATTTTGCTACAAGAACAATTTAATCATCACAAACACATTATTTCAACATCAAGCTAGAAGACGATATACGTGGAAGATGCCAGAAGATATAGGAGGATATAAAATAGATTACATTCTTGTTAGACAACGGTTTAAGAATCAAGTAAAGGATGGTAGAAGCTATCCACAACATTGTAATTATGAAGGCCGCACTTAAATTAAAAAATTTAAAAAAGAAAAACCGAAAAAGGCACTTTGACTTAGAGAAACTAAAAGATAAAGATATTCAAGAAAGATTCGAAAAAAAAGTCAAACGAATTGCTAAAAGATATCGGGAAAATATCTGATACTAAGGAAGTAGAAACAGAATGGAATAACATTAAATCCAGCCTAGTCATAGCGGCCAGAGATATTCTGGGGTATACACAAAAAGAAAATAAGAAACCATGGATAACAAAGGATATCCTGAATTTAATAGAAGAAAGACGAAGATACAAAAATTAATCGGACGAAACAGGAAAACAGAGATACAAAATAATAAAATAGGAAATTATTCGCAAAGGCAGGAAACCTAAAGAACAATGGACTGAGAAAAAATGCAAAGAGGTACAAACCAAGATGGAAGTAGGAAAGACAAATGAAGCATACACACTAATTAGAATGATTTTTAGGGATATAAAACCGTATAGCAAAAATATAAAGAACGCGGGAGGAAAAGTCATTATAGAAAATGTAGAGAAAGTGAGTAGATGGCAAGAATATATAGGGAATTTATATGCAGGAAAGGAACTAACTGCATTAGAACAGGAATCAGACATTGAAAATGTTGACTTATACTTAGAGAAAAGTTTGAATTAGCATTAAAGGGTCTGAAAAATGGTAAGGTGCCGAGTACAGATAAGGTGCAAGCAGAAACTCTAAATGCCGCTGGACAAGCAGTAACAGAACGTCTCTTCCAACTTGTAAGCTATATGTATGAGACAGGCGAGATACCCACAGATTTCAAACGTAACATCATAGTAACTATATCAAAAAAGAAAGGCGCGGATAGATGTGAAAATTTTCGAACAATAAGTTTGACAGCAAACGTATCAAAAATATTAACTAGAATTATACAAAGACGAATGAAAAAACGAGCTGAAGAAATACTAGGAAAAAACCAATTTGGGTTTACGTGAAACAGGGAAACACGGGAAGCTATTTTAGCTCTGAGAGTGATAATGGAACAAACGATAGAAAAAGGAGAAAGCGTGTATATAGGGTTTGTAGTTCTAAAAAAAGCATTCGACAATGTAAAATGGAAAAAAATGTTCGAAATAGGGATAGACGAATAGTACAAAGAGCAAACAGCAGTAATAAAATTAGAGCAGGAACGTAGAGAAGTAAACATTAGGAAAGGGGTGAGACAAGGATATACCCTATCCCCTTTAATTTTTAACTTGTACATTGAAGAAGCAATGAATACTGTCAAATGCAGGAAGAGATTTGGATTTACTATGCAAGGACAAAAAATTGATATGCTTAGATTTGCAGATGATATAGCGGTATTAGCATCTAACAAGGAAGAGTTAGAGGTTGCTCTTAATGAAATAAAAATGGTTTTAACAGAAAGATACGGTATGAAAATTAACAAAACTAAAACTAAAGTACTAGTATGCAAAGGACGGGAAAATAAATCAAAAACAAGAATACAAATATTTAACACGAACTTACAAGAAGTTAAGGATTTCTGCTACCTAGGAAGTCAAATAACGCAAAATAGAAAAACGAAAAAGATATAAAACAAAGATTAGCACAAGGTCGTGCTACATTTAACAAGAAAAAGCAACTACTGTGTTCAAAGACAACAAATATAGAAACAAGGAAAAGATTGCTTTAAACATATGTGCGGAACACAGCACTGTACGGCTGTGAAGCCTGGACAGTAGAAAAAGTGGACAAGAAAAATGTAGAAGCCTTTGAAATGTGGTGCTACAGACGTATGATGAAGATATCATGGACAGACAAAGTTAAGAACGAAGAGGTACTAAAAATGGTAGGGGAAGAAAGAAATATGTTGAAAATGGTAAAAAGAGGAGAGATAGGATGATAGGCCACATATTACGGCATGACCCAACAGAACTTTAAACGTCGAAACTCGAGCGCCGTACGCGCTATCCTCCAGACGTCCGCTTGGAGGTCTGTCGAGGTGTTCATATTTGTTAAAGCCGTCAGCGCCGATTTACTATCACTGATTATATAATACTCGTCTCTGCCCGTATGGTTTATTACGTAATCGATAGCCTCTCGTATGGCTACCAATTCGCACTGGAAAATTGTGCTCCAGTTCGCGAGTGTGGTTTGAAACCGAAACACCTCCCTTTCCTGCTTATACACGACAAACGCCGCGCCTGCTTGCCCATCGTCCATACGTGAACCGTCCGTATAAATTCTGATACCCATCGCGTCCTCATCACCTTCGACAAATTCGATTCCTCTAATATCAGCCGGGTGCCCCAACTCAGATACATCGATCTTTCTTGCAATTTCCCTGTTACCAAGATTAAGATCTTCGATAATTTCGCGCTCTTTTCCTATATTTATTAATCGCCTATCTCTAATCTCCCTTACGACATATTCGATAGGGAGAGTCCTACTGATCACCAATACCGCCTCCGTGGAGGTGGTCCTGTACGCCCTCGCCGCTTTTACCGCGGTTATGCGTTGTACGCTCGTCAATTAACGCACCTCCCTGACTTTACAACCTTCTGCCCATACAGAAGCTGCGCACACCATTGCCGGCTCAATTGCTCCGGCATAAACCGTCCTCAACGATTCGCCCCTGAAACCCCACTTTATTTTAGCCGCCACCATCATTTTATTTGATATTTCGCCGCCCTTACTTTTTACGTATTGTACGAGCGCTTTCCAACTACAGGTGTTGGTTGTGAAATATCTGCAGCTACTGTTGACTGTGCAAAAAGATATATTGGAAAAAATATTAAATCAGTAAATGTTTAAGTGTTTAGAGTACTTGGTAGCCACAAGCTGCTTAGCCCGCTTCACAACCTTACATGCGATTTTTTAATGCTCCACCCGATGGCACTGTATTGGCCAGGAAGCGAGTTTTTTATCTAGAAAATTTGAAATTTTGCTAAATCCTTGCTGTTCCAAGCAAGGTAGGGATCTTTAACGTCCGTGACAACATCCACACACGGGCCCTCCATTTTACCTTTCATCCGAACGAGAGTGTATTTTTGTGAAAAATGCCCGCCTAACATTTTTCAAGCGAACTGTGTTGGGATTTGAACCCGGGACCTTCGGTGTAGTAGTCACACACATACCACTACGCCACGGAGCCGCCTCCCCCTTCACAACCACTGAATGTCGGAGAAATAGGGTATATAATTGTAAAACAATAGAAGGAACCGAACCGCATCTAACAAGAAAAAACAACGCCTATGATAAAAGACAACAAACATAGAAACAAGAAGAAAATTGTTGAAAGCATATGCGTGGAGCACAGTACAGTATGCCTATGAAATACGGGCCGTAGGAATAGCAGACAGAAAAACTTTAGCAGGATTTAGATCGTCCGTGTTATAGTGTATCCGTGTTTGCCAAGTTATATTGTACTTGTTTAGTTTTTAAGATTTTAGGTAACTGGAAAAAAATCCCGAATTGATAATTGTTTAAATTTTATGTAAATTTTGGAGTAATGTGTAGTTGTATGCGGTTTGATGTTTTTGTTTATATGTTTTAACAGGACGTTAGGTAAATGTTCGTTTTGGTTTTTGTAAATATTCTTCTTGATACCATGTTCGTTAACTAACAGTTTGTAATAAATCTACTTACTATGGTTTCCGATTTTTTTTCTTTCTGTGCGACTCACCTCACTCTACGACGTTTTAGCTAGCAAGGTATTAATTTCTTCCCTTGTTTTGTTGTGATATTCAGTGCGGGAGATTTTCTTTGCGATTTTCTTTCTTGTCTGCACGGAATACCGTAACAAATTTATCGCCGTTGTCGGTTCCAATTCATCTAAAAATTTTTTAACTCACGTGACATTAGCGAGATAAATAATGCCAATTTTTTATTATTTTAGCATACCGTAAACGAGAGAAACATTGTGCCGGATTTTGATGTTTTTTATAAATAAAACCTATTTTACCGCAATTAGGCAAAACCTAAAATTAATTTTGAAATTTCGATCTACTGACCATTAAATTCAAAATTTGCAAACTTGGATAGCTTTCATACTGTTTAAGATAAGCATCTCTAAAGTCTGGTACAAAGTTACCTTGCATTTGGGGCAACTTTGTGCTAAGAACTAAATTGTGAAAGTTCTAGTTATAATCAAGTAATTGAAACAAAGATGTCCCATACAAATCACAGTCAGACATAAATCGCAAAATTTGCAAAAACAAATTAGGTACCATCCAGGTATAATAATCAAAAATATACAAGTAATGCTTATTTTATTATAAAACTTAATTAGTTATTTCTGGCACACTATACAATCCTCTTTTTGACATCATTTTCGGTTCACAAATAACCTTTAAAACGTTTTCCATGTTGTACCATTTTTCATCGGGCACATCAGGCCATTTCCACAACCAACCACTTCTCTTCATGGCGCTAATCAAATAAGTGTCATTGTCAACGTCAATTAGTTTACCTGGATATTCTTGTCCATCATAGCTTACTACTACGTAATCACCTTCCTTAAAGATTTTAGTGTTAGACTCACTACTACTGCTTAGTTTTTAAACTATTCACAAGTTGTTCTTTTAAAACACTTAAATCACGGGATCTAGCATGAGTTATTTTTGCATTAAGATAGTGTTTCGTTTGCCTGTCAGATGTTCCTGGCTCTTCATAATCAGACTTTTCTTCAAACGGACTACACTCACTTTCCTGAATAAAATAATCATTTGAACATTCATCCTCTGTTGATGAATATGATGTCTTCTTCTGTAATCTCTTATTTCGTTTCTTCTTATGTTTTGCATCAGCTTTATCAAAAGTCACCAAGTCTGCAGGTGGTATGATTTTTCCGGAAATCACATTAATTCGCTTACGCTTTCTTATTTGTCGTGGCTTTGCGGTATCATCTCGTTGCGTTTCCAAAAACTCAATAAACGAATCACTTATTTTTCCTACTACTTCCGCATCCTCATTTAAGACGTTTTTAGGTAGTCCTTCGAGCACGATTATTCTGTTCAGCAGATAAATACTACATTTGCGAAAGCAAGATTTTAAATTATCTGAACCATTGTGATGAATCTTTTCAAAAAGTGTTTTTAATAGGCCAGGAAAGCTGTCTTTTAGGAATTGTACAACACCGCTTACCATAACCTGTATCTTTCCATTCAGTTAGGATTTTACGCCATTCTATTTTCACAGGTCTAAAGTATGCTACGTCCAAGGGCTGAAGCAAATGGGTCGCGTTTGGCGGTAAAGCAATGAAGGAAATATTGTTTGCTTCACAGGCTGTAACAACTTCAAAATTCTAATGAGAGCTTAAGTTGTCGCCTAGTAATATTTTTTTACCTTCTTGTTTTTTTAAAATAAAAAGCATAAGCATCATAAACCAATCTTCGAAGCTTTGAGTGTCAAACCAGCCCGATTTGCTACAGTTGTAGCGTGCTCTATCGGGACCTCCTTCACCCATGTGTGCCATAGTTTCTGAGATCTATAATTCACATACAGTGGAGCGATTTCACCAGCTGCGTTTTCACAGATCATTACAGATGTATTAGCTTTTGTGGAGTTTCTGATAGTTTCAGGATACTTAGTTTCTCTTCTTACTAAAACTTTTTTAGATCCTGGAACATCTACAAGATTTGTTCTATCATAATTCCATAGGTTGATAGGTAGAACTCCCTGTAATTCTATTTCTAAGTTGTTAAAATATTCATTTATAATTAGTTGGTGTGCCAGGACATTTTTATGACGCTTTATAAAGGATTGCGCCCAATCTACACCTGGCATGTTATTTTTGAAGCAGATTTCCTTTTTACCCGTCTTGTCTAAATACATTTTCACATCATCATCATTAAGTCTTCAGTCCTGGAACTAGTTAGACGCGTACCACCATTGTTTCCTATTCTGAACTAATCCACACATTTTCCTGAAATTTGCACAGTCTGCATCTATCACTACCCGATCTAGGTCTACATCTACCTCGTTTTTCCTATCTCTGCTTGTAATATATCCCATACTATTCCTCAAAAATGCCTTAGAACGTATTCTGCCCTTCTTTGTCTTCTATTTTTTTCCACAGATATTCTTCTTCCCCTACTATTTCTATAACCTCATCATTGAAAGCGTACATTTACTTATTTATTTGTTTCAACACTAAACCTATCCATTTGGAATTAGTGTCTAACTTGTCGACAGAAGCTTTCTTGGGTGCTTTACATCGATTTATTGCTCGAAGAGGCAAATGTATTCAAATCCATTGTAATAATGGCACCAATTTCGTCGGGGCCTCTCGTGAAATCTCTCGATTGATGCACCATTCGACAGGCGTTGAGGGAATCGAATTTGTGTTTAACCCTCCTGCTGCTCCTCATTTTGGTGGGCTGTGAGAGGCCGGGATTAAATTGGTAAAAATCTCATTTGAAAGGAATTATCGATGAACAAATTTTGTCGTTTGAAGAACTTTCGACAGTATAGATTCAAGTCCACTATGCGCACTGAGTTGCGAACCGCATGATTTTTTGTATTTGACACCGGGTCATTTTCTTAATGTTGAACCAGTCTTGGTGTTACCAGATCCGGATTTGTTGTCCATAAACCTCTTTCGTTTAAATCGCTGGCAACTGTTGCAGCAAATGCAACCAGGGTTTTAGAGAAAATGGAGTGTTGAGTATTTGCACACGCTGCAACAGAAAGGTAAGTGGTTAAGGAATTCCGCTACCTTGCCGATTAATTCGCTTGTCCTCTTAAAGGAAGAAAATAATCCCCCTCTACAGTGGCGTTTAGGAAGAGTAGTGGATGTTCAT
Source organism: Platerodrilus igneus (assembly GCA_036346225.1). Lineage (NCBI taxonomy): Eukaryota > Metazoa > Arthropoda > Insecta > Coleoptera > Lycidae > Platerodrilus > Platerodrilus igneus. The sequence goes on along the minus strand of JARFIW010000139.1, from coordinate 13,247,589 downwards.
CCTGGTAGGATCGTTCGTGTAGCTACAGTCAAGACAGCCCAAAGGTTAATTAAACGTTTTCTAGTGAAACTATATTTACTGCCAGTTACTTAATATTTAAATATATATATATATATATATATATATATATATAGTGTGTGTGTGTGTGTGTGTGTGTATATTGCCGTGGAACTTCGCTCTAGCTCAGTGCTTTCTCAAAAAACATTCGAGGATTTTATTTATTTTCCAAAAATCGTCATAAATTTAACACAATCGAAAATTTTCTATAAAAATTATTTCTCTTACCCAGATTCCTGCTTCATCACTTAAATTGCTTTCTTCAACAGCTCCCTGGCTAGCTCAGTTGGGCCTCCTCTTGGATACCTAGATTCACTATCATACTCTTTATCGTTCACGCACATTATCAATAAAACCACAAAATAATACAACAATCATACAATATTTATTTACCACTATTTACAAATAAAAATTCAAGATTATCTACATTTCAGTGCTCAAGTTACACCTCAATAAATTCTATATTTGTAACGTCCAGGATTTTAACTTGAAATATCAAACACATTGAATGTAACCGGAGTAAATGGGCCCTGAATAATACCTTATTTTTCTTTCTTTATTTATAATTAATTTTAATTAATACACTCTGAAGTATGGTGAGCTCATGATAACCCAGTTAATTATGAATAATGTATGCTTTTTACTTTGCATACTCTTACAACAAACACAAAAAAACCATGTACTCTTAACAATAAAAAAATTTTAATTCCTGAGGAACGTTAATAAGCTTTCTATACACCTTTAGATTTATATTTAAATACCATAATAAAAGTTAGTTATACGTATTATTTTCAATACGCAAAATAATGCAAAATACCTTCATAGTTTACTCTCACACATCACAACAATTTTCATAGTTTATAAAAACAACAGATTCTATAGCGTTACCTTGAATTTCTTGAAGATCCCTACTCGGTTGACGATGCGGTAAAGTTGTTTCGCTCTCGGTTTCATGGTTCTGTTCTGCTCGCCGCCTCCAGCTATTTGTAGATGATCACCCTCTAAGTTGTGCTGCATGCTCTGCATACACGGTACATCCAAATCCAAATATATTACACTTCTTTCATAATTGCTTAATTTAATTTACGTTACTTTACGTTACTTCACGAGCTTGTTAATATATATATATATATATATATATATATATATATATATATATATATTGCACCTCAATAAATTTAGACTCGACACTATCCGCGTTTCAAATTATGAGGCCAACACAGTACTATTTAAATTAAAATTTTTTATATACTTACAAGCTCGTGGTAAATTTCAGTACGTTGTCTGAAGCAATGAACGTACTAAGAGCGCAAAGTTAAAAGAGAGCGATGCTAATCCTCTTAAAGTATTTATACAATTCGAATGCCACCTCTCGGCCACTCTTCCCGCGAAATACCTAATTTAAAATAATACTTCCTCAAATTTTGGTTCAATTGTTTTTGAAATCTCCAAAATTTAGCGCGTCGTTATGATATTTTCCGAAAAATTCGTATTCAAATTTTCCCGTGCTTGTCTGTTCTACAACTAACTATATCGACCAATGCTATATCTCGCGACGTCTTAAAAATCCCGCCTATATTAACTCTATTATTCTCTTATGCATATTCTATGTTTCCTTCTAACTTTCTTTGAGTGGTAAAAAATCGATATTACTGTCCGCGTTCTATCTACTCCACGTGGAGTTGAATACGTGCCTACCGAAGTGAATGCTATTATGCCTGTCTTATTCTGAAGCATATCATTGATTGTTCATCCCTTCTGCGCCTTAAAGAAACTTTTGGTTAGCATTTATGCGAAACATTCTATCGTTGCACAATATACCTCGAAGCTAGTCTTTTATCTATACAAATTAGGAACATGACCTTTCCAAAACATGCAGGTGTTCAGTTAACGAACGCTTTAAAATAGTATTTCTAGGAGTTTGCTTTTCAAGGTATTTGATATTCAACGGCTGTTTATTTGTTAGTGAAGCGTTTCACCTTGGTATTATCGATTTTTCAAGCTCTTATGCGTATTAGACGTAATAACACTTTGAATTAGACTCAATTAAATTAATTAATAACTTGCATTGGCTTCTACAATTTATTTTCTTTACGAACCTAACTAAATTTTAATCATTACTTGTAAAATTATGGTAATACTTGTTGCTTTAAATTAACTAAATGAAATAAATTTCGCACGTAAATTATGGTTGTTTCTTCTATACAGGGTGTTTGAAATTGTCTTGTTTATACTTAAATTTAGCCCTTTAAAACCACTATTATATATATATATATATATATATATATATATATATTCACTTATATAAGTTTGTAGGTTTAGGTTCCTTAGTTAACAGCTATAATTATTTTTAAATATAAAATATGTTAGTTTATACTTATTGTGGTGGGCGCGATATTTGGTCTCTTTGTCGCACGTATTCGTGTTTAATTTTGGGTCGTTGTAAATTTGTAGTTGTAAATCAAATAGTAAAGCTGTTATCCGTTATCCCGTTATATCCTGTCATAAAACTTCCTTTGTGCCTGTGGAAATTAAGTTGAAGAAGGAGTAGTGATAGACACTTGCTCATAGACATCGAAGATAAACGTTTGTTGGTTCGGTAAAGTGATTTATGTCATTAGTGTCTCCGAATGTGATTTTATGGATAAACCCTAAAAAACACAGTGATAGTGCGTACGTAACGCGTCCAATAAATAGGCATACAATTCACTTCGTTGAAGAGTAGAAACGACACTTATAAAACAAGAGAATACGGGTGAAGTAAGTTGATATATAAAATTATAAGACCCACCGCGCGTTAACAATATTATTTTCGATTACTTCCGGTAGCGAGGTTGCATTAACAGTGTTAATCCTTTGTTTAACTAGTAACAAATAACTAATATTTTTGAAAGTACTCTAGACTACAAATTATTCTGCTTGCGGCCTTGTATACCTTATATTAAAAGCATTTGTTTTTTGTGTATTTATTCTATGTTATAATTTTACTAAATTTGCATTTTAATTAATACATATATATATATATATATATATATATATATATATATATATTGTTGTAATTATAGGGTTAATTTAAGGGTAGGTTAAGTCATTGGGGTCGTAGAATAAACAAGGGAAACTCCCAAGTAACAGAAACATATAATTATAGATATTAGAAAAGTAAATAGGTTGTTATAAAAATTATTAGTTGCGAGCACACTGTATATAGCAGTACAAACAATTAAAACACATATCCAAGTGTAGCTACTAGCCGAGATTAGAATTTAAAAAGGGTAACGAAACGCATTAAAATTAAATCAGTGAAAAACCTGCATGAAGTGGCTAGATAAACATTCATAAAGTGTGTAAAAATATTATCGTAAACGCACGCAGAAATTATGCTTTATTTAAAAGCGTACGTGATCCAAGAGAATCACAGTTGTTCGAAAATCCAATTTATTGGGAAATAAACAAATACCAAATTTATGCAATTTAGATTAGAATAAAGCTAACAAACAAGAGTAAGTGCTCGATATGTACGAAATTCCTGAGATTCCTGAAGTAAATATAGGGTATAACAATTGAATTACGTGACTTCAATAACCGCGTCATTCAATTAAAATACATACAATTGGTAAATTTTCCCAAACATAACAAGTGATAATATACTTGGCCTCGCCTAAGCACGTGAAGCCAGCGAATCACAAACAAGAGTGGGACGATCTTATAAATATCTGGTATACTTTGAAACTTGGCGGTGACTATAATTGAAAGTGCCAAATATTTACGTGAATAGTAGATATTTGTTAACAGTGAAATTATAAAGTGCAGAATTGTGAAAATTATGCCGTATTTCTAAGACGTAAGTAAATAAGATTTAGGAAATTATAACATTTTTAATAATAAATAAAACAGGGCTCTGGATGTCGATCTAAATTCCTCTCTGAATGTCGATCTAATGAATGTCGATCTAAATTCCTCTCGGAGTGTAAATCTGAATTTACCGTCTCAACTACCATCGGAATGACTATCTCAATTACGATATAAATTACAATCATAAATTACAAGTAAAATAATGTTACAATTCCTGTAGAACTTCAAATTACGAGACGCTACGATCAAAATACAATTTTGGAGAATGCTGCCTGGTCAAGCAAATTGATGATAAACAAACGCACCAATAACGATTTGGATATCGACTTCAATTCTTGGGAGCACCTATGAAAATAATTCAGGTTAGAGATTTTGATATGACTTATTTTTAAAACTGTTTTATCTCAAATATTTTTGATATGATTTATTTTTATCTCGATGATAATTTAAAGTGTAAAAGCCGACAAATTGGGGGTTTCTTGCAAAAGTTTTATGAAAAGTTACAGACCGCTTGAAACGTTTCAATAAGTCTTTAAAGGTAATAAAAAAGCTCGTTTTGCTGGCTTGATTTTCTAATAATTTGACAGATGTATATGATATAAAAGAGGAGAAAATAGTTAAAAGTGTTGTAAATATTCAATCATTATACCATGTATTATAGAAGTGCTTTATTTAATTGAATCAGCTAGTCGAGGCAAAAGATAATAATAAATTTACATTTTCACAAGTGTTTGAGTGATATAAGGGGTTGTGAGAGAGTAACAGGGGTTATCACAGCATAAATTATTGCACCCAATCGTAGGGGCGACGAATATCACAGCAATATATATATATATATATATATATATATATATATATTAATATATATACATAATATATATATATATATATATATATATATATGTATATATTTAAAACTTTTTTACTCTATATTTAAACCACCGAAGTGAGTAGCACTGTTTTATTTGAAGTTGATGAAATTGTAACAATTCAATATTAGAAAGGCGGAGGGTCTACCCAAAACAAAAAATTGACACATGTTTTACGAAACAAAACTACGAAGGCGTAGAAAGGCCACAAAACATCGCTCACTTATTTTAGTTAAATTTCGACTTTCGAAATATAGTTAAACTTCGACTTCGATCTCGAAATTTAGTTAAATTTCGACTTTGATCTCGAAATTTAGTTAAATTTCGACTTCGATCTCGAAATTTAGTTAAATTTCGACTTCGATGTCGAAATTTAGTTAAATTCCGATTTCGAATAAAATACATAGTGGTCGAAATACGTATCTGGTATTTTAAATACTTTTTGTGGTAAGGGTTTTTTCATTTTATTCAAATTGTGCCACAGTGTTCCTATAGATTATTATCCGATTTCGATTTTGAAATATAGTTTAATTTCGACTTTGATCTCGAAATTTAATTAAATTTCGACTTGCAACTCGAAATTTAGTTAAATTTCGACTTCGATGTCGAAATTTAGTTAAATTTCGACTTCCATCTAGAAATTTAGTTAAATTTCGACTTTGATCTCGAAATTTAGTTAAATTTCGACTTCCATCTCGAAATTTAGTTAAATTTCGACGTCGATCTCGAAATTTAGTTAAATTTCGACTTCGATCTCAAAATTTAGTTAAATTTCGACTTCGATGTCGAAATTTAGTTAAATTCGACTTCCATCTTGAAATTTAGTTAAATTTCAACGTCGATCTTGAAATTTACTTAAATTTCGACTTCGATGTCGAAATTTATTTAAATTTCGACTTCGAGTTCGAAATTTATTAAAACTAGACTTCGATGTCGAAATTTACTTAAATTTCGACTTTGATGTCGAAATTTAGTTAAATTTCGACTTCGAGTTCCAAATTTTTTTTAAAGCTAGACTTCGATGTCGAAATTTACTAAAATTTCGACTTCTATCTAGAAATTTTGCTGGATTTTTAACTTGCGGTCAAAAGTTAATTTTTGTTGGTATTTCGAGATCGACGTCGAAATTTAAATAAATTTCGTCATCGAAGTCGAAATTTAATAAATTTCGACATCGAAATCGAAATAAGTAAGCGATTTTTTGGTGGCCCTTCTACGCCTTCGTACAAAACAGTTTGCGGACTTCTGGTTTATGGAGCTCTATGCGAAGTTGTGCGTAGCCCAACTTTGTGCTCTGCTCAAGTAACGTTCTCTTAATTTACATACAACGTTAGCGTTTAGTGTTTTACTAATAACCGTAAAGGAGCCCTATTTTAGAATTTATAAGAGTAACGGTCTCGTCAAAGGCAAAAATAAAACGACCAATTAATACTAATAGCAGAAGAAAAAAACTGTTTAAAATTCAATTAATGTTCGTGGCTTCCGAAAGAATTTTAGATCTGCTTGTACTTGAACGTTGAAAAGAACAAGTATTTCATAACTCAATGTAATATTTCCAGTTTTTTATTCGTGTACGGTTGGTTTGATACAGAACCTGATGATTATTAGTCTGCGGAAAGAGAAAGAAATGTTGGTATTTGAGTGAGACCAAATTACATCACTAGAAGGGTAATTACGAACCATTAAACCTATACTGGCTTTGAAGCGGCCGACTGCCGACACACGATGGTCTCGAAGGCTTTTAAAACTTGTTTGTCGCGTTCATATGATACGTATTGAGCGAATTCAAGGTGTAAATTCTTGACATAAACGAATTAATATGCTCAAAAATACCGGGTGGCCATTGAGCGCATTTCATATGCGAGGGAAAAAGATCAAAACAATCTACAAACGTATGTTAATTTTTAAAAATCATCAAACAGATTTGTCTATTGTCATTAAATGATATACAATGTGTTCAAGATAAGGTGGGCCACTATGGGGATCTCGGGAACGGTAATAGAGTGAATTTATTAGTTATCGATCACTTACGATGTTTTCGTATTTTTAAACGTCTTTTTGGCTTGGTATTATAATAATTATTATTATTATAGCTTTATTAACCAACAGAATCACATTCATTTACAGGATAATATTGTTAATCAGGACATCTAATATACTAGTAGTGCTTGCTATTACAATCTATAGTAAGAAACACAACAGAAAATTATTAGTCCGGATTACATTGGTTTTAATTGGTCTTGCACCCTTCCTTTTAAAAGGTATGAAAGGGAGTACTCCACAGTCTAAACAAAACTCTGGCGAAACTAGCATCGTCCTTTTGTGGCTGCGGTAGATTGTAAAAGACTATATCTCAGGGATTTTTACTCTTAGATATTTTGAGAACAAAGTTAAATTTTACCCAGACAAGTTATAGGAATGTAATTTAGAACATGACAAAAGAAAATATGTGATTATAACTTATATATTGACGTTTATCTAATAACATCAATAAAAAACTAAATATATACCCTTATTTTCTAACAACCAAATTTTCATGCGACAAAATCACTAAGTGTACACTCTCATAATTTTAAAATTAGAAAATATTAGAAAATCTAAAATTATTATTGTACTTAGACACAATTTCTAGTTAACGTGAGTTATGTATTCCCCCAATTGTTATATATATATTAATATATATCTCGTATGTATGTCTGCTACGTTTCCTTAATATTTATCAGTATTTATATTTGGGCCTTTTCTTTGTTATATTATATTTAATAATGGATAAAAATAAATTTTGTTGTGAACCAATAATATGCTACGGCTTATTGAAACTTATCTAAGGTTTTTAATGAATTTAAATAATTATAAACTAACAGTGTGGGTACAAAACTGTATGCCTATATATTAACCACTGCCAGATACAGCCCCCTCTAGTTAATTTTTAATATACTTGCTCTAAAACTGGGTGTGATCTTTACTACCAATTTTATTCAGAAAATAAACAAAGTTAGAATGCTTAACTTTTGATAAAAAATTTTAGATTTCAATGAATACTACAGCTTTTTAAGTGTTACAAATATAAGAACTAAGTTGTTTTATACCTGTAATTCCATTGAAGTCCGCCTGCGTTTACAATAATGGACCTTGGACTGCATACAGACCACCAAAACTTGGAAGTGCACGATTACCTGTTAAATTTAAGTTTTAATATTTTGTATTTAAAATTTCACGCTTTAATTTTAGGCTTTAGAAATACTAAAAGGATGTTATAATGAAAAAATGATACTCAGAATCGGCTATCTAATTTAGGACTCGTTCAAACTATCACTGCGGGAACACTGCTCAGAATAATGGAATCTCCTGGACGATTTTTAGCTCTCGGTACCTCAATTCACATCAGCTTGGAAGCCAAACACATTTCATTGGAAGAACAAATAATCTTCTGGACTACTAATGGTTGTATAAACCTTTTAAATTTACTACACGTTGTACAAAAACCTCTTTTAACTTCAGAATTACTCTTTCAACTAGCTTCAGCTCTTAATACTTGAATAAAACACGAGAGCAGGTAAAACACATCTATTCTGTATATTACAAATTTTATAAGCCCATTTATTTATATCCTTATCACCTAGGAGATCTCTTAAACAATTTTCATTTGCCTACTACATCTATAAAGTTAATTAAAATTACACTCCTTGATCAATTATTTACAAACATCTCTAATCACTCTTTCAAAACCTTTCATTTGGATCACTTGGTCCTATTTTCCATTTGTTACATCTTGTTTTAAATTTTCCATTTACTTATAATTATTTTCTAATAATACTAATGAATTGTGTTTCAGATATTATGGTACCTAATATTTATAGTAAACATCCATATAGTAAACATACATTAAACAAACATTAATTTTACATCCTATAACTACTTATTTCTGCTAAAACATGCTAAATGACTTATTTTTTTAGATCTTGTGGTATGTCTTACTTTTAACAAACAGTAGTGTCCATTCAAATAGTGAACATAAACATTTGAAACAATCCACAGAAGCTTCCTCAAATGGAATTACGTTTGATTTTTATAAATAAAATTACTTAAACACCTATTTGAAATCTCAAAAAGCTCTATCACACTGAAATAGCATTCGATATTAGTTCAGTAATTAATTTTGTACGATCTTGTTTATCATTAGTTTTAAATAGGATATTTCATAAATATGAGTAGTAAATAAGTGCGTCTAACCTTGGATATTATATAGAACATTACATAACATAACAATATATATATATATATATATATATATATATATAATATAAATTCTTTAGTTGTTGATTTTCTTCTTTGGGAATATGTTCGTCCACTAATTAATAAGAAAAACGCTCATTTATGAATTTGTCGACGTTTCGGGTAATTTATTCCCTTAATCATGACCTATGAATATTCGTTATAATACAAACTTATATCAACTGGTGTTACTTACAATCTATGCGAGCTTAATTTGTTAAAAAGCAGTAAATCAGAAAACCATAATAAATTAATGACACTGACATTTAAAAAACAATTTGTAACATAAAACTCTAGTCATATAAATAAAATTATTTTTAAACTTACACTGTACTACACTATTTACAAATGGTTTAAATTCACATAAGTTACAAGAATTTATAGTAAGAATGATGTTTAATAGGTTAACAACATGCCATAACTGATAAGTATAAACAATTATATGGCTGATGATTTTGTATATTTATTAAATTTTTACATTATACCTGGTGAGAGAACTTGAAAATTTAGTTTAACTCTATTTATTATTATTGCGCCTACTTAATTTGTATAGTAGTGAATACACTGTGTTTAAATTGTCTATATCTGTTTTAAAATTTATTGTATTATTGTTGTTTTGGATATGAAAGGATTCTAAAAATAAACGTTTTTATGACTAGAGTTTTATGTTACAAATTGTTTTTTAAATGTCAGTGTCATTAATTTATTATGGTTTTCTGATTTACTGCTTTTTAACAAATTAAGCTCGCATAGATTGTAAGTAACACCAGTTGATATAAGTTTGTATTATAACGAATATTCATAGGTCATGATTAAGGGAATAAATTACCCGAAACGTCGACAAATTCATAAATGAGCGTTTTTCTTATTAATTAGTGGACGAACATATTCCCAAAGAAGAAAATCAACAACTAAAGAATTTATATTATTAACAGATATAACGTCCGATAACACAGCTATGATATATATATATATATATATATATATATATATATATATATATATATATATATATATATTCTAATATCACACCTATTACTTTACTTTCACTTTGGGCTAATACCTTCTTTATTTATTACACTTTAACTTTAAACAAAATTTGTTACACGACTTTTGCCGTCGTCACAAATTTACTATTTAATGTATGACTTCAAATCGAGGTGCTTTAGCAAACGTTTGGTTGGTTCTTTTTACTAATTACTATATTTTATATGCCTCGACTATTTGAAACTTTAATCTCAGGGTTTTCTCACCTACTCACCGTGAGTTCAATCGTGAGTAGATGTGCACTACCCAACCAAACTGCACCCTCGTTTGTTTTACCACTTTTTAATGTACTGAATTTACTATGTATGCCAAATTTTAATAGATCAAAGTTGCCTGATGCCAAATTAATTTATGTAACTATTTATGACTTTAATTTTGACGTTATAATATATTTACGGTACTTACCAGAAATATACCGCGCTGAAGGCCTTCTTTTAACTGCTGGCTCAAGTTCGAAATCGCCGTACGCACTTTCACAAAAGATTCTCCAAGGTTGTCCGCTTGCGTACTGCCTCAGGTGTTCTTAAAAACAATTTCGATGACCCAAACCTGAAATAAATTTACCCCAATTTAGAATTTAGCAAAAAACCGTTGTCTACTTCCCTGCGTTAATTCTTCCTCGCCGTATATTGATCTCCTGTTCCTCTGCTCCGTACCCCAATTAATCCTCTCTTCGCACAATCCAATTCAAACCCGCTGTCCTATTATAAATCACTCCTAGTCCTGCTATTCCAATTATCCATACGATGTCCTTACTGCCGTTTAATCTTCTCAAATCAATCCAAAATTATTTATGTCGTCGATGCCTTCTTTATCCACTCCTATCTCCTACTGCCGTTATACCAAATCTATTCCAAAACCAACACCAATCTTCTCAAACAAATAACTGTCGCTTTCCCCGTTCCACTAATAACCACTTCCAAATCTTCTTTAAATACTCGTTGCCTTTCCCGTTGCACTATTAACCACTTTTAAAACTCCTTTTATATTTTCGTCGCCTTTATTTACTCGATGTTTCTTATTTCTTTCACACTTTACTAAATAATACTCGATGATACACATATAAACTTTTATTTTATTAATATTTTACAACTTAACGCAGGTTTCATAAAATAGGTCTTTATCTGAACAAATTCGAAAAGTAAGTCCCTTATTTATTTTGCTTAGTTATTAAATCAACAAACTTAGCTTACTAGAATAACATTTTTAAACACATAACATCCAATAACAAATCATCTTTCTTTCAGTGTCCAACATACCTTCGCTACAGTCTTTATAATAATTTTAAATTTCTACTATTGGTCCAAAACACTTCACTAAACTCCAATAACCTTTTACATTTTGATTCACTTTAAATTTTGATTTACAATTCGTCCAAAAGTTTGATTCTATAAAAGGAAAAGCCAAATAATTTATACACGACCTGGACGCTTTGTTATATTGCAGATATCCATAAATGCGTTCGGCTTTCCGACGGCAAATGTACTCTCAACTGGCTCATGAAATATCAACTCAGTATAAAACCTCAAGTACCGTGCATTATATCAACGTCATAAAGTCATGTTATCTACCTTTTGGCATATAAGTTTCAATCTGAAATGGTACATACTTTAACGTATGTAAAGTATAGCAAAATTTATAGTTTTTAAATTATTAGATCTGAAATATTGATCCTATCGTTTGGCATACACCCCTATTAATACAAATATACCTTTAGAAGCCTTATATCCCCCCCCTTACATAACATTATATATATATATATATATTGCTGTGATTCTCTTGCCGTTTTTGAATTGCCCACGTTCTGTGCCAAGAATCGCTGTGATTCTCTTGTCCGTTGAATCTCTTATGATAATCGCCTCTTGACTCTTTCCTTCCACCTCGGCTGCTCAACTAGTTAAAACTTTCATCCTCATTCATAAAAAAAAAACACATTCCTACCACAAACATCAACGTTAACTCTATTTACACCAATATTCACAATACATTAAAATTTCAAAATTAAATTTCAGCATAAATTTCAGCATCATAAAATTTCAAGTTCAAATTTGTCATCATTTTAATTTGCATTCAGAATTAGAGTCCTTATAGGATGCATACTAATTAAGTAAACAATATTTGCAGACCTGAGCCTGAATAAAAGGGAGCATCTCCCACCCCTTTACGTTAATTTAACAGGTTAGTCTAATTGAGCTCAAAGACAGACCCAAATTTTCATCATAATCAAAAACATAAACTCGATAAATACTCCTTTCTACGTATATAAGAAAATTTTACCTTAAAATTCAAAATTTGTTGTTTATACAAATTTACTACTGTCCATCTTTATCAAACAAATTATAAAGATATTCAACACACACCAAAACATCTAAAATCGAACAACAATGCATAAGTTACCTGAAGGTTAATGCACTCGTGGCTCCAATGTACATCGTCCTTGCTAATCCCACCATTCCAGCTGGGTTATGTTTACGTCCTCGCCTTTAAAATTTTTCTACACCACCATTCGTCTAAAAGGTTTCAGGGCTTCTCAGGAACTCATCTATGTATATCTAAATCTTGTTTTGTGGAACCCATCACGTTTACGAATAACACTTGATTACTAACACTCCCAAAAAATAGCAATGAAATTCATAATACTTTCACGTTATACCAAAACTGCATACTTCTATTTATTTATTTATCGTTACTTTATCTATCTTCTCTAAGTGCACTAGTGCATAATAACTTTTATCGTAGCACGTAATCACCATGTATTCTGCTTGAAGTATCGAATAAAATCAAAAATAAAAGAGAGACCGCTTGTAGTATCGAATATAATCAAAAATAAAAAGAGCTAAACTCCTATCAGCACGGGTTTATATAATGGCTCGCTTGCGAGTCAAATTTGTTCCGCGACGGACGATTTTCAGAAATTCGCATTCTATTTTCCCTTCCGATGGCTCGGCACAATGATTCTTCTGAAATTTGCACTCGTCCGAGTTGAAATCTGAGAAATTGTAACAATTTTATTTTTGATTAATAAATCCCTTCAGTGCGAGAATAATAAAACACTTTTATTAAAATAATGGTAAAATACATTTAACAACTAAGGTAATACGTTAGAGCAGCATCTTTATTTGGTATTCTATTTGAGGTTGAATATCTGTGTCTTCTACAGCTATTCGCAGGCGCGCTTCGGTTTGACAACCTCCTCCTAGGACGCTCCGGTCGCCCGAGCGAGTTTGATAATCAGTCGGCCATACGTGGAAGCAGAGATAAAATGTACCAGAAACTTCAGGCCGGCAATTTGCGTATAAATTTTGAGGAGTCGGGACACATCTTTGAATAGCGGTTGGTATCGTATGAACGTTATTAATTTGTTTAATTGAGATATTTTATTTAGCGCACGAACGACATGAACAATGCAACTTAGAAGATAGGAAATTCAATCCCTTTTGTTAAAACCACTTTGTTTTACGACGTGTAAAATGTAACTTAGAAGATGGAAAGTTTAACCAATTTAAAGAAGACCACTTGGTTATACAGCGTAAAGATGTTACTTTAGTAAGGCAGCGTGATTCAACATATTGCAGCAGCTGACGAATGTATTGTGACCGTATTTAATTCTACACCTGGAACAACTCCATGTGGTAGAAGCTGTATAGGATGAGCTGGGTTCATACTACAAGCAGTAAACATCGCATGATGTAACAAGTACCTCATCTAGGCGAGAAAAGCAGTTTTTGGTTCGTAGTTAGCTTTAAGTAATTTTTCGTGTTTCAAATTGGAAACACGCTAATTTGTTCTTATGTGTAAAAGCACGAATATGATATATGTTTCAACTATTGCTGAGCTGGAATTTCCAGTGTCCAAATTAAAAATTCACTAATTTGATGTTCTAAGAAACCGTTAGTTACAACAACAGGTGTTACTGACGTCACTTATTTTTCTGTAGTATACTACTGACAGATGCGTTCTTGAAAGCAAATGCTTCGAACAGCTTTAGCACATCTTGTGTAAATAAGAATATTTTTGTGATCATTTTTTTGGGAACTAAAACTAGTACATTTAACTTAAAAAGGAAAACTTGAATAGTAACATTTTTTAATGTAACCTGCCTGAACAGATCTGCACGGGTTGGAGTATCTTTGTGTAACAAGTTTACAATATACTGTAAAATGTTTGATTTTGAATAATTTTGATAAACCTTAATTTAAAATTCACGAAGTAATTCAATTATTTATTAAATTTTGTTGCATTGCATTTTGTTTTAAAAGAGATTCTTTTTAGTAAATTATTGGTTCAAGATTAAAGTTTTTTATTTTGATCAAATATGATCAAACCTAACCACAGAAAGCTAACATCTTTAAGAGTAGAATTTTGATGCCAACTTTATATAGAAAATACCTTTTCACTATTTCGTTATGTATATTTGCGGGACACAAATAGTGTTTCACCTATTATAATTTCTTACAGGAACAGCGTCTTATTTTATTAAGACAGGTTTTTGTCATCAAAGGCGATCTTTCTTTCTTTGGGTCTCCACGTCCGCCTTTAGAAATATGCCATGCCATTATCGTGAATAAGTCCGGACTTGGTGGCGCCTATTTGTCTGAGATTAAGTTTGACATACAAACAGATTTCGACTTACCCCCCCATTTCTCATAGCTCTACCCAAGGAATAGACCCCTCGTTATGTCGGAAGACTTCGTTTCACTAGCACCCAACGTCTAGAGTCAGATATAAATTAGAAAAATACGCTTCACTGGCGCCCATTCAAAAAATACGCTTCACTGGCACACAAAGTGGTGCAAGACATGATAATAAGAAAAAAACACCGTTTCAAAATTTCCACACGCCTCGCAACACGTCCGCAAACAACTATTTAATTTTATATAGAAATTGTTATGCTTCCACCTTTCATATTTGCATCTTATTTCAACCTTAATCGCCAATCTAGTCTGTTCGTTCTATCTACAACCTGTGCTCTTGTTTTACATATTTCCCCTCATTTAACTACCAATGCATTCCCTCTCGCTTGTCTTTATACCACAAAAATTGCTTTCTTACTTGCACTCATATAGCTTAAAGCTTATCGACTATCATATACATCGTTATTTTTGCAGGTGTTCTGAGTTCTAATACGCTGAAGACTTTTACGTGACTTCCCCACGTCGTTATAATTTCTCGATAGCTTTAGTACTTGGAAAGATTAAATTAAATACAAGTTGAACATTTTAACTCGGCTTTTTTTTATAGAAAGCGTCCAGTGAATAATCTAAACCCCTTATTTTAAACGAAACGAATAAATTTTTATGCTCCATGGTTTTAATAATGCTTATTATATAATGAAATTCTACATTACTTCCTTCTACACGTTGATTATGATTATATACAAAACCTACATTCTAATTGAATGATTTAAATCTATATAGTAGGCATTTAATTAAGCGTACTATTTTTCACTGCTTTAATATACACGGTGTTTAACATTATCTAAACAATATAAACCCTATGTTTAGAAGTAAATGACGAATTTATCCAATATGTCTTTAAATGGAGCGTATTATTACCCAAAGCGTCCTTATACACGGTGATTAAAATTATTTGATGTCGTTAATTAATTTTCTACCCTGGTCTAAATTAGAGTAATATATATATATATATATATATATATATATATATATATATATATATTAATAGTTATTAAGATGAAATGAAAACCCAACTTTGTATTTTAAAGTTGAATTACCATACGGCTGTAGCCGTTCTTTTAGTGGTTTTCAATTACTAGTTCGATTTGAAATGATAATTCAACTTTAAAATACAAAGTTGGGTTTTCATTTCATCTTAATAACTATTAATATATATTAAGTATTCATTTGCATTCCAAATGTGGATTATTCTTCTCTATTAATATATATATATATATATATATATATATATATATATATATATATATATAAAGAAACCAATAATTCGGAAATTATTAGAAATATTAGAAAATGCGCTAAGTGATGTGCAACAATGTAAATGAAGGACAATTCATTCAGTTTATTAACGTTCATGGGAACGGAAGCGCTACTTTGTAGCACAGACGATAAGTGACACTGCAGATGTCAGGTCACAGGCGGTCATAGACAGTCACGTACCGAGATTACCTGGAAAGGAAGCTCACAACAAAGTAGTTATGAATAGAATTAAGATAGCAACATTGTATTAAGAATAAGAGTCAAGTGTAACCAGACATTAGATCTGCAAGTTCTCACAGCCATGTGAGGGGGTAGTGATATTATAAAAGGCCCGGGAGCCCCAGTCGACGACAGTTAATCCATCGTTGAACTTTTACCTTGCAGTTCGTTAGATTACTCATTTTGTACAATTAATTAATTAATTTCGGACTTAGAATAATTCATTTCAAGATTGTCAAAATTCCAATTAATTTCTGTATAACAAATAAATAAATGTGTTAAGAAGTTGGAAATGTCTTTTTAAAAAGGACCGCTCCCAGCCACGAACCTCGTGCTAAGTAAAAAGAAATCATAAGTACGCTTTGTTGTATATAACATTAGTTAAGGGAATTTGAATTAAACATTTAAATTGAACATAACCTCAAAATCCACAATAAGTTTCATGAAAGCTTTTATGTTTACACTTGCAAGGTTATACTAAGAACGCAAAGATAATATTAAATTAGTTAAGATAATAGGTAAGTAAAAGTATAACTTTATATCTGAAATGCATTATTTTTCTAGATATTTAAGATTTAAAATGTAATACATGCACATTGTTCCGTCACAAAAATAAATAAGACATAACTCATACCTGTATTCATGATGTATGAAAGAAACGTATACTTAAGTATTGAGTTCCGGCTTGTACAGAACTATAGAAGTTTCAGTTTCTTCTTACTGCTAGTTAAGACGAATACCATCCATATTTTAGTTTGGTGTTAACCTCAAACTTCAAATATCTAAGAGCCAAACCTTTTGTTCCACAGCTATATGTTTTGTTAACGGACATTTAATTTATTTTAGAAGGTAAATAAACCGCAACATAAAATTCTATACGATAATAGATAATATTTGTAGATAGTAGAATTTATGCATCAGGCTTAGATAGCCTAGCATGTATAGTTAAATATTCCATTAGAGAACACTTCGTCAGAGAATATTTCACCAGAGATTACGTTACCAGAGAATAAATCACCGGAGGATATATAATCGGAGGATATATCACCGGAGGATATATCACCAGAGGACCCTAGAAAATAAACGTGTTACAAAAACGAAGTATTGTAATACGCCCCGAGGAACAAACTGAAAGTTTATCTGTTAACAGCTTACCATTCATGCTCATTTTGAATGGGTAATTCTGGTAGACTTTCTCCGTACACATTTTGCTAAAATTCTAAAACGATATTTATGTATTTCAAGAAGAATAAAAAAAAAGACACCTTTTAAATACCAAGTACGACATCTTAGCCTTAGAAAGGACATCTTTATTGGGAAACGGCATGTACACTCCAAGGCAGTCAGATATTAAGGGCACGAAAATTTATTCTGGTTTAAAGATAACCACACATTTTGAGAGAGGGACAAACAAGAAGGCCATCCTAAATGACAGATTCATGTACACACCAGTTGTGTATTTATGGACATTATTCAGAGGTTTACCAATTAGAAAATTACATATAATCATAATTATTTATATTATTTATACTAAAGGGAACATTAAATTAACACTAAAGATCGACTTATTTAGTGTATTATTTTATAATACTAAAGGGAAATGTTACACAAATGAAAGCTAACTTGTGATTGTAAACGGTATTAATATAAAATTAAAACAAATAATACTTTTATATTGAAGGAAGTGAGACCACAATGTTACATGGCAAGGGAACGGCAAATTGACATGTTACAGTCTGTTACCGTAATGTGGGCGAATTCAAATGGGTTGCGTAAATTCGAACACACCGCTCTTATTCTGAATTTATCTCAAACGAACTTGTAACAACGAATTTAGCCTACCACCTGTAGATTGTGATCATAGATCACAGTCAGATGATTACATTAGTGGTAATAGCACGCATATTCGCTGTTAGGTAAACATTTCGTGAATTTTATAATCGTATACTGTATTTCACCCATTTACGTAAACGCTGAAGAATAACTGTTGTATCTTCAGGCTATCAAAGTAAGTTTTTCTGAAAACCTGTAATAATAGTCTTTTACATATCTTTAAGATGTATGGTAAATCTTACTAAAATATAATAATAAATGTAATTTTAAGAGACACTTATACAAAATATTTGTTTACAGCGCGGTGAATTCGAACATGGTTAGAACGTATAAAAAGTGACTTGGGGCAACACACTATGGTAATTATTCTACATCATCGTTAGAAAAGGCATTGAAAACCCTTAAGGATAAAAAGTTGACATACAGGCGTGCTTCAGAGGTGTTCAACATTCCTATAGTAACCTTCTGCAATAAAATAAAGAAAAATCATCTCTTACCTGCTGGAAGTCGCATTAAACGGAGATGAGAAACTTTGTCTTTCAAAGGGAATTCAAAAAGCTGCAGAGTGGAAACTTCCCTTTACTAGATTTGACATCTGGTTGTTGGTCAAACAGTTCTTGGATGCTGGAAGAAAAACAGTCAAATGCTTCAAAAATAGCATACCCGGCATAGACTGGTTTTACAATTTTTGAAAAGGCACCTAGTATTAACGGAACGTATATGTCAGAATATCAACTACTTTGTATTCCAGACGCAACATGATACTGCAGGTGCAGGTCACAATGAACTATAAGAAACCAATTGTAATAATTAAGATTACTAAGAAGTAATACATTATATATTATCAAGAAGTAGCAGACATTAGATCTGCACTTCCCACAAGATGATACAAGAGTAGGTATTACATAAATACCCTGAGGAGCCCTTGATGGCCAGTCAGTCTCGAACTTCATGACTAACATTTTTGGTGGTTCCGCTACTCATTAGTAATTATTAAAACAAAACTTTGATTAATTGCCAGTTAAAATTAAGACGTTAATATAACGTACAAGTAGTCAAACCATTTATGTAATTACTGTATAAAAATTAATTTGATAGAAGTGTTTTTGGAAAGAAAACTTTCTAAAAAGAAGCTCATAAAAGCCCAAAACCTATCTGGCGCAGTCGGAACGGATTCCAGAAGGGCACTAGCAAATCCAAAATCGAAGAACTGGTGGCCGTGAATCTCAATTCTTTACTGGAACAAAAAACCAAAAAATTGAACGAAGTACAAAATCGACTAAGTCCAATAAAGAAGGAAGACTAATGGAACTGGCAATTAAACTTTTGTGAGTACCATAAGTTCATTTTCCTAACCATTTTCAATTGCATATTTATATTAGCAAGTAAGATTTGAAACAAGAGAATTTTATATACGCATTTTATGTACAAGTTATTATTACATTTATTATCACACTATATTACTGAAACAATTTACCCAGCAAAAGCCTGAACCTTATTATAACACGGTTCTTTGTACAATTTATTGTAGTAATTACTACTGAAATAATTTGTTCAGAAAATCTGAAATTTGACGAGATTATAAAGGTTTATAATTGCACACATTTATGTACAATTATTGCAACAATTTAATGAAACAATTATTCAGCAGAAATCTGAAATCGATGTAATTATAGCCGAAGTTTATAATTATATACAATATACGTAGCAATAAGTGATTCTTTAAATCATTTTAATACAAACTTTACTATGGTAACTGAGAATAAAATTTATAAAGATGAATACTGGAAACCTGGGACTATACGTAGATACAATACTAATGTACGATGGTGATCAAGCACTATTAAGTATTATCATTACTGCTTGTGAGACATTTATGAAGTCTGTTACGTGCCATTTGGCACTTAAACATTGTTTTTAGTTTAATTCTGATGTGCGGAAGTTTCGCGCCATAAATTCAAAAGACTAGGCGCGTATTTCCGTTACGTCCCAGTGCGTTTGCGCCAGATCGCGCGACGCGAGTGGAGTAGGGACAAAGTGGGGAAAAGTTTCCGTTAGACGCTTGAACGGGGCTTTTTTGCCCGAACCTTCGAGTGGAGTGGACGTTTTTAGATATCGTATCGTGCTTGTTATTATCTATGTAGATTCCCTTGCCTAAATTATCTTTGTTTGTCGTCCTTATACCTGGTTTTCCTTGTCCATTCCCTACATAGGTGATGAATTTGAAGCCGTAGGCAGAACCGCATTCCACACCAGTGGAGCCCTGAGATCGAGTCCAAGCTATTTGGATGTGCGTAAGACGTACCCCCGTTAATTGCCGTTTCTTGTAAGAGGGCCAGCAGCAGCCCTTAGGGACGTGCAGCCACCATCTTTATCTATCCTGAAGGACGATTGGCGTACTTCGTGGAAATCTGGACATATCATGTAAGTAATGGCTGTATAATCTATTGTCTTAAATTTATATATTTTTCCCATAATTGCGTCTTAAATTTGTGCATTGGTGACGTCATTGATAGATGGGCGCGCCAAGTCTGTAAAAAAGTTAGCGCTACCATCCGCCAGCGGCGTTGCTCGCTTTTTTATATCGCGCTTGCGCGATGTATTTATCGACTTTTTAACTGTAAATTATCGACATTTTTAAACTGTAAGAATTTGGGTTTAAAGCGTAAGAAGTCATTTTATAAACAGGGCGACGTTGACCGCAACGTCTGGCTTTTACGCTTGTCCTAATTAAATTAACGGGCAAAGCACTGACATTGATCGCTAGTAAGATGACCACACAAAATGGGACGATTACAAACGGATATTGATAGCGTATTTCGGAAACCAGCTGAATATCAAATGTCTTATCAGAGACTTAAAAAACCTACGAATGGAAACTAATCAATCACCATATCTATATGGTATGCGATGTAAGGACGTACGAAGTTTAATCCTAACCAAACTAAAACTTGAGGAACACCAAACATTCGTTTAATAAAGACGAAAATGTACGATGAAATGCGTTTGGACACATATATCAACGCGTTACCCGAACGATTATCGGATAAAATAAGATTTCAACACCCCCAAAATTTAGAAGAAGCAATGAACTTGATTGTAGAAGAAGAAAACGTGATGTACTACAGAAATAGAATTTACAATCCTAACGCAAATAAAAATTACTCACCAATTAAAACGATACAAACCTTGAAACAAATACCAACACAACCGAAATTTACAACACTTAATGCACAAATGAATCAACCAAGAATTACCAATCCAAACTTTAATAATACAAATTTCAACAACCAATTTCAGCAATTTCCAAAGCAAACAAAAATTCAAATTTTATAAAACCCGCATTTACACCAAAATTCAATCAGAACGCAAATGCGCAAATTCTACCAGAAACGCACCCATGACGAATAATAACAACAACCCCAATAATTATTACAAGCCAACCTCTATGGACACTTCATCTGGTAACACTAGACAAAACACAAAAATATCGCAAATCAGACCCGACCATACACAAAAACGAAACTTCACTTACTAGGAACTATTCCACCAAGAAGTAGAAAATTTAAACAATCAAGACATAGATAATTATGCAAACCTAAGTAGAGACGATGAAACAAATCATTCAAAAAATTATGAATGCAATAACCCTTATGAAAATTATAAGGAGTGTAACGAATATATATTCTATAGCACAATTTTTGCAAGAATCGCATCAATATAATTTTATTCTGTGGTATTTAATTCTCGTATTTGATACTATTATATCTAAAAGAAACAATTCTATAATGAAACAGGAAATCATGTTCTCTTAAATAACTTAAATGCTTTGCACAGAGATATTTAATAATAATACACATTCAAGAAACGTATTTATATGGGGTCTAGTCGTTTGGGTTGCCTAACTTGCAGGCGGATTATTCCCTTTCATTCGTTAGAATTAGAATAGCGCGTGCGTGAATGCGGTCACGAGGTGATGCGCCACGCAGATAAGGTCCCGTACTGGAACGGAACGAACAACGAGGTCGGCCATTGCTTTTGAAAATGTAGTCGAGTTTGCATTGTACTTAACGCATGGGTTTTTAGGCCTTGCATAAGTGGGGCCTCCGGATAGGCGTGCTATGGTAAAGACAGGGGGGCTGGTCGCCTTGGGACACAGCAAAGCCTCTCACTCCTGTGACACCAGCAAGGCACTGGACCACGCCGCTCCTTGAATTGGTTTGTGTCGGAACTTGTTAACGGTAAGATCGCATTAACCAAATAATTTATAAATTATTTTTATTCCTTTAGCGCATGATGGAACAATATATTAAATGATGTAATAACATAATGATATAGTAGGACGGTGATATATTCGAATAAGGAGATTGGAACACTACTCGTTTATCAAGGCAACTACAGCTGTTGTTTAATATTCTGTTACAACTATTTGATAAGCAGATTTCAGAGGACGTGCGTCGCAGTTTGATAACTAGGGATGACGACCTCATCATATACAGGTATCAAACCTTTTTTTTTGTTATGTTTGTGAGACCTCGAGTATGCTCACATAAATAGTATTCAGGGATTGTTTGGTCAAATTAAATTTTGTGCATAAAGAACAGCGTAGGAGAATATTGTCACGAAATGCTATTGTAATAATTTTGTAAGATTTGCAGAAATTCACTTGTTAAAAAGACGAGACTTCAAAACCCATTTCCTGTTTTCTAGAAAATTACTTGCAGATGTTAAATTTTTATAAGCTCATAATACCTGAATTAATTGAAAAGTTGTTTGTCAAAGTTAACTGCACGTGATTCAAATTTTTTTTAAGAAATAATTTATGAGAAACATATGTGAGCCAATAATCAGATCTGGGTATTTGGTGTCAAAACTTGTTATAAAATATTATTAACTTAAGGTCTTGTTATGTCAAGGCAGATGTATAGTGAAACCAATTTTATTAGTTCATTTTTGTAAACATATTTAAAAAAAAATCAAGAAAGAGAAACTATATTAAATTTCATTTTTGGACTCAAGTTTTGTATTCCATGCATAATTAATTTTTACTAAAAGTTTTTTAAGGAAAATAAATCTTTGAATAATGAAAGTATACGAATGCTGAAGTAATTTAAAAAGCACAGGTATGCTACACCCCATTCGTTCTAGGTATTCATTTTTGATTTAAATATCTTTGGTGTGGTAATCTTAATATTATCCACCTGTAATTATTAGTTTGCCTTTTTATTAGAAAGTAGCAACTGTGTCTTTTAATAGAAAGTTTGTTGTGTATCTTTTTTCCAAGATAATCGAGATCGAAGAGGTCGTAAGTATGTTCCAGAGGTTTTCAGATACATTAGTTCAGTAAGTTGTAAGTTTTTTATTGTGTTTACGTCCCGTGAGTTTCTGTATCTTCTCATAGGAGTAATGAATCTTTAGTGTTATCGTTCATACAGATACAGTGGCGCTCAACCCATTTTCTTTTTGTTAGTTTATTGTAGAGTTTAGACCATCCCCACACCCTTTCTCATTGCTCACCCTTGGGGTAATTCCTAGACTTAGCCGCGAATAATTAAAGCTTCACTTTATCCAGCGAGTGGAGGCCAAAAAAAAAAAAGGTAAAAAGAAAGAAAAATTGCTTTAGGATGACGATGAAGAAAATGCGTGCTTAAATTTTCAGTTGGACAGATTCAAATACGTTCAGACGTAATAAATTTAAACAACATTAATCAACACATTTTACTTTATATTATTAAATAATAAATAAATAAATATACAGAAATACCTCATGCAGAAATTAAATTACTAATCGATACAGGATCTTCAACAACTTTAATTAGTCCCAAAACCGTACAGAAACATTATTTAGATTTTGTAGAAAGAGAACCTTTCAAAATCAAAACAGCACACAAAACTACGTTACACCAATTTATTGCAAACATACCTTTACCAAAAACCTTTAACGTAAAAATGAAACATAGATTTTGCATCTTCGAATTTAAGGATAAATACGGATTAATAGGCATGGATCTTCTAAGAAAATTAGAAGCAAATTTTGATATAAAAAACGATTATTAAGAACGGAACACGGACAGATTCCAATTAAATTTCAAAGCAGTAACATTCAAACCGATCAAAAATACACCATCGAACCTCGGAATGAAAAGCAAGTAAAAATCTTAGTAAATTCAAAAAACCACATAGGAATTATAAATTACATGGAATTCCAACAAGGAGTAGAAATACCACTACGTTATTATAAATAAAAGACAATTATCTACGACAATTTTGAACTAAAACAAGTACCTCATAGAAGTATCTTTAACCACGCCGATAGAAGTGGAAGAAGTGATTTTTAGTGAAATGGAAATCGACGAAGATTCTGAAAGACATTCCAACCCCACCGATCACGATAAAATGTTACAAGAAAACATAACTAACATTCGTTTCAACGACAATATTAACACCGAAGAAGAGAGAGCAATGAAAGAATTATGTTTCGAATACTGAGATATATTCCATTGTGAAGGAATACCTTTAACTTTTACCAACACAGTCAATCATGACATTGAACTATTAGATGATAAACCGACTATCACCAAAGCATACAGACTACCTCAAGCAAGTCAAGAAGAAGCAGATAAACAGGTAGCAGACTTATTAAATCAAGACATCATTCAAACATTCGAATTCACCATAGAGCAGCCCCGTATAAATTAAACCGAAAAATTAGATGCCTCAGGCAAACGCAAATATCGAATGGTTATCGATTATAGAAAACTCAACAAGAAGACTGTAGACGATAAGTACCCACTACCGAATATTACAGAAATATTGGACAAATTAGGAAAATGTCAATATTTTCGACATTAGATTTCGCCTCAGGATACCACTAAATGGAAATGTACGAGAAGGACAACCAAAACAGTATTCTTCTTAATCTTCTTTGGGAATGAAACCACTCATAGTTTTTAAAATCTATTTTATTTACGTTTCGATCGAAACGTAAATAAAATAGATTTTAAAAACTATGAGTGGTTTCATTCCCAAAGAAGATTAAGAAGAATGCTAAACAAACCACAACAAACATACAGGGAGTATAACCAAAACAGCTTTCAGTACACCTAGAGGACATTATGAATTCAAGTGTATGCCGTTTGGCTTAAAAAAACGCACCTGCCACTTTTCGGAGAGTTATGGACAATATTCTGAGAGAAATACACAATGAAAAAGGTCTTGTGTATCTGAACGACATAATAGTATATTCAACATCGCTGAATGAACATATCGAAAGACTAAGAGAAGTATTTGAACGTTTACGAAAAGCTCACTTTAAAGTTCAATTAGACAGAAGCGAATTCTTGCAAAAGTAAGTAGCATTTTTAGGACACATTATAACGTCACAAGGTATTATATCATATTCAGACAAAACAAATGTCGTATTAAATTACCCCTTACCAAAAACAAATAAAGAAATAAAAGGATTTTTAGGACTCAGTAGATACTACCGAAAATTCATAAAAGGTTACGCACAAATAACCAAACCATTAACCAACTGTTTAAAGAAAGATAATAAAATCGAACGCACGCCGGAATTTATTAAAGCGGTAGAAAAAATTAAGTGTATTCCTACAAATCACCCTGTATTAGGGTAACAAAAATATAGCACTATTAAGAAAGAATTATTAGCCATAATTTGGGCAACAAAATATTTCAGGCCATATCTTTATGGAAGAAAATTTTACATATACACCAACCATAGACCATTACTATGGTTATGCAAACTCAAAGAACCAAACTCAAAACAACAAAGATGGAGGATTAGATTAAAAGAGTATGACTACGAGATCATATACAAGAAGGGAATGTATAATAATCATGCGGACGCATTGAGCAGAATGCAACTCAACGCAATAGAGACAGGGTCAGTTGTAGGTAACATAGACGAAACAGAGATAAGAGAAGACCCAGAAGAAATAGAAATTATACACTCAACGCAAAATGACGAACCAAAAACTGCAATTAAAATTTTAAACAAAGCAATAGATACAAAACCAAACCAATTTATAGTTACTAAAATTTTAACCAACCCCGACCCTGTAAAATATACAAAAACAGACAACCGGAAGATATATCAAATCCAAATAACGAAAGATGACAACGAGGAGCAAATAATTAAAATTCTAAAAGTGTATACCCGAAGAAAAAACGTTTTTACTTTTATTTCACAACGGAACATTTGTACAAAAGATTTTCCGAATTATATCATCATCATCATTAGGTCTTCAGTCCTAGAACTGGTTAGACGCGTACCATCATTGTTCCCTATTCTGAACTAACCTACAGATTTCCCTGAAATATGCACAGTTTGCATCTATAACTGTCTGATCTAGGTCTACATCTACCTCTTTTTTCCTATCTCTGCTTGTAATATACCGAATTATATATTCGATTGTTTAATAATTCAGGACCCGAGATTATCAAATGCACACGAAAATGAATAACTTTAGATGACCCAGACGAAATAAGCGACGTAATTCGAAATCAACACGAAGGTACAACCAATCATCGTGGAATAAACGAAACCCTAAAACAACTCCTAAGGAAATATTATTTCAAAAACCACAAGGAAAAATTAAACATCACTTGTAATAACGTCAAAAGTAATTTAGATAACGATAAGGAACGTATTACAAAGACCCGCAATGAAAAGACCAATATAAACCGATTCTCAGTAGAACTGACCGTGTATGAGAGAAATTTTAAAAGTAAACGACATAAAACGGCTTCCAGAAATTTAGGTCCGTTTAAAATCAAAAAGATCTCAGATAGAAATGTAGCGGTAGTAGACAACGGAAAAATCACAAGATACATACATTTGAAGAATTTAAGACACCCTGTAATTTCAGATGAACAACCATACCCGGTTGCCGTCAACCTCCACCCAGGTAGAATGGACGACAACGAAATAATAATCGAAGATATAAAAAACATACATATACTACCAGTAAAATTGGGAAGTATGCAAAACACAGCAGACTATCGGACTTTCGCACAGAAATTTGATTTAACTGAATTAAAACAAGAATTTTATATAATTAGAGACAATTACGACAGACTGGAAAAATCAATGGACACAGCCAAATTCGAAAAAGAATATGCGATAGAAATGCTTAATTACAAAAGCATAATGGAAAACATGCTAATGAATACAAACGATAAATTCAATCGATTAATACCAACAGACCAAACCACAAGACAGAAACGGGGAATTATTAATGGATTAGGTAATATTTAAAAGCTATCACAAGCAATTTAGACAATCAAGATGCTGAACGATACGACAATGCAATACGAGAATTGATTGATAACCAGCACGATATAAAAACTATTGTTAAAACCAAATTTCCTTAACCCAATCAACCATAGTAAAATTTAACCATACATTACGAAAATTAGTAAAGAACCAGGACAGTATAACAAACAGAATACTAACTCTTGAAAGTAACATGCAAACCACAATGCTAAGAATGCGAGATTTAATAAGATTTATCACAATATTTAATCAAATGATATCAACCCTCACTGTAATTCAACAAATTTTAGCTACACAAGAAAATGCTGTAACATTTGCTAAATTAAATACTTTACATGCTAGTATAATAAAACCACTTGATTTATTAAACGAATTATTAGGAATTAGATCACTTATAACTCATAGTAAACTACCCTTTGAAGTAACAGAATCTACCATACTTATATTTGAAAAAATAGCCAGAGTAAAAGGTTATGTAAAAAATTATGAAATTACGTTTTTAATAAATTCCATTATAGAGATTAATAATTACAATTATTATCATTTATTTGCTTTTTCTATGAAAGTTACTTGCCAATATCAAGTTATTATCCCTAAAACCAAGTTCCTTTACCTGAATGAACTTAGTTATGGATTCACAAATGAAAAATGTAAAGAAGTGGCACCCATCCAATACTTATGTCAATCATTAACAACAACAGCTATCCAAACAGATAACCCTTGTGACGTACAATTATTACGATGCTCTAATCAATACAAGAATTATGTGCCGAAATCAGTACAAGTTACGGACATGAAAATTCAAAAAGTTACGGACAACAAATGGATTGCTGTATTTCTTCAAGAAGTAATAGCAACCGCCAACTGCAATGAAAACAAAAACAATTTAGCCTTAATTGGAAGCAAAGTGATCAGCATATAGAAAGATGGCTACTTAAAATTAAAAAGTGAAATCATTCGAGTATATCAAAACCCAACACTGAAAAAGAAATTTGTAAATCTACCTGAACTACAGTTCAAGATTCCTCAAACCGAAGACAACGAAATTATCAAAAAACCGAAGCAACTAAAACATCTAGAACTAGACGATCTTAACCACGCAGTAAAATTAATGGACACTTATAAGGAACACTTAAGTGAGTTAAAAGTGCCAAAGTTACATTGCGACAATATTAGTATTTGGACAATTTTATTGATCATTGTAGTTATTTTCCATTCTGAACGGAGGTGCACCTTGACGAAGTTCTAAAATACTAGAACAGGTAGAATGGCTTGCACGTTTCGATGAGCTAAAGAGCCGAACTATAGGTTTAACCAAATTAGTGGGGTCTTTAGTGAGGAACCAGACTAAGGCAGGTCCCCGAAAGAGGGCAGCAGCTTTTTCGGTACTTAGAGTGACAGAGACCATAGGCGTCAGTATGACACACTACTGCGATGTGGAAGGCAGTGGGAAACCACCATATTACCTCCCAAATACTCTGCGTACAAAAATTGTTTGTAAACATGATGGCATCCTCTGGGGTAAAATAGTCCCCGATTCGGATCTCCGGGAGGGTACTACTTCGGGAGATGTGATTCGAAAGTGTAGAAAAAGATCCATGAACATTCTGCAAGTCGGAGTGTGGAATGTCACAAGTATGAAACAAGTAGGTAAGCTAGAGAGCCTGAAACTCGAAATGGATAGGTTAGCACTAGACATACTAGGAATCAGCGAAGTCTGCTGGCCAGAGGGCAGGGATTTTTGTAGATGGAGACTCCAGGGTAAGTCATACAGGATCAGTGGAAGGAAATTCGGGGGTGGAGATAGTTACGCAAAAAAAGATAGGACGACGTGTAGAAAACTACTTACAAAAGAACGAAAGAGTACTCGTGGTTAGATTTGAATCTAAACCGATAAATACAGTAATAATTTATTTTTTCTGCGACGGGAAAAAAATGTGACATTTAATATTTCTTGACAGGTAACAAAATGTCACTTTATATAAAATTACTTTTTTCCCCGGGAAAAAAATGAGTACTTTTTTCCCTGGTAAGTGCAAATAAGTAAGAACACGAAGATATTTAATTTTAGAATATTTTATTATGTATAAGTTACGTTTCCTTAATGTTAAAAGTACAGTTATTAAATGTACATTGCCTGAAAGACATGTTTTTTGAACAATTAGGAATGTCTGCTACAGTGGAATTTTCTTGATTTGAAATAATATTTTGTGCCACTGACACAACTGCCGTTGATGTACTTGTTCGCAAATTGGATTCTGTTTCAGCTGATGCACTGCCACACAAACTAAACAGTTTCTTAGCTATTTCTGTCTTGTGCACTATCGATTCATCAACATACCCTTCAGCGACCATTGATGACTTCCAACCACCATGTTTCTTTAGTGTCATCAAGTCTCCCCCAGATTCAACTAAAAGTGTAGCAGACGATCTTCGAAATGCATGACCTGTATATGACTTAGCATTTTTAAGTCGAAGAAAATTGGCTACTATTTCAGGTACCTTATAAAACTGATTTCTACCCACAACTTGATTGACGCATTTCCCATTGCGATATGCATAAAACAGGCGGCGATCCTTTGCTGCTGCTGGACGAAGTGCCATGTACATTCTGTAAAATTTAATATATTCTTCAGTAACTATAAATCTCCTATTTACATCATTCTTTGTTTGCTTAAGTTTCACAATTAATGGCGTTCCACGTCTTCAATATCATCTAATGTTACCTGGCTAATTTCACATATTCGACAGGCTCCTGCAATCCCAAATACAACAACAACCTTGACCAATAAATAAACTTCATCAGGAGCATTATTTAAAAATCACTAATATGTGTACTCGTAAATATTGCAGATTTTTGGGCATGTAACCTTTCCCATTTTGTTTCAGAAACGTAATTAGTTTGCAATATTTTGAAATGTCTACGTTATTATTGACTTGTAACATACTTTTTATCATTGAATAATTCGACCACACTGTTGATGGCTTTTGTTGTTGCGCTAGTTCCGAAAAATAAACCAATAACACCGTCTCCGAGTAAGAACTACATGTCTTTTTCGCCTTCCATTCCATGAATCTTGAATACGCAGTTTCGTAAATTTTTCGTGATTTAGCTGGCAATAATTTTATTGATGCTACTTTCGCTGCCTCTACCAATTCCGGTGGAGTAAGAGAAACTTCTGAATCAGTACTGTCCATTTTTGAATTTTGTATATTCAAAACAATCGATATAAACAACTTAAGTTCGCAATTTTGTAACCACTCGCAAAATTAAATTGACAGATATTTGATTACTTTAAAGGTTTCCTTAGCAACGCAGATCTAACTGTCCCTATAAGTACATCAGCCTACCTGTTTGAAACTTCAAATTTGACATAGATTGATTTTTTGACTTTAATATAATTGGTAATATTTTTTTAAATATTAAATCATTGTTTTGCCAGTCACAGAAAAAAATAGTGTATTATACGCGGGTAAAAATGTAAGATTTTAGCTCTCGGTGTTTTGTCTCCCTCCGCTTCGCGTCGGGAGACAAACACACACCTCGAGCTAAAATCTAGTACTTTTTTCCCTTGTATAATAAATAACTATTATTTATTTATTACATGTTCAAAAGACAAATGCAGAAATTTGAACAGAAATACAATAAAATAAAATTAAAATGCAACTAAAATAAAGTAATAGAAAAGAAAAAAGAGAAGCTGTAAACAGAAATAAAAAGACTACAGAATTTCGCAATTAATACTACCAACAAGAGTAAATAAAAACCACTTATATTGTTACAATTTAATTGTTTTAGGTCCTTGATTGAGCAGCTTGTTTTATCAACATTTTCATATTCAGTACACATTCTGTGTAATGGTGAAAACTTGAGCCTATTGGTCCTAGGTGTTTTGAAGTAGAAATAAGCAGTATAACGTACAGATAGGGAAGATTTATTGCATTCTAACATATGTGCGATATCATCACAGTTGAGCTGTTGAGTATGGAGCTTGTGTAGAAAAGTTAATAGATTAATCTTTCTTTGGTTGCGGAGTGATTGAAATGCGAACTATTGTAGAAAAGCCAATTGGAGGATAAATACCACTAGATTTAAAAGATAGAAACTTTAAGAACCGACGTTGTACAGGTTTGATACAAGTTATGTGATTTTCATAATACGGTTCCCATACTATTGCTGCATATTCTAGGTTAGATCTCACAGATGCGGAGTAGAGTACTATAGTTGTATTAACATTGAAGTCTCGACAGTTTCTTATAATAAAACCGAGTGCTTTGTAGCCCTTGGAAATAACATGGTTAATGTGCTCATTAAATGTTAGTTTGGAGTCAAATATTACTCCTAGGTCATGAATAACTTACAGTCTTAATAAAACAATACTATTGATTGTATAATTGTAAACTATTGTGTTTTGTGCTATGTTATAAGACACACTGAAGCATTTTTCAATATTCAGGTTCAAGTTGTTGTTGTCACACCAGATTAATATTTTATTTAGGTTATATTGTAGAACCTGACAATCGGCAATATTGGAAGTTTTCGAGAATAGTTTAAGATCATCAGCTTATAGGAGACACTGTATAGTGTTATCAAGTATGCCAACTATATCATTAATAAAAATATTGAAGAGTAGTGGTCCCACTACAGAGCCTTGCAGTACACCGGAGGTAACCTTTATAATGTTAGATTTACAGTTATTGATTAATACAAATTGTTGTCTGTTCGTAAAATAAGATTTAAGTAGTATGAGTAAATCATAACTTTGAACTTTTTTTAGGAGAAGCGTATGGTCAAGAAGGTCAAATCTCTTAGTAAAATCCGTGTAAATTACATCGCACTGCATTCTATCATCCAAAGATTGACATCATCATCATTTTGTTTTCAACTTTACTTAAGGTCGGTTAGACGCAACTCTAACTTCTTTTCTATTCTGTGCCAATCTAAGAAGTTCTACATACCCTTCACAACCTACGTTTCTAATAATTTGACCAATATAGCTTGGTCTAGGTTTTCTTATACTCTTCTATCTTTTTCTTATCTACCTAACTCTACATAGATATTAGCAACCTGATAGTTTTTAAAAACTCTAACATGTTTACATGATTCCCATTTATAAGGAAATGAAATATTACCTGGTTATCCCCTCCAAAAAAGGAAAAGTGTTAAATTTTATGTTATGGTAAGGCTTAAGCAACGAATCGCTACCAACATGCCAGACCGCTAACTAATTGTGAGCTACGTCATGGTGACATTTAGTTAACTGATTTTTATTCATTTATCTTTTTGTTTTGTTTTCGAACTTACTTAAGGTCGGTTTGACGCAGCTCTAAATTCTTTTCTATTCTGAGCTAGTCTAAAAAGGTCTACATACCCTTTACAACCTAACCCTTGTTACATTCCAAAATTGGCAATGTACACTCTTATAATTTGTAAATAAATTCCGCGGATATTTTTAAATGAACTTGTCAATTTCCGCCGTCCACGAGTCGCGCCTGCGCGGAGTGAAGTGGTGGAGTGCACGTGGTGTTGGAAGATGCCATTAAGCGACGAGACCTGAAGCCAAGAACATCTACCGGGGTTATGTGTGTGTCTTTTCTCTTTTCAGGTGGTAGGTTCCTTACCTTGCCTTATCGTTCCTCATACCTGGTTGTTCCTTATCGTTCCCCTACGAGAGCCTAGAGGTTAGGATAGACGAATTGGAAATTTGACCCAGCAAGGGCGTAGCCTATCCACAAAAACAACAAACATCCTGAGATGTTAAAAAATATAAGTGAGTAACTGTTTTACTTGTATTATGTCGGAAATTCAACTTTAAATGTGCATGCAAATTTGTCTGTTGCACAATACTTAACGCGTGGTGATACGCGTTATAGGAATTTCGCGGCTTTAACTATTGGGCAATACTGCATCAGTTGCCCGCAATATAGTAAAGCGAATGACCGGTGTATAAGAATCTTTAATAATTTGACTAATATAGCTTTGTCTAGGTTTTCCTACTCTATTTTTATTTGGTAGTCTATAATCTAAGAGCTTACTAAATAGTCCCTCCTGTCTTAACTGGTGTCTTATCATTCTATCTCTCCTGACCTTTCATTGTTTCCACATACAGGGTTCCTCACCTATTCTTCTATAAACTTCCTCATTTGTTACTCTATCTGTCCAACTAATCTTTAACACCAAGTTTCAAAAGCTTTTATCTTTTTCGTATCTACCTCTTTGATTGTCCAAGTCTTACTACCATATAATAGAACGCTCCATATGTACGATTTAAAAAACTTTTTCTATTATCTAAACTAATACTATTAGCTATTAGTAAAGCTTTCTTTTTAAAAACATTTTTCTAGCTACTATATCCCTTATGCTACGTCCATCTTTTGTAATTATACTACCTAAATAGCAAAATTCATCTAACTCCTCTAACTCGGTATTACCTATTTTTAATTTTGGTTTAGAACTAGGCTGTAACTCACTTGTCATTATCTTTGTCTTTCCTGAGTTAATTCTCATACGACATAGTATGAGAAAGATTGACATATGAATTGCAAAATACAAAATAAATTAGTGACAGTGGAGGGACCACTTACAAATCCATGTTGTTGAGTTATTAGGTGTTTACAAAAAAGTCTTGGATTCTGTTGTATAGGGCCATTTCAAACACTTTACTAAAGTTGTTTATTATAGCTATAGGTCTATAGTTTTTCACAAAGTGCTTGTCACCTTTTTTAAATACTGGACAGACTTTAGAGATCTTCCAAGCAGTTGGAAAAACGCCAGTTTTTAAGCACAGATTGAAGATAGTGGTTATAGGCTTAACAAGTACAGAACGACAGTCATGCAAAACAAAGGCAGGGATTTGATCAGGTCCAGCAGCGAGCTTGCCTTTCAGTTTTTTTAATGCAGATAGCATTTCCTTTTCAGAAAAGGGTTTAGTTACTAATTTACTATTGTCATATATGTTATGAATTGGAGGAAGTGTATAGTTATCATTGAATGGGATGTAAGTACTACCAAAATATTCCGCAAAGGCATTTCCTATTTTCTGAGAACCAATGTTTCTGCACCGTTAATGGTCATAGATTTTGGGTAGGCAACTGCCTTGCATTTTGCTTTGATGTATTTCTAGAAGTTTGCAGTATCAGTATTTGTTCTGTCTTGTATGTTTTTGATGTATAAATTATGCGTTTCGTGTATTTCATTTTTTAAAGCCGAACGAATCACTTTAAATTCATTAAGTGATGAGCCTGAACAAATTCTACAGTGACGTTTCCGTAATCTATTCTTCAATTTTATTTTTTGTGTGTTAAGACCATTAAACCATGGTGGATAGCTTTTAGATACGGGCTTGGTTTTTGTTACTGTAAGATCAAATATGGACCCGAGTTGATTGTACATATAATCACATGCAAGATCTACATGATCAAAATTGAGAAGGGTTTTCCAATCTGTTTCTAATAAAAGTTGATTTAAATGGTTTAGATTGGCCTTTCTAAAATTCCAGTTATAAGAATTCTGGCTTGGTAAGTTAATAGTGCTTTGCATAGATGTGAGTAGATGTATATGTATTAACGGTGCTGGGTGATGAGCATCCATGGGTAGCAGAAGATCAACTGACGATTCCACAGTGCAATATAAATCCGAGATGACTAGGTCTAACACACGATTATTCTGATTCCTTATGAAGTTATGTTGTTGTAATTGTAGCATATCCAAAAATCCTTTTAACACCAGCAATGTTCCATATAGTCTTGATGAGTTGTAGCGATTAATATAATCTGGTAGATTGAAATCACCTGTGATTAAAACTTTGGAGTTATGTATGTTTTCAATTAAACTTAAACTATCAAATATATGGTCATATTGAGTATTAGATAGGTTTGGAATCACATAAATACAAATAAGTATCAAACTAGCGTCTTTCAGTGAAATTCTAACACCTACAATATTAATTAAAGGCATGTTTTCAAAATACATTGCAGATCAATGGACACAGCATTGAGAGTATTCTAAATGGCCAGCATAGCTCCACCACCTCTAGATGTATTTAGTTCAGCAAATTTTCGATCAGAGCGAAATACAAGTATCAGTGAACAGTTCATAGTCCCGACATTAGAACTTAACCAAGTTTCCGTGATTGCAATAACATCATAATCAGCTAATAAAATGGAGTTATAAAAGTCCCATATTTTGGTATTAAGGCCCTTACATTCTTATAGTAGATATTACAATTTTAAGTGGTGATAGTTCTTACAATTTAAAAGTCGATAAAACAGTATACGAAGTCGGTAATACAGTTTAAGAGTTTATAAATACATCGCGCAAGTGCAATGAATAAGAAAGCGAGCAACGACCCTGGCGGATGTAAGCGCGAACCTTATTACAGATTCCGCGCTGCCAACTACCAATGACGTCACCATTGCACAAAATTATATTGCGCCATAACCGGAAAATTTACACAAAATTAAGGCAATAAATAATACAGAATTTACTCACATGATAGGTCCAGATTTCCACGACGTACGCCTATCGTCCTTCGGGGTAGGTTAAGACAGCGTCAGCACATCCATAAGGGCGGCATGCTGACCCTTTTTACGGTAGTTAAAGATGGTGACTCCTGCCCACGCTCCTTCAAACGCTCCGGCCAGCTATGGCAGTCCTGAGAACGTCATCCAGGGTCGTGGAGTACGTTTCACCTAGGTTGCAGATTGTCACCTACCTATGCAGGGAATGACGGGAAAAAAACAGGTAAGGGGGCGACAAACAAAAGATAAGCAAGCAAGGAAACTACATAGGTAAAGCTAAAGATACGTTACCGAAAGACGTCCACTCTACTCGAAGGTACTGGCAAAACGGCCTGCGGGTTGTTTTAAGTTACTAAGCCACGTGAGAGCTGCACAATCGGTAATTACGGTAAAGTGTGTACCTTCAACATATCCTCTAAATTTCTCGATGCCAAAGATAACGCCCAATAATTCTCGTTCGGTAGCAGAATATTTTTGTTCGGCAGAAGTTAAGGCACGACTTGCATAAGCGATTGGATGTTCTAAACCATTGCTTACCTGGAACAACATTGCACCTAAACCAGTAAGCGAGGCATCGGTTTGTATATAAAACTTTTCATTGAAATTGGGTGAAATTAAGATAGGTGCTGAAGTGATTAATGTTTTAATTTGTTCGAAAGCCTGTTGAGGTTCTGAATTCCACTCGATAGTTTGGGATTTCTTTTTATTTTTAATTAAAGCGGTAATGGGTGCAGATATAGTTGAAAGATTGGGTAGAAAGATGCGATAGTAGCTAATCATTCCAATTAAACGTTTGATTTCGGTAACAGTTTTAGGTGTTTTAAATTTAGTAATAGCGTCGACTTTAGCAGGATCGGCTCGTAGGCCAGTTCCATCGATAATATAACCCAGGAATGTAAGGGACAAACAACAAAATTGACACTTTTCCCAGTTTATCTTAAAACCTGCTGCGTTTAAGCGTTCTGCAACCTCATTTAATGTAGCGATATGTTCATCAAAGGAACTTGAGATAACTAAGATATCATCCAAAAACACAAAGGCACGTTGCTGATGTAAGATAGGACCTAACGTTTGATCCATAGTACGTTGTAGGGTTTGTGGAGCGTTACAGAGCTTGTCTAAGGTCGATAGATGAGATAAATTTTGCGTTTCGAAGCCGACTTAAAATAGAGTCAGTTCTTGGTAAAGGATAAGCATCTGAAACAGTCACGGAATTCAACTTTCTGCCATCGAAACAGACACGCCATTCGTCATTCTTTATCCGAACTAGTAATACGGGAGACGTCCAAGGGGAATTTGAGGGAGAGATAACACCAGATTCTAACATTTTATCTATTTCAGCATGTAAATGCTTTTGTAATGCAGGCGATAACGGATATTGACGTTGCTTAAAAGGGAGGGCATCACCTGTAGAGATAACGTGTGTTGCAGTCGTAACGCAACCAAGTTCGGAGGTATTAAGTTTGCGAAATTTGTCAATTGTAGCGTTAAGGGTCACATTTTGGGAGTCAGTAAGAGAAATTTTGTTAGATATTCCTGTAGATGCACAGGAATTTGTTTTAATAGAGGTTTGCCATGAAAAATCTTGGAAATAAAGTGACAGATTAAAAAGTTTACAGAAATCCACACCTAGTAGAAAAGGATAAGCTAATGCAGGCACAATCAAAAATAAAACGTCACGTTCAAGTGATTCTACTCGAATTTTTAATTTAAGGGAACCCGTTACATATATTTGATTATCGTCAGCTAAATTTATGGAAGTTTTTTCTGTAATAATTTGAATTTTGATATTTTGTTTAGATAATTAATGTAAACCTTCGTTATTTATAAGGGAGCATGAGGAACCTGTATCCAATAAAGCAATTACATTTAAGGAACCAATTGAGATAGATAAGTGGACAATTATCGAAAGGTTTTTTAACAAGTTGTGAGGCAGCAGTCTTTTTATGATAAAAGGAATTGACGGTTTGTAACCACTTAGACCACTCGGATGGAGTAGTATAACATAATTCTTCTAACGAAGGTAAGGCATTTTGTACATTAACAGTAGCGGTATTATTGTTAGATAAATTTACGAACGGTACAGCGTTACCAGTAGTTTTATGATTTAAATTTATTGACGTCTGGGTCCGTTGAATGATTGGTGTTGAGGACGATTTTGGTTTCTTGAAATATTCACGCCCTGATTTGGAATATCTCGACGGGAGTTTCCCGATACGTTAGTACAGTTCGTGCAGTTAGATTTGTAGATATTTGAGCGGCCACAACCATAACAAAAAATATTTCTGGGGTATGTGCAGACATTATAGTTATGTCCACTTCTCTTACAGTTCCAACAGGTAAGTGAGTTATTAGTTACGGTAGAAGGAACGTTAAGGGTAGATACTTTATGGGAAGCTCGAACTTGGCAAGCTAAATCGGGTTCTAAAAGACCAGATTGTTTCTCTGGGGGCGGGCGGTATTTATCAATTCTTAACTTCACTTCCTGAAGAGAACGACATAGATCTTTAAAATGGGCTAATGAAGAGATGTGTTGTAATGCCAAACGTTCTGACAAATATGGGTTTAAATTCCTAAGTAACTGATCGATAATTTCGGATTCTGCGGGTTTTTTTGTCGAGTCTGCTATATAAAGCTTCTAATGAGGTAATGAAGGAAACAACATTTTCGTCAGGACCTTGGGTTCGATTACGTATCTTGTTCCAAAGGTCGGTAATATAACCATGAGGTAGGAAGTCTCGTTTTAGGCACGCAACTAACTCCTCCCAGGTAGAAATTTGGTCTCGAATGTTTCTTTACCATATCAACGCGGAGTCTGAAAACAAGTCACCTGCTGAGACAAATAAGTCCTGATCTATACACTGCCGAGAAATTTTGAAGTCGTTAATACGGTCAAGAAAAGACGATAGAGAGACTTGCGCGTCAAACCCTTGAAAAGTAAGACCCCATTTGTATACAGGTATGGATTTTTCTACTGGTTGAGGTTAAGCAAGTACGAGATTTGAAAAGGGTAACGATATATCTACGTCTGCATTTGGATTGAGTTTTTCCAGAACAATTCCTTCAAGTAATAATACATCTGACAATAAACTTTGTTTAGCTTGGGTCGCTTGTTCGTCGTCATATAGGGATAATAATTCGATACGTTGTTTAACATGCATTATTCTGGAACCTAAACGCCCTAACTCAGTATCACTGGGACGAGGATCTATTCTATTTATTATACCAGATATATCGTCCAAAGACAATTTAATTTCAGATACGTTACGAGGCCAATCGCCAACGATTTTCTTTAAGATAGGAACGCCCTTCATTTCCTGGGCAAAAATGGCCCTAAGTTGAGATCGCCGATCATTTTGATTATGAGCGGCCGTAATATTCCTACACTCAATCTCGTAAATTAACTCGAGAGATTTTAAATGTGAAATATTAATTTTGAATAGAATATTCGAGACACGATATATGAAATATACAATAGTTAGGTAATTCAGGAGGTAATAAACGGTATAACTACTTCAAGTCAGTACGATAAGATATTTAAGGGTGGAAACTTGCTATGAACGTCACTCGTAAAGAATAATACTCAAGTTTTATCACGTTAAGTAACCAAAAAAACTAAAGAACACGTTTAAAACTATATGCGGACAAGGTTAATATTTAACAAAGGGATATATTATTGATAAACTACAAAAAAGGCACTTCAATTTATAACAACACGCAGGTAATGTATTCTTTAACAAAAGGAACAAGAATCCATAGTTTGACGTTTCATAAAAAGATATTAAAAAGGCCAATTTATTTCGTTCAGTGCTTTTAAACACAAGGTTTTCTTGTAAAGGTAATTGAGATATTATTAATTGAATAGATAAAACACGAATGCAGTTTTTAAAATGTAGCATAGAAGACAGTGTATTCAAGTTTCAAAAACGATCTTCTAAAGTTAAGAAAACAAACAAAAATTATATTTTAATTTAATTTAAATAGATAATTTTGTAATAAACAGTGTTTAAAGACATAAAATAAGGTGAAAGCTTATTTATTTATATACTTACATGGAAAACAAATAGGGTTAGGTGATTAATTCCTCCTACAAGTTTATACTTGAATCTAAAAATAACCCATCACTCAACAACATAATTGAAGTTAACAAACAGATCGCACATTCTAAATTTGGGGAAACATTATACAAAAAACACATTTTATAAACAATAGTTATATTTAATTTCAAAATGGCGGTATTCACCTTTCAATTTTCATAGCAACTAATTTTTGACATCTAAAAAAATGCGTGTTCCAAAACACGTATAAGTTTCAAGGTTACAGCTATTAATTGATTCATTTTTAGTGAAAAAGCTTTTTTTTTTAAATAACATTGATAATACATTGAATGTTTATAAAAAAAAACAAAGGAAAATTTACAGCTTCCTAACCTCGCACGTTAATTGGGCGCCATTTTATTACAATTGTAAGTGGCGATAGTTCTTACAATTTAAAAGTCGATAAAACAGTTTACGAAGTCGGTAATACAGTTTAAGAGTTCATAAATACATCGCGCAAGTGCAATGAATAAGAAAGCGAGCAACGCCCCTGGCGGATGTAAGCGCGAACCTTATTACAGATTCCGCGCTGCCAACTACCAATGACGTCACCATTGCACAAAATTATATTGCGCCATAACCGGAAAATTTAAACAAAATTAAGGCAATAAATAATACAGAATTTACTCACATGATAGGTCCAGATTTCCACGAAGTACGCCTATCGTCCTTCGGGGTAGGTTAAGACAGCGTCACCTATGCAGGGATCGGATTAGGAACAAGGTAAGGGCGACCACAAAGACAATTAGGCAAAGGAAATCTACATAGATAAGATAAGGCACGATACGATACCTCAAAGCGTCCACACTCCTTGAAGATTCTGACAAAAACAGCCACGTTATAGAGAGAACAGGAAACTCGTCCCCACTCTTTTGTCTTTTACACATCGGCGCGAACTTATTCGTCCAACCCTCTAGTGTCGCGCGATCTGCGCAAACGCACTGTGACGTATCGGAGGTACGCGCCTAGTCTTTTAAAATTCCGTGCACCGCGTCTTTTGAAAATATGACGCGAAACCTCCGTACATCAAACTTAACCTAATACATGTTAAAGTGCCACTTTGGCACGTAACATAGACTGTCAAAGTTTTAAATGTTTCATAGAAATGCTTAACCCGTTGCTGTAATTGCTATTCAATACCAAAAAGAGCAGACAAGTTTAGTGATATTTTGCTTATAGACAGAGCATAAATTGTGATCCCAAGCTGCATGTTTAGTATCAACATTTTTTCCTAATCAGTTAACAAAGCAGAGTTGAAAGTCGGTAGCAGTGCAAGATTTAAGCTCATGAGTCAATCCACATCTTGGACAGCTGATATTATTCTTACAGGAATGAGATGTGTGATTATATGCATTACACTTGAAACACATGGGAATATCTACAGCGTCAAAGACTTTACAAACGTCTAATCAAATGGTTAAGTTGTATGTAAGTGTTTAATTATTGTAGCATTGCTTGAAACACTTTTTTATTCTTTACAGGGCAAACCTTTAAAATTTTGCACTCAGTAGATTCAGAAAACAACTCTTCATTTTGCTTCAATATGTAATTAATTAGGGTGTCATCTTTATACTCCACAGATAAACCAGTAATTCTGATCAGAATGAGGGCTTTTTTAATGCATGAACAGCATATTCAGTAGAAAGTTTTTCGCCTACTATTTGAACAAATTTATCTGCGTGTTTGGAATCATTGCAGCTAACAATAAGACCACCATTCTGTATATTCTTTACAGTATTAATCTTTATGTTTGCTTCAATAGGCTTAACTCTTTCAACTATATCACTTTTGGTTTGAGATTTTTTTGACTGCAATCCTTAGGCTTGATAATGACAGATTGTTGTAGTGCTTTAGAAACAAGAGCAGCATAGGTATGTTTCAGAGGAATGTTCACACCAGCTGTAATTCCTGAAAGTTTATCAGAAGCAATCTGCAGGAATTCTGTTCTAAGTTTTTCGAATGAAGTGGTTACTTCATTAAGCACTGACTTCATGTTGATGTCTAAGAAAGATTGTAATGAGTCAGTAGGGTTCAAGTCAGACTGAGACAACCATGATTTGCAGTTGTAAATTAGTTTACGTTTCTTCAGTTCCAAACATCTTATTTCAGAAGAAGTAAGGCCACTGCAATCATCACAGCTTAAATTCATACATTCATCACAGCAAAAAGTTCTAACATTACTGTTGCAAGTAGAACAAAGTGACATTATAGTCACCCTGTGGATTAGTACAAATTCTTGAAGTAAGATTAAAGTTGTATATGCTTGCAACAGATGTGAATTTATAAACATAGTATTGTAAATACAATTGTAAAATTGGCACAGATGGTGTTTATGTTATCGGACTATCTGAGAATTTCTATTAATTTTAATATATAATGCAATACTTTATCAACTATTATTTTATTGATGCAGCAGGATCCACTTTTTACTGTATGTATACACCGATCAGCACTTTGTAATAAACAAATTTGCAAAAAAAACCAAATAAATTGGACACTTATAACCATTAAAAACATTAAATATATCAG
This sequence comes from Platerodrilus igneus, assembly GCA_036346225.1. Lineage (NCBI taxonomy): Eukaryota > Metazoa > Arthropoda > Insecta > Coleoptera > Lycidae > Platerodrilus > Platerodrilus igneus. The sequence goes on along the minus strand of JARFIW010000139.1, from coordinate 13,205,042 downwards.
AGAGACTAACTTTACACACTTAACACTTCCTATGCAAACATTAACCAACATCAAGTATACATGCCCAGAGGTAGAGGCGATCTACAAAGATATCGAAGACATACTAAGATACGCAAATGAAAATTTAATAATTACGGGGGATTTTAATGCGGTGGTAGGTGAGGGTAGGGAAGGAGCAATAGTAGGTTTATTTGGTTTAGGCACAAGAAATGGCAGAGGAAATAGGCTGGTAGAATTTTGTGACAAGAGCAACTTAATCACAAATACGTTCTTTCAATATCATGCTAGAAGACGATACATGTGGAACATGCCAGGAGATATAGAAAGATATCAAATCAATTAGAATATTGTTAGACAATGTTTAGAAATCAAGTAAAAGACTGTAGAAGCTACCCGCAAGCAGATATGGACAGTGACCACAACATCGTAATTATGAAGGCCGCACTTAAATTTAAAAATCTGAAAAAAAGAACGGAAAAAGGCACTTGGACTTTGAGGAGCTAAAAAATAAAGATATCCACGAAAGATTTGAAAAAAAGTCAAATGAATTGCTGAAAGCTATCGGAAAAATTTCTGATACTAAGGAAATAGAAACAGAATGGAATAACATTCAATCCAGCTTAGACATAGCGGCCAGATATATTCTGGGGTATACATAAAAAGAAAATAAGAAACCACGGATAACAAAGGATATCCTGAATTTAATAGAAGAAAGACGCAAATACAAAAATAGATCAGACGAAACAGGAAACAGAGATACAAAGCCATAAAATGGAAAATTATTCATAAATGCAAGAAAGCTAAACAATGGATTGATGAAAAGTGCAAAGAGATACAAACTAAGATGGAAATAGGAAAAACAGACGAAGCATACAAATTAATTAGAATGAATTTTGGGGTTTATAAAACCATGTAGCAAAAATATAAGAGAGGCGGGCCGAAACGTCATTATGTAAAATGTAGAGAAAGTAGCTAGATGACAGGAATATATAGGAAATTTATATTCAGGAGAGAAATTAACAGCATTAGAACAGGAATCAGACATTGAACATGATGACCTAGGATATCCTATACTTAGAGATGAGTTTGAATTAGCATTAAAGGGTCTGAAAATTGGTAAGCGCCGGGTATAGATAAGGTGCAAGCAGAACCTCTAAAAGCTGCTGGATAAGCAGTAACAGAACGTCTCTTCCAACTTGTAAGCTATATGTATGAAACAGGCGAGATACTCAAAGATTTCAAACATAACATCATAGTAAGTATAACAAAAAAAAAAAGAGGCGTGGATAGATGTGAAAATTTTCGAACAATAAGTTTGACAGCACATGTTTCAAAAATATTAACTAGAATTGTACAAAGACGAATGGAAAATCAAGCTGGGAGAAGATCAATTTGGATTTAGGCTAAACAAGGGAACACGAGAGGCTATTTTAGCTCTGAGGGTGATAATGTAGAAAACAATAGAGAAGGGGGAAAGCGTATATATAGGGTTTGTAGATCTGGAAAAACATTCGACAATGTAAAATGGAAAAAATGTTCGAAATACCAAAAAAGATTAGAATGAGTTTTAGGAATAGACGGATGGTGCATGGCTTATACAAAGAGCAAACAGCGGTAATAGGATTAAAGCAAGAAAGTAGAGAAGTAAATATTAGGAAAGGGGCGAGATAGGGATGTGCCTTATACCCATTAATTTCTAACTTGTACATAGAAGAGGCAATGAATACTGTCAAATGCAGGAAGACATTTGGAATTAATATGCAGGGACAAAAGATTGGTATGCTTAGATTTGCAGATGATATAGCGGTATTAGCATCTAGCAAAGAAAAGTTAGAAGCTGCTCTTAATGAAATGGAAACAGTGCTAACGGAGGGATATGGTATGAAAATTAACAAAAATAAAACTAAAGTTCTAGGATGCAAAAGAGGGGAAAATAAATCAAAAACAAGAATACAAATAGGTAACGAAAACTTACAAGAGGTTAAGTATATCTGCTACTTAGGAAGCCAAATAACGCAAGATGGGAAAAGCGCAAAAGATATAAAACAAAAACTAGCACAAGGTCGTGCTACATTTCGTTTTTTGATAGTTTATTTTCCAGCGACATGAAATGTTTTGTTGCATTTTGAAGAGAATTGTCTAGATTGTTGGATTCTGATTTAAAGGGAATTGAAACGACAAAACGACCGTTTGAATCGCGTTCTGTGTTCTTCAAAAAATGTCCTCAGAAGCTCTGTCTTCGATCAAATGTGTTCGCTTGGATGGAAATTGTTCCAGCAGCCAAAAGTGTTCAAGCAGTTATTGAATGTCCCAAGTGCTTGCGTTTGAAGCAAAGTTGCAATATACTTGGTTGATATCATTGGTTAGAGGAACACCCAGGCCCGCAACTATCCAATCAAATTTGATTTTTTGAAAAATGATTTTTGAACAACTCGGCTTTATTTTGCCTATGCATAATAGATCCCAGAATAAGAATGCTTCGATAAGCAAATCAACATCGTTAAACACGTTAAACTTGCTATCTGCTAGTTTTATGTTGTTTAGTATGCCTAAGCTCGAGGCATCAAATATTTCGCGAGGAAGATTACCCATGATTGCAGGTAATGCAATGCAACTTAGCATGGCTTGAAATGAGTTGTGCAATGAATGAATATTTATATCAACTTTTTTTATTTTAAGTAATTGGTTTTGTTAACAAAGTGTTAACGTGCTCCTCAAAGTATATTAAAATTAACTGATAAAAAGTGTTACTTATATATCAAATTTGGTATCATCTTAGAGCTAACTAGACAGGCTTTCAAACTACTAGACTTTTTTTTTATAAAAAGTGCATCACAACTATGATATCAACAGACAACTAACATTTTAAATTGGTAGTATACAAACTTTTGGTTATTATCAACAGTTATCTTCACAATAACTAGCTATTATCTCTGCAATTACAATTGCCACATTGTTTTATTATTGTACAGGACTGAACCCAGCAAATTGAAAGAAAGCTATTTTGAAAAATATGCAAACATATTTTTGGTAAAAGTATTAATAATAAGGGTATAATATGTATCTTTGTTGGGAATGTAATCTAAATATAGAAGATGACAAATGTTGTGAGTGTGATGGATGTACAAAAATAATACATTTTGACTGTACAGACTTATCAAGTTCTGAAATAAGATGTATGCAGTTAACAAAAGGAAAAGTTTTTAAATTTTATTGTTTAAAGTGTGAAAAGCAAGTGACTGACACGAAATATGTACTTGGGGAAGTTATGCAAAAATTACAATCCCTGGAAAGAACTCATGAGGAACTTTTAAAAAAGTTTGATGAACAGAGTAAAGACTTGGTAGAACTGCCCAGAGGCAGAACTCAATGTTAATAAATCGTACAGTGCAGTCACTAAACGGAATGTATCTCAACCTCCTATAGTAATAATAGATAAAATTGATGGAAAAACAGATTCTAAGGAAATCCTTAAAAAATTGAAAGATAATATTGACCCTGTTAGTTTAGAAATTGGAGTAAGTGTAGGGAAAACTACATAAAATGGTGGTATTGTTATTGAATGTGAAAATAATAGAGCAGTAGAGGTGATGAAGAAAACTATATCACAAAAAATGGGAGAAGAATATACAGTAAAATTCCATTAAAAAGACTTCCAATGATAAAAATTATAGGAGTAGATGAAAGTGACAAAGAAGACATTTACAAAAAAATAATAAATCAAAATAAGTTAGATGAGCATAAACAAAATTTTCAAATGAATATTAAGTATGAAACCAAAATTGTTAAAGGGTTATTCAACATGATTGTAGAAGTGGATACAGATACATTTAAATACATTATGAGAGAAGAACTATTGAGAATAGGATGGAGGAGATGTAAGGTAATAGAGCATGTGGCAATAAAAAGATGTTATAAGTGTTGTAAGTTTGGGCATTTTGCCAAAGAATGTAAAGGGAGTGTAGTGTGCCCACGGTATGCACAATCTCATAATGAAGCAGATTGTCAAGAAAGTCAATTTAAGTGTATTAACTGTGTGGAAGCAAAAAGTCGTTTAAATATAGAATTAGATGAACAGCATACAGTATGGGACTATAATTGTACATGTTTTAAAAGGATTATTGAATTACAAAAGCGTAAAATAAACTACATATAACAATTACCTTGTAGATGTTTAAATATAACAGCAGACTATAAGTCAATAATTTTATGCTTAAATACACAAGGCTTAATTACACATTTTGACGAGATACAACAGCTAATCAATTGAGAAAAACCAATATTGGTATGTTTAACAGAAACACATCTGACAAATTGTATTGAAAGTAATGAAATAGGCATTAAAGGATACAGTTTAGGTAGGGTTGATTCTAGTTCACGACACACAGGAGGTGTCATAATTTACTATCAGGCATTTCTACAGTTTGAAATATTAAAAGAGTGTAGCCTCCATTTAGAATATTGGGGTGTTGTTGGTAATATTAAGTTGAATAGTAGAACTATAAATATAGCTGCGTTTTACTGTTCACCAAGTGGAAGTTGTGCAAATTTTCTAAACCTGTTGGAAAATTTGTTAGAAGAACTAGTAGAATCACGTGGTAGTGAAGATATCATTCTGATTGGGGATTATAATATTGATTGGAATAAAATAAATGATTTCTATACAATTAAGTTAAAAAATATTGTAAAGGACTGTGGATTTGTACAACTAATTTCTGAGAGTATAAGAATTACTAAGGAATCTGAAACATTAATAGATTTAGTGATAACTAATAATAATGGATTAAAAAGTACAGTATGGCACACTCCAAAAGTTACAGATCATAGTATTGTTGTTGCAGACATTAGTCACATCACACAAAAACTCCAAGTTGATGCAGAAAGCAAAATAAAGAAAATTCTTAACTATGAGGCCATAAAGAACGAGTTAATATTGGCAGATTGGAAGTATGAAATAACCGATATCGATAAACTTTATAAAACATTTTACACAAACATTAAAAATGCAATTGACCATAATTCATATGACAAGGAGGTGTCACAAAATAGTTCAACATTATGGTTTAATGGAGAAATACAAAGAGTATTAATATACGAAATAAATTTTATAAAAAATTTACATTCACAAGAAGTATGGAAGATTGGAAAGCATACAAAGAATGCAGAAATAATGTGATATTCATGATCCGTAAAGCTAAGATTAAATATTATGAAAAGAAAATAGATGAAAATAAAGGTAACCCAGTAAAAATGTGGAAGACTTTAAAACTTGTATTAAAAACCGAACGTATTCAAAATAGTAAGCACATTATATTTGAGAATACACCAGAAACTAATGACAAGACTATTGCTGAAAACTTCAATACTTACTTCAGAAACAGTATAACAGAAATTACATCATCAATTGGTATTGAAAAGTTTGAGTTTCACGACCAAATACGTACAAGCCTGAAGGAATTAAGTACTTTTAAATTATTAAAAATACATGAACTAAAAGAATTGGTATATAAGCAAGCAAATAAAAGCAGCCCGGATGGTGTAAACAGTAGAGTTCTTAAAGAACTTTTTGATATTATTGGTTATCCGCTACTAAACATAATAAATATGTCTCTTATGCATGGTATTGTGCCCAAGGACTTAAAGATATCAACAATTACACCAATTCAAAAAGTAGTAGCAACAAAGAAATGCGAAGACTACAGGCCTATAAATATGTTGGTCACAATTGAAAAGGTATTAGAAACAGTAATATATAAGCAACTGAAGCAATTCTTGGTTGAGACTAATATATTAACCACCTATCGGTCTGGTTTTCGAATGAAACACTCGTGTGAAACAGCGATTCAGCTAATTATAAATGACTGGAAAGAATCAATGGATAAAGGAAAGGTGGTGTGTGCAGTCTTTATAGATTACAAAAGAGCATTTGAGACTATAAGTAGAAATATTCTCATTCAAAAATTGGAAAAATACGGAGTTAAAGACAATGCGTTAGAGTGGTTTCAAGACTACCTACAAAACAGGGAGCAAGAAACGAGATGGCAACGGGAAACATCTAGTAAATCTGAAATTGAGTGGTGTGTTCCACAAGGAAGTATTTTGGGACCATTGCTTTTTATAATTTACATAAACGATATAGTGAATGTAGTGAAAGTAACAAAGATGCATATGTTTGCTGATGACACATTAATATATGCTGAAGGTGCAAATGTAATAAACCTGATTCAATCTGTAAATAGTGACTTAATAAGAATTAGCAAATATTTAGTTGGAAATAAGTTGAAGATAAATGTTGATAAAACAAAATGGATGTTGTTAACGAATGATAGAAGTTATCAAATGATAAAAACAGAAAATAGGAATGTACAAATAGATGGGTCTGATATTGAACTGGTAGAGTACATTAAATACCTAGGCATAATAATCGACCGAAAATTAACTTTTAAAATGCATCTACAGATGGTTATAAATAAAGTAAGCAAAAAGGTTGGATTTCTGAGAAGAATTAGTGCAAAGCTATCAAGTTTTGCTCAAATAACTTTATATAGAGCAATAGTTTATCCACATCTAACATATTGCAGCACTATTTTATTTGTCTCAAACCAAGGTGATTTGGAAAGATTGCAAAAGATACAAAATCGTGCAATGAGATGTTTATTAAAATGTAGCAGATTTGCCAAAGTCCGTAAAATGTTAGAATGCCTTAATTTTTTAAATGTTCAGGAACAAATGAAATATAATAGTATGGTTTTTATATATAAAATTATAAATGGTTTGCTGCCTTCGTACTTGGTTAGCAACTTAATTAAAGTGTCAGATATACATAACTACAGCACAAGACAAGCAGACAATTACTATATATACAAGAAGAATAAAACGATAACCACAAAAAATGTATTTCATTATGGCGTTAAGACATATAATACATTACCAAAATCAGTTACAAATCAGCCTTCTCAAAGAAAATTCAAGAGTAATTTAAAAAAATATATTTTAAGTTTTAGAAATGAAAACTAATTATATTATTAACTGTATTTTAATAATTTGCTTTATAGTATAATATTTTGTTTTATACTTTAATAACCTATATTGAGTTATGCAATAAATCTACTTACTTAACTTTGTGTGAAATGTTGGTAAGGATTTGACTAATGCCACTTACTGAAAAGTCAATCGGAACCTTAGACGTATTCAGTTTATTGCACAACCTGATTGTTATAAAGTGCGATTGACTTCCAAAATCCAACAATGTGCGTTAATGGAAAGTACCCACTGCATCCTTTATTTTAACTATAAACAAAATTCAATTACTCACCGCCATCATAATCATTCGGATGTTCTATGTGACCCATATATGCCGGCCGTTTCTAATACGCCGTTAACAGATGATCACGACATAGTTGCTCAATTCCAGCTACGTATGAGGGACCGCAATGAATTAGACAACCACCGGTGTGGTTAAGTGATTATGTTGCTTAAGGGGGAGGAGTGATATGTTTGTGTTCATGAAATAGTCAGCCAAGATTTTTATGTTGCTAAATATCGGGAAAACAAGCTTGTCAAGTTATGTCAATTCATGTCATACACAACTTTTAAAGTGTTCTCAGATTAAATACTTCTACTACTTCCAAAATTGTTCAATATATTGTTAAGAAATACATTACAGAATTGTTGGAATCTAGGTTGCAAGGATGGAATCTATTGTAGAGTGGTACGCATATTTTCACATATCAAAAAGGTGAACAAGAGTTTCTTCATTTTGTTACATCGGGTGATAAGTTGATGTACTGACTGGAGAGTATTTCTTGAGTCATCTACTCTAAGTGCGAAGGAAGTTCTTCCCCACAACGGGAATTCGTAACCCTTTGTTTCTATTTCCCATGCAGTATGCATGAAGGAAAATTATGATAATATGAAAACTTTACTTGACAAGTTAAGTATACAGTACATGGGTGGATCGTATGTGGTGATTTAAAAATCACAGCACTTTTGTTTGAAATGCATTTGGATAACATCAAGTACTGCTGTTTTTCTGCAAATGGATCAGCAGAGCAAAGGATAAACACCACTTTATAAAAGACAGAAATATGCGAGAGAACCTTTTTGCTGGAGAAAATGTTACAATCTTCTTCTCCCAGATACAAGGTTTTGCTACCACCTCTGCATGTAAAATTTGGACCGACAAAAAATGTTGTCAACGCTTTAAATAAAGATGAAGGATTGTACATTGTTAATAAAACAGCTACTCGTCTTTCTCATTGTCTTGATACAATCTTTACCAATATTCCATCTCTCTCTTGTAGAGTGGTTAAGACTGGCTTGTCTGATCATTTTGGCCTGGCCACTCAATTAAATCTTAACGATAATGTTAAAGTTGTTATAATCATCATAAATCTTATCGACCTTATACAATATATGGGAAATATAAATTTTTTAATCATCTTCAACTAGTTAACTGGAATTTTATTGATTATAATAGTCTGTCGATTAATGACAAATTTACTAATTTTATGTCTATAATTGCTTCTGCAGCTGATCTATGTTTTCCTATCAAACACTTAAGGATATTGAATAATTGTTCCAAAAAAGTTGTCAATTGGTTTACAGATGACCTACGAAAGATGCGTGATAATTACTTACTTCTTGTTGAATTCTATGCTGCTTTTCCTAGTGCAGAACTTAAACTTCATGTTAATAAATTAAAATATGCTTATCTTCATGCACTCAAAAATGCTCAAATTAATGCCTATGACAACTACATTCTTAAAGCTAATAATAATAATAATAAAAGAAAATGGGATTTGATCAATAATTTCAAAGGTTCTAAAAACAGAGCCAATGATATGAACACTCATTTCTCAGCCGATGACTTCAACTATTCTTTTATTGATTCTGTTGCAGAAATCTTATCCAATTTATCGAATACTAACACCAGTACCACAGCTACTTATTTATACACATTGTTTCTCTGGTTTGGTACCCTCTTTCCATTTTGAAGAAGTTTCTTTCAACTATGTACGAGATGTTATCTTAGCGATTAGGAATTCCCGATCGAAGGATTTGTTTAATATTAACATCTCTTTAGTTAAATCAGTTATCAACAGTATTCTTATTCTGCTAACCAAATTGTTTAATATTTGCATAAAGAAAGCAGTTTTCCCTGATATTCTGAAACAAGCAAAAGTGATCCCTGTTCATAAAAAGGGTATGTTTGATGACATTAAGAACTATCGTCCTATTTCTCTTTTACCCACTTTTTCAAAAGTTTTTGAATGTATATTAAAAACTCATATTACTTTTTATCTTGAAAATAATAGTTTGTTTTGTGCTGAGCAATTCGGCTTCCGAAAAAAATTATCTACTAGTGACGCATTAGTCAAATTAGTAAATAAAATTTCATATGTTTTTGAGGAGGGTAGTTATCTTGCCGTTAAATTCTGTGATTTGACTAAGGCTTTCGATTGTGTTGATCATGCCCTCTTAGTTAACAAATTAAAAGGTTTAAATTTTGATGATGATAGTATTAAGCTAATTGCTTCATATCTGACTGCTAGGTCTCAACGTGTTTTTTACAAAGGCAAATTGTCCAGCATGTGTGAAGTATTTTCTGGTGTTCGTCAAGGTTCCATCCTTGGTCCGCTCCTTTTCTTATGCTTCATTAACGAATTACCTTTTTTTCTAAAAGACAAGTGTGATGTTGTCCTTTATGCAGATGATACCACTCTATATAATAAGAGTGATAATATGGCTCAACTGGTAGCTGACAGTATGACATCTTTATGACTCACTGAATCATGGTTTAATGATAACAAGCTTGCCCTAAATAAGGATAAAACCAAACAAATAATTTTTTCATTAAAAAGGGATTCTTTTTCAAAGGAGCAATCAGCTAGTTTTCTCGGTATCACCCTGTAGCAAATTAAGTTGAGACACACACTGTGATCTGCTATGCAAAAAACTTTGCCGATCTATTTATTTCATAAACTCTTTGGTAAGATCACTTTCACCTAATGTGCTACTGTCATGTTATCATGGCATGTTCCATTGTCATATTTCATATGCTATAATTGTGTGGGGGTCATTGTAGCGGCTCCCTTCGGGTTTTCAAGCTTGAACGTAGAGTTGTTCGCATTATGTTTAACCTTGGGTTCCGTGATGACCGCCGTGAATCTTTTATTAAATTTAAAATTTTAACTTTGCCTTGTCTGTTTATTTTACAATGTCTGCTTTACGTCAAAAAACAAATCTTACAATATCAACACAACACCGATATTCATCACTTTGACACTCGTAACAAGGGAAAATTGGTTGTACCTTACCATAGGCTAAGTAGGAGCAGAAATGGTTCTAACTACTTTGTCTGTATTTTTTATAATGCACTTCATTCTAGTATAAAAGATTTGCCTCTTGATCAATTTAAATTGAATATAAAAAGATTTAATTGTAAACATACTTTTATTGTATTTGACAAATTGTTATTCACATTAGTGATTCACACATGTTTTATTATAAATAAATAATATCTGAGAGAAATTCCCAGACTAATGGCGTATTCTATTTACTGCACTCAGTGCATACCGCGTATTCTATTTAATATTAGTGCATGCACCGGTTCGGTGCCGAATGTTCTATTTATACGGCGCACACAGCCAATTCGCACTGAGTGCAATAATATTGGAACCGAGTAAAGTAGCTCGTACTGAAAGTACACGACTTTTTATTATAGCGGGAAAAACAAAAATTATCCTCTAGTTCAGATGATGATGAAGAAGAAATTGCCATATTTAAAAATTGTAAATGTTCTTGTCAAAATAGAATAGTACCAAATATAAAGAATTTTATTGATTTAACGTATACATTTGATGATATTGAGGTAGGCCATCCTTATATATATTTATTGTGATGTACCTATATACAAACTTTTTGTTGTAGTTTAAAAAGCATTTTAGATTATATTGGAATACTTGTCGAAATATCATTGAAGAATATGGTATTTATATTTTATTTAAGCACGAAATGGTTAAGAGGAAAGGATAAGAAACTGCTGCAAAGTACATTCTTTTATTTCTGTAGTTAAGTGTATATAGGACTTTACCTGTATTTTTAATTTGTTTATAATATCTGCTGTTTATTTATAATATTATTGGTACACATGGCTCTATTAATCATTGTACATTTATTCTTTTATAGGTTTGCTTGCAATAAGACAACAATTCGGGAAGTTGCACAAAAATTTGATGTATGTGAAAGTGCTGCTCATAGGTTTCTAGATAAGGTAGTGAATTATTTTGGAGATAAGGCTCCATTAGTTATAAAGTTTCCAAGCACTTTACAAGAAAAAATGGATATTGTAACAAAATTCGAAGACGTACTACATTAAATTTGCCACATAATTGTTTAATTTTGCAGATATCAAATTTCCAGAATATTAGGGTGCATCGACGGAACATCAGTGCGAATTGTTACACCTGCTCATAAAATTAAATCTACTTATGTTAACCGACATGATTCTCCGTCTGTAATACTTCAAGCTATTTGTGGACCAGATAAGCTTTTTATTGATATATGTTCAGGTCCTTCTGGAAAAATTCACAATGCACGAGTCTTTAAATTGTCTCATATTTACAAAGAATTGCCAACCATATGTAAAAATAATTTTCATATTATTGCAAGTTGTTGCATATTACATAACTTGTGCATCTCATAATGATTTAGTAGATGTGGAGGAAAAATATCAGATGATGAAGTTAATTTACAAGATAATGAAACCGGTTTAAGACAGTTGGGAGAAATACAACGCAACTTACTCGCAGAAAGATTTTTATTGTTACATTGATAATATTAGTTTTGTATAAAATGAATAATAAAAGTTAGAAAATTCTTGTTGTGTATTATAATAAATATCCATATATCTTTGAATAACTCCTTGATTAATTCTAATTTCCCCTTGTGCCTCCTCTCTCTCGATTCCTCCTTTTCTTTATGTATTCTTAATAAGACTTCCTTCAATTTGCTACATTTCTTGGCAGATGGTCCACAGTTATCGTTGCAATTTATCCTTTTTTGTTTTTCACTGTTATGGGTGACAGCAGTAGGCGACCTTAGTAATTCGGGATCCACTGAATCATTTACAGCTGCAATACAGCCTAGCTCCTCTTCGTATGGTATCATTTGCAGTGTAGCCCCCTATTTAGAATTGTTTCTATAGCAGTTTTTTTTCGCTTCATTACGGTTTTGTAACGATTCTCGACTTGAACTGAAGTGAATTTAAAGTTAAAATATTTTTATATATATCATCAGCTATTTGTTCCCACAAATGTTTTTTCTTTTTGATTTTCTTCATTGGGCCAACATTCCTCATATCGATCTAACAACAACTTTGTTGTTCCATCATTCCATTCTGTGGGAAAAATATATTAATTGAAGAATTAATATTTAAAAAACCTACCTGCTACGCTACTCGTATCAGCTTCTGATTCAGTAGGAATGTCACTCGGCCTTTGTAAGAAATAGGAAGATTCATTGGCATCATCATTATTTCCTTCGATGAATATATTAATTTCCCTACAATTTAAATGTATTGAAATCCTAATGTGTTTATGTAAATGTAGAAATACCCTTCATCCGTTATTCTAGAAATTGTGGTGGTATTTTCCACACTTTCATTTTCCATCAGGGTCTTTAAATACATAACAGTGCATTCATCATCATCTAAAATTTAATTGGAAGTGTAATTTTAATTTAACTGTAAATATTTACACTTACTTGTTAATTTAAAATATAATTCATGTTCTGAGGATGGTACCGCAATTTGTATGTCTTTATCATTAATTTTTAAATGCACAAAATTAGAATGAGAATTCCTGATACCACAGATCACATGGTTCAACCTAACCTGTACAAATGCACCGTAGATTAATGACTGCACTGAAACGCATAAGCGTATTATATTAATAATTGAACCAGTGGCACAAAAACATGAAATTAGCAGCACCGATTGCACGGGAAAAGTGTATCAACACAGCACCGGTGCAGTAAATAGAATACATCTTATGTGTGGCAAAAATAAAAGAATTTTTATTGAGCTACAAATTCGTTATATCTTAAAGAACGGTGTATTAGATTCAAAACTGACTGACATTGAGGCTGCCGCACGAGTATCATTTAAACAAGTGTGTTGTAATTTTTGGGAAATACAAAGGCAAAAAACTACGAAAACAAATTGTGAGTCTTTTAATATTCATGTACATTTGATTTTCCAATGCTTCATCCGAGGTACTACATTGGTCAGAAAGTGAGTTTTTACCTGGAAATTTTGCAGACCCCTTCCTAGTCCAAGCAAGGTAGTAGGGATCTTTAATGTGTATGACAACACACACGCATGCTCGCGGGACCTATATCTCTAATCCAAACGAGAGCGTATTTTTTATGAAAAATGCTCGCCTAACGTTTTTAAATCAGTCAGTTTCGAAAATCAAACCCAGGATCTTCGGCTTAGTAGCCACATACGAACCAACTAAGCCACGAAGCGGCCAATATCCAACTCTCTGCACTCACACCTGCAAATCTAGGGTATGTCAGTGAAGAACATGGTGAAAGGTTTCACCAAGACATTATAATTAGTAAAAATGGATATCAAGGGAAGTTGAACTCCACATGCTCGCAGATTGTTGTTAGAACCTAATCAGGGATGCTCAAACAGTACCCTACAAACAAAAATTACATGCAATAAATTTTGAGATAGGTAGTCAGGTGGTACGCATAATTTTTACTATAACAAATGTAAACATCAAATAATAAAACGTTCCACTGTAAAAATATTATTAACTTTTGACTGGAGGACGATAGAAAAAATATGTTAATAGATTAGTAATGAACGAGAAAAATCCTATTAAAAATAGTCATCGCACATTAGGAAACAAAATCAAAATATGCAACAGTTATTAAGAATAATAAAAATACACAAGGCTGAAAAATATGAATTTAAAAAGTCAAATACACATAAAAAACAGCAGGTGCGTAGTTAAAAATTTCAAGCAGAGTTTACCCAACTTTTAAAGAAAAATAATTTATTTACATTATTTTTAAAATTTACTTTTCACCAGTACAATAACATTCTGTATAAATAAAATAATTGATATTTTAACAAAAACATTTATATAACTTAATTATCAAATAGCATAAAAATGGCAGTTATTTTACATCATCTTCAGCAGTCGAATTGTTTTCATCAGACTCATCATCTTCGATACTTTCACCTAATTCCTTTAACCTATTTCTAAATACACTAAGTTTAACGTCTTGATCAGTTAGTAACTCCAATAAATCATCTTGATCCTTCCGTAATCTGTCTAATTCAGTATCTCTTTCTTGGTTTAACTCTTGCAATTCTTTTATCTGTTGCTGAAGATTTGGTACAATGTCTTGGTTCTCATATACTGGAACTGAATTAATAGGTGTAGCTCCAGCAGAGAGTTGTGCTTTTAATAAAGTATTTTGGTCCTGAAATTCACAGTTGGTTTGTTGTAGATCGCCGATTTGTGCCTATAATCAAGACATCTATTTAAAAACATATCAAATTTATAAAGTATAAGTAGAATTACCAAAATTATCTGCATGTTATTAAATGATAGCATGCCTATTCACTTATTTTGTTGATTATTATCCATTCGATACACTTTTCAACAATAACTAATATTTACTCAATAATTTTAAGTTATATTTTTGGCTTTCCCTTATTGTATATTTTTCGTGTACATTCTTGTCATACAATGTTTCAGTAACAGGTATATTACCAATTATACGTATTAAAAGCTGCATATTACACGTATTACCTTATTAAACATTCAAGTTTTAAACCAATTCTTTCAAATTATTTGAAGTAATATTATTTTAAAAAGCTTCTTTTTGTCTTTCAAATGGAATATTAATTTAATAGAATTACCAGTATTCCAGGTATTCCTTAATTAATGGTAAAAACTGCAGATTCCTTGGGTAAAAATATTGAAATTTAGCCAAATCTACTCAGTCCAAAAGTTGATAGAGATTATAGAGTGTCAAAGTTTTAATATGCATTTCGTTTTTTCTTAATAATTCATCAACAGGGCGACATAACGACATGAAACTAGGCATTTGGGGATTTTCTGAGGCAAGAAATTCAAATTGGTTCTTAGTTTGGATGCAACCTGTAGAAAACAACACGCAGTATATTAAATATCTTTAAAATGGTCTAAAGATTATGTATTTTCCATCTTTTTTATGCAAAAAAGGTATAACTTGTAAATGCCTCTCTGAGTGACCATTTTCCAGGTATCTTCCTATCAATTATTCAGCACATGGCTAAATCAGATGCAATAACAAACGCTATACATTTAGTTAATGTCAAACTTTGCTGGTGTTGGTTGACATTTTGTGTGTTTTACATAGTTTTTGAAAGATTTTTTATAAGTATGAAATGCCCAGGCATAACGTTTTTTCTAACTAAGAGATGTGCAAAATTGTATGTGTATAAGCACAGGAAAAATTCAATGAACGAAGGGTCCATCGAAAATATTTGAAACTGCATCCATAACGGAGACAGACAGATTTTAACATTTTCAAGAATCTGTACGATCGACTGAGAGAAACAGGCTCCTTTTAGCCCAAACCAGATTCTGCCCTAAAACTAAAACTGCTGATCAGGAAGAAGAAATTCTTATCCACATGGCTGAAAATGCTGAATTAAGCACAAGTCACCTTGCTGCGAGAACTGGTGTAAGGCAAGTACTCCGTTTGCAGTTCAGATAGAGTTAGGTAGTAATGAAACAAATTCATCAAAAACTCTCCCTATCATTTCAAATAATAATCAACTAGTCGTAGGTGAAATAATCGTAGAAAAAGATGCGACTTCAAGTTCATCCATCAAGAAATCTTCAAGAATCAAGAAAACAACTGTGAAAGTAAATTTGTAGTAATCAAAAAATTCTAGCGAGGAGAGTGTTATGTAAGGATATAGTAGAATATATCATCATTGGGCCTTCAGTCTTGAAACTGGTTAGATGCGTACCCTCGTTATTTCCTATTCTGAACTAACCTACACATTTCCCTGAAATTTCCACAGTCTGCATCTATCACTATTTGCATGCGAAAGTCTGATCTCAGTCTACCACTACCTTTCTTTTCCTATCTCTGCTTGTAATATATCCCGTATTATTCCCCAAAAGTGTCTTCAAACATATTTTGCCCTTCTATATCTCCTTTTTTTTTTGTTTTCCACAGATATCTTTATTTCTCTACTATTTCTACAACCTATTTGTTATTAACTTTGTCTGTCCATGCTATCATCCTCAAACATCTGAAGCACAACATTCCAGAAGGCTTCTGTCTCTTCTGTCTGCTTTTCCTACTGCCCCCTATTTCATAGACGTACAGTGCCGTGCTCCACACATATGTTTTCAACAATTTTCTTCTTGTTTCTATGTTTGTGGTCTTTGAACATAATCGCTGTGATTTCCTCTTAGATACAGTTCGGTCACCTTCTAAGGTTTTGCAGTTATATATCCTATTTCCCCGATATTCAGTGGTATGTGAAGAGGGATAAGCAGCCTGTGGCTGGCAAATTCCTCCAGCACTCGAACATTTGTCAAATTAATAGTTTTTCCATTATATCATTTCCTCAAGTTATTAAATTTATATGAAATTTAACTATATAAAAATTAATCATCGGATTTCACATAAAGCGTATTGGCTACCTCAAAGTCGTTCCCAGGACGCAACACAAATTGAAGGCACTCATTCTTCTAAACTTGAAAATTTTCACCTAATGTACTCAAGCCAAATATATCAAATAATAATAAATCCAAGTCATCTTCAATTTATGTCATAAATGTCAAACGAAATTTTTATTATTTGACAACGAACTTAGGTCATGGATCGAAACGTAAATAAAAACGATTTTAAAAACTACAAGTGGTTTAATTCTCAAAGAAGATCAAGAAAAATACAAAACAAAATAACAACAAACATACAAGAAGTATTTACAAGTCAGGTATGGGCCTGAAATTTGTATTTGTTTTAGACAGTTGGACAATCTAAATCTAAAGCTATAGCACTCCAAAAATTCACTCACGTTCCTAATAAAATGCAGAAACAACGAAATAATACCAAAAGGATTCAGAATCAAATTTGGTCAGACAAGCAATAAACCATCAAGGATTCTTGAAAGAACAACTTATAGTATGATAAGAGAAAGACTACAAAACCACCGACACATTATTTATAAGTTAAAAAAAGATATCGAGAGCATTATAAATTTCATACGAATAACGGTAACATAACATGATTTTGATAAAATTCTTGTTAGTGCAAAAACCTAATACGAATCGGAATTTTCCAGACAAAAAGAAATTCACATAAAAATATAGAGAATAGTAACACACAAACTAAAACGTTAAAAAAACAGCAACTCCATGCTAAACACAGTGTCATAAATTCATCAAACAGAACTATTAACGACTCAGAAAAACTAGTTCTATCAAAAGGCCTGAACTTTGCAGTAACATTACATTTGATTTTCCAATGCTCCACCCGAAGGTACTACATTGGCCAGGAAGCGAGTTTTTTTTTTACCTGGAAAATTTGGAATTTTGCCGAACCCTTGCTGTTCCAAGCAAGGTAGGGATCTTTAACGTGCATGACAACACTCACACACGGGACCTCCATTTTACCTCTCATCCGAACGAGGGTGTATTTTTGTGAAAAATGCTCGCCTAACATTTTTCAAGCGGACCGTGTCGGGATTCGAACCCGGGACCTTGGGCGTAGTAGTCACACACATACCACTACGCCACGGAGCCGCCTACTTTGCAGTAACACCAAAATCAATATCAACATTTGAAATAATTAGCTGTATCGAACAAACAGTGAAGCAACTCAAAGAAAATCAAGCAAACAAATTTAGAGTACGATGCAAAATCGAAATAGAAAAGAATCACAAAATAAAACCAAATGTACGTAGTAACGAAATAAAAGCAATTTGCAATCTAAAAAAAAAACTATAACTCAACTACAATTCTACCTGCTGACAAAGGCAATGCAACAGTAGTAAATGGATAAAAACGATTACAATGCAAAAGTCAACGAACTGTTAAACACAGAATTACACTAGTTTAGAAACGGATCCAAAAAAAAAAAAAAATCAATTGAAAATACAATATACAAAACTCTATATAAACTTAAAAAAAAAAAATTTGAAAACAAAGAAAGAAGCAAACTGGTCCCACATTACAGTAAACCACCCTGCTTTTACAGTCTACCAAAAATTTATAAAAAAAGTGTAACGGTTAATTTCTTACCGTTATAATTTTAATTTCAAACACATTGATTTCTTGGTTAAATCGTTCTTTTGTTAGCATGAATCAGTTGAGATTGATTCTTACATTCTATTTAGAATGCAGCTAATAGAATATGGTCGGCTACATATCTCTACCAGGAATGTAATTGTGTAACTGTCATTATCTATAAAAATGACAGACTGATTTATTGTTGTATTTTTCTTTAATTATTGGAGAAACCATTAGCATTAATTGTATTTAATAGAGAATAGGTTGATCTCAGGTAATTATTAATTTCCTAGTTGCTCACTATATTGAGCTTTTAACGTAATTAACTTGGTTTGGTGCCACGAGGAATTTTTTTGGGTTGTCCAAGTTCTTATCAATGGCGATAAGATGTTTTGTGAAGACGATGCATTATGTGTGAACATGCAGTCAAAGTGCGACATAGAATTCTTGAGGGAAACGTGCCCGATTGCATCCGGAGTGTTCCTGGTTGGAAGCATTTGGTTAATAAACCAATTCAGGACAGCTTTCCCATATCAAGTAGAATATTATAAGGTGATTGGGGCAACAAATATTTTCTTTGAGTTGAACAGAAAACTTGTTGAAACAATCTGCACCCGATTGACAACTCTTGTATTTAAACCGCTTTGTAGAGCGTAAGTAGTAAAGTGCATTTTACTCTTATTAATTAGCGTGTACAGGGTTTTTTATTCTAGAGGGTAATTGTCCTTATACATTGAAGTTACTCGCCAAGAGCAACATATCCTAATTCCGGCACTCGTGGCTCAGTTCCATGAAGTTTCTTCTACATTGATGGTTTGTTTGGTTAGAAACTGTCGCTGGTGCAGTGGAAGTATCGGAGCCAATTCACCAGGGAAGCAGCTGAGTATTAATTGATTGTGTATTGTTACCTTGATTCTGTTTAATGTGGATATTTCCGTTTACGTACAGAGAATGCTTTTAGTTTAATTGAAATACAAATATTAAGGGGTTGTTTAAATAGTACAGATTTTATGCATTGTATTTAGGTTATAATATTGTTACTTGGGTGGCCTAAATTCAGGCACATCAGATCCTTTAGTGTAGTACATGATCTTATTTTCATTGTAAAGAAACTAGAGTTTGCATTGCCTGTAACAGGAGGAGGGTGCACCATTCTTATGTTTTGGGGAATTGATAACTGACGCCAACTACTAGAAAAAAAAATTATAGAACTAAAGGGGCTCGAGTCACTATAGAGTATACCTATTATTTTATCGATTATCGAGGGAGGGAGTTACATATTGCACCACTTGTTGTGGGATTGCAATGGGCTTTATTTAAATGTTTATTATGTTGTGTACAGTAAGGATAAGGTTTACTGTGATTTATTAATCTGTAAATATAAGAGTTACCTATGTTTGGTGAGGTGGTTGTTTATTATAAGCTCGAGGTTTACTGGTACACTTATAGGCAGGTAGGTTTAATTGCAGAAGCCGACTTGTTCTTCAGTAATTAGTGTGATGACTGTGGGTCCAATCAACTGCAATTAGCGCCCCCTTATTATTTCTTTTTTTCTGTGTGCTACCAATGCCCACGACCCACCCTGCTGCTAGTTCGGGAACAGCACCATATTCCGTACCATTCCTGGTTAGGGCTTTGTGTCCACTGTGCCAGAAGGTACTAAGAATATCTAACCAGTAATTCTTTTTGTTAACGTTATCTTCACCCCACTAGATATCGTTACAAAAGACATTCCTTTGAGACCTATCGAAAGCTCCATAGATTCACCATACCATAATTTAGCAAAATTTCTAGTAAAAATTATAAATCCATTAGCAGGCAAAACGAATACTTTCATAAAAGACAATGTAACACCCAAGAACTTTTTAAATTAATTTAATTTTCAAATAATATTTTCGGCCAATCATAAATAATCCTATCTAAAATATAACCTATCAATAACCAGTAATTAATACAATTAACCAATCCTAGTTCGACTTTGGTGTGACAATTGACACTTTAAATTCACATAATCTATTAACTACACTCTAACAACCCGTGAAATGTAGAAGATTTTAAATTAGGCGCCAAAGCAAAATACTCATTTGTTCTAGAAAATTCCAAAACCGGAAACACGTAATAAAATGTTATTTTTCGTGATATCTATAAAAATATTAACAGGAAATAGTTCAGAATATTGCAGAATAACTTAAATTTAATTATAGGACAGGTTCAATTAGCAATTGCAATAATAAAAATGGATTTAAACATTAACCTGAAAACACGTGTAGGAATGATATATAATGGTGCAACATGGAAGGTTTGTAATTGACCAGAACAATCACGTGATAAAAGGTATATAAATAGTGAAATGAAGAAATTAAGACATATTCAACCCACAAAGACAATACACAAAGGCAACAGATATATTAAATAAAATAAAAGTAATAATATTTTAAAAAAAGAGAAAGACCTAATCAAATGTACACTAATAAAAACCAAGTATCCTAAAAGAATAATAGAGAAAGAAATGAAGTCCCAACAAATAAAAAGAAGAAAACAGAAACAATAATACGTATTAACAAATGCTCTCAATACCATACATAAAAGGATTCTCCGAAAAAATCCAATTAATAGGAAACAAATTCAAAATCGAAACAGTATTTAGAACCAACAATACACTAAGAACACAATTAACAAAAACAAAACCCACAAACGCAATACAAAGTTCAAAAAACTGCATCTACCAAATACCGTGCGAATGCAACTAGTTTAATACATGGGAGAGTTCCAAATCATTTGAAGTTCGATTAAAAGAACTGCTACGTACATTGACGTAACATAAAAAAAAACAAGAAAAAGAAAGAAAGGAAGTAGTAAGTCCGGGCTTAGGCGGCGAGTGGGCGGGGTCTTATACCTATAGCTAAATTAAAAGGAAACCTAAAATAAATAGAGAAAAAAATATATACTCACTCATTCACACTCAGAACAAAACATACAACGGAAAAGAAAGAACTTATAATTAAAAAATATATATATACAAAACACAGTACTCCCAAAACCCAGTCAATGTCCCCAATTTATAAATACATTATAAGAAACCCCAAACATTCCAAAAAAATTACCCATGAAAATGGCGAGCTGTAATTTCTAGGTAATAACCCCCTGACAGTAACTATTAAGCAAAGAAAAGAATCAAACGCAACCCTAAAAACCACAGCTCTAGAATATCGTAAGGATAAACTTAAACTAAATTTACAAGCATAATGGCAACATTTTCAATTGTGCCAGCAAGTCTTTAAACAATTTTTTTTTCATTGATAAATAGTAAGTTTTTAGTTATTTAAAACAAATAGTAAAGCATTCATCAAAAAAACGGAAAGCAGTAAGTACCAAAATAGTTCAGTAATTTTTGTAAAGAATTAAATTTAGAAAGGCCATCTATGACCGTTAAAACCCCAGGCGTTCTGGTTCCGAAATCAGAAGCGCTTACCAGGAAAAGCAAAAACAGAACTCACCCTCGAGTTACTGGCATCAGGGTGGAACCAGTCGCTGGTCTGCGTCAGCGAACAGGCAAGCTTACATCCAGGCGGAGCGCATTTGACTTCGCAGTCCCCAAAAGAAGCGCAGCTCAAGGGATTAACGTGTCCCCCGCAGGAAGCTAGAATAGTTACGGACAATAAATTAATTTAATGAAGCCAAAAAGTATTGTTTTATATAAACTCCATATACTCACCACGCTAAATAATGCGTGCCGGAAATTCGCATCAAGAAAACGAGCGAAGCAAAAAAACGTGTTTTCTGGTTGCTAATCGAACAGCAAATGCAATGTTACATTTGTTTAGTTAAAGCACGTAAACTTGTCGTCAAGAAAAATAACACAGGAAAACCCTAATTTTATTGAAATAATTTCGCCGAAATCTTTAAAAGGGAAAACACACCAGCATTTAATTATTGAAATACTTGGAAAGTCGCCTATCTAATTAAGGCATAAATTCCACGGGTCGAAATTCTTAGAAAGGATATTTATTTTTCTACTGAGCAGAAAGATTTATCAACTGACCTAAATAGGATATTTATTATTAAATACAATACAATTTTTAAAACACGAAAGAGTTAGTTTTCATTTACGGAATAAATTTTCTTGTTTAACGCCAAGGAATTTAAGATAAAAATTATTGTATATAACTAATTAATGATTTACGAAAATGAACGTAACAGAACATAAATCATATATAAAAAATTGAAAATTTAAAAATCCAGGATTTGCCAACATGCATGGACTTCAGTCATAAAATACAAATAAAACGCAAAAATTATTGATAAAGGAGAAAACCACCAACAACAATGCAAAATCAAAGAAACTGCTTATATAACCCTACATAAAATTAACTGCGTAGCAAGCGAATCCGTGACGTTCAGTAAACAATAGCTTCCATTACTAAAAGAAATAATAAATGAAAATCAAATGCCACCAATATCGAAGTAGCATTGCAAGTTTTTCCTAACATGAAACACAGCCTACATACATGATTTCTATTTATACACACTATAACTAATTACATAACAATAAGCATATTAACAGCCCCCGTTAAACAGTATTGGTATCTGACAAATGTAAACCCGTCATAGGATTATCTCAGAACCATATACAATCTTCGTTAAACAGCATTGGTATCCGACAAGTGTAAACCCACCATAGGGTCGCCTCAGAACCATGTACAATCTTCGTTGAACAGTATAGTTTATTACAGTCTCGTCGATGCGGCATGCACGCCACAAAAGACAGTTGGCAACGATATTACATAATGTGAAAATTAACGCACCAATTGTCAATGACGTCACACAATATGCAAATTATTGCAACACGTTTTCCAATTGTATAAATTATATAAAAACCCCCATGGGGTACTGACATGAATAGGTAAAGCTTCCTTCAGAATTACTTCATGATGGCTGCGGCTTGCATCCGGATTACTTCATGATGGTTCTCGGGTCGTGGATCTCCTAAGCCAGGTTGCATCCAAATTCGCTGGTCTTCTTCCTATGTAGAGGGAACGACTGGAACAGGGTTTATAAGGAACGATAATCAAAGATAAGAAAAAAAAAGGGATCTACATAACAAAAAGATACGATAAGATACCAGACCAACTACTCTTGTTCGCGTTTCGAAGGCAAGTCCCAACGCATCTTTCGGAAATCCCCCACTTCTTTCTTCCCCCACACGCGTTGACGCGAATCTCGCGCAACGCACTTCTGAAGTGACGGAAATACACGCACAAGTCTTTTTAAATTTATGCGGCGAAATTCTTACATATTAAAACTTATAAGAATGTTTACGGCCGATTTCGGCACGTAACAAGTTATCTGACAAATGTAAACCCCCCTTAGGGTTGCCTCAGAACCATATAAAATATTCGTAGAACAACATTGGTATGGGACAAGTGTAAACCCGCCATAGGGCCGCCTCAGAACCATGTTAAAATGCACCCAAGAGGTAGTCTAAATCATAATTAGTTTTCCTCCTCAAGATAAATATAAAAAAACGGCTGCTTAAGCCTTACGCTAACGTATTCGCACACTTCTTTAATAACCATCCTATCAACAGTATAAATAGAAACATGTTAAAAAATATTTTCCAATCCTCAAGCTATCAAATTTATATAAAATTTAACTATATACAAATTAATCAGCTGATTTCATGTTACGCATATCGCTTCCACGGCACAACACAAATTGAAGCACTCATTCTTCTAAACTTTAAAATTTACATCTAATGTATTCAAACTAAATACATCAAACATTAATAAATCAAAGTCACCTTCAATTTATGTCATAAATGTCAAACTTGAAATTTTTATTATTTTGACCATCCTAGGTTATGGATCGAAACTAAGTAAAGACGATTTTAACAACTATGCGTGGTTTAATTCCCAAAGAAGATCAAGAAAAATAATGCTGAGGGAATTTACCGCAACCTAAAGTGGGCTATCAGTCTAAACCCGACAAAAGCGTTTGTTCGGTTGTTGGTGTACACGTTCCGTTAGATTTAAAATAACGATTATCAACACAAACCTAACAATATAGATTGTCTGGTTTTAGTTGAATGACTAGTGGTTGTAGTGCCCCGCATATACCCACCCAATTAATTAGAAATGTTAAAATAGGAGACTAGTAAAATTAGATAGCCTCATTTGTAGAAATAGTATTTAAAGTTAAATTTATGATAACTTCATTCAGGTCTTTAACCTATGCGCTATTTCCAATAGAGGAAATAGCATATTACAAACAAAAGGCCAGCAAAATAGCTTATAATTTTGAAATAGACAGGCACAGCACGATGACAATAACAGTCAAAATCCAAGCAGAACCCATTAGGTAGCTGGTGGTCACCAACCAGAAATAAGCAAAGTAAACAATTTAAAATAAGGACAGAGTCACTGTGAGGAAGCGAACAAAAAACGAAAATAGCAGCAGTTCCACTCCAGATTCCAATGGGAGAGACCACTATATGAAAAGAAATGGTTTGACCGATGGGTAAATGGTGAAAGTTACAGTGATTGAGTTTATTAGGGGTAAATTTTATGCCTGATGTAAGTTGTACCAGTACTAGACATAAGTAATAGGGAATGTGCCCACTGGATAACAGTATTAATAAATTGTGTATATAATGCCTAAATTTTTAAAGATGTTAATATAATAAATAAATGATATGTTTATTAGTTAAATATACCAAATAATATGATCCAAGTTTTAATTAGGTAATAACCTAAGAGTCACGGTGCGTATAAGGCAAATGATAGCAACCCCCCCTGTAGGAAATACGGACAGCCACATCCTTCCTAGTTAAAACTACACCATAAACAAAAAAAAAACAAAAGATAATCGCTCGACCAACCCTCAGCTAAGATAACAAAAAAACCAAAAGATAATCGCTCGACCAACCCTCAGCTAAGATAACATAAAAAAAACAAAAGATAACCGCTCAACCAACCCTCAGCTAAGATAACATAAACCGATCCTTCAAGTAATGTACCATGGTTATTAATCAAACATCCACGATCGCTACAGTGGTGTCAGGTGTGGGGTACTACATAGTTCCTTTAACCACTATTTCTACAAATGAGGTTATCTAATTTTACTAGTCTCTCATTTTAACATTTCTAATTACTTGGATGGGTATATGCGGAGTACTACACGGTAAAACTGTTTTTCAGAGTAACTTGTTGAGAATTGCCTGTAAAGAATTTGCACAAACTGTAGCTGTTGAAAAATTAATTTTGTCATAAATTTGTTAACAGATTGTGTAGCAGTTGGTGAGTTTTGTCAAAAGAGAATAAAAATTGCATATGGATATGTGCTTAACTCCATTTTGAATTTTGTGTCTGTTGTTGGTTTTTGGCAGTAAACCGATAAACCGATGATATTCTTATATTTTGCATTCGAAGTAAAAAAAAAGATAATTTGATAACAAATACATTTCTGTAACCCCCCCCCCCCAACAAAATAATCCCACTTTCCTTGCTTAATATAAAATAAAGGCCTGAGATCTCATCTAAAAATAATTGTTCTCAATATATTGAAATGATTTGTTTGGCAAATGACTTTTGAGAGAATCCCAAACAGAACTTTATGATAGCAAATTCCAACAACTCATAATCTCGCCTCAATGCACAGACCAAAAATTTAACCAGTCGTGAACGTACAAATAAAGATTGAAAAATTCATTTCATAGAAACAATTTTTTTTTGTTAGGTTTTATGACTTTGTTCTAAGTCGACAATACAAGCACTGACATTAACTCAATCCGTGTAACGTGTGTGAAGTTAGCATCTCAACTATCAGCATCTCATAAAACAACTTCATATTTATTTGCATCCATCATAGTTCCACAGTTCTTGATAAGTTTTACAAATACTTCCATCGAATTAACCGGAAAAATTGAATTTTTACAAATGAGATGCTAACTTCCAAAAACACATTTTAGCATCTCACCGTATTTCGAACATTCAAACTCATGGGAGGTATAATCCGTGGAATTCTATGGCCAAAACACATTTCCTAAATAGTTGTAATGATTAAGCTTGGCCAAAAACATTTTATTGTCAAAAAACTCGACCGCGAGTGGTAAACGTGTATAACATTGAGATGTTGTCGGAGTTCTAAAAGTTCTGACTAAACTAAAATATTTATTCGGTAGTTTTGATCGCATTAAAGCAAAATCAAAACAGTTCTAGTGAGCATCAATGCGAAATCGTGTCCAAAAAATTCTAACATTCTTATACCGCCACGCACGGTATACATACATGTACTCCTGTGAGATATTGACCAATTTCAAAAAGTTCGACTAAACTAAAATATTTATTCGGTAGTTCTGATCGCATTAAAGCATAATCAAAACAGTTCTAGCGAGCATCGATGCGAAATCGTGTCGTACTCCTGTGAGATGCTGACCGATTTCGAAGAGTTCTGACTAAACTAAAATATTTTTTCGGTAGTTCTGATCGCATTATAGCTAATCAAAATAGTTCTAGCGAGCATTGGTAATTTAATGTCAAATGCACGACGTTTCAAATCAGCAAACTCTGATTCAACCGTCGAGGATGTTGCTATTATAGAACTTTTTTCGAAATAACGTCGCATAATGCCGGTCCAAAGTAGCAGATAAGGAATTAACTGCTTTTTTAAACAACAAGCAAACTCGAGATTGAAACACGCATTAATTATACTTCCGCCTTTTGATCTCCTCCCAATATCTTCTGCATTCAAATATATTGTGTTTGCCCACATCTGCCAGTTTGTATCAACATCATCGCTACTCTCGTCAACTTCATCCTCATTAGCTTCGTCAGCACTAAAGTCAATCTCCTTCAAAGGTGCTCCTTGTTTTATTGAGGGCTTGGATACGTATTTCAGATGGCACTGGCATTCCTTCGCTCGTGTTACCAATAGTTTCACTTGAAGATACGGCTAGCACTGATTCGATAAAATTAGTTAACATTTCAAAATCTTGCATTTGATATGCTTGAGCAATAAACCGGATTTAAAATTGTCGTACTGCGGCTAGTTTTTTGTCAAAGCACTTCCACCGGCACACCATGATAATAAAATGACTTACATCGAGCCTTATATATGACACGTTTTTGTAAATAATCTCATAAATCATTACACCTGCCAAATATTTCCGCAATGGCATTTACCAAAGCGCATTCAAAATCACACACGACTGAAGGGGGACGGGGTGCACCTTTTATCAGAATGAATCGCAAAAAATGCGCAACCAGAAACGCTCTTTGATCAGCGGACACCAATTGAAAAACTGGTATACTACCTTCCTTGGTTACGATCATGCACTGGTATAGAAATATGTGTGGGCTTGTTACATGCCAAAAATCGGCCTGTAAACATTTCTAATTTTAGTTTGAATTTGTAAGTGAATTCGCGCCAAATTTAAAAGACCAATTTAAAAGACTTGTGCATGCATTTCCGTCACTTTAGATAGTTGCATTGGCGCTCGAGATTGCGCAGACGCAGAGAGGAAAGGAAGTGATGATTTCCGTCACGTGAGGACTAGTAAACTAAACGTCGAACCCAGTGGTTATGTGTGTGCCTTTGTCTTCTTTTTTCAGGTAATGTAGGTTTCCTTTCATCTCTACCTGATATCGTTCCTCCTACTTCCTTTCGTATCTCTACAACAAGAAGAGAGAAGACAAATTAATTTGACTCCGACGAGGAGGCAAAGGACGACCCACGCCCACAATGCCCAACTGACGCGAGAGTAGCTGCAATCTTGAAAGAGCTCTACATTTTACGTGAGTACCTTTATCTTTTTTCTTAGTATGTGATAATAATTTGTGGCATAATAATGACCTTATTGCGCATTATTAGTAATGTATTTATTATTGTTACCAACTGTCGTAGTGGCTCTTATACATTACGTGCCGGGACTTTAAAAGCATACCTTAGAGTATAGAACCATTAAGTATAACAGGCTGTGCTTCGTAGTACGTTTTGCTATACTTCCTGTTGCATCAATCGTAAGAACTGCACTTGGATTCTTTTTGCATCGAGCAGTATATATTTGCTGCTGTTCCGGCGATCAATACATGCAATGAAATTTTAATAAACTAATACTGTGAATATAACCTGCATATTTTTCATATTGTGATTGATCGAAGGATTTGTAAAATCCAACCCGAGTAGCTTCAGTAATTGCCGCTCTTTTGCTTTGCGTAAGGTAGCAACATTTGGCATGATTAGCAGATTTTTTCCTACACATTTTTTCATACTTTTCCTCGTCTCGCAGAAAAGTGAATGCATCTTTTCAACGATGAATCAATTGATTGGCCACTTTTTCACGACGTTTTCCTCTTAATTGTCTTTTTTTCCTGTCTGTGTGATATTGAGGTTGAATGTTTTCTATGCAACATGAAAATATCACATCAGTGTCTTTCGTGGGAGCATTTTGTAATGAACCGGTTATTTTAGCTTTGCATTCGGCACAATAACCATGGAACTTTGCATAAGTTTCTGCTGTGGCAGATGGAGTCACCAAATTATTTTTAAAAGAAAATATACAGTTCACCGATCTATGCTGTTGACAAATTCGCTCAGCAATGACGTCGGCCCATCCTTCTTGTAATTTCCAATAAATTCGTGAACCAGAAATTTTCTTCTTTGGACTAATTTCCAACCATTTTTGAGAGAAGAGAATCAACTTTATGTTCTTAGAATACACACTCTCCGATAAGTTGCAATTTGAATCTTCGATACTTGAATCATCGATAGCACTACTACTGCTAATGTTCCGATTTTTGTCTGTGTAACATTTCCTTTTAATTTAAATTAAAAGTAATTAATGTAAGGACACGTGACCCGACCACATGGCACCGCACGACAATGTGGTGCTTATGATTTATAGTCACCGTCAATAAATATGCTGAAGCATCACCAGATTGGAATAGCCCGCCATCTTTTTATCAAAACATAGGGGTTTTACCACTTAATTAAATAACTAATCAAAATTCTATTCAGGAAGTTTTGTAAATCACGATTTTTAGAGTAATTTGATAATAAGTCCGCGTGAGGAGAAGTTAAATTACGTTGGTTAATAGTAATAAATATTTGCATAAATTTATAGCCAGCATGTTTAAGTAGGTCAAGTTTAAACGTAGTTTGTAAATAAGGAAGTAATAGTAGGATATTATGTAGGAAACTGGACCTTAACCCATCAATAAGGGTGCATTCGAAAGGAAATTGATGGGTTAAGAGTACCCCAAAGTTCTTTATGAACACTCTAAAGCTCCAAAAAGTCTAACAAAGAATCGGAAATTGATAAATACCAGCGTATTCAGTTTAGGGATGATTATTATTTTTGAGTCTCAGATAGGGTAGTGCGAAACCATTCGCTAGTAATCATTAATTACTAGAATATTAGAAAGGCAAAAAAGCTTTTATCTCGAGGGGAGCCTCGAGTAAATACAAAGTGTGATTAATATTTCGTTGACCGCATCGAGAACGTTTCATTTCCATTCTTAAGTGATTTATCATCCCAAGTGTAACTGATTAAATAAATTGGGGGCACGATTAGAGGTCCAAATAAACTGATTTCACTAAATTAGATTGAACAGCGGGCACGGATTGTAAAACATCCAGGTGCCTCGGCCTTTTCACTTTCAATGTACGAAAGTGAAGATATTTATAAACTCAACTAAATACCGTTAGCCCGACGCTGGTAGAAAAAAGCAGCGCATGTAATGTAAGTAATTTTAATGTTAAATTGAACCTTAAGGCGATTTATGACATACGTGTCTGTAGTATACAAAATAACTAGGTTAGGTTAGTTAGGGAATTAGGTATGCATAAAAATAGATGTCGTGTATTTTGTTTTTACATCTTAGTAAAGAAGTTGCTTGTAAAGACTTATTTTTTTTATTTAAATACGGTTGAATACAGTTAGGTAAAAGCTTGTAAGTGGCTTACGAACAAGTACTGGAAGTCAAGTAAAGCTTTTTAAAAAATTTAAGTTCCAAAAAAATTTAAGGTGTTAGAAGTATCCCCTACCGTGTTTAATAAGGGATAATGATTATCTTTTAGAAATACTCTGTTGCAGGATTGTTATAAAAGAAAGAGTAAAAAATAGGCTCAAGAGCTTATTTTTATATTGAAACTGTAGGTACCCGTTTTAGGTGTTTTATTGGTCACCAATACAAATAAAACAAACCAATATTAAACAAAGGGAAGCGTTACAGATTGTCGTCCAACGCGTAGGGCTCGAATAAACCGTACGTTCGATTGAATCTCATGCTGTAAAATTAGGTAAAAGTAGGTGGGCTAGTAAATTAAAGAATTTTGAGATTAGTAGATTAATTAAGCAGTAATAATTTTTAAAAAAAATGGCTGAGGACGAACAGGCGGGAAAACTTTTAAGCTTCCTGGAACAAATGGAGAGGAGGCTAGAAGAAAAAATGGAACATCAGGGATACGAAATCCAGCAGATATAAGGAGATCTGTACCAAGGGTTAAAATACCTAGAGGACAAAGTTGATGCGGACTTCAAGAAGCTAAAAGGTCAGCAAAGGAATAATGACAAAGAAGTTTTCCAAGGACCTCGAACGCTAATAAAGCAATTTGACACAAGTGCGGAAACCAGTATGCAAACGACGACGTCGCAAGCAGGGACGACGGCGAGAGTTGGGGTACGAGCAGATGATAGGATGGGAGAAGGATTACTGCAAATCAGTCAGATCCTAGCAAATTTAGGTAAAGTTGAAAAGAAATTGCCAACGTTTGACAATCGACGTAGTGAGGGAAAGCATCCTGTAGAATTTTTGAAAGCTCTGGAGAGTTATTGCAAAGAGAAAAGGGTAAGACAAGAAAATAAATTAAAAATAGCGGTGGAGTGTTTAAAAGGTGACACGAAGACATGGGCTAGCATTGATGAAAATAGATGGGATAACTATGTGCTATTTAAGGTGGAGTTTTTAAAAAATTACTGGTCGGAGGAAGTACAGAATAAAATAAGAATAAGTTTGTTTGAACCTAAAATCTATAATCCGAAGCTGGGAGACTATGAACATCACGTATGGTATTGGGTTAAGAAAACGAGATACTTAGAATCGCCGTTTTCGGAAGCAACTATCGTACAGGCAATAATGAAACAATTTCCGTACCACATCAAAAGCATGTTGATCCCATCTAGAACGAAGACTGTCTCCGAATTAGTTTAGTCTTATAAGGGACATCACCGATTTAAGAAAGCACGAAACACGCAATGATGACAATGTTCAGCGGAATGCGGCACATGGGAATCACCATAGAGGCGCAATGATGAGGAACAGATGGAATCATCCAACGAATTCACGAACGAATGGAAGGAACGAAGCTATGCATGTGCATGTAATGAATGATGGATGTGAGGAAGAAGTGAATCCGCAAGATAGGCGATGCGACGAAAGATGGATTAGTGTAAGGGACCAAAGGGGAACAGGGCGATTTAACCTAGAAGACGTTGTACCGGAAGTACAGGAAAACTAGAGTATCTTGGCGACAAAGCTCCAATTGCCAAGATAACTTGTATAAAGGAGCCAGTAAATAATAAATTGCAAGACTTTACTAATGTAGTAAAATCTGAACAGAAATCTCTTATAAATTTTGTAAAAACTTACTTTTCTAGTTATAAGGTAAATAGATTGGAAAGGGAAATTATGGTAAATAATTATTAATCTAAGTTAGGGGAAGAAAATGCAACTACACGAATAGAGAGGAATGTTGAAGGTTCAAGGGCTGAATTTTTAGTAGATACTGGTAGTAGTTTGACATTAATTAGTGATAGTTTTTTGGAAAGTTTACAGGATGAAAAGGCGGCACGAATAGAAATACTACAGTAAAAAATTTAAGTGTTGTCGGGGTTACAGGGAAAGTAGCGAAAATTAAAAAACGAGCTGCTTACAATGAAATTGAAGGGAGTGGAATTTTGGGTGAATTTTCTAGTAGTACCGAAACTCAATACACCGCTTATATTGGGAATTAATTGGCTAAAGCATGTAAAAGGGATACTTGACTTCAAAAAGAATACAGTATTAATCACGGTTAATTGCAAAGAATATGAAATACCAATAGTCGAATTAGAATCTGAAAGGATTCAGGTAGAGGGTGCGTTCCACGAAGAACATGAGAATCACGCAAGTGAAACCGAAGAGCTAGATGTGCACGAAGAGCAATTAAAAGGTACTTATGGCACTAAAAGCCTGGGTAGATGATGACAAGTTACCGGAAAATGAGATAGTAAATAAAGAAGCTGTGCAAGTAATGAATGCAGTAGTAAATAGACATCCAGAAATATTTTCAAAAAAACCAGGGCTTGTACACGGATTTCTATGTAAATTAAGAGTAGACGATGCAGTGCCATTTAAAAGGAAATCGTACCCTATACCTTTCTCAAAGAGGTTACTAGTAGAACAAGAAATTCAGCGGATGTTACAAATAGGGGTAATTGAAAGATCTGACTCACCTTTTACTAATCCAATAGTAGTTGTTCCTAAAAAGGACGGAACGGTGCGCCTTTGCTTAGACGTGCGCGAAATTAACAAAAGAATTATACCCGATAGAGAAGCTCCGCCAAATATAGAAGCACTTTTACAAAATTTCTCGGGTGCGAAATACTTTACATCGGTGGACCTGACATGCAGTTACTGGCAAGTTGCGTTCGAGGAGCAGTCAAGAAAATATACAGCTTTCGTCATTAATGGGAAAAGTTATCAATTTAAGGTTTTGCCTTTTGGGTTAAATGTATCGCTACCGGTATTTGCAAAATGTTTAGATTATGTATTATGACCGAAATACAAGAATTTGCAACAGTATATATAGATGACATTTTAATAGTGTCGAAAAGTTTAGGGGAACATGCGGAACAAGTTGACCTTGTTTTAAAGAAATTAAAAGATAATGGGATGACGGTGAATTTAGAAAAATCCAAATTTTTAAAGGAAGAAGTGAACTTTTTGGGTTATAGAGTATTTAAAGGAGAGATCAAAATCGATGAGGATAAAATTGTAGCAATAAGAAGGATGAATGTGCCGAGATCAAGGAAGGAGCTGCAATCTTTCCTCGAATTCTGCAACTTTTATCGACATTTCGTAGAAACATATTCCGAAAAAGTAGGAAAGTTGTCACATTTAGTGAAAAAGGGAGAAAAGTGGCAATGGAATGGTGAGGAGGAAAGTGTTTCAAGCCATAAAGGAATGTTTTATGAAGGGTATGTGTTTGAGCCATCTGAATTTTAACAAACCGTTTTTCATATACACAGATGCATAGGGAGTGGCCTTAGGCACATGTTTGTTCCAAGTCGAAGAAGATAATAAAATCGACAACGTATATTTTGCAAGTAGGCTACTGCAGGCGGCAGAGAAAAATTATACAGTAACAGAATTAGAGTTACTGGCAGTCGTTTTTGCCTGTGGAAAATTTCGGACCTTTATTGCAGGTTTTCATACTACTATTCTAACGGATCATAAAGCTTTGTCGTTCCTCGGCAATACGAGATTGTTAACGGGTAGAATAGCACGTTGGGTATTAAAGCTACAGGAATATAATCTCGAAATAAAATATATTGCGGGAAAGGAAAATATAGTAGCGGATTTCTTATCAAGATATGGATACGAAGAAAATCAGCATATATCAAGTGGCAAAGCTATTATTGTGGGGGCAACAAGGAAGAAAAAGGAAGGGGGACCAAAGTCGGAATTGATGTACGCACTAGAACAATTAGGTATGTATCAGGAACAAGATGAACAATTAAAGTGGGTAAGAAATGAATTGAAAACAGATCAAAATGGAAAGAAGGAGGAGCTATACAAGAAGTATGTTCTACACGAAGATATACTGTTCAGGAAAGCAGATAATAGTGAGAATTGGTTGGTGTGCATACCGAAAAACCTGGTTCCATTATTAATTGATAAACACCATGACGAATTTGGCCATTTTGGCACTGAAAAATGTAAAGGAATGATACAGAATGCCTTGTATGTTTGTTGTGGTTTGTTTAGTATTCTTCTTAATCTTCTTTGGGGATTAAACCACTCATAGTTTTTAAAATTATCTTTATTAACGTTTCGATCCATGACCTAGGATCGTATTCAAAACGTTAATAAAGATAATTTTAACAACTATGAGTGGTTTAATCCCCAAAGAAGATTAAGAAGAACAGAATTCCTGTTATTTTCCAAATATGAAAAGGAAACTTAATCAGCGTATCCAAACATGCAACTTATGCCAGAAAACAAAATGTCAAAACAAAAAAATGGAAGGCTACATGGGGAATGTGCTGGCCCAGAAACCATTCGAAGTAGTGTCTGTCGATATTTTTGGGCCGTTACTGCGGGCAAAAGGGGTGATGACGTATATATTGGTGCTATTAGATGTTTTTATAAAATACGTTAAGCTCTACGCTCTTCGAAGGGCTACCGCGGCTATTATGATAAGGAAAATGATAGACTATATGGAGGAAATTGGAACACCAGAAAGGGTATTATCCGACCATGGTACTCAATTTACCAGTCGGACTTGTATAGGAAACCTAACGACACTAGGTATAATAGTTAGTTATATTTCCGTCTACCACCCACAGTCAAACCCGGTGGAAAGAGTTATGAGGAAAATGGGAAGGATTTTCCGTGCGTTTTGTCATATGAAACATGCGAGTTGGATTACCTATCTAAACAAGGCCGAGAACTGGATCAACATGGTAGGTCACAAGTCGACCGGGTATACTCCGTATGAACTATTATACATTATAATTTGAATTAGGGCCGCTATACTTGCGGCCACGTCCCCAATGCTCCACCCGGAGGTACTACATTGGAACTATTATACAACGAAAAACCCACTTACGTTATCGAAAAGTTGGTGGGGTTCCCCGAACAAGTGAAAAAACCACTAGAAT
Source organism: Platerodrilus igneus (assembly GCA_036346225.1). Classification (NCBI taxonomy): domain Eukaryota; kingdom Metazoa; phylum Arthropoda; class Insecta; order Coleoptera; family Lycidae; genus Platerodrilus; species Platerodrilus igneus. Next base: position 13,169,801 of record JARFIW010000139.1, on the reverse strand, counting down.
GGAAACTCAAATTAGTGAGAGAGAGGCTCCCATCAAGAGTAGAACGTAAAGGTTAAAGCATGATGAAAAGCTGAAGTGACTTGTCAAATTTGAAGCAGGAGATATGGTTTTAGTAAAAACTCAGCTACGGTCCTCAGCAGCTGATAAGGAGATCAAGAAGTTCTTTTTATTATACGAAGGTCCGTACCGGATCAGACAGGAGGTTGCAACGAATGCATACTTGGTAGAGAATATTGATACGGGACAAGTAAGGGGAACTTATAATGTAACAAATTTAAAGAGATACCATACGGCAACCACTGAGGAGTGAGCACACCACCGGTGCAGAAATTTGATAAAGGGGTTAAATTAAGTTTAGGTTAAATCAAAGTAAGAATAAGTTTTGTTTTGTTTCAAGATATTAAGGAAATCTGTAACTACTTTTGTTTATGCCAGCCTCACGTTCCGGCGACAGTGTAACTGATTTTGTTTTTAAATATATGTTGTGGCATCAGTGTTACTTATTTTTCCAAATGGGCGCCAGTGAACAAAAATCTTCCGACATAGCTAGGGATCTATTCCTGGGTAGAGCAATAAGAAGTGGGGGAGAGTCGAATTTTGTTTGCAAGCTAAAGCTAAACTAAGCTAAATAGGTGCCACCAAGTCCTGAGATAATCACGATAATAGCAGAGCACAATTCTAAGGGCGGACGTGGAAACCCAAAGATAAAACGATCGCCTTCGTTAACAGTAACCTGTCTTATAAAAATAAGATGCAGCTCCTGTAAGAAATTGCAAAGATTAAATAAATAAAAATGTAAAAACCCATTTGTGTCCTATAAAGGTATCAAAAATAAAAATGTATATCCAATATGATATTGGCACAAAATTATTACTCAAAAATTCTACCTTTGTGTTATCAGATTTGATCGCACTTGACCAAAATAAAAGCATCAAAGTTTAACTAATTGTTTACTAAAAAAACTCTTTTTTTTTCAAATTTCAAAACTTTTTAACAAGTAAAAAAAATTTCATCATTAACATCTATAACAAAGTCAAGGTTTTGGCTTTTTAAAACAAACAACTGCTCTTCAAACATAAACTTGATTTAAACATTTGATTAAAAATAATTTGTAGACACAATACACTAAATTAACGTTTCTAACCTGGGCAGATCTTTTCAGGTAGATTACAGTTTCTAATTTCTTACGCAGCAGCGTGCATTTAAATTTTCATATTTAGATTTTATAATTTATATGTAGATAAAAGCTAATCACAAAAATAGGAATGCTTAGTTTAAATTCTATGACAGCTGCACGAAGCATCTGCTATCATGACAACATCTGTCAACTGTGCAACACAAAAAAAAAGTATGACGTCGAAAACATACCTTGAAATTATCTAAGGTTCAAATGGAACGAAGCTTGTAATTATATAAACCTAACTTGACAAAATTTCGTTCTACGGCTTGTAAAACCAGTTCAACAATTATTGAGAATTAAACAGATTACCTGTTCGAAAACATAATAGCAACTTTTCGTGCTTTATATGATAGTCTGTTTATCAACTTTTTACGACATTCAAAACACATGCAAGAAATTTCTTATATCTAATAACGAACCGAACTGCTTCTGTTGCTCCAAGACAAATCTGGATGGAAATTCATAATCTCCAACCAATGTAACTAGCCATTTCTAATTTGGGACGACTGCAATCAAAACCAACATCTATCATTCTTCGTTGACAAACTCTTAGTTGACGAATTCTTAGTTGACAAATTCTAAGTTGACAAATTACAAATCCTGAGTGACGAATCCTACGTGACGCGCTAAATAAATGAAACCAAATTAAATTAGTTCGTAAAATGTATACTTTACCAACCGTTAGTAGAAGGTATCAAAATGGTTTCAGGTCTAGCACGACCTGGCCTGCTTACATAAGTAATTTATCCGAAGGTCGCATGCCTCTAGCCGGGAATACATCTTGATAAAACGGTTGCTAGCGGGCGACTAACTCGACGAAGCGAGAACCGAATGTTAGCGACGTTAGAGGTGGGGAATACGAAAGAAACAGCTAGAGATGCTTGACGAAGTAACTTTATGTCACACAGATATTTTAATATAAGAAGATTAATAAAGAATAAGGCACGCTTAGCGCATTATCCTCGTAATTCAATGCGAATAATTATTGCTGAAATTAAACATGTTACAAATCGTAAAAAAAACAAAAAGGAGAAAACTGTAACATCTCCTTTTAATTTAAATTAAAAGTAAGTAATATAAGGACATGTGGCCCGACCACATGGCACCGCACGGCAATGTGGTGCTTATGATTTATAGTCACCGTCAATAAATATGCTGAGGCATCACCAGATTGGAATAGCCCGCCATCTTTTTATCAAAACATAGGGGTTTTACCACTTAATTAAATAACTAATCAAAATTCTATTCAGGAAGTTTTGTAAATCACGATTTTTAGAGTAATTTGATAACAAGTCCGCCTGATGTAACTGCCACTTTGTTACGTTACAATGACTCTCACTGTATATATCGTAATTAGATTAAACGTAACAATTTATTTGTAAAATATTGATTCGGGGCCAAGCATTTAATATTAAATACAACGCGATTTTATCTGTCCAACAGGTGTGTGATAATTGTAGATAAATAAAAATACGAATTAATACATTCTTGATTAGACGTTGTTCGTCTTGAATGCGCTTCGTGAAGTGACCTACACGTTTTCGTTATATATTTCCCTAGCTGCGTTGCAAGATATAAATATAACAAACGTTAATTTTCTTGAGTTGCATATAGCGTGGGCTGTGCTTATTTGGAAGTTTCTGCAACTTTGGTTCAAGTATTTGAATGTTATAGGTCGATGGTTCACATTTATTGTAAGTAAGATTGTGCCGCGTACAATTACTATAATCTGTATTTTTAGGAATTGTTTGAAGTTGCTACCTGTTTGAAGTTGCTACCTGTTTGAAGATAGTGTCGCTATACAAATATTATTAAACCCTTACGCTGGTTAGCGTTGAAGGTAAGTAAGTAAGTAAGTAGATTTATTGCATAACTCAATATAGGTTATTAAAGTATAAAACAAAATATTATATTATAAAGAAAATTATTAAAATACAGTTAATAATATAATTAGTTTTCATTTCTACAACTTAAAATATATTTTTTTAAATTACTCTTGAATTTTCTTTGAGAAGGCTGATTTGTAACTGATTTTGGTAATGTATTATACATCTTAACGCCATAATGAAATACATTTTTTGTGGTTATCGTTTTATTCTTCTTGTATATATAGTAATTGTCTGCTTGTCTTGTGCTGTAGTTATGTATATCAGACACTTTAATTAAGTTGCTAACCAAGTACGAAGGCATCAAACCATTTATAATTTTATATATAAAAACCATACTATTATATTTCATTTGTTCCTGAATATTTAAAAAATTAAGGCATTCTAACATTTTACGGACTTTGGCAAATCTGCTACATTTTAATAAACATCTCATTGCACGATTTTGTATCTTTTGCAATCTTTCCAAATCACCTTGGTTTGAGACAAATAAAATGGTGCTGCAATATGTTAGGTGTGGATAAACTATTGCTCTATATAAAGTTATTCGAGCAAAACTTGATAGCTTTGCACTAATTCTTCCAACCTTTTTGCTTACTTTATTTATAACCATCTGTAGATGCATTTTAAAAGTTAATTTTCGGTCGATTATTACGCCAAGGTATTTAATGTTCTCTACCAGTTCAATATCGGACCCGTCTATTTGTACATTCCTATTTTCTGTTTTTATCATTTGATAAGTTCTATCATTCGTTAACAACATCCATTTTGTTTTATCAACATTTATCTTCAGCTTATTTCCAACTAAATATTTGCTAATTCTTATTAAGTCACTATTTACAGATTGAATCAGGTTTATTACATTTGCACCTTCAGCATATATTAAAGTGTCATCAGCAAACATATGCATCTTTGTTACCTTCACTACATTCAATATATCGTTTATGTAAATTATAAAAAGCAATGGTCCCAAAATACTTCTTTGTGGAACACCCCACTCAATTTCTGATCTACTAGATGTTTCCCGTTGCCATCTCGTTTGCTGGTATAATTGCCTGAGCACTGATCAATTTTATGCTTTTAGGGGTTTTTTTATCCACTGGTTTATTTATTTGTTTATTCTCTTCTCTGGTATTTTCTTGGTTATGGTTCTCGTTTTGGTTTTCTTTTATTGGAATTGCCTTATTGTATTTTTGGTGCACGTACAGCAAGTTTTATCCAGATGTTACATTTCTTGTTATTCATTTGTACATTGATAGTTTAGTTACATATCCACAGCGAGGGACAAGTGCTACATGCAGAAAGCAAAACACTACACCAGTATGTATTAACGTATCCTTTTTTACGTAAGTGGCCTGGGAAGAATAAAAAATACACCGACGGACTTAGTTGCTTACTTTGCAACTTACTAAACTTTCATATATAAAAATAATAATTTTACTTTGTTCCATTATCACTGTTAAAGCAGTTGAAAGGGCCTCTGGTGGTAGTTTTCCCTTATACATTTCACTATATACAAAGTGTTGTTTTGCGCAAACCAACCCCGTAGTACTGGTTTTAACTTTATGCGACTTATAAGGAGTTGCAGGTGCAATCAGCTGTTTCCCTTCAAACAGTGTTAATTTGAATGTTTACAATATATACATATTTAGATAGCGTGTGCAAATATTAATCGTAGTTCTCATAAACCTGAAGTTCACACAATATCTACAGTAATATTAGTTCTTGATCCTAGATCAGCCAATTAGGCAGGTAAGGTTGGTTTTATATTATAGTTGCCTTTTTGCGCGGAGCCCGCCCTGGCGGTCAACAAAATATCAGTACCATCTCGCTTTCAGAACCCGACCCATTATGCTTCTGACTAGCCGCGGTACAAACAGGCAACGTTTCTTTTGTTCCAGGTCTTAAATTTATATAACAGTGAGCGGAAGTTAAATTAGGTTAGTTAATAGTAATAAATATTTGCATAAATTTATTGCCAGCAAATTTAAGTAGGTCAAGTTTAAACGTAGTTTGTAAATAAGAAAGTAGTAGTAAGATATTATGTAGGAAATTGGACTTTAAACCATCAATAAGGGTGCATTCGAAAGGAAATTGATGGGTTAAGAGTACCCCGAAGTTCTTTATAAACACTCTAAAGCTCCAGATGTAAAAGTATATGTTAAAAGAATTGATCTATGACACTAAAATCCATAGTGTAATCTTCTAATGTAACCGTGAGTTGCAGTTATGTTACTATTAGTTCTAATCATCTGTCATTTTATTTTTATATAAAATTTAGGTTAGGTTAATGCACTCTCTCGGTGTAAGGGCGTACGGCGTGGTCACATTATATAGATGTAATATTGTATGTATATTATTAAAACCATTGAAGTCTGGAATAAATGTATAAAATAAAGTGTTATTACAACGACTTAGGTTTCCATTAATTAACAGGTTATGGGCCCAGATTGTTAGATGGTTATTATAAAAACAGATTAAAAAAGGGAAAATACAATACGACTCTGTTCATCATGGCCCAAGGAAATAAAACCCATTATAATATAGAATTATTATCTGGTGGTAATTATACGAATTGGAAGTTTAGGATGCAGTTGATTTTAGGAGAAAATGGAGTAAAAGAATATATAACCAAGGAAGTAAATGTTTCGCGATTAGATGAAGAACAGAAAAATAAATTTGAAAAACAAAATAATAAAGCGATGTCTTTGATAGTACAGTGTGTTTCGGATACATACTTGGAATGCTTGCGTGAAAAAGATACTGCGTTTCAAATGTGGAAAGTCCTCGCGAAAAAATTTGAAAAGAAGGGACTACCAGGTCAATTATTTTTAAAAAGGAAGCTCCTGTCAATGAAGTTAAAAGAAGGGGAGTCGTTGCAGAAGTTTATGGTTGAATTTGAAGAAGTAGTTCAACAACTAAAAGCTACGGGAGTAGTTACTGATGAAAAAGACCTGATATGTAATTTACTATTAGCACTTCCTAAGTCGTATGAAATGGTGGTTACAATTATCGAAAATCTACCTACCGATTCTTTAGATTTTGAATGCGTTAAAAATAAATTGCTAGCTGAAGAAGAAAAGAGGCAAGTAGGAACATAAAATTATGAAACAACTAATCAGGCAGCTTTTAATACTGCAACCGGGTGCTATAGATGTGGTAAATCTGGACATTTTAAGCGGGAATGCAGGATTCCTCTACCAAATACAAGATGGGGTTATCAAAACAACTATTCTAGGGGTTCCAGGAATTTTAGAGGAGAACATAGAAGCAATAGATTTCAGGGAAATAGAAGAGGTCATTACAGAGGTGGTTTTAATGGAGAATCGAGTGTACATGGACAGAGAAATGTGAGTAACCTTTCCGAGCAAAAGTTTGAAAGTGGTGAGGTGAGTGATTTATGTAAAACCGTTTCCGACATTTGTTTTATAACTGAGATAAATGCAAATAATGTTTGTAATTATGATAATAAAAACAACATCATAACACTTTATATAGATTCAGGGTGTACCGATAATTTAATAAATGACGAAAGTGTGTTTTCAGATATTATGATGTTAGATAATGCAATTAAAATAGGTATAGCAAAAAATAATGATTATTTGATAGCCACAAGTGTAGGAAATATTAATGTAATTAGTAAAGTAGGGGACAAGAAAATAAACTGTTGTATAAAAAATGCACTATATGTTCCTAGTTTAAGAAAAAATTTATTGTCTGTAAAGCGACTAGAGATGTCTGGTATTAAGATAGTGTTTGAAGACGGTTTGGTTAAATTAAGTAATGCATGTGGAATTGTTGGCGTAGGAAAAAGAAATAATTTGTATGAAATAGATTTTGAGCTGTTAAAAATTGAATGTAATATGGTAAATAGTAAATGTAAAAGTCTCAAATATTGAATTCTGTGTACCTTGTACAGCTGGTAAAATGACACGGAATCCATTTGTTATGAGATACAAAAGCTAAAAAATGTTAGAAATTGTTCACACTGATTTATGTGGACCAGTTACACCCATTGCTTATGACGGATCCAAATATTTTGTAACGTTTACAGACGATTTTTCTAATTTTACATCTACATATTTATTGAAACATAAAAATGAAGTTTTTTCAAAATTTAAAGAATATTATTTTATGGTAAGGGCAATGTTTGGTTTTGGCATATCAAAACTTAGGTGCGATAATGGAGGCGAGTACGTTTCTAATCAGTTAAAAACCTTTTGTGAGGAGAATGGAGTTGTCTTAAATTATATTGTACCATATACCCCAGAACAAAATGGGAAAGCCGAAAGAAAAAATAGAACTTTAACTGAACGAGCTAGGGCAATAATAAATGAGTCTAAGGTTCCAAAGGAACTTTGGGGGGAAGCAATGTTTTATACAAATTATAGTATTAATCGTTGCCCCACCAAATGTTTAAAAGGGGTTACACCTGCTGAACTCTGGTACAAACGTAAACCAAATATAAGTAACTTGAAGATTTTTGGATGTGTAGCTTATAATCTTATAAGAAAAGAAATGAGGGATAAATTTGACTCAAAGACTGAAAGATGTGTCATGGTGGGATACACAAGTTCTGGTTACAGATTGTGGGATCCTATGAATTGTAAAATAATAGTATCAAGGGATGTTAAATTTGATGAAAGTACATTTTATTTTCATAAAAATACTGTAGACGTTGTGCAAACGAATTTTGAATTAAATGGGGACAAATTAAAAGAAATTGAGCAAGAGGAGTTATATAAAACAGGAGAAGTTAGTTTACAAGAAAGGGACGAGGGACATAAAAGTAATGACAATTATGGGATAAATAAACGTAAAAAAAGGGTACCATCTAAATATGATGATTATGAACTTTATATCGCATTTGATGCAGAAGGTTTTGTGAGCAACGTTCCTCAAAGCTATAAAGAAGTAGAAAATAGGCCGGATAAAAGTATGTGGGAAAGTGCAATGAGTAGGGAATTAGAGTCGATAAATAAAAACAATACATGGAAAGTTGTAGCTAAACCTAAAAATAAAAACAATTTAGACACCAAATGGGTATATGCACTTAAATCCACATTTGAATCGGAAGATACGTATAAAGCAAGGTTAGTAGTTACAGGATTTGCTCAACAAAAGTTAGATTACAAGGAGATTTTCTCGCCTGTAGCAAAAATGACAACTCTTAGGGTTTTACTAGATGTGAAAACAGCCTTTTTAAACGCAAAATTAGATGAAGATATTTACATATATGCACCAGAGGGATTAAAAATAAATAACGGTTATGTATTAAAGCTAGAAAAATTATTATATGGATTGAAACAATCCTCAAAATGTTGGAATACCGAAATAAATAGTTTTCTTATTTGCATAGGATTTACCCACTCAGAAAATGACCATTGTCTTTATTTCTTGCATTTTGAAGGAGAAGAGATATATTTGCTTTTGTATGTCGTTGACATTTTGTTAGCAGGATTAAATTTGCAAAAAATAAATGAAAAAATTTGAAATACAAAATAAAGGGGAGCTTAAATTTTTTTTAGGCATTGAAATAAATTATGATAAAGAATTAGGTATTTTAAGATTAAGCCAATCAAAATATATATCAAAAGTTTTAGAAAAGTTTGGAATGGAAGAATGTAAAAGTAGCGATACGCCAATTGAACAGAAATTGAAATTACAAAACTTTAATGGAGATCTTACAAGAAAACCTTTTCGTCAGTTAGTAGGGTGCCTTATGTATTTAGTTCAGGGCACTAGGCCAGATATTTGTTTTGCGCTGAATTTTTTTAGTAGATATCAGGATAATGCAACCGATGAAATGTGGAATTATTTAAAAAGGATTTTAAGGTATTTGAAGAAAACTTATAACGTAGGACTGGAATTTATTAGAAATAAAAATTTAGATTTAGTGTGTTATGTTGACGCTGATTGGGGCGGTGATGTATTAGATCGAAAATCGATTACAGGTTTTTTATTTAAAGTGTTTGGAAACACTGTTTATTGGGTAACCAGAAAACAAAATTGTGTAGCGCTATCCACAACAGAAGCTGAGTTAGTGGCATTATGCAGTTCTGTTGTCGATGGTTTATGGTTAAAAAAACTACTGTTTGATTTTGATTTTAGCATAAGTAAAATAATATTTTTTGAGGATAATCAAGGATGTATTGCTTTAGTTAGAAATCCAGGCAACAATAAGAGAGTAAAACATTTAGATTTAAAATTTAATTTTATATATGATCACTTGGAAAGGAAGCAGATTGTAATACAATATATTGATTCTGTTTTACAAGAGGCAGATATTCTTACAAAGGGGTTGCAATCTACTTCTTTTACAAAGTTGAAGTATAGAATAGGTATTAAGGATTTTAGCAAGGGGGAGTGTAAAAGTATATGTTAAAAAAATTGATCTATGACACTAAAATCCATAGTGTAATCTTCTAATGTAACCGTGAGTTGCAGTTATGTTACTATTAGTTCTAATCATCTGTCATTTTATTTTTATATAAAATTTAGGTTAGGTTAATGCACTCTCTCGGTGTAAGAGCGTACGGCGTGGTCACATTATATAGATGTAATATTGTATGTATATTATTAAAACCATTGAAGACTGGAATAAATGTATAAAATAAAGTGTTATTACAACGACTTAGGTTTCCATTAATTAACACCAGAAAGTCTCACAAAGAATCGGAAATTGATAAATACCAGCGTATTCAGTTTAGGGATGATTATTATTTTTGAGTCTCAGATAGGGTAGTGCGAAACCATTCGCTAGTAATCGTTAATTACTAGAATATTAGAAAGAAAAAAAAGCTTTTATCTCGAGGGGAGCCTCGAGTAAATACAAAGTGTGATTAATATTTCGTTGACCGCATCGAGAGTGTTTCATTTCCATTTTTAAGTGATTTATCATCCCAAGTGTAACTGATTAAATAAATTGGGGGCGTGATTAGCGGTCCAGATAAACTGATTTCACTAAATTAGATTGGACAGCGGGCACGGATTGTAAAACATCCAGGTGCCCCGGCCTTTTCACTTGCAATGTACGAAAGTGAAGGTATTTATAAACTCAACTAAATACCGTTAGCCCGACAAAGCAACCCTGTGGTGCAACCTTTAGCAGGTAGTTGTTGGTATAGTCACTATATACATTATTAGAATAGAAAGTGAAAGTGCTTCGTGCGAGGACAATAAACTACCCAAATACCGCGAGTATATTACGAACAACGACGACACACTTCAACCAGGACGGTGGCCCAGGCTTTGGAATTTGCACCTGATCGTATACGCAACGCTGGTAGAAACAAGCGGCGCATGTAATGTAAGTAATTTTAATGTTAAATTGAACCTTAAGGCGATTTATGACATACGTGCCTGTAGTATACAAAATAACTAGGTTAAGAGTATTTAGTTAGGGAATTAAGTATGCATAAAAATAGATCTGTGGTGTATTTTGTTTTTACATCCTAGTGAAGAAGTTGCTTGTAAAGACTTATTTTTTTATTTAAATAAGGTTGAATACAGTTAGGTAAAAGCTTGTAAGTGGCTCACGAACAACTACTGGAAGTCAGGGTAAAACTTTTTAAAAAATTGAAGTTCCAAAAAAATTTAAGGTGTTAGAAGTATCCCCTACTGTGTTGAATAGGGGATAATGATTATCTTTTAGAAATACTCTGTTGCAGGATTGTTATAAAAGAAAGAGTAAAAAATAGGCTCAAGAGCTTATTTTTAATATTGAAACTGTAGGTACCCGTTTTAGGTGTTTTATTTGTCACCAATACAAATACAACAAACCAATATTAAACAAAGGGAAACGTTACATCTGGATTGATTTTACACGTTGCTGCGATTAATGTCTTAAATCCATTGCGATCTTCATTGAGAATTGTATACACATGGCATGGTTCAATGTGTGAATCACGTACTGCCATACGATTAAAAATGAGGCGAAAAACTGGATTTGATAGAGGTAATATTTTGCCATTAGCATCAAGAGTTCAGCAATAATTTTGTAGCAAAATCTCTTTTAATGTAAGTTTGTTGTAAGGCATTCTGTTATATAACATACTTGACCGAAGATACAAGTTGGTATCTTCTACATATACATTTAAAAATAATTAAAATACTATATACAAATACTATAAACAAAAAATAGCAAAGCGCTCAGCACAGCACATACATGCGTTTTCTTTCGGATGTCTATTCTTTCCTCTACGGCTTGCGTGCAGTTGCGTCAGTAATCTGGCGTCTCGATATCTGAGACGGTACATGCTATAGTAAAGCACAACGTTATAGAGGACAACAGCGCTGTGTTGGGGGTATGTGCAGAACGCTGCACATAGGAATATCACCAACATCCATATGCGTGCATACGAAATCTTTGTTGCAGAAGCAAATTTCCTTACTAAGAAATCGACATAACAAAACTTAATAGCAACTTGTTGCCTTCATAACGAATAAATATGATTGCAGCAAAAAACTTGTTAATGCAGCAATATTTTTGCCCTCCATATATTAAGAGTATTTTAGCTGCCATAACAAACTTCTTTTTCCCATGTAATTATGCATAGCAAATTATATTAGTTAAAATGGCACGCGGCCGTACAATGACGTTAGAATTTTTTTGGACACGATTTCGCATCGCTGATGGCCAGAACTGTTTTGATTATGCTTTATTGCGATTAGAACTAGAGAAAAAATATTTTTGTTTAGTCAGAATTCTTCGAAATTGGTCAACATCTCACAGGAGTACATGTATGGATACCGTGCGCGGCAGTATAAGGACGATAGAATTTTTCTGGACACGATTTCGCATCGATGCTCACTAGAACTGTTTTGTTTAGCTATAATGCGATCAGAACTACCGAAAAAATATTTTAGTTTAGTCAGAATTCTTCAGAATCGGTCAGCGTCTCACAAGAGTACGTGTATGTGCACCGTGCACGGCGGTAAAAGGACGTTAGAATTTTTTGGACACGATTTCGCATCGATGTTCGCTAGAACTGTTTTGATTATGCTTTAATGCGATCAGAACTACCGAATAAATATTTTAGTTTAGTCAGAACTCTTCGAAATTGGTCAGCATCTCACGGCAGTATAAAGACGTTAGAATTTTATGGACACGATTTCGCATCGATGCTCGCCAGAACTGTTTTGATTATGCTGTAATGGGATCAGAACTACCGAATAAATATTTTAGTTTAGTCGAACTCTTCGAAATCGGTCAGCATCTCACAGGAGTACATGAATGTATACCGTGCGCGGCAGTACAAGGACGTTAGAATTTTTTGGACATGATTTCGCATCGATGCTCGCTTGAACTGTTTTGATTATGCTGTAATGTGATCAGAACTACCGAATAAATATTTTAGTTTAGTCGAACTCTTCGAAATCGGTCAGCATCTCACAGGAGTATATATGTATATAGTGCGCAGCGGTATAAGGACGTTAGACTTTTTTTGGACACGATTTCGCATCGATGCTCGCTAGAACTGTTTTGATTATGCTGTAATGTGATCAGAACTACCAAATCAATATTTTAGTTTAGTCAGAACTCTTCGAAATTGGTCAGCATCTCACGGCAGTATAAAGACGTTAGAATTTTATGGACACGATTTCGCATCGATGCTCGCTAGAACTGTTTTGATTATGCTGTAATGGGATCAGAACTACCGAATAAATATTTTAGTTTAGTCGAACTCTTCGAAATCGGTCAGCATCTCACAGGAGTACATGAATGTATACCGTGCGCGGCAGTACAAGGACGTTAGAATTTTTTGGACACGATTTCGCATCGATGTTCGCTAGAACTGTTTTGATTATGCTTTAATGCGATCAGAACTACCGAATAAATATTTTAGTTTAGTCAGAACTCTTCGAAATTGGTCAGCATCTCACGGCAGTATAAAGACGTTAGAATTTTATGGACACGATTTCGCATCGATGCTCGCTAGAACTCTTTTGATTATGCTGTAATGGAATCAGAACTACCGAATAAATATTTTAGTTTAGTCGAACTCTTCGAAATCGGTCAGCATCTCACAGGAGTACATGAATGTATACCGTGCGCGGCAGTACAAGGACGTTAGAATTTTTTGGACATGATTTCGCATCGATGCTCGCTAGAACTGTTTTGATTATGCTGTAATGTGATCAGAACTACCGAATAAATATTTTAGTTTAGTCGAACTCTTCGAAATCGGTCAGCATCTCACAGGAGTATATATGTATATAGTGCGCAGCGGTATAAGGACGTTAGACTTTTTTTGGACACGATTTCGCATCGGTACTCGCTAGAACTGTTTTGATTATGCTGTAATGCGATCAGAACTACCGAATAAATATTTTAGTTTAGTCAGAACTCGTAGAACTCCGACAACATCTCAATGTTATAAACGTATACCACTAGCGGTCGAGTTTTTTGACAATAAAATGTTTTCGGCCAAGCTTAATCATCAAAAGTATTGAGTAAATGTGTTCTGGCCATAGAACTCCTCGAGTTATACCTCCCCTGAGTTTGAATGTTTCGAAATAGGTAGATACTAAAATGTGTTTTTGGAAGTTAGCATATCATTTGTAAAAATTCAATTTTACGGTTAATTCGACGGAACTATTGGTAAAACTTATCAAGAACTGTAGAACTATGCTGGATGCAAGTAAAAATGAAGTTGTTTTATGAGATGCTGATAGTTGAGATGCTAACTTTACACACGTATTCGTGTAGATCATTCAACTTGGTGTATCTTTTGTGAAATTTCACTTGGAGTAACTATATCAAATTTGTTTTCCAAATTTAAATAAATTCATTCCTTACAAGTACTAGTGTTGGATAAGCGTCATTAAATTATATTATAGATGATACTTTGGCTACACTTCCGTACTCCTCCTGAGCGATTTTTGGACGAAATATTTTTTACTAGACTAAATCGATGATGGAGAGTCCGAATCCAAAAACCGTTTTGGGCCAAAATGTAGGGTTCACGAGATACAAGAGGTCAAAGGTCAGATTTTAACATGTTATCTTATGGGAGAAAAAAAAGTTTTTTATTCGACTTAAATCCATACAATATTTTTAAAAAATATATTCTTTAATATAATAATATTGAACATGTGATATCTCAATATTTCAGACAAAATATTTTTTGTATTTGTCAATTAAAGTCAATTTCAATTGTCATCATTTTTAATTTGAGTAGTATGTTTAATTTAAAGAAGTTATACTCTATTTGCAACGATTCAATTTCTACAAGAAAATGGTGCCAATCTATTCGATTACTTCCAGTTAAAAGGATTGCCCCAAATGTTGGGCACGCCGACAAATTGTCACGGAAATGTCATTTCGCCAAGAAGGAGAAGGTGGTTTTGGCATATTTAGGTGTCAAAAAACAAAATCACAAGGATGGAAAAGAATACTCCATTTCAATTGCAGAAAATTCTTGGTTTTCAGGTAAGATCATTATTTTAAATTTAAATTTGGTTAGATTAGCATAATGAAATAAATATTTCTAAAATGCAATTAAATCAATTATTAAATTTTTAATAGTTTTATCACGTTTATTTTATTCGCTTTTTGCGTTTTCTTTGACTTATTCTTAATATTCTTAAATTCTAAAACAGATATCTAAGATAAATAATTAATCATTCGATAAAATGGTTAGCATTTTTACACGCTTAGAATAATATATATCTAATGTACTTTAAGATCCAAGCAAATGGTTTCGCCAATAAAAATAAAAAACGCAGGCTCGATAACAGATAATTTAATGATGATATAGATTAAATATAATAACCAACTCAGTCGACTACGTCGACTTCGTAGGCTTAAATTAGCTATTATATTTAATCTATATCATCATTAAATTATCTGTTATCGAGTTCTTCCTTTGTTTGCGATTGGTATAAGTTGAATATTAATAACTTTTTAAATATTCATTTCCGATCAATTACACCAATACAATCAACGTTGAATTTTCTTTCGAATGATATATTACTTACCCTTATTGTCGAGGCCATTTGCTTAGAATGTTCCTTAATTTTCGAATGTAATGCCCATGTTAAAACAGTAATTTGCATATTTTATTTAGGATCCCATCTTTCATTGGAAAAGGCTTTGTGTGTTACATACTGTTTCACGAGAAGTTTTTCCTATGAAAATACCATACACGAGTCCTCGGATGATACTTTTCAAACATCGACTGAAACTGTGTCCGATTGGTTTGCGTATTGTCGCGAAGTTATGATGATCGATTTGGACAAGGATTATGAGAATATGGGGAAAATCGGAGGAGCGGGAAAATTGTGGAAATTGACGAATCAAAGGTGTTATTTATTTCACTAATATATTTTTGCTAATGTTGTTGAATTTTAATTTTATTACAGATTGGAAAACGCAAATATAATAAAGGACGAATGGTGGAGGGTAATTGGATCATTGGGATGATTGAAAGGGCAACAGCGATAACTTCAGGCTCGAGATTTGCCCAAATAATAAGAGGGATAAGGATACGCTTTTACCGCTTATCCACAAGCATATCCTTCCGGGAACCATCATTTATTCTGATATGTGGAAAGCGTATGATTGTTTGTCTCAGGTAATATACATTTTAAAAAAATTTTAAATCGATTAATTAATTTGCGTTACATTTTAGGAAGGATTTTATCACTTTACAGTGAATCATTCCTTGGAATTTGTTAATTCGGAGACAGGTGTCCACACGAATACCATCGAGTCAAATTGGAGACCTTTAAAAAATCGATTGGAACGCGGAGGCGTCGGAGGAAAGGACAACATTGCTGACCATCTTTGTGAATATCTTTGGCATAAATTGAACCGAGAAGAAGACAAGTTTTTGGCATTCATTCATGCAATCAAAAAAATTTACGTTGTTTAGATTATGTTTATGAGATTGTTTCAGGTAGGTTATGTTTGTAAAATTGTTACTGTTAGGTTAGTTTAGTGGTATTGTTTTTTTCTTGTCAATTTTTATATTTTATATTTATACTTGTCATATGAAATTTAAATTTGTTCTTGTCGAATTTTGTAATATAAAGTATATATTTTACAATGTATTTCCTTTAAAGATACTATAATCCCTTTAAGAGGGATGATTAATGTAAATGCACATTTTGTTATTACTGCAGCAAATCCAATCTAATTAGAGTAATTTAATATTTTTCTTGTCAAATTTTGTAATTTTTAAAAATATTGAATGGATTTAAGTCGAATACAAAACCTTTTTTCTCCCATAAGACCCCATGTTAAAATCTGACCTTTGACCTCTTGTATCTCGTGAACCCTACATTTTGGCCCAAAACGGTTTTTGGATTCGGACTCTCCATCATCGATTTAGTCTAGTAAAAAATATTTCGTCCAAAAATCGCTCAGGAGGAGTACGGAAGTTTTTCCGATACTTTAAAATACAGTAGCACATAAACAGTAGTACGTGTTCTCAAAAAAATATGCATCGAGACAATTTTCAGAATAAATATTTCTTACTACAAATTCAAAATTTCAAACTTTAATGGTGTGTTAATATGGAAAATTTTAGAACCTTGTTTATCTTACCTGTAGAAGATCTCTTTGTTGTTGAAGTTTACTAAGTTCCAAATTTAAATCATGCAATCGTCGATCCTGATCTCGAATCAGATCTTTGTATTGTAACAATAAACTATTTTCTTGTTCACTTAAACTTAATTCAGTCATGCCGTTCAATAACTGTTTTTGAACACCTAACGTTTTTATAATAATCCCTTCAAGCGCTTTAAATAGTTTGCAAAACTCATATTCTAATAAAAGTTCAGCAGTATATTTCACTTTAAGTTGTGGTTGTTTACCACCTTTGGCGTATACTTCATGTCTCGATATATCACTCAATTTATTAGCATATGTTTCTAGTCCTACCCTTTTCTCAATTAATTGACTTAAGTTTTCCTTATTGTAATTAGTTACAGAATTGTCATTAAAAACTACACATAGACCCATTAAAAATGCACATAAACCTTGTACAAGTTCTTCGTTATTGTCATATTCAGTTGCAGATGTTTGTGCCGTTAAATATGCCATAGCACCTGGTACATTTAAGAAAACAGCAACTGCTGCAGGACAGTGATTTATCCACGTTGCTAGAAGCATTAATACACCCAACTTCGATTGTAACTTATTTGTTTGTTGTAAAAAGACGGCACACTGGTGTAATAAACTAACCGGTTGTGAACCGACATTTGCTGCTAATAATACACGAAGTAATTGTTCTTTTTGTGCAGGATTTTCAATAAGGGTATGTGAAAGTGCAATTGCAGAAAACCAGTTGCTCAAAGGATCTACATTGAATAAACCACCACATAAAAGCTGTCCAGTGGTTAAAATTGTACTATTTACACTGCTTGGTAGAAGCGTTTGTACTACTTGCTGTTGCGCAATTTCATTTTTAAATAAGAAACATTCGAAACAGTATAAAACAGCACAACGAAGTGCAAAAGGTTGCTTTTCATTAATCATAGACATTAATAAAACAACTATGGCTGAACGAGGTGGGTTTGATGGGGCCATTACGGTAGCAAAGTATTCTTGATTGTTTAAATTACCACGAATTACTTCAGCAACTGTATTAATTGTCTCTGTTAAGATGTCTGCAGGTACACCATTAGCCATTAAAACGTTACACATTTCTTCTAATAAAAGTGCATTGCGAACATTCTTCTGACAAACACTTATAATTTGTAGAGGATTATTTGGACTAACCAACGTGCGTACCAACTGCAATACACAATGAAAATTTGATGCCTTCTGAGGTGACCAACCTACATCTGAATGATCAGGTACTTTGAACATCGGCTGTAATTTTTGAATGTATGAGCCTTCTTTAAAGAAATTAATATTAGACGTATTATTTTTTAATAAATTAAGCATCAGTAATAAACAGTCTTCAACCACAATTCCACCATCTAAAAACCCTTCTTCTTTAAGCACATCAAATAAACGATCAAAAGCATTCTCAAATGCAACTATCTTTTGGATATTAGCATTCGCTTTTGTTAATTGTATTAACAGCAGCAAAGCGTCGTTTCGTATTACATCACGACTATCAGCTAACAAATCCATTAGTTTTGAAACAGCCATCGGACTAACTAGCACTATATCTTGAATATCCTTCAGCTTGTTTTTTAAAAGTGCTGTTAGTAATTTAACAGCCGGCCAACGTACTCTAAAGTCAAATTCTTCAAGAAAGCTCAAAACTAAATTAATACTGTCCGAGTTTTTAATAAACATTTCGGTGAACTGCTCGCCTACATTAACATTTATGTGTAAATTTTCTGATTCTTCCTCAAACTGTTCGGGCGAAGTGATATTGCATAATGTGTCAAGAGCATAACCCACTATTTCGCTATCAGCACGGTCTGTCGCTAAAACTTGTTTCATTGCATCCATTCCTTGTGCACCGACCTCCAGTCGATATTTTTTCGATAGCGCTTTAAGTGCCCTGCAAGCATCTCGTCTGTCTTCTAACAAAGTTGAAGAATTAGCACGCTCTACAAGTTTTTCGACCTACAATATTGAGTTAACAAAATATACGTGAAGTTAGGTAATTCAAGTCACCGTTTCTGCACCAGTTGGTTGTGCGGTAGGCTGTGGAGCGCCTAGGACTGTTTTGAGGCCGGTTTTAAAGTACTCCATTACGTATAAATCAAACATTAAACATATTGTACACTATGGACAACACATTAGTTTTGTTGATTTTGCAAACACGTCACAAACGTCAAATATTTAAAGTGTGGAAGTAACTAAATTACATGCGAACAGCAATTATTGTAGTCTGGGTAACTGTGGAATCAAACAAACAATACTTTTACCTATCCATCCTAGGACATGGATCGAAACGTAAAAAAAGACAATTTTAACAACTATGAGTGGTTTAATTCTCAAAAAAGATTAAGAAAAATACAAAACAAACCACAACAAACATACAGGGAGTATCTATCATCCATGATTTGACTGACACACGTTTAGATTATGGAAGAGTTTATGTATTTTGTATTGATAAAATTTATTTCAATCTTCTATTTTACAGTTCTAATTTAAAATCGAAACGAAATAGTTACTAAAAAATTAGTTTATTTCTGAAATTTAATTTAATTTTACGTATACCGGGTTTAATAGTTTTGAGTGAATTAAAAATCAATATTGGTGTTCGATTCCATAACCACCCAGAACTGCTAAAATTGTTGGATACCTGTTCTAGTCATCCACCAATCGGGAAGAACACTATAAGAAGATTTAATCTTTAGTTACGTATTACCAGGTTAATACCAGTAAAAAGAGCAAATGCTTTTTGAAATCCAACTATTGTTTGGTAGCAGATTGAGGAATTATAAACCCACTCAACCACTCCCACAGACTACCCACTACCCTCCTTTGAAAACACCATAGCTGTCCTCTTTAATACAGCAATACCTTACGTGTGATTTTTCAATGCTCCAGCCGAAGGTACTACATTGGCCAGGAGGAGAATTTTTGTTGCCTAGAAATTTAGAATTTTGCCGAACCCTTGCCGTTCCAGGCAAGGTATGGATCTTTAACGTGCGTGACAACACTCACACACGGAATCTTCATTTAACCTCTCATCCGAACGAGGGCGTAATTTTTGTAAAAAATGCTCAACTGCCATTTTTCAAGCAGTCGGCCGTGTCGGGTTGATACAGCAATACCATCTACCTAACCAGAGGTCTCTACCGAACACCAACAATTTGTCATAGTTAACTCCCTTCTGCCTTTTAACAATAATTCCTATTCAGACCTCAACATCGATCTCCTGGACTCACTAGTTTCCGAACTAAACCTCCACAAACCTCCAGGATCCGAACACATAACAATCCTCATTCTCCAAAGAAACTGGCCCCTCATTAGAGAACCCGCCCACATTTTTTTCAAAAGTGCCTGTTTTCGAGAATACTCCCAATATACTTAAATCTGCCTTCATAACTCTCATCCTCAAACCCAACAAACCCTCAGATGGCCCTACATTCTACAAACCTACCTTTATTACCCACGTTCAGCAAACTCCTGGAACAAATCATCCTCTTACAGCTAAACTGCCATATTGATCAACACTCCGTCTTATGCCTAAATTAATATGGATTGAGAAAAGAAGAGGACGCTAAACAAATCATACATTCTCTAGTCTCAACAGCACAATCCTCGTCCCACAAATACGTACTCACTCTTCTTATTGACTTCCGCTCCACTTTTGACCTTCTCTGGTAGCCAAAACTTCTCAACCAACTGTTGCGTTTTTTTCCATAAAGCTTTAACATTTAATGTATTAAGTAGGTTTAGGGGACTTTTCAAAACCTTGCATTGGAAAATTCCCCGCAGATTAATATTTAAATGGCGATCTACGTGCAAACCACATAAAGTTGTGGTTCACACGTAAGGTGACCAGACGTCCCGATTTTTCACAATTTGTCCCGCGTCCCGCGACGTTTTTCCAAAGTCCCGATTTGTAGAATTAAGTTAAATTTTATATAATTTGACAAATTCTTGTGAACATTTTTCAATATTTTAAAAAATGACAACAATCTACTGAAACAAATTCACTCAAATAAAAAATATGTCAAGGAATAAAATATTATACATTTTTTTATATTTATAAAATTGTACTTATGTTAAAAATAAAAAATATTACGATATTATTTTTATTCTGTATGACAATTTTTGTTGATACCCCCTCCTTCTCCCTCCTTCAAAGTTGTCCCGCTTTGCCGATGCAAAAATCTGGTCACCTTATTCACACGGAAAGTCTGGACATTGGCTTATCTTTGTGGTATGAGAGAATGCTAACATACTTTCTCACTGTTTGGACGGCGTTGTAACCACCAACATGCATAAAAGAACTTTAACCTCTTCTGAAGGGATAGATATTTTCGTGGAAGAAAATGTATAGAAACTCAAGACTTGCTTACCGGCTTCCGTTTAGTGTTAACGTGTTAGTAGTACCATCCACCAGTGATTCCCACCTTCCATTGGTTATTCCCCATCGTATCGGTACGTGGTCAGCAAGGGCTACAGTGAGGCAACACAGCAAAGATCAGGAAGCCACAACGGAACCACCCCTGTGAAGCCAGGAAATAATTGCACCAGGAGCAGAATACAGGGGTAAGTACTATTTCGCATAACGTTGCGACGTATTTTGTCGCCTCAGTGCATTTAACTCGATTAAATTTGACGTTATAAATGTGGGGTAAAAACTGCTATGTTTTGCTCTAGATACTGTGGTATAAGTATAACAATCGAAACTAGTCAACTTCCTGTCTAACCTTCTTATCTGACCGTTTTACCACCCATACCACAAACCACCACTATGTCACAAAACCCCTATACTAAGGGTGCCCACAGGCTCCTGCTTCTTACCCTCTGGAGTGTTGTTATTAATTTCCTACTTGACTTAGATATGGCCAACGTCTTCACCTTTGCATATGACCCCACTTTCCTTATACATGGAAAATCCCGCACATACCTAGAAAATAATGTCGCAGTCTTCATGAACGTCATATAACCCTGTTCCACTCTCAAAAAACAACTCCTTTCCCTTTACGAAAACCAAAATGATTCTGCTTAAAAACTACCTTGGCTAACGCCGAAGCCCAATATCCTTGGCATCCTTTTATCGTTGTCGGATTCAACTTCCTACCTAGGCCTACACCTCGAAACAATACTGAACACACACACACACACACACACACACATAACAAAGCTCTGCGCAAAAAACCAACACAATCCTCGGCAACTTACATCGTGCCCTTCCAAGGTCTGTACAACTTTCCAACCTACTCGCTGATTAATTTTCACTCAAATACTCCGATATGTTATAGACTCCTGGTTCACACTTACACTTTTAACTAAATGTTTATTTAACCCCATCATTCAACTGTTCCTACTTTACACCTCCAGAGCATACCGAACTATCCCTACAATATCTTTACACGCCCTGTTACAGATGCCACCCACAGAAATGTTGCTTCAACCCGCATCCTAACGCCACAATCTAAAATTCAAACACCCTATAATCCAACACGACTTCACATTATTGTACCAGAACTATCGCACACTATCCATCTCCGAAATCAAATCCCATATTCAGAATTTCCTCTTCCACTTTGGCAACAACAATTGCCCCATTCCTCAACTGGCATATACACATACGAAACCTTTCTTATCATCACCGACATAGCAGCTCACACCCCCTTCTCCAGTAAAGCAATCATACACTTTCTAACCAGCTATGGTAACTTTTGTGCCAAATTCCACTTCTTCAGCCTCTCCTCCGTCTAACCTGCCCCTGTACCGATCAATTCAACTTAAAACTCCCATCCAGCTTTTGCTCCTACCTATAATTACCCCATTACAAGCAAATTTCAAAGCCGCTTTCAGTCTTGACCTTTACTCCCCACACCCACAATTAATTCCCCAGTTACAAACTTTCTCCAAGAACTTAACCTATTCCTATAAGAAATCTTCATCACTAAACCACCCATCAGCTCCAACCTGTTACTTTAACACAGAAGCACACATTCTTTCCTATATACCCACACACACGCACGCATGCACTCACGCAGGCACGCACGCACCCACGCATGCACGCACGCACTCACGCACGCACTCGCACACGCACACGCAAACACGCACACACGCGCGCACGCGCGCACACACATGCATGCATGTGCATACCTACAAGCATACAATAATACATACGTATTATTATAATTCCCAACCTTATAAAAATTTAAATGGTACTGAACGAGAAATTTTGGACAAAACACATAAAGCTTGTTATGTGTGAAAATCATGTGTTAATTTTCTAATGTGAAACTGACTTTACCCTGAAGGGGAAAGAGGGTCACGTAGTAATTCTGCAGGTTCACCGACTAGCTGCAGCAATGTGGGAGGATTGCTATAAAAAAATACTCTTAGAAATATACAATGTATGATGTTCCTTTGAAATTTTGTAATATTTGTAATATTTGTAATATTTCATTTTAATTGTTTCAGTATTGGTAAATCCCACCAACAGAGTTAGGCAATTTCTTTTACGAAGTATAATTTTTAGGTTACATACATTTTTGATCTAAGGAAAAACTATTTTTGTATCTTATATGGTTTATAATTAAAGCTTTCAATTCATTATAGCGGTTTTAAAGGTTAAAAATGGTGTCAGCAACGCAACTTTGTATTCCAAAATTATTACAGTTTAATGATTCATTTGTTTTGATTAATAATGTATCACACTGGCGTCTATCACTACATCGTTAGGGCACGAAGATGTTTACATGCAAAATTGTGCTGATTCAAAAAATGATAATATTTTTTCCTCTGAGTCTAGTAAAAGATTTCAAGTATGCTAACGCTACATATATTAGATAGCTAATACGACACAAAGTGATTTCAAATTTATCTGCCCGAATTCTACCGAAAATATCTCAAATTGTTTTATAGACAGAAGGTTTTTTTATAGAGAGCACTTTAACATCCAAAGAAATAACATGTAATTTGAGTAGGTTAGATTACCTCGAAGAAGGTATTGAACTGATTAAGACAGTTGGTCATTAAAGTTCGGATTAATACCTTAACTGATGGTTGTTTTTAATTTAAGGTTGCCATTAAATTCATGTTGAACAAAAGCATGTTCATTCATAATATCAAGTTTTTCTTTTAAAGTCCCAGGAAAATCTGGTAAAAGCAAAATACGTCCAGGAGATAAAACCTTTTAGTGGTGTCCAAATTATCTACAGTCAAAAATCACTCGGCAGGAATTTACGAACAAAATTTGTGAAACTATCTTCAAGTACTATAAATGAATGGACGTTTTTAATTAAATTTATAAACGTACCCACAGTACGTTTTTGTTATTAGGTTAAGAATTTAGATAGTAATTTTGTTTGCCGAAAATGTTTCCATTAAGTTAAGTAATTTTTGACATATTTAATTTTTAATTATTGCTTAATAATATTTATCATGTACTTGTAATGAAAACATAATTGTGTAATAGAGTGAAGACTTTTTATTGGGGTTAATCACAGCTAATGTAAAAATAATAGTTACAGTTTTGCTGTGTTAAATTATTTTGCATGTATCTAAGAGACGTCATTAAAATTCACGCAACGTTTGGTTTTAGAAACTTTCCCTTGAACTAGCAGTTTTAAATAGGTATATTAGCGTTCTTAAGGTTAACGTTTGCTTTATGTTTATTTTAACAGTGGTGTACTTAATAACTTCTCATGTGTATTTAGGCCAGAATCCCTTTCCTGATTTCAGACTTTGGCATCCTCTTGTTATTAGTTCTGGAGGTTTTCCTTAGAAATCCCTGTTTTTTGAGATAAAGTGGTGCCCAAAATACTTCCCGATTAAGACATATTCCACACACGATAAGAATCGGAAACGCTTTTCAAACAATTAAACTACCCTTCGCCCTGAAGTTCGCAATCATTCTTGTTAGTACACT
The DNA here is from genome assembly GCA_036346225.1 of Platerodrilus igneus. Taxonomy (NCBI): domain Eukaryota; kingdom Metazoa; phylum Arthropoda; class Insecta; order Coleoptera; family Lycidae; genus Platerodrilus; species Platerodrilus igneus. Next base: position 13,145,253 of record JARFIW010000139.1, on the reverse strand, counting down.
AAATTTGATTTTCCAATGTTCCATGTGAAGGTACTACATTGGTCAAGAAGCAAGTTTTTTACCTAGAAAATTTTGAATTTTGGCGAAATCTTGCTGTTTCAAGCAAGATAGGGATTTTTAACATGCGTGACAATACTCGCACACGGGACCTCCATTTTACTTCTCATCCGAACGAGGACGTATTTATGTGAAAAATGCTTGCCTAACATGTTTCAAGCGATTTGAAATCGAGATTCGAGCCTGGGGCCTCGGGCTTAGTAATCACATGCATACTAACTAAGTTACGGAGCTGCGTTCCTATCAATACAGTCAAAGTTTTCTGTACTTTACCAAAACAGAATTGGTTTTATTTAAAAATTGAGAAACACCGAAAAGTTATTGTTTTGAATGGGCGTGAAGTGCTTCAAGCTATTAAATTTGCGAATACTTGTTACATGCCAAAATTAGCAAAGTACATTTTTAGATTTAGTTATAATTTATAAGCAAATTGACGTGTATTTTTAAATGAATACGCCAACTTCCGTCGTCCCTGACAGTCACGTCTGCGCAAAAGTAATGCGGAGTGCGCGCGTGGTGTAAAAAGACGCTATTAAGCTACGAGAGATGGACGAAGCAACAACTATCGAGTGGGATTTTTTTGTGTATCTCAGGTATGTAGGTTCCTTTCTATCTTGCCTTGTGTCGTTCCTACACCTGGTGTTCCTTCATCCCCTACGAGTGGAAAAGAGTTTTAGGACGGATGGAAATTTGATGTCAACAATGACGTAGCCCAACCTCACAAGCACAGAGGGATCCTGAGATTAAGCTACGAGATATTCACCATGTGAGTAATTTGTTTTGATTTAAATTGCGCATGGAAATGTATCTTAGATAGCGATTGCATCACCCTCAAACCTGGTCGGTATAAGTTACAATATGGCAGGTAAATTTGCCGCGTAATTATGCGTTAAATTATGACAATGACGTGTAGTTATTCGGGAGTATAACAAACTGGTATGTTATACAATGGAAGATGTTCTAGAAATGGTAGGGAAAGAAAAAAATGTGTGGAAAACAGTAAAAATAGGAGAGAGAATGATAGGACACCTACTAAGGCATGAGGGAATAGTGCAAAATATATTAGAAGCATAGAAAGGAAAGGAGAGCTAGACGTAGACGTAAATACTCCCTGTATGTTTGTCGTGGCTTGTTTGGCATTTTTCTTACTCTTCGTTAGGAATTAAACCACTCATAGTTTTTAAAATCATCTTTATTTACGTTTAATTCTCAACGAAGATTAAGAAGAAAGACGTAGACGTAGATTAAACTATTGCATACAGATAGCGAAAAATATAGGCTCTGGGAATTCAAGTGAAATGGTAGATTAATTCAGAATAGGAATCATTGGAGGCACGCGTCTAACCTGTTCTAATACGGAAAATCCAATACTGAAAAAGGTAATTGAATTTAAATCTGATAATTACTATAAACTACTACAGGTGTTGGTTTCGCAATATTCTCAACACATGTTGATTGTGCGAAAGAAATACTTGAAAAGCTATAGATTCGGTTAAGTGTCTAAATGGTGGGGGATCTTGGTAGCCATCAGCTTGCTTAATTCCCTTTAGGTACCATTAAATATCCGTGAAGTAGGTATATCTTTAACGAACAATAGAAGAAGAAAATTGCAAAAAATGTATAATAAAAAAAGAGGTAGCCTAAGCCGTGCTGTATTTAACAAAAAGAAGCAGCTGCTATGTTTGAAGACAACTAGCATAAAAACAAGGCAAAAATTGCTGAATACATATGTGTTGAGCACAGCTATAAAACGTGGGCAGTAGGAGTAGCGGATAGGAAAACGAAACCTTTGAAATGTGGTGATACAGGTGTGTGATAAAGATATCGTGACAGACAAAGTTAAAAACGAAGAGTTACTAGGAATTGTAGGCAAAGAAAAAATATGTAAAAACAGTAAAAATATAAGAGATAGAATGGTAGAACACATACTAAGACATGATAGACTAGCACATATGTTAAAAACAAAGAAGAGAAAAGTTTGAGATATATCTAGATTAGACTATTGCACACAGAAATTTCAGCGAAATGTGTAGGTTAGCTTAGAATAGAAAAGAGTGAAGTTCGCGCTTAATCAGTTTTAGGATTGAAGACCTAATGATGGAAGAATTAAATTGTAGAGGTTTACCAGATGTTGTAGATAATGTAACAAATTTAGATAAAAAACTATAGAAGAAGAGCGGGTTAAAATCGTTTTGGAAAGTGAGATTCGTGTGAGTAATTATTTATTTAATGATAGTAGCAGTGAGAATTGCTTGACGTTATTGACAATAATTATTTGTCTTCCAAACTAATTCCTAAAAAATGTGGGTGCGAGGCTCACGCAATTATTTAGAAGATTGGATATTCCTGATTCTGAATATCACAGTGGACACTAGTACAAAACTTGTATATATTTAATAAAAATTGTAATATTTTTTATAATTTGTAAAATTCCGTTGTCACTGCAGTATTGTAAAGTTGTGGCACCTTTATTGGAATATTTATACCTTCTGTTTGATGTTCTTTATTGTAAATTAAATAATTAATTAATTAAAAAAAAGTTAATTGAAAGATGGGGTAGTTAAAAAGCGGTGTCTGTAATGTTCTGACAGGAAATGATGTGCGTAATTAAATAGACGTTAAAAAGTGGAGTAATTAAAATGAAGTTAAACATCAAATGGTTCGGTCTAAAAGTGAATATTGATCGATGCAGAGTGTAAAAAAACGGTACAAAAGTTCGAAGAAGATATTGCTCGCTCGGTGATACTAGCATATCCAAGAAAATCGAACTGCTTCTGGGAACAGCTGGCAATACAGACATTTGTCGATGGAGTAAGGGATGGTGAGGTCCATCAAGCATTACGACTGTCCTCGCCTAAGCCCTGAATGATACGCTGGCTCTTGCTTTGAAGTTTGAAACGGCAAAGTACGGTTCTCGGATAGATATGAAAAAGGATGACAAGTAAGTAACGAAGAGACACCGTGAGGCAAACGTCGGATCTGTGCGGGCTTATTTGTCGAACGACGTTTTCCTACCGGAAAGGAAAGATTGAATGGTGCTTTCCTGGGGGATTTTATGCGCGTTAACGAATTGAACTGTGATGAATCTTTTAAAAACGCAGTGCTCGTGGAAAAGCGTTGACAAACGTGTTGGACATTGATTGATTGATTAAATTGGGAAGGGTGACTTAAAGCCACGCGCACTTAGGCCTCCTGGTGGGCCCATTGTGCTGCCTTCCTTGCCCTAGGTTGGTCCTTCATTGCTCAACCACCCGACCTTGCAGGTGAATTTGAGGATGTCGGACCAGGGGGTGTCTCGAATTCCGGCCTTCTCGGGCCAAAAGTCCCCCAGCATGAATCCTCGAAGTCGGGCGAGTACCGGACAGGTGCACATAATGTGCTCCGCCGTCTCATCCTCCTGTTGACAGCCGCGACAGGTGGGGTTGTCTGACAGACCCATCCTGTGCAGGTGCTTCCTTAAAGTGCAATGCCCGGACAGAATACCTACTAGTAGCCGTAGTTTCTGTCTTGGCAAGCGTATGACAAATTTTTCTATTTTGGTCATGGGAGACCTTATAAACATTTTTGCCTGCCGGCAGCTTAATGTACAAGCCCACCTATCCTTGTGACGGCAGTGGGTTATTTGTCTTATCATGGAGAACACCACCGATGGCGCAATAGCAACCGATGGCTCAGGGCCGACAAAACCCCGAGCCGCTCCCTGCCTCGCCAAAGAATCTGCCTGTTCGTTACCATGTACTCCTGAATGCCCTTTGATCCAAACCAGTTCAAGGGCGTTTGTATCAGAAGCGAGCTCGAGAACACGATGGCATTGGTATACCACCCCCGAGAGAAGCTTCTGCTTGTTTAAGCTCAGAAGAGCTGCTCTACTATCGCTTAAGATGCGTATAGCTTTGTTCTGGATTCCACGTTCCAGTATGGCGTTAGCGCCATGCATGATGGCTATGACCTCCGCTTGGAAGACAGGTACCAGCCTGCCCAGCGCAACAGTTTAATGAAGGTCTAGGTCATCGGAGAAAATGCCTGCCCCGGTACCTTCATTTGTTTTGGAACCATCTGTGTAGATGGAGATCTCCGTTAAGGAGGCGTCCTCAGTGTTTAGACAAACCCCAAAGCGCTTCCTGGAAATCATTATGGGTGCGATCAAATCAACCACTCCTCCCAAGATAGGGGTGTTCTGCACCGCCTCTCTTAGTATGTTGTGGTGTCTACCACCGCCTCCCTTATCGATCCATAGACCTTTCAACCGCAGCCTCAATGCCGCTCTCAAAGCCATCTCCTCCACATGTAGGTCCAGCGGAGTGAGGCCTAAGATGGCTTCTAAGGCTGCAGTAGGTGTGGAACGCAATGCACCTGTAATGTTTAGACAGGCCACCCTTTGAATATGAGTAAGGTCTTTGACTGTATGGGCCAGTCTGGTCCTGCGCCACCAGACTACAGCGCCATAGCAGAGTATCGGCCTTACTACCATGATGTATAGCCACAGGACAGCCTTTGGTGGAAGACCCCAAAGTTTGCCTATGGCACGTTTGCATTGCCAGAACACTTGGTTGGCTTTGCTAGTTTTCATTTGTAGGTGTTTGGCCCAGTTCAGCTTCTTATCAAGTATAATGCCCAGGTACTTGACTTCTTCTGATAAGGGCAGAGAAGTTTGGAAGAGCATTGGCAATTTGGTTACCGTCAGCTTCCTTTTATTGGAAATCAACACCAACGCCGTTTTGTTGGGGTTGATAGTTAAAAAGTTATCGGAGCACCAGAGCTCCGTGATCCTTAGTGCTGCTTGCATCAAACTACACAGCACTTGTTCGAATTTGCCGACTATTAGAATAGCTAAGTCGTCCGCGTAACCTATCGTGTAGAAACCTGCCTCATTAAGACGTTGGAGAAGGCTGTCCACTACTAAGTTCCATAGTAGCGGTGACAGCACGCCCCCCTGGGGACAGCCTTTATCCACCACCCTAATTACTGAGGTTTCTCCCAAATTTATGTGTACCCGTCGACATCGCAGAATCTGCATGGTAAACTGCCGAAGGGTGTCCTCAGCTCCATGTGTCCGTAGAGCTCTATCGATGCTTGCGAAAGTAGTTTCGCTGAACGCACCCTCAATATCAATAAATGCGCCTAAGGCGGACATGTTATTGTCTAGGGTTTTTTCAATCCGTCCTACAACAGCGTGGAAGGCAGATTCCGTTGATTTTCCTGGTATGAAAGCGTGTTGATTTGGGTGAAGTAGATAAGAAAACATTATCCTCTCCCTCATATCATTGTCGCACAGTCTCTCCAAGGTCTTTAGCAAAAAAGACGTGAGACTGATCGGTCTGTAGGATTTAGCCTGGGAGTAGTCCTTCCGGCCTGGTTTAGGAATGAAGACAACTCTAACCTCACTCCAACTGCTGGGGATGTATCTAAAAGCAATACAGCCCCTAAAAAGTACCACAAGGAACGGTGTCAGCCTCTCCACTCCCCACTGTAGTAGGGCGGGGAAGATGCCATCCCTTCCAGGGGACTTAAACGGTTTGAGAGTTGAGATAGCCCATTTAATATTCCTTTCTTCCACTACCCGGTTTGAAACCTCCCAGTCGGCCTCGTTAGGGGCCGAGCTGGGTTGATCCAACCCGTATGACAAAGGTTGTGTAACACTGCCTGGAAAGTGCGTGTCCGCGAGTAACTCCGCTGTTTCTGCCTCGTTGGTGGTGTATGTACCATCCACACGTTTCAGACAGCATGGTTGATGACGAGGGTCTTTGGACAAAATCCTGTTAATGCGAGAGATTGCATTGGTAGACTCGACTGAGTTACAGAAGGTCTTCCATGAGTCTCTCTGTCGTCTTCTAATTGTCGTTTTGTATAGTCGCTTTAGCTTTTATAAGCCTCCCAGTCAGCCATACTTCTGGTGTTCTTTGCCTTATTAAACAGTTTGCCCAGGGTCTTTTTCAGCTTCTGTAGCTCCGCGCCCCACCATGGAGTAATGGAGCGAGTAGAATCTGTCCTGACCGGGCATGCCTGTTCAAAGGACTCCACGATGGAGTTTTGTAAAGAGACCGAGTATCTCTGTAGCTCTTCTATTGTTTTTGGATTGTCAGTACCTTGTGATGTCAAAAGGCGTTGCTCCAAGCTGTCTAGGTAGACAGACCTGTTGGTCGCTTTTGGGTTCCTGTATTCTTTACAGACAGCTACTGCTGCCTTTAAATTAAAACTTAACAATCTGTGATCTGACAGTGTCGCTTTAGGCGTCACCTGCCAGTTCAAGATATGCCTTGAAATGTCTGACGATGCCAGGGTTAAGTCGATGACTGTCTGGAAGCGAGATGTCACAAACGTGGGTTCGCTGCCCTAGTTAAGAATCTCCAGATTCTTACTCGATATATACTCGAGTAGTACTTTTCCACGGGGGTTTGTATCTGCGCTACCCCATACCACATGGTGCGCGTTGGAATCGCATCCGATAATCAGATGCTTTTTGTGCCTATCACAGTGAACAATGACTGCCGTCAACTCTGGAGGAGGTGGGTCATGGTCAATTAGAAAATAGGCTGAAACCAAGATTATGTCAGTAATTCCTCCCAGCCTGCATGTGATCTGTACGGCTGTGACGTCACGGCCACTCAGTTGTGGCAGGAGGAGAGCATTTATGTGCCTGGGTATGTAGATGCATGCCCTAGGCTTAGGTTGGTTACTAGCCGCAAAGATAGTACCATTTAGGCTTCCTAGTCCAGAGATTCCTTAGCATGCCACCCAGGGTTCTTGGATAAGGGCAGTGGCCTGGTTATTGCTCAGGTGTCTGCATAACGATGCTGCAGCCGCCCTGCAATGTTGCAGGTTTAATTGTATAAAGTTTAGTCCCGCCATTGGTCTGTGATGGGTCAAACTTGCTTATCAAGGCTCGCTGGGCGGGCTGTCCAGTGACGCTTTACTATACTTTTCCGCAAGCCATCCCACTAGCAGCGGATCGGAGTCTGCTGTGTCCATCTGACTGCTTGACGCAGTCGATGGTTCACCTACCTCAGCCTCCTGAAGTTGCTGTAGGAGCGGAGCTCGCTTTAGCTGCTCAGGAGGTGGAGGTTGAGCCTGCTGTTGCCGGTTGGGCTGCCTCTGCGGCAGGTTGCAATTTTTGTATTTTGAGATTTAGTGAGGTGAGCTTGTAGTGTAGCTTGCCTCCTTTTCTGTTGATAATCTCCCTCACGTCTTCCCCAACGCCAAAGACTATCAGCCTCCCTGGAGGTTGATCTCTTGTGGCGGTGTGGAAAACGGCACCACTTGGATATGTCAGCCCAGGGGTTCTGTACACGCAGACGCCTTTGGACGACATCCATGTCTTCCGGGGGCCCCGGAATCCACAGCGCCGCCTTCAGGAGCCTAGGCAACAGTCCCACCTGGACGACAGTAAGGCGTGCAGCCTCCCACAGCAGTGGGAGGTTGCCAACCGCCTCCGTAATCCATGTTAGGGAGTGGTCATCCTCGCACCAGATCCGGAAGATCTCGCCCGAGTACGCCCACCTCCTAAAGGTCGGGGGAGCGCTATCATTGGGAAGGGCGAACAGATGGTCGTCCAAAGCCTTCTTAATTGCAAGTTGCAAGGTCTCTGCTTGGGCGTTGGTAATCTTACCCCAAGGGTTGTTCTTGTCTATGACAGCCACCTGAAGGTGCCGAGCAGCTGCCTCCACGTAGCTGCCAGTGACGGGCTGTTTAGTGCTAGTCTGATAGCCCCTCTTCCGCGGTCTACCTTGCGGAGGGGTGCCCTCAGATCTGGCTCTTTTCATGCTCCGCGTCTTGGCCTCTGCAGGCCTAGGGGCGGAGGTGGATGGTTTTGAAATGGAGGGTGTTTGATTGGCACCAGGTTGTGTCGTGGATAGGTTAGCCATAGGGCCAGCCTTTTCCACTACACCCTCCTGTGCCGCCAAACGGGCCCTCCTTCTTTTCTGTTCAGCCCCACTGATTCGCTTTCTCTGTGGGCGCTGCTGTTGCCACTCCTCTGGCTTAACCTTCTCCCCACCTTGGGGCTGATGTTGATGTTCTTTTCGTTGCAGTTCCTGTGGGACCTGTAACAAAACTTGAGGGGTGTCCGAGGACGCACCCTCTGGATTGACTACATTAACCATAGGATCCATGTTTTTAATAAATAAAGTTCATCTTCCCAGCTCCCCACCCACCGCGGAGCCCAAGTTTGGGGTGTGTAAAAACAACACCAGGGCTACCAGGAAGATATAGCTCCCCTTAAGATGACTGACGTAAGAGCCCGCATACCGCTTTGTAGCAGCACACATGTAGCATGTGCTGTTCACCCACAGTACCGGCTGCATGCCCTTCACCTCCAAGAGCTCACCCAGTCGGCAGTCTGACCCGACGACACAGCCGATTGATCGAGATGGGTTAGTCTCGACCCCCCGTCTAGGTGAAATCTGGGCCAAAGTGGCGTGTTGCCAGACACTGAGGATCTAAACCGCCTCAGGTGTGGCTCAACCACCAGGATCCCATCATCCGACCGACACGGGTCGCCTCGCACGGCACAAACACGAGGTAGCCTAGACCCCTGTGCAGACCGCTACCGGCCCATGTAGCAGTAGGGGTTTGGTGGTTTGGTCCGCGATATGAGATTAACCTAAACCATCATCATGCGGGGTTTAGTCCGCATTGACGTACACTCGTTCCCCCGCATATTGTAGGTTTTATTCTACTCAGCGCTCTGGATCATTACGAGTGCTAGGCTTATTCTGTCACATAACCCGATGGCAGCGAACGATTACTCGTACGGTGACACTGGGTCCCCCCTATCCGCCACCTGGGGACGCGCCCGATGGGTAGCCACCAACCACACCGGTGTGTTGGACATTGTATCTGTTAGGATTCTAAACGCCAATAACAAAGACGTCGCATTGAAAGAAAATGCCACGGTAGGATGATATTTTTCGACTGTTTGCGTGGTGTGGATTACCAGCGTCATTGGAGCAGTCAATCAAACCATGCTAGAATCTTGAACAACAACGGCTGGCTGAACTTGAAAACCTGATTCGACGATACTAAGATGTGGTTGCTAACGACAGTAGTCAGTTGGGAAAAACCGTAACAGTTAATCATAAAATCGAAACCGAGGATGCTCAGCTAATAGGACAACAGCCGAGAAGGTTACCGTGACCAAACGTAAAGAGGCTGAATAAATAGTTGAAGAAATCGTAAAGCAAAACGTGATCAAACACTCCGACAACCGCTAAATATCACCTGTTGAGCTCGTGAAGAAAAAGGACTGGTCGACAAGAGTGTTTTGCTGGTTGAATGACGCGACAAAAAAGGACAGTTACCCTATCACCGAAGATTTACGACACTCTGGATATATTCACGGATCACGGTGGTTCTCAACCTTGGACTTGAGAAGCGAGTATTGGCAAATGGATATAGACCCAAACATCGAGAGAAGGCCGATCTTAATATTAGCACAAGCCTGTAACAATTTATAGTGATGACATTTAAACTCTGCTGTTTCAGCCATTTTTGAGCGTTAAACGAATAACATCTTACAAGGACTGTCATGGAAAATATGACCAACATATTTGGATTACGTAATTCGGAAGACATTTAAGGAACACTTGACCAATTTGGACAAAGTGTTTCAAAGATTGAAATGAACCGATCTAGGGTACATAGTCTAATGCGATCGGATACGGAAAAACTGAGGAGGATACAAAAATGGCCGACGCCCAAAGACAAACAGCAACAGTTTTCTGTCATTATGCACATATTATAGAAGGTTTGTTTGTGGATTTTGGGAATATTATTAAACTCTTAATTACATGACTGGTAGAAGGGCGTGATTACGTATGGGATGAAGGTTTTCAAAATGCGTTCCAACAGCTAATGCATTTATTGACGACAGTTCCTATTTTCTCCTATTTTTTTTTTGTTTTCTACAGATGTCTTTCTTCCCCTACTATTTCTATAACCTATTTGTTATTAACTTTGTTTGTCTATACTATCATCCTCATACATCTGTAACACAACATTCCAAAAGACTTCTACCTTTTCCCTGCCTGCTTCTCCTGCTGTCCCTATTTCATAGCCGTACTCTTCTGTGCTTCACACAATACTTTTTAACAATGTTTTCCTTGTTGTTATATTTGTTGTCTTTGAATACAGATATTTCTTGTTAGATACATCTCGGTTCCTTTTCTATTGTTTTATAAATGTATACTCTATTTCACCGATATTCAGTGGTATGTAAATGGGGTTAAGCAGCCTGCCGTTACCAAGATCCCCAGCGGCTTTTAGAGTTCTTGCTTGCACTTTAACTATACCAGGCGTCTTACCCTTTTTCAGATCCTTTAATGTTAATTCAAACTCATAGGATATCCCAAGACATCCTTTTCAATGTCTGATTCCTATTCTAAAGCTGTTAGTTCGTCTCCTGCATATAAATTCCCTATATATATTGTTGCCATCTAACCACTTTCTCTACATTTTCTATAATAACGTTTCCTCCCTCGTTCCTTATATTTTTTTGCTATATGGTTTTATATCCCTAAAATTCATACTAATTAGTTTGTATGATTCGTCTGTCTGATACGTGCCGAAATCGGCATTAAACATTTTCAATTCAAGTTTTAATTTGTAAGAATTTTGCGCCAAGGATTTAAAAAGACGTGCGCGTATTTACGTCACTTTAGACAGTGCGTTTGCGCGAGATTGCGCCGACGCGGTGTGCCAAGAAGGGTGGTGATTTTCTGGCAGACGTGTCGGGACTGGTGATCGAGAAGCCAACGAATGTAGTTATCTTTGTGTCTTATCGTGTCTTTTTTTATTATGTAGGTTCCTTGCCTTATCTCTGATTATCGTTCCTTATATCCAGTTTCCTGTCGTACCGTTACCTACAAATAGAAAGAAGACAATTGGAATTTGGATTCGACCGGGCCAATGAATACCCACGCCCAAAACGGAGCCCGCCATCATGGAGTAATACTAGAGTCGCCCTACCGTTTACGTAAGTACCCCTTGGGGTTTTCTTTAAAAATAAGTATAACTTTTTTATTATGTTGTAATAATTCGAACATTGATATGACGCAATCTTTTATTTGCGCGTCTTTTTTACAATTATTTAACATTGCTACCAACTGACTGTAGTGGCTCGCGTACCCTACCGACGGGGTTATAATATGTCTTTCCTATTTCCATTTTATTTTGTACCCCTTTGCACTTTTCATTAATCCATTGTTTTTTAGCATTCCCGTACTTGCAAATGATCTTCTATTTTATGGCTTTGTACCTCTTGTTACGGTATCTTTCTGAAATAGAGAGATTCTGCATGAAATTGCAACGACCTTAATTGTAAATGCTAATCTAAACCTTTTTTTATGTTATTTTCAAATGATACGAACTTAACAAATACGTATTAAAACCGTCTTGTAAAAATGTTCTTTAGTACGTGGAATATATCCTATAACCGTTTATAATTCTTTGAAATCGTTAAACAGCTCAAACCCCTTCTAAACACTTTCATTCGTTGAAATGTTTGTTCCTCAAACAACTTTAAATAATGTCACGCTCTTTGAAATACGTGCTCATTATTTTCAATAGTTATTCATCGAAATGTTTGCTTTCGTACACCACTTCTAAAAAACCTAGAAGCTCGCTTTAAGCAATTCCTTAGAAAAGATTCTAACCGCCGTTTGTTATTTCAACAGTCAGTTTGTTAAAGCAAACAAACATTTTACTTCTGAAAATTTCTCCCTCATTAAATTATTCAATGGATTGTTATCTGCGCGTTTACCGTGAAATTCTATTTCATTATATCTACGCGTGTTCGTCCACCCAAATTTTATGGGTAATAACGTTCCTCTTAATTAAGTTATTCCGGGTATATTTGTAGCGTGGATCGATAATCATACAAACCCCTATACTTTTCTAAAAGTCAGGCAAATTATTTCCTTGTCAGTATTTCTGGTTGTCCAAATCGCAGGACGCTTTAAAATATAGTTTGCTTTCCCGTGCGAACAACGAAATTCAATGAAATTTGTTTTTTTATTGCTTGCATTTTAGGAAGGTTGTGCCGTTGTCGCCGGGAATATATATATTGCTATGATATTAAATACTCATCATGCCCCTTACTTTGGGCTGTTATATTTATTTGCTGTAATACTCTCTAAATTATTGGACGACCATATTTATTTGCTATTAAATGTAATTATCTCCTCCTCCAGCTGTCTTGTTAGTATTGCTATCAACTGGACTTTATCTTTAAACAACTTTATCTACTAATGGCAAAATTCGATACGTTACCGCCTTGCCTGTTATCCCTTTCCTATTCAACTTGTGGCTCCGCCTTTGTACTATTTTAAATCTTATGACCTCGGCTAGCATTTATTTGCAATTATAAAATTCAGTAAATTTAGATTCTATATAATGAGACCAATATGTTATGTACAGCTTTTGAAATTATTTGTAATACATTTCTTATAAATTTCATTTATTAACAACCATTTAGTATGTACTCAAAAACCCAAAGTCACCAAAGAAAATTTATTATCTTTACCAACAAAGTGTAGAATATTCTAAACCTGTTTTCTTATTACTCATTCAATGCGTATGCAACCTCATTTGTTGACTTCTTCACAAGCATATCATATTTAGCAAATTCAATATTAAAAAATAAAATAAAAATTCATATAGAAAAACAAATGTCTTATAACTAAAAATCTGACCTGGTTTTATTTTTTTCACATCGACGCTTCCAATAAAAATGATCTTCCCCAATTCTGGATTCCATTCAAATTATTACACTATGGACCATCACCATTAAATTATATACCCCAATTTATTTCAATTCCTCAAACTTATCATTCTTGCCCCAGACTTAAAATTGTAGTTTGTTTCACCCCTGTGCTTCAAGATTGTATTATTCTTCTTTCCCCTTTGTATTTAAATTGCATTACTGTATTTCTTAACATCAGAATCCTAGTCTATTTCCCTCAGACCTCGAAACCGTTTAAACGGTAATTGTAATCTTCATATTTGCACTCATTTTATTTTTCACTTCTATACTTATTACGTAATACTTTTTCTAATGGCAATGCACTTCGGCCTTCATTGAGTTCAAAACTGACTTTCTTATCAAGGTGCTTGCTAATATAATCTCGAATTCCCACTCCATCCGTGGGTTTGGTCTAGAACTCGTCGCTTGTCTCTGACCAATCAAATAATTTTATTTGGATCAGTTTCTGATGCAATGCTCCACGTTTTCCCATAATCACAACCTGCCCGCAGCTGTCTTTTAATATCAACATGCTGTATTTTGATAGATTACTTGCTTTTCTATAAACAACTGATGCAACCCGACTTTAAATTTCCATGTTTACATGCGATTCACGCAATTTTTAATCATTTCTCTTATCAAAATGGTTAGATCTTTGTACGCATTTATATTAACTACCTGAAACTCTATTTCTATATCCGTATTGATTTAATCGTCTGGAACTCTTCTGCTTAATGCGTGTCTAATTACACTTTATCATTCATTTCCCAATATACGCGTGCTTCCACTGAAAAATATCCTTCTTTGTTTTACCTAAGTTAACTAAACTTTATCTACAGGGTATTTAATATTTACTATCTGCTTAATACATGTACTTCTCATTCCTACGCCAACTATGCGTCTTCCTATGTTTACCTGCGTCACCCAAAAACTATTTCTACTTTATATACAGGGTGTTGACTACTTACTATCTACAAACTATGTCTATTTCTTAATTATTTCCTTAAATAAGTGCAGTTTTCTGCTGCCTATTCTAACTACTCCTTCCCGAATGACCTTTACTATAACGTGCACCCTTAAGCAACCCCTTATCACAGCAATATATATATATATATATATATATTCGCTTTTTTCGTAGAACATGTAAAATTGTAGTGCTAGGAATGGTTTTTTGTTTTCATTCAATGGTTTCAAAGCTGTGTAAATACAAGTCCAACTTTGAAAAGGTCTCTTACTTGTTCGTCGCTCTATTACTTCATCGTTCTCTTCTGTTATACAACGTCCTTTGAACGTTGTAATGCCGCGTTTTTAAAATGCGTTTGTGCTAGTATAGTTAAATTGTTCCAGCGCCTATCCGAAGACAAATACAGTCGCATTTCCTCATCCCAAGATGCTACCAAAAACAGGATAGCTCCAGATACAATATATTTTTCCGTTTGCTTTACTTTGTGTTGATGTTTTGGAAGACAGGCCCTTCTTTTTAATTGATTCCGCAATAAATTGCAGATCGACGGTACGCACGCTCACAACACGAATAATTATGTACTTATTTTTAAAACTTGCTATTTAAAACTTTAATGCGTTTAGAACGCTTTTCTGCTGTTTGCTTTTTACTGTATAAATTAATGTGAACGTCAACAACTATTTCTTTAAAATTGTAATGTTACGAGATGCGCTTCCTACGGCAAATTTTTACTTACTGGATTACTATTTCATTATTTCTTGAACATATTTAGAGGTGTAACATGTTGTAAGTATGTACATATTTAGATAATAATATTTTATGTTCGACATTATTTTCTTTTAAATGTTTAAGTTATACTGTATTATATGTAAATTGACGCTTTGTGTACATCACGTTGTAACGAACGATTACGTAAATATTTTTTTGGGACTGTATCTTTTCCTACATTTTTATTTATTTAATCTTAGCAGTACTCACCTTTGTGTTGCGTTTATTTTCTCTCCGGGTTTGAGTGTTTTTCCTACATGTTGCAGTATAGTTAATTGTTACTAAGGTTTTCAATTCTTTTCTTTCTAGGTCACCTACCGCACTCTCCGACGTCTTCGAACTAGCCCGAACTCAAATTCTTTTAGAGTTCGATTCTGTTCCTGTGTTTTGTTGCGGTATTCGGTATCTACTTACTGTGTCGCGTTCTTTCTTGTCTGCATGAGATACCGTAACACTCTGTTTTCCTGCTTCATCTGGTCTGTTTTTGTATTTTCGTCTTTCTTCTATTAAATTGAAGATTTCCTTTGTTATCCATGGTTTCTTATTTTGTTTTTGTGTATACCCCAAAATATCTCTGACCGCCATGTCTAAGCAGAATTTAATGTTATTCGATTCTATTGCTACTTCCTTAGTATTAGACATTTTCTCGATATCTTTCAGCAATTCATTTGACGTTTTTTCGATCTTTCGTAGATATTTTTATCTTTTAGTTTCTATAAGTCAAAGTGCCTTTTTCCGTTCTTCCTCATACATTTTTAAATTTAAAGGATGTCTTCATAATCACGATGTTATGGTCAGTGTCTATGTATGCCTCTTGCTAGCTTTTACAGTTTTTTTATTTAATTTCTAAACCTTTGTCTAACAAGATTGTAATCTATTTGATATCTCCCTACATCTACTGGCATCTTCCACGTGTTTCGTCTTCTAGCATGATGTTGAAATAATGTGTTTGTGATGATTAAATTGTTTTTGATTCAAAATTTTACCAGTCTATTTCCTCTGTCGTTTCCCGTGCTTAAATCAAATAAACCTACTACGGTTCCTTCCGTACCCTCACCAAGCACTGCACTAAAATTCCCGGTAACTATTAAATTTGTATGATCTGTTACGTGCCATTGCACTTAAACATGTTTTTAGGTTAGTTTTTGATATACGGAAGTTTCGCGCAATAATTTTAAATACGCGGTGCGCGGGAATTTTAAATAGACTAGGCGGTACTTCCGTACGTCATAGTAGTGAGTTTGCGCAGATCGCACAACACTAGAGGGGTAGACCAATACTAGACAAGGTGGGGACGAGTTTTGGTGACGCTCTGAATCGTGGCTTTTTGCCTTTGTTCGTGGAGTTAAGTGGACGTTTCTTTTGGGTAACGTATCGTTATCGTATCTATGTAGATTTCCTTGTTTGCTTGTCTTTGTTGTCGCTCCCTTACCATGTTCCTGTCTATTCCCTACATAGGTAGGTAAATTTGCAGCAACCTTCGGCGAAACGAGCTCCACGACCCTGAGGTACATGCTCCGCTAGCCGCTCCGGAGGAACCGCCATCTTTAATCCCTCCGACATGGAGCCCTGAGGAACCCGGATGGAGGCCAACTTTGGTTCGGATTTCCGGGGTGAGTAAATTGTGTTACCTGTTTATTTAACTTTTTATATTTTCGACTATTACGCAATGTAAATTTGGCAGTGGTGACGTCATGGTAGTTGGCCACGCGAACCTGTCATAAGGTTGGCGCTTCCGGTCGCCAGGGCGTTGCATTGCTTTTTATCCATTGCGCTTGCGCGATGTGTCTTATGAACTTTGGTAACTGTATTACCGACTTTTAAGAACTATCTATCACCATATAAATGTATCACCATCTAAAGGGTAATACTTTGTTAACTGTTTTATCGACCATATAAACTTTCACCAAGAGTAGTGTAATAGATCTTATACGCATTTTAGTATGTCTTCGATATGTTTGTAGATTTCTTCTACCTCTTTCTCACTGTAGCTAGTGGTGGACATGTATACTTGTATTACTACTATATTTACTTGTTTAGTGATATTGTCGGAGGCTTTCACGGCCGGAGTTATTATAACTATTTATGTCCGGGTTGGGTCCGTTTTATTTTATAAAATAAGGTCGACGTTTCGCCCAATTTTGTAAGGGACTTCATCAGGACGAGAAGAGAAAATAAGTAATAAAATAAGAAATAATAATAAAGATAAGAATGATAATATTACGTAGACAAGTTAAAGTGTAAAAAGTAGAGTTACTCCTGAACTAGCAGATTCACTCGCCCATCCAAAGCCAAAAGATGTCTTGTGGCGAAGTAACTGGTGAAAGTAGCGAAAGTGGTAGTTTATATAGGGCGAGAACTTAATGCATGAGTGATCATGAATAGAGAGAAGTGTCGTAGCGGATCGCTGAACGTCACGGTCTCGCTGTTGAGAACATATGTTTGTTTTCCAAATAGGGGAAAGGTAGTAGTCATCGTCTTTGGTTAGATTATTAGAATATTTATTTATTTCTATGGATTCTCTAATTTTTCTATTGTAGAAAAGTGGAATTCTGGCAACTAGTTTCATCTTGTCAATGTTAATAGTATGGCCTATTTCATGTTGGTGTTCGGTCAGCGCTGAGCGATTGTACTGGCTTGTTTTTAAGCATTGCTTATACTCGTTTAGTCTAGTCAGTACAGATCGTCCTGTTTCTCTTATGTATACTAAACCGCAGCTGCAAGGTACACTATATACGCCTAGGGCTTTAATGCCATTTTCAGAATTTTTTAGGGTTGGTAATATTTATAAAATTTTATTAGTGGGTTTATAGATTGTTTTGATGTTGTCTTTACTTAGAATTTTGCCAATTCGGTCTGTTAGTCTGTGTATGTATGGAAGAATTACTAAAGATCGAGTATCGGGTGTTACATGCCAATCCCATTGGCACTTAAACATTGTATTTAGGTTAGTTTTGATGTACGGAAGTTTCGCGCCATCATTTCAAAAGACGCGGCGCGTGGAATTTTAATAGACTAGGCGTGTATTTCCGTTACGTCATAGTGCATTTGCGCAGATCGTGCGACTCTAGAGGGTTGGACGAATAACTTCGGCGGATGTGTAAAAGACAAAAGAGTGGGGACAAGTTTTCCGTGACGCTCTTAAAACGGGGCTTTTTGCCTTTGATCTTCGAGTGAAGTGGTCGTTTTTTTGGTAACGTATCGTTAGCTCTACCTATGTAGATTCCTTTGCTTGATTATCTTTTGTTTGTCTACCTTTACCTAGTATTCCTGCCCGATCCCTGCATAGGTAATAAATTTGAAGCCAACGAGGCGTATCGGACTGCACGACCCGAGATGACGAGTCACCATCTGTAATTACTCCGGGATGGAGCCCTGAGGAACCTTGATAGAGGCCAACTTTGGTTCAACCCCGCAGAACGTTCGGATTTCCGGGGTAAGTAATACCGTGTTTAATTTGTTTACTGATATGAACTTTTGTTTAAATTTTTATATTTCCGATTATGGCGCAATATAATTTTGTGCAAGGGTGACGTCATGGTAGTTGGCAACGCGGAATCTGTAATAAAGTTTGCGCTTCCGGCCGCCAGGGGCGTTGCATTGCTTTCGTATTCATTGCGCTTGCGCGATGTATTTATGAACTCTTAAACTGTATTACCGACTTCGTAAACTGTTTTATCGACTTCTAAATGGTAAGAACTATTACCAAGTAAATTGTAATACGGGATTACAGCGTGGTTTGGGGGTTCGTGTAGGATACAGATGCCGGTTTATTACTCAGCCGATATCTGAGTTGCGATAGCCGTTTTTTATAAGACTAGTTTTAAGATGGGTCAGTTTAATTTCAGCTCCATCTAACATTATCCGCCACGCTTAACTACAATGACTGGACTCTGTTTGACTGAATTTCATACTTGCAAACCCAAAAAACCACCGAACTCACCACAAAAACCCACTTACGCAAATTCTTGCAACTTACCAAGAACCTTTCACACCCCGAAAAAACATCTTACCCGAAAACTATGTCCTCAAATACCGTCATAAACCCATCAGAACATTAGAACAAGCCAGTACAATCGCTCAGCGGTGGCCGAACACCAACATGAAACCGGCCATACCATTAACTTTGACAAGACGAAACTAATTGCCAGAATTCCATTTTTCTACAATAGAAAAATTAGAGAAATGCATAGAAATCAATAAAAATTCTAATAATCTAAACAAAGACGATGGCTCCTACCTTTCCCCCATTTGGAAAACAAGCTTATGTTCACAACAGCGGGACCGTGACGTTCACCGATTCGCTACGACACTCTTCTCTATTCATGATCACTCATGCATCAAGTTCTCGGCCTATGTAAACTACCACTTTCGCTACTTTCACCAGTTACTTCGACACGAAATACCTTTTGGCTTTGAATGGGTTAGTGAGTCTGTTAGTGCAGGAGTAACTCTACTCTCTACACTTTAATTTGTCTACTTAATATTATCATTCTTATCTTTATTATTATTTTTTATTTTATTACTTATTTTCTTTTCTTGTCCTGATGAAGCCCCTTACAAAAGTGGGCGAAACGTCGATCTTAGTTTATAAAATGACACTTGTTTAGAATCTAATCTAATCATGAGTACTTTTCCGTTCTTTTGTAAGTAGTTTTCTTCACAGTGTCCTATCCTTTTTCGCATAACTATCTACACGCCCGAATTTCCTTCCTGTGATCCTGTATAAATTACCCTAAAGTCTCCGCTCCAAAAATCCTTCGTTCCTGCCCACCAAACTTCGCTGATCATTGCTATGTCAGTGCAAACCCATCCATTTCAATTTGCAAGTTCTCTTGCCTACCTACTTGCTTCATATTTCTGACATTCCACACTTTAACTCGCAAAATGTTGTCGATTCATTTTCTAAAGTTTTCGATTATATTATCCAAAGTAGTCCCCTCCCGGACATCCGAGTGGGGGACTATTTTACCTCTGGAATCTTTTACCCCAAAGAATGCTATTATCTTAAATACAATTTAAGTACGTTGTATACTTGGGAGGTAATGTGGTGGATTTCCGTTGCCTTCCACATTACAGTAGTGTGCCTTAGAATGCCAAATCGATTCCTATAGTCTCCGCCACTCTAAGTACTTTTTGGGGACCTGTCTTAGTCTGGTTCCTCACTAAAGACCCCACTAATTTGGTTGGACTTATAGTTCGACTCTTTAGATCACTGGAACTCGCAAACCATTCACTCGTTCTAGTAATCTAGAACTTCTTCAAGGTGCAGATCCATTCAGAACAGAGATCTTATATTAATTAAAACTTTTCTTTGTGTTGTAGTTGTAACGAAATTGTCTCTGCTTGTAATATATTTTTAACAATTTTTGTTTCCGTAGCGTCCGTTGAAAGTTCATTTTCAAAACTAAAATTAATAAAAAATTATTTAAGAAATACTATTTTCCAAGAGCGATCATTAGCTTTAGCAATGTTTCTATTGAAAATGAGGTTGTTCGCACTTTAGATATAGATAATATCGTGATAACTTTTCAAAATCTAAAACAAGGAAGAAAAGCTTTTCCTAGTACTATCCTATGATGATTTATTGCAAAGTTTTTGTTTTATTAAAATTTTTAGATTTTTCATAATTCGTTTTTTCTGTTCTAGGTAATTTTTTTACCCGCTTACTTATTTAGGTGTTTTTCTTTTTTGTTTGCTATATTTTGATTAGATTTTGTTGATTTTTAGTGTTTTATTTTTTGTTAATTTGGTATTTAATTTTATGTATGTGTATTATATAACCTCCATCTTAATCTTTTTTGTTAATATTATGAAGTATATTTAAAATTTAGTACCGTAATGTGGGACGAATTCAATTGGGTTGAGTAAATACGAACACGCCGCTCTTATTCTGCATTTATATCAAACGAACTTGTAACGACGAGTTTAGTCTACCACCTATGGATTGTGGTTATAGAAGACAGTCAGATGAGTACATTGGTGGTAATAGCACGCATATTCGATGTTAAGTAAACATTTCGTAAATTTTATAATCGTATACTGTATTTCACCCACTTACGTAAGCGCTGAAAAGTAACTATTGTATCTTCAGTCTATCAAAGTAAGTTTTCTTGAAAACTTGTAATAATAGTCTTTTACATATCTTTAAGATGTATGGTAAATCTTACTAAAATATAATAATAAATGTAATTTTGAGAGGCACTTATACAAAATATTCTTATATAACGGGGTGAGTTCGAACATGGTTAGAACGTATACAAAGCGACTTGGGGCAACGCATTATGGTAATTATTCTATATCATCGTTAGAAAATGCGTTGAAAGCCCTCAAGGATAAAAAGTCGACATACATGCGTGCTTCAGAGGTGTTCAACATTTCTATAACAACCCTCTGCAATAAAATAAAGAAAAATCATTACTTACCTGCTGGAGGTCCTACAGCATTAAACGAAGATGAAGAACTTAGTCTTTTAAAGAGAATTCAAAAAGCTGGAGAATGGAAACTTCCCCTTACTAGGTTTGATATCCGGTTGTTGGTCAACCAATTCTTGAATGCTGAAGAAAAAACAGTCGAATGCTTCAAAAATAACATGCCCGGAATAGACTGGCTCTACAATTTTTTGAAAAGGCACCCAGTATTAATGGAACGTATATGTCAGAATATCAAGCGGCTTCGAGCTGATCTAAGTCTTGACATAATAATTGATTATTTTGATAGTTTGTCAGTTTTCTTGAAAAATGTGCCACCGTGTATTATTGTCAACTACGACGAAACGAACCTGTGTGACGACCCCGGTAAAGCCAAAGTAGTTTGCAAAAGAGGCACGAAATATGTTAACAGAATACTGGATTCTAGCAAATCGAGTACATCGATAATGGTTACCGTTACAGGAGCAGGAAAAGTGT
The DNA here is from genome assembly GCA_036346225.1 of Platerodrilus igneus. Lineage (NCBI taxonomy): Eukaryota > Metazoa > Arthropoda > Insecta > Coleoptera > Lycidae > Platerodrilus > Platerodrilus igneus. The sequence goes on along the minus strand of JARFIW010000139.1, from coordinate 13,123,820 downwards.
TGCCACCATATATTGTTTATAGAACACAACATCTTTACCTTACATGGTCTTACAATTTAAAAGTTAAAGTTACAATCCCGCAAGCGCGAGATTACGTAACGCACCGGCAGATGGTAACCCTTATCTTGGTTACAGATTTTAGCGCGCTCATCTGTCAATGACGTCACACAATAAGCAAATTTAATTGCGCAATTACGCAATAAATATCATAATAAACATTACAAATGCAGTATAGACAATAAGGTACTCACATAAATAGGTCCAGCTTCCCACGAAGTACGCCAAGGATGGCGTCCCACAGGATAGCGTCCTTCAGGATGGCTGGGGCCCCTTTAAGATAATTAACGGAGGGTACGCCTAGCGTCTTTCCAAAGCGCTCCGACCAGCTACGGCAGTCATGGGCTCCGATTCGTTCCCGGGGTCGTGGGCTGCTCCAAGGTCGTATCCAAATTCCTATATGTAGCGGAACGATAAGGAACAGGTTTATCAGGTAAAGACAAACAAAGATAAGCAAGGGAAATCTACATAATAAAAATAAAGATACGATACCAAGCACGATAACTGCACTCCTCGAAGTTCCAGGCAAAACAGCCACGTTACAGAGTCCCCCGGAAACTTCTCCCACTTTTCCCTTCCGCCACACGCGTCGGCGCGAAATTCGTCCAACCCACTTCTGACGTGACGGAAATACATGCCAAGTCTTTTGAATTTATGGCGTGAACTCACGCACAGCAAGACTAAAACTAAAAAATGTTTAGTGCCAATTTGGCACGTAACAATAGATGGAAAATAGTCCCGATGATGCGGTTTATAATCGTACAAAGAGTGGGTGGTTTGAAAAAACTGTATACAAAAATTGGTTTGAGAAAGTAGCGCTGCCGTATTTTCGAAGATGCGAGGGAAAAATTTTTTAATAGGGAACAATTTGTTAAGTTATCTTTCAATACGAGTTATACAGCTATGTGAAAAAAACTATTTCAATTTTATCCTCCTACCACCAAACTCAATACATCTATTACAACCGTTGGATATTAGTTTTTTCGCGCCTTTTTAAAAAATAAGGAAAAAAATTTTAACTGAATGGAAACAAAATAATAGGAGCGTCCTACCAAAATCAGAATTTCCCACTGTACTAAAGAGGCTTCTTCATGATGTAGGTCTTAAAGCTACCAAAAATATTCTTTCTGATTTCAGAACTTGCGAGATAATTTCCTGCGACAGGAATAGCGTTTTGAAGAACCTTCCAAAACTTACCGATGACCAACTAGAGAAGGAAGCAAAACTTAATGAAATTAATCGATGTTGAACCACGACGTTCGTCAGCTTTATAAAAGAATCAAAGGCACTTGAAAACCAGCAGATCAAGAAACGAGGCAAAAGAATTAACGCTACACCAGGAAAAGGCATCACCGCACGTGACTTGAATCTATCGACAATCTCAAGGGAACAAAGTGCCTCTGAAGATGAGTTAGACATTCTTGAGTCTGACATGGAGAACGAGAATGACATCACAGAATTTAATTCGAATGACAACCATGACCCAAACAGTAGCTTCGAAAGTGTAGATGACAGTTTAGGTGCTAACGACTTTTTTAGTGAGTTTTATATGCTCAAATAAAAAAGAAAAGTTTTTTATTGGCAAAATCACCGAGGTGTTCGAAGCTCAGCCTCACCTCTTCTTGGTTAATTTTTTTGAGACAACAAAAATCCGAAAAGATGGTCAATTATTTTTATTATCCAGACGTGAAAGATGAGTCCCTAATCAACCTAAGTGACATAGTGTAACAGTTTTGTTCACCACTGCAGAGCACCAATAAATTATTAGTTGTATACACCTTTTGTCTGGTCCATTAAACCAGTAAACATCGTCAATTAAATAAATATCCGTATTGGGATCATGTGATCTAACCGCAATACAGAGATGCTAGTTTGGTTGCTAACATCAGGCGTTAATTATTAGTATAAATATATCAAGGCCAAACAGCTTTCCTATTTCGTGCACAATGTGTCAGCGGTCACTTTAGCTAGAACACTTGGCACGAAGATACCATGGGGAACCTGAAGGTTCTAGCAAGTAATTTGCGTGTGGATTTACGCCGTAGTGGAACTCAAGTGTAATGAACACTTGACTTAGTGCTTTTTAATAATGGTAAGCAATTAAATATTATTTACTAAACAAACTAAATAATTCTGTTGTAGCGCTCCTTTTACATACTCCTATAATTATTTTTTTAAGTATTTGCATATTTTTATGAATACCCTTTAAATAATCTTTTTGTATATTCATTTGAACTCCTCCTTTGTTAGAATGATTCCGTTTTATCTGGTTTTATAAAATTAGGCCGTTTAAATGTTGTGTTTCAAGATGATACGGATCCTTTCTTTGCATTTACGATTATCGAGTTTATAGTTCGATTACTTCAACGTAGCGATAAGAAAATATTGGTCTAGCATGACCGTCCTTCAACTTTACTATAATAGTTGGATTTAATGAAATGTTCTGCCATGAAACTGTATGTTTTAAATTTTAAAGAAATGTTCTGCAAAGTGGATAGCAATTTTATGGTTTGAATCAAACGTCCGATAATTAATAATAATGGTCTTTTTGAAATTTCTAGTATGAATTTACAAGTAACTATGTGGACAACTACATGATGATAATTATTTTGGTAACAATCTACATATAGTAGTACATCAAAGTTTTGTATATTTGTGATAACCGTTGTAATGGATTTTGGTTTGTCCCGTTGGTGCGTATAGGAAATACGCTTTAAGCTCATATGGCCAGGTACAAGAATCACGCAGCTGATTATTTGCAGTACAACAGGTGGAGGCGACGTCAATTGTTTGTCCAAGGAGCGTATGTATAAACATCTGTTCTAATATGATGTAGCGCCATCACACAAACAACACCTGTTGAAACGATGTAAGAAATTTGTATTATTCATACATCAATCACGTCTGCACTTGGCGAACTTTGATACAAGGCTGCACCAGAAAATAACTTTACGATGACCTATTAGTACTATTATTCTGTTTAACAAACTAGAAAGGACTTTGATAAATTTTTATTGCCAATATAAATGCAGTGTAATAACAGTTATTACTATTAATGAAATTAAGCAAATCCATAGAGTTCTAACTAAAGTCGGCAGATCTGGTATTTTTGGTATCATCATCATCATTTTGTTATCGACCTTACTTAAGGTCGGTTTGACGCAGCTCTAACTTCTTTTCTATTCTGTGCTAATCTAAAAAGCTCTACATACCCATCACAACCTAAATTTCTAATAATTTGACTAATATAGTTTGGTCTAGGTCTTCATATATCCTTCATCTTTTTCCTATCCAGCTGGCTCTACATAGATATAAGCAACCTGATGGTTGTTAAAGAACTCTAACATGTTTACATGATTACCATTTATAAGGAAATGAAATATAACCTGGTTATCCGCTTCAAAAAGGAAAAGTGTTAAATTATATGTTATGGTAAGGCTTAAGCAACGAATCGCTGCCAACATGCCAGACCGCTGCCTAATTGTGAATTATGCCATGGTGACGTTTTTAAATTATGTTATGGTAAGGCTTAAGCAACGAAACGCTACCAACATGCCAGACCGCTAACCAATTGTGAGTCATGTCCTGGTGACATTTAGTTAACTGATTTTTCTTTTTCTTTTTGTTTTGTTTTCGAACCTACTTAAAGTCGGTTTGACGCAGCTCTAAATTCTTTTCTATTCTGAGCTAGTCTAAAAAGGTCTACATGCCTTTCACAACCTACATCTCTAATAATTTGACTAATATAGCTTTGGCCAGGTCTTCCCACTCTATTTTTATTTGGTAGTCTATAATCTCCATTTCGAATGGACCTGCACCTTGCCGAAGTTCTAAATCACTAGAACAGGTGAAATGGCTTGCGTGTTCTAATGAGCTAAAGAGCCAAACTACAGGTCCAACCAAAGTAGTAGGGTCGTTAGTGAGGAACCAGACTAAGACAGGTCCCCGAAAGAGGGCAGCGGCTCTTTCGGTACTTAGACTGGCAGAGACCATAGGGGTCGGTATGGCAGTCTAAGACACACTACCGCGATGTGGAAGGCAACGGGAAACCACCACATTATCTCCCAAGTACACAGCGTACTTAAATTGTTACAAACATGATGGCATTCTCTGGGGTAAAAGATTCCGGAGTTAAAATAGTCCCCCATTCGGATCTCCGGGAGGGGACTACTTCGGAGGATGCGATCGGAAAGTTAAAAATAAGAGTAGGGAACATTCTGCGAGTCGGAGCGTGGAATGTTAGAAGTATGAAGCAAGTAGGTAAGCTAGAGAACCTAAAAATCGAAATGAATAGGTTATCACTAGACATAGTAGGGATCAGCGAAGTTCGGTGACCAGAGGCGGGGGATTTTTGGAGTGGAGACTTCAGGGTAATTCATACAGGAGCAGAGAAAGGAAATTTGGGTGTGGGGATAGTTATGCGGAAAAAGATAGGATACTGTGTAGAAAATTACTTACAAAAGAATGAAAGAGTACTCATGGTTAGATTAGAATCTAAACCGGTAAACACAGTAATAATACAAGTATACATGCCCACCTCTAGCTACAATGACGAAGAGGTAGAAGCAATCTACAAAGATATCGAAGACATATTAAGACACGTAAAAGGACATGAAAATTTAATAATTACGGGGGATTTTAATGCAGTGGTAGGTGAGGGTAGGGAAGGAGCGATAGTAGGTTTATTTGGTTTAGGCACTAGAAACGACAGAGGAAATAGGCTGGTAGAATTTTGCGACAAGAACAATTTAATCATTACAAACACATTATTTCAACATCATGCTAGAAGACGATATACGTGGAAGATGCCAGGAGATATAGGAAGATATCAAATACATTACATTCTTGTTAGACAACGGTTTAGGAATCAAGTAAAAGACTGTAGAAGATACCCAGCAGCAGATATATATACTGACCACAACATCGTAATTATGAAGGCCGCACTTAAATTTAAAAATCTGAAAAAAAGGAACGGAAAAAGACACTTGGACTTAGAGAAACTAAAAGATAAAGATATTCAAGTAAGATTCGAAAAAAAGTCAAATGAATTGCTGAATGATATCGGGAAAATATCTGAAACTAAGGAAGTAGAAACAGAATGGAATAACATTAAATCCAGCCTAGACATGGCGGCCAGAGATATTCTGGGGTATACACAAAAAGAAAATAAGAAACCATGGATAACAAAGAATATCGTGAATTTAATAGATGAAAGACGAAAATCCACAAATAAATCAGACGAAACAGGAAAACAGAGATACAAAGCAATAAAATGGGAAATTATTCGAAAATGCAGGAAAGCTAAAGAACAATGGATTGATGAAAAGTGCAAAGAGGTACAAACTAAGATGGAAATAGGAAAGACAGACGAAGCATACAAATTAATTAGAATGAATTTTAGGGATATAAAACCGTATAGCAAAAATATAAGGGACGCACAAGGAAACGTAATTATAGAAAACATAGAGAAAGTGAGTAGATGGCAAGAATATATAGGGAATTTATATGCAGGAGAGGAACTAACTGCATTAGAACAGGAATCAGACATTGAAAATGATGACTTGGGATATCCTATACTTCGAGACGAGTTTGAATCAGCATTAAAGAGTCTGAAAAATGGTAAGGCGCCGGGTACAGATAAGGTGCAAGCAGAAACTCTAAAAACCGCTGGACAAGCAGTAACAGAACGTCTCTTCCAACTTGTAAGCTATATGTATGAGACAGGCGAGATACCCAAAGATTTCAAACGTAGCATCATAGTAACTATACCAAAAAAGAAAGGCGCGGATAAATGTGAAAATTTTCGAACAATAAGTTTGACAGCACACATGTCAAAAATATTAACTAGAATTGTGCAAAGACGAATGGAAAACGAGCTGAAGAAATACTAGAGAAGACCAATTTGGGTTTAGGCGAAACAGGGGAACACGGGAGGCTATTTTAGCTCTGAGAGTGATAATGGAGAAAACAATAGAAAAGGGAAAGCATGTATATAGGGTTTGTAGATCTGGAAAAAGCATTTGACAATGTAAATTGGAAAAAATGTTTGAAATACTCAAAAGATTGGAATGAGTTATAGTGATAGACGAGTAGTACATAGCTTATACAAAGAGCAAATAGCAGTAATAGAATTAGAGCAGGAACGTAGAGAAGTAAACATTAGGAAAGGGGTGAGACAGGGATGTGCCCTATCCCCATTGATTTTAACTTGTACATAGAAGAGGCAATGAATACTGTCAAATGCAGGAAGACATTTGGAATTACTATGCAGGGACAAAAATTGATATGCTTAGATTTGCAGATGATATAGCGGTATTAGCGTCTAGCAAGGAAGAGTTAGAAGCTGCTCTTAATGAAATGGAAACGGTTCTAACAGAGACATACGGTATGAAAATTAACAAAACTAAAACTAAAGTTCTAGTTTGCAAAGGTGGGGAAAATAAATCAAAAACAAGAATACAAGTATTTAACACGAACTTACAAGAGGTTAAGGATTTCTGCTACCTAGGAAGCCAAATAACGCAAGATGGAAAAAGCACAAAAGATATAAAACAAAGATTAGCACAAGGTCGTGCTACATTTAACAAGAAAAAGCAACTACTGTGCTCAAAGACCACAAACATAGAAACAAGGAAAAGATTGCTTAAAACATATGTGTGGAGCACAGCACTGTACGGCTGTGAAGCCTGGACAGTAGGAGAAGCGGACAAGAAAAAGATAGAAGCCTTTGAAATGTGGTGCTACAGACGTATGATGAAGATATCATGGACAGACAAAGTTAAGAACGAAGAGGTACTAAAAATGGTAGGGGAAGAAAGAAATATGTGGAAAACGGTAAAAAATAGGAGAGATAGGATGATAGGCCACATACTACGACATGAGGGAATAGGGCGGAATATATTAGAAGCAGAGATAGGAAAAAAGAGAAGAAGAGGCAGACCTAGATTAGACTACTGCACACAGATAGTAAAAGATGTAGGCTGTAGAGGTTTCAGGGAGATGTGTAGGCTAGCCCAGAATAGAAATCAATGGAGGTACGCATCCAACCAATCCCAAGATGGATAAACTAATGACGAAAAGATAACTGTGCTTAAACATGATGATTATTATAAGTAACTACAAGAATTGGTTGGGCAATATTCCCGAATAATGTTAAGGGTGTGAAAGGATTTACTGGAAAACCATTATTTCGGCAAATGTCTAAGTGTTGTGGGATCTTGGTAGCCACAGGTTGCTTAACCTCCTTCACTGAATCTCGGTAAAATAGGGTATAAAATTAGAAAACAATAGAAAGGAAACTAGCTGAATACACATGTTGTGTGAGAATTTCAGGGAACTATGTAGGCTTGCTCAGAATATAAATAAGTGCAGGTACGTGTCCAACCAGTTTTGAGACGGAAAACCTAATGACGAAAAAATAAGCGCAGATAAATCTGATGATTAGTATAAACAACTAGTTGTTGGTTGCGAAATACCTAAATTGGAAAATATATTAAATCGCCAAATGGTTAAGTGTTGGGGAAACTTGGCAGCCACAGGCTGCTTACCTTCCTTCACAACCATTGAAGGTCGGAGAAATAGGGCATATAACGGTAAAACAATAGAAAATGACCGAACTGCATCTAACAAGAAAGAACAGCGCCTATGAGGAAAGACAACAAACATAAAATAAGAAGAAAACTGTTGAAAGCATATGTGTGGAGCACAGCACAGTATGCCTATGAAATACGTGCAGTCTGAAACGCAGACAGAAAAACGGTAGCAGCCTTTTGAAATGCTGTGCTTCAGATGTATGAGGACGATAGCATGGACAGACAAAGATAATAACAAATTAGTTACAGAAATAGTAGGGGAACAAGGATATCTAGGGAAAAGAGAAATAGTAGGGCGAATACGTTCTAAGGCATTTTTGGGGAGTAGTATGTGATATATTACAAGCAGAGACAGGAAAAAGAGGTAGACCTAGATCAGACAGTTATAGATGCAAACTGTGCATATTTCAGGGAAATCTGTAGGTTAGTTCAGAATAGGGAACAATGATGGTACGCGTCTAACCAGTTCTAGGACTGAAGACCTAATGATGATGAGTCTATAATCTAAGACTTTACTAAATAGTCCCTCATGTCTTAACTGGTGCCCTATTATTCTATCTCTCCTGACCTTCAATTGTTTCCACATACAGGGATCCTCACCTATCCTTCTATAAACTTCCTCGTTTGTTACTCTATCTGTCCAGCTAATCTTTAACATTCTCCTATAACACCAAGTTTCAAAAGCTTCTATCTTTTTCTTATCTACTTCTTTAATTGTCAAGTCTCACTACCGTATAGTAGAACGCTCCATACGTACGACTTTAAGAAACTTTTTCTATTATCTAAACTAATACTATTAGCTATTAGTAAGTTTTTCTTTTTTAAAAACATTTTTCTAGCTTCAGCTATTCTAGCTACTATATCCCTTCTGCTACGTCCATCTTTTGTAATTATACTACCTAAATAGCGAAATTCATCTACCTCCTCTAACTCGGTATTACCTATTTTTAATTTTGGTTTAGAACTAGGCTGTAACTCACTTGTCATTATCTTTGTCTTTACTGAGTTAATTCTCATACTATAGTTACTCTGTAGTATCTCATCTAAAATATTTAAAAACTCTCCTAACTCTTTTCTAGACTCTGCTATAATGGCTATATCATCTGCAAAACGTAACATGTCTATTTTCTGTCCCTGTACACTAATACCTATCTCTTTTCTCTCTTTAGCTAAGTTTAAAGCTTCCTCAATATAAACATTAAAAATCAAGGGAGACAGTATACAACCCTGTCTAACACCATTTCTAATCTTAGCTTCCTTTTCTATTTCATCAAATCTAATTACTACGTTTTGGTTTTTATATAGACTGTAAATAATTTTTCTATCCCTATGAGAGATTCCTATTTTTTGCAAAACCCTGAACATAACAATCCAATTAACCCTATCAAATGTTTTTTCTAAATCTACAAACGCGAAATGAGTCTTTTTATTTTTTTGTAACCTTTTTTCAATAATTACCCTAATCATTAGTATGGGTTCTCTAGTCCCTCTGTCTTTACGAAAACCATATTGGTCTTCGCCTAAATAATTCTCAGTCAAAGCTTCTACTCTATTTTTAATTATTATTGTTAGTATTTTGGAAGCATGAGAAGTTAAACTAACCGTTCTAAAATTCTTACACCTATCAGCTCCTGACTTTTTTGGGATTGGGATAATAATATTTTTTTCGAAATCTATTGGAACCTCACCTGTGTCATATATTACTTTTACTAGTTCATATAATCTATCTAAAGTTTTATGACTTGCATGTTTTATTAATTCTGCGGGAATATCGTCTATCCCTGGTGCTTTATTTATTTTAAGATTCCGAACAGCTCTTTCAAATTCCTCTCTTAATATTGAGAACCCTATTTCTACATCCTCTTCTTGGTCGTTTTCTAACTCATCCATATCGTCTCCCTTATATAAATCTTCTAAATATCTTTTCCATCTATCTGCTACCCCAACTTTATTTATTAGAAGCTCATTATTCTCGTCTCTAATACCATTATATTTTTTCCTATCTTCCCCAAAAAACTTTTTAACTGTCCTGTAAGCCCTGTCTGTCTTACCTACTCTCAAATCATCTTGTATTCCCTTACAATTCTCCTCCATTCATTTATTTCTAGCTTTTCTACACTCATGTACTATCTTATTTCTAACTCTATTATATTTTTGCTTACTTTCACTATCCACTTCTCTGAAAGGTTTAAGCTTTCTTCTGTTCTCTATTGAATCTAATATCTCCTTTGTTACCCACGGTTTTCTCGCTTCTATTTTTTTTTTACCTATAGTCTGTGTTGCTGTATCATGTACAGTCAGTTTTATTTCTTAATTATTAATTAATTTTTGGTATAGTTTTGAGTTAATTTTTGTAGTAAAGAAACGCTTAAAGTTTTTGATATTTCTTTCGAATTCATATCCTACCTCAGGGTAGATGAAATTATATTATCCTTTTAAAACGTAAATTTTATACATACAATTTTTTATGAAGAAACAACTTTTAATTAAAGAATCAACATTTAATTCTCTTAATTAATTGTTTTATTTTGAACAAGTGAGTTCAGAAATAGTGTAACCAGGTCAATGAACAAAAAGCATAAATACCTTCGAGGTAATGATAGTGGTAACTCAGATTTAACAAAGAAGCTTTAATTGCTCTTTCAGAATATGAAGCCTAATATTTGTGTTCATAAAATTGTGTGCATAATTAATCTTTTCAGTTTTATTATGAGGTAGCAAGAGTATACCTCTTGTGTCCTCACCTTGTTAATTTAATTCAATTTTCTTTACAGCTCTTGCGTAAGCAGTTAATACGATATTCCTCTCTAAGGACTTCCAAGTCCCCCTTAGGGAAACCCTGTGTTTAAAATTTAATGACTTGGTGGCGCCCTCACTAAACCCCTGTTTTGGTAAGAATCAAGCCCTAGTAAGCAAATAATGTTTTGTTAAAAGAACCACGACCAATCCTCATTAGCTCTATCCGAGGAATAGACCCCTAGCGTAGTCGGAAGATATTTGCGCTCCATCATTTTAAGAAAATACTTCCTTAAAGTTTACTGGTTTCATTTGAGAATATTAAAGAACCCACGGGTTACTTTAATTAATCAATCACACAATAGAGTAAGAATTAATCTTATTAGAATAGTAATAAAACTGCAATCACCACAAGACCTCAGAAGAAGCCGATGGCCATTTAAAGATTTACCGAAAGAATGTGTCATAGATTAAGCTCTATCGTATTTTTATTCTTTATTCTTTTTGTTATCAAATAGATTTGAGTTTCTATACTTACCTAATTTTTTTTCTATTAATCCAAAAAGATAGTTATGTAAGAAAGCAGATTTTGCTTTGTATTAAACTGGTTTATAACCATGTGTCGTTTTTTTACCTCACGGGCTCGCCATTTAATTCTGAATAAAAGATATTTATTTTTTAAGGTATCTTGTTTGAATTAACATATAGGGGGTTTAGAAATCACAAGACCGTGCATATTCAAGTGTCGTTCAAATTTACTACATTCATTGAGGCAAATTCAAACAATGTTTATTTATTTAAAAAAAAATCATTATTTTTTTATCAATGATGGGTCTACATATGGCTTCACAAAGGTTTGATAAAGATATATTTAGATTTTAGTAATTTTCTAATGTAAATCACAAGTACAATATTGAAAAAACCACAGAAAAACGTTCGAATTCACCCCAGAGTACGGTAGTTTTTAGTTTTATAAATAATTTTCTCTTTATATACAATAGAGGTGGAATGGGGGTTCACGGAGATTTTGGAACATAGTCCACTGAACCTAGCTCTGCATTTCTAAAATCACTAGGAATTTATTGTTTCAAATCATTTGTGCTTCTATAACAAAAAAGATGTAGTCAACTTTCAGCTCTGCACTTTCATATCTATTACTTTAGAAACCGGAAGAGCTGCTGGGTTGGGTCTTGATTCACAAAGCAACGCTAACAATGCCTAGGATTTTATAAACGGCTTTGTACTTTTAAATGTGCGGCCAACTTCATTAGTCCCATCGAATGATCTAAAAAAAGTTAGCCAAGAGCGAGTCGAGCTCGCACTATTTGGGTTCAGTGCCAACAAGGCCGCCCACAGAATAATTTGTAGAGGGGGTCAAGACTACTTTCAAAAATATTAGTTATGTTACACAAAGGATGAACACTGTTAATGCAACCTCGTTACCGGACGTATTGGAAAGTAATGTAAGGCATAAAATCTTATTTCCTTAGAGTAGCTCAAAAGCAGTTAGGACCATCGATAATGCAGCGTTTTTTAATATTATAGTTGAAATCACGAAAGAATGCATTCACGCCATAGGTTACTGAATTTAAAAGCGATATACATTAAAAGTATGTCGGTGTTTAATTCAGAAACCTATGACGCGAATGCATTCTTTCGAGATTTCGGCTATAGTATTTGAAATTGAAAGAAAAACGTGGGATTGATAGTTTCTTAATAAATGCAGAATTCTGTAATTAATCGAATTTTCATATAGTGTAAAGTTACTTACCAATCTGGTAAATTGCTGGTGCAGCAGGCTATCAATTCTTTTGGCTTGATGATGCACAGGGTAGCAAATGGAAAAGATTGGATTTTACATTAACACATACTAATTGAAAATTGAATGGACTTATTCTAATACACGTAATAAGCCGCCCGTAAGAAAATGTAAAAATACAGACACGACACAACCATATTTAACGGAAACAGAAAAGCCACATTGTCAATCAAATGGCCACAAACCACAGATATTAATTAATAGTAAATAAATATCCGATCGGCACTTTAAATAGTGTCTTTAATATTTGTTGCACAAACAAACATGACTAAGAACTAAGAAAGGTACAACAAATTATTATAACTGGCACTGCTGAATAGGACTGTTCTCGCGTTTTATTAATCATCATCATTTTTGAATAAAAATATCAATATTCTTCGGTCTTGACCAAATCTATTTAGGACTTCATTTATAATTGCTTGTTTCTCCCTATAATCTATCCCCTGACATGCTTGATCTAAGCCACGATTTTACCCGCTTTAGCGTACTAAATGACCTTTCTATTGTTGCAGTAGTTGGAGGTAATGCCAAAAAAATATTCAGCGCAGTTTTGATGGCCGGAAAAAAAGAAACTTCATTATCAAGCAAATGTACAAAGTCTGTATCTTGTTGAATCTCTCTATTTTGCCAAAGTTCAACCCACGTCTGCAACTGTTCTGAAAAGTTATCAATGTTGTAACTTCTGGCTATTTCTTCTTTTTTATTTAACAATGCTCTTTTTATATTGTTGTCTTTTAAGTTATTTGGATGTAATCCAGAGAGTAAAAAAGAAGTCGTAGCATCTTCAGAAAACCTTGTGGAAATAGACTGTATAACAGAATCCAAATAAGGAATAAAAAGGCTTATTCGAAAGTAATCTTCAACACTACTCATATGATAATTAGACCTATGAGTTTGTCTTGGTGCAATACGTGGTAATGTAATTTCCAATCCAAAACCATGGGCATGTTCAACACTCTTTTTATAAACCTCTTTAAAATATTGTTCAGGATCACTACGGTGTGTCTTAAAAAGTTTGAGTAGTTCATCTATGTACTGTTTAACGGAAAATAAGTTTATACTTTTAGACTGCAGTGCATTACAAACAGGTTCCAATTTGCTAGAATATTTGGCCATAATATGCAGACAAAGAATAAATTTCGACGAAGAAACGCAATTTAAAAGTGGACTGGCCCTATTTCTTGTCTGAGCATTTATTTCACGGTTATGAGCTAAATTTTCCAGAGCGTTCATAGTATCTGCAAAATGTTCCGCAAACAACCTCATTGATTTATATTTGGCGGACCAGCGTGTTTCACATAATAGTGGAATATTAGAAACATATCTACGTCTTAATGGACTATCTCGAAAGAAAGTAATTACTTCTTTAATGGTACCTACTGAATTTTGAATATCCGGAATCTTGTTCAAATCATTTATCACTAAATTTAATCTATGGGACGCGCAATGAAAATATATCGCTTTTGGATATTTATTTTTAATAAGTTTTTGGACTCCCTGCTCATGACTTGCCATCGTCGAGCAACCATCAAACCCTAATCCAACTAATTTATCCATATAAAAACCATATTCATTACAAGCGTTTAAAATTGCAGCAGTTATACCTTCTGCGTTTATCGATGTAAGGACTACAAAGCCTAAAAATTCTTCTCTGACCGAATTGTCATTACTAACAAATCTTACTTCAAGTGATAACTGTTCTACCCCAGCAATATCTGCACTTTCGTCAGCCAGAATTGAAAATGCTTCACTCAAATTCACATCTTTCACAATTTTTTCCCTTATTAATGTTCCACAAATTGAAATTATTTGATTTTGAGTTCTGTGAGAGGTGTATTTTGAGTTCTTCTTGCAAAACTTTAAGTGCTCGTTTAGAATGTGATCCCCACTTTCTATTCTGAATTGTAAAAGATCCTCAAAATTACCTTTTTTATCACCTCGTAATGGCAAATCATGCATACCACAAAAAATGACGGTGGATATTATTGGTATAAGTTTTTTGCGATTCGATTCAATCAAATCCCGCTCAGCTTCATTTATTTGAGAGATAATTGATAGACGTTTTGCTTCAATAATTTTTGTAAAACTAGAAGCTTTTATAGTTGAATCACGATGCCATTCGGTTGTAGCATGTGCTTTTGCAGAAGCGACAAAGTCATGATATTTTGTGAAGGGCTTCACAATGAAAGAACCAAGAACCCCTCTTTTAACAGTTGGCCGAAAAACTACGCAATATTTGCAAAGTGCGCCTTTGAGTTTTGGAGAATACGCAAGCCAATCGTATTGTTGAAGCCAGTCATATCTAAAAGCACGTTTTCTTTCTTCGGAATCGTTCTTGAAATTATATTTAGGATCTGGTTTGTAAGGATTTGTTAATAATGAAAAGCGAACATCGTCGGAAAGTGTTTCATTCGAGTTAACAAAATTGCCCAAATCGAGCATGTACTCATTCTTATCAGTTGAAAGATTGGTGTCATATTCACATGTGAGAGATTTTAAAGTATTAGGTGACGAACTACCAGCTTTATTTAGATCATTGACACTATTGTGTACTATACTATTACACTCAAAAATAGCATTAGCACTAGCACCGCTACTACTACAGCCTATGCTAGATGATTCTTTTAGTTCATTTCGTTTGAAAAATTTTCTAATATCCACTGTTAGTATTGTTACTGATCTTAGATCTGAATTTCTGAAAAAGATAACACGCTTTACTTTTCTGATACTTCAAAAGAAGAGATTTGTTAATCGAATAGACTTTAAAGAAAAAAAATAAGAATCTCCAAATTGCAAATAAATATTATTTTTAAATATGTATTCTCACGCATTAGGTACATTAGTACTTACTGCTGTCCTATCCGTAACTAAACTGTAACTGCAATCTTCGGCCTTCTTTAAAAACAAAAACCAGTAACTACACTACTTACCAACACTGATAACAATAACTACAAGGAAAATGACCAATCAATATCCATCAACATACACGTCTTCTACTAATTCAACAGTCAGATAAAGTTTCCTAAGTCTCAAATTAAAAGTACACCGCATTCGAAAAACACTGAATACAAACTTAAGTCACTGAAGATATAGACGTACTTTACTGTTATCGATAAAGAATATATTTTTTCTCAGAATAGAACACAATGAGACATTTGTAGAACATTCCAAAGTTTTAGTTGTAGAGTACCTGAACCTGTACAATAAGAAAGAAACCATTATGAAAGCCTTTATTTATATTTCGTTTGAAAAGAAACTTTCAGCGTAAAGATATTTAGATATTAAAGAATGAAAATAACAGTTTTGTTATAGGCGGTTAGGGTTACTATTGTAAGGTAATCGCATTAATTCGCATTTCCTGCTTAAAATGACATACAAAGTCGGTCTATTTATAGTTAGACAATAGGCATACCTGTAGTGTTATACAGGTATAACAATAGTATAACCGATAGTGAAATCGTAATCTTCTTCAGTCTCTAGTGAAGGTGCACTTCGTGTTGCGATTTCTAACGAAAAAAAAACCAAAGGAACATATTCAGGGAGGGTCAGGCGACCCCCATTGACCCCCTTTGTGGGCGGCCTTGCGTACCAATACTACAGTGAGCAATCAATAAACCAAATTAAGCTGTTTTTATTTTTTATGTATGTTTAAATCTTATCCAAATTTGATTGTGATACCTGAAAAATGAATATATTGACCCACATTGTCCTGGTACATTAGTAAATACGTTGTCTATTACAGTGTTTAAAAATTTTCTTCCCAGCAACTATTACGCTGTCAAAAAAACCCTTCAGTTTTCCGATAATCTATGACTTAATAGCTACTCTCCCTATTAAAATCAAAATTTTAGCTTTGGAAATGTAGAACAGGGGGCGGTCGTTGTTGGCACATTTTGAGCCATATCATGAAGACTACTGGACCGAAATCTATAAAAAAATATTTTTAGAGGCCTTTTAGAATCCTCTTTCAAATGATATATTCATTAAAACTATTTTTTTGTTGACCGAATTAACCCCCGCAATTGTAATCTAAAAATATTCTTTTTCTATTTTCTGACTGTCGATATATGCGCGCGCCATAAAGACCTAGCATTGTGCCTAATTTCAAATTCCTACGCTACATAGTTTTCGAGAAAAACCTAAGTGACAGACAGAAAGGGACACGAGAGTGATCTTATAAAGGTTCCGTTCCGTTATACCTTATAACTTTATAAGGTACGGAAACCCTAAAAAACTTGCAAGATTTTATGTAGCGTATGATAATATATAAACTGTAATTAATATTGTATT
Source organism: Platerodrilus igneus (assembly GCA_036346225.1). Lineage (NCBI taxonomy): Eukaryota > Metazoa > Arthropoda > Insecta > Coleoptera > Lycidae > Platerodrilus > Platerodrilus igneus. The sequence continues at coordinate 13,107,326 of JARFIW010000139.1, read as the reverse complement.
CATATAATTTCTAGTCATCAGAGCGCAACATTGGACAAACCAAGTCACCATTAAATTGCCGGAATCCTACAATTTTAGAACGCGCTGTAATACACCGTTATTATAGTTCCCATACAAATTCCTAATAAAAATCAACATAGCGGTTTGCCATGCGTTTCCTAGAATCGTCACGAAACGAATCAATAAACAAACAATTCGCAAGCACATCGCGCATGCGTGGCGTTCAGTTTCCAAGGTTACGCATTACAACAACGGCTGAGGCACGGCCGGCGTCTCGACGCACATCTAATACATTTGAAATACCAAGTGACATGAGTGAGTGAGCGTGTGCAAAATAAAAAACTCGTTTATTTGGCTAAGATCAGTTGTAGATACGAAGCGAACGTGAAAACGGTGCGTTGCTCTACTCTTAAATATTTGAATTCCGTTTCGCTATTGTTAATATAAGAACTGACCTGCCTGTTTATTACTTTTACTATGTATTGTTCGTTGAAATCGCGTTTAACCTACAAATTTATTCACAAAAAATAAAAACTTTCATTTTTATAATAACAACGGGCTTTTGTTTTTTAATTGTGTGGATCAAGCCAACGATGATGCTATAAAAACTAAAGAGGTTAGTATGTATCATTTTTTGTATAATAAATTAAAGATTATTCGACAAATTTGGGCTTGTAATATTAATCACTTTGAATAAAAATGCATTGTTGAAACAATGATTTACAACTGTTTTACATATTGTTAGCAAAAACTTTCACTATTGGCCGAGACATCGATTCGCTGTTTGCTATTCCAATTTCGTTAATGTAACTTTATGTAATATTGGTGTCTCGTTGATGTTGCCATGTACATAAATTAAATAAATTGAGTGTCACAATTAAAAAGAGAATGAAATGTATACAGATGTTATTATTAGTGTCGTATCTCACACGTTGTAAATTATAAACAAAAAAATTATTTATACTTAAGTTGGTATAATTAAAACAAGAAATTTGTATAGAAAATGGTACTTGTTTTTATTAGAAGAAGAAGAGATTTTACTTTCGTCGAGATTTTATTTAAAATATGCTTTCTCGTTGTTTACAGCATTGAAACCTAAAGTGTTTCTTAACAAAATAAGTGTAGCAACATACTCTCCTCTGTTGCAAGCTATTTCTTAACATGTTGATTAATATACAACAGTTTTAGTTGGTTGACTGCATTGGAATTTTAATAAAACAGAAACTTGCGTTAGCTTTGCTTTTAAAATTAGCCAAGAACTTTGTCGTCATAAACAGACCCGCCCAGAGGAATTTATTACATTCATTTCTTATTTTTGAAATATTTCCTTCTATATTTTAGTATTATTCTTCAATTGATAGACATTACATTACCACGATTCCAAATTGGTTGCGTTCATTTTTTACTTCAAAATCATTCAGTATACTTGTAAATACGGTGGCACTAATTTTCGATCACTCTAAATTTAATCTAGTAAGTTTCGCCCATTTCTAAACGTTCTATCAACTGGAAATTCTTGTTTGTTTTTCTCACAGCTGTATGTCATGAGCAAACAAGAATGTTTAATTGATAGAGATAGAACGTTAATAATATGGAAAAATCTGTGGTACCCTGAAATGTATTTATTTAAAAGGATACTGAATTATTTCGAAGTAGAAAATGAACGCAACCAATTTGGAATAGTGATGAAACGAAATGACTTGTATATCGGTAGTTCCTGGACCTCGCAAGTCCAACTTCCTTTTACATTATAATTTGAACAAGGGCCGCTATGCCTGCGACCACGTCCCCAATGCTCCACCCGAAGGTACTACATTGGGTTTAAACGCGAAATTAACGTGCTTCAAATGTGAATCGAACTTTTAAATTAATCGATCCTAATTTAAAAAAATCTAACAAACTGAAGCAAAACTAAAAATAGGGTTTGAGTAATGGTATCCCTCACGTTGATTTTGGAGTGTGTCCGATCAACAAGACACAAGAAAAGGTAAAATTGTAACGTGCATTTTTAATATCTTAACATTTTACGCTTTTTCCCAATTAGTAAATACATTTCTGTAACTACTATTTCTATATTATATATTTATTAACTCCTTGGGCGAATGCATCGTATTATAATGAGTGGATTGCATCGTTCTTGTCTTGCCGTTCATATAAATTTTGTTCCTTATGTGGATATACAAGTTTAGAGAATAGACGATAAGAGGTTGTAATAGCAACGAGTTGATATAAACAGATGGGCAGTTGTGTTTTGTTCTTTGTTCCTATATAGTAATTACGTTAAAAATACTGTTTCCTTGTTGCTTTGAAAATAGTGAGAATTAATGCGGGATAAATTTTCGAATTGTTCATGAACAAGCACGACACGATTTTAGTTGTTTTTCTTGTGAAATAAGAGTTGTATATTAACGGTAGAGAGTGTAGTTCTTATTCCATTTGAAGGAAGTATGCTTTATAGACGAACGTGTTTACTCGACCGCACGTGTTTTACGGAAAATCGACGGACGGTTTTAGTGATACGCGTTGCTTTACTAATTGCTTTTTTGTTGATTTTCTGTTGGAAATAAGAGTGGTAGAACTTGTTGGACTCGACCTGCTCGCGTGTTGTGCGGATCATTTGACGGACTTGCTTAGTGTTTGCACGTGCTTTATCGATTGTGTTTTTTTTGTGTGGATTTGTCTTTTTATATTTGAATTGTGTGTGCGATCTAGTTTTCGTGGTCCCTTTTTTTATCAGAGTAGTGCATACTTTGGATTACCCAAACACAGTTGTTACTGTAGTTTCTGAATTTTCCAACCCCAAAGTATCTAAAATAGATCATTGCTTGCGCAAATTTCGTTATTTGCGAAATATAACCGATTGCCGGTTTACAAAGGTATTGGTTGAAGTTTCTCACTGCTTTTTGGATGTTTATGAAAATAATATACCTTTGGTCCCAGTTGAAATTACACTAGTGCTACAAAATATTTCGAAATTATTGTCTCAGGAAATAGAATTAACAAGAAATTTATCAATGCTACATAGCTCCATCAGCATGATAATGTCTGCTGTTAACACCAGTGAAATACGTAGGTGTTATTAGTGTAAAGTGTAAGAAATTCCATCAACACCTCACAGTCAAGGGTGAAGTGCTTCGTTAGTGCAGGACATCGTTAATCCCACACTTCAATGGCAAGGAAGCGTTACTGAAGGACTTTTTGTAAGTTGAGCTATTTCTTACTTGTTATTACTTTAAATATCTATCCGTTGTTTTGCCATATCTTTGTCGTTCTGATACCTTTTACAATAGAATTGCATGCTATTAAGAAACAAAAAAAAAGAAAAACAAAACAGATCAGTTTGAGTAATTTGAATATTTGGACAGGAAAGAAAAAAAAATCAATGCTACTGGATAGCTCATATCAATTGTGTCTTATCTATTTATCTTTTGTTAACATTTTGTCTGATTTATGTTTAATTGGTGTGTGAGGAAACGTTTCTGCTACTCCCCAATATTACCTCACTTTGTAATAAAAATTTTTGTAATGCTTTTATCGTGATTATATTATATAGATTATCCAAACAGTTTCTTTTTTTTACATCTTACAGAGTACGGAGTAACTTATGCTTGATCAGCATGCTACGCTTATTCTTTTATTTCAGGTTTACTTGACTATTTTTATTGCAGGTATTGTCACTATTCCTTACAGCCGCGTACATTATATGTTAGTCTGCTTTCTACAACCCCCCCTAATCTCCGATTGAGCCCGGTCATTCCTTGGGTTTTCTTTGTGTTACGCACGGCTACGAGCCAACGTAGCATAAATTTGGCGCTCAACGTGGCTGCCACGAATTAACGTAACAAAATGAGGGGATCCGTAATAGCGGATAACAGTCGCCAGCTCTGCTTGCCGGAGCGATCTGAAGGGTCGACTTAAGACTATCCAAAGTTAGTTAACTAATTTTAAAATGGATTCAAATTTCTAAGCATTCGCCAAATATTTTAATAGTAAATCCAGCTATTTGTCTGCTCTATATATTTACAAATTCGTCTTCCCTGGTCTAAGTAATTTAGCCTAAATCCGTTCCTAGCTTTTCCTATCATTCCCTAACTGATTTATATTATTATTGCAATCTTCTCCATTTCAATCTTTCTTCCTATATATATATATATATATATATATATATATATATATATATATATATATTGTAACGGGCTACTACTACCGCGTTTCTTTAATTTAAAACAAGTAGTAACAAAAGTCTTTATTACTCACTGTTCACAAGTCTAATTAACAGTATATGCCTTATTTATAGATGTTTTCAGTCCACTCAACAATGAAGCACTATTACACTAATGAATTTACAAGCACTAATATCTTCTTAAATTAACTCCTTTACCATAGGTTCATTAACAACACTAACTCAACTATTTGTTTATACACTTCTATTTATTTATGTATACTACAAGCTGCATGTACATTAGACACAGCATATCACGTTTATATATACTTCTAAAGCTCAAAATTACTATTACTTTACACGATATAATTTATATTAGACATTCAAGAATAGACTGACCCTTGCATTCATTAGCGGTTTTATATATACTCTGGATTACAAGGATGACTCATGCTCCCGTAATTTCTAGAACAATTCTGGAATCCTTGAGAATACGCTGTGCCCCGAGCGTTTGTATGTTTGACGGGTTGCCTAATAGTGGATCGCAACATATATATATATATATATATATATATATATATATATATATGCTGCCACCAAAAATGGCGGCAGAACGTCAGAAAACAATTCAAGCCCCAAACTAATATAACACATGCAAATATATATAAAATATAAATATAAATAAATATAAAGTATATATATATATATATATATATATATATATATATAATATATAAAATAAGATGTATCTGTAAACAAACTCTATGAAAATAATAGAGCCTATTGACGAATACAAATCGGGCTGGTAGTTATATAGCCATTAATAAAACATTAGCTTATTACTTCATAGGGGAGGAAACATCCACTGACCGACGGTTTCGGCTTTATTAAGCCTCCTCGGAGTGAAATAGTCTCCAAGAACCCTATGAAGTAATCGAAGCTATTATACTGGTATAATTTCAAAACAATCTTGGAGACTATTTCACTCTGAGGAGGCTTAATAAAGCCGAAACCGTCGGTCAGTGGATGTTTCCTCCCTATGAAGTAATAAGCTAATGTTTTGTTAATGGCTATATAACTACCAGCCCGATTTGTATTCGTCAATAGGCTCTATTATTTTCATAGAGTTTGTTTACAGATACATCTTATTTTATATATTGTTCTACACAATTTCTTATTGCGGACTGCAAATAACCTGTCTTTTATATATATATATATATATATATATATATATATATATATATATTACTGTAATTATAGGCTTAATTTAGGGGTAGGTTAAGTCATAGGGGTCGTAGGATAAACAAAAGAAACTGCTAAGTAACAAAAGCACATAATTACAGATATTAGAAGAGTAAATAAGTCATTATAAATATTATTAGTTGAGAACACACTGTATATAGCAGTACAAATGATTAAAACACATATCCAAGAGTAGCTACGAGAAAAGATAAGAATTTAAAAATGAAACGAAACGCATTGAAATTAAATCAGTGAAAAACCTGCATGAATTGGCTAGATAAATATTCAAAAAGTGCGTTAATATATCATCTTAAACGCATGCAGAAATTATGCATTATTTTAAAAGCGTACGTGATCTGAAAGTATCACATTTGTTCAAAAATCCAATTTATTAGGAAATAAACAAACACCAAATTTATTCCATTCAGATTAGAATAAGGCCAACAACAATAGTACGTGATTTGTTGGACGTAGATTCCTGGGATTTCTGAATTAAATGTGAGGTATAATAATGAATTACGTGACATTCTTAGCATCGCTTCATGCAATTGAAATACACAATTGGTAAAGTTTCCAAAAACAACAAGAGATAAGACACTTGGTCTCGCCCAGCACGTGAAGTCAACGAATCGCAAACGAAAGGGGCCGATCCTATAAATATCATGACATTTGAATATCGAGTTAGTATACTTTAGAAACTGGGCAGTCACTATACTAGAAAGTGCTAAATATTTACATGAACAGTAAATTAAATTAAAGTGAAAATTAAAGAGTGTATAATTGTGCAAGCGAGCCGTACTTCTAAAGACGTAAGTAGATCAGATTTAGTGAAATTATACCATTTCTAATAATAAATAAAACAGGGCTTTTAATTACCATCTTAATTACCATCTCAATTACAATTTTAATTACAATCTTAAATTACAATCGAAATAACGATCCTAATAAAGATCCTGTTACGACTCCTGTTAATTACGATCTTAAATACAATTTTGGATACGAGACTCTGGAGAATGCTGCCTGTTCAAGCAATTTGATAATCTCTGAAAATGGTAAATATTCTATTACGGAAATGAAAAACCTTTCATTGGAATAAACTCACCAATAACGATTTGGATGCTAATTTGGTTGGATGTCAACTTCAATTCTTGGGAATGCAAAGCACCTACTGAACCACTTCAGATTAGCTATTTTGATATGATTTATTTCTAAAAACTGTTTTTATCTCAATAATAATTCAAAGTGAGAGAGCCGACAAATTGGGGTTTCTTGTATAAATTTATGAAAAGTAAAAGGCATCTTGAAACGTTTCAAAAGGTCTCTAAATGTAATAAAAAGCTCGTTTTGCTGGCTTGATTTTCTAAAAATCTGACAGATGTAAATAATTTAAAAAGGGAGAAGATATTTAAAAAGGTTGTAAATATTTAATCATTATACTGTGTATTGTAGAATTGCTTTATTTAATTGAATCAGCTAGTAGAGGCAAAGAAAATTATAAATTAACATTTCTACAAGTGCTTGAGTAATAAAAGAATAAATCACGACATAAATTAAATATATTTGCCCAAGCGTAGTGGCTAACAGGGGTTAACACAGCATAAATATGACAAGCCCAAATTGTGGGGCTCGATTATCATAGCATAAAGATGGTCTGCCCAACCGTGGGACAAGAATAACAAGTGTTTTATTTTTCCTACAGGAAGATAACACAGCAATATATATATATATATATATATATATATATATAAGTAAATAAATATCTAAAAGCATAAGCATGTAACAGTGCATTTAGCAGAAGCATCACCTAAAGAAATTATCAGGTGCACTCGCATGAGCATTATATCGACTAGCGCCATTACACACAAAACGTGCTAGTTAAATAATTTCAAAATCTGCTTATTACTACAAATCAATGCTTATGCGAGTACAGTCGCCACAATTTTATTCTTACCTTCGTTATAAATTTCTCCAGCATCCGGGGATCTGGTCGTCTGCCTACACCTATTTGTTTCTTACGTCTAAGGGGACTTGAATATCCACTGTTAAAGTCCTGGTGGGCATGCACTAAACGTTCTGGGGACGTTCACAATCACTATCACTTTAAAAGTCCTGGAGAGATGTGCGGTTTCACTCTATTTTATTTTCTTTATTTATTTTACTGATTTAAATTATTGAGGGTTTTCTGATTTAGTTTATTATTATTTATTTATGTTTTGATTTATTCCCGATATTCCGCGTGTTTAAGGTTTGACAGTGATTGTTTTAGTGGTGTGGAAGTTGATCGTGCATATTAGACTAGACTGTTATATTGTTATAATTATAATTTTATTATTTTCATTATTTTTTTTTTATTATTAATATACAGGTTTTGGTTATATCGTGCTCATGATATCATTTTTACGCCAAGTCAAAATCTAAAACTTTTCAATCCTTTCCCACCCTCCCATTTACACGCGGTTATCACCGTCCAATTTCGCAACCCTTCTCGCAAATTCTTTAAAGGCTGTCCAGAACGTCTTCTGGTTAGCCACTTGCCCGACTTCCTCTGGGCTCTTTGGCCATGCTAGCCCTACGACAGTTAATTTCATATCGGCTAACCCTCGATTTGCCACCTCGAGCGGGTGGTCGAAGAGCACGTGCTTTGCACTTTCTGCGCCCTCACCGAATCTTTGCAAATACGTTTTCAGGGCGCCGTGCCCTGTTATCCGCTTGTCCATTTTATGGTCAAGCTTCACCTCGATATCATCTCTAGCTACGGTGCTCAGTATGAATATATGGGTCAACCTGCCCGTGGCAGCGATGCTTCACATCTCTTCCATTGTCGGATTGACTTTTCGCGCAACTTTCTTTTAATTAGAGACCATTACATGTGATTTTCCAATGCTCCACCCGAAGGTACTACATTGGCCAGGAAGCGAGTTTTTTTTTTTTTACCTGGAGAATTTTGAATTTTGCCGAACCCTTGCTGTTCCAAGCAAGGTAGGGATCTTTAACGTGCGTGACAACACTCACACACGGGACCTCCATTTTACCTCTCATCCGAACGAGGGTGTATTTTTGTGAAAAATGCTCACCTAACATTTTTCAAGCGGACCGTGTCGGGATTCGAACCCGGGACCTTGGGCGTAGTAGTCACACACATACCACTACGCCACGGAGCCGCCTTAATTAGAGACCTCGGTATCAACAAATGTAATATCTGAATGTCGCGGGCTCTTTAGCTATTTCATCAGCCCTATCGTTTCCTACGTTGCCATTGTGCGACCTAACCCATCACAACTTTAAACGTCGAAACTCGAGCGCCGTATGCGTTATCCTCTAGACGTCCGCTTAGAAGTCTGTCGAGGTGTTCATGTTTGTTAAAGCCGTCAGCGCCGATTTACTATCACTGATTATATAATACTCGTGTCTGCCCGCATGGTTTATTACGTAATCGATAGCCTCTCGTATGGCTACCAATTCGCACTGGAACATACTGCTACAGTTCGCGAGTTTGGTCTAAAACCGAAACACCTCCCTTTTCTGCTTATACACGACAAACGTCGCGCCTGCTTGCCCATCGTTCATACGTGAACCGTCCGTATAAATTCTTATACTTGTCGCGTCCATATCACCTTCGACAAACGCGATTCCTTTAATATCGACCGGGTGCCCCAATTCTGATACAACAATCTTCCTCGAAACTGCCCTATTACCAAGATTAATATTTTTGATAATTTCGCGCCCTTTCCCTATATCTATTAATCTCCTATCTCTAATCTCCCTAATGACATAATCGATAGGGACAGTCCTACTGATCACCAGGACCGCCTCCGTGGAGGTGGTACTGTACGCCCTCGCCGCCTTTACATCTGTTATTCGTTGTACGCTCATCAACCGACGCATCTCCCGGACTAACCTTCCGCCCATACAGAAGCTGCGTACAGCATTGCCGGCTCTATTACTCCGGCATAGACCATCCTTAGCGATTCGCCCCTGAAACCCCAGCTTATTTTCGCAGCCGCCATCATTTTATTTGATAATTTCCCGCCTTTACTTTTTACGTATTGCACGTGTGCTTTCCAATTTAATTTATCGTCTATTTTGACACCGAGGTACGTGATGGAGTCTATGAACGGGATTTTCTTCCCTCCTAGCTCTATCTAGCCTAGGGGGTCGCTATCCCGGTTTCGTCCCGAAATATAGTGCCTCCGATTTTGACGTATTAACTTTCAATTTTACCTCCGTCGACCATTCGTATTATTTATTTAGCGCCTCGTTTGGTTTTGTTCGCATGACCATCAATAATCGCGATCTGATAATTAAAAACGTGTCATCCTCATACCCAATGATTGAGCATCCTTCAGGCAACTTGACCCGAAAAATGCTTTCATACAACAACTTCCAAAAAGTGGGACCAGAGCATGACCCCTGCGGGCACCTCTTTTCCACCTCGCGCGACAAAACTTCACCCGGAATTTCAACCTGTGCCAGTGCCCCGAGAAATAGCTCTTGACTAAAGACATCAAGTTCCGCGGACAACCCCTACGATCTAACTCGCAAACGATTAATGGCCACCAGGCAGCATCAAATGCTCCTGAAATGTTCAAAGCAACAACAACACAGTACTCTTTAGCATCTCTCGCCTGCTTTATTTCCCCGACAACGAACTCTAGTGCGTCGATAGTAGACTTTTCCTCCATAAAACCGAACTGTCGGTTATTAAAACCGCCGCTGTCTCGTACTAAGTGCTCAACTCGCGTAGTCATAACGCAATCCAAAGCTTTCCCCAGGACCGGTAGCAAACTAATTGGACAATATCTGCCCGGGTCTGACGCATCCGCCTTTTTAGGTTTAGGGATAAATTTCACGTCCTGGACTTTCCAGCAACGCGGAAATACGCCCCTCTCTAAACAAAGATTAAACAACCCGACAAAGACACACGGGGCTAACAGGCACGCCTTGAGAACTGGGACTGAAGTGATTCCGTCATGCCCCGGTGCCTTTTTAGGGTTCATCCTTCTAAGAGCCCTTACGACCTCGTGAACTAAGATTGCCTTATCGGCACCTGTTCCTTGCGCCTCAATAGCTTCCCGACGTACTAAATCGTGCAACCCCTTATCTGATGGGAAAAATTTCTTTAATAAAAACCACTCCGCCGTGGTTTTCAAACCTTCCGTATATTCGCCATTTGTTTTCTTTATGTTACCGAGCGCGATTTTCAGTTGTTTACCCCTTTTTACGCGGTATGTGGTACCGGCGTCGCTGTGGATCAATGTAGTAAGCGTAAGACTACGGATCCCAAGGTCCTGGGTTCAAATCCCGACACGGCCGACTGCTTGAAAAATGGCAGGTGAGCATTTTTCACAAAAATTACTCCCTCGTTCGGATGAGAGGTTAAATAGAGGTCCCGTGTGTGAGTGTTGTCACGCACGTTAAAGATCCCTACCTTGCCTGGAACGGCAAGGATTCGGCAGAATTCTAAATTTCCAGGGAAAAAAGAACTCGCCTCCTGGCCAATGTAGTACCTTTTGGTGGAGCATTGGAAATGTAAATGCACGGTATGTGGTACCCCAAGGTTTCTTCTCGGAATTTCGCGTGCAGAATTCTTTAAATTTATTTGTTCGCGTTTCCTCTATTAATGTTTTATATTTGCGGTTACTTTGATTATATTCGAGTCTCCGTTGTTCTCTTATTTCTCCCGAGGCGCGTTGATAGCGGCGCCATACTTTACGCGTTTCTGCCCGCTTGGTGGTTAGTTCCCGAGTCCACCAGGGCACGCTGTCTTTAAATGTTTTCTTTCGCGGCATCGAGTACGACGACGCGTCTACCACCGCCTCATTAAATTTTTTCACGAGAGTTTCTATTTCGTCTGCCTCTTGGCAGTTTAATAGCTCGTTTTCAAGCGCAGGGATGCTTTCGCCAAATTCTTGTTTAAACCGCTCCCAATTTGCTTTTTTATTACAGAACCGCGGAAAGATAGTTAGTTGCTCGTTTGTTTTTTCTCGTCATCCATATTCCACGTAATTAATTTATGGTCAGAGAGCGTTATCTCGTCCGACCTAAGTTCCCAATTATAAATTATTTCTAGCATCTCGTGCGAGGTTGCAGTAATATCTATAAAACTGCTGCCTCTATGCCCCTCAAACGTAGCTAAATCGTTAGTGTTTATCACACTAAGATCCCATTCCGTAAAAAGATCAGCAACCTGCGAGCCCCTATCGTCTTCGATAGGGCTACTCCATAACGGTGACGTAGCATTAAAGTCTCTCCCAATTATTAGTTTTTATTCCTTCCAATTTTGCGAAAAATGCCTTCGATTTGATTTATTAAGTCCTCAGTTTAAGGATTTTCCCTCCGGGAGTCGACTGGAGGGAAGTACGCGCTTATCACGTAGAATGTGTTTGTCCCTGTTTTTATTTCTTCGGTGGTTATAAACTCGCAAAATAAGAAAAGCGCAAAAGATATGAAACAAAGATTAGCACAAGTCCATGCTACATTTAACAAGAAAAAGCACTTACTGTGTTCAAAAACAACAAACATAGAAACAAGGAAAAGATTGCTGAAAGCATATGTGTGGAGCACAGCACTGTACAGCTGTGAAACTTGGACAGTAGGAGAAGTGTACAAGAGAAATGTGATGTAACAAACGCATGATGAAAATATCATGAACAGACAAAGTTAAGAACAAAGAGGTTCTAGAAATGGTAGGAGAATAAAGAAATATGTGTAAAATAGTAAAAATTAGGAGAGACCGGATGATAGGTCACATAGTAAGGAATGAAGGAATAATGCGGAATATATTAGAAGCAGAGATAGGAAAAAAAAGAGAGGTAGAGGTAGAGCTAGGTTAGACTATTACACACAGGTAGTCAAACATATCTGCAGCGAGAATTTCAGGGAAATGTGTAGGGTAGCTCGAAATAGAAATCAATGGAGGTACGCTTCCAACCAGTTCCAAGACGGAAAACTTAATGACAAAAAAAGTAACTATACTTAAACCTGATGATTATTATAAGCAACTACAGATGTTTGTTTTTCAATATTCTCAACTATTGTTAATTGTGCAAAAGGATTTACTGGATAACTGTTAATTCGGCAAATGCCTATGTTGGGGGGGCTGCTTAACTCTCTTCACATATCACTGAATATCGGTGAAATAGGTATATATTTCCGAAACAATAGAAGGAGAGCCGAGTTGTATCTAACAAGAAAGAGCAGCGGCTATATTCGAAGACAACAAACATAGAAACAAGGAAAAATTGTTGAAAGCATATATGTGAAGCACATTACATTTATGAAATAGGGATAGTAGGAGAAACAGACAAGAAAAGGAAGAAGCCTTTTGGAATGTTATGCTTCAAATGTACGAGAATGATAGCATGGGCAGACAAAGTTAATAACAAAGATACAAATAATAGGGGAATAAAGATATCTGTAGAAAACAAAAAAAAATAAGAGCAATAGAAAGGCAGGACACGTTGTAAGGCATTTTTGGGGAATAGTGCGGACTCTATTACAAGCAGATATAGAAAAAAAGATAGGTAGGGGTAGACCTAGATCTGACTATTGCACGTAGATAGTGAAAGATGCAGACTGTGGGAATTTCAGGGAAATGTGTAGGTTAGCTCAGAATAGGAAACAATAGAGGTACGCGTCTAATCAGTTGCAGATCTGAAGACTTAATGCTGATGAATTTCAATTAGACCAATCTTGATAAATGGTAATAAATTTCCCGGTATAAAAGTCGTGGGATTAGTGTAGAGTGGGACAATTGCAAGTTGGCAATTGTTTCGATTGTCTGTTCTGCATTGTTTTTAGTATATTTTGTTTTACTTCCAGATTACTAGTAGTATGTGTAATAATTCCGGAACCAGAAACGTTTAAAATTATTTGGAGGTCGCTTATTTGCGGTAACTGAAACTGTGTTTCGCCCTTATCAATCAAAGCCTGTGGTGGCGATTGTGATAAACTAGTTGGTCGGAAAAAATCTAGCTTCCTCGATATTTATTGCAATGTTATTAATCGAAGTTACGTTGACCTGCGGTATTGTTTGCTTACTTCTGATAAAATGAAAATGTCAGATGTATTTGCGTTTTGGGGCATAAGCAATTAAAATAATTAAAATACCATAGAACGGGGCCACTTGAGATAACTTTTTGGAATCTTCATTCGGTCAGGACCAAATGTGTAAGTTTTCAAAAATAAAAAAACTGTGTTCAAATTTCAAGTCTAAGCAAAATCTTACAGCAATAGAAAAAATACAACTCCCACTACTTTTCTAAAAAAATTAAATGTTAATTTTCAAGGAGCCTCGCGAACTTGTGAAGATTTTCTAGAAAACGTCGTATTGGAGCTAAATGAAAGTAACAATTTGAAAAGGAATTATAGTATTTGCTTATAGGTTGCTTAAAATTGAATAAAAACATGATCTTAATAATAAAAATGGAAATATTTATTAAATTCACATTAAACTAAAAATTCACAAAGCAATAAGTATCTATTCATAAACCTACAGTCAGAAAACTCTACCAACCCAGTTTTAATATAAACAAATCCTAATTTCTTAAGTAATCTCGGCAGGTAGGTACCCAAAGTATTAAAACAAGAATTTATTCAGGGGTTCCTTAAATTTTATTTGACCTCGTCTAAGGGTTTTCAGGATTGTTAGATTCTTTATCATCTCACTTCCTTCAACAAGGCCGATGTCTTCAACAACTGGATATTTATAGCTATTTTTATCCTTTCATCTGGTCTTAAAAATGTGCATCAACAGCCATTTTCTTGGAGGGAAATTATTTTAGCCACAAATTTCTTGAAGGTTTCACTTTCTGTTGTGAGTTGTACGAAAATGTTTTCACCATATTTCAAGTTTTCGAATGTATTGTCGGAGTTTTCGACCATCGCTGTTCTCAGACTTGTAAGGATTTCCCTTGAACGTGATCGATTTCAGAAACATCAGTATTTTCGGTTGTCACTAAAACAATTTCGTCATTCTCATCATAGCTTCAAACTAACATCTTTTGTTTTGATTTTCTACCTGGTATATTTTGTTTCTTCTTCGGTTTTCTGTGAACCATGTCGACTCTTCAATATCTCGTTGACAAATACTTTTGTCGGATTCTACTGAAATTTCTTTATTTTGCCCTCCACTAGATGTTCCTGCCTATCCAAACGTAGCTTCTTGAAACATTTCTTGCATATTCCGTCCCAATATATTTTGCGCTTTTACTGCTGCTGCAAGATCTGGCAGCTACGTGGCGTCGTTCGTTTGCGTGTGAATACTATGCCCAAAATACTGGGTTCGAATCCCGACACGATCCGCTTAAAAAACGTTAGGCGAGCATTTTTCACAAAAAAAAAACGCCCTCGTTCGAACGAGAGGTAAAATGGAGGTTCCGTGTGTGATTGTTGTCAGGCACGTTAAAGATCCCAAGATGTTCAGCAAAATTAAGAAGTTTTTAAGGTAAGAAAAACTCGCTTCCTGGCCAATGTAGTACCTTCGGTTGGAGCATTGTAAAATCAAATGTAGTGCTGCAAGATCTTCTACTTTCAGAAGTTTGCAGAAAAGTGTTTGACCATTAAGTAGTATAGTGCTGGTTGCTTCGAATCCAGATTTAATGTTACTCTCAGTATATGTACCAAACTTTTCCAAACACTGCCTTTACAGTGTAGGAAAGCGGTTTTTTCTTATAACTCTTTTATTTTTTCCAATCTCTGATAACTTGCCGCTCTTTTATTTTAATGGATCTGAAAATGCTGATGTCTAAAGGTTGCGTCATGTGAGTGCTGTTAGGCGGTAACAAAATGAAGCTGATATTGTAGGAAAGTGTGACTGGCCAAATTATCTTCTATTAAAATTTTTCGGTCAGGATCTAACTCCTAAAATATGCCAGTGCATTTTTTTTAACCAATTTTAAGAAATATTGGCATCGAACCACCCTGACTGACTTAATTATATTGTAACGAAAACTCTATTTGCACAAACTTCAGTTTTTTATTTTCAAACATTATACTAGGCTCATCGGCAACGCGAGTTACATATTCTCCAAATTAGAATATATATATATATATATATATATATATATATATATATATATGTAATTAAATGAAACTATTAAGAAACTTAAGTTAGATGCAACAATGTAATTCAAGGATATATAAAAAAAAAGGTTAATGAAAGTTCACAAGCAAGTTGTGAGAACGGATGTGAATACGTTGTATTCCAGACGCAACGTGATACTGCAGGTGCAGCTCACAGTACGTTATAAACCGCAATTATTAGAACTAAGATTGTTACTTTGTATTGTATAAATTAATAAAGAAATAAGCAGACATGAGCTCTGCAGATCCCACGAGCAATGTGAGGGGCAGGGACAACATTAATACCCTGGAGAGCCCAAGAGGTTCAGTCAGCCTTGAGCTTCTCAACTTTAACATTGTTGTTAGTTCAGCTATTCGCCGTAATTTAGTTTGATTAAAAAGTAACTTCACTTAAAATATTTTTGATCCACGAACTTGTAATTAAAAAATTAATATTGTAATTCAGTTTAAATAAATATTGTTAGAAGAGTTTTAGAAGAAGATTTTTTAAAAAAGCAGCTCCCAATGCCCAAAAACTAACTCGCGTTGTTACAATGGTATTTTCTAAAAGCTCTCTCAATCATTTATTTTCAACTGATTGCCAACAGTACAAACATTATCTTCTAAAACTACGATGCTAATTTCTTAATTACTATCGAAGCACTACAATTAACTATCCAAGCACTAATTATTAATTTATATAAATCACTGCAATAACTTACATGAACACCAACATCGTCTCCAGAGTCTTCTTAATGCCGAAGTATCCTTTAGAGTCCCATTATGCAGGTGCCTTAAAACCTTCGACACTAGACTTTTAGGAACTACCACCTGAAGCATACTCACGAATCCATCTCTATTCTCGAAGTATCGCACTTATTTTCTACTTTCAGGGAATCCTATTGTGCCCAGTACGATTGCAGGGTGCTACTCAACAGACTAATGTCCTGTTTTCTTCTGGTTCCAACACAGAATGACACCTAGCCCTTTGTCATTCTCTTGTTCCGTTCACGTCTGTAGAGGCTGACAATCATCATTGATAACGGTAGTCTGTCCAAGTAGATTACACTCTATTTTTAACCGTGAGCAATGGTAAAAATCTTCGGTGCAAGGCTGTCTTGAAAGCGCATCCGCATTATGATGACTTGTGCCTGCACGGTATTCTGCGCCGATGTCATACTCCTGCACTCTTTTTATCCACATGACGACTTGCCCTTTGCGACTCTTAAATTGTAATAGTTACTTCAGGGCGACCAGGTTGGTTCTCAGGTGACATTTTTCCAGTAGAGGTAAACAAAGGTGTTTTACGGATTTCACCACATTATGTTATACTGCCGGGTAACCGTTATAACCCCGCGTACGCGTGTTCATAGACACTTCCACAGTTGGCAACACGGATACTAACCACGTTCACAATATTGCGCAACAAAGATATTACGACATAATTTGCCAAATTGTATCACATACCAAAAATGTTTACAGTGATACAAGATGCACCTTAAAGAAAAAGATAAAAAGTACTCACTTAAAAATGTGGAACTTTTCATGACTTTGCGGTCATCCTTGTGCAGGAGCGTTGATTTCCATGAATCTCGTTGGGCGTTGTTTGAGCGTGGGTTTCGTTATGCCATCGTTGAATTCAGATTTATGTCTTCCCTCTTCTGTCTGTAGCGGTACGGTAGGATATAGGTAGAGGTACGATAGGGCAAAAGATAAAGGAAAACCTACATCCTAAAAAACAAAAGACAAGAAAAAGCACGACACAGGTGAACGTCTCGTTGGCTAATAATGTCGTGTCACACACCGCGCATTTACGCCTCTACTCCGCGTCTGCGCATTCCTTTTGCGCAAACGCAACTGTCCGAAATGACGGAAATGTACAAGTCTATTTGAAATAATGGCGGAATTTACTCACAAATTTAAAACTGTAAATAAGCCAAACGTGTAGAAGGTAAGTGCTGTATAAGAAAAGGAATGGCTAAATAAAGTTAACTAATTCATAGTAGGGAAAGAAACAGTAGGTAAATTGTTAAAGAAATGAAACGTGAAAATTTTTGGATGTACGCAAAGCTTCGGCGATTTTAAAGATATTTTCATGCCACCTAGTGTGGTCTGAATCTATATATGAAGAGACAGCGGTAATTAAGACTTGATTTACTGATAAAATTGTTGAAGAACAAGAAAAAATATCTTACAACGCATATAATTGCTAGGGTGACAAGCCCTCCTTTGAGCTTCACCTAGACTACTAAAGAAAAACTTCAACATCATCCTCAAAAATGATTCGAAAATTGCTAGGGCGACAAACTTACCACGAGTCTCGTCTAGATTTATGTAATGCTGAGCGACCAACCCTTCATGAGTCTCGTCTAGACTAACATACTGCTGAGCGACCAACTTCGACGACAAGTCTCGCCTAGACCAAATAGATCTTGAAACGCTGCGTTGCAATATCGATATATCTAAAAAATATGCTATCAAAACAAAATCATGCTCGCTACACAAAAGCAATATTCTAGCGATACATGTATAGAAAAAACTATTCCAAATTATCAACGTATTGCTTTCATATCGAAGAATTTATCAACAACCTTCGTAGCTAAAGGGGATCGTAAATGAGCTTAAATACAAAACATTATCAACAACCTCATTATTGTAGTGTTTAAGAAAGCAGATATAACGAAATCAAGTTTACTATAGTGTTTTAGAAGGTATAGGTATATCAAGATAAAATTTCAATTAGTTAGGACAGTTGTGTCAAAAAAAGAATTTTCTTTGCGATAGAATTCGTAACGTATAGTTAATTATTTAGATTATAAGAGAACACTTTACAATTATGGTAAAGTAAGATAATATAGAGTTATTTAAACAACGGTTTTAATAAGTTAACCCAAAAAACTAAAGAAATTTGAGGTTTAGAATGGTTATTTAACTAAACTTAGTGTCATTTTAAGGGATTTTTTCTTTTTTAATCATAATGAATGGTAAATAAAAGCTTTTTATCTATAACTAGAATACTTACATAAAGAATTATTTCATCCAAACACATGGTTAAAGTGAGGTTATGTAATTTGCTAAACACATTTTAAAGGTATATACTTTAGTTTCATCCTAAATTAGATTAAGTAATTATTTGAGAGAATTTGGAATATTAGTACACTGTTTTTATAAGGGAAAATGCCAATTAACTTAGAAATAACATATATGAAGTAAACAATCACTGTTTCAACATGACTGACTAAATACTTTGATTGACATTTCAGCTACATTCAATGTCATGCCAACATAAAATAGATGTTGCCAAATGCAATGTTGCCAGCTTATATTTCTTTTATTTAAAAGCCATTAAAAATTTTAAAAAATTGTTTTTTATTATTATTTGAGTGAACAAAAACCCAATTTCTACAAATATAGTCAAAACTAACCCTTATAAGATAAATCAGAGGTGAAGACAAATTTTCAACAAAAGTTTAGGCGCCACTGTTATACTGCCGGGTAACCGTTATAACCTCGCGTACGCGTGTTCAGAGCCACTTCCACAGTTGGCAACACGGATACTAACCACGTTCACAATATTGCGCAATAAAGATATTACGACATAATTTGCCAAATTGTATCACATACCAAAAATGTTTACAGTGATACAAGATGCACATTAAAGAAAAAGATAAAAAGTACTCACTTAAAAATGTGGAACTCTTCGCGACTTTTGCGGCCATCCTTGCGCAGGAGCCATGTTGATTTCGTTGGGCATTGTTTTGGCGTGGGTTTCGTTATGCCATCGTTGTATCCAGATTTGTTTTCCCTTTTCTGTCTGTAGCGGTACGGTAGGATATATGTAGAGGTACGATAGGGCAAAAGATAAAGGGAAACCTACATACTAAAAGAGAAAAGACAAGAAAAAGCACGACACAGGTGAACGTCACCGTTCGACGTCTTGTTGGCTAATAATGTCGTGTCAGACACCGCGCATTTACGCCACCACTCCGCGTCTGTGCATTCCTTTTGCGCAAACGCAACTGTCCAAAATGACGGAAATGCACAAGTCTATTTGAAATAATGGCGGGAATTTACTTACAAATTTAAAACTGTAAAATGCCAATTTTGGCATGTAACAATTATAATGTGAATAAGGGTTGCTATACTTGCGGCCACGTCCCCAATGCTCCACCCGAAGGTACTACATTGGGTTTAAACCCGAAAAATATAAACGTGCTTCAAATTAAATTTTATCATCAAAATTAATTCATCCTAACAAACCGATTTCACCACAGCCAATAGTTCCCGTCTTGTAACGCAATAATTTTGTTCCGATTGTAAGGACACCTTGTTAGAGTAACCAATGACTCTCTCTTGCCGGCCTAGCATCTGGGATAGTACACTTCCGATGGCGACATTGCTTGGGTTTGTATCAAAAATGAATTTGTCTTCCGACCGAGGATAACTTATGATCGGAGCCGTTGTTAATAAATGCCTTAGTTGTCGGAACGCATTTTGACAATCTTCATCCGAAATGTAATCACGTCTATTTTCAGTCAGCTTGGTCAAGGGTTAACAATATTCATAAACCCGGAAACGAATCTTCTGTAGTAAGTGCGCAAACCCAGAAAGCTGCGCAGCTGATGTTTGTTTTTTGCCTTGGCCACTTTTGCACCGCCTTAACTTTTTCCGGATCTGGTCTGGCTCCGTTCCGTGAAACTACGTGTCCCAGGTATTTCACCTCTTGGTCTAGTAGGTGACACTTTTTTGGACTCAACTTCAGATTGACTTCGAAATAATTCTAAATTTTACAAATGTTTCCCAAACGATTTCCTAATAACTATCACGTCATCTAAATATACCATATATGTTTTCCACGATAGCCCAGGCAAGATGTTATCCATTAAACGATCGAAGGCGCCTGGAGCGTTGTAGAACCCAAATGGCTTGACTGTAGATCGCCATAGGCCAGTGTCAATATTGAAAGCAGTCTTTTCCCGATTTTTGGCTTACCGATCCACTTCCCACTTCAAATCCAAGTTTGAGAACCATCCCGATCGTGAAAGTGTATCTAAGGTATCAATTCTTTAAAGTGGGTAGCTATGCTTTTTGGCCATACCATTCAATCGTTTATAGTCCACAAGAAATCTAGTCTACCCATCCGTCTTCTTAACAAGCACAACGGGCGATGCCCAAGGCCTGTCAGAGTGCTCAATCCTTCTTGCCGCTGCATATCTCCAATCATTTTCTCGGTCTCCTCGCGTTTGGCCAATCGGAGCCTTCTCGACTGCAGTCTTATTGACCGGGAATCTTCTGTATCGATTCTATGCTTGACTAATGCAGTCTTTTCTAATCGACCGCTGCTGGCACAGTTTCGTCAACTGGTTCAATACCTTCGCGGAACACTCGTTGGTGGATGGTTTTTTCTCCAGTGATATTAGGACGAGCTTTACAGGGACAAATGGATTTACTTAATTTTAAAGCGTAATCATGGGTCTCTTATGACAGGTACAAAATATTAAAACGAAAGCGTGGGGATATTTAAAAAGAACCCCAAAACAAATGAAAATATTCAATAGGGCACAATTGAACGTATCAAACAAATTAGTTTATTCAATATTAAATATTGTTTATTTTCTATCTAATTTATCGTAGCGCATTGCATTACAGCGTATTGTTTGGAAAATATGCTCCCCTTACATTTCTTCGAGGGTGTCATGTATGGGGAAAGAAAGTGAGTACTTATGTATGCTAAGATTCATACACACTTTGCAAATTAACAAGAATTAAAATGGATTGAATTTAGAGGTAACAGAATTTAATAGTTATGTTATCAAAAGTAGTCTGAAGATTCTGCAAGATACATTCGAAATTGCTTTAGAAAAGCCTGCCGAGTCATAGTGAATGGCAGAATGGTATGTATGTATGTATGTAAAGATAGTGAAACTTATCTTTTCTTAAAGCACCTGCCCCACATTGGGTGGCAGTGAAACTAAGTCTTCCAACATAACTAGGGGTCTATTCCTTGGGTAGAGCTATGAGAAATGGGGGGGGGGGTAAGTCGAAATCTGTTTGTAGGTCAAACTTAATCTAAACCAAATAGGCGCCACCAAGTCCGGACTTATTCACGATAATGGCATGGCATATTTCTAAGGGCGGACGTGGAGACCCAAAGAAAAAAGATCGCCTTCGATGACAAAAACCTGTCTTAATAAAATAAGACGCTGTTCCTGTAAGAAATTGTAATAGTTAGATAAATAAAAAAGTGGAACACTATTTGTGTCCAGCAAATATACATAAAGAAGTAGTAAAAAGATATTTTCAATATAAAGTTGGCATCAAAATTCTACTCATAAGGATGTTAGCTTTATGTGTTTAGGTTTGATCATGTTTGATCAAAATAAAAAACTTTAATCTTGAACCAATTGTTTACTAAAAAGAATCTCTTTTAAAATAAAATGAATTGCAACAAAAATTTAATTAATAACTGAATTACTTTATGGTTTTCAACTTCAGGTTTATCTAAATTATTTATAATCAAATATTTTACAGTATATTGTAAAATTGTTATACAAAAAAAACTCCGACCTGTGCAGATCTGTTCAGGCAGATGACAAATTAATTACTTCTAAAAATGTTACTACTCAGGTTTTTCTTTTTTAAATTACATGTGCTAGTTTTAGTTTCTAAAAAGCAGATCACAAAAATACTCTTGTTTACATAACTTGTGCTACAGCTGTTCGAAGCATTTGCTTTCAAGAATACATCTGTCAGCAGTATACTACAGAAAAATAAGTGACGTCAGTAACACCTGTTGTTGTTACTAACGATTCATAATGAACCACGCGTGTTGTTTCTCAAAACATCAAATCAGTGAATTTTAATTTCGACACTGGAAAATCCAGCTCAGCAATAGTTGAAACTTTTATAATATTCATGCTTTTACACATTAGAACAATTTAACGTGTTTTTAGTGTGAAACACATAAAAAGGACTTAAAACTATCTACGAACCAAAGACTGCATTTCTCGCCTTGATGAGGTACTTGTTATTTCATACAAAGATCACTGCGTGTAGTGTGAACCAAGTTCATACTAAACAACTTCTACTATGGAGTTGCTCCACGTGTAGAATCAAATACGGCCACGATACATTCGGCAGCCGCTGCAATCCCGATGTTGAATCACGCCGCCTCACCAAAGTAACATCCTTACGTTGTATAACAAAGTGGTTTTCATAAAATTGGTTTCTTAAATTTTCTATTTTCAGAGTTGCATTGTCAATTGTGACATTCTGTCTCGTCGCGCTAAATAAATTATCTCAAATTAAACAAGTTAATAACCTTTATACGTCACCAACCGCTATTCGAAGACGTGTCCCAACTCATCAAAATTGATACGCAAATTGCCGGCCTGCAATTTTTTATACATCTTATTGCTTCTTCCACGTATGGCCGACTGATTACAAAACTAGCTCGGGCGACCGAGGCGTCCGAGGAGGGGGCTGTCAAACAGAAACGCGCCTGCAAATAACTGTAGAAGACACAGATATTTAACCACAACTAGAATACCAAAGGACGATGCTGCTTTAACGTATTACTTTAGTTGTTGAATGTAATTTACTATTGTTTTAATAAAAGTGTTTTATTATTCTCGCACTTTTATGAAGGGATTTATTAATCAAAAATAAAATTGTTACAATAGTTAAAATGTAGTAAAAGCAAATTTTATAATGACGTAAATTAAATGCGTTTATTTACTTCCTGCGTTTATAAAACATGTTTGTTTTGAAAGATCTGTTTATTGTGAGCATTAATGCGTCGAGTTTAAAAAAATTCGTTTCATGTTTGTTTGACTTTCGATGTTCCTGATGCGTATTGATTGAGTTCTTGAAGAATTAACTTTCTTTCATTGATTAAAGTTGGTTGTGAGTTTTATACAATGTGTTTGAGATTTGCTTTTTGTATAATTGGCGAATTGCATACTCTTTATGATAAAAATGTTTAATTTTCTAGACTTTGGTGTCGTTTACATGGAGTGTACGACCCTTGTGACCCTATTATCATAACAATATATATATATATATATATATATATATATTGCTGTGATTCCTACAAAAAGCCTCACCAGAGTAAAAAAAGAAATATTGGAGCCTCTCGAACTGGGCACCAAGATTTGCTGTGATTCTCGCCCTGTTGAATCTCTTTTGATAGTCGCCTTTTTACTCTTTCCGCCTCGGCTGCTCACCTAGTTAAAACTTTCATCCTCATTCATAAAAAAAAACACATTCCTACCACAAACATCAACGTTAACTCTATTTACACCAATATTCACAATACATTAAAATTTCAAAATTAAATTTCAGCATAAATTGCAGCATTATAAAATTTTCATTTCAAATTTTGTCATCATTTTTAATTTGCATCCAGAATTAAAGTCCTGGTAGGATGCATACTAATTAAGTTACAATATGTGCAGACCTAAGTCTGAATAAAAGGGAGCATCTCCCACCCCTTTACGTTAATTAAACAGGTTAGTCTAATTAAGCTCAAAGACAGACCCAAATTTTCATCATAATCAAAACATAAACTGCTAAATACTCCTTTCTACTTATACAAGAAAATTTCACCTTAAAATTAAAAATTTGTTGTTTATACAAATTAACTACTGTCTTTTATCAAACAAATCATAAAGATATCCAACACACACCAAAACATCAAAGTTCGAACAAAATAGTATAATTTACCTGAAGGTTACTGCACTCGTGGCTTCAATGTACATCGTCCTTGCTAATTCCACCATTCCAGCTGGTTTATGTTTACGGCTTCAGATTCTGAACGCTTTTAAAATTTCTCTACCCCACCATTCGTCTAACAGGTCTCAGGTCTTCTCTGGAACGCATCTATGTATATCTAAATCTTGTTTTGTGGATCCAATCACGTTTACGAATAACATTTGATTATTAACACCCCCGAAAAATAGCACTGAAATTCATACTTCTTTCCCGCAATACCCAAAACTGCCTACTTTTGTTTATTCATTTATCGTTACAAATTTGGATAATTGGTACAGTAATACTCGCAAATATAACTAGATTTTATTACCTTGTATCTTCTTTTCTAAGTGCACTGATGCATAATAACTTGTATCGCAGCACGTATTCTGCTTGAAGTATGGTATCACATCAAAAAATTAAAGAGCAAATTGTTTTAAAGTATTCAATAATCAAAAAATATAAGAGCAAAACTGTTTAAAGTTTCGACTAATCAAAAAATATAAGAGAGCGAAATCCTATAATCACGGGTTTATATACTAGCTTGCCTGCACGTCGATTTTGTCCCGCAACGGACAATTTTCAGAATTTCGCATTCTCTGTTCCCTTCTCGACAGTCCGGCACAGCGATTCTACTAAATTTGCACTTGCGCCAGTTGAAAATCTAAGAAATTTTCACACGTCGCGCAACGCGTCTGCGAACAACTAATTAATTTTGTATAGAAATTGATGTTTCCACCTCTCATATCTGCATTTTATTTCAACCAATCGTTTCCTCGTGACGTTGCTCAAATCACGCCTTTTATTATCCGTGTCTCTGCCTTGCGCATTTTATCCGTCTTTTTCTAACCTGGTTTTAGTGGTGCAAATCGATATTCTTTACTATCGGTTATTTCAGTCCACGTGGATTCCTATGTTAATATAAGCTACGGTTTATCCGACCGTTTGCAATATACGCAGAATTTTCATGTTTATCAGCTCGAATTTATTAGAATTTGACATTTAAAATACGCAGGTGTTCAATCGTAATACTTCTACGATTTGGATATTCCACGTATTTTAACCTTCTAGATACATTGATATGCTAGCAACGCGTCTCATATATGGTATTATTGGGTTTTTAAAAGCTTTTATGCATATAATACCTTAATAATCGTTTAACTCCAATTAAAATAATGATGAATGGCATTGACTTCTACCCTTTAATTTTTAGAGAATACAAATTAAATATTAATTATTATTTGTACACTTTGTTTAATACCCGTTACTTAAAACTTGAATTAATTAATATAAATTTCGCACGTAATTTCTGTTTGTTTCTTTATACTTGGAACAATTAAATTACATGCAAGTTGAGCATTTTAATTCTGCTTCTTTTTATAGAAAGCGTCTAGTGAATAATTTAAATCCCTTATTTTTAATGAAACGAATAAATTTTTATGCTCCACGGTTTTAATAACGCGTATTATCTAATAAAATTCTATACAACCCTACATTCTAATTGAATGATTTAAATCTTCACAGTAGGCTTTTAATTACGCGTACTTTTTCCCAAAGCTTCCTTATACACGGTGATTAAAATTATTTGATGTCGTTAATTAATTTTCTACCCTGGTCTAAATTTGAGTAATATATATATATATATATATATATATATATATTGCCGTGTATCCCGGGTAAAAGCCTCACCAACAAAAATATATTCGAAACTTTTATTAATTTACCAAAATCGAAAATAAAATTTCACACAATAGAAAATTTTCCAAAAAAAACCATTAATTTCTTAGCCAGATTCCTCTCTTCATCACCTTGGTTGAATTGCTTTCTTCAACTGCTTCCGGCTAGCTCAGTTAGACCTCCTCTTAGATACCTAGATTCACTCCCACACACTCTCTTACTTTCTATCGTTCACGCACACTCTCAATAAAACCACAAAATAATACAACAAACATACAATATCTATTTTCCACTATTTACAAATAAAACTTCAAAATTATATACATCTCAGTGGTCAAGTTACACCTCAATAAATTCTATTTTGTAAAGTCCAGAATTTTTAACTAGCAATATCAAACACATTGAATGTAACCTGAGTAAATGGGCCCTGAAGAATACCTTATCTTGCTTTCTGTATTTATAATTAATTTCAATTAGGCAACTCTGGAGTCTGGTAAGCTCATGATAACCCAGTTAATTATGATTAATGTATGCTCTTTACTTGGCATATTTTTATTACAAACACAACAAAAACTCATGTGCTCATAACAAAAAATATTTAAATTCCTGAGGAACATTAATCAGCTTTATATACACCTTAGCTTTATAGTTAAATACCACAATAAAAGTTAGTTATACGTATTACTTTCAATACTCCAAATAATGTAAAATTCCATCATAGTTCACTCTCACCCGTCACAATAACCTTCCTAGTTTATCAACAACAACAAATTCTGAAGCGTTACCTGGAATTTCTTGAAGATCCCTGCTCCGTTGATGATGCCGTATAGTTGTATCGCTTTGCTCTGCTCCCGCCTCTAGCTATTTGTAGTTGAACACCCTTTAAGCTGTGCTGCAAGGCTGTTCATACACGCTACCTCCAACTCCAAATCCAATTATTACTCTTCTTTGATAATTGTTTAATTTAATTCACGTTACATAACGTCACTACACGAGCTTGTTAAAAAAAATATAAATTGCACCTCAATAAATCTTAGACTCGGCACTATCCGCGTACAAATTATGAGGCTACCATCGTACTATTTAATTTAAAATAATTTTCTATACTTACAAGCTCGTGGTAACTTTCGTACGTAGTCTGAAGCGATCAAAATACTAAAGGCCTTTTATTCATTTTCAAAAGTATCTATACCATTTACGATGCCACCTCTCGGCCGCATTTCACCCGAAGTCCTTTATTTACAATAATATTTCTTAAAATTTTGGGTTCAACCGTTTTCTAAATCCTCGAAATTCAGCGCGTCGTTACGATATTTTCTGAAAAATTAACATTCAATATTCCCGTGTTTTGTCTGATGTACAACTAACGATATCGACCAATAGTCTATGCATTGACGTTTTACAAATCCCGCCTATATTAACGCTGTCCCTTGCTTATGCATATTCTACGTCTCTTTCTAACCTTGTTTGAGTGGTAGAAATCGATATTCTTGTCCATCTGCTATCTAACTTCACGTGGACTTGCCTACGTGCTTTAAATAACCCATTATTAGCGTTTAATGCGAAAACATCTGACCGTTTGTACAATATTCCTAAAATCTTGAGCTTTATCTACACAAAATAAGTGGAACTTGACATTTACAAAACCTGCAGGTGTTCAATTTTACCGAACGTTTTAACTAACATTTCTAGGAGCTTCTTTTCAACGTATTTTATATCCAACGGCTGTTTATGTGTTAGCAACGCGTTTCATCTTGGTATTATTGATTTTTCATGCTTTTTTTGCATATTATACGTAAAAAACCGTTCAATTAAACTCAATTAAATTAATAAATTAATGGCATTGGCTTCTACAATTTATTTCCTTTGCAAACATACTAAATTTTAATCATTATTTGTAAAATTTTGTTAATACCTGTTACTTAAAAATGAACTGGAATAAATTTTGCACGTAAATTCTGGTTGTTTCCTTTATACAGGGTGTTTTGAAATTGCTTTGTTTATATTTACTTTTAACCCTTTAAAACCACTACAATGATATATATATATATATATATATATATATATATATACATATATATATATATATATATCATTGCAATATATATATATATATATATATCATAGCAATATATATATATATATATATATATATATTGCTATTTTCCCTAAATTATTCGCGCCCCTTCGTTTGGGCGACCATATTTATATTGCTATGTATTAACAAGATTGTAATTATCGTTCTCCGACGTTGAGCTGTCTTATTAATATTGCTATCAATTCCCTCCAGAAACTTAACTGGATTTTATCTTGAACCAACCTTGTCTACCAATAACAAAATTTGATACGTTACCGCCTTCCTTCCTTTCCTATTCAACTTATAACTCTTCCTTGATTGTTTAAATTATCAAATCACTCCCATTAACTTTATCTTATGACGTCGACTAGCATTTATTTGGAATTATAAATTTCAGTTAATTCGATTCTATATAATGAAACAAATATTATGTACAGTTTTTGTAAATTATTTGAAATACACTTTTCAATTAGTTAATGTTGTAAATCTCATTTATTAAAAATCATATACTCAAAACCCAAAGTCACCAAAAAATCCTATTATCTTTATAAAAGAAGAAGTGTGGAACATTCTAAACCTCATATCATATCACGCACTTTAGTGAACTTCGTCACATTAATTTATATTAAGCAAATTCAATATTCAAATAAAAAATATAGAAAAATAATGTCTTACAACTAAGAATCTAACCTGGTCTATTTTCTTCTTGCAATTGACGCATCCACTAATATTTCCCATGCATTAAGCCATCCATTTGAATAAAAATTATTTTCCCTCAATTCAGGATTATTACATGCCCATTCGAAATATTGTTTATTCACACACTTGAACCATTTCATTTAAATTATTGCCATCATCTTCTGGACTACCATTATTAACTTATTCTTATGCACCCCAATTTATTGTCATCTCATTCAGACTTATCATTTCTTATCAATTTCCCCAAACTTAGAATTGGATTATCATCATTTATTTTCCCTTGACTTAGAACTTTAATTATTTTCCCCGGCTTTAGAACTTGAATTTTTCGCCCCGGCTTTAGAATAGAATTCTTATTATCATTGTCCCCTGACTCGAAGCCCTATTATTAATATGTTTTAGTTTAAAATAAAATTCCCCAAAATCTACTTACGTTTAATCGGAAATCATAATTTTCATCTTGGCACTTATACTATCTTTCACTTTAAAATTATTACGTATCACTTTATTTCATAGCGGCGCACTTCGGCCTTTGTTGAGTTGCAAACTGACTTCGTTATCACTGTACCTGTTAATATATCTTTTCTCTCCTACTCAGTCAGTGGGTATGGTCTAGAAACTCGTCGCTCATTTTTAACGAATCAGATCTTTGCATTCAAAGTAGTTTCTGATGTAATTTTCTCTGCTTTCCAATAATTGTGACCTGGTTGCAGCTGTCTTCGTTATCAAACATGCGGTGTTTTGATGAATCTAATTGCTTTTCCATAAACAACTGATGCAATTTGACTTTTAATTTTCATATCTGCCTGTTATTCACGCAATTTTTTAATCTCCTCTCTTTATCAAAGTTCTTAACTACTTGTACGCATTCACATTATGCTTCTTGAAGCTCTATTTCTATCTCCGTATTAACCTAATTGTTTGGAACTCCTTTGAATGCGTGTCTAATTACACTTTATTATGTTTAGTTATAAATACGCGTGCTTCCACTGAAAAATATCTTTTTCTGCTTTACCTAAATTAACTAAAACTTTATCTACAGGGTATTAAATATTTACTATTTACCTAATGCATGTGTTCCTGGTTTCTACGCTAACTATGCGTCTTCCTATGTTTATTTGCGTCGCTTAAAACTACTTATACTTTATATACAGGGTGTTGACTGCTTACTATTTACAAACTATCTCCATTTCTCAATTCTTTACTAAACAAATGCAGTTTTCTGCTTCCTATTATAATTTCTCATTTCTAAACAACCTTTACTATAAAGTACACCCTTAAACAACCCTCTATCACAGCAATATATATATATATATATATATATATATATAGCTATGATAAGGGGTTATTTTGGGGTGTATTGAGTAGTAAGGGTCGCGTAATAAATGTAAATAGCAATAGGAATTAGAAAACTGCATTTATTTAGCATGAAAATAAATAATTCGCATATTATGCAAAGAGCAAACATATAACACCCTGTATAAAGACCGCAATTAACTTTAATCAATGCCAGTAATCATATTTTTCAATAATAGAACACATATTCAACAGAGAGATAAGTATACATGCAATTAAATTACTTCAAGAAACGTTCAATAAGTTTCTAAAATAGATACGCATGGAATAAGATAAAGCCTAGTAAGTCTTCACGCAATTACGCATGCGATAAAGAAAGAATAATAAAGCGCTTTGATAAGAAACGCACTTTCAAAAATTAGTTTTAAATACAAGACATAAACAGAAACACGTGAATTTACATAACTCAGGTTACATCAGTTATTTGTTTAATTCCCCAAAAGCTTTATCTACACAAACAACAGCCATAAGCTAAATTAAAGACCAATAATAATAACAAAACAAGCGGTCAAAGATCGTGAAATAATAGAAATACAAGCATAATACGTAACCATAGAATAATTTCATCAGAAATAAAGCTTGAAAAATCCTAGGAATATCCAAGACAAACATGGTTGGTTACAAGATTTCGTACGGCGGTTCTGATAAGTCAATCAAAATTTAGATAGCGAAAACTATATAACGTCCAGAATTGATAAGGAGGAGCAGTCTTAATTTGAACCACGTCGAATCTGAATCACTGTTACTCGAAAATTTATGCGTCGAAATAAATTTTAAATTAAATTATTAAGAGTTGTGAAAAGTGGTATTGTATAATATTTGATGACAGATTACATTGAAGATATATGAAAAAGCTTTTCCCGTTTGCTGAAAACGTAAGTAGAAACTTGTTAATTAATTTAAATGAAATGTTTATAATAATGTAGGACTTCTAAGTGGTATCGAGAATTCTAAGTGATATTCAGAAGTATCTGAGTTGTAGCTAGGTTAGGATATCTAAGTGGTATCGAGAAATTTAAGTGTGGTATTCAGAAATACAAGTTGTATCTAAATTGAGATATCTAAGTTGAGAAATCCAGGTAAAGCACGAGATGAATTTTGGTGACGAAAGATTAACAATACTGAATTATTGGTTCAAACTTACGTGAAGGAGCACAAAGCAGGGCATTGTTTTTCGATTGAAGATAATAACGGGGTGTTGATCCACAACAAACGCAACAGTAGACCAAGGGGAAAAGGACTCACCAAGAAAACACAGGTAGGGCTAACTAGTATAAGGAATCATTTCAAATTTAAATTTAAACACTGAATAATTTTTTTTATTGGTAAGGAATCAACAAAAATTATTAATACGTAAAAAGAATAAGAGGTCTTGAACGTTCTAAATTTTTTCAGTAAAAGGTGTCGTTTTTGGTGACTTTAAATTAAAGAAAGGAAGATACAATTTTGAGATAAATAATCTAAATAATATTAATTGATTGAAGGGTTTATTTGTCAGATTACAAAATTGTGAAGTGTAGATATTATTTCCTTTCATTATACGAATATTGATTGACTTCGTTTTATCATTCCAAACAGGTAAGATTTGAAGGGGTAAATTATTTGATCATCGCAACGTTGTGCACTCTGTGTGAATTAAACTGGACAAACCGTGGCATAATTAAAATTAGAATATTAGAAAAACACAGAGCGGTGGCGTTCAGCAGGAAACTGGTCGTTTATTACATCGGCGTGCGGCGTTATATCAATATATTCTGTAAACGGAATTTTCAGACAATTTTTCCATATTTTGCTGTCTATTTCCGTTTTATTTTTGCTACGAGTGACTGACATGCAAATAGAAATCGTTCAAAAGTCTTTAATCGTACTAGTTGGCACCAGTGTAACGAAAACGCTATTTGCAGTAAACCAGTTTTTTATTTCTAAACACTTTATACAAGTCTTTTCCACAATTCGTAGTTACAATGGAATTTGCTAAAAGCTCTTTCAATGATTTATTTTCAGCTAATCGCTCACAGTACAAGTATTATCTTCTTAACACTACGATTATATCTTCTAAATTACTATCGAAGCACTATAATTAACTATCCTAGCGCTAACTATTCATTTATGTGATCACTACAGTAATTTATATCATATAGTGTAATTTATATCGACAGTCATTTATATCACATCGTTCAAAGCTTTGAACTACAACATATTGTAATCGAAGCTTCAAACAGAACTAGGTTGCAAAACCTGTTAATGGCAATTTATACTCTATCCAATTGCTCTAGACTATTTTAAAACATACTGAAATTTGCAAATAATATTATCAAGATTTCCTATTGTAACCTAAATAACTCTAAATTTCTAAACCATTGTACCTGTCAATCAACTCTATTTGAAGACGTTACGTCACTGGGTGCCCACCAATTATAGTTTTTGTAGGCAGACCAATCGGAGTTGCAAAGTTTCTCTGATTTGACGGACATAAGAACATAGATTGCTACGACTTGGGTCAAACTTATGCTAGCACCTTAAAGCACATGCTCAGAAATAATTCAATTTCATTGCGTTTCGTCGGTACGATGAGATCAACTTTCGATAT
This sequence comes from Platerodrilus igneus, assembly GCA_036346225.1. Lineage (NCBI taxonomy): Eukaryota > Metazoa > Arthropoda > Insecta > Coleoptera > Lycidae > Platerodrilus > Platerodrilus igneus. The sequence continues at coordinate 13,074,710 of JARFIW010000139.1, read as the reverse complement.
ATACGTTGGAACATACATGGAGATATTTTATATCCAAAATTTAAATAAAATGCACAAAATCAAAAAGTAACCAAATTCTTCAGAAAACGCTAGATTAAATTATGCGAAATCTGAATTTCAACTAATTTTGCACTTTAGACTTTATCACTTCGTAAAGTTTGGCTCCAACGTATAAAGTCTAAGAAATTTTAAATTCCTCAGGAGACTTTGGATTAAATACTTAGATTTCTGAAACTCTGCAAACCTGAACAAAAAACAACGAGCAAAAATTGTGTTAGTGTGAGTGTTAAAATGGCTTAGTGCGACAAGGGATGAGATCCGATTGGAAAAAATCTTCATCATCATCATCACTCAGTCCTAGAACTGGTTGGACATTGTTTCCTAGTCTGAACCAACCTACACATTTCGCTGAAATTTGCTCAGTCTGCATCTATCCCTATCTGTGTGCGAAAGTCTGATCTTGATCTACCCCTGTCTATCTTTTCCTATCTCCGCTTGTAATTTATCCCGTACTATTCCCCAAAATCTTGAAATCATAAGAAGTTTAACTTCCTCCGAAAGCGCTGGATTAAATACATGATTTAGGTATCTAAAAGATCCCTAAGATCTGAATAAAGAGCAATGTTGTTACGTTCTCAGTCCGGAGGCCGATTTGATGCTGATCTGAGCTGATTTCTTCATTGATACGTAACTAATGCCTACATCCATATGAATTTGTTTATCATATTTGAGCCTCGGTCTGCTTTTACAATTTCTACCCATCACATTTCCCTCTAATGTTCAGTTAATGCCTATATCCAATCATCACATCCTTTCTTTTCTTTACATTTTGCGGCACAGCTCTCCTCACTAATACACTACAAAATTTCCTCGTTTGTAAACTGATCTATCGACCTCATCTTTAAAATTCGTCCGTAACATCATATTTCGAAAGTCTGTCTCTATTTCTTTTCTTTCGGTGCTATCTATTGTTAACGTTTCACTTCCATACAAAGATACGCTCCATACATAACCTTTAGAAATATTTTCCTAATACTTAAATCTATTTTTGATGTCATCAAATTTTCCTTTTCAGAAATGCCTTTCTTCCTTGTTCCAGTCTGCACTGTATGTCCTCTTTACTTCTACCGTTTTCAGTAATATTTTACGTCTTACAATGTTTTATCATCCAATCTGATGTTTACTGCTCGCCTGATTTTACACGACTGCACTCCATTACCTTTGCTTTACTTTTATTAATGTTCATAATATAATCATTTTCCAAATAGATGCCATGCTGTTCAACAAATCTTCTAGATCCCTTTCTGACTATGATAAAATGATAACGTTATCTGTAAATCTCTTTCTTAAACATTAATTTCTTTCCCAATTGTTCTTTGAAATTTTTCATCGTTTGTTCTACGTACAAATTAAACAGCATAGGACGACAACCCTGCCTCGCTCTCTTCTGAACTATTGGCTCCCTTTCATGTGTTACGTGCCAATAAATTGGCCCTTAAACATTGTTTTTAGGTTAATTTTGATGTGCGGAAGTTTCGCGCCACAAATTTAAAAGACGCGGTGCGCGTATTTCCGTCACGTCAAAAGTGGATTGGACGAATAACTTTGCGCCGACGCGTAAAAGACAAAAGTGGGCTGAAGTGTCTGTTAGACGCTTTAACGTGGCTTTTTGGCCTGAACCTTCGAGTGGAGTGGACGTTTGAGGTATGGTATCGTGCCTTTTGCTTTATCTATGTAGATTCCCTTGCCTAATTATCTGTTTGTCGCCCTTATACCTGGTATTCCTGTCCATTCCCTACATAGGTAGGTGACAATTTGCAGCCGTTGGCCTAACCGCTTCCACGCCGGAGCAGCCCACGACCCTAGACGAGCCGGATGTCCATGCTCCGCCAACAGCACCGGAGCAGTCACCATCTTTAATCCCTCCGGGATGGAGCCCTGATGGACTTTAATAGAGGCTAACTTTAGCTCAACCCCGCAGGACGTTCGGATTTCTGATGTAAGTAGTCCATTGTTTAATTTGTTCGCTGATATGAACTATTGTCTTAAATTTATATTTCCGATAATTGCGTAGTTAATTTGTGCATTGGTAACGTCATTGATAGATGGGCGCGCCAAATCTGTATAAGATTAGCGCTACCAACCGCCCGTGAAGTCGCTTATTTCGCGCTTGCGCGATGTATTTATGAACTTTTTAACTGTAAGAATTCGCGGTTTAAAACGTAAGACATGTGCAGGTTGTATATAATACTTCGTTCTGTATATTTTACTCCACGTCTCTTCAAAATGTCGCAGAGTTTGTTTCAATCAAAATCGTCACAAGATTTTTCTGGATCAATAAAGGCTAAGAACATCGGCTTATTTTTTCTAAACCAGTCTTCCAAGATAAATCGTAAACTCAATATAGCCTCACGTATTCCAAAATTTTTTCGAAAACTGAATTGGTCTTCGCCCAATTCTCTTTATATCTGGTTTTCAATCGGCGTATAGACGATTTTGGTTAGAATTTTCCAGACATGACTGACTAAACTTATGATTCGATAGTTTTTACACCTGTCGGCTCCTATTTCCTTTGGCATGGAAGTAATCACATTCTTTTTCAAATCTGGGGGTACTTTATCTGTCTCGTGCATCTTACTTACCAGATGATCAGCTTTGTCCTAGCTGTATTTCCCACGGCATTTAGCAGATCTGATGGGATTTCATCAATTCCAGGTGCCTTATCCCTACTAAGATCTTTCAGTGTCCTATCAAACTCAAACCTAAGTATCCTGTCACGCTTGTCATCCTCATCAATTGCCTCTTCGGTCTCGAGTACTGAATACTAAGCCTTTCTATGCATTCCTACCCTCTATCAGCCTTTTCTTCTTTGCCTGTAAGTAGCTTCCCATTTGAGTCTTAGATTTGCACAACTGTTTTTCTTTTTTGTAAACGTTTCTTTCATTTTCCTATAAGTTGCAAATTTCAATATTTTTGCATTTCTTTTGCAACCATTCTTCCTTTACAAATTTGCATTTCCTATTTATCTCATTCCTGAGGCTCCTATACTTCTTTTTACGTGTTGTTATACTCCCGGCGGTAATGTATGAGAGCCACTACGTCAGTTGGTAACACAAATAAATATTTGCAAAATGATGCGCAAATAAGGTATTACGTCATATAAATGTTTTAAATTATTACATCACATGCAAAAAACGATAAAGGTACTCACGTAACTGTAGGACTCCTTACAGCTTTACGCTATTATGGCGGCAGCTGGGCAACGGAGAACATTTCGGGCGTGGGTAGTCTTTTTGCCCCCGGTTGAATCCAAATTTAATTTGCCTTCTTCTTTCCTATTTTATAGCGGAACCACAGGAAACTGGTATAAGGAACGATATAACCTAAAAGAGAAGACAAGGTAACGGCACAAAGATAAACCACTAGGCTCGACGTCTCGTTGACTAATCCTCGACGTGTCGGAAATTCACCACTTTCTTCCCACTCTGCGTCTGCGCAATCCTTTGCGCAAACGCAACTATCTAAAGGGACGGAAATGCACGCACAAGTCTTTTAAAATTATTGGCGCGAAATCACTTACAAATTAGAAACTTATAAAAATGTTTAAATGCCGAATTTCGGCATGTAACAGTGTCTCATTTTTTGTATCCTTAAATTTTCGTTGCTTTTTATCAAATCAAGAATCTCTTGTGTTACGCATAAATTTCTTTCGATCCTTGCCTTTTTTCCTAGTTTTCATTTGCCGCCCCAGTAATTTTATTTTTCAGCACTTACCATTCCTCTATAGTATTTCTTTCGTCTTTTCAATTTCTACATGCTCAACACTCTGTTTGAACATCTCCCTCAACTCGTGTTGTTTTGCACATATCAAGGTCCCACCTATTCGACTTCTTGCTCCCTTTCAGTTTTTTTTAAATTTTGGCTTGCATTAGATTGCTAGCAAATTATGGTGAGGGTCTGCATCTGCTCCCAGATATGTTTGACAGTCAAGAATCTGATTTCTAAACCTCTGCCTAACCATTAAATCTATCTGGTACCTACCAGTGTCTCTAGCCTTCACCTAGGTATACAACTTTCTTTTGTGTTTCTTAAATCAAGTGTTGGTAAAGACCAGATTGTGCTTTATACAAAATTCTACCAGTTAGCTTCCCCGTTAGTTTTTTGCACCCAGGCCATGTTTTCATACTGCTTTACCTTCTTTTTCTATTCCTACGACTGCACTCCAGTTTTCCATTACAGTAAAATTCTCAACTCCTTAATGTATTGCATGATTTCTATCTCTTCATATACCTGTTCAATATATTTATCGTTTGCGTTGCTGATAAGCATATTCATCTGTACTATTGCGGTGAGTTGTGGCTTTGTTACTATTTTGACTACCACAATTCGTTCGTTATGTTGCACATAATAGCGTATTCTCTTCCCTATTTTCGTGTTCATTATTAAATCTACTCCCGAAAGTCCCATGTTGGATTTCGTGTTAATAATTCTGTAATCCCTTGACCAGAAATACTGCCTTCTTTCCTGCGTACCTCACAGATTCCAATTATAACTAACTTCAGCCTACCCATTAACTTACTACTACGATTCAAACTTCTGACATTTCACGCTCTGAATCGTAAAATGCTGTTTATCCTTTGCGATGACTTTTTCTCGAGTAGCCCCTGCCCGGTGATCCGAATGGGCGACTATTTTACTTTCGGAATATTTTACCCAAGAGGATGCCATTATCACCAAACCATTAGCTGTATGTCTTCGAAAATAGTAACGACTGAAATTTCCATTTGCTTTCAACAGTGCAGCAGTACCAACAAGCCCTATTGGGTGATCTTACATAGTCAAGTCAGCCAATTATTCAGACTGCAGTCGTTGTAGCTATCGAAAGGGCTATTGCATCCCTTTCAGGAACCATTCGTTAGTGTGATCTTTCCGTAGATACCCTTCTTATAGGGTCAAACCTTCGGCTTAGCTATCTGAGACACGCAAGTGTCTCCACCTCGTCAACGTCGCAATGTTTACAGTAGGAAAACTTTGTAATAAGTAGTCCATGATTTATTACATAAAACATTTTACTATTATCAAAGTTTACAATTACGTACGGTATTCTTGCCACATTATCTATGATTTTGCATAAGGACGTTGCTGTGCTATACTTATTCCGAAAATCAGACTGAATGTAAAGTTTTATTATTTTAAACATTCTGTATGATTTGTATATACATTAAGTACTCAGTTACCTTAAAAATGGATGCGAGGATGTTTATTGGTCGTAGTTCTGGGTATATACAAACATAGGTAAAAGTACTATAGTCAATCACGTGCTCGCCTATAGAGGACGTAATTGGTTTCATAGAAATTACAAACGAAATATTTGATTCACTTTACAAATTGGCAATGCAAATTAATTATATCTCTGCTTACCTTTGGATTACTGCATTTTAGCAAGCTGAATAACGACTTGTTTGTCTACATATGACGGAGCGTAGGTTTGCTCAAGACCTCTCTAATCCACATTCTTGTAGCGGAGTCGTTTACTCGAAACAAGCAGCTAAAGGGATAAAATTAGAATAGGTAGAACTCTACTATATTATCTATAATGCACTTTCCATACCCGTAGTTACTAACAGAATGAAGCAGTGCGGCTCGTTCTTTCTAACTTATAAATACACTCGCTTGTACGTACGCGTTCTGATTGGTCGGAAAGACATGTTTATTTCACGACCATGTGCACTGTCTATACCACAAAATTACATAGTAATAAAGGCTACCCCTCCTAAACAATGCCGGGGAAGCCTAGATCACATTTATAATGCGTAATACCCTACTTCTAAAGCTAGATCACATAAATACGTGTAATACTTCTAAATTAATTATACAAAAATTCCTTAAGCATAATTATTTACTAGAATCTTTTGTTAAGTATTTTTTTAAAGCGCAACATTCTTCATAAGTTGTTGCAACAGCAGTGAGCAAAAATTTCGACAGCTGAGCTCTCCTATTCACCGTTTCATTCTTCTTATTTTATAGAAGAGGTTATCAAGCCTGAATCTTTTGTACCAAATGTATTAAAGTTATGGGAGATTAAGCAGAAAACGCTCATTACTTTTTCAGACTTCCCAAATTGCGTTCGTAATATATCCTATTAAGTTGTTGAAAAACTTTCAGTCTGATTTTTGCTAGTTTAAGTTTAATAGTAGACTAATTATCTCTAATTATTTGTGTAGCAACTGATTAAATAGATAGTAAAAGCCCGTACAACTTTAATGTACGGAAATCTTAGACAATTAGGGAAACAAAAAAAAAACGAAATTAATGGATCCTGTAAAATGTTGAATCACGGTTGTGGTAGATATAGGTGCCAATCTCTTGTTGCCATGAGCATATCTAGTATCGAAATGTTACTGCTACGTATCATTATGGAGTTTATTTAAGTAAGTATTAAATATCTACTTGCTAAGCATACTTTTAGTATTTTGATTTTGTTTCTTGCATTTAAAAAACCTACATTAATTTTGTTTTATACATACTTCTGCTGTACGACAGTATATATTTTTGTTTCATATATTAGTGAGGTTAGTTTGGCACATGTGCTATTAATGTGACGATCAACGGTTATCAACTGTTTTTTATTGACTGAATACAAACGTGTTTACTCGCAGATACAGTGAAATTACAATACACTGATGATACTTTATACCAAGCTAATGTTATTGCACTAATTCCTTATAACGTCGGTACACTACCTTCTTAAAAATTACACATTTATAATTTACGTTCAAGGTCTATTAATCTATTTTTATTGTTAATTACTAACTGTTAATTTTTAATTTATGTCGACTATTAGCTGTAGTAATGTATATCACATAAATGTATTTATCCTACCACTTGATCTAATTTATTGCATATTCACGACTTTATAACTTAAACCCACTGCTTTATCTTTGAGCTCTGACATCATATATATATATATATATATATATATATATATATATATATTGCTGTGAAACCTATACGAATCGAGCCTCACGAATTGGGCGTCAAAAATTGCCGTGGAACTCCGCTCTAATTTAGTACTCTCTCAAAAAACATTCGAGCCCCAACGTTGGGCCGTCATAAATTGCCGTGGAACTTGGGTAAAATCTTCACCAACAAAAATATTTTCGAAAATTCAAAATTTTTTTCAAAACTCGAAAATTCAAAATTAAATAATACACAAAAAAATATTTCTTACCCGTTTTTCTTTTTTCCTCGGTTGAATGGCCTTCTTCAACTGCCTCCCGCTAGCTCAGTTGGACCTCCTGTTGGATATCTATATTCACTCTCATATTCTATCATTCACGCACACTTCCAATAAAACCACAAAATACAACCAACATACAATCTTTTATTTATTACTATTTACAAAAGAAATTCAATATTGTCCACATTTCATCGTTCACGTTACACTTCAGTAAATTTTATTTTGTAATGTCCTGTATTTTATTTTTAAAAACATCAAACACATAAAATGTACCTGGAGTAAATGGGCCTTGAATAATACCTTCTCTAAAATTCTTTCTTTATAATTTATTTATTTATCTTTTTTAATCTAAGTAAACTCTGGGGTAGGGTGAGCTCATGATACCCAGCTAATTATGCATAATGTATGCCTAACTACTTTGCATACTCTAAAAATTAAAAAAAAAACAAAGCCATGTACTCTTCACAAAATTTCACGTTCTGATGGAACGTTTAAAAGCTTTAAAGACACCTTCAAATTTCTAGTTGAATACCATAATAAAGTTATTTACACGTATTATGTTCAATACGTAAATAATCCACACTACCTTGAAAAACACTCTCATACGTCACCCAATATTTACAGTTTATAGGAATCACAATTTCAAATCGTTACCTGGAAATTTCTAGACGATCTCCGCTCTGTAGATGATGGTAGTTATTTCTGCTATCTAGTCTGCAGGCCGTTTCTAGCTATTACTCCATCATTACTCCATCTAAGTTGAACTGCAAACGCAGCCTTCACGGTGCCACCAAATTCCAAATTCCATTTCAATTATACGTCCTTCACAAATATTTACAGTAATCTACGTTAATTAAACGTCCCGACACGAGTTGGTTAAAAATTATAGGTGATACCTCATTTAAAATAATAATCTCGGCACACTAACCGCGTACTAATCAAGAGGCTACCACCATTAAATATAATTTAAATAATTTTATAATATAACTCGTGTTAACTTTCATACGTTGTTTTGGGACGATCGAAATAATAAGGGCACGAAGTTAAAAGAGAAGAGAGCGAGTGCTAGCTCTCTAGAGTATTTATATCCTTCCAATGTAACCTCTCCTGGCCACATCTATCCGAAATCCCCTGCTCACAACACATTCCCACAATTTTGCACTCACCCCGATTTTCAATCCGCGAATTTCAGTACGTCGTTATAATATTTTAAGAAAATTACGCTACACTATCCTCGTGTTTATATCAAGTCAAACTAACATATCGACCAATCGTAGACCACCTGACGTTTCTCAAATCCCTTCTATCCTACCGTTGTCTCATGCTTATGCGTTTTTTACGTCTCTTTCTAACCTGGTTTAAGTGGTAGAAAATCAATATTCTTGTTTGTGCGCTGTCTACCACACGTGGACTCCCTCATTAGCATTTCATGCTAAAACATCCGACCGTTTGGACAATCCTTAGAATAATTTATTTGTTATCTACAAATTAAATAGAAGTTGACATTTAGAAAATACGCAGGTGTTCAATCGTAACGTTTTAAATAACACTTATACAAGTTGAATTTCCACGTATTTCAACCCTACTGATATATTTGTCTGTTAGCAACGCGTTTCACCTTGGTATTATTGGGTTTTTAAACGATTTTATGCATATTATACATCAATAATCGTTCAATTAAATTCACTCTAATTAATAAATTAATGGCATTGGCTTCTACCATTTAATTTCTTTGCAAACCTACTAAATATTTATCATTATTTGTAAAATTTTGTTAATACCTGAAACTTAAAAATGAATTAACTAATATAACTTTCGCACGTAATTTCTAGTTGTTCCTTTATACAGGGTGTTTTGAAATTGCTTCGTTTATATTTATTTTTGATCTTTTAAAACCACATAATATATATATATATATATATATATATATGTGTGTGTGTGTGTGTGTGTGTGTGTGTGTGTGTGTGTGTGTGTGTGTGTGTGTGTGTGTGTGTGTATTGCTTTTAAATTGGTAACTTGAAGTTGATAGTTTAAAATGTCAAACTGATGTAATTATTTTTTGGGATATTTCAATTGATACGTAAATATTAAAAATCCATCTGCATTTATTGTTTACGTTTCGGTTTATTTAAAACCTTAATCATAACCTAACGCATTACAAATAGAACCAGTTACAAAGTCAAAAATACTTACAATAAAAACTTGAACTAAATTATAAAAATCTTACATCTGTATATGGTTCAGAACTCACGCTGTATGCAGATATAGATTTATTCACAAAATTAACCTGAGATAAGAGTTTCATTGGTCGAGGCGCAGATTTAAAGACCCAATAGAGAAGTTAGTAAATTATTAATTAAAGAAAGGAAATTATGGGGCAATTTGGTGCATTGCTAATTTGCTCATATATTATATTTATCAATCCTAAAAGGGGGGGTTATATTATAATATATATATTGGGGTTATTGGAATCTTTTTTTTTGTGTTTGGGAATACTATGTTGTGTACATATTTTGTTTAATTATAGATTTTTTTTCAACCAAACTTACGAAGTAAGTTAGGTTAATAGGATCGCTACGTCGCCGTCGTCGCCGCCGTCGTCGTCCGTTGCACGTTTTTTTCGTTTTACAAACATTTGATATATGGATCTTGTTCAGTTTTTTACGCTGATTAAGAATACGCTATCCACTTCTCGATATCTCATTTAGTTTTCGAGTTATTCGACTTTAAAGTCGAAATTTTGACTATGATAAATTTCACTCCAGCAAAAAATAAATAAAGTTTTAGGTTAATATCGACCTCTTGAGCATATTTTCTCATAGCTCTCATAGCTCCATACCTCCTGAACATATTTTCTCAAAGCACCAATGCTCTAAGTCGAAAGGTTTTCCAGTTATTCGACATCTTGTTTTTAATGTACTGGGTGCTTTAAAAAATGTATACACACTTTGAACTTCCATAGAAAATTTATTTACCGTTCTACAAAGTTAAATTTCAGGAAAATAGAAAGCTGAAAGTCCAATGTAAATGAAACATAAATAACAAATGTTAATACTGTTCAAATTGGTGACCTGCAGCATCAATACAATTCTGAGTACGAGTCACCACAGATTCTGTACATCGTATCAAAACGTCCAATGAGATTTCTCTACACACTGCTTGAATCTCATTCCAAAGAATGTCTAGGTTACGTGGTTTACGTTTGTACACCTCATCTTTTACTGTGCCCCACAAGAAGAAATTCAGTGGTGTAAGGTCTGGAGAGCGTGCTGGAAACTCGATTGGCCCCCTGCGTCCTATCCACTGGCCCGACAAATTTTGATCCAGGTAAGCTCGTACGTCCCTGTGATAGTGCGGCGGAGCACCATCTTGTTGAAAATAAAATCATCATTACCGTATAATGCACGAATGGCAGGAAATATGGAATCAGCAAGCATTGTTAGGTAATTAATACCAGTTACAGTGCCTTCAAATCGAAAAGGTCCAATGAGTCCCCTTGAAGACAAACCGCACCACACATTTACACCAGGCAAATTTACAGCTTTTTCAATTGTAATGTGAGAATTTTCTTCACACCAGTAAACACAATTGTGCCTATTGACAGTTCCATTAAGTTTGAATTGGGCTTCATCCGACCAAATGATGCTACCCATAAATCCCGGTTCACGTATCACCATCTCCTGAATCCATTCACAAAATTGCAACCTTCGATCTGGATCGTCGTCATTTAGCTGTTGCACCAGCCTTGGAATGTAAACACGATACTTGCCTCTCTTCAGAATGCGTAGCACGCTGCTAGCACTTACATCACTTTCACGTGCCCCTTGCCTTGAAGATTTGTTAGAGAGCGTTGAAACAGTTCCAAGACTGTCGTTGATGACTCATCACTTGTAGCTGTTCGAGGCCGACCTGAATGACCTTTATGCACATCACACACTGTTCCATGAACTTCGAATTTGTTTCGTATGCGTGTAATTGTTAATCTTGAAGGTGGTTCTGTATCATACTCCCTTCTCCACTGTCTTTGAACTTCATTTACATTCTCAAACTTCCAGTACCACTTAATAACCTGCTTTCGTTCTTCAAAACTCAAACGTACGTATGTTGATTTTACAAATTCCAACTGATAATATAACATAGAGGGACGATTATGCTGGCACCTGGCGAAGAAATATAACATTAGCCTTGTAGTGCGGGAAAACTACAATAGTTTAAAGTGTGTATACATTTTTTTGAAGCACCCAGTATATGTAATATTTATATTTTTGATAACAACATATCTGTAAGTTTGGTTAGAAGTTCTGCACATGAGAACTTAGTTTTTGTATGTTTTGTTATGAGAGTGAATGAGTGCGTGTATTTTTATTTCAGGCCTTCTGGTGGGTATAATACCCTGCCCACTCACCGAATGAGCCCGGTCATTTATTTTTTTTTTTGCTCTTAGGCTACGCAAATGTACGTAGCAACGTGTATTCAAAACTTACTTTTGATATAGAAAGCTCCTGACCTCTAGTACGATCACACTAAAATAGTTATATTTTTAGTTATTTGTCATTCATAAATTCTAAGTTATGTTCTATAGAGTTAAAATTTGTAACACTGTTTCCTTGTACAATCTGAATCTTTTGAAAAAAGTTAAATTGTCCATATCTTCCATACGTTTGGTTTGATATTAATGCGTCTCGAAAATCCAAAATTAATAATTTCGTTCACGTCTATATCGTCATTGAACAGTTGTTCCATCATTTTGTAATCTATGATTTAATAGGATTTAATAGATAAATAAGATTAGAATATTAATAAAGCTGTCGTAAACTGACATACATAAACATCAGCCTCTTATAGGTTGAGTGGCGTTTAAGTCGAGAAATATGTAGGTTTATTTTAAAAAGAGGTTAAGGTCTGGCTTTATATACGATGCAATACATCTATGACTGTAAGCTTTACTTAACTATAAGCTCTAGATAAATTCGTAAGTGCAAATGACCCTAAATTATTGGAGTTTAAGTGGACTATGTAGGGTGTCTTAATTTATTCGCGTCTTTGCTTGATTTATATTAACTATGCAAATAAATAAAAATGAATATTGTAAAAAAATTTAGTAAAGCTCGTTGATTTTATTTCTTGTAAATGTAATAAAAAAAAAAACAAAATATGGATAAACAATAATTAAAGCATCTCATCACACAAATATTTAAAAACTTAACTGCGTATTTCGACCACTATATAGCAATCGTCAGTAGAAAAATTCATTTAATAAGTAAAAAAAGTTTGAAGATGTTCCGGAACACTTCCAAGTATATTGTTGCAAGCTACTATTAGGCAACCCGTCAAACACACAATCGCCGCAAGCACTGTATATTCTCCATGGACCGAGAAGCTTCTGGCAATTACTGGAAGATGAGTCATCCCTTTTAATTCACGGTATAAATAAGACCGATGATGAAGTACAGAGTTAGTCTATATCAGAATGTCAAACATAAATTATGTCGTGTAAAGTTAAATAGTTGAGCTTTTGGAAGTCCAAATCATCTTGTATTCCCTTACAATTCTCCTCCATTCATTTATTTCTAGCTTTTCTACACTCATGTACTATCTTATTTCTAACTGTATTATATTTTTGCTTACTTTCACTATCCACTTCTCTGAAAGGTTTAAGCTTTCTTCTATTCTCTATTAAATCTAATATATCCTTTGTTACCCAGGGTTTTCTCGCTTCTATTTTTTTCTTACCTATAGTCTGTGTTGCTGTATCATGTACAGTCAGTTTTATTTCTTTCCATCTATTTTCTACGTTCTCTCCTACAGCTATCTCTTTGCTCTTATTATCTAATACTTGTTTATATTCCTCTTTTACCCTACTATCATTAAGTTTACCTAGATCCCATCCCTCTCTTTTAACCTTTCTCAATTTTTTGAATTTTAGTTTACACTTCATTTTAACTAAGTTATGATCGCTATCTATGTCAGCCCCTGGATAACTACGACAGTTTTTAACTTGGTTTACATTCCAAGTCCCTATCACTAAATCGAACTGTTGTTTTATATTCTTACGATGACGAGCCCCAAGTACCCCCTCCCGGAGATCCGAATGAGAGAGTATTTTTACTTGTGAGCTCTCCATCAAATGTATTTCGTGTTTTAGGCCACGCACACCTGGGAAATATTGTGGTAGGCTCCCATATCTTTCCACAACGCAGTTTTTAAAGATTTTAGCGAAAAGCCGTATCCATCACGGCCAACCCCCAACAAGTTTGTAAATTATTGAGAATCGCCCGAGACCAACCGACCCTCCTCCAATATCTTTTAGCCAGCAAGGCTGCTGTCCCTTGCTGCGCCTTTTAATCACCTTTTACGATAAGCAGGCTTACTATAGTAGTATTCTTTATCCCCTACTATAGGGATAAAATGGCTACTAGTTACAGCACCAATTTTGAGTTATCCACGGATGGAGAGGAAATTTGTGTTGGATACCGATGCCAGTAACACATCTGTAGGAAGCGTTCTTTCTCAAGTGCAGGACGGACAAGAAAAAGTTATTGGGTATTTCAGCAAGGTCTTGTCGCGGCCAGAAAGGAACTATTGTGTGACAACAAGGGAGCTGTTGGCCGTCGACACAATCGCCGCAAGCACTGTATATTCTCCATGGACCGAAAAGCTTCTGGCAATTACTGCAGGATGAGTCATCCTTTTTAATTCACCGATGATGAAGTACAGAGTTAGTCTATATCAGAATGTCGAACATAAATTATGTCGTGTAAAGTTAAATATTTGAGCTTTTGTAAGTCCAAGAGTAAACATAAATGTTATGTGCACATTTCTAATGTACATGCAGCTTGTAGAATACATAAATAGACAAAAGTGTAATAAATAAATAGTTGTGTTAGTGTTGCTAATGTACCTATGATTAAGAAGTTAGTTTAAGAAGATATTAGTGCTTGTAAATTCATTAGTGTAATAGTGCTTCATTGTTAAGTGGACTGAAAACATCTATAAATAAGGCATATACTGTTAATTAGACTTGCGAACAGTGAGTAATAAAGATTATTGTTATTATTTGTTTTAAATTAGTGGAACGCGGTAGTAGTAGCCCGCTACAATATATTCCTCACCACGTGGGTTAGTTACCTCTACAAAAATAAGGGAATTTTTGTCACTAACCCACCTGGTGAGGAGAATATCCTCAAAAGTATTCAAAGCAACATTGGTACATTATATGTTGGAAAGGTTCATTTCAAGTTACGTTGTTGAAGAATATATCCTCGGATGTATTTCAGAACAACATTTTTTAGTTATGTGTTGAATGTTTGCACTGACGATGACCATATAATTGTCGTAATACGTATTTAATTTTTAAATATTTTTTTGTATTGAAGGGTTTTATTATTCTTTATTTGAAACGTGTCACAGAGTTATTATTCAATCAAGCATACGAATACATTTAAATCCAGTTTTAATTTAAATAAGCTTTATTTATGAAGCACAAGAATTTATTAGTTTAGTTCAACGATAAGTCAAAATTAAATACTACGTGTTGTAGAATAAGTAATTTTGAGTTAGTTAAAACATCACCCTTGTATGATGTTTACCATGTGCTGCTAAAAATGAACAAAAACTAACGGTACGTGTGCGAATTTTTAATGTTTTTTTTTATTTTGCATGTTTGGTAAATCAATTAATTAATGATAATTAGTAGTTATAAAATACCAAAATAATTAGCAGTATTTAAATATAAAATAGTATCTCAATAATGTCAGACGATAAACCTGTTCAAAAATTTTCTAATAAAAGAATTTCACTTTTAATGACCGTAACTAAGTATTTCAACATCATGCTAAAAACGACCGTCTCACGCCAGAAATGCCGTGGCTGCAATGATAGGTTAGGTTACTGTTAGAAATAGATAGTATTATTAAAAAACACAAGACACAAATCACTTAACACGAATATCAGGACTGTCTGCAAGAGTTTTAGCAATAACTGTTCTGATATGCGTGTTAAGTGCTGTGTGTTTTTAAATATTAATATCTATTTCTAACAGTAACCTAACCTATCATTGCAGCCACGGCATTTCTGGCATGAGACGGTCGTCTAAAAACCAATACACGTGGAAGATGCCAGGAGATATAGGAAGGTATCAAATAGATTACATTCTTGTTAGACAACGGTTTAGGAATCAACTAAAAGACTGTAGAAGCTACCCAGAAGCAGATATAGACATCGTAATTATAAATGCCACTCTTAAATTTAAAAATTTGAAAATAAGGAACGGAAAAAGGCACTTTGATTTTGAGAAACTAAAAGATAAAGATATTCACAAAAATTTAAAAGCAAGTCAAATGAATTGCTGAAAGACATCGGGAACATTTTTGATACGAATGAAGTAGAAACAGAATGGAATAACATTAAATCCAGCTTAGACATGACGGCCAGAGACATTCTGGGGTATAAACAAAGAGAAAATAAGAAACCATAGATAATAAAGGTTCACCATCATCATTATGTCTTCAGTCCTGGAACTGGCTAAACGCGTACCCTCATTGTTTCCTACTCTAAAATAACCTTCACATTTCCCTGAAATATGCACAGTCTGCATCTATCGCTATCTGCATACGAAAGTCTGATCTCGGTCTACCTATACCTCTTTTATCCTATCTGTGCTTGTAACATATCCCGTACTATTCCCCAGAAATGTCTTAGAACGTATCTTGTCCTTCAATTTCTCCTATTTTTTTTTGTTTTCCACAGATATCTATTTGTTATTAAATTTGTCTGTCCATGTTACCATTCTTATACACCTGAAGCATAACACTCTAGGAGGCTTCTATGTCTTTATGTCTGCTACTCCTATTTTATAGACGTACTCTACTGTGCTCCACACATATGCTTTGAACAATTTTCCTCTTGTTTGTATGTTCGCTGTCTTTGATCATAGCTGCTGTTCTTTCTTGTTTTGCAGTTATATACCCTATTTCCCCGATATTCAGTGGTATGTGATGGGGAGGGGGGAGCTCCGTGGCGTAGTTGATATGCGTGTGACTACTACGCCCAAGGTCTCGGGTTTGAATTCCGACACGGTCCACTTGAAAAATGTTAGGCAGCATTTTTCCTAAAAATACGCCCTCGTTCAGATGAGAGCTAAAATGGAGGTCCCGTGTGTGAGTGTTGTCGCGCACGTTAAAGATCCCTACCTTGCCTGGAACGGCAAGGGTTCGGCAAAATTCAAAATTTTTCAGGTAAACAAATTGCTACCTGGCCAATGTAGTACCTTCGGGTGGAGCATTGGAAAATCATATGTAAGGTATATGAAGGGGGGCGGCTTCGTGGTTCAGTTGGTATGCGTGTGACCACAATGCCCAAGGTCCCGGGTTCAAATTTCGACACGATCCGCTTGAAAAATGTTAGGCGAGCATTTTTCACTAAAATACGCCCTCGTTCGGAGTAGAGGTAAAATGGAAGTCCCGTGTGTGTTGTCACGCACGTTAAAAATCCCCACCTTGCTTACAACAGCAAGGGTTCAGCAAAATTCAATATTTCCAGGTAAAAAAAATTTGCTTCCTGGCCACTCACAGATACAACCCTGACTTGTTCATATTTCACCCAACCCTACTCGATCCAATACGAACTAATCCGAACCTAGTTTCCTTTGTTTTCTGTCAGAACTAACCTTTAAGAGTCGTTCGTCAGCTGTACTGCAAGGCAGACACAACTATAGACGTATTTGTCTCCGTTTTCAATTGAACCTTAAAACCAGGTACACATTGTCGCCCAAGTGCGGGAGTGTTCGTTTCATATTTATTACATTTGGTGTTTTCAACAAGTGTTATTAATTTTCATAATAAACATCTGTGTCGTCATACCACTAGTGACCGGCATGAAAGTAACCTAGAATACAGTCCTAACGAAAATCATATCATTGTTATCCGATTGGCATCTGTGGTCGAATTACTAGTAAGTAGAAAATTATTTATTTAATTTTTCTCTGCGTTATAACAAGTTGAAAACCATATATATAACGATAGTTAGAAAGAATTTGCAGTTTGAAGAGATCTTGACGTCTTCAGCAGTCTTCGGAACTCTTTGGAGGGCTTCGTGTTTTACTTGTGGGACAACGTGGAGTTATAAAGAATTATGTTATGAACAAAAGAACTATACATTGAACATATATACTATTAAGAGGTTAAGAAGTCTTCGGAACTCTTTGAAATGCCTCGGGCTTTACTTGTGAGGCTGAGTAAGAACTTGATCAACGATAGTTAGAAAGTATTTACAGTTTGAAGAGGTCCAGACGTCTTCGGCGGTGTTCGGAACTCTCCGGAGAGTTTCGTGTTTTACTTGTGGGACAACGTGGAGTTATAAATTATGATATGAACATAAGAACTGTACATTGAATTTATATACACTATCAAGTGTTTCAGAAGTCTTCGGTAGTCTTCGGAACTCTTCGGAAGGTCTCGGAATTTACTTGTGAGGCTGTGTAAGAACTTGAATAACGATAGTTAGAAAGAATTTGTAGTTTGAAGAGATCCTGACATCTTCAGCGGTCTTCGGAACTCTTTGGAGGGCTTCGTGTTTTGTTTGTGGGACAACGTGTAAGTGTAAAGAATAATAAATTATGATATGTACTTGAGAACTATAGCGACGTGCTCCAGGTGCGGCGGCGAGCAGGCTATGGGGAGCACTGCTATACGTGGTTTACGGTACTGAACTATAGCGACGTGCTCCAGGTGCGGCGGCGGGCAGCGTAACTGGTCAAAACTAAGCAGGCTCTGAGGAGCACTGCTTGTTGAAGTAGTTGACAGACTGTGGTGAGCACTATTAGGGCGGCTCCGTGGCGTAGTGGTATGTGTGTGACTGCTACACCTAAGGTCCCGGGTTCGAATCCCGACACGGTTCGCTTGAAAAATGTTAGGCGAGCATTTTTCACAAAAATACGCCCTCGTTCGGATGAGAGGTAAAATGGAGGTCCTGTGTGTGAGTGTTGTCACGCACATTAAAGATCCCTACCTTGCTTGGAACAGCAAGGGTTCGGCAAAATTCCAAATATCCAGGTAAATAAAAACTCGCCTTCTGGCCAATGTAGTACCTTCGGGTGGAGCATTGGAAAAAAATCACATGTAAGGTAAGCACTGTTAGTTCAGTTTTTAGGCTATGGAGAGCACTGAGTGTACTAATTTCTGGTGGATTTGCAATCGTATTTATATGCTTTCTTCCCTATGCAGAGTATGTTGAAAAAAGGTTAGTGGAATGGGCATCCTATTATGGTAGCACAAGAAATGAGTTTGAAATTTAGATTTTTATACATTTGTTGTGTATAGCACGTGTACTTTGATATAGCGTAACAGTATCATTCAAAGCAGGCTGTTATACTTTGACAAATAAAGTTTTTCTTGTCAGTGATTGCGATATTAGTTAAAACGTTTAGAAAATATTTGATAATGAAAATTTCTGTAGTCGTGGGCAAAGTATAGTATTTTACTCGCGAGTTATGGCCATTATTTATTCGGATTACGCCGCGAGCCCGTTAAGGCGAGCGGCGCAAACCTTCCGAATGAGTAATGGCTGTCATAACATGCTTGTTGAATGATATGTATACTATTATTTATGGTTGAAATGTCGAAGTATATCTTATGTCGAATTGTATTTACCATACTTTGTACCGTATTGCATACGTCTCTTTGTAAAGTAAACTAATGTAGGATATTTTGAATGGAGCCAGTTACATATTCCCCAAATTAGGATATATATGTAATCAAATGGAATTATTAAATCTTAAGTTAGATTGTTATAATGTATAAATTGAAGGACATATTTGAAAAAGGTTAATGAAAGTTCACAAGCCAGACATGAGAACGGAAACAGACATTGTATTCCAGACGCAACATGATACTGCAGGTGCAGGTCACAGTAGGTTATAAGACAGCAATTATTAGAATTAAGATTGCAACCTCTAACAGGTTAAGTTGTTTTTGTTTTGAGACGTGCCCGACTAACAATATACTGACCAGAAATAATTATCTAAATATGTCGGGACACTGGGTCCGGGTGGTTAATACTTTACGATCAACTCCCGATGTATCCTCAAAGGGCTAGGCAAAGTTGTTAATTTCCGTAGTTATATGACCTTTGGGATCTTTCGGACTAGTTTAGGACTCTATCTCCCTCGGTTATTTGAAAAGACTATCAGGGGGTCCTTATTCTACGGACATTTTTCGGCGCCACTACTTTCTTAATTTATCTTACAAGACAACACTATAGCGCAAAAGTAGAAACTCTATGGTGTATAACGTATCTTTAGGAATTTGCAAATGGAGTTGCTTTTTCCTGGTTTTCAAATTAATGAATTATAAACTCATACTATTATTTTTAACACGGCAGGTGGAAGTTAAGCATACAGTTCTTATAATCATTTAATAGATACCTGTAATCAAGTTCTATTATCTCTGAAGCGGTCTGTACAACCATAACTACATAGTTTATACTCCTCTTTTATGTCAATTTATATGTTCATAAACCTGAATAAATAATTTTTAAATCAACTTAAAGCATCTATTTTCTGAAAAGAGTTATATATACAAAATCAAATGAAGGTTAATCCCTCTTTAACTGTTCTGTCAAATACTAAATTTAATTCTTATTTCATAGCAAAAGCATTTTAGGTTATCGAAAGGTGGTTAGATCTGAGGCCCTGCGATTTACATTTATAACCACAAGGTCATTATATATTGTAATAATTAAATTTCATTGTCGGCGAAACTTGGTTACTTAATATGAAAATTCTAAAGATCAATTAATATTCAATAAAATTTTTCGATCAGTAAAATTTAAACAAAATGCATGTAATATCCCAACAGTACGAGATTCTATGAAATGTTTTTATACTACTCACCGTACATTGCTGGCGTGGTCATCTGGCTTTTCCATGACGTAATCGATCGAACACATGGACGAAATCCTATATGGAGCCTCTCGCCTGCATCGTTGTTTATGACTTTGAAACGTGTCGTAGCTTTAATATCTTGGGTTCAAGGGTCAGCGTCGGTAGTTAAATACATCTTGGTTAAGAAAAACGTATTGCTGCCTTTCACAGTGCCATCATATGTAAGGATAATAAAAACTGCTTATTGTTGAATTAATTTTTGTTTTAGTGAAACTTATACTTAAACGTGGTTACATAGTTGCTTAGTTGCGCTACAAATAATTAACATTTTATTAAATTTTACGTATAGAAATTATACGAACTATTGGTTAAGTGGCTTCTATTAATTATACCGGTGAATCAGGAGGATCGCTAGGCGCAGACTTGCCGCCAGCGCGCTTAACAAATACATGCTTACGGACTGGTATTTGGACTACAAGTGGTGGATTTTCCATGCAGCCGGCAGTGCTCAATCGAACAACAACCTGTGGCATGCTACAAACCGGTAGATGCGCATTGAACTTATGACTTTATTTACTTTGTTACAATAATTTTCTATTTCTGATCTGTCGAATGTAGCGAAATTTATCTTATGAATTTTATACAAGATTAGGGTGTTGAATAAAAATTTATAATGCGAAATAATTTATTGGTAGAACAAATTGTAAACTAAAATTAATCGATTCCGTGCAATATTGCTTTACTAAGGGCTGTAGACAATTAAACTGTTTCAGATTACTAAGAAGTAATACTTTGTATTGTATAAAGATATAAGCAGACATGAGATCTGCAGTTCCCATAAGCAATGTGAGGGACAGGGATAGCCCAAGATGACCAATCAGTCTAGAGCTTCACAACTTTAACATTGTTAATTGTTCAGCCACTCGCCCTAATTTTAGTTTATTTAAAATAGTGAAAGTTGATTTACAATATTTTTGATCTCAATACGTTGCTGCATATAACGTACTTGTAATTAAAATTAGTATTGTAATTTCTGTTTCAAATATATTGATAGAAGAGTTTTTTTGGAAGAAGTTTTTTAAAAATTTGCTCCAAGAGGCCCAAAATCTATCTAGCTCCTCCCAAAAAATTTTCTGTGTACGGCCTAACTGTCTAGGGTTTGATGATTGATTTATTTGCATGAAAAGACGTAAAGATTATAAAAGACAATACCATTTTTTAATTCTAAACGTTTTTGTTTTCTTCTGTCCTAAAATTTTAGTAGCAGTCCTCCTTCCTACAATTATTAGAATGTTATTCATTGCTTGTATTAAAATTTCTACAAGAGTTCACGTTTTATTAAGATCTCCATCGTGGCCTACTAAACTTTAAAACAATTAAGAAATAGCAAAGTAGTAAGAGGTACTTGAATCTTAATTGCATCCTACTTATTTTTTGCGATCAACCAAATTTTACTTTAATAATTTCATTCAGTTGTTGAATTACATTTCGAGTTATCATGTCAGGTATGTTAAGATCTTATTCTTGACCAACAACTATGAATGTGCTCTTGCAAGGACAATTTTTTATAAGACTTTTAACTCTTGTTTTTTGTTACAGGTCATTACTCGTCAAAGGTCACAATCGCATCATAAGAAAACAGAATATAAATAAATTTTTATCATTTTGGTCATGGTGAACGTTGGACGCCTTATCCATGCTATCGCTTATCTATAAACATTAATTACAATATATTATTTCCAAACCTATATCATCTACAGTGTCTAGTGCAGTTTACTCGGTGATCGTTTTATAATATTAACTAGTGAATCATGGTGGAAGTTTCAAAAAGTGACTACACGTTCATTCAAAATATACTTCACGGCATATGGTTTACTTTAGTCACCTTGGCTCTATTGGTGCAATCGTTAATAAAAGTGTGTATACCAAGATCGTACCGTCCGGTAAAAAGTTTAGAAGGTGAAATCGCGTTGATCACAGGAGGCGCAGGCGGGATTGGACGCCTTGTGGCTTTGAAACTTGCCAAATTGAAAGCAAGCGTTGTTCTATGGGATGTTAATACTAAAGGTAAGTTTGTATAGAATATACTTGAGCCACGTTGGCAATTTTTCTAATTTAGAGTACAAACAATATTTTCCTATTTATCTGCTTTAAATGTTAAAGGTTCCAAACAAATAGTGCCAAAAAAACCGTTGGAGTAAAGGTCAGATTTCTAACCACGAGCACTAAATCCGAAATTAAAAATTTTGATTAATATTATTTAACATAGTTTAACAGGGGTGGACAAACAGTGACCCTTGGGCCATATGCGGCCGGCCCGCTAGTTTTTTGTGGCCCGCCAAGACTGTCTTGAACTGATATTTGTTATATTCACGCGCGGCAAAATTACCCGCCATTTTATAACATATACCGACCACGCTTTACGGATGATGCAATCGCTATCTAAGTCAAATTTACATGCACAATTTACGTAAAATCAAATTACTCACGTGATGGGTATCTCGAAACTTAAATCTCAGGATCCAGCGGTGGTGAAATTGGGTTGGGTTAGGTTGAACTTCAAATTGCCATCCGTCCTTCACGTAACTTCTGTTGCACTCGTAGGGGAATGAAAGGAGATAATGTAACAGGCACAACAAAGGTAGAGGTACAAGGAACCTACATACCTATTTCTAAAAGGAAAACACAGACACCGCCCAGATGGTTGTTGTTCCCTTCAGGTCTCGTGGCTTAATCCCGCTTTTGACACTCTCGCACCTCCGCATACCCTCTGCGCAGACGCGACTGTCCGCGACGACGGAAGTTAGCGTTATTTGTTACGTTTTTTTCGTGGCAGCCACGTTGGGCGCCAAATTTATGCTACGTAACACAAAAAAAAGGTCAAAGAAATGACACGGCTCAATCGGAGAGTAGGGGGGGTTGTAGAAAGCAGACTGACTGACCTATGATGTATGCGGCGGTAGGGAGTTAGTAACAGTACCTGCAATAAAAGAAATTCGAATAGCAAACCTGAAATAAAGAAAAAGTATAGCATACGGATCAAGTATAAATTGTTCAGTACTTTGTAGAATAAAAAAACTGTTGGGATAATCTATATAATATAACAACGTTAAAAGCAATATAACAAATTTTTAGTACAAAGTGAAGTAATATTGGGGAGTAGCAGAAACGTTTCCTCACACACCAATTAGACATAAAGCAGATAAAATTTTAACATAAGATAAATAGGTAAGTCACAATTGATATGAGTAATTCAGTAGTATTGATTGTTTTTTTTTCCTTCTCTTTTTTTCTTCTTAATAGCAGGCAAGTCTATTGTAAAAGGTATCAGAATGACGAAGAATATTGCAAAACAAACGGATAGATATTTACAGTAATAACAAGTATGAAATAGTTCAACTTACAAAAGTCCTTCAGGAACGCTTCCTTGCATTTGAAGCGTGGGATTCAACGATGTCCCGCACCAACGAAGCACTTCACCCTTGACTGTGAGGGTGTTGATGGAACTCATCACACGCTACACTAATCACTAATCACTGGGGTTAGCAGCAGACAATATCACGCTGATGGAACTATGTAGCATTGGTAAATTTTTTGGTAATTCTATTTCCTGAGACAATAATTCCGAAATATTTTGTAACACAAATTGTAAAGAAAAATAGTAATAAGAATTTAGAACCACGTGCTTTCAAGGCACGTTGTAATGCATGTCATCTGATAAGTTCTTGCATTATACTAACAGTAATGTGAGGTGTTTTATTTGCTACATCTGGTAACAAAGAAAAATCTAATGTTTTTGAATAACGAAACTCTCGCAAGCCATGATCTATTTCAGATTCTTTGTTGTCCGAAAACTCAGAAACTATAGTATCACAGCAACAAAACCAATTAGTAACAGCCACGCGTATCACTAAGTAAAACAGTCAGTCAATGACCTTAAAACCCGTGCGGTCGAGTAAACACATTCTACAGTTAAAATACACTTTTATTCCACAAGAAAAACAACTAAAAACACTTAGTAAGACACGCGTAAGCAATAAAACCGTCCGTCACATGTTCCGTATTTTTAACGTACGTAATACATCGGAACACAGAACAAAACTTAGAACTCCTCGCTATTATCATAACCGCTTATCGACTATTATCTACCTCGCTAAATAACATAAGGAACCTCTAAAACGTGAATGTAACAATCGTATCTAATAATTAATTACAGGCTGTTTATCGTTTCCGATAAGTCGGAAAGTAATTTATTTATAATCCCATTTTTATTAATGAAAATCAATCTTCAAATTACCTACTTTTAATTAATACACACGAGTTAAATTGTATACAATTCTGAAAGCTATGCGGAAGTATTGACTTTATGCAAACAAATGTAAAATATAGAGATAGTGATTGCGGAAAGGTATGTACTATTTGAGAAGAGCGTAAAATGTTACATTTAATAAAAATGCCCGTTACATATTAATTTAAAAAAACGCGGCAATTAAGTTATAAATTATAACTAAATTTAAAACTTGCTACATTGCCATTTGGCATGTAACATATTTCCGTCCTGTACGCGACCCAAGATTCATATCATAAGTATGGGATACTGTAACTGCTAGTAGAGTATGCTATTTGGAGTTGTACCTTCTTATCAATTCACTTGTATATTTTTTAGTCTCAATTATAATGAAGAAGTGGTTGTTTTTCACTTAAAATATGTAACTGGAAATACTGCCTCTAACCTACCGGTACCTTTCTAGTTTTGGTTATGCAATTTGGTATTCAAAAGTGAAATTTCAATTTAATTAAGCTCTTACCATCGATAGCCCCTTAGTGCTGCATTTAATCACCATGTATTTAGCAGTTGGCATGTATTATGACTAAAATTACATTAATCAGTGTTCAAACAGAGATACGATATCAAACATTTATTTAGAATACTGAAGGCAATTATTTTCGTTTTAACAGCAACTGCTATCTTTATAATATAATTTCAAAGTGTATTATGAGTGCCATAGATAGCCTTGAAAAAGATTTCTTCATAACTGTGCCGGAGTTTGAAGTTAAGCTTGCAGCCTCTTCAAAGGCGCAATTATCAGCGATCGACACATGTGTTCGATGATCTGCAGGTGTAAGTCGCACAATTTAAACTATGCTTGCCTTACTTTGCTCGAAGATTTGGGGTCTAGATAGATATTAAACCCGCGCAGAGCTGAGCTGGGCGATGGTTAAAACAACGAACGAATGACTCGATTAACGTGGACACTACTACATTTAGACCACAAATGATCCAAGTAAAATTTCCTAAGAGACGACGTCGAAATTCCTAGGGAAGATTTTCCAGAAAGCTGTCATCATCATCATTAGGTCTTCAGTCCTGGAACTATTAGACGCGTACCGCCATTGTTTCGTATTCTGAACTATCCTACACATTTCCCTGAAATTTGCACAGTCTGCATCTATCACTATCTGATCTAGGTCTACATCTATCTCCTTTTTTCCTATCACTGCTTGTAATATATCCCATACTATTCCCCAAAAATGCCTTAAAACGTATTCTGCTCTTCTAATTCTCCTATTTTTCCCACAGATATCTTTGTTCCCCTATTATTTCTATAACCTATTTGTTATTAACTTTGTCGGTCCATGCTATCATTCTCATACATCTGAAGCACAATATTCCATTAGGCTTTTATCTCTTTCTGTCTGCTTTTCCTACTGCCCCTATTTCATAGACGTACTGTGCTCCACACTATACTTTGAACAGTTTTCTTCTTGTATCTATGTTTGTTGTCTTTGAACATAGCCGCTGTTCTTTCTTGTTTGATGCAGTTCGGTCACCTTCTATTGTTTTACAGTTATAAACCCTATTCCCCCGATATTCAGTGGTATGTAAAGGGGTGTAAGCAGCCTTTGGCTGTCAAGTTCCTCCAGCATTTGAATCTGTCGAATTAATAGTTTTTCCAATTTATCCTTTTGCACAATCAACATTAGTTGAAAATATTTCACAAGCAACACCTGTAGTTGTTTATAATAATCATCAGATTTAAGAGTACTTATTTTTTTGTCATTGGGTTTTACGTCTTGAAACTGGTTGGACTTGTACCTCAGTTTATTTATGTTCTGAGCTAGCCTATCCAGTTCCCTGCAATTCTCACAGCCTATATACAGTTCGATTTCCTTCAATTTGTTTCTAATTATATGCCCTATTTCACCGAGATTCAGTGGTATGTGAAGAGGGTTAAGCAGCCTGTGGCTGTCAAGGTTCCCCTAACACTTAGACATTTGCCATATTAAAAGTTTTCAAATAAATCCTTTCGCACAATTAATATTAGTTGAGAGTATTGCTAAATCAATATCTGTAGTTGTTTATAATAATCACTATGTTTAAGTACCATTATTATTTTTGTCATTAGTTTTTACATGTTCCAACTGGTTGGAAGCGTACCTCCATTGATTTCTATTCTGAGCTAACCTACTCATTTCTCTAAAATTCTCACAGCCTACATCTTTCACTATCTGTGTGTAGTAGTCTACCCTAGGTCTACCTCCACTTCTCTTTTTTCCTATCTCTGCTTCTAATATATTCCGCTCTATTCCCTCATGTCTTAGTATGTGGCCTATCATCTTATCTCTCCTATTTTTACTGTTTTCCACATATTTCTTTCTTCCCCTACCATTTCTAGTACTTCTTTGTTTTTAACTTTGTCGGTCCATGGTATCTTCATCATACGTCTGTAGTACCACATTTCAAAGGCTTCTACCTATTTCCTATCTGCTTCTCCTACTGTCTAGGCTTTACAGCCATACAGTGCTGTGCTCCACACGTATGTTTTGAGCAATCTTTTCCTTGTTTCTATGTTTGTGGTCTTTGAGCACAGTAGTTGCTTTTTCTTGTTAAATGTAGCACGACCTTGCGCTAATCTTTGTTTTATATCTTTTGTGCTTTTACCATCTTGCGTCATTTGACTTCCTAGGTAGCAGAAATCCTTAACCTCTTGTAAGTTATCGTTACCTATTTGTATTCTTGATTTTGATTTACTTTCCCCTCTATTGCATACTAAAACTTTAGTTTTATTTTTGTTAATGTTCATACCATATCTCTCCGTTAGAACTGTTTCCATTTTATTAAGAGCACCTTCTAACTCTTCCTTGCTAGACGCTAATACCGCTATATCAACTGCAATTCTAAGCATATCAATCTTTTGTCCCTGCATATTAATTCCAAAAGTCTTCCTGCATTTGACAGTATTCATTGCATCTTCTATGTACAAGTTAAAAATTAATGGTGATAAGGCACTTCCCTGACTCACCCCTTTTATAATATTTACTTCTCTACTTTCTTGTTCTAATTCTATTACCGCTGTTTGCTCTTTATATAAACAATGCACTATCCGTCTATCCCTAAAACTCATTCCAATCTTTTTGAGTATTTCGAACATTTTTTTCCATTTTACATTGTCGAATGCTTTTTCCAGATTTATAAACCCTATATATGCGCTTTCCCCCTTCTCTATTGTTTTCTCCATTATCACCCTCAGAGCTAAAATAGCCTCCCGTGTTCCCCTTTTCCGCCTAAACCCAAATTGATCTTCTCCCAGTATTTCTTTAGCTCGTTTCTTCATTCGTCTTAGTACAATTCTAGTTAATATTTTTGAAACGTGTGCTGTCAAACTTATTGTTCGAAAATTTTCACATTATCCGCACCTCTTTTTTTTTGGTATGGTTACTATGATGTTACGTTTGAAATCTTTGGGTATCTGACCTGTCTCATAGATACAGCTTACAAGTCGGAAAAGATGTTCTGTTACTGCTTGTCCAGCGGCTTTTAGAGTCTCCGCTTGCACCTTATCTGTACCCGGCGCCTTACCATTTTTCAGACCCTTTAATGCTAATTCAAACTCATCTCTACGTATAAGATATCCTAGGTCATCATTTTCAATGTCTGATTCCTGTTCTAATGCAGTTAGTTCCACTCTTGAATATAAATTCCCTATATATTCCTGCCATCTAGCTACTTTCTCCACATTTTCTATAATGACGTTTCCTCCCGTCTTCCTTATATTTTTGCTATATGGTTCTATATCCCTAAAATTAATTCTAATTAGTTTGTATGCTTCGTATGTCTTTCCTATTTCCATCTTATTTTGTACCTCGTTGCACTTTTCATCAATCCATTGTTCTTTAGCTTTCCTGCATTTGCGAATAATTTCCCATTTTATGGCTTTGTATCTGTTTTCCTGTTTCGTCTGATCTATTTTTATATTTTCGTCTTTTTCTATTAAATTCAAGATATCCTTTGTTATCCATGGTTTCTTATTTTCTATTTGTGTATACCGCAGAAAATCTCTGACCGCCATGTCTAAGCTGGATTTAATGTAATTCCATTCTATACTTTCTTAGTATTAGAAATTTTTCTCGTTCCTCAAAGTCAAAGTACCTTTTTCCGTTTCTTTTTTTAAAATATTGAAATTTAAGAGTGAATTTCACAATTACGATGTTGTGGTCAGTGTCCATATCTGCTTCTGAGTAACTTCTACAGTCTTTCACTTGATTTCTAAACTGTTGTTTAACAAGAATGTAATCTATTTGACATCTTCCATATCTTCTGGCATCTTCCACGTGTACCGTCTTCTAGCATGATGTTGAAATAATGTGTTTGTGATGGTTAAATTGTTCTTGTCACAAAATTCTACCAGCCTATTTCCTGTTATTGCTCGTGCCTAAACCAAATAAACCAACCTACTACCGCTCATTTCCTACCCTCACCCTCTACTGCATTAAAATCCCCCGTAATTATTAAATTTTCATGTCCTTTTACATATCTTAGTATGTCTTCGATATCCTTGTAGATCGCCTCTACCCCTTCCTCACTGTAGCTAGAGGTGGGCATGTATATTTGTATTATTACTGTATTTACAGGTTTAGATTCTAATCCAACCATGAGTACTCTTTCGTTGTTTTGTAGGTAGTTTTCGCATAACCATCCCCATGCCTGGATTTCCTTCCTCTGATCCTGTATGAATTATCCTAAAGTCTCCGCTCCAAAAATTCCCCGCCTCTAGCCAACGAACTTCGCTAATCCCTACTATGTTTCATTTCATCGTTTTGTTTTCGAACTTACTTAAAGTCGGTTTGACGCAGCTCTAAATTCTTTTCTATTCTGAGCTATGTTTAATGCTATCATATCCATTTCAGTTTTCAAGTTTTTTAGCTTACCTACTTGCTTCATATTTCTGGCATTCCACGCTCCGTTTCGCAGAATCTCGACAACTCTTTTTTTATACTTTCCGATCACATTCTCCGAAGCAGTTCCCTCCCGGAGGTCCGAACAGGGGACTATTTTAACTATTTTTTACCCCAGAGGATATCATCTTTTTTAAAAACAAGTACGTTGTATTTAAGTACGTTGTATACTTGGGAGGTAATGTGGTGGTTACCCGTTGCCATCCACATCGCAGTAGTCTTAGAATGCCATACCGATCCCTATGGTCTCTGCCGCTCTAAGTACCGAAAGAGCCGCTGCCCTCTTTTGGGGACCTGTCTTAGTCTGGTTCCTCACTAAAGACCCTACTACTTTGATTGGACCTGTAGTTTGGCTCTTTTAGATCACTGAACGCGCAAGCTATTCCATGGTTGTAGTAATCTAGAACTTCTTCAAGATGCAGGTCCATTCGGAATGGAAATACTAGCTATAACATGGAAATTATGTTAAAACAAATGTTGAAAGTGACCTTTTCCAGCCCTTATACATGCGCCTACTCTTGTTCTCATCCCGTACTATTTCGAACACCTACTGAGTATTTCTTACGGTTTTAAATGCAGCTATAATTCGATATCGTAAATCATCAACGTCATTTACTGGTGTTGTATACACTAGAGATTTGAGATGCCCCATAGGAAAAAATCTTGGCTATTTATTTAAATATTCCCTCGCTAAAATAGAAAAATGAGCCGGATACCACATTTTATTTGTCAGCAAAAGGTTTTAAGGACGTAGTTATTAATAATAAAGATGCCTTCATGCATACGATGCCGTGCATCAGAAGTAAAAAATATGATATTTTCACTCAATTAATTAATGAAGTTAGTCTGTCGGGCGAAGACCACAAAAGATTCGTCATCCCGGGATGTAGATCAACTTATGCATGGTAGCATAAAAATATAAACTTACGATAACTTTTTACATGCAAATTAACTAAATAGTAGTTTTAAGATTCTATAATTTTCAAGTTCTTTTCCTTACTTTCCGACTACCGAATCCATTCCCTTCTATCCTGGTGGACAGAATGTGCGTGATACCTCCCCGCAATGCTCGCTGAACGGATAATATTTGATTGATTTCATTGGAAGGGTGGCAAAGCCACGCGCACTTAAGCCTCAATATGGGCCCATTGTGTTACCTTCTTATACCTGGTCTTCAATCACTCAGCCATCCTAACTTGCAGACGAACCTGAGGATGTCGGTCCGGGGCGTGTTACTAATTCTGGCGGTGTCTGGCCAGAAGTCACCTAACAAGAATCCTCGGAGGTTGGCGAGTGCCGGGCAGTTGCACAGGATGTGCTCTGCCGTCTCCTCCTCCCGTTGACAACTGCGACAGGATGGGTTCTCTGAAAAACCCAATCTGTGCATGTGCTTCTTTACCTTGCAGTGCCGCGTCAAAACACCTACTAAAAGTCATAGTTTTTGCCTCGGCAAACCTATGCAAAGTTTCCCATTTTTAGTCGAAGGAGACTTAATGAACATTTTTGCCTGTCGGCAATTTGTTTCTTTTGCCCACCCCTCTCGCAGTAGCGATGGTGGGTTCTCTGTTTTATCATAGTAAATAGCACAGATGACGAAAAAGAGACCGATGGCTCAGGTCCGACAAAACTCTGAGTCGATCCTTGTCTCGCCAAAACGTCAGCCTGCTCATTACCGTATTTACCTGAGTGACCCTTGATCCAGGCCAGCTCGAGGATATTAGAGTAAGAAGCCCGTTCAAGAGTGAGGTGACACTGCAGTAACGCCTCTGAAAAGATCTTCTTCCTATTTAGGGCCATTAAAGCTGCCTTGCTATCTGTGGATATGCGTATAGTTTTATTTTGAATACCTCGTTCCAAAATAAAACTGGCACTTTGCGTGATCGCAGTGACTTCTGCTTGGAAAGCAGTTGCCTGCGTTCCCAACGCTATACTATCGTGAAGGTCTAGGTCATCTGAAAAGATGCCTGCCCTTGTACCTTCCTTCGTTTTTGATCCATCTGTGAAGATGAATGTATCTGCTGGAATCACGCCTCCAGGGTCCACACAGACCCTGTACTGCTTCCTGAATATTAGTTTGGGTGTAATTGAGTCAATCCTGGCATCCAAGAGTGGCATTGTTAACAACGTCTCCCTTAAGATATCCTAGTGTCTCCTACCGTCTCTCTTATTGTTCCACAATCCCTTAACTTTTAGTCTTAGTGCCGCTCTTAGAGCCACCTCCACAGGCAGGTCTAGCGGAGGGAGGCCCAAGATGGCTCCCAAGGTTGCAGTTGGTGTGGATTTCATTGCGCCCGTGATACTAAGACAGGCTAGTCTTTGTATGTGCGTAAGCTCTTTAGCTGCATTAACTTGTCTGGTTCGAGGCCATCAAACAACAGCTCCATAGCATAGCATAGGTCGTACTACTTCAGTGTATAGCGATAGGACAGCCTTTGGTGAAAGACCCCAAAATTTACCTATGGCACGTCTGCATTGCCAGAACACTGCGCTAGCTTTCGTAGCTTTTACTTGTAAGTGTTTAGCCCATTTCAGTTTCTTATCAAGTATAATACCCAAATACTTGACTTCCTCTGAGAGGGTTAAGGATGTTCGAAAAAGTGATGGTAAACTGGTTACCGTTAATTTTCTTTTGCTGGTAAACAGGACTAATGAGGTTTTGTTTGGATTTATGGTTAAGGAGTTTTTCACACACCATTGTTCAATTAGCTTTAATGCTGTTTGCATTAAGTTGCACAGCACTTGCTCATATTTGCCAACTACTACAGTCATCAGCATACCCCACCGTGTAGAAGCCGGCCCCATTAAGACGATGTAGCAGGTTATCTACTACTAGATTCCATAGTAGTGGTAACAATGCGCCACCCTGAGCACAGCCCTTACCTACCGCCCTGCATAAGGAAGTGGTTTCCACATAGACACGTACTTCACGACAGCGTAGGTACTGTTCGATTAACTGCTTGAGGGTGTTATCCACTTCGTGTTCGCTCATAACTTCATCAATACTTTCAAAGGTGGTTTCACTAAACGCGCCTTCAATATCTATAAACACGCCTAAAGCTGACATATCGTTCTTGAGGAATTTCTCGATCCGCCCTACCACAGCGTGTAGGGCATACTCTGTAAACCTCCCTGATATATAGGCATGTTGGTTTGGGTGAAGAGGATGGTACTGCTCAATCCCTTCCGTGATATCAATGTCGCACAATCTTTCCAGCGTCTTTAACAAAAAGGACGTTAGACTGATTGGACGATAGGATTTGGCCAAAGAGTAGTAGTCCGTCCCGGTTTGGGAATGAAGACCACCCTGACCTTCCTCTAGCTTATGGAAATATATCCGAACGCAATACAGCCTCTGAACAGCCTCACAAGGAAGCAGCCTCTCCAGACCCCACTGCAGTAGGGCTGGAAAGATGCCATTCAATTCTGGGGACTCTCGGCCACTCAGTTGAGACAATAAGAGAGCGTTAATATGCCTAGGCATGTAAATACATGCTCTAGGCTTGGATTGACTACTACCTGTAAAGATAGTGCCCTGAAGCCTACTCAAACCAGAGACCTTTGAGTTCACCGCCCAAGGTTCCTGGATGAGGGCAATATCCTGCTTTTTACTCAGGTGTCTGCATAAAGTACCTGCAGCCGCCCGGCAGTGTTGTAAGTTTAGTTGTATGATGTTTAGTCCCGCCATTTGAACTAGTACGTCACTTACCCTTGAGCGTCCCTGATTGGACTACCCAGCGACGCTTTCTTGCACTCTTCGGCCAGCCATTCCGCCAAGAGGGGGTCAGATTCCATAGTTTCCATCTGACTGCCCGACGCTGTCGATGGTTGAGTTTCTACCTCAGTCTCCAGCTGTTGCTGTAGATGGGGCAGTAAATGCTGCTGCTTCACTGTTGCAGTTTGTTGCTGCTGTTGCATGGATGCCGGTTGTTCGGCAGCCTCTGCAACAGTTTTATTTTTTTGGATCCTGACATTCAGGGAGATAAGCTTGTAGTGCAGCTTCCCTCCCCTACTGGCTATAGCGTCCCTGACATCCTCCCCAACGCCAAAAAGAACTAGCCCTGAGGCTGGTTCCTCGTGGCGGTGTGGAGTTCCCGGAGTTCCGGAGTTCCCGCAATCCACAGTGCCGCCTACAGAAGTCTGGGTAGTAATCCCACTTAGACGATCACTAGGCGTGCAGCCTCCCACAACCGAGGGAGGTTGCCAACCGCCTCTGTTATCCACTACAGGGAGTGGTCATCCTCGAACCATATCCGAAAGATCTCACCTGAAGGTTGGGGGAGTAGTACTATCGGGAAGGGAGAACAAATACTCGTCCAACGCCTTCTCGATAGCTGCTTGTAACAGTTCAGCCTGAGGCTTGGTTATTTTCCCCAAGGGTTGCACCTGTCGATCACAGCTATACGGAGGTGCTTGAAAGCTGCCTTGGGGAGGAGGTAGAAGGTTCGAGGGTGGAGTGTGCCTGACGGTCAGGTTGCTGCTCCGTGGATCGGTTAGCCAGTGGGCCAGCCTTATCCTTAGCAGCTCTCCGTAACGCCAGACGTGCCTTCCTCCTCCTGTGTGTAGCTCCACTGATCCTCTTCCTCTGTGGGCGCTGTTGTTGCCAGTGCTCTGGCTGGTGTTGCTGCCTGCTGTGTTGAGGCTACTGCTGTTGTAGTTGCTGCTGTTGCAGTTGCTGATGTTGTTGCGTTTCTATTGGAGTCTGCAACATAGATTAAGGGGTGTCCAAGGACGCGCCCTCTAAATTGGCTACATTACTTTTTTATCCATGTTAGATCGTAATAATTTATCTTCCCGGCTCCCAACCCACCACGGAGTCCAACTGGGATGCCAATCGACATTAGGGCTACCAGGAAGATATAGCCCCCAATGTTAGGTTACGCACGAGCCTAAATACCGCTTTGTAGTAGCACACATGTAGAATGTGTCACTCACCCGCAGTACCGGCTGCACGCGCCCCGCCCCCAAGAGCTCACCCAGTCGGCGGTCTGACCCGACTACATAGCCGATTGATCAGGGTGGGTTAGTACCGACCTTCCGTCTAGGTGAAATCCAGGCCAAAGTGGTGTGTTACCAGACTCCAAGGAACTAATCCCGCCCCAGATGTGGCTAAACCACCTGGACCCCTTTATGCAACCGACACGGGTCACCTCGCACGGCACAAACACGAGGTGGCCTGCCCCTGTGCAAACCGCTACCGGCCCAATAGCAGTAGGGGTTTTTGGTGGTTTGGTCTACGATGTGGGATTAGTCTAACCATCAACGTGCGGGGTTTAAGCCGCACTGACGTTCACTCGCTCCTCCGTATGTTGTGGTTCTTAGGCCACTCAACGCTCTGGATCACCACGAGTGCTAGACTTATTCCTTCACAAAGCCCAATGGCAGCGAACGATCCTATCCGCCACCCGGGGACGCGCCCGATGGCTTATGATAGTTATCCGGCTTGAGATCCTTTACGTGCCAAACACCGATGTCTTTTCCTTTTTCGTCTCTCACTCGATATGTGACTGTTCCAGTTTTTTCAATGATTCTGCAGCAAACATATTTAGGTGCCAATTTTTGGGATACAGCTTCGGAAGCTTTGGACTGCACCATGTTTTTCTTCCAAACATAGTCTCCTTTATTATACACCACTTCCCGACACCGTAAATCATGTCTTCTTATTGTGTTCATAAGCCTATCTTCTCAAGAGTTTATTCTGGCTTTCTTAAATGATTCTACTCAAGAAATTCCTGTCGAGTTTGCAGTGGCAGATGTAGCTGAGGTACCGATAACTTCTAATAGTTTCCGAGAAGATCCTGTTGAAATTAGTCAGCCGGTATCGTTAATGCTTGTTGCTATTGTTGTCGAGAAAGCCGTTCCTATTGTGGCTGAAGTTTTGCCTGTTCCTACTCCATTGTCTCACATGGGAAGTTTTACTAGACTCTACTCCTTTATCGGACTTTGATGAAACGTTACCTGCTCTTACTCATTTTTCTAATATTGACGAAATTCTTCCTGATTGTGCTTCTTTATCTAATGCTGACAAAATTCTACTTGCTTCTGTTCTTTTATCTAAGGTTGATGAACTTCTAGCTGATGTTCTTTTATCTACTGCTGATGAAGTTGTACCAGACTGTGTTCCTCCATTTACTCTTGATTAAGATATACTTGCTTTTACTTCTTTTTACAATGTTGAAGAAGTTCCTTTACTTAATGTTGAGAAAGTTCTACCTAATTCTAGTCTTTTATCTAATGTGGATGAAGATTTACTTGATTCTGTTCCGTTGTCTAAAGTCGACGAAATTTTATCTGCTTCTGTACCTTTATCTAGCGTAGCTGGAGTGTTCTCTGATTGTTTCTTTTTGTAAGGTTCATTTTCTTACGGATTCTGTCCCTTTTCCTAACGTTGATATTCTCACAGCCCATGACGTTCCCTTTTCGACCGTTAACTTTCTTACAACCAATCCTACAAACAAATGGCTTTCTTCTATAACACGTTCTGGGTTTCCTAAACCACAGCAACCACTAGTACCCTCACACTCACCACCACCTTCAGAACCGTGTGCTACAACTACTACATTCTCTGTTAATTCTGTTTGGCAGAAAAATATTTGTTTAATACTACCTCCTGCTCCAGCCACTCAACCCACGAAACCGGTTAACCAGAGAAATAAGAGACAGAAATTATTCTATGCTGATTCAGAACCTGAAGATGTATGTTAGTGAAGTCCTAATGTTCTCGACCTCACTTCGTATTCCTGCTGGCGATGCAAACGTTTTAAGCCCCATTACTAGTTCTCGCGCCCCAGATTCTTATGTCAATTTTGATCGCCTTAGAATATGACTTTTGGACTTAACGATTCCTTTATTTACTTTCATGTTTTTCTTTTTCTTCCACTAACCCCGTGTGGGTCCGGGAATAGAATAGTTCCAGAGTACAACCAGCCTGCCATAAGAGGCGACTAAAGCGGTCCAACACATACACACACACTTCATACACACACACACACACACACACAGACACACACTTCATAAACGCACAACTTTCTGCTTGGTTCTCTTTTCCTTCGTTCTCTTCTTGTACCCCAACCTCGTGTGGGTTCAGGAATAGAATAGTCTCACAGTACGACCTGCCTTTCATAAGAGGCGACTAAAGCGGTCCAACACACACACACACACACACACACACACACACACACACACACACACACACACAAATACATACACATACATCCACGCACACACATACACACTCTCTCACATACTCATACATAACTACATGGGATTCTGTTTTATTTTTTTTGTGTTATTCTTCTTAGGGTTTTTTAATGTGGTTCTTGTACTTGTTGCTTGGTGTTGTTCTTTTTGGTTTTCTTTTCCTTTTTCCTCGTTCCTTTCGTTCCACATTCCTTTCCTTTTTCCTGTGGCTGGTCTTACTTTCTGTCGGTCTTCGTGCTGACTTGGTTTGATTTTCAATCTACTTCCTGTGGTAGGTGCTTTCTAGTACATTTTTTTCTTTTCTTCGGAAACCACGACTTAGTCGAATTGAGGCCTAGTTAGCAATTCTTTTCTTCGGTTCGTCGTTTAATGCGATTCTTTGATATCACAGCTTGAAGTACTTTAATTTTTTCTATCCAGCAATATTGTTGTTGCCTGACTTACTTTGAGGTTTGACAGTTATTGTCTCTTTTGGCTATTACTGTTGGTTTTCTTCCTCGTTTCTTTTGTTTACTTTTTGTTTTTCTGCAGAAAACCAATTTTTTTTTTGAGGTTGGAGTCTGTACTGTTTCTTTTCGGAAGAAGCATCCGTTTTTTGACGACTTTGGCAGCGTTGATGCCGTTCTACCTTTTTCCTTGCTCATTGCTACTACCTACCTATCTTTCCCTGTGGTTCTCTTCACTTTTGGCTTTGTATCGTACCTTGGGTCTTCGAGCCGGATGAAGGAAGATTCTTTTGTTGATTTTTGAGTGTTTCTTGTAGTTTTCTTAAAAGCGTTTTCTTTTGGTTCATTCTGTCAGTGTGTATTGGTTTTTCGAGCCAGATATAGGTTAATTTTTTTTTTGCTTTTCCTTGAGTTTTCTCGAACGACTTTTTTTGTTTTGCTTTTTGTTAGTACTGTACTGCCTGCTTCATTACTTTTGTTTTCCTACCCCGATCTTTTAATTTTGCTGGGGGAGGGGGATTTGTTACGTTCACCTTCCGATGGTGTACTAAACCTTACGCCATTTTGATTAATTATTTATTCGCGTACATTCTGTTTCCAATACTCAAACTTTTTCCTGTATATTAGACATTCCTAAAACAAGTACGCTTTACTACAATGTCGTTTAAATCTATTTGCTGCAAAATGAAAAGTTCTTCTATAATCTAAATAGTCGTATAATTACTTTTTATAATACCCAATTTGTTACGTTTTTTCCGTGGCATCCACGTTGGGCGCCAAATTTATGCTACGTAACACAAAGAAAGCCAAAGAAATGACCCGGCTCAATCGGAGAGTAGGGGGGGTTGTAGAAAGCAGACTGACCTATGATGTATGCGGCGGTAGGGAGTTAGTAACGGTACCTGCAAGAAAATAGTTAAGCAAACCTGAAAAAAAAAGAATAAGTATAGCAGCAATGAGAAGTCTAAGTTATTCAGTACTATGTAGAAAGTAAAAAAAAAACTGTTTCGATAATCTGTATAATATAACAACGGTAAAAGCAATACAAAAATATTTAGTACAAAGTGAGGTAATATTGGGGAATAGCAGAAACGTTTCCTCACACACCAATTAGACATAAATCAGATAAAATGTTGACAAAAGATAAATAGATAAAACACAATTGGTATGAGTAATTCAGTAGTATTGATTGTTATTTTTTTTTCTTCTTTCTTTTTTTTTCTTAATAGCAGGTAAGTCTATAGTAAAAGGTCTCAGAACGCCAAAGGTATGGTAAAGCAACGGACAGGTATTTAAAGTAAAACAAGTAGGAAATAGTTCAACTTACAGAAAGTCCTTCAGGAACGCTTCCTCGCATTTGAAGTGTGGGATTTACGAGGTCCTGCACCAACGAAGCACTTCACCCTTGACTGTGAGGGTGTTGATGGAACTCATCACACGCTACACCAATCACACCCACGTACTTCACTGGGGTTAGCAGCAGACAATATCACGCGTCGGAACCATGTAGCATTGACACATTTCTTGTTCATTCTATTTCCTGAGACAATAATTTCGAAATATTTTGTAACACAAATCGAGTGTGCAGTAAAGAAGTAAAAAGGACCACGAAGACTAGATCGCACACACCGTTCAAATATAAAAAGACAAATCAACTAAAAAACACAATCAATAAAGCACGTGCAAACACTAAGCAAGTCCGTCAAATGCTCCGCACCACACGCGCGGTCGAGTAAACACGTTCGCCTATCTAGCATCTTTCCTTCAAATGCCATCAGAACTACACTGCTTACAGTTAATAAACAACTTTTCATTTCACAAGAAAACTCAACTAAAAACAACTAGGAAGACAACAAGGAAAGTAGAGTATTACAGTATTTTTAACGTAATTAATAGGAACGAAGAACAAAACACAAAACTCCAACTCTTAATCTGTTTCTTCGTTTCAAAGCAAAACAGCAAACAGTAACTTTTACGTAATTAATACATATAAGAATCAATACGAAAACTAACAACGTATCGTAATTAACATATAGTAACAAAGGACAAACTAGAACTCTCTGCTATTACAACCGCTTATCGACTTATTATCTCGACTTGTATATCCACACAAGGAACAAAATTTATATCTACTAATTAATTGCGAGCTTTTTATCATTTTCCATAAGTTAGACAGTAATTTATTAATGAAAATCAATCTTCAAATTAATACACGTTTAAAGTAATACAACGAGTTAATAAATATTAAATATAGAAATAGTAATTTGTAGAAATGTATTTATAAATGGGGAAACAGCGTGAAATGTTAAAACTACCAAAAATGCCCGTTACAAATTCTAAAGACTTGTCGAAATAATGGATCGTACTTATTTGATAAAGCTTGTTTCGAGTTTTTAATCACACTTATGTGTTGGATAACGCTGGGATTGGATTTAATTCTTACAAAAAACAATTTCAATTTGATTCTGCAGCTCGTGCTTTTGATATACTTTCTGGGTTGCTCATTTTATTACTACAAGAGCGATGCATATTTGTTGTTGACAAGAAGTGGATATCTGAGGTGCATCGGTAAGTTCTTCCGCGCTTATCAACACTAATAAAATTCCCTTTTTAGTTCTTTGACGGAGACCTAATGATTTTCCTACGTTAGGCCTGTTCGCCGTTTATGAATGGCCCGACTATTCTTTGACGGAGGCCTAATGATCTTTCTACGTTAGGCCAGATCGCTGTTTATGAATGGCCTGACTATTCTTTGACGGAGGCCTAATGATTTTCTTACGTTAGGCCAGATCGTTTTTATGAATGACCCGACTAATCTTTGACGTAGACTACTGCTCTGGAATGTAGACCGCCGGTACAATTACGATAGCTGCGTGGATATTACTAATCACTATGGCGTTGCTGTATTGATGCACCTCCAATGGCTTACAAGATATATATCCCGACTCATAGAGGTATGTGACTTGTTTTTTTTTACATACCAAGCGATAAACCCAACTTGCATTGACGTACGAATGAAGCACATATTTTTTTTGTTTAATAAAGACACACCCTGGAATTAGCTGTGCTAGTGTTCCTTGTTATGCTAAAAAAATTTTTTTACTAACGATGCGTTTTTTTTTAATTTAGTAGTTTTTTTGTTACTTAACGCACTTGCTTATATGATAGTTTTAGTATTTTTTTTACTAGATGTATTACCTGTTAGCGACTAATTGCGCACTTCGTAGAATTATTAGTTAAATTTGTTCATAGAGAAAATTTTTTTTTTAAAATATTAACTTTATTTACTTTTTTCTACTTGTTTTAGATAGAAATTTTTATTGTTTCTGTAAATAGAAAAATCGATGGCTATGTATTTTTCTGGTATATGTGAATCCCCCCACTCTCCGCGTTTGTAGTTAGTCTGGTCTTTCTAATTTCCCTTTAGGTTTGTTTCGGCGTGCCTTAATTTTATGAATTATGACGTCCCCTTCCGTTTACGTCTAGGTACGTAGTAATGAACTAAATTGCTGTCCTGGAGTTGTTCGAATTGAAGCTTTGATTACAATATATTCTAGTTTAAAATTTTGAAAGGTGTGATATAAATTATTGTTGATATAACGATTATAGAAACTAATAATTAGTGATTGGATGGTTAATTGTAGTGTTTCGATATTAAGTTAATTAAGAAGATAGCATCGTAGTTTTAGTAAATAATGCTTGTACTGTTAGTTATTAGTTCGGAAATAAATTGTTGTGAGAGCTTTTAGCAAACTCCAGTGTAACTTCGAGGTGTTGTCAAAGCTTGTATGATCAGTTTGAAAATAAAGAAGTTATTGCAAATGGTTTTGTTACAACATACTCTGCTGGACGTATTATTGATTTCATCAATAAGCTTAATTTACTAATTAAAAAAAACAATAAAAATTATTTTGAAAAATATGCATGCACTTGTATTTAAATTTTTCCGAGAATAAAAACTATATGGTTTACATTATTCAACAGGTAGCAACACTCATTTTGATTTACATTTTAGTTAATCAGATACTGCCTGAAATGATGCCACCTGCATTAGGTTATGCAAGTAATAAAAATCTAAAAATTTCGTTATTTCTAGGTATTGAAGAATCCGTAAACATGGTCAAAGCAGCTGGTGGTAGAGCCTATGGATACACATGCGATTTAACAAATCGAGAAGAGATTTATCGAGTGGCAGCGAAAGTATCAGAGGATGTTGGTCAGGCAAGTAATTATATATAAATCAGTAACGCATATACGACCTTGTACTCATAATATGGCATCGTTTTTTTATTTCGAACCTACAAAACGACTCTGGTATTCATAATGTTATATAAGTTATTGCAGGTGGATAAGTTCTTCGTTAATTACAGCTTTTAAATACAATATTAAATTACGTCTTTATATGTATGGCAAAAGAGTTGGTAGTGTACCGAAATTAATTTAATGCATGAAGACCTAGTAGTACAAAGGACAATTTTTTTTAATTTATTTTTCTGCCCTATTAGACCCTCCTGATAGTGACAGATTTAGGTGCCCCATTTTCGCATACAAGCCTCGAAGAAAGTTGAAAAGTATATCGATGTTGAGTAGAGTGAAAGGAAATGTAAGAGTGGCCCCTGGTGGTAACGTATGGATAATTCGATTTTTCTCAACAGAAATAAAGTGTCTGGTGACCATACTTTCACGCAAGCCGTGTTCACTAAATAATTAATTAATAGAACCTGGTTTCGGAAAACCAACGGCTTCAGTGTTGCAAGTGGCTAAAGGGTTGAAATAAGGGCGTAACTTGTAAGGGAAAAATTGAGATTTTGAACGATTTTGCCACACTAGCCCATCAAAAGTAACAAAACGTACACCGTCACTAACCCAAAAATGGATAAGTGCATTTTGGGGTCGGAAAATTTAACGGAAATTTTTTTCGACTTCTGTTATTTTTCCTTGCAAACCTTTTGAAACATAGAATGTCATTGACGTGTTAGCATTATAATAAAATTGGCACGACTATCGGATGTGGACGAAACGAAGACGCGTCAGAAAGGTGCAAGAAAATTGTATGCAAATTATCAATTTGCCACTAGTTTCTCACACCAACCGTTTGACATACGCCTAAAAAAAATTATATAACAAAAGACTTGAGTGTCGGAGATGGTCACCATATTAATAACATAATTTATTTAACAAAGAGCTGACTAGAGATCTAGAAATTTCCATCATTTTCCCACACAAGCCGTTTAACATATGTTTAGAAAAAAATTTCAAGACCCTTTAACGAAAGGCATAAGAGTAGGGGATGTGGACGGTTCTGGTGCAGCGCCCCCACCGCCGTCACCGCCACAAATTGCTTTTTAATGGGTTTTCTCATTAAAAATCCATTAGCACTCATCGTTTTTTAATGAGTAAGTAATAACTTTCATTCCAAAATTGCTTTTGAAGTGTACTATTAGTATTCAAATAATAAATACCTATATGTAAATTATAGAAAAGTGATTTATATAATACAAGAACCAACTCGAAAATGGTATGTACCTGTGTGTGTTTCCTGTACTGAACCCAAACAAACCTGGAAAGGTAAGAATGGTGTTCGATACAGCAGCATGCATAAGAAACATCTCTGAATTGCGTTTTGCTAAAAGGTCCAGATCAAGTTTCATCGATAGTTTGTAACGTGCATTTTTGTGGTTTAACATTTTACGCTTTTTCCCCATTTAGTAAATGCATTTCTGTAACTACTAGTTCTATATTTTATATTTATTAACTCCTTAGGCGAATGCGTCGTATTATAATGAGTGGATTGCATCGTTCTTGTCTTGCCGTTCGTATAGATTTTGTTCCTTATGTGGATATACAAGTCTAAATAAGAGACGATAAGAGGTTGTAATAGCAACGAGTTGAATAAACAGATAGTTAGTTGTAGTTTGTTCTTGGTTCCTATATATTAATTACGTTGAAAATACTGTTTCTTCTTTGCTTTGAGAATAGTGAGAATTAATGCGGTATCAATTTTCGAATTGTTCATGAACAAACACGGCACGATTTTAGTTGTTTTTCTTGTGAAATAAAAGTGGTATATTAACTGTAGAAAGTGTAGCTCTGATTACATTGAAGGAAAGATGCTTTTATAGGCGAACGTGTTTTACTCGACCGCACGTGCTTGTTTACGGAACATTGACGGACGCACTTAGTGATACGCGTTGCTTTATTGATTGTGTTTTGTTAGTTGATTTGTCTTTTTATATTTGAACTGTGTGTGCGATCTAGTCTTCGTGGTCCTTTTTATCAGAGTAGTGTATACTTTGGATTATCCAAATACAGTTTTAAACTTGAGTGTTTCTAAAAGGAAACAATGATGATACAGTTGTAGCAGGTTTAGTAGAAAAAAAGGTTGCTTCTTATAAACATGTATCTCATTCACGTGTAAAGACAGTTGACACTGTAGTTTCTGAATTTTCTAACCCCAACGAATCTAGAATAGATCGTTGTTTGCGCAAATTTCGTTATTCAAAAGCATTAGATTTTCTTTGTTACCATAGGTAGCAAATAAAACACCTCACGTTACTGTTAGTTTTAATGCATTACCTCGTGTCTTGAGAGCCCGTGATTCTAAATTTTTATTACCTTTTTTTTTCGATTTGTGTTACAAAATATTTCGAAATTATTGTCTCAGGAAATAGAATTAACAAGAAATTTATCAATGCTACATAGTTCCATCAGCATGATAATGTCTGCTGCTAACACCAGTGAAATACGTAGGTGTGATTAGTGTAAAGTGTAAGAAATTCCATCAACACCCTCACAGTCAAGGGTGAAGTGCTTCGTTAGTGCAGGACATCGTGAATCCCACACTTCAATTGCAAGGAAGCGTTACTGAAGGACTTTTTGTAAGTTGAACTATTTCCTACTTGTTATTACTTTAAATATCTATCCGTTGTTTTGCCATGTCTTCGTCGTTCTGATACCTTTTACAATAGACTTGCCTGCTATTAAGAAAAAAAAAAGAAAGAAAAAAAAATAACCAATACTACTGAATTACTCATATCAATTGTGTCTTACCTATTTATCTTTTGTTAACATTTTGTCTGATTTATGTTTAATTGGTGTGTGAGGAAACGTTTCTGCTACTCCCCAATATTACCTCACTTTGTGATAAAAAATTTTGTAATGCTTTTATCGTGATTATATTATATAGTTTATCTAAACAGTTTTATTTACATTCTACAAAGTACTCAATAACTTAGACTTTTCATTGCTGCTATGCTTATTCTTTTTTTTTTTAGGTTTGCTTAACTAATTTTCTTGCAGGTATTGTTACTAACTCCTTACAGCCGCGTACATTATATGTTGGTCTGCTTTTTACAACCCCCCCTAATCTCCGATTGAGCCCGGTCATTTCTTTGATTTTCTTTGTGTTACGCACGGCTACGAGCCAACGTAGCATAAATTTGGCGCCAGAACGTGGCTGCCTCGATACAAGTTGGCGTTTTACTCAGATTCAGGCAAGGGAAATTTGCAATTAAC
This sequence comes from Platerodrilus igneus, assembly GCA_036346225.1. Taxonomy (NCBI): domain Eukaryota; kingdom Metazoa; phylum Arthropoda; class Insecta; order Coleoptera; family Lycidae; genus Platerodrilus; species Platerodrilus igneus. Next base: position 13,030,195 of record JARFIW010000139.1, on the reverse strand, counting down.
GGCGACATTAAGAAAATGTTTATGCAAGTGCTAATAAAGCAGGGAGACCAATACAGTCAATTGTTTTTATACCGAAAAAACGACTCCAGTGAGCCTGAAACATATAAGTTGAAGGTGATGACCTTTGGTGCATCATGTTCCCCGGCATGTGCTCAGTTTGTGAAGAATTCAAATGCACACCGGTTTAAAGAAACGCATCCATGTGCCGTAGAAGCCATTGTTAAGAACCACTGCGTGGACGATTTATTGGAAAGCATGGATACAGCTAGTGACATAATTGACTTCGCCTTGCAAGTCAAGATGATACATGCTCAGGTTGGCGTTGAGATACATGGTTGGAAATCCAATTCTGTAGACGTGATGCGAGCTCTTGGAAAAGAATACGTCGAAAACGATGTAAATGTGGATCTTGATGCAAACGTTTTAACTGAAAAGGTGCTTGAAATGTGGTGGCAACTGGGTTCTGACAACTTTACCTTTTCATTAAAATTCCACAAAGGCAATCGGTCCGTATTAAATGGAACACAGATGTCTACAAAAAAGGAAATGCTAATGATACTTATGTCTGTATATGACCCTCTGGGACTTGTTATTCACTTTATTACTTACCCGAAGGTATTGTTGCAGGATGTATGGCGTTCTAAGGCATCATGGGTTCAAACTATTAGTGAACACCACTGTGATCGCTGGATCACGTGGCTCAAAGCTTTGAACGACATTGAGTTTTAACCACACCACGTTGCTATTTAAAATCATTTCCAACCTGGAAAGATGTTGTTGCACAGCTACACGTATTTGTCAACGCAAGCAAGCACTGCAGTATGGCTGTGGCCTACATCCGTTTACAGCTGGGTACTACAATTGAATGTTCAATTCTAATGGCTAAAAGTAGACTATCCTCTTTGAAACTTACGTCAGTTCCGAAGTTAGAACTTGTTGCCACAGTGTTAGGTGCACGTATTGGTACAACTGCAATAAAAGAACTGTCTATTGATCTATCGCGAGTGGTTTATTGGACTGATTCAAGGAGGGTTCTATATTGGCTCCATACTGATGTACAAATGTTAAAAGATCAATCTAACAATTTAGTGTGGCAACAACAGCGCAGCTTGCCGGCTAACTGCTGGGGTTCGTTGGAGAGCACTATAGGCGTGGGTTTATATAAAATTAGGGCCACTTAGGGGCAGAAAATTTAATGAGGATATAAATCTCAAACGAATAACTTGACTAAATCGGAAATATTTTGGGCACCACCTGTTTCGGTAATAGACGCAGTGACACATTCAACTGGAAACAGGAAAATTGAGTGTAAATCAAGCGTATGTAAAAGATATCAATTATTATAAATGAAGTAGTCGAGAGGTTAATTTTTAGCGTATCGCATATAATGTCATTTCAAATAATATTGAATACAAGCTCTCATGCTCGAGTAATTCAAATAAATAAATATGTAAATCATAAAAAGTGATTATTATAAACTTCAAGAGTATGCCACGATCAACGCAGTTACCATGGTTACCTCGTTGTTACAAACAAAACATAAACGTTTACGTATATGTGGATTTCAGTTGTTAAAAATTATGGTAACAATAATTTAAGCAATAGACTAGATTAATACATTTCCAGCTGGTAATAATATTAGGTACGCTATTTTAATCTTGTAAATATTTAAATATAACATCAAAGAATTTCAATAAAATTACTAGCAACGTAATTGGGAATTAGATCTCCCAAGTACTAGTGAGTACCAGGATAAAATAATTCTCCAATATATCGTTTATACACACAAATACATGTTATAGGAATCTACCAACACCTGATTCTTCTGACAGACTGATAGTAGCATCAAAATAAATTAAATAAGGTAAGAGATATACGAGCTTGTTATCCGTTAGCTTCGTATGCTGAACACGACCCTCGACGGTGTATAACAGATGTGCATCCGGGCGTGTTATGTTACAATACAGATGACCAGGGTTTCCAAGACCGACGGCAAGTGTTTGAAAATAGATTCAGAACTTCTTTTACCAGGTGACGATACGGGAATGTTACTTCCGCAATATTTGTTGTGCGGTATCAAATCTCCTGTCCAGATTTATCTGGGCTTCCAAACTTCTAAATACCAAACTTCAAAAATTTCAACTCCCAAAAGTTTCCTAAGATAATCAATACAAGAGCATTACAATAGAGCAAGATAAACGTATAATAAGATATTATTACTAAATACTTCCCCTGTATTAGGGGAACACGATAAATAAGTACCCGCAGGTACTTGGTGAGATAAATGTGGTTTATTAGCCACGAGTGCTCACGGCACCATCAAATCCAAAATGAATATCAATTCACCTTATGTGAACTAGTTTGAAAGATAGCGCGTCCGCTCTTATCAAACCTTCACGTGTTTAACAACTATATAAATGTTAATCAATATTCAAAATTAAATTTATACTGGGCGATACGGAATTGTAGGCCGATATAATAAGATATTATAGAATTAAATAAAAGGAGCATTTGTAAATGCTACAATATAAAGAAGCTGAATTAGACACAAGGTTACGGATGTATACACCCTAAAAGCACTTACGTCTAAAGAGCTTGCAGATGCCGAAAAGTTTATATTTAAACAAGTACAATCAGAGAAGTACCCGCTTGAAATTTCTGCATTAAGATCCAGACAGGAAAATTCCATTCATATGGTTGATAAAGAAAGTAACATTTATCAACTGTCACCTATGCTAGTGGATAGTTTACTAAGAGTCCGTGGTAGAACTGAAGCTGTATTGGAACAGTCACCATACGTTCAGGTTAATGATATGGTCTTGACTAAGGAGACTGTCAACCCAATGATTCTTCCGGTTGATCACTATGTGACTAAGCTGTTACTGAAAACTTACCACGTTAGTAGTATAGTAAGGCCGGTGTGACTTCAAAACGGTGCACGCGTATGTTCCATTGAAAGTTTCAATGTAGCATACATGTGGACACGTTTTGAAGTCAGACCGGCCTTATATTACTTTCAATGGAACATACGTGTGCGACTTCAAAACGTGTCCACACGTATGCTACGTTGAAAAAATGTAAGTGCGTGCAGAAAAAATGTGGAGCTGTTTTGAATTCGGTTCCCTAGCAAGAAGTTATAAAGTAGGTCAGATGGGTCACTCTGCAAATACACATAGGCCGGTTTGGCTTCAAAGTGTGCCCACAGTAGGTAAAGCAGCGGTGGTAATCAAGGTCAATCCTATCTAATATAAGTGAGAAATCTTCAACTAGCAATCATAACAACATAAATTAGTTAACGGAGTGTTGTGTGTAAGATAGAAGCAAGTAATTAAATGCAATATGGATTTTAATATTCTTAATAAAACCACATATCGCAAACCTTATGTAAATTCAAAACTATCAAGACAAAATATGGAGAAAGAGTATTAGTGGTAACAGAAGAGTTCAAAAGTGTTTTGCGATTGAGATACTTTGAATACCTTCAAGCACATGGAGTGAAACAATTAAATGAAAGTATTGGCTCGAACAAACACGTATACATAACTAGTAAGGGATCGATCGGTCTAACTGTCAACATAGAATTTTCAAAATAATATGTCACTAATCTAAGAAATTAGTTTATTATTATAATAATATACATCTTGTTCTTTACTGTTTATTTAATTATAACACATCTAAGTCAATTGCATAAAGAATGCTGTATTTAATTAAAGTGGGTTCTGATTTATGTGTTTTACCTTGAGGTTACTACCTTGTTTAGAGGAAATCTTGTTTAAAAAGAGAAATTTTTATAAAATACTTTTATTTACAAATTGTTGAATATTTTGATCTAACTATTTATAAATGAAAAAGTATTTATTAACTCCCGTTCTTGAAGTATCTGCTGCTCTCTTGCAGCCAGTTCCTCTCTTATTTGCTTTATTATTTCTAGTTCCAAATCTAGACGACGCAGTAGCTTCTCTCTACGCTTTTTAAATGCATTAAGCAACTCTACTGTGTCCTCTTCATAGAATTTGTCATCCTTACTACAAACAGTCATATCAGGCCCAGGACATAACTTTTTCATAGCCAACATGTTTTTGCCGGATCTGTGAGCATAGCATAACAGATTATTGTAGGTTCCCCTTTTCTTTTGTATACTACCTGATATTTCTGAGAGGATCAGAATGTGCCAGCGATCCAACGATAGCCTCAGAATTTCCAGAATGATTTTTTATCCTAATTTAATGTAAATTAAAAATTAGTAGTGCTTGCATAAATATTAGTATATTGTACAACGAGCATGGAATGATTCCATGCGTGTTGTACACTATACTTTTTCTAAGACTGTAGTACTTACTTTTTAAATGTGATACCTCTTTTGTTAATATTATAAAATACATGGTCAGTATAGGAGTATACATTTTATTAATATCATAAGTTTATTATCGTTTGTGGATATACATAAATTCAAAGAAAAGTACAAATTTATCATAATAAAATAAATAAATTGATTTAAGTTTAGTTTTTAGATGCATTATTATTAACAATATTAAAGGTTACATTGCAATTATTAAACGTCATTGTAGAAGGTGTTTTCCCAAAAACTAAATTTTCTTGACGTTGGAAATTCTTGTCTTTGGACGTTGATGGAACATTTGATGTGCTATCAATTGAATTTTGTATTATGTTGCCTGCATTCAACTTATTTGTTAAATAATCGGCTATATAGTTTTCGGCGACTGATGTTGATTTCCCGCCACCGTGCATTTTAAAGATGTTATATCTTCTCCAGCATCTACAAGTATAGTGGCGGAAGATCTCCGGAAGCAATGACCAGTATATAATTCCGGATTGGGTAGTTTTAAATACGTTGCAATTTGCTTTCCCATAGCACAAATTTATTGATACCCACTTTTTGTGTGGTGCATTTTCCTTTCTGATAATTTAAGAAAAAACTAGGATCGCAAACATTTGATGGACGTAGATTCCAGTATTTTTTTGTGATTTCATAAAAATTACTCGTTATCGTAAAGCTGCGTATAATTTTTGTTTTCGTGTCGGGAACTAACTAATATCGCAGAACCCAATTCCGTGAAATGAGTAATCTTCATCTGATGTAATTCCTGTCTGCGGCAAGCACCCATAATTCCCATAATTAATGCAGTCTGTAACAATATAAAAATAGCTATAAACACGCATTATTCTCCTAAGTTAATGTTACATACTTTTGTCAGAAGAAACTGTTGATCCGGAGCCTCCGTAATAAATTTATTTATTTCCTCTGTTGTAAAAATTTTTGATTTTTTCGATTTATAACCGCTTGACTTCCGTTTGAGAAACGCTCTTAATTTTCCATACTTTGGTATATCTACATTATGATGGATGGTGAGACTTGTTCTCAACATAGAATAATGCGTTCACAATGTCGGAGAGTTATACTTATTAGATAATTCATTAAAGTACGCAATTAAAACATTTTCAGAATAAGATGTCGTCTTTTGATCTCTTCGCCAATCCATAAACGATTTATAAGCAGTCTCATATTTTTTTTGGAAATGTCCGGTAATAAATTTAATGTAGTTGCATTTGCAGCTTCCACAATATTTGGAGGCGTCGGTTCTAGTTCGCTTTCACTATCACTAGCCATTTTTTAAAGACTTTGCAAATACTTTAAGATTTTAAACGCTTTCACAGTATGAAATTATTTATTTGACATTTGTTGATTTATTATTTGTTTCATAGCCCACTTTTGAAAACTCGGCCGTCATTGGAAATAAGATGCAAGTGCAGGGCTACTTGATTAATAGAAATATAAGCGCAACCGTGCAAATTGAAGATTCCCGCACTGGTTGCTTAGCAACTGCCTAGCAACGAGTGCGGAATAAAACCTGTATAGAATGTAGTAGATTTCTCTATCAAAAACACACCTAAAATAGGCTCGTTCCAAAACAGTCGTAGAAAAAAACATATTCTAACGTACGTGTATGGTTCTGCTTTACTATGGCGTTGATCATTGGTACATCTAATTTCGAGTAGAGGAACTGGTTGCGATTGAACAACAGGAGCGGCAGACTCAGACATTTCATTACTCCTAAAACGCGCAAATCTATCAATATTAAAACGACATGTATAAATGTGAAAAGCACTTACCGTGATATATCTATTACGTCACTGTCAAAAATATCAGCAGTGTCAAGTTGAGATGAAGATCCAAAAACTTCTTTAATCAAGTCTTTGTTAGAATGTAATATAAATTGTTCTAGAACTTTTACTCTATCGTTGGTACTGCTACTATTTTTTGATAAGTTACTCATTTTTTAAAGTTGCTAGTAACTAATAATTATGCAAGAGATCTGATCGAATACCTGAAGTATTTATATTAAATAAGAAACGGGTCTGTTAGAAAAAATTACAAATTTGCATCGTTTTCTGAAAAAAATTGCAAATGAAAATTTTATATATTCAACTATGTGATTTATTCTAATGAATAAAAAACAGTATGTAAGCAAATATAATGATGCTCTCATCAAAATAACGAATTTGGTTTATTGTGTGAAAAATTGCAAAGAAATAGTAAAACTGTCAGCAAGATTTCGAATTTGCTTTATTTTCTGAAAAAATTGCAAATGTCTAATTTTATAGCTAACCATAAAATACATTTTCATTAAATAAGAAACGGTATGTTAGCAAAAAATATTACTGCAAGCATATTTTTCGTAAACAAGAGCATAAATGAAAGGTACAAGCTACTGTTAAGAATGAACGTAATTAGATACTTTGCTTCTATATATAGAATTAGATTTGTAAGTGCTCACGGTTGGAAATTATAAATTCCTTGCTACTTTTCTCCTGAACATTCTTTGGGAATTAAACCACTCATGGTTGAAAATCGTCTTTATTTACCTTAGGTCATGAATCAAAACGTAAATAAAAATGATTTTAACAACTGCTTCCAAACGCAAATCACTATGCAATTATTTTGATTGCATATGAATAAATGCTCTTGCAATTTTGTATTATTCTGAAACTTGCTTATCAATCATACGTTTTATAACATTTTGTATACATTTTTTGTATACATAAGAATAAAATCTTTTACAGTTGTTTTGCTCACGTCAGAACATATTTATATATAAATAGTCAATAAATCTCTACAGATATTAATTATTAAGTAATTTAGCTAGTGTAGTGATTGTAAAGAACAACTATCATGAATTCTGAAACGGTGACCGAAGTTAGTAGTGATATTTTAAAGTTAACAGTGTAGTGCATGAATCTAATTAAATTGGTTGATGAAACTGTCAGACACATCATTATTAAGACAAACAAGTGTATTAAAACTTGCAATTAAGAACTAGGTATATGAAGACAATCGCCAGGAAAATGCTAGTAGAGTGGAGTCTAATTTGGCACATCCTAAATGTTACCTTGTACGATTGAAACACTTGAAACGCTCTTCGGAATGCCAAGGTAAAGGTGCAACGCTATCCAGAAGTCATAGGTAAAGGCATTTGGTTTGGCATGATGTAGAATCCTGTTTTGGAAGTCGAATAATTACGGGACTTATTACCAATTTAAGTTATAAAGATCCTCTAGTGTTCTTAGACAAGGCGTTCGTTAATTTTAAACGCCAGATTGTTGCTTGCTTAAAAAAGTTAATGTTGAATCATCACCGCTAACTTTGTTAAGCTTACAATTGGTGAAATAGATTTGAAGACGTTTCCTACTGCAAATCGTCACATCGATATAAACACCAATCTCAAGCAGTGCTATAAGAAGAACTATTGGACAAAATATCGAACCGATTGGAAGAATTTAGCGAAAAGGATTCAGATTGGGCAATCCAAGAAGTTTTACACTTGAAAGTAAATATAAACAATCATGATCAGCTTAAAGGAGGGTGTTCAACGTTTGTTCCGGTTCCGGACTTTATAGCAAAAAAACGAGCTGTGGTAAATGTAATAAATAACGACCAACATTGCATTCTTTGGGCCTTGGTTTCCACTTTACATCCCGCTAAACAAAATCTTCATAGAATATCTAGCTATCCAAATTTTGATACAGTATTACGCTACAATTCCATTCAGTTTCCAATTGCATTAAAAGACATAAAAAAAATTGAGAAGCTCAACAATCTCGCAATTAACCTATATTGCATAGAAAATACTCCTATTTTGTTTAAGTGATAATTTAGGAAAAATAGAACCTATTAATCTGTTAGTTTTAAATAACGATTCCTTACAATTTTCTCGTCCGACAAATGCTAATGAGAATCACTTTCATTTTACTTGGATTAAGGATATGTCAAAATTATTTTCAAAACAGTTGTCTTCACATCACCATAAAAAAATTTTTGTTATAGATGTTTAAATAATTTTAGTACAGCAGCATTACTTAAGCATCAGTCGAATCATTGCGAAAAACAGAATGCTTGTTCAATAAGAATACCCGAAGAATCTGAAAAGTATCTAATATTTAAACATTTCCACTACCAAGAAAAGGTATCATTTGTAGTTTATGCAGATCTCGAAAGTGTATTAGAACCATGCAATGGGCCGGAGGTAATATTAAACACGGTCCGTTACCAAAGACATATACCCTTTATTGTAGCGTACTATTTGAAATGCTCGTACGATAATAAATATTCCAAATTTTAATTGTATCGCAGAAAGGATTGTATAGAATGGTTTGTTGCTCAATTCAAACTGATTTCAGAAACGACGAATAAAATTTTCTGTAACCCAAAACCTATGAACCCTTTAACAGAAGAACAAAAGTCATCATTTAAATTTGCCCTTCACTGTCACATTTGCAATAAACCTGTTAGTATAAATGATATTAGAGTTCGCGATCACTGTCACTTTACAGGTGAATTTTGAGGAGCGGCTCATCAAGATTGCAACATCAATTATCATAATTCTTATATGATACTGGTAGTTTTTCATAACTTATCAGGCTACGATTCGCATTTCATTATTAAAAAAATCGCGTTAGGGTTTTCAGGTTCGTTAAGCATTCTACCAATAAATAAGGAAAAATACATATCTTTTACAAAATATGTAAAAGGTACGAAAGTTAGTTTTAGATTTATCGATTCATTCAGGTTTATGGCATCTAGCATTGAAAAATTAGCTTCCTACTTAGGTGATAATAAAAAATCCATCACCAGGGAAAATTGTAACACTGATCATGAGTTTCGGTTACTTACGCGTAAAGGCATATTTCCCTATGATTACATTAACTCTTGGGATAGGCTCAATGAAACCGATTTACTCTGTAAAACAGCATTCTTTAATCGTTTGCGCAATGAAGAAGTCTCAGATAAAGACTACAATCATGCTAAACACGTTTGGCAAACATTTAATATAAAAACACTAGGGGACTATTCAGATCTATATTTAAAAACAGATGTACTGCTCTTGACTGACATATTTGAAAACTTTAGAAAAACTTGTATGTTCACGTATAAATTAGATCCACTTCACTACTTTACGGCTCCTGGTTTAGCTCTAGACGCAATGTTAAAAACGACGAACGTTAAACTCGAGTTGCTTACTGATATTGAAAAAATAATGTTTTTAGAACGGGGAATTCGTGGTGGCGTTTCTCAATGGTCGAATAGATATGCTAAAGCAAATAAATATATGAATGCAGATTATGATTCGAATTTTGATTCTAAATATTTAATGTATTTTGATGTTAATAATTTATATGGGGCTGCAATGTTTGAATATCTTCCATATGGAGAATTGAATTTTTAGATGTCACCAGTCCAGATATAGTACGTTTACACATACTTAATATTCCCGATGATTTTGATGTAGAATATATTTTTGAATGCGAGTTACACTACCCAGTATCTTTACATGAAATTCACAGTGACTTACCTTTGGCGCCTGAACATATGATACCACCAGTACCTTCTAATAAATCAAACCTAAAGAAATTACAACTTTATATCCAAAACTCAACTATATTATTCACTACAAGAATTTAAAAATGCATTTAAGCTACGGTTTAGAACTGAAAAAGATTCATAAGGTTCTTCGGTTTAAACAAGCTCCGTGGTTAAAAGAATACATTGATTTGAATACGAAATTAAGACAACAGTCAAAAAACAGTTTCGATATATGCTTTTATAAAAATATGATAAATTCGGTTTATGGAAAAATGATGGAAAACGTACGGAAATGGAAAGATGTGAAATTAGTGACCAAATGGGAAGGACGGTTTGGAGCTCGTAGTTACATAGCAAAACTTAATTTTCACAGTTGCACTGTGTTAGACAAAGATATGGTCTTTATAGAAATGAATAAATTAGAGGCTTATTTAAACAAACCCATTTGTGCAGGTTTCTCTATTCTAGATATTTCGAAAACCTATTTATATGAATTTCACTATAGTTATATAAAATCGCAATTTGCTAACAAAGCAAAGCTGCTGTACACAGATACGGATAGTTTGATATACGAGTTTAGCGTTGAAGATATTTACTCTTATATCAAATAAGATATTCATAGATTTGATACTTCCGATTACGACCCCAATAATAAATATCATATCCCATTATCAAATAAAAAGGTTCCTGGTCTTATGAAAGATGAAAACAATGGTGATATCATGCTAGAGTTTGTAGGGCTTAGATCTAAAATGTACACTTACAGAGTTCAAGATAGGGTAATAAAAAAGTCAAAGGGATCTTCCTCAGCAAGTATTAAGCAAATTTCTTTTGATGATTATAAGAATGCTTTGTTTTATAAACAGACTGTACAGAAACAGCAATGGTTAATTAGTTTAATCAAACATGATGTGTTTACTATAAAACAAAACAAAATTGTTCTTAATCCAAGTGATGATAAAAGAATTCTTAGTACCTCAACCACTGATACTAAACCTTGGGGGTATAACTATACACTCAGAAATGACTTGTAAAGCTTCAACCACTAACTCGAATAAAGAATGCAATTTATTTTATCCTGGTTAACATATAATATTTTTAGTTATAAAAACTTCAGTGTTATGTTTATACCTGCAACAAGTACACCGTTTTTTATGTGTCTAAAAATACGATACCATTCAATCTGTCCGAGTTGAACTATATTAGTATAAATGTATTGTAGAGAAAAGTAGTAGTAACCGTTCTGTTAAAAAAAAATCCAGTTGTTTGTTAATAACGTGCCAGTTAGTTTATTTGAGAAATGTATAACAAAACTTTATTTAAATTGCTTGTAAATATTAGCGGTTCTACTGACACAATTTGGCAATGTTCATGACTGTTTACTAAATCATTTAATAATTCCAACATGTAAAAAATATTTAAGCAAAAATTATTATAACCCATTAACAATCAAACATTTGATATTGTAAAAAACATGTAAAATAATAAATAGACTGTGATTGCTAAATGATTTATTGTTTTTTCTTTTTCATAAAGGTACAGTAAAAGTACAGTAATAAAGTAATTATAATATTCTTATGCTATTTGAGAGCGGATTGTATTTGACTATCTTATCATGAAGTATAAGGCAATGACAAGATGTATTTGGCAAAACGTTTTTGCTAGTTTCAAATTCTAATCTAATATCGACAGTACCAGATTTTAACGCTTCGTTTTGTTTAGAACAATCTATGACTACTAATGGCGCAATACTTCGTAAATCTTCAGGATTAAAAAGTGGTTCATTTTTCTTTTCGTAGTATGATTGCTGAAATTGGGCATACATCTCATAACAACGCAGTCTGTTTATTCTCGAACTTCAAATTTAAGTTATCGTACGGGAAAATTTCTAAATTTAAATAGAGTTTCATGTTGGTTAAATAGCTATGATCAAAACGACTGTAGTTGCTCATGTATCTATTTTTTCGGTTGGTTTGGAAACCAACAATCACAAATCTTGGTTTTTCTAATTGTGTTGTTGTTTTAATGTTCCATGTATGACGTTTCGTTTCCTGTAGAAGTTGATATTCATGCAACTCCCATTCTCTAAATGGAATATGCAAATCCTGATTTTGTGCAACGTATTCTATTAAATTAATTCGTTGAGCATCATCAACGTTTACAAGCGGCATTTTTCTATAAAACTTTGTTGTTATAGGAATTGATATAATACGAGCTGATTTAATATGCTTCTTTTGTTTTGCTGTATTGGCGGCCTTAATTGCTATGTTGATTGCATCCATAATATTAGATCCTTTAGCACTTTTTGAAGCTGTATGTGCTTGTTTGATAATACTTTTAATACCTAGCGTACTTCTTATTTTACGTTTCTTTATCAGTTTTCTTATTTAATTGATATTTTTTGTTCTCAGTGATGTGCAGGCACCCATACCAAGTTTTACTTTAGCTTTTATTGGGGTAGCTACTCCAAATGCTACTGCTTTTTCACCTAAAAACGAGTCACCAGAATTTAGTCTTTCTGTTGCTAACTGAGCTAACTTCGAATCTGCTGGATGGCGTTTAGATAGATCCTTTTCTTTGGAGTATGCAATATCGTGCTCCTTACAAGCCTCGTCTAACTTGTTTATTCCCTTGTCTCCCCGAGCTAACCGTTGGATTAGTTTTGTACCCGGACCGCAAAATTTGCAACCCGGAATATGCGCTTCAAATGGTAAATTGTTAATTACAGTATTTAACAGTCCGTTCCCAGTAGTTTTAGACTTATTATAGGTAATCATTAGCGGACAACTGTCCTCTCAAGCTGTGCAGTAAATAAATTATTGTGAATTAATGATTCTTTATATACTCGCCATTCTTATATATAATTCCATTTCTTTACAATCCAATTTAGTACTTGCAAACATGCGTGTTTTGAAACAATCAACATCTTTAACCATAAACACTGATGACATTGACGTGCAATCCGTAGCTAAAAAACATAGCGTTTTTCTGCCTTCATCTATTTGATGTCTAGTTGTTGGTCCATCAAATTGCGGTAAAACCAACGTTATAATTGGGTTGATAGAACATCCTAATGGTTTAAAGTTTGAAAACGTTTATGTTTATTCTAAATCACTTTATCAACCAAAGTATCAATACCTTGAAAGTCTACTGCGACCAATAAAAGGGATCAAATATTATACATTTTCCAGTTCTGATAATATTATATCACCATCTGATGCTCGAAATAATTCTATATTTGTTTCTGATGATGTAGCTTGAGATAAACAAGGAATAATTAGGGAATACTTTAGTATGGGGCTCATAAACAAGTAGACAGTTTTTACCTTTGTCAAAGTTATACTCGTATACCTAAGCACTTACTGCGTAATAATGCTAATCTTTTAGTTTTATTTAAACAAGATGATTTAAACTTAAAACACATATATGACCATCACGTCAATACTGACATGAAGTATGATAAATTCCGTGAAATATGTGGTGCTTGTTGGAAAGACAAATACGGTTTCTTAGTTGTAGACAAGGATAGTGATCCAGGTCAAGGAAGGTACCGAATAGGTTTTGATTTCATACATATTTAAACTGAGAGACGCAAGTATCGTTAGTATCCAAGAATTTTTTTATTACAATAAACTTTTACCGCTATGAACAGGGAGGCGATAAAACTTAAAAGAATTTTAATTAAGAAAAGAAACATTGTAAAAAACAAACTACGCCAGTTAAAGGATAGTGAAGTCGTCCAAGTGGAATCAATCTTACCCATAACATCGCGATTAGAAACTATTGCTAATAAACTGGAAGGGGAAGGTGTGGTAACGAAAGAAAAATTTAAAGAAGAACTGCCTCATAGCAGTGTAAAAAAAATTAAACCTAAATTGCTAGAAAGGAACGTTGACTATATTGATTCGCCGGTGATTACTCAGCATATACCGAATATAAATGATGCCATAGATGAAGATGATGATAATGAATACGAAATAGAAGTTAATCGAAATGCTCAAGAAGCCCAGGAATATATACAAAGCTTCGTCGATTCACCTGGATGACACATTATCTCGAACAGCTACATCCGCTATCTCGAGAATATATTTACAACATGTTTAAAGGTGTTAAGAATGAATTTGATTATAAATATGGTGTTAGGTATAACCCTAATTCAAATGGTCTTATGATAGGCAATTCTAATTTCGCGTTGGATGATGAAAATGTACTAATACATGATTTGAAATATAAAGGTACTCCTGGATTATACGAACTACTGTTTAAAAATATCCTGTAGGGTACAGACCGCAAGATCTAAAGTCATACCTTGATATTTTGAAAAGAACAAATGCTAATAGAAGATATTATTCTGAAACAGAACAAATTCAGGCTAATGGTTCATATACATACACAAAAATAATATTTGCATTGAGCATACTTCCCCAAACACCTCGTCGACCTTGAACATTACCTCATACAAAGCGTCTTGGAGGCGGTATGACAATAGAAGTATCAAATAACGCCATAGATTATTTATATTGGAATGATCTTAATGAACTTGTTGATAGATTACGGCTTTTAGTTTCATCTCAGACTGCAGGACACACAGGTCACGGCAACGAAATAAATTGGATCATTGAAGAATTGCGTGAGGCAAAAGTGATTAGTTGATATGACAATTGACAAATTTGGAAGGCATTTAAATAACCGTGAAAAAGATCTAAGTGAACAGAAATATGAAAAAAAAATGAAGGTTTTGAAACCTTGATTGAGTACAAGTTACATATGCTACATTACACGGTAGTAGCAACGTTTTACTCTAGTACATTCCTCGATGGCTGCAAGACATTCCTTATTTTCAACATTAAGTATAATTATGAATTTCCTTATGAGGAAGCAGTCATTGAAAATATTAAAGGATACCCGCAAGACATTAAAATTCTTATAAACGATAAAAGTTATGTAATTGCACAGTTACAAGGATTTTTGCTTAGACGTATGGATGTAATCAGCTTTCGTGACAGCGATGCTAGCATAAACAATACCACACTGTTTCTTGATTTTATATTAAAAGTTCCTTTCAAAGCAAGTGGAGTCCTCGACATTCAAACGTACAAGTATTTATTAATTGTATTTAATAAATTCTGATTAGAAAAAGTATTATGATAGTTGCTCAATCAAAAGTGAAAGAGGATATAGTAAACGAAATTCATAAATCAGCAAGAATAAATTTCAAGAAACGCAAAGTGATATCTGTTAGTGTAATAACCATTTGTTTATGACACTAAAGTTCATTGTATAAAAAGAAACTGCACAAGCTTTGCACTGGTGTAATGAATGGAAATTTGTTACAACATTTTATGTATTTGAAATGACTGCCATTACTCTTGATTATTTCTAATGACTCCTTGATCCACATTTTGGAGCTAAGTTACTTGAAGTATGAAATGTACAGTGCATGTATAAATGAATGTATATAAGTTTAATAAATCTTAACAAAAGCAAAAAGGTTAAATGACCTTCTTCAGACCGATTTGATTGAAATGTTACCATATTCGCAAACAAACAAAGGATTTAAATACATTTTAGTAGTTATTGATTGTTTCTCCAAATACGTATGGGCTGTACCACTTAAAAGTAAAACGGGTATTGATGTTACTGCTGCAATGAAAACCATTTTAAATAAATTTAAAAATCCGCTAAGAAATTTGCAGTCTGATTTTGGTAAAGAATATTATAACAAACACTTTCAATCCTTAATGCAGACATATGGCATAAACCACTATAGTGTTTTTTCTACAAAGAAAGCATGCAGTGTGGAACGTGTAATTAGAACTTTAAAGGGAAAAATGTGGCGCTTGTTTAATCTGAACGGTTCTTACAATTGGATAAAACATTTAAGCGATATTGTGAAACAATAAAACAATACAGTTCACAGTCAAACCTGTAAAAGTTGATAAATCCAATAAAAAACTATTCTTAAATCATCATTTACTCGCATCAAACTTGCAACAAAAATACCAAAATATTTAATTAAAGACAGTGTGAGAATTAGTAAATACAGGGAAGCATTTACGAAAAGTTACACGCCAAACTGGTCAAATGAAATTTTTAAGATTAAAAAGGTAAACGTAACCAATCCGACAACATATATATTAGAAGATCGAGACGAGAAAGAAATCAAAGGTGCATTTTATGAAATGGAGTTGCAAAAGGTTAAACATCCAGAAATTTACCTGGTAGAAAAAGTCCTAAGAAAGAGTGGAAATAAAGTCTTTGTAAAATGGTTAGGCTTCTCTAACGTACACAATAGCTGGATCGATAACAATAATGTTTGCTAGAAATTGTTATAATAATAATAGTTAATAAGGCTAACATTGTAAAATTAAATTAAAATAAATAATACAGACACAATCTTTCTATTGTTTTTTATTATTATCAAGCCATTCTTTTAATAACAAGGTATTTTGTTTTGCACATTGCAGATTATTATTGCTGTGTCTACAACAATGGATGTTATATTTTAAACGGTTGTTGATTTTTAACTCCGATAGCTTAGGACAACCTCGTGCAAGTATATCAGTTACAACGTTTTGCATTAGGTAGCTTTCCATCCATTTCTTCTTTTCTAGACCCCTCACAAATACTTCTTCACCGGGTCTGATAATTTGCTTCAAATAAAGCGCTATATATGATGATACCATTCCAACTGTTGAAGATCCATCCCCAGAAAGACCATGAATATTCCTTGTCACCCAGTCGTTATGTTTTATGTGATCTTGGCTCAAACAACTACACTGCATTGGCAGTTTAAAAATTTGATGCCAAACATCACCTAACAACAAGTCCAAAACCGCAATTTCTTTGCACACAAACTCGTTTTTCTTATATTTAAATCCCTGAATATCAATTATATACATGTTTGTATATGTAGGTATGTAAATATGCAGTAAACTTCAACTAATTAAATTAATATTAGGAGCAATCTCCTTATATAGCAAATTACCAACATCTGCCTACTTTACTAACCTACTTTTCAACCTATCACAAGATCTTACATTTACGCGTGATTCTTACAACATCGCAAACCCGGTATAAGAGACACCAAAGACAGTTGGTAACGCTAATCTATAATATGGAAATTAGCGCGCCCATCTGTCAATGACGTCACACAATATGCAAATTATTACACGTAATGACGAAATATTCAAAATTCATAAAATAGTTTATAAGAAACGGGGTACTCACATGAATAGGTCCAGTTTCCTACAGAATCACTTCCTTCAGGGTTGCTCGTGGCGTCCTTCGGGATTATTTAAAGATGGCGCTCAGGATTGCTCCGGCTAGCGACTCCGGGGCGTGGGCTGCTGTCAGGCCAGGTTGCTTTCAAATTAGTTTCTTCTTCTACCTATATGTAGGGAACGGCAGGAACAGGTTTATAGGGACGACAATCAAATAAGGCAAAGGAAATCTACATAATCAAAAATAAGATACGATACGATACCAGACCCAACACCACTCTTGTCGACGTTCAAAGGCAAAGTCCTCTTTTTTTAAGCGTCTTCTGGAAACTTCCCCACTTTTTTTCTAAAACTAAAAATGTCTAGTGCCGATTTTCGGCACGTAACAAAGAGTGAACACATTTTGAATTGAAACCGGCCTATGTGTGTATTTGCAGAGTGGTCGCACTTTGAATTCAAATCGGCCTTAACATATTTTGCATCTGACCTACTTTATAATTTCTCGCTAGAGAACAGAATTCAAAACAGCTCCACATTTTTCTGCGCGCGCTTACATTTTTTCAACGTAGCATATGTGTGGACACGTTTTGAAGTCACAGACGTAAGTTCAATTGAA
The DNA here is from genome assembly GCA_036346225.1 of Platerodrilus igneus. NCBI lineage: Eukaryota > Metazoa > Arthropoda > Insecta > Coleoptera > Lycidae > Platerodrilus > Platerodrilus igneus. Next base: position 13,012,476 of record JARFIW010000139.1, on the reverse strand, counting down.
AGTAATATAAGGCCGGTCTGACTTCAAAACGTGTCCACACATATGCTACGTTGAAACTTTCAATGGAACGTACGTGTGCACCGTTTTGAAGTCAGACTGGTCTTACTATACTACTCACGTTCAGTTTAAACGTCTTTATGATGAAACGGTCTTTAATGAGATCCGTCAACTGTACTACATACACAAGCTCCGGCAGCTGATAAAGAAAGTGTCCCAAGTGCAAATTATTGCGAGCTAAACCAAATCCTCCATTAATGGGAAATCTTCCGAAAGGGTGTTTAGCACCGTAAGGCGGCTCCGTGGCGTAGTGGTATGTGTGTGACTACTACGCCCAAGGTCCCGGGTTCGAATCCCGACACGGTCCGCTTGAAAAATGTTAGGCGAGCATTTTTCTCAAAAATACACCCTCGTTCGGATGAGAGGTAAAATGGAGGTCCCGTGTGTGAGTGTTGTCACGCACGTTAAAGATCCCTACCTTGCTTGGAACAGCAAGGGTTCGGCAAAATTCAAAATTTTCCAGGTAAAAAAAACTCGCTTCCTGGCCAATGTAGTACCTTCGGGTGGAGCATTGGAAAATCACATGTAATGTTTAGCACCGTACACGTTACCCTTTACCTGCACCGGAGTTGATTGCTTAGGCCTGCTAGACGTTGTCGTTGGTCGGAGACATGAAAAACGGTGGGTTGTTTTATTCACGTGCCTAACTATAAGAGCAATGTACTTGAAGTTGCTACATAAATTGGACCACGACGTATTTATCTTGGCCTTTAGATGCTTTGTAGCTCGAAGGGGGCAACCCAGGGAAATGTTTTTAGACAATGGATCTAATTTCGTAAAGGCGGAACGAGTACTAAGGAAACATTTAAAACATAATTTAAAAATTGAAAGAATTTCTAAAGAACTTACAACATCTAATCTCAACTGGCATTTCAACCCCCCCGAAGCGCCCCATATGTGTAGGGCATGGGAAAGACTGCTTAGGTCAGTTAAGAGAGCCTTTTATACAACACTGCCTTCAAGATCGTTGAATGGATTCAACGTTGAAGTCATATTTTGCTGAAGTGGAAAATATAATAAACTCGCGTCCTCTGACGCATATACCTGTAGCGAGTGAATTTGATGAAATATTAACACCAAACCATTTTCTTCTTGGAAGTTCCAGTGGTATGAAACCAATTGGAAGCTTTACTGATGATGCCGTATTTTGGCGTTCTAATTGAATAATGACACAACTATAAAGTGCCAAATTCTGGAAGAAATGGATTTTGGAGTTTTTACCTGAATTAACTAGATGAAGTAAATGGTTTGCCTCCGTAGATCCATTGAAGGTTGGTGACTTTGTGGTAGTATTCGACACTGATCATTACCAAAACGGTGTTATAACTGAAGTCTATAAGAGAAAGATGGGCAAGTTTGTAGTGCCACGGTCAGACCCTCGACTTCAATTTTAATGCGCCCTGCTGCAAAGCTTGCTAAAGTCAGTATATTAAATATTGAGCCAGAGAATGCAAGCTGGCTGTTCTGGACACTGGGGGGGGGATGTAAATAATTGTTAATACTGAACTAAAAAGTATCCAAATATGAGTTCCAGTGTGTCAAGTAAAAAAACAATGCAAAGATTTTTTAGAGACGTCAGTTGGTTTTGAATTTGAAGTTAATTATTATTTATTATTATATGTTAATTGAGGGAAAAACCGTATTTGAGTGCCTTTTATAAATAAATTGGTATGCATTTGAGTTTGAGCGTACATTAATAAAATCAGCTGCAAATCAAATTTTTCAAATCATTTATTGAACATTTAATAAACATTGGAAGAAACTTAAAGGCGTGAATTTACAGTTATGCATGTTTCTGTGATCATAGACATGATATGAATGATCAAATGGTTGAAGAGATAAAAATTTAGAGGAGGTTAATAAATTCATAACACATGGAATTTTAAAGAGGTGTGACGATCTAGGAAATAATGTTTTAAAGAGATATGACAAATAAAATTAAGAAAAATTAACATAGAAGGAAATAAGGTAGAATATCCTTTTATGTAACTTGGAGTGATTGAATTATGAAATTTAAGAAATATTTATTTGTGTTCTATTGATTAAAAGAGCTTGATTGTATAATGTTTTGGTAAGGGTTAGCAGTTTACTCATGCACATTTAATTGCATAAATTGTTGCACACACCTCCAAATGCCTATATTCAATGGCAACTAACAGAAACCGTGTTAAGATAAGATACTTCAAATTCTATCAGCATGGAGAGTCCTGCGTATCCATTATTCTGAAGCTAGCTGTAATAATTCTGCTTATACACATAACCTCTTTTCCAATTTCAAGGAATTCCAATGCAGTGTAACGTCGCCAGCAATGTAGTTGGCTTCAGATACACTCGTATTTATAGCTAGCTAATTGTAAGAGTTTGTTTCATCTTCGATTCGCCAAGTACAAGTAAACATTTATGCATATTCAAGATTAAACAAACTTTTACCATTTGTCAACTCGAAGTAGGAGTATATATTAGACTTTCAACATTATGGACAATGATACGTTGTTTTGAAGCGTTTTGAAGCAATAGCGCATACATCAGTATCCATCGAAGATTAAACCCAATATTTTGTCTTTTACAACAACGAATTGCCGGAGCTTTCAGTGCTTTGTTTAAGTATTTGTACCAAATGATTCGAAAACATAAAACACTGTTACTAATTCCAAAGAAACAATGCAGATTTATGATTTCAATAATGCAATCAATTCGACAATGAGTTCCAGGAAAACTCGTCTATTGCGCTGGTGACTTTAATGGCCTTTACATTCACCTGACATCAGTATGCGACCACTTTTATGGTGTTATTTTAAACATAAAGTTTGCGAAAATTGACCTTACATCATAAATTATTTAAAGGAATTAATAGCGGCTTTGATACAATGAACTTTATTACAACTGCTGAAGAAGACTATGGACTTTCACAAACGACATGCAACACGCTGAGACATGTTTGCTAAGAAATAGAGCTCATTCTCTGGTGTTATTTTGAAAACGCACTTAGGTAAATGCTTTTTATGAACTTTTTAATTATGTAAATATTACTATCTAAATTTACAACAAATTAGTTATTTAATAACTTTAAATCGTCTAATCAATTCTATCATATTGTGGTGTAATTTTAACATAACCTTATGTCCAAATCTTAGCGTTAACATCAATAGTTGTTGTTTTGGATATCAAAGATTTACGTTCTAATTATTTTTACAGCAACAAAAAATTTTGTTTAATTAAATTTAATTAAATTAAATAATTAGGTTGCTTGTGAAATGAAGTTTGTGATTTGTAGTTTAAAATGCATGTATAGGATTGGACATTATTCAATTGGTGCTGTGGAATATTCCTAATATAAAAAATGGCATTAATCATCATTATACTTTTGATGATTAATAAAATACTCTTTGAAGATAATGATGAACTTCAGTCAAATATGTGCTGACCTTTATCTTGAAAGCATTCAAGTTTCAAAGATAATTGTTCTACTGTTTAGTAATATGCTGTTATCGTAGCTAGTGTTAACACAATTGTTTGGACCAGCGTTGTGCTACAAAATATGTGATTAGAGTTGATTATTTAAGTGCACTGATTGCTATTTTCTCAACTGAGAGGTTGACCATTTCCATATAACTGATATACTTGTAGTAAATAAAAAACCTGCTTGTTGTTGCCTTTTTATGTAATAAAATCAGAGCAAAAAAATGTGTATATAAAATTGACAGAACTTGAATCATATTATTTACTAACTATATTATTTTGTTGCAAAGTACTCCATAAAACAAATTATGGTGCAACTAGTAATCTAGACATTTGAGAAATACTAACATGATTTAATTGAACAATAACAATGAACAACCCGTCGCCCTTGAAAGGCTCGCCTTTCAAAATAAACTTAATGTAACACAAGAAAATTACAACCAAAAGTTTATCACATGCATGATATAAAATTATGAAATCAAATTAAAGCTAAAGCAAGAGTGAATGTGCAGTAACACAAAAATTAACAGCTACACAACTCACTAATCGATGGGCAATAAGCACAGGTTTTTTGCTGAACAACGTGTTTCACCATTAATTGTTTTGAGTCACAACCCGCAAAATACCATCTGAACCGGGAAAAACCTCAATTATGTGTCCCTTTTCCAATTTAAGTGAGCTTGATTTTTTTCTTTCAATACAACTAAAGCATCCAAGTTTTAAATTATGATCAGCATCAACGACACCAAAAATTTTGTGCTATCTGTTGCAAATGTCTAACACGAGATAATCGATTTATGGGTTCTTCGGCAACGATATCCCGTGGCACTGAATTAAGATAATTTCCAATGAGGAAATGGGCAGGGGATAAGGCGATTAAATCATTAGGATCGTTTAATAATGGAACCATAGGTCTGGAGTTCATAGCTGCCTCTATTTGTGTAATAACAGTGTATAACTCCTCAAAAATTAAATTTACGTTACCGATTACTCTTTTCATAAGAGACTTGGCTGACTTTATCGTAGCTTCCCACAAACCACCAAAATAGGGTAAGCGAGGGGTATATATTTCCAAGTAATACTATTTTTTGATAAAAAAAAACTTGAAACTTGATTATAATTTTGCAATGCTAACTTGTAAATTGCTTTAAATTTATTGTCTGCCCCAACAAAAGTCGTGGCGTTATCTGAATATATGCAATTACACAAAACTCGCCTTGACACAACTCGTTTCAATGCATTTATGAAGGAATCAGTCGTTAAGTCTCCAACTAACTCCATATGAGCAGCCTTAGTCGAGAAACAAATGAAAATACATACATATGCCTTAACAATCTTACGATTTTTAAGTTTACTGTCTTTTAAATTGAACGGTCTCGCGTAATCTATTCTGCAGATTTGAAACGGCCTACTTTGTGTGACTCGTGAAGAAGGAAGTAAACCCATTTTGTAAGAGGCATTTACAGGTTTAACCTTAAAACATGTTACATACTTTCTCAAAACTCCGCGCATGCGTTGCGACCATTCAAAGACCAAAATTTTAACCTTACATTTGCCAAAACTGCTTGATCTCCAGCATGCAATTGTCGACGATGTTCGTCACGTATAACTAACGTTGTAAAAATGTGCTTTTCTGGTAGTGGGATTGGAAATTTCCTATCTTCAGTAATGGACGACCGCGCGAGTGTACCACCTACACGTAATATTTTGTTCTTATCCAAAAAAGGATTTAAGGATACTAATTTACTCTTGTGCGAAATCTAATTAAAATTTTCTAAAACACATATTTCTGTCGAGAAGCTCTGTAGCTGAACTAATCTAACAAGCGCAATTAATAAATTATTTAATTTGCCTTAAGTCAAAATACCAACAATTTTATTTTTCCGATTGATTGAGGTGTTTTTGACAAATCGTATACAATAAGCTAGTCCCTTTGTAATTTAAAAAGTGTGGAAAATCGTTTAAAAATATTGATGCCTGATTGAATAGTGAAAAAAGTGAATTTAGTTTTGCGTTTTTCTGGAACATTCTCTAAAATTATATTGTTTTCATTTGGCGACAAATTATCATAAAAGTTACTTGATAACCATTTCAGACCTTTCCACCAAAGATCTGGATTTTCCAATTGAACTGGATCGATTCCACGTGATATAATATCTACCAGGTTGTCAGCTAGTGATACGTGTCGCCAATTTGAAATATTTGATAGCGATTGAATTTGCGCTACTCGATTCGATACAAAAGTTTGCCAAGTGGAAGGCTCCGAATTTAACCATGCTAGTGTTATTGTTGAATCAGTCCAAAGAAAAATTCTGTTTATTTCAATCTTCTAAACAACTTATAACCTTGTTAACAAGTTTTGCTGACAAAAGGACTCCACTTAATTCCAAGCGTGGAAGTGTGATACTTTTGAGCGGAGCAACCCTTGATTTTGCACATAGAAGTTGAACTAAAATTCTGCCCTTGGAATTTTTTGATCTTAAATAAACACATGTACCGTAAGCTAGTTCTGACGCATCACAAAATGCATGTACTTGTGTATCTAATACATCATATAATTGAACATGCCTTGCGATGACTATATTGTTTATACCCTGTAACATTATTTTGTAATGTTAACAATTAAACAATTTAATTAATTAAAATTCAGTAACTTGAATAAAGTATAGACAAAAATTCCCACAATAAATTACTTTACATTCAGTCAGGCTCCCTTGTATAAAAGAGCACATGTACCGATAGCTTCGGGCTAGTAAATTCCAGCGGCAGGTCATCATTTAAAGCTCTAGACCCCATCGTAAGTCAAATACAATAAACTTCTTAAAAGTTAGGTCGGTAACAGACTAACAAATCCGATTAAATTAAAATGTAATAGTACCTTTTTAGCGTAAATAAAGGAAAACCAATTTCAGTTTGAAAAGCTTAATACTTTCGTTGATTTACAACGGGTTAGACAAAACAAAACATTATAATAGCGGAAACTATTTCCAATTTGATTTGTTCAAATATTACAAATAATCTTAAGTAGTCTGGAGACATCCATAGTATTTAAAATATATTTCGGCTAAAGTAGGTTAACCGGTCTTTGTTAATATCAGACTACGGCCGCCATAGGTAGATTCCACATTGCCATATTTAAGTAATTCGTAGAAGGTAAAAATATAGTTTAAACCCGTGGGAGAAAATTGCTTCCGTGACCATCATCTAAAAAGGGGTTGGATTTGGTTTCTGAAATCTGGTTTTGTGGGAGGTTCAGTTCAGTCATTGGATAACAGAAAATGTGGTACGTAATTTAGTCTATATATTTGAAGGCTTTAGCCAAAGACGGGGAGTTTTTCCAATGGGGCCGACCGTGGTTAAGAAGTAGAGAGAAACGTAGTTTCGCGGTTAGCGTTCTCTGGCATGACATAGAATATTAAACTTCGTATCACGTTAGTAAAAAAATTGGAAAAAGTGTTACTCTTCCAGTTTCGCGAGGGTTATGCCCATATGTCGCGGATTTATAGTGATGCAAGATAACTATTTAAAAACTTGTAGGCGTGTGACGCACAAGTAAATGATATTGTCAAAATTCTGCCGAGTTCGTGTGCCAGTCAATTTTCTTAAACATTACAAACAGAAGCAACAAGCGAGATTCGCTTCCCAAAATTAAGAACTGCTCTACGTTGGAAAACAAACCCATCAAACAATGGACAATTATTAGTAAGTAAGCTTTTATAGTTAAGTAGCATGACCAATTTTTAGTTAGTTTATTTGTTAGGACGTTTTGGCCATAAACCGTAGGATTAAATTAGTGTACGATTTATAATATAAGTTTCTTTCATATACAAGTGTTTGATAACTACTTATGTACACAAAATTTTCATAAATTCCATAGCCACCTATTCACTTAAATTTCTAAATCAATGAATGTAAGAGGTTCACGTTTATTGCTCTGTGAATTAAATAGTTTTGTTTGCCGTTGATTAAGTCAATAGTTTTTCTTATTTTTTTATATAAGTAGTACAAAAAGTGAGGAATTGATTAAAAGAAACAATTGTCCTCCTTGGGATGACAAGTCTCTCAAGGATTTTTACGAACATTTGGACATTCTCGACTTGTCTGGCGCCCTTGGCTATTGTTATTAAGCCACAATATTTTATGAAAGGTAAGTGTCACATTTTTGTAGTATATTATAAATTAATTTAACCCTTTTTTTCAAAATTTTAACCCTCTTTATGATCCACGACCTCCCGCTAGCTAGTGCCGGTGACCCCCCTTTAATTTTTGTTTTACAGGCCGCCCTCATTTTATAATTTGACTGGAAAAGATACACTTAGTAGCTTTTCCGCCTGTAACAACCCGATAATTGATTAAGGAACGAGTGCTACATTGTGTACAATTCAATTGGTACTGATTCATCCCATTGTAAGTTTAATTGCAAAAGTCACTGTGCGAATTGTTACTGGACCTATAAGACCCAAGGGATCAAAGATTTGTGATATTGTAGATAAAATTTCTCTCTTTGTTACACAATTTAAATTTGTGCGAAGCCGCTCTATGTTGTACTTAAAAATATTTGAATTAGCGTTCCACAATATTCCAATGCTTTGTCCTTCTTAGAGCCTTCGAGAATGCTTTTTTCGTTAGAAATCCATTTTCGCAACTCAAACCCCGATTTACTTAAAAGACTTGTGATGTCATTTTTAATAAATCTCGCGTTATCGATCTGTCTGACCCTGTAAATGTCATCTACGTAAAAATCATTTAAAATTATTTTGCTAAAAATTGGAGGCAATTTTTGATTTTCGTATGCAACTTAATGTAATGCTCTGATTGCTAAAAATGATGCAGGCGCAGTTCCATACGTTGCCGTATTTGAACGAAAATGCTCGATTTTGTTTCCGGGTTATTGCGCCCACAAAATGTGTTGTAGGTCACGCTGATCCTCAGCTATATTGACCTACCTATACATTTTTACTATGTTGCTAACTATCACATAATCGATTTGATTTATTGATAATTAACGGGATACACCCATGTTTTACATAATGATTTTACATATGCTGCAACTAAACACCAGCTTTTCTACTATTAGTCATAGAAAAAATAATGTATAGTAATAATAATATAATAGGTACACGCCTTATCTAATTACTAATTGTACATCAATTTATTAATTACGTACTATGAATAACTGATTCCACGAGTATTTAAATGATTTGTATGTTTGACAATGCATATTAAATCACGACTTATCCTTGAAATTGCACTGAAATAACTAATATTCTGCCTGTGAAAAGAAACATGTAAAAAATATGCAAAACGTAATGTCCTTGATGGAATATTCAACCTAAAAAACCCCAATAGTTCAGAACAATCTATAAAACAATTAAACAACTTAAACACTAAACACACATTAGTAATTATGCGTCTATTTTGCAATGACACCATATTCAGCGTTCGTAAAGTACTACTGTAATTAAAACAGTGCACTGCAATACCTAACTTCATCATCATCATTAGGTCTTCATTCCTGGAACTGGTTAGACGCGTAACATCAATGTTTCCTATTCTGAACTAACCTACAGATTTCTCCGAAATTTGCACAGTCTACATCTATAAGTATCTGATTTAGGTCTACATCTACCTCTTTTTTCCTATCTCTGCTTGTATATATCCCATACTATTCCCCAAAAATGCCTTAGAACGTATTCTGCCCTTCTATTTCTCTTATCTTTTTCCCCAAATATCCTTGTTCCCCTACTATTTCTATAACCTATTTGTTATTATCTTTGTCTGTCCATGCTATCGTCTTCATACATCTGAAGCACAGCATTTCAAAAGGCTGCTACCGTTTTTCTGTCTGCGTTTCAGACTGCCCGTATTTCATAGGCATACTGTGCTCTACACATATGCTTTCAAGAATTTTCTTCTTGTTCTATGTTTGTTGTCTTTCCTCATAGGCGCTGTTCTTTCTTGTTAGATGCAGTTCGGTCACCTTCTATTGTTTTACAATTATATACCCTATTTCTCCGACCTTCAGTGGTTGTGAAGTGAGGTAAGCAGCCTGTGGCTGCCAAGTTCCTCCAACACTTAACCATTTACCGATTTAATATATTTTCCAATATATCTTTTCGCACAGTCAACATTAGTTGCAGATATTTCGCAACCAACAACTAGCTGTTTATACCAATCATCAGATTAATCTGCGCTTATTTTTTCGTCATTAAGTTTTCCGTCTCAAAACTGGTTGGACACGTACCTGCACTTATTTATATTCTGAGCTAGTCTACATAGTTCCCTGAAATTCTCACACAGCATGTGTATACAGCTCATTCCCCTTCTATTGTTTTCTAATTTTATGCCCTATTTCACCGAGATTCAGTGAAGAGGGTTAAGCAACCTGTGGCTACCAAGATCCCCAACACTTAGACATTTGTCGAAATAATGGTTTTCCAGTAAATCCTTTCACACACTTAACATTATTCGAGAATATTGCCCAACCAATTCTTGTAGTTACTTATAATAATCATCATGCTTAAGCACAGTTTTTTTTTTCGTCATTAGTTTATCCATCTTGGGATTGGTTGAATGCGTACCTCCATTGATTTCTATTCTGGACTAGCCTACACATCTCCCTGAAATTCCTGCAGCCTACATCTTTTACTATTTGTGTGCAGTAGTCTAACCTAGGTCTGCCTCTTCTTCTCTTTTTTCCTATCTCTGCTTCTAATATATTCCGCACTATTCCCTCATGCCGTAGTATGTGGCCTATCATCCTATCTCTCCTATTTTTTACTGTTTTCCACATATTTCTTTCTTCCCCTACCATTTTTAGTACCACTTCGTTCTTAACTTTGTCTGTCCATGATATCTTCATCATACGTCTGTAGCACCACATTTCAAAGGCTTCTACCATTTTCTTGTCCGCTTCTCCTACTGTCCAGGCTTCACAGCCGTACAGTGTTGTGCTCCACACATATGTTTTAAGCAATCTTTTCCTTGTTTCTATGTTTGTGGTCTTTGAGCACAGTAGTTGCTTTTTCTTGTTGAATGTAGCACGACCTTGTGCTAATCTTTGGTTTATATCTTTTGTACTTTTCCCATCTTATGTTATTTGGCTTCCTAGGTAGCAGAAATCCTTAACCTCTTGTAAGTTGGTGTTACATACTTGAATTCTTGTTTTTGATTTATTTTCCCCACCTTTGCATACTAGAACTTTAGTTTTAGTTTTGTTAATTTTCATACCGTATCTCTCTGTTAGAACCGTTTCCATTTCATTAAGAACAGCTTCTAACTCTTCCTTGCTAGACGCTAATACCGCTGTATCATCTGCAAATCTAAGCATATCAATTTTTTGTCCCTGCATAGTAATTCCAAATGTCTTCCTGCATTTGATAGTATTCATTGCCTCTTCTATGTACAAGTTAAAAATCAATGGGGATAGGGCACATCCCTGTCTCACCCCTTTCCTAATGTTTACTTCTCTACGTTCATGCTCTAATTCTATTACTGCTGTTTGCTCTTTGTATAAGCTATGTAATATTCGTCTATCCCTATAACTCATTTCAATCTTTTTTAGTATTTCGAACATTTTTTTTCATTTTCCATTGTCGAATGCTTTTTCTAGATCTACAAACCCTATATACACGCTTTCCCCTTTTTCTATTGTTTTCTCCATTATCACTCTCACAGCTAAAATAGCCTCCCGTGTTCTCCTGTTTTGCTTAAACTCAAATTGGTCTTCTCCTAGTATTTCTTCCGTCCGTTTTTCCATTCGTCTTTGCACAATTCTAGTTAATATTTTTGACACGTGTGCTGTCAAACTTATTGTTCAAAAATTTTCACATCTATCCGTGCCTTTCTTTTTTGGTATAGTTACTATCATGCTACGTTTGAAATCTTTGGGTATCTCGCCTGTCTCATACATATAGCTTACAAATTGGAAGAGACGTTCTGTTGCTGCTTGTCCAGCAGCTTTTAGAGTTTCTGCTTGCACCTTATCTGTATCTGGCGCCTTACCATTTTTCAGACTCTTTAATGCTAATTCAAACTCATCTCTAAATATAGGATATCCCAAGTCATCATTTTCAATGTCTGATTCCTGTTCTAATACAGTTAGTTCTTCTCCTGCATATAAATTCCGTATATATTCTTGCCATCCACCCACTTTCTCTACGTTTTCTATGATGACGTTTCCTTGTGCGTCCCTTATATTTTTGCTATACGGTTTTATATCCCTAAAATTCCTTCTAATTAATTTGTATGCTTCGTCTGTCTTTCCTATTTCCATCTTAGTTTGTACCTCTTTGCACTTTTCATCAATCCATTGTTCTTTAGCTTTCCTGCATTTTCGAATAATTTCCCATTTTACGGCTTTGTATCTGTTTTCCTGTTTTGTCTGATTTATTTTTGTATTTTCGTCTTTCTTCTATTAAATTCAGGATATCCTTTGTTATCCATGGTTTCTTTTTTTTGTGTATACCCCAGAATATCTCTGGCCGCCATGTCTAGGCTGGATTTAATGTTATTCCATTCTGTTTCTACTTCCTTAGTTTCAGATATTTTCCCGATATCTTTGAGCAATTCATTTGACTTTTTTTCGAATTTTTCTTGAATATCTTTATCTTTTAGTTTCTCTAAGTTCAAGTGCCTTATTCTGTTTCTTTTTTCACATTCTTAAATTTAAGTGCGGCCTTCATAATTACGATGTTGTGGTCAGTATCTATATCTGCTTCTGGGTAGCTTCTACTGTCTTTTACTTGATTCCTAAACCGTTGTCTAACAAGAATGTAATCTATTTGATATCTTCTTACCGTTTAAAACGCGATAATTCTTACAATTAAAGAGTCGATAAAACAGTTTACGAGTTCATAAATACATCGCGCAAGCGCAATGAGTCCAGCGGCGACGCCACTCGCGGAGGGCAGCGTAACTTATTACAGATTCCGCATGGCCACTGCCAACGACGTCACCAATGCACAAAATTATATTGCGGCATAATTGGAAAATTTACATAAAATTGAGACACTATTTTCTAAGGCAATTACTCACATGAATATGTCGCTGGGTTAAAGTTGGCTTCTATTCCAAGGCCATCAGGGCGCCATCCCGGAGTGATTAAAGATGGGACGGCTCAGGTGCCGTTGGCAGAGCATGGACATCCGGCTCATCTAGGGTCGTGGAGTACGGTACGCCTAGGTGGCTTCAAATTGATACCTACCTATGCAGGGAATGACGGGAAAATGGTATAAGGTGCGACAAACAAAAGATAAGCAAGCAAGGAAACTACTAGGTAAAGCTAACGATACGTTACCGAAAGACGTCCATTCGACTCGAAGGTACTGGCAAAACGGCCACGTTTGAGAGCGTCACGGAAACCTCTCACCACTTTGTCTCCACTCTTTGTCTTTTTCACGTCGGCGCGAAGTTATTCGTCCAACCCTCTCGCGTCGCGCGATCTGCGCAAACGCACTATGTCGTAACGGAAGTACGCGCCTAGTCTTTTGAAAATTCCGCGCACCGCGTCTTTTGAAATTATGGCGCGAAACCTCCGTACATCAAACTTAACCTAATACATGTTAAAGTGCCAATTGGCACGTAACAATCTTCCTATATCTCCTGGCATCTTCCACGTATATCGTCTTCTAGCATGATGTTGAAATAATGTGTGTTTGTGATGATTAAATTGTTCTTGTCGCAAAATTCTACCAGCCTATTTCCCCTGTCGTTTCTCGTGCCTAAGCCAAATAAACCTACTATCACTCCTTCCCTACCCTCACCTATCACTGCATTAAAATCCCCGTAATTATTAAATTTTCTTGTCCTTTTACGTATCTTAATATGTCTTCGATATCTATGTAGATGGCTTCTACCTCTGTCACTGTAGCTAGAGGTGGGCATGTATACTTGTATTATTATTGTGTTTACCGGTTTAGATTCTAATCTAACCATGAGTACTCTTTCGTTCTTTTGTAAGTAATTTTCTACACAGTATCCTATCTTTTTCCACATAACTACCCCCACACCCAAATTTCCTTCCTCTGCTCTTGTATGAAATATCCTGAAGTCTCCACTCCAAAAATCCCTCGCCTCTGGCCACCGAACTTCGCTGATCCCTACTATGTCTAGTGTCTTACATTTAAATGTTTTTATGTACATAACCGTCGACGCGATATATGTGACGCAACGGCAGTTGGTAACGCTAATCTTTAATACGGATTTCAGCGCGCCCATCTGTCAATGACATCACACAATATGCAAATTATTAGACGTAAATGACGTAATATGCCAATTTTCATACAATAGTTTATAAAAGCGAAATACTCACATGAATAGGTACAGCTTCCTACAGAATAAGTTAAAGATGGCGTCTGCGACGTCCATCGGGATTGCTCCGGCTAGCGACGGCGGTCGTGGGCTGCTCCCAGGTTGTATCCAGATGAATCTTCTTCCTGTATGTAGAGAATGGCAGGATCAGGTTTATAGGAACGAATAATCAAAGGCAAGGGAATCTACATAGTAAGATAAAAATACGATACCGGACACGACCATTCCACTCGAAGTTCAAAGGCAAAAAAAAACACGTTTCAGCGTCTCTCGGAAAAACCCCACTTTTTCTGCCCCCACACGCGTCGGCGCGAAGTTTGTCCAACCCAATTCTGACGTGACGGAAATACGCGCGCCACAAGCCTTTCAAATTTATGGCGCGAAAACTCCCGCACATCAAAACTAAAACTAACCAGTCTAGTGCCAAATTTGGCACGTAACAAGTGATAACCTATTCATTTCGATGTTTAGGTTCTCTAGCTTACCTACTTGCTTCATCCTTCTAACATTCCACGCTCTGACTCGCAGAATGTTCACGACTCTTATTTTTAACTTTCCGATCGTATTCTTCGAAGTAGTCCCTTCCCGGAGATCCGAATGGGGGACTATTTTAACTCCGAAATCTTGTACCCCAGAGAATGCCATCATGTTTGTTACAAATTAAGTACGCTGTGTACTTGGGAGATAATGTGGTGGTTTCCCGTTGCCTTACACATCGCGATAGTGTGTCTTAGACTGCCATACCGACCCCTATCGTCTCTGCCAATCTAAGTACCGAAAGAGTCGCTGCCCTCTTTCGGGGGACCTATCTTAGTCTGGTTCCTTACTAACTACCTACTACTTTGGTTGGACCTGTAGTTTGGCTCTTTAGCTCATTAGAACACGCAAGCCATTTCACCTGTTCTAGTAATTTAGAACTTCGGCAAGGTGCAGGTCCATTCGAAATGGAATACCTAACTTATATGCTGCAAAATGTAAAAATTTATGCTGAATTGATTCAATTTTCTTTATGTATATCATATAATAATTACGAAATCTTAGAAGAATATTAAAAGTATCATCTTGTATTTTTCGACCAACCTTTAACACATCGTTAAGCGACAAACCACTCGTTTTTGTCGATGCAGCAAACACTACGCGAAGTTTCGTGGTCAAGCTGTCCTGCTTAAAGACCCCGTGATATGGCAAATAAAATATGTTGTTTGAATTTAAATTTAACTCATTTTCAGATACGTTTGACATATGTTCCAATTCTTGATATTCGTTCCTGAAATGCATGTATTGATTTTTCAATTCTAAATTTTTTGACAATTTATTTTCGAGAGAACGAAATTCTTTTCTGCATATAAGTACGAATCGCCCAATTCATTTAATCTTTTGCGAACCGGTAAACAAACTTCGAAGCGAACCGATTTATCACGTTTAAGTGTGTTAACAAATTTGTCTTCATGCTGTTGCTTTTCTTTTGTGTATTTCAATGTTTCCGAAATTTCTTCCATGACCTAGAATTTCTCCAATTGCTTTTCAAGTTTCACATTAGTCGAAAGATTACACGATGTTGCCTTTATATTAGGATACACGTTGACTGGACCAGATAATATCCACCCAAGTTTTGACTTTTGTAAAATAGAATCTGACCCACGTACAACAATTAAAAAAAAATCGAAGCTCCTATTAATAAGTCAATTGCTTCTTCCTTGTTGAATGATGGATCTGCCAATGATAAATGTGATGGAATGTTTATATTTGAAGTACTAAGAGATACACTAGGAACGTGTTCTGTGATTTTAGGCTATATTAAAAATGAAAGCTTAACCTTGTATGCATTATAAGACGATTTAATAGTTGCTGTAGTACTGCGCGTAATATCAATTTGATTTTGATTTATATCTATTACGGGCAAATTCACCATTCAACCTGGTAATTTTAATTTCTCAAACAGCTCTTGTGTCATGAAATTAGACTGCGAAGCCGAATCAAGTAAAATTCAACATTTGAATAACTCTCCTTGATAATTTTCAATATAAACGATTGCTGTAGACAATAAGATAAGTGATTCGTGAATGTTTGTAGAATAGTTAGTAAGTGCTATGGAATTACTACTTAAGTTTTTGCTTGTTTGCGTTTGTACCTGTGGTGTTTTCTTTTCATTCAAACTAGTATCGATCTTTTGGAAATGCAATAGCTTGTTATAATGACTTTGATGTCTTACAACCGCCTGACTTACACTCCGAAGCAAAATGAGTATTACGCAAACAATTATACAACGTTTTAATTTTTTAACATTCTCTAAACGATTCGCGTTCAATACACAAAAATCTTTATAATTATAAATATGATGAGCGTTTTTACAAAAGTTGCATAATGGATGATTTTGAACTGAAACGTGCATAACTGAATTTTCGTTACGTTTTCTTTCAAAAATTTTATAGATAGTTTTAGTATTATCGTTACGATTGGATGTATCAATACTTTCTAACACCTCACCACGTTTTTGTAAAAAAGTGATAAAGTCAAAAATTGTAGGCAATTCGTCTTTTAAAGAAATTGAATGCTCCTGCCATTCCTTTCTTGTAATGTGATCGAGCTTTGATTTAAACATATAAGTTATTAACGAGTTCCAACTGTCTGTCAGTTCACCTAATGATTTTAGAGCTCATATTTTTCTCTAAACTGTTAACCAATTTTCACAACAATACGTGTGACTTTTTTGTGATTGAAGCAACTTCAAAAAGAGCCTGAATATGTTTTTCTATTATGACCTTTTTATTTTCAAAACGCCTTTTTAGCAATGACGGACCTATTTCGTAGTTCTCATTTGAAACTTCGATTGAATCCAAAGTTTGCTCCGCTTCCCCTTTGAGACAATTGCGCAAATCGAAGAATTTCGCTGCATTAATGAGGTTTGTGTTTTGATCGATCAAGGCCGAAAAAGTGTCATAAAAACGCATCCACTCGTGATAGCCTCCAGAAAATTCTGGCAGAACTACTTGCGGTAGTTTGACATTTTTTTGCAATATATTCTGAGAAGTACTAAATTACTGTTGTTCTAAAGCACCTTCGCCACATCCTTTGCTTTCGCTTTATTTAATAAAATATGTTGTTTAGCCATAACTACTGTCTCATAAAATAAATTTTCAAATGTTTCGCGTTCCTCTAAGACTGCTTTATCGTCTTCGAGTAAACATTTAATTTGTGACTGAACTGAATCAAGTGCCATAAATACAAGATGCCACCAATGAACAGTAAGTTGTTGTTGATGTAGCCAATATTTGCAATTATTGCAGTAAAAAGGTTTCAAATAAGTGTGTGGAGTGTATGAAATGTAAAGTTCATGTGCATCCATCATGTGGAGAAAGATATGGGGTGTTTTTAAGTGCTTCTGACAAAAATATGGACTATCTGTGCAATAGATGCTATACGGGTTATAAACATGGCAGCTTAAATGAGAATGATCAATCACTTATGGTTACCTGTGCTAACACTACTTCTAGCAGTGATTGTGACCCGAAGTATGAGGCTAATACTGTGGTGAACTTCCTTAAAAGCAACCTATTCAAGAAGTTGATTAGCTCTTTAATCACTCAGAACACTGAACCACTTTTAGCTGAACTCCTGGAATTAAGAACTGAGGTTGATGACCTCAAGCAAAGTAATATTGATCTTGTGAAGCTCCTTACCAAGGATTATAATTTAACAAATATTCATCAAAGTTTAAATTGTGAAAGAACATCTGGGATTAATAACTTTGATAACATTCCTAATACAAATGTTTTGAATCAAGAATTATCTACAAACATATGTGTCAAGAGAAACATGAATTTCATTGATTCTGTTGTTGCAAGTTGTTCTAATCAAATATGGTGTCTTCTGATAATACATCAATTATTGCCTCTAATCATCAGCTTCCTGAGCAGATTGTTAATCACTCATCTGCTACTGCACCCAAGACTCCCTATGCAGAAGTTGTGAAGAATAACGTACAATACGAACTTGTTCATAATCAATTAAGCAAAGGTAATGATGGTTTTACAACCGTTTTTAACAAGAAAAAGAATAATAAAGAATCTATATACGGCACCGGTATTAGTAGTAATTTCTCCTCTAAATTGACCGCAGTTGAAAAGAAAGTTTGGTTCTTTGTTGGACGTATTAAGTCTGGGACCAAAAGTGAAACTGTTTCGGATCACTTACGAGAAATCATTCCAAATAAAGATTTTTTTGTGATAGTCTGGAAACATGGGGTGTGTATGCATGTTTTCGTATAGGAGTTCATGTTGATGACAAAGCCATTGTTGAGAATCCTACTAACTGGCTTAGTGGCACTGAAATTCGGCTATATATTTTTCGTAAAAAATCGGCCCCGGAAAACAATTCTTGACACTAAGATTCGTAGTCAAATTTTAAATGTGAACCAGTTTGGCAAATCTAGTATTCACTTTTATTATCAAAATGTGAGGGGTGTTTGTACTAAGACTATCACGACATTACTCAATATTAGTTCAGCTAACTTGTTATTACACTTTTACTGGTGAAAGTTTCTAAAAGTCGGTAATACAGTTAACAAAGTATTACACTTAGATGGTGGTACATTTATATGGCGATAGATGGTTCTTAAAAGCCTGTAATACAGTTACCAAAATTCAAAAGATACATCGCGCAAGCGCAATGGATAAAAAGCAATGCTTCGCCCTGGCGGCCGGAAGCGCGAACCCCTTTTACAGGTTTCGCGTAGCCAACCACCATGACGTCACCGATAATTTATATTGCGCCATAATCGGGAGATTTACATAAAATTAGAACAATGAAAATTAGAGAATTTACTCACATGAGGAATCCGGTATCCGGCAGGAAGTCACGCTACGGTAGGCCTCGGCTCCGGTGCTGCTGGTAGAGCTTGGACATCGGGGTCGTGGGCTGCTCCAGTTGCCTCGAGGTGGCTGCAAATTTACCTACCTATGTAGGGATTGGACAGGAAAAGGTATGGAGGTAGACAACAAAGATAATTAGGCAAGGAACTACATAGATAACCCTAACGATACGTTACCAGAGACAAAAACGTGCACTTAACACGACGATACCCGGTAAAAGCCACGTTCTCTCGAGAGAAGCGGAGAACTCCCTCCCTTTGTCTCTTCTTCTGTACCATATTAACGCTGAGTTTGCGAACAAGTCACCAACTGAGACAAATAGGTCCTGGTCGGTACACCCGCGAGAGATTTTGAAATCATTAATACGGTCAAGAAAAGATGATAAAGAGACCTGCGCATCAAACCCTTCGAAAGTGAGACCCCATTTGTATACAGGTATAGATTTTCCTAATGGTTTAGGTTCGGCAAGTACGAGATTTGAAAAGGGTAACGATATATCTACGTCTGCATTAGGATTAAGTTTTCCAGAACAATCCCTTCAAGCAATAACACCTCGGACAGCAAACTTTGTTTAGCTTGAGTCGCTTGCTCATCGTTATATAAAGATAGTAGTTCTGTACGTTGTTTAACATGCGTTATTCTCGAAGCCAATCTCCCTAACTCGATATCACTAGCACCAGGATCTGTTCTATTTATTATACCCGATATGTCATCTAAGGACAATTTAATTTCCGATACGTTAAGAGGCCAATCGCCAACGGGTTTTTTTAAGATAGCAATGCATTTGGTTTCCTGGGCTAGAATGGCCCTGAGCTGAGATCTCCTGTCATTTTGGTTACTAGCTGCGATAATTTTCCTACACTCAAGCTCGTAAATTAGTTCCAGCGATTTTAAATGAGAAACATTCATGGTGAATAGAATATTCGAGACACTATATATATAAAATATGCGATTTTGACGCAGATCAGAAGGTAAAAAAACGTTACAGCTACTTTAAGTTAATACGATACGGTATTTAGGGGTGAAACCTTGTTAGGAACGTCACCGGTAAAGAATAATATGCCAATGTTAACACGTTGATTAATCAAAACACTAAAGAAACACATTTAGGGTGTATGAAAGCAAAATCAATGTTCAATTAAATAAATATTTTGTTGATAATTACAAAAAAACCCTCCTAAATAGAAAATGCACGCAGGTGATATGTTATTTAACCTATAAAAGCAACAACCCATAGTCAAACACTTCTTAAAAAGATATAGAAACCAATTTATTTCACTCAGTGTTTTTAAACACAAGAGTTTCTTGTAAAAGTATTTGAGATATTGTTAATTGAATAGATGAAAGACTAATACAGTTTTTAAAATGTAACATACAAGACAGTGCATTTAAGTTTCAAAAAACGGGTTTTTAAGGTTAAGAAAACAACAAAAGTTATATTTTAATAGATAATTTTGTAATAACTATATTTAAAGGTATCTAATCAAGGTAAATGCTTATTTGTAATACTTACATGGATAAAAGTACGGTTCCTTAAGTGAGAAAGCTGTTTAAATAACATCTGTTAATACATTGAATGTTTATAACTGAAATTATTATAACCTAAAAACAAAGAAAAAAAACCCCTAACCTTACCACATTGAAGGCGCCATTGTTATTACACTTTTACTGGTGAAAGTTTCTAAAAGTCGGTAATACAGTTAACAAAGTATTACACTTAGATGGTGGTACATTTATATGGCGATAGATGGTTCTTAAAAGCCTGTAATACAGTTACCAAAGTTCAAAAGATACATCGCGCAAGCGCAATGGATAAAAAGCAATGCTACGCCCTGGCGGCCGGAAGCGCGAACCCCTTTTACAGGTTTCGCGTAGCCAACCACCATGACGTCACCGATAATTTATATTGCGCCATAATCGGGAGATTTACATAAAATTAGAACAATGAAAATTAGAGAATTTACTCACATGAGGAATCCGATATCCGGCAGGAAGTCACGCTACGGTAGGCCTCGGCTCCGGTGCTGCTGGTAGAGCTTGGACATCGGGGTCGTGGGCTGCTCCAGTTGCCTCGAGGTGGCTGCAAATTTACCTACCTATGTAGGGATTGGACAGGAAAAGGTATGGAGGTAGACAACAAAGATAATTAGGCAAGGAACTACATAGATAACCCTAACGATACGTTACCAGAGACAAAAACGTGCACTTAACACGACGATACCCGGTAAAAGCCACGTTCTCTCGAGAGAAGCGGAGAACTCCCTCCCTTTGTCTAGTATTGCTCTATCCCTCTAGGGATAAGCACACTGCGCAAACTCACTACTATGACGTATCGGAAGCACCGCCTAGTCTATTTAAAAATTCCCGCGTCTCGCGTGTTTGAATTTATGCCGCGAATCTCCCGTATATCAAAAAACTAACCTAAAAACATGTTTAAGTGCAATGGCACGTAACAAACTTTGATTGCATAGTTTTTACTGAGACTTGGTTATCCAGTGACATTTCCAATGTTGAAGTTATTCATAAGAATTTTAATGTATTTCGATGCGACTGCAAGTGTGAACTGCTAAACAAAGAAAGAGGAGGAGGGGTACTTATTGCCATTAAATCACACATTAAGTCTAATTTACTACCCAGGTCAGGGTCTCATTATTTTGAGGATATTTGGATCAAAATTTTTTACGGTCATACTACCTTATTAATAGGAGCGGTGTATTTTTCTCCTAAATCGCCTCATGAGCTGTACCGAGTATTTGTTGATAAAGTGGATTATTTAAGAACCAGCAATAATACAGCTAAAATTTTAATTTTTGGGGACTTCAATGTTTCTGAAATTACATGGGTTGATATTGATGGCTATTTTCTGCCCACTAAATTCACATCTTTAGTCATCGAAGTTTTAATAAGTGGTATGCAGCTTACTGTCTTAAATCAGATTAACAGAATAGCTAATAATCAGGGGAAATACTTAGACTTACTTATTTCTGATTTAGAATCACTTGAAGTCATTAGATGCCAGAATATTCTGGTCAAAGAAGATGGATATCACCCGGCTTTGGAATTAGTTTTACTTTTAAAAGTACCTGTATTTCTGGAACGGTGGAAGAAATCATCCCTTGATCCTGTGTACAAAAATGGAGATAAAAGTGTTATAGAAAACTACAGAGGAATCTCACTACTCTCTACTGTAGCTAAAAAATTTTAATCGATGGTTTGTGATGAGTTATTTAACACATTTAAACATGCCTTGGTGAAGCAACAGCATGGTATTTTCAAAGGCCGATCAACATGCACTAATCTTGCTGTTTACCAGTATTTTCTAGTTAATACACTGGAAGATGGCAACCAAGTTGATGTGATATATACTGATATATCTAAAGCATTTGATAGGGTGTGCCATAATTTGTTGGTGGAGAAGCTGTATGCTTTGGAAATTCAAGGTGTTTACCTAAAGTGGATTTCTTCCTATTTGTCTAGCAGATCTCAATTACGTACATATTCGAAGTGTTAAATCTAAAGCGATTACTGTGACGTCGGGAGTGCCGCAGGGGTCTCACCTTGGCCCTATATTATTTTTGTTTTTCATAAACGATATCGTTTCTGTGTTCACATCTACTCAGTGCTTACTTTATGCTTTATGCTTACTCCTTAGGGCACCAAGAGTAAAGGCGTCTCAAGGTAATAAATCAGAGGTTCCACGGCAATATATATATATATATATATATATATATATATATATATATATATATAGTGAATAAGATGAAATAATAACTTAGACTTTTATGCAAAGCCCAAATGATCATTTCAAATCGAGCTAGTAATTGAAAGATGGAAAATATAAGGTCTTGGACAGGACTTGAACCTGTATCCTGGTTTTGCCGGACCATGCGTTTACCAAGACCTTATATTTTACATCTTTCAATTACTAACTCGATTTGAAATGATCATTTGAACTTTGCATAAAAGTCTAAGTCTTATTCACTGCAATACTATAGTATTTATCAACTTACCTTGTATAATTAACTATCTAATATATATATATATATATATATATATATATATATATATATATTATGACATTTGACATTTATCAAAGGTTCTACAAAGGTAGTTCGTTAGTGCTACGGATAAAACCATAAATTTTCCATTTTATCAAGCTATACTAAAAGTTAAAAACACTACGGTTAACAAAGATTGATGAATAGTTACTTGTTGAAAGCATAAATAGGATATTACGTACTAGAAGTACAGCGTTTGAAGTTTATAAAAAGCATTATTATTTGTTTGCATATACGAAGGGTATCTAATGCATCTTCGGTTGAATGTGTATAGGTTTTGTCTTCAGTTTAGCATTTGTAAATTTTGCAGGATACTGTATGCCAATTATAATTTTGAGTTTCCTAAAATAAGATATGTTTAATACATTTAACATATAAATCAACATAAAAATTTTGTAATGTCAAATAAAATGTAAATAAAAACAAACATGTTCTAAAATAGTAATTAGGTAGATTTAAGTTAAGTTAGTTGAATGCATCCCTTATGTTATATTAGTAGTAGGCTAGAAATAAGTTTGTTTTTGTTGGTTGTTATGGTGATAATTGTTTTAAATGGAATTTATTATAAAATTTTTGAAAAAAGTTTTGCATAAATTTTTGTACCCTTTATAAAATTGTTTTGGCTAAGAGCTGTACTGAGAATTTTGAAAAATTAAATATACATGTTAAAGTAATTGCATTTTAATTAAAATAATAAAAAAAGGAAAGTGAAAAGTTTTATACGACGGAAATAAATTCCACAAGAAAAATCTCAATTATACCAACATCGGGGCATCCTTTGTTGTGGTTCAGGAGTTGCAGCTGATCAGTTAATTGGTGACGTATAAGGTGTTCGTAGTTGTAGAGTAATAAAACAATTAGTGGTTGAAGTAGTTCCATAAGAGAACCTAAAACTAGAGGAAAAACATTATTGTATTTTATACTAAGACATATTATTTAATAGGTACTCACTGAAAGCGCTTGAGGCAACTTTGTGTATCCTGTTCCAATCCTGTACAACCAGACACATTCAACGGAGTTACAGGTATAAAAGTTAATGTTATCTACTCTTCATATTAAGTAATTTGGAATAAATTAAATTTCAAACGTTAACTAGAATAAATAATTGCAGAACAAATTTATCAATCTTTGTTTAATCGGTATACGTAAGCACGACTTAGAGGTTAAGTTTGATTTTGATCGTATACGCTTTAGGTGCTTGTGTTTCAATACCTGTAAGGGGACAAAGAACCTACTTCTCCTTACAGAGTTAAAATACTAGATACAGTTTCCCTGAGATAAAGTTTCAAAAAGCCGTGGCACAATTGATTTGAAAGAGTTTATTTAATCATTTACAGACTAACACCATATTACAGGTTGCACCTATTATTTTACTCGTATATTTAAAGCATCATTACATATAAAATATCAACATACATAACATAATATATATATATATATATATATATATATATATAAAATACTCATATTTAGACCAGGGTAGAAAATTAAATAATCACATCAAATCATTTTAATCACCGTGTATAATGAATATTATTAGATAATACGCGTTATTAAAACCGTGAAGCATAAAAATTTATTAGTTTCATTAAACATAAGAGATTTAAATCATGTACAAGACGCTTTATATCTAAAGAAGCAGTATTAAAAAAGCTCTGCGTGTAATGTAATTATTCCTAAACAAATGGAAATTACGTGCAAAATTTATCTTAATTAACTCTATTTCAAGTAACCGGTATTGAACAAAACGTACAGATAATATCTATAGAAACTGGTAAAAACCCAATGAAATGCAAATCCTAGAAGTGTTAGTTAGAAGTAGGATGTTTGAACACACCTGCGTATTTTAAAAGGCAATTTCAGTTTAATTTGTTTAGATAAACATGTCGATTCTAAGGATATTGGAAACGGTCAGATGCTTTAGCACGAAATACAAAACAGGGTTTATTTAAAAAGCTCTGAGAATTAGTATTATTTTGAACACCTGCGTAGTTTAAATATCACGTACGGCGAAAATTGTGTAGATAACAAATGGTTTCAAAGAATCTTGGAGAAACCGGGGCTTAATATTCACGAGAATGTGCGATACGGGGTTATTAAACCCAGATAGTCCACATGGACTAAAATATAATCGAGAATAAAGAATATCCATTTGCACCAATACGAACAGGTTAGAAAAGGAAAGAGAAAATGCGTCAAGCAAAGACACATATAGTGAAAGGCGTGATTTAAGCAACGTCACGAGGGTCACAATTGGTTGAAAATAGGATGCAAATATCAGAGGTAGAAACAACAATTTCTGTACAAAATTAATTAGTTTTTCTCGGACATGTTTGCGTGCCGTGTGAGAATTTCTGAGATTTAAATGGGGCGAGTGAAAATTCGTAAAACCGATGCGCGAGCGACGGACTGGGAACATAGAATGAGAAATTCGTAAGAATTGTCTGTTTTGGGGAACAGACCGACAGACAGGCTTTTGCTATATATACCGGTGGTAATATGAATTTCGGCCTCTTAGACTTTTGACTATTCGATGCGTTAAAAGCTCTTACATCCGCGACTTGATTCAAGATGTTAAACAGTGCATTTTAGTTTGATAAAATAATTTAAAATTTTGCTCGTATATTTTAGTGATTCAAAATAGTTTGTTATTTACGTGCTAACATGAATGTACTTCAGTGCACTTAGATACAAGGTAATAAAATTTAGTATCACTGTACCAATTAGCAAAATTTACGACGACAAATGTATACACAAAAGTAGGCAGTTTTGGCGTATATTGGTGAAAGACGCATGAATTTCTCTGCTATTTTTCGGGGTGTTAATAATTAAATGGTTCAAATACGTGTCTGGATCCACGAAACAAGGGTCAGATATACACAGATGAGTTCCGGAAAAGCCCAGAAACAACTTTAAATAAATGGTGATGGAGAAAATTTTAAAAGCGTTGAGAATTAGAAGCCGTAAATATAATCCTGTTGGAATGGTGTGATTAACTAAAGGGACGATGTACATTGAAGCTACGAGGACAGTAACCTTCAGGTAAATTATACTATTTTGTTTGACATTTTGTGTGTGTTGAATAACTTTATAATTGATTTACTTTAAATGGACATTAGTGAAATTGTACTAACCAAAAATTTTAATTTTAAGATGAAATTTGCTTGTTTAAGTAGAAAGGGGTATTTAGTATTGATGTTCCGAATTATGATGAAACTTTGGGTATGTCTTTGAGCTCAATTAGACGAACCTGGTTAATTAACGTAAAGGGTGGTAGATGCTCCTTTATACTCAGACTCCGGTCTGCTTATATTGTTATATTAATTAGTAGGCATCCAACAAGGACTTTAATTCTGGATGCACGTTAAAGTGATAATAAAATTAATCTTGAAATTCTTTTTAAAACTGAATTTTATGCTGAAATTTAATTTGAAAATTTAATGTATTCTGAATATTGATGTAAATAGAGTTAACGTTGATGTTTGTGGTAGGAATGTGTTGTTTAATTTTATGAATGAGGAGGTTTATAAAATTAGGTGAGCAGCTGAAGCGAAACCAGGATCACAGCAGTTTATGACGCCCAATCGGTGGGACTAGAATTTTTTTGTTGAAAGGACCCAGTTCCCGCATTCAAAGGAGTATATCACAGCAATATATATATATATATATATATATATATATATAAACAAAGACAAGTTATTTGCAGTCCGCAATAAGAAAATAGTATATAAAGTAAGATGTATCTGTAAACAAACTCTTATGAAAATAATAAGAGCCATTGACAAATACAAATCGGGCTGGTAGTTATATAGCCATTAACAAAACATTAGCTTTATTAATTCATAGGGGAGGAAACATCCACTGACCAATGGTTTCGGCTTGTTAGCCTCATCAGAGTGGACTGTTCCCAAGAACCCTATGAAGTAATCGAAGCTATTATAATGATATAATTTCGAAACAATCACTGTACTATGGCAAAAGTAAATAAAACCGCCATCAGGTGATAAAACACCAACACTACTAAAGTGTGGAAGTACAGAATTGAACCGAAACTACATAATAAATTTTGAAAATGACTATAAAAGTACGTTGGGCCTTTGAGATTTGCGGAATGTTACAGCAAAATTTATTTGCTAACGTAACAAACCTTCTCGTGGCGACACCCGGGTTCATGCCCCAAAGGCAATTCAAATAAACAAAGACAAGTTATTTGCAGTCCGCAATAAGAAAATAGTATATAGTAAGATGTGAAATTTATGAATAATACATTATTGACAATAATGGCTGAAGAGTTATTAACAAACATTAGCTTTATTAATTCATAGGGGAACAGTCCACTCTGATGAGGCTAACAAGCCGAAACCATTGGTCAGTGGATGTTTCCTCCCCTATGAATTAATAAAGCTAATGTTTTGTTAATGGCTATATAACTACCAGCCCGATTTGTATTTGTCAATGGCTCTTATTATTTTCATAAGAGTTTGTTTACAGATACATCTTACTTTATATACTATATATATATATATTGCCGTGTACCCTAGTATGCCCAGTACTTTCTCAAAACACATTCGAGGATTTTATTAATTTACCAAAAATCGTCATAAATTTCACACAATAGAAAAATAATAATCAAAAAAATAATTTCTTACCCAGATTCTGCTTCCATCATTTAATTACTTCAACAGCTCCTTAGCTAGCTCAGTTGGGCCTCCTCTTGGATATCTAGATTCACTATCATACTCTATCGTTCACGCACACTCGATAAAACCACAAAATTATACAACAATCATACACTATTTATTTACCACTATTTACAAATAAAACTTCAAGATTATTTACATTTCGGTGGTCAAGTTACACCTCAATAAATTCGATTCTTGTAAAGTCCAGAATTTTAACTAGAAATATCAAACACATTGAATGTAACCGGAGTAAATGGGCACTGAATAATACCTTATTTTTCTTTCTTTATTTATAATTAATTTTAATTAGGACACTCTGGAGTATGGTGAGCTCATGATAACCCAGTTCTTTATGATTAATGTATACTTTTTACTTAGCATACGCTTACTGCAAACAAATAAAACACCCATGTACTCTTAATAATAAAAAATTTAAATTCCTGAGGAACGTTACTAAACTTTATATACACCTTTAGATTTATATTTAAATACCATAACAAAAGTTAGTTATACGTATTATTTTCAATACGCACAATAATGCAAAATACCTTCATAGTTCACTCTCACACATTACAACAATTTTCATAGTTTATAAAAACAACAAATTCTAAAGCGTTACCTGGAATTTCTTGAAGATCCCTACTCCGTTGACGATGTCGTCAAGTTGTTTCGCTCTCGGTTTCGTGGTTCTGCTCAGCTCGCCGCCGCCAGCTATTTGTAGATGAACACCCTCTAAGTTGTGCTGCATGCTCTGCATTCACGATACATCCAAATCCAAGTATATTACACTTCTTTTATAATTGCTTAATTTAATTTACGTTACATTACGTCACTTCACGAGCTTGTTAAATTATATGTTGCACCTCAATAAAAATTAGACTCGACACTATCCGCGTATTAAATTATGAGGCCAACACTACTATTTAATAAAAAAAAATTTTTTTATATACTTACAAGCTCGTGGTAAATTTCTGTACGTATTCTGAAGCGATGAAAATACTAAGAGAGCCCTATTAATTTTCTTAAAGTATTTATACTCTTTGAAATGCCACCTCTCGGCCACTCTTCACGCGAAATCCTTCATTTAAAATAATACTTCTTAATATTTTGGTTCAACCGTTTTCGAAATCTTCGAAATTTAACTCGTCGTTATGATATATTCCGAAAAACCCGCATTCAAATTTTCCCGTGTTTGTCTGTTGTACAACTAATTATATAGACCAATGAGATATTCAGTGACGTCTTGAAACCCCGCCTGTATTAACGCTATTACTCTCTTATGCATATTCTATGTTTCCTTCTAACCTTGTTTGAGTGGTAGAAATCGATATTACTGTCCGCGTTTCAAACTAACCCATGTGGACTGAATACGTGCGTTTTGAAATGAACTGCTATTATGCCTGTCTCATTCCTAAGCATTTCATTGATCGTCCATCCCTTCTGCACTTTAAGGAAACTAATAGTTAGCATTTATGCGAACCGTCCGACCGTTTACCCGATATACCTAGAATTCTTTTATCTACACACATAAGGGGAACATGACATTTCCAAAACATGCAGGTGTTCAATTAACAAACGTTTTAAAACAACATTTCTAGGAGTTTTACGTTTCAAGGTATTTTATATTCAACGGTTGTTCGTTTGTTAGCAAAGCGTTTCACCTTGGTATTATCGATTTTTTCAGCTCTTATGCGTATTAGACGTAATAACCCTTTCAACTAAACTCAATTAAATTAATTATTAATTTGCATTGGCTTTTACAATTTATTTTCTTTATAATACTTGTTACTTTAAAATCACTAAATGAAATAAATTTCGCACGTAAATTCTGGTTGTTTCCTCTATACAGGGTGTTTGAAATTGCCTTGTTTATACTTAAATTTAACCCTTTAAAATCATTACAATATATATATATATATATATATATATATATATATATTATGTAAGGGGGTATAAGGTTTCTAAAGGTATATTTGTATTAATAGGGGTGTATGCCAAACGATAGGATCAATATTTCAGATTTAATAATTTAAAAACTATAAATTTTGCTATACTTTACATACGTTAAAGTATGTACCATTTCGGATTGAAACTTATATGCCAAAAGGTAGATAACATGACTTTATGACGTTGATATAATGCACGGTACTTGAGGTTGTATACTGAGTTGATATTTCATGAGCCAGTTGAGAGTACATTTGCCGTCGGAAAGCCGAACGCATTTATGGATATCTGCAATATAACAAAGCGTCCAGGTCGTGTATAAATTATTTGGTTTTTCCTTTTTATAGAATCAAACTTTTGGACGAATTGTAAATCAAAATTTAAAGTGAATCAAAATGTAAAAGGTTATTGGAGTTTAGTGAAGTGTTTTGGACCAATAGTAGAAATTTAAAATTATTATAAAGACTGTAGCGAAGGTATGTTGGACACTGAAAGAAAGATGATTTGTTATTGGATGTTATATGTTTAAAAATGTTATTCTAGTAAGCTAAGTTTGTTGATTTAATAACTAAGCAAAATAAATAAGGGACTTACTTTTCGAAATTGTTCAGATAAAGACCTATTTTATGAAACCTGCGCTAAAGTGTAAAATATTTTGAAATAAAAGTTTATATAAGTATCATCGAGTATTATTTAATCCAAGTGTGAAAGGAATAAGAAGCTTCGAGTAAAAAAAGGCGACGAGTATTAAAAAAAGTAAAAGTGTTTAAAAAGTGCAACGGGAAAGTCAGCGTGTAGTTAAAGAAGATTTTGGAAGTGGTTATTAGTGCAAAGGGAAAGCGACGGTTATTTGATTGAGAAGATTTGTGTTGGTTTTGGGATAGATTTGGTATAACGGCAGTAGGAGATTGGAGTGGATAAAGAAGGCATCGACGACATAAGTAATTTTGGATTGATTTGAGAAGATTAAACGGCAGTAAGGACATCGTATGGATAATTGGAATAGCAGGACTAGGAGTGATTTGTATTAGGACAGCGGGTTTGAATTGGATTGTGCGAAGAGAGGATTAAGTGGGATACGAAGCAGAGGAACAGGAGATCGATATACGAAGAGGAAGAATTAACGCAGGGGAAGTAGACAACGGTTTTTTTTGCTAAATTCTAAATTGGGGTAACATTATTTCAGGTTTGGGTCATCGAAATTATTTTTAAGAACACCTGGAGGCAGTACGCAAGCGGACAAAATTGGAGAATCTTTTGTGAAAGTGCGTACGGCGATTTCGAACTTGAGCCAGTAGTTAAAGGAAGGCCTTCAGCGCGGTATATTTCTGGTAAGTACCGTAAATATATTATAACGTCAAAAATTAAAGTCATAAATAGTTACATAAATTAATTTGGCATCAGGCAACTTTGATCTATTAAAATTTGGCATACATAGTAAATTCAGTACATTAAAAAAGTGGTAAAACAAACGAGGGTGCAGTTTGGTTGGGTAGTGCACATCTACTCACGATTGAACTCACGGTGAGTAGGTGAGAAAACCCTGAGATTAAAGTTTCAAATAGTCGAGGCATATAAAATATAGTAATTAGTAAAAAAAGAACCAACCAAACGTTTGCTAAAGCACCTCGATTTGAAGTCATACATTAAATAGTAAATTTGTGACGACGACAAAAGTCGTGTAACAAATTTTGTTTAAAGTTAAAGTGTAATAAATAAAGAAGGTATTAGCCCAAAGTGAAAGTAAAGTAATAGGGGTGATATAAAGTAAATAGGGCGGATATTAGAATATATATATATATTATAACATTTGACATTTATCAAAGGTTCTACAAAGGTAGTTCGTTAGTGCTACTGATAAAACCATAAATTTTCCATTTTATCAAGCTATACTAAAAGTTAAAAACACTACGGTTAACAAAGATTGATGAATAGTTACTTGTTGAAAGCATAAATAGGATATTACGTACTAGAAGTACAGCGTTTGAAGTTTATAAAAAGCATTATTATTTGTTTGCATATACGAAGGGTATCTAATGCATCTTCGGTTGAATGTGTATAGGTTTTGTCTTCAGTTTAGCATTTGTAATTTGTGCAGGATACTGTAGGCCAATTATAATTTTGAGTTTCCTAAAATGAGATATGTTTAATACATTTAAATTATAAAGCAACATAAAAATTTTTGAAATGTCAAATAAAATGTAAAATAAAACAAAGCTGTTCTAAAATAGTAATTAGGTAGATTTAAGTTGAATTTGTTGAATGCATCCCTTATGTTATATTAGTTAGTAGGCTAGAAATAGGTTTGTTTTTTGTTGTTGTTATAGGTGATAATTGTTTTAAATAAAATTGAATTATGAAATTTTGAAAAGAGTTTACACATAAAATTTTTGTACATTGATAATTTGTTTTGGTTAAGAGCTGTACTGAGAATTTTGATAAAATTAAATATACATGTTAAAGTAATTGCATTTCATTTCAATCTAGTAAAAGGAAAGTGAAAGTTAAACGACGAAAATTAATTAATTAAAGAAAGAAGAATTAAAATATACCAACATCGGGGCATCCTTTGTTGTGGTTAAAGAGTGCAGCTGGAATAGCGGATTTTGCAGATCAGTTAATTGGTGACGTATAAGGTGTTCGTAGTTGTAGCGCAATTAAAACAATTAGTGGTTGAAGTAGTTTCCATAAGAGAACCTAAAACTAGAGAAAAAACATTATTGTATTTTATACTAAAACATATATTTATTAGGTACTCACTGAAAGCGTTCGAGGCAACTTTGTGTATCCTGTTTCCAACCCTGTACACCCAGACACATTCAACGGAGTTACAGGTATAAAAGTTAATGTTATCTACTCTTCATATTAAGTAATTTGGAATAAATTAAATTTCAAACGTTAACTAGAATAAATAATTGCAGAACAGATTTATCAATCTTTGTCTAATCGGTATACGTAAGCACAACTTAGAGGTTAAGTTGATTTTGATCGCATACGCTTTAGGCGCCTGTGTTTCAATACCTGTAAGGGGACAAAGAACCCACTTCTCCTTACAGAGTTAAAATACTAGATTCAGTTTCCCTGAGAGAGAGTTTCAAAAAGCCGTGGCATAATTGAATTGAAAGAGTTTTATTTTAATCATTTACAGACTAACACCATATTACAGGTTGCACCTATTATTTTTACTCGTATATTAAAGCAGCATTTCACATAAAATATCAACATACATAACATAATATATATATATATATATATATATATATATATATATATATATATAGGGAGTTATTTTGTAGATGTACAGTATTCGGGGTATTTTTAATGATATGTAACTATTTTATTTTATGATGTGGTAGGTTTTGCTCAAATTTTTGATATCTATCGTTGACAGAAGTTAAGTTTTTAACAATATATGCGATTCGTAAGAACTTTTGTTTTTATTTATTTATTTCAGTTTTAATATTGTCGTTTATTTGATGCTTTAATCTATGTGTGGTTTATTCATGTTTTGACAAAACTCTCAAAAAACTAAACAACACACTTGATTTATAAAATCCGGTGCCAAAAGACTAAATCCATATACACAGAACAGAGCATCCAATATCTTGAGAAGATACTCTAAATACAACAAAACCAACCAAACTGTCCATACAAAACTAATAAAACGCCAACCACGATTCCTTTCTCTCAGATTCAAAACCATCCACAAATCTTACTGAGCTTTGATCACGACACTATCAATGCAGATATATGTATCGAAAATCGAGAGGTGTAAAAATGCGTTTTGAATGGTCAGACAGAGAAACCATAAGCCGAATCGGACCGTTCTTGATAAAATTTGTTTAAAATCGATTTGCTGGATGGCAACCAGCTAACAAAACCTGGAAATGTGTTACAGTATTCCGCACAAACACGAAATAAAACAGCAAGAGTAAGTAAAGAAATCGTTTATGCCTAATACCGCAACAGAACGGGGACAGAATGGTAGAATTCGCGCTAGCTCAAAAACGTCGTAGGGGGGCGTAGATGAAATAGAAAGAACACATTTGAAACCTCTGTAAAACTATATTGTTAACATCCAATCTTGAAAGGCTATTTACGAAACAATAAAATCCAATAAGTTGCGTAATCGTTTGTTACGTGCTGGTAAACAAAGCGTCATAACATAAGCATATAAAATTGGTAAGCAAAATAAATATAATATCTTATAATCTAAATACTTACTTCATGGTTCACCTTAAATACATGTAAAAAAAAATTAAGCATAAACTGTACGGTAAATCTAGGAAAAGAAATATACCTAAATTATATATACATTCTGCATTTGTAAAGTGCACCTCCTCAAGAAATATTGTAAATTTAAACTTATACATCCTAACTTAAATTAATCAAGTGTTAACTAGTTTTCAATTTATAAGTAAGTGATTTACGTTAAAAAGACAAAAGAAACAGTAAAAACGGATTCTAACATAAACTTTGATTAACTAATTTTTAGCATAGTTGCTCGTGCATTGTGCATGTAAGTTTTGTGACGTGGTGGTGCCAATTTATTGGATAATCACAAGTAATAATAAAAAATGAAAAGTCTATTCTTCACAGCAGCATAAAAAAAAGTATATAACGAAACAGAAAACTGTACTTTGAGCTATCGGTTTCATGCTGGTCTCATTTTAGGGTTGGGAAAATGCGGCTGCATTTCTCTATGGGCTGACTGCTGGAACCACCAACTTTACTCATACTAGCACAGCGGCCATTTTTAGTAGCAGGACTTTACAACATGTATCTTCGGTAAGAAGATGTTGTATTTAATGGTGTCTTTTAAAGCACGGTCTCTATTTATAAGGACAGAATCATGTATGGGGGTAGGTATTTGGCTTTCAAAGATATTGCCGAAGAAACATGTGTGCAAAATTCCCAGACAACAGCTGCGAAATACAAACTGTAACAGCTTGCTAACAAGCAGATAACGCAATTATCAAAGGATTTTTAGACGAGAGAAAACAATCTTGTTACTCTGTAACATCTTAACAGCTGCAGAATACCAGTATACTTATAGATAACAAACCCATTGTAAGCAAATGTAGGCAGATGGTAAGTGGCCTTATCTTTTAGAAGAAAGCTGTGCATTTATTTGCAATGTTAATTAAAATGTAATCACTGCAGGTGCTAGGAAATATTGCAACTACTTTGTAACGTAATGTTTCCTAAGCAGCTGTTTGATTTTATAAGCAAACTTTTATATAAAGCAACTACTTGAGAAATTTTATAAAATAACACTAATTCAAAGGACGGGAAATCGAGCTTGTTGAGAAAGTTTAGGGCGTTTTAAAAATGAAAGCAGAAAAATTATTTGCAAGGTTTTGAACATAACAAATTTTTGAAATTAAATTCTATATCTTTTCTTAGATGACGAATGGGAAAACCTGTGATCAAGTCAGTAAATCAAATTAGTGCCCATGTTTGTAGCTATATCGAATATTCGTGCACAAGATTAAAGAATTTAAAATGTCCACATACTAATTTGTATGAATACGATTTGATTGCAATAACAATGCATACAAATCGATTATCTAATAGATTAATTATGTATACTTTGACTCTTTCATTCTCTCAAATAAATGGAACATTTCTTCTAGTTAAATTTTTTATACAAACACTATACTAAAAAAAAAGGCTAGACTTTTTACAGTAACAGGCCAGGCGGATAAATTGTCATACTTGTTTAATATTTGTAAGAACTTGGTTTTCTTTGATCACTTTAGCCTTACTTCTCATTTAATCTTATTTGTTCAAAAGGTATTTCATACATTGGATTTTCTATATAAAAAAAATCGATATTTTCGAATGTTGCTTTCCATAAACCGTTAAAAACTAATTGTATTTTCCCAAATTCGTCTTCTACAGTCAAAAATGTATCATAATATCATCAACGTACACTAAAGCTGCTAGATATTTTGAATTACGTAAAGCTAAGTTAAATACTCTTTCAAATACATAAAGACTATTGGCTGGAGCAAAAAGTTTTTGGAATAAATGGGCTTAGGATTTTGTGAAATCCTGAAACAATATCGAAGGACATAATAGTAAATATTAAGAAAGCTGATGGAGAAAATATTAAGGGATATTTTTGCCGGATTTATTTTCTAATCATTTTAAAGTACAGTGTGTTTACTGAATGTTGTTTATTGTTAGGACATGCATATGTGAAGTTTTACAGTATGTAATTCAGAATTATTTTCACTCTCATTTTTTACAGGTTACAATATTAATAAACAACGCTGGTGTTGTATCTGGGAAATTGCTCTTAGACACGCCTGATCATCTTATCCAAAGGACATTTGACGTTAACATAATAGCACACTTTTGGGTATATATATATACCTTTTAACTATGCATTCTGATAGTTTTTCTACAGACAACCAAAGCTTTTTTACCCAAAATGATCGAAACTAACCATGGCCATATTATTACTGTGGCATCAATGGCTGGTTTTATAGGTGTCCATAAATTAGTTGATTATTGTGCAACAAAATTTGCAGCAGTTGGCTTCAATGAATCTCTACGGATGGAATTGGATAGCTTAGGTATCAC
This sequence comes from Platerodrilus igneus, assembly GCA_036346225.1. NCBI lineage: Eukaryota > Metazoa > Arthropoda > Insecta > Coleoptera > Lycidae > Platerodrilus > Platerodrilus igneus. The sequence goes on along the minus strand of JARFIW010000139.1, from coordinate 12,976,503 downwards.
ATTTTGCAGTAAAAATATTTTATGCTTTTTTTTCTAGACATAAAAGGTGTAAAAACAACCGCAATTTGTCCATATTTTATTACATCGACTGGGATGTTTCATGATGTACAGTCACGAATTATTCCAAAATTGAACAACAATATGGTTGCAGATAGAATTGTGGAAGGCATACAGCATGAAGACATTTTTGTATTAATTCCCAGTTATTTACGGCTAATTGCTCTGAAAATGTAAGTTGTATTTATTTCATTTGTTAAGAAAAAACGTTAATTTTATTCATTATTGCCTGGAATATTTTACAAGCTATATTATTGTATGCTTACTATTAACGCTCGGTTAAGACACAGTGGACTGTATTTTTTAAACATGAACAAACAAAAGGTAAAACAATGAACTTACCCAAGATCTGCAGCTCACTTTAAATAGGTGTTTAAAGGGTGAGATTTAGAATGGTCATTGAAGGAAGGCAAGGATTACCAATTTAGAAATTTCACTGTTTTCGAACCCACTCTCTAAGACGGGTGCAAGGGGTTATTTTGACGTACACACCGTAATGCCACAATTTACTAGAGAACCGAATCACACCGATGTTTGTTACTATCTGTCTTAATCTTGTTATTGTCAGAATTGGCATATGTTTCAATTTATCTATAAATTAAAAATAACTTTAATTTAATGCTATTCTGGTGATAATTTATCGGATTAATAAACTGTAATTTAAAAATAAAAGGAATTTGTTGCCGGCATTAGCACTTACCATGCGTTAACTATCAGCATGATGTTGGTAAGGACTCATTCAGAAATCAGTGGAAGGTATCACATAGTTCATCAAGATTGTATTAAGAAATGTTTATAATGATGTTGAAATGATGATTTGTAATGTTTGATGCACATTTACATTGTGCATTATTATGGGGGACCATTTTATGCATACCCAACACATCAAGCATGCATAAAAATAATTTTCGATATAATTGAGCATATACTACCAAGAACTGTCAAAAAAAGAGAAACATGCGCCAATAGCCTGCGATCAATAGACTAGGTTTTCCTTCAACAAGAAGAAATGTAATTATAAAGCATCGCAAATTGTTTTAAAACGACAGATAACTAATTTTCCTGAAGATAGTGTTGAAACACCGTTTCAAAATTTACTTACCAATTTTGCATATCAGCATGTTTTAAAGAAATTGCAATGTAGTGATCATGTTACATTTTTGAACACCTCTTATAATTGCTTTGAAGTACAATCATCCAAAGGGAGTTGATGCTACTAATTGTGAATGCTTTGATTTTAAACCCATGGGTTTACCATGTAGGCATGTGTTTGCTATTCGAAAGCTTCAAAATTTAGAATTATTTATAAAAGTGTGTCATAAAAGGTAGTTGAAAAGTGAATATATAAAAAATAAAGGAATATATTTATCTGAAATTGAAAGTGCAGTTCCACCACCTTCAATTTGTCATAAAAACATAATCAGAAAGCTTTCCTCTTCTGAAAAAAGAAAAGCATCAAACATTTTTACAGTATCTATAGTAAATTTGGTTTGGCTATCATCAAATTCCATTTTTCAATGCAGAATGGACATTTTAAAAAGAATTTAATTTAATTGGCAAGTCGGCATTGTAGTTAATTTAATCCAAACAAATAAAGTTAATGATCGTTATTTGGAGTTAAATATTGAAAATGAACTTTCAGTTAAAGAAGAAAATGGAAATGCAAGTTATGGAATTAAAATTAGACCAGACGTAACTGAAAATGCAAGTCCAATACTTCAACAATGCAGTGAAATTATTGAACAAGCTTCTCAAATGAGGATAAAAGTAAACATTCCTTTGCCAAAAATACTGACTTCTTGTGTACTTTAAAAGTGGGAAAGACACAATCGTTAGTCAGCGTACACCATACCCTGCATCTGAAAATTCAATATCTACCATTAAAATGCCTCCTAAAATACGCATCAAAGGAAAACCTAAAGGTTGTAATACAACTGTAATTGGCTTTAATAAGAACCGCAAATGTCACTTACCAACATCCTACTATAATAATAATAATATTTATTTAAAGTAGGTAATCCTAATATTATAATACATTAGAATAGAAAATAAAAAGAACATGCTTTCTTAATTTAAGTAAATATAAATACAAATACATTTAGTGTTACTTAGAAGTTACTCAAGATCAAAAAGAAAAATTAAGTATCAGTAAAAGTATCAATTACTTAACTAGAAGTTTGAAAATTATAATAACTCCTACCAAGTTTAGGTCATTTGGTTTATTTCCTAAAATACTTACATTTTGGTTAGGTTTTAGTTTTTTCATTAATTCCCGTTTAAAAGATGTCAATGTATTACAGTCTCGAATATCTTTTGGTAAAGTATTATATTTAATCAGACTTTTGAAGAATATTGAATTCATAGTCTTTTTCAATTTGGTCCTTGCAACATATAAATTGCCGTGTGGCCTAGTTCCGTGGTTATGTATTTGGTTGGCATAAACAATAAACTTATCAAAATAACTTGGCATTAGTCCATTGATAATTTTAAAAATAAATATCATTGTTAAATATTCAATTTTTTCAGTAACTAATAGCCATTCTAGGGGCTTACCATTTTTTGAATGTTAGTCCTTTTGCTAGATTCCAGTATGATTCTAAAACCTCTGTTCTGTAGTTTTTGAAGAGTACTTAACTTATTTTGGTCAAATAAATATAGTATTGTTGTGCAGTAGTCAAAATGTGGTTGAATGATTGTTTTGTAGACTATAATTTTAGTTCTTAAAGATGTTAATCTTGAGAAGATGTATAGTTTTTTGTATTTTTATTTTTAACATAAAGTGATTTTTAAATGTTAAAGTACTATTCAACATAATACCTAAATACTTAGTTTGTTCAACAATTTGTAATATTTCATGACCAATCTTCAATGTCGAGTTTATTTAATTGATTAGTATTTCCAACAACCATTGCCACAGTTTTGCTTGTATTAAGTTTCAACTTGTTTATTTGAAAGTATCTATAAATTTTATCCAAGCTATTATACATTTTATTTGTTGCTTTTTGGATATCAGACTCTTTGATTACAAGTAGGATATCATCCACATATATATTAACAAATTCACATTCGTAGTCAATACTCTGAAAATCATTTAAATACAAAATAAATAACAACGGTCCTATAACATTTCCTTGAGGGACACCATTTCTTACTACCACTGAACTAGATGTTGAATTTCCTACTTTTGTTTTTGTTTTCTGTTTGACAGGTAGTCATCCAACCATTTTGACACTGTTCCACCAATGCCGTAGTGTTGTAACTTAGTCAATAATAATTGTCTGTTTATTGTCTCAAATACTCTTTTAAGGTCTAACAAAACAGCAAGTATATACTCATCTTGATCAGTGTATTGCTTCCACTTATTAAAAGTTAGCTGAATAGCAATTTCACAAGAGTGCTTAGATCTAAAGCCTGGTTACTGTTCACGTTGTTTATTAATTGGTTATATACAGCATTTTTCTAATATTTTTTCAATACAAGGAAGTGTGTTTATTGGCCTGTATTCGCTTGCTAATGTGGCGTGTTGAACTTTAGGAATAGGAATTACTGTACTACATTTTAGCTTGCTTGGAAAACTGCCAGTTCTTAAGGAGGAGTTGACCAGATGAAGAAGAACATGCCCAATTGCATCAAAGGTTGCCTTAATTACTTTTGTGTTTACTGTATCTGACCAGTTACACTTGTTAGGTAGATTATGCACAATTTTTTTATATCATGTAAGGCTAACAATTTAAATTCAGTAAATTTGACATCGTGGCTATGCAATGGGTTTAGTCGATATAGATTATTAGTGCCTGGGATACTCCTTACAATATCTTCAATGCTGTTCACCAACATTTTTAATATTTTTCACATTTCAGTGGTATCTCTTCTGTTATTGTCAATTTATTTTTCATAAGATTCTTTTTCTTTCCTCTTCAATAAATTAACAAATTGATTTCTACATGTTTTATAATTTTTTCAGCTAACAGCACATTTATTGAAGTATAATTTTTTATAAGTAAAGTCCAGTTCTTTAGCTTTGGCACGCACTTCATTGTCATACCACTTTAAACAATTATGTGATTGAAATTTGCTTCGAATAGGAGCTCCATGGTCTAACGCATGTGTAACATTATTTAGTATATCATTCAGAATTATATCAACATTTGTGCTGTCAAATTTCCACGTACATTTTAAAAGTCTTAGATTTATTCAGTGATTGGCTACATCATTTAGGTTTCTGAATTGACTTATTTGGTTATTACTATTATAGTGTTTATTTTCTTTAGTAATTGCTACTGATATAATATTGTGATCAGTTACTATCGGTGTCGGATGGACAATAGCCCTGACTTGTTTAGCATTAGTTAAGATATAGTCAATTAATGTTGAACTATTTTGTACAAATCTAGTAGGCTTTGTAATTAATTGCTGCATACCATTTACCCTAATGAAATTATTTAACTTTTTTACATAATAATTACCCTTATTCTCATAATGTAAATTGAAATGTCCTGCTATAATACATCGTAGGTTCGTATTAAATACGTCTTCACTCCATTCTTCAAAGTTATTCAGAAACACTATGACCCATAGTGACCCAAATAATAACACTTTCACAGCTTTACACCAATAATTTGGTTCCAATACATATTATTTGTATGCTTTAAAATCAATGTCCTTACGAATATAAATTAACACCCCCCCAGTATGCCTGCTAATAGAGTCACATCTTACTAAGATATAATTATCAATTGCAATTTCTTTGTCTTCCACATTATTAGTTACTCTAGTTTCCGATAACAACACTATCATATGATTATAACACATCACATCAGCCATTAATTGATACTTATTAGACATTATACTTTGAACATTTAAGTAGATTATGTGAGAATTGAGTATTAATGACAAATTGCCATTTAGTTTTTTGAATTTTTATCTTTATTTACAATTGTTGGTTTGTTATTAATATATTTAATTGTTTTGAGATACCTCCATTTTCAGTTATTTCTTTAAGTTTCTTTTTAATACCCAAATAATATTGCCGTTGTTTCGGTGTTTGATCTCCAAATATTCGAACAATTTTATTTGGTAATTTTGTTTTATTTCTTAAAATAGACATTGCTTCATCCCGAGATCCCGTTAAAACTTTAAGTGGCCGATTTTTGTTTTCCATGTGTTTACCCAGTCTAAAGATTTTAACATTATCTAAATCAATATCAAAATTCCCAAGTAATTTACCAACAGTGATTTTATCTTCTGCGTTTCTTTCAATGTATGAATTATCATTTGATTCTTGAACATTTAGTATTATAATATTTCGTGATCTATTTTGCCAATCAATCATTTCTGCTATTGTCTTTTCACAATCTATTGAACTTTTTTGTTTTTCAAAATCTTCATTCTTCTTCTATAAATCTTCTATTTTTTGTTCAAGAATACTTAATTTATTTAAGAATTCTGGAATTCTAAATAAACCCTGCTCACATCCATCACATAGAAATATTAATTTTCGCTTACTAAGCTTCAGATATCTAATTTCTGTCTTAGTTATCTGAGCAGTCTTTACACAGATGATTACTGCAGTGATCGCAATCAAATAAATTATCTGATTTTTCTGAACATTTATTACAGTTCTGCATCTCAAACAATAAATCTACTTCTGTAATCAAAAAAGGAAATTATTTAAAATACAGTCCTGGTTTATTTATTTTAATTATCCATACAGCTGGTGAGATAACAAACAAGTCTGTGCTAGAGAAGCAAACTGTATTCCGTATTATTTAGGTGTTAAACATAACATGTTGCAGGTTTTAAACAACGAATACAACTTAAGTGCTATCGATATAAATACAAAAAATTTTAAACATTCTCTTTATGATGAACGTATAGATCTAAAGCTAATAGAAAATTTTGCAAACCCTAACATTTTTACACTGATTAATCAATTTATTAATAATGAGAAATCAAAATTATTCTACCTATGCATTTCTTGTTCTTTGCCTTTAGAAGCAGATTGCATATATTGCGACTGTTGTTTGGTCATTTTAAATGTACAGATTTAAAATTTACACCAAGACAAACAATTTGGTTTTGGAATTTGTTCATTTCTAGCTGTCATATCTGGTATTTGGCAATAAAATTTTATTCCAAATATAGTAAGTTACTTATTTATACAATGAGTGTAATTGAAATGAGAGGTAGATTGCTCTCACCTTTTGTCGTCCCATTTTCGAAACCTTTACAAATTGTAAAGGCTATTTTTTGTATACTGGTGTTTGTAAATCCTTGTTAAAGGAAACTGCCTGGTTTAAGGATAGTGCTGGCAATAAAATTCGATTAATCGATTATTCGATTAATCGAAAATCGCGGTTTTTAAAACTAATAAATCGATTATTCGATTAATCGAATATTCGAATAATCAAATATTCGAATAATCGAATATTCGATTAGTCGACCAATAGGACACACCTATTAAAAATAATGGGTAAATAAAATACAGTTAAAAGAAAAATGGTTTGCTTTTATTTCTATTAAGAGGCAAGTCCTTACAGAACGAAAGCTCTAGTAAAATTAAAAATATAACAGTAAAAGCATGTTGTAAAAGATTTATCCTAAAAGAGCAACGTCCGTTTTATAATACAAAGGAAGACCCTCGATTCTACTTTAAACTAAACCTTCTAAGAAGTAATAAAACTTAAGCGTGCTCTGACCTGTGTACAGGAACCAGACCTGTACACAAAATTACAAACGATATATTTTTGTCAAATGAAATAGAAATACATCCACCAACACCTATAATCACTGTTATTTGATTAACTGACTTGAATCAATTGGAAGAATAATTTTTTATTGTGTTAATTGACTAACATGATCCGTGACGTATATATAATTCACTTTGATTACCTAATAGATTAAAATCAACTACCTACGTGAGCGTACAATAATATAGTAAGGTAACGCCTGTATTAATAGCTGTTCGATTTCCGATTACCTGAGTGGGTCCACTATTATAGTTTATAATTTAGTTCTTGCTTATTAAACTGCAAGTTCATAATTTTAAAATTAATTTGTAAGTTTGTTTCTAACTTGAACTTATAATACCTAACTAAATTATAGCCGTATTATTTGTATTACGTATATAGAGCCCAAGTTTTCTTTTTCCTATGTGTGCAAGCTATAACGTGAGGGAAGACAAAAATACAACCATACATAGTACAAGTTCAGGACAAGATCTTGCTATTAGATAGAGAATACTTGAAAATGAAATGAAACACGACTTGATGGATTTTGTAATTGACTACCCCGCACGATAGTGAATTAATCAGACAAACGACTATTTGGTTAGAAATAATTTGTTTGACTAGTTGATTAGTCGATTAAACGGTTAGTCGATTAATAGAGAACCATACGAATACGATACGATACGATACGATACCATACGATTGATTGACTAACCGATTAATGAACTAGCCAATTAGTTAACTAAAAAATTTGTTAACAATCGAATAATCGGTTAACCGATTATTCCATTAATCAGTTAATCGAATATTCGATTAACCGATTAATCGAATATTCGATTAACCGAATATTCGATAGAAAATCGATTAATCGGTTTAATCGGTTTGCGAATACTGCAAAATTCGATTAATCGAATACAACTTTTTCGAATTTTGCCAGCCCTATTTAAGGAATTCTAATCTCATAACCTAACAAAACTCCTTTACTCGTACTTTATTAATTTTACATATACTAAATAGCTATATGTACAAAAATTTTATGTGAAAGTAAAATCAAGCATTAAAGCGCATTTATATTGATGCATACCATTTTTATGTAACTAAACGGAACTAAGCAAAAGTGTATGTTATATATAAAGCTATCAGCCATAAAAGAGCTTCTGTTAGAGGCTTGCTCTACACAAATAAGCAATAGCCATTAACATTTTGTGTAACATTTGAATATTAACTGCTACTAATTTTGTTATAATTCACACAAAACTAAACCAAAATGCGGGTACTTTAATGTTTGTTCAAATGGTGTATAGTGCTTGCTGAATTTATATACTTGCCAGTGTACTGGTCTAGATTATTGAGAAATTAAGATATTTTAATTATATATAGTTCTGAAGGTGTAAATATATCTTCCGGTTTATTTCGAATATGCTTCTGCTATTAAAATTACGTTTTTAAAATAATAAATTAACACAAGGTAAAGCATGATTTTTATTTGGAAAGAAACGTAACGGAGTCTCTCTAGAAACAAACCCTACTGTTGGGTCAACATAAATGCTCAGAAAGCCCCACGCTTGGGAAGACATAAATGCTCTATAGTCTTCCTGGAACAAGTAGGTTAATTCGTGTCCCACACTTTGGGCGTCATTATTGCTGCAAGCTTCTCCTTGGTCAGCCCTAGGAAAATACCTAAAATAAATTCAAGCCCCACAATTGGAGCGTCATAAATACTCTGAATTTCGTTTGGGATGAAGCGCTACAACCTAAACTTGCATTTAGTGTCACTTACTGTTACTACCCTCTGAAGATGTTCTTCGTGTAGGACGTCAAACCTCCAGCTTTTTGCTCTGCTTCCTCAGGGATATTCGACACGGCTTCTCGGCTGCTCTCTGAAAGTACTACCCTACTATTCAAAGAACGAAAATTCGACTACCAAAATTAAATCACACTTTTTGTAACATCAAATCACTACCTAAAAATCTTTGTCTTAACATTCTTAATTCACACTTCGGATATCTAACAACCATCTTCAATTTTAAATGAAGTCATTTTAAAAATACAATAATTTCAAAACTTGTCTATTTACATCTATAATTATTAAAAGTAACTGGGCTTATCTCTAACTGTTATTTTAAAATCCCAGGTTTAATACGAGCTCGTAGTAAAAACCTTTCTGTGCGTAAGTGCTAAGCACTGCTTGAAAAATTACCAAAAACCCGTTTACTTTGTACAAAAACCAATATTACACACTCATTTTATAATACATAATTTTACATAAATATGTTTTCAAATAATTCCTTATCAAAGGTAAATAATCAATTAATATGTCCATAAAATTTAACGAAATCTACCCAAAAAGCACAAAACGTCATAACACCAAACAATCACAATAGTCAAAAAGTTTTTATAAAATTCGGTTACCTGGAATGTAGCACAACCAGATCTCTGCCCTGAAACCATCTCTGAGGTAGTTCTCCTTAATGACCGCACGTACAGGAATCACCTCAAGTTGACTTCCACCATCAGAAACAGCATTCTTTTACCCAGATCTTTCTGCATCCAATGTACAGTACTTCCAAATTATCGTACATCCGTTACTGGTCCATCAACATCCACTACTCCATGCCAATGCACAACAAGCGCATCCAGCCAAAAACAGGAAGAAGTCTACTTACGTTTATCAAGCTTTGCTTTTTAAAATGTATTTTATACAATTCACAACTGCTATTTTAGCTTTGTGTCAACTTGTGCATATTTAATTTATTATTGTAATTAAAATCTCAAACTCACTAGTCACGTAACTAATTTACTATTGTAGTTCGAAGCTTGGCTGAAGATCGAAAAAGAGAGCGATTCACCGCCTCCCCTTGGTCTATATAGACTTAAAAATCCCCCCCCCCCCGAATTCGTTTCATATCACTCCATTAAACACGCTTTCTTGGTAACCTTTGTTAAACGGTCTACCAATTCCACTGCTTCTGGTTCTACCTCTTCTTCAATTTTTAAAAATTTCCGCGGATGTTCGTATTTACACACAGTTCAATTTCTAGTGGTTTGTCTCTATCTAAAAATCCGGCCTATTTCTATTTTCGCTGATGGGCCCTGGTTGTCCCTCGACTACCTCAGCATATGTTTATCGTGTAGTTTCCGGGCTTTCTCCTCTTTCACTGTCCCTAACACCTGTAGTTGCCTGTGTCCTGGTCATCTCCGGTGAGCTATTCTGTCTTTGCACTCCCGGTCTCTGCGTTGGCCCTCTGGTACTACTATTACTCCTATAAAACGTTCCCCTAGGCTCCCAGTTGTTTCTAAAATTTCTATTGAAATATGTCCCATGTCTTTGAAAATTCTCCCCCCTATTCTCAAATCTAACTAGGTTAATATTTCTCTCCCTCGTATCCCTAGGTCGTCCTGTACTAACATAGTCGTACCTTTGAAGGCATTCTAAAAATGCTTCTCTCTCAATGATGTTTTGTAACACCACATGTTGCCTAACCTCAACTTCAAAATGCCTCGAAAGATATTTAATTATTTGCTGGTCCATTAAAGGTGGACTTAGCTGTTTTGCTACACTATATTTGCGAATCGCAGACTGTTCCCTAGATCCAGCAAATTCACCTTTATATATCTTGGTAATTAAGTCGTCTCGCACCTGATGTTGCTTATGATCACTCCAATAGTGCGTCAATAATTTTTCTTCGAAATCATTATATGATTCAATATCCTGACTTACTAAGTTGTACTAGGCTTCAGCATTATAATTCATTAAAGCTTTTACAATAATATTCAGCTTAGCCTGCTCATCAAATAAATTGAAAATTAAATTCCCAACACTATTTATAAAAATCTGAGGGTTCATCCGATTATCCTCATAAAATTTCATCTGTTGATCTAAGGACAAACTACCTGTGAAGAATCTCGAAGCATCCCCCGTTAAAGCAGTAATATTTTGTTTTATTCCACTGACTTCTCTTTCAAACTGTCCTAATTGATCCCTACATGAATCAATCACCTCAGTTATCTTTCCATTGATTTCTTCCTCACAGAAAATGCTAACCTCGGATTTCAATTGTCCTATTTCCTGCCTCAGACTGACTACATTTCGCTCATTCCTATCTACCCTTGTTTCTACCTCCCCCATTTTCATCGTCAAACTATTTTTAAATTCGGCAAACTCTTTAGCTGACTTTTCTATTTTCTCCCACAACGTTTCAGTCATTTGTTCAAATTTCCTATTAGATTCCTCACTCATCCTTAACCACTCCTTTCTTAACTTTCGTTCACAACACACCACTCATACACCAAATAATTCCAACATACTCAAAAAAATTAATAAAAACATTTACAAGGCAATTAACCCTTTAATCTCAGGATCGTCGGTTTCCTGAAATAAAATTTTATTTGAATTTGAGCCCCTCACGTTCGGGTCAAATAACAAAACAACCGGAAGGCTGAGATTCTGAGCGGGATGATCGCTTAGACCATATAAATTTATATGGTCTAAGGATGATCTTGAGAATTGCACCCGGGTTATTATCACGATGATCGTTAGAATTATTTTTGAAAATTGGTCACGATCATCGTAAGAGCAGTCACTTCATTCCAATTCATCGTCCAAAGACGCAGTTATAGTGATTGGCGGTGGTTTGAATCTCGATTTATTGAATTAGTATCGAATAAATATATTTGGGATTGCAACTTATTATTGATGTAGACAAAGAAATAACGGTGCATATTAGTAGTTTTGAACAAAACATCGTAGATATTAGCTAATTATGTATTACATGCACAAAGTACATTACTGCCAATTACAAATCATTACGTTTTGAACCACCGTTTCGATTATTAATTTACCCATCACTGGATATTAGAAAAATTAATTTCTGCCTCAATGTACATTCAACTTGATCGGTTTTCTGATTTGCTACATATGTTTTAGTTCACATATTTTCCAGGGCTCATGTTTGCTTCTGTGAGCTGTATTGCCGGAGAAGATAATAAGTGAGTTCCTTTTACCATACAGATCAGATATTCTCGTCTCATCTCACTTGTGTGAGTTCTTTTTACAGTACATGAGACGAGATGAACCAAGATTTTCTACTTCCCCCTTTACTGATGCCGTACGTCCTACGAGTGGTATGCCAGATGAAATTTTCGTCTCATTTCGAATGACAGCTGTCGAATGTGATTTTATTAAGGACTTATAAAGATAATAAAAAGAAAACAGGAGGAGCACCAATGAAATTTGCTTTCTTTGAGCGTTTGGATGAGATTTTGGGTCAGAAGCCGAATATACATAGCCCACACACATTCGATATTAATAGAACGCAAAGTGCCAAGGAAATGGACCAAGAAAAGCACGATTCTCTACAAGTGAAGCCAATAAAAATAGATCAGCCTTAATGCAGTTACACCGCTACACCTGAAACTGCCCCTCCCAAAAAACGGCAAGTAGTAAGAAAAATCCTGGGATGGAATATATTAAAATAAAGCAAGACTATAACAATCAAAAACTGGCCTTATATAAAGAGCACCTTGCACGTTCTTTGCAACAATAACAAGAAAGAAATGATTTATACAAAAAAAATTGGAATTAGATAAAAAAAAATAGATCTTCTCCAAAAGCTGTTAGATAAGTCAGATTAACAAAATTAAACGCATTTGTATGGGTACTATCTATATTGTATAAAGTTAGTCTTTTTCCATAGTAAAATAATTTATAATTAGTTTACAATAACATTTTACAAATTTAAGTATAAACATACGTATAATTTAGAATTATTAAAATAATCTGTATAATATACATTTGCAAAACTCCTTTTACACTTTATTAAACAAAAATATTCAATACAGCTTAATAAGCACTATTTATCTTTATAAATGGATATGTACAGCACAAATTTTATGTACGCAGCGTTTGTCACTCACTCAAAGATTTCATTCAAAATTTCATTTCTTTTTGAAGCGTTAGAAGGAATGCCATATATTAGGTGTATGGTGGCCTCATCGTCTTCCAATCCATCGTCGTCATCTGCATTACACTCTGTGTCATCATTGAAATCTATGCAAATATTATGCAGAACGGCTGCAGCAACAACACATTTCACAATGAAAAGCACATCTTCATTTTCAAAATGCTTTAGACGTCGAAAACATCCTTTTAAAAGACCAAAACTATTTTCAATTATAACTCTTGCTGCTGAATGTCTATAATTAAAAGTCTTTTGGTGATCACTTCAGTGTCCATTATTTCGATATGGGGAAATGAGCCATTGTAAGCACGGGTATGCTGAATCACCTAATAGGTAGTCTTCAACAAGAAATCCATCCAAAGCCCTCTCGTACAAGGAAGATCGTTTTAGCATACGAGCATCGTGAATGAAACCTGCTTCTCTACAAAGCAAGTCTGTAAATTTTACGATCATGGTCACATACTGCTGTAGTCCGACTTGCAGTTACAGTATACATGTGGATCGTTCACTGGCTTTCTAATGTTAATATGGGACCCATCTATAGCACCAATACAGTTTTTAAAGTTATTTTTTCTCTTAAATGTCTCACGTATCACACGTTTACGATTTTCATGTGGCAATTTAATATAATTTTTGCTAACATCCACTAGCCAATTAACAATTCTTGTTATTGTTCATTTAGTAGAACTTTTTGAAACATCAAATTTTTTTGATATCTGTCTGAATGTTTCTGTGTTACTTAAGTACCATATTGTCATCAAAGTGGTATGCTCTGCATGAATTTTCTTTCGGCCAAATGTATGGGTAGGTAACACATCAGCTTCTTTAATTTGTTCTAAATATAAATACTTACACAAGACACAACATAACAGCTAGCTATACCATTTATAAATACAATGAGGTAACCTTTTCAAGATTGATTTGTGGAAAACATAACACACTATACGGTTTGACATGTATCTATCGACCACCATCAACATCTGTAGATCTTTTTATCGGAGACTTACGTTACTATTTAGCTAATATACAGTTTGAGCAAGTAGAACTTATAGTAGGGGACATGAACATAGATTTGTGTGATTCAGTGAATCCTGTAACGCTAAAATATCTTAATACCTTAGACGAGTATAATTTTCGTGTAGCAATCAGCAAAGCAACCAGGGTAACATCAACTACAAAGTCATGCATTGACCATGTATTTACTAGAGTTCATACTACACTCCATTTATCGCAATTTTTCAGTAATACATACATACTTCAGAATTCAATAACTGATCACTATTCGACATTCACACAGCTACAAGCTAAAACTGCATTACATACTATGAATCAGATTGATTGCAAGTCAAAATGTAATAATAATATTAAAACTATAAATTATAATAAGTATGTAAGGTTATGTACTGAAGAGAACTGGAATATTGTACGTAATAGTGAAGATATTAACTTTGCAACTAACACTTTCATAAACATAATAAAAACTAACTTAAATAATTCAATAGATACTAAATTTGTAATACATAAAAAAAGCCATGGGTTACAACAGCTATTGTTGGTGCGATTAAGCAAAGAGATTCGCTAAAAAAATTAGTTCTAAAAGATCCTACAAATGCACATCTTGCTGCATATTATAAACATTATAGAAATTTTGTAACCAAAATGATAAGAAAAGCAAAATATGATTTCTATCGCAAAAAGATATCTCAAGCTAAAGGTAATCCAAAACAAATCTGGAGAATAGTAAACGAGGTAACAAATAAGGGGTATACATAATCACAGTCGATAGATTACATATGTAATGAAAATGGTGACAAAATAGAAGATCAGCTACTTCTTGCAACTTTGTTCAACAATCATTACTCCACAGTGGGGATTAAAATGTCACAAAAAATACAACGAGTTGATCCAATCTGGGAAAAACATGCTAAAATTAGGGGATGCAGAAACTCATTATACCTGGAGCCAACTACGGACGACGAAATTATCAATCATATTGACACATTAAAAAATAACGCAGCAGCAGGGCTAGACTCCATACCAAATAAGGCACTAAAAGAGATTGAAACGGTAATTGCTTCACCCCTTAAACATATCATAAATCTAGGATTTCAACATGGTCAATTCCCGGAGATTCTAAAGCGTGCAGTAGTGGTGCCAATATATAAAAAGGGAGATAAACATGACATTAATAATTATCGTCCTATATCACTAATAAGTAGTGTGGCTAAAGTATTTGAAAAAGCTATTAAAAAGAGACTAGTGGCATTCTTAACTAAATATAAATTATTTGCAAAGTCGCAATTTGGTTTCAAGGAAAAGTTATGTACGGAAAATGCTATTTTCTCACTTGTAAGTAATGTAGTTGATGCTTTAGATTTGAACAATAAGAAAATTGGCGTGTTCTTAGATATATCCAAAGCATTTGATACTCTACAACATCACATCTTATTACAGAAGTTAGAACACCTAGGTATTAGAGGTTTGCCAAAATTACTATTGCAGGATTATTTATCGAACAGAACCCAGTTTGTTAGAATCAAAAACTATGTAAGTGAAGCGTCAATAATCACATGTGGCGTCCCACAAGGAACTGTTCTAGGCCCCCTTCTTTTTCTGCTATATATTAATAACTTAGAAAGCTTACAATTAGAATGTAAAATAACATCATACGCAGATGATACGGTCCTAACATTTGAAGGCCTAACATGGGATGAAGCAATAAATAAACTTAACACAAGCATGAAGATAATTTAAAACTATTTTGATTCAAATCTACTAACGTTAAACATGAATAAAACAAAGTTTATCACTTTTTCCTTATATAAACCCCAACAACCTAACCTGAATGAAATCAAAATTCATCATTTCCAATGTGGGATGCACGCTAACTGCTCTTGTGAGGACATAATCTATAAGGCAACCAAAATATAGTACCTGGGAGTGATAATAGATGAACATCTTAGATGGGATGCACATGTAGAGTTACTGATAAAGCGTATACGTAAAACAATTCCTGTCTTTTTTGAAACTAGAAATGTATTACAAATAAAGGCACTCAAGGTTTTATATTATGCACTTGTTGACTCCTTATCAATTATGGTATTGTTTGTTGGGGTTCGCATATGAGGAAATCTTGAAACCAATTGAAATAACACACAAGTCAGTATTAAAAATTATGTTTAACAAACCTAAATTGTACTCTACTAATGGGTTATATACAGACAGTAATATATTAAACGTAAAACAGAAATACATGAAAAGCATCTATTGCTTTCTACATAAAAATTCACAAATAAGAAACTGCTTATTCACTCATATGTATCATACAAGGGATAGATTAAAACAAGTCTGTATTGTACCAAAAATTAAGAAATCTGTTAAGCAGAAATTTATCGCCTATCAGGGCCTTAAGTTATACAATCTTTTGCCACTTCAATTACGGAATATAAACAACCATAATCTATTCCGCAAAAAAATTACTAGATATATTTTAGAAAATAATAAAACTTAAGAGCAATTGTAGACGGTTGTGCCACCAACTGCGAAATAAACCTACAAATATGCTACATTGAAATATTATAGTACTAATCACTTCATATGGCACATGCAAGAACTCTTTGTTCTTAGGTGCCTTATTCTTAATTTATATTGTTACTCCATATTAAAACATATATTTAAAATATGAAATAATTTGTTAGCATTACTTGTACTTATTATTATTAATATATCTATTTATCTATCTATCTATCTATCTACTTAACATAAATTACAAATCCAAAAATATGTATAGGACATACCTATAAGCCAGTAACAAGTATCTCGTTCCAGTTGGAAATCTTCCTTGAATTCTCGATCATCATGTAACATACTGTTTTAATATCGCTCTAATTAGTTCTATGAATTCTAAAAATAGTTATTTTCTAGTTTAATTTTAGCATTCTAATTATTAGAATGAAGGTCTTGGAGCGAATGGCTTCAAGACTACCCAAGTGGCGTCCTAGCGAAGTTTCCAGGAAGATCTAATCCAAGAGTCAATCAGTTTTCTAAAGGCACTTACTTTAAGGGCACTAAACATGTCAGATTAGTTGCTATCTATGATTAGATGTCAATCATGCTTTAGGATCCTATTTATGTCAGGTTGGTCTGAAGCAATTTTTCAATTAGCGGAGCACTCAACTAAAATTAGTTCCGAGATCTACTTGTGTGGCTATCTTAGGCAATGGGCAGTTTAATTAAACTTAAAGATTTACGACCGGGGTATCCTAAGCCGAGTATGAGCGCCAAGAAAGGGGTTATTTTTCAATTAACTTAAATGTATATAAGGATGCCAGCCGGTGGGAATCGGGGTTGTTTATTTCCAGACGCGTTAGAGGTTAAAGCTGGTTGTTTATTTCCAGACTGAGTGAAGTGTTTTATTTCTCTGAAGTCAAGTGCGTGCCATTATGTTCTAAGTTAATTATTTTTCTGAGTAAGTAATTATTATATATGGTATTACTATGAACTCAAAGCTGTGTTATGCATCATAAGTCATTTATTTGTTTAAATACAATATCTGTCGACTTTCATAACATACAACTTCGGGTTAAATCTCCGTTTCAGTATTTAATCCTTTTAGGTTATTGTTAAAGACCGCATCTTTTAAAGGGTTTCTTATTTTATTGTGTTTCGACGTAGTCCGAGGCTTGTAATAACTAAGCCACGAATTCCGTTATTGTACTATTTGACCCGTGTGAAGGTCATGTTTTTCCTGTTATTGATGACCCCGTGATTAAAGGAAGGTCGTTTCAGTATGCAAGTTAGTTAGACTACGGTAGCGTTAATTAATTATATGTATTGGGGTGTTTGCACCCAGAACTGTTGTTAATATTCATAAAATAAGGACTTTAGAATTGTTTAGTTAAGTTGTGTTTGTGCTAGCCGGAAACTTAATAACATTTGTCCCTGTGAAGTGACGTATTTTCTGTCCTGCAATATTAGTCCATCGCCACGAACAAAGTGCGACGAGAGCTATTACCGCGATCGGTCCATGGGCCGTTTAATTCCCATGGTGGCGCCCTATTGTAAATATTGTTAATCATTGTATAATTTTGTATGCATATGTAATTAGGTTAAGTTAGTTAGTAGGCCGTTTAATAAAACAATTGGAATTTTGTCTTAGTGTGTTGTTGTTTAATGAACCTCCCCTTCTCACCGACTGCAGCAGCTGCGAGGCAATGTCCCGAAACGTGAGGATACTATAGTGTTAGAGGTCCTTCCCATTTATTATTTATTATTAATTGGATACCCTCACGCGGTAGGTAAATATTATAATTACAATCATACTGTAAAACTGTATCCTGAATAAAGTTCTTAATTCTATGTAATTCCCGTCTTTTAGGTAATACTATATCCATTGAAAAATCTGAGCTACTAGAATCCTGCATGTCATGCTCTTCATGCTGGTTCATGGAATTCCATTCTGAATTGCTATCAGAATCTAGCACCTGAAACGGTAAATTATCAAGTGGTATTTTAAATTAACAAGAAATACTTATGACTTACTGTTAGTAGTCCTTTTTGCCTCTTTCTTTTAATAAAGCCATTATTTATATCATATGAACACAGGAATGTTCTATGTTAAAATCATGAATTTGTCAAAAATCGGTTATTTCGTACGTCAGTTTTAGTTGACAGAAATACGTCCCACTTATACCACCAATTGATCCGAGTATCTCATCTTGCGAGATGAGCAGCTCGGTTGCAAAAGGAAAGCGACCAATATTTGGTATCAGCATGATGGATGTCCTGTGCACTACGCTACCGTCATAAAAAAACTTTTTAAATAATGCATTTTCTAATAAATGGATAGAAGGAGATGGAGAAATACAATGGCCTCCAAGACCGTCCGATATCAATCAGTGCAATTTTTCTTCTTTGGCCCAATAGTAAAAATCAGCTATACACTTTGAAGCAAATTACATCACTAGAAGAATTGAAGATAAAAATAATAAATATTTGCAACATAATTCTCTCGTGCACTCTTGCCAAAATAAAAAGAAATTTGTGTAATACATTAGGTTTTTGCTTAGCTTTGAACATTTAATACAATAGATATTTACTGGTTCCTGTAATAAAAACCGTTTTATGTATATTAATATTCAAAGTTTGTTCAAGACATTTAAAATGCGGTGCTTTCACTTCATAACTATAGCCATGTTTTTTATTTTATGAAACTATGATTTAAACAAAAGATGGACAAAGCTTTCTTTGAGAGGTTGCTTAAAATCATTATCAGTTAAATCAGGTTCTTTTCAGTAAAATTGAACACTACCTATTACTACAAATAGTTGTGGGTTTCTGTTTTAAATTCTATTTTAAAAAGATTTGCTGAATAAATTTTGCTAAATTTTTTGAGTTTCAAGCATCAATGGGTCACAAGGCAGGGTGCCAATCAAAATTTAAAAATGAGGACAGCTGTGATGGAGGATGAAATATGCAACGCAACTGTTAGTGATTTTTGTACTTTTTGTAAGTTTGAGTTTTTTAGTGAACTTGTATTTACATAAAATGAAAAGTTATTAAACTTATGGTTAGTTTTATAATAAAAGCACTGAATAAATTACCAACATTATTTAATTATTATTGAATGCAGCGATGAATTAAAAAAATATCTAAGAAGACAGCGATGATGTAACTAATTGATTTAGTAATATTGTTTGTTAGGTCTCGTCACTATGAATAAGTATTGGGGCTATTTCAACTAATTCTTTCGTAACATCTAGGAATCGTATTTAACTATTAACTACAAGTTCTGTTTGAGCTAAACGTTTAGAAATAATATGGTCGGTCGAAATTAGGTACTAAAACCACTCCAAATTAAAATATTTTAATTTACAGATTGAAAACATGCAAATGCTGTCATCATGGAGCGATCGCCCCAACGTCCCCTTCGATTCCGCCGTCAATGATCGAGTGTTTTTATTTTAGAAAAAAAATCACGAATATTATACCGTGGCTTTTTTTGAAAGTCCCATTATGTGATAGAGGCACAAATTAAAATTTTTACATGCAATCCCTTACGTTGCGGTCGGAAAGGGGACATACGGTATACATATTGATAAGCTTTTCTACCGGGTGTAACAAAATAAGTGTAAAACATTTCAGGAGGTGATTCCTCATCATAAAAGAGATAGGGTCTTTCATATAAAAAACTTCATTGGAGCATCCCTTGTTAAGATACAACCCCTTAAAGGGGGTACATAAAATTTGTTTTTAATTTTTTTTACAAACACTAAAAAAGTTATAAAATTGATATTAAGGTGACATTTTTACTATCAAAAATACACTTACTCGATAATTTATTTGGTTTGCCCCATGGTTGTAAGGGGTGGAAAACACAACCCCTAAAATTTATTTCCAATGTAACTTTTTGTCTTATTATTTGTTTGACATTTAAAAATTTATTTCCAATAACTTATTTCATTCTAAACAAAAAATGTCTCTTGAATTTTTTGCCCAAAATTAACCAGTTTGTAGAAAAAAGTTATTTTACAAACAACTACAGAGATACATCGTCATAAGTAGGCCGCTATTAGTGATAGTGACAATTAAAATGTTATAACGCTGTCGGTTTGTAAATTTTTGAAATTGAATTAATAATTGTGTGTCGTTGTTCTGTTCTTAATTTGTTAGTTTAATAATTCACTTGTTATTAAAATGACACACAAATGCAGAAATGGCTGATATGCATTACGTTTACGGTCTGTCGCTGGGTAATGGGTTAGAAGCTTGTGGAAGGTATGCTGAAATGTATCCTCAACGGCAGCTTCCTTTGCATAGAATATTTGCCCAACTTCATCAACGATTACGAGAATATGGTTCATTCGAAAAAAGAACGCAGTATTGTGGTCGCCATTGAGAAGTTAGAACATCACAGTTTGAACAAGCAGTATTGTATTGTATTGTATTGTATTTATTTGAACCCATATATACATGGTAGTGGCAGAGACAAGCAATTTAACAAACAATATAACATATAGTGTACGACAGTGTTAAAAGTCTTAAAATAATTACAATAAAATATATTATAGTCATAACCAATAAAAATTAACCAACAATAATGATTAAGAAAGTATCTGTCATAATAGATCTACTTGACAGACTCATCATTCAAAAACTCCTCCATTGTGTAATAACACCGGTCATGCAGCAAGACTACTAGCGACAATTTAAAATTATGAGTATTCTTAGAGTTTTTAATGCTGTCAGGAAGTTTATTATAGAGAGTTGGTGCCATAAAAAGTATTGATTTATAAACTCGAGTGGAAGTAGGTGTAATTTTGTAGATATCTGTTGAATTTCTTGTAATGTGTGAAGAATTAGTGTTGACACTATTATATTTAAGAGTGTTTTTACGGAAGAGCAGTAATGTATCCAAAATGAATAGGGAAGAATATGTGAGAACTTTCAGTCGTTTAAAGAGCGGCCTGCAGTGTTCATCCCTTGGTTTATGGCAAATAATCCAGATAGCTCGTTTTTGCAATTTGAAGATGAGAGACATCTTTTCTAGCGTGGTATATCCCCAAAAGGGAATACCATACCGCAGCCTGGATTCAAACAAGGCATAATACACTTTAAGGGCAGAATCAATTGCTAGTTCCGTGGATATAGTTCTCAGTGCATAACACGCTGATGCTAAGTTAGCAGCAAGCAAGGATATATGATCTGACCAAGTTAAGCCATGGTCGATAGTTAAGCCTAAGAATTTAGTATTAGTGACAATATTTAATGATAAATTGTCTGATATACTTATAGTTTCAGAGGTGACTTGAGGTTTGAAAATTATACAGCAAGTTTTTTTAGTGTTTATAGAGAATTTGTTTATTTTGAACCAATTTTGAGTAGAAACAAGATCCGATGAAATGCAATTGTGAAGTATAGGAGCACAAAAAGAGTCCCAATACAAAGTAATATCATCGGCAAATAGTGTACATGAAGCATATTTAACAGAAGATGTAAAGTCATTAATATAAAGTAAGAATAATAAGGGTCCCAAAACAGAACCCTGGGGAACTCCTAAATTTACACATACCATATTTGATACAATTGTTTTATGTTGACTAGAGTTTAACGGATTGAGTTCTGTTCTCTAAGTAAGATTTAAGCCATGAATTTGCCACCCCTCTAATACCATAATGGTCAAGTTTATTTAAAAGGATGCTATGATGCACGCAATCAAAAGCTTTACTAATGTCTACAAATACAGCAGCAGATGCAGACTTTCTTCTATTCAACATTGTATAGAGACCCACTAAAAATTGATGTATAGCATCTGCTGTGGATTTGTTAGAACGAAAACCAAACTGATTAAAATTTAGAATATCAAATTTGTTAACAAATCTGGTAATACGTTCCTTTATAAGCGTTTCTAATAATTTAGAGAAGGTTGAGAGTAAAGAGATTGGTCTAAAGTTATTAAGCGTGTTGGCTCCTCCCTTATGTAACGGGATGATAATAGCATGTTTCAAACACGAGGGAAATATTCCATTCAGAAAATAATCGTTTATAAGCTTAGTAAGGTATTGTATAACATGAAGCGAAAGATGTAATAAAATTTTAGCTGAAACATTATCAATTCCTACTGTACTTTTATTTTTAAAAGCTTGTAGGACCCTAACTACTTCGTGCTGATCGGTAGGGTAAAGGAAGAGACTATTACAATTTCCATCCTTGTGTTTACGCAAAAACTCAATTGCATCAGTAGCCAAAGAATCGTTCTCTGAGACCAACTCACTAGCTACCTTAGCAAAATGTACATTTAAGGTGTTTGCGATATCATCCACGTGACAATTCTCAAGCATAATGTCTTGTTTCTGAGTATTTAATCTATTAGTCAGTTCATTTATAACTCTCCAGGTTTCTTTATGAATATTTTTCGAATTTAATATACGTTTAGATAAAGAATGTGACTTTGCTGTTTTTACTAAATAATTAAAAATTCTTTTATAGCAAAGGTAATAAGATTTAATGAAAGTAGAATTGGAGAAATGTTTATACAAAATATGAAGTGACTTTTTGTTTTTTGCTGAAATTTTCAAGCCCGCAGTTAGCCAACTTTTATTCCCAGGCTTAACTAACACCAGGGGGAAGGACATGTCAAATGCCGAAGAGATTTTGTTAACTAATGAATTGAAATTATAGTTAAGGTGTTACGTGCCAATCAAATTGGCCTTTAAACATTGTTTTTAGGTTAAATTTGATGTGCGGGAGTTTCGCGCCACAAATTTAAAAGACTCGGGGCACGTACTTCCGTTACGTCACAGTGCGTTTGCGCCAGATCGTGCGACGCGAGAGGGTTGGACGAATACTTCGCGCCGACGCGGAAAAGACAAAAGTGGGGAGAGGTTTTCGTTAGACGCTTGAACGTGGCTTGTTTGCCAGAACCTTCGAGTGAAGTGGACGTTTTTTGAGGTATCGTATCGTGCTTATCTTTACCTATGTAGATATCCTGCCTAATTATCTTTGTTGTCGCCCTTACCATGTTCCTAATCCGATCCCTGCATAGGTAGGTGATAAATTTGCAGCCACCTAGGCGAACCGTACTGCACGACCCGGGGATGAACGATCTCATGACTGCCGTAGTTGGCCGGAGCGCTTGAAGAAACGATGGCAGGAGTCACCATCTTTAACTACCGCAAAAGGGCCTTGAGTAGCCTGATGGACTTTAATAGAGGCCTACCTTAGCGCAACTCCGTCGAACGCCGGATATCTTACGTGAGTATTCTGTCTGTTAATTTGTTCGCTTTTATCATTTATTGTTTTAAATTTATGTAAATTTCCGATTATGGCGCAATATAAATTGTGCATTGGTGACGTCATTGGCAGATGAGCGCACCCCAAATCTGTATAAGGTTAGCGTTACCATCCGCCCGTGACGTTGCTTATTTCGCGCTTGCGCGATGTATTTATCGACTTTTTAACTGTATTTATCGATTTTTAAAACGTAAGAAAGGTTAGTTAAATTTGAAGTGGGTAGACTATCAAGGGAACTCACAAAAGTAGATATGTTCGCTGGGGAAAAAATTCTGTGGTATTTAGGGGCTGGTATGTTCGGATTTTGTAAGCTAGTACTGAAAAGAATTGCTTCATGGTCCAATAGATCATTACTGATTATTTCAGTATTAATAATTAAATTTGGACTGATATTTGTAAGAACATAGTCAATTCTGGAACTAGAGTTAGCTGTTATTCTAGTGTCAGACGCTACCTGCATAACTAAGTTGTAGCAATTAATAATTTGTTTTAACCGAAGAACATTTTTATCCAGGTTGTTATTAAAATTAAGATTACAGTCCTCTGTAATGATTAGCTTACAATAAGAAGAAGTAACCGAGTGTAAGAGTGTATCCAGGGATAAAAGGAAATAGTCGACATTACCTGTTGGGGAACGACAAATGGAAAAGACATATAGTTTAAGACTTTTGCTGAAGGCATGAGAGAGTTCAAAATTGAGTTCACTCTGGAGTTCATTAAAATCAGTGTTTTGGGAGAAATCAGTGGTCAAACTACAATAAATGGCTGTGCCACCATGACTGAAAAGGGTCTGTGATATATACTAATAATGTGATAATTTTCAATATGAACATATTCCTCTGAGTTTAGCCAATGTTCTGTCAGACATATAATTTCTGGAAAGCCTATGCTATCTAACAATACAAGTAAGTTATTAAACTTGCTGCGCAAACTACGTATATTGCACAGTAGGAGGGAGAGGCGCCGTGGTTTCATAGTTCTAAAAAATTTTTATTATTTTTAAGATTATTCCCTAGATTAGGTTCTTACGGTTTAAAACGGCGATAATTACAGTTAAAAAGTTGATAAATACATCGCGCAAGCGTGATGAAAAAGCGACTTCGCGGACTGTTAGTAACGCTAATCTTATTACAGATTTGCGCGCCCAACTGCCAATGACGTCACCAATGTACAAATTACGACGCAATAATCGGAAATTTATATAAATATAAGTCAATATATTCTAATGCAATTACTCACATGAATATGTCTCTGGGTTAAAGTTGGCTTCTATTCCAAGTCCATCAGGGCTCCATCCTAGAGGAATTAAAGGTGGTACGCCCGACGCTCTTCCAAAGCGTTCGGACCAGCTCCGGCAATCATGGGGCTCTTTCATCCAGGGTCGTGCAGTACGGTTCGCCTACGGCTCAGATTGTCACCTACCTATGCAGAAAATGACGGGAACATGGTAAAGGTCGACAAACAAAGATAAACAAGCAAGGAAATCTACATAGGTAAAGATAAGGCACGATACGATACCTGACACGACCACACTCCTTGAAGATCAAAGGCAAACAGCTACGTTCAAGCGTTTAACGGAAACTTCTCCCTACTTTTGTCTTTTCCGCGTCGGCGCGAAGTATTCGTCCAACCCACTATTGACGTGACGGAAATACGCGCACCGCGTCTTTTGAAATTATGGCGCGAAACTTCCGCACATCAAAATTATCCTAAGACATGTTTAAGGGCCAATTTGATTGGCACGTAACAAGGTTTGTCAATTCGATTACTTGAATCAGAAATGTTCAAGTTTGAAATATCATGTGATGAGTGTGTGAATGAAGACCTAGAACTATATGTAGATGTTTTTATATATATGAGATTTTGATTCTTAATGTTAACAGATAGTGTAGATTTGGAGGTAAAGCTATTAGTGATCAGTAAAACGTACTTCAATAAAAGTTCCTTTCCACTATTCTTAATATGTAATCCATGGTTGGTGATAGAATGGTGTTGATATCAACGTAAAAAAAGTTGAATTTAGCTGAAACAAGCAGCGAGTACAAGTCACAATTAAGTGAATGTATAAAGTTATTTAATATATGACGACCTTTCCAAAATGGGGAACATATCAGGACCAAATTTGTGTTGACAGCAATGTTGAGTAATAATTTTTTAGTATCCTGAGAAATGTTGGAGCCTCTAAGAGCATTGTTAGTTCCTCCCAAAATAATAACATAATCGTCTTGAGTAAAGTCTCTGATATGTGATGATATGTTTGCTGTAACAACGTTTAATGTTGCATTAGGTTTGCATTCATTGAAGATTGAGAAATTATTGTGTTTAATTAATGAGCTTAGGATTGCATAGAAATTTTTCACAAGGCTGTCGCCATATATAACTACCTTTTTCTTTTTCAGATTAGGAATAGCATGACTATATTGAGAGCTGGAGAGAGGCTTTACTGAGCGAGTCCAATTGTTAGAATTATTGAGTTTGTTATAGACTGGTTTGATGTAAGTGCTTCCTGAAGGTTCAAGTTTATCATAATTATCTGTGTAGATATTATTTTCAGCGTCAGTTATGACTGTCGTACTCATGGAGGTTGTTATCCCAGAAGCACTAGTTAAAAGATCTTGATTAACAGCAGAGGAATGAGTGGCACTTCCAGATGTCAAATCTCTTGTTTGGTTTTGTGCATCAACCATATCAGTGAATGTGGGCTCAGTTTGAGAGTGCATACTATTGTCTATAACCTCAGATTGTGAGTGCTCATTAAGTAAATTACTACTTTCAATCCGATGTGAATTAAAAATTAAGAATTTGTCACTCGAAGTTTGCGTAGCTTTATTAATCCAAACAGAAGGTTTGAAATGCTGAGCAATGACAAGCTCAGATTTAAGGGATAAGTTTTCAGTTTCAAGTATTTTTATTTTAGATGAGTAGTCCTTTGAAAGGGATTGATTTTCCTCATTAATTTTATTGAGCGAATCTTCCATACATAAACTTTCTTCTAAGCAGAGGTCGACTTGAGCTTTTAATCTTTCAACATGGCGAGTTAAGTTATTGCATTCTTCTTTTAAGATTTCATTTTCCGCTTTAGTGTTATTTAACTCATCAATTAGGGTGCTGTATTCTTCCTCAGGAATGGAAAAAGCATTAGTGGTACATTACATGTGATTTTCCAATGCTCCACCCGAAGGTACTACATTGGCCAGAAAGCGAGTTTTTTTTACCTGGAAAATTTTGAATTTTGCCGAATCCTTGCTGTTCCAAGCAAGGTAGGGATCTTTAACGTGCGTGACAACACTCACACACGGGACCTCCATTTTACCTCTCATCCGAACGAGGATGTATTTTTGCGAAAAATGCTCGCCTAACATTTTTCAAGCGGACCGTGTCGGGATTCGAACCCGGGACCTGCATTAGTGGTACAGCAGGATACTTTATAATTCTCTTAATTTGGTTGAAGAACAACCCACTAGCAGTACTAGAAAGATTGGTTTCGAGTTAAATGTTGATCATATGAGGGTATTTCGAATTTTAAAGGAACAACTCTTATACCCCTACCATCTACAACGAGTACAGGCACTGTTACCGCAAGATTTTCCAAACCGTCTTGAATTTTCCAAATGGATGCTGGAAATGATTAGAAGAAATCCTGACTTTCTGAAGACGATCGAATTCACAGACGAATGTAGTTTTTCTCGGGACAAGATTATTAATTTTCATAATAACCACATATGGGCTGATGAAAACCCTCACGCTATTGCCCAAGCTAACTATTAAGAACATTTTTGTCTTAACGTGTGGGTCGGAGTTATTGGGGATTATTTAATTGGCTCTCATTTTCTACCTCCTCGATTAAATCGTGAGACATACACTCAATTTTTAAGAGAAATGCATCCAGTACTGCTGGAGGAAGTTCCTTGTGGTATCAGAAGGGTTATGTTTTTTATGCATGATGGAGCTCTCGCCCATTTTAGTCAAGCAGCACGTCAGCATTTAACTCAAACATATCCACATGATTGGATACATCGAGGAGGATCACAAAATTGGCCCGCTCGATCCACGGATTTGAATCCTCTCGATTTCTCTACTTGGGGTCATTTACAGAGTTTGGTTTATCCTACTCCTGTTCGCGATGTGGATGACTTAAGAAATCGCATCATCGATGCGTGCAGGGTAATTAGAGAGACTCCAGGAATATTTGAGCGAATACGTGGCTCAATGCGGCGACGTCTAGACGCATGTGTAATGACTGAAGGTGGACATATTGAACATTTTCTATGATTTCTATATGTTGTATGTTTTGTTATTAATAAATTAGTTTTGTTTATTCATCTTTAATCATACTTTGATGCAGGTAGTAACTACAAAATAATAAGAATAATCCAGTTCGCATTTATGAGGATGTATCTCTGTAGTTGTTTGTAAAATAATTTTTTTCTGCGAACTGGTTAATTTTGGGCAAAAAATTCAAGAGACATTTTTTGTTTAGAATGAAATAAGCTATTGGAAATAAATTTTTAAATGGCAAACAAATAATAAGACAAAAAGTTACATTGGAAATAAATTTTAGGGGTTGTGTTTTCCACCCCTTACAACCATGGGGTAAACCAAATAAATCACCGAGTAAGTGTATTTTTGATAGTAAAAAATGTCACCTTAATATCAATTTTGTAACTTTTTTAGTGTTTGTAAAAAAAAATGAAAAACAAATTTTATGTACCCCCTTTAAGGGGTTGTATCTTAACAAGGGATGCTCCAATGAAGTTTCTTTATATGAAAGACCCTATCTCTTTTAAGATAAGGAATCACCCCCTGAAATGTTTTACACTTGTTTTATTACACTGGGTATATTGAATAGGATCTTGAAAAATCAACAGTTGCACACCTCAATGGATTATGAATGAATTATTAAAATCTCTCTAACACAAGAACTATTAAATGAAATTTATTAGGCTAAGTTTAAATTATTTTGATCCAATAGAATCATAAATCCAAGCCTTTTTTGGGGTTTGATACTCACTTTGAATTGATGTTTTAAAATTTCATTAGTACCGGATTTATTAAATGAAATTCTTGATTCTTACATTTCTAAAGCAAAACTGTAATTATATTAATAATAATTGAGGTTTAGTATGCTAGAAGATTTTATTAATTTACGTTATCACGTTTTAATATTGTAATACAATTTTTTTACATTAAAAATAAAATGTTTTTGTTGTAGGTTAGTTCCATGGGCAGCAGTGTCTTTAATATTGAGGAATCTGGTTATTAATCCATCCCCTGAACATTCTGAGCAATCATTTAATTATTCTAGACCAGATAATAAAAAGAATAATGAAGATCCTGTACTAAATAATGCAGAAGTTGGAACGGTAACTCATCATACAACAACTTCCATTAGTGAAAAGAATTTATAATTTTATACTATATTCTGTGTTATAATAAGCTAAGCAAAAACATTAAGATAATTTACATGTTATGTCTGCAAAATGTATTTATAATAAAGTTTTATAAGTTTAATATTGTAAACCATTTGAGAAAATGTGCTCCACTACAGGAGCAAAAATCAACACCCTACTCAATCGCTATAAACTGTTCCGGTGGGCTCTGAGCCCCTTTATATTTGGGTTATGCTGATTTTCTTCGTTTTAAAACAATTGCTAATTTTCCAACACATACACAGGGAGCCCATTCTGAACAGACCTACACCTTGACGACGTTCTAAAATACTAGAACAGGTAGAATGGATTGCGTATTTCAATGAGCTAACAAGCCGAACTATAAGTTTAACCAAATTAGTGGGGTTTTTAGTTGTTACATGCCGAAAATCGGCTATGTATCATTTTTGATTTTAGTTTTAAATATGTGACTGAAATCGCAGCAACATTTTAAAAAAGGACTTGTGCATTTCCGTAACTTGGGACAGTTGCGTCGGCGCCAGACAATGCGCAGACATGGAATGGGGGAGAAAGTGCGCGTTTTCCGAGACGACGGGATCTGCCAACTGGACGTCAAACAGTGAGGTTCATCGGTGTCGTTTTATCTTGTCTTTTCTCTTAAAATGTAGGTTTCCTCTATTGTACCTATTATTGTTCCTTACCTGGTTGATCCTTTATCGTACCGCTACGGAAAGAAGAGGGAAGACAGAAAATCGGGTTTCATCGAGGGGGAAGGCCGACCCACGCCCAACTGACGCCAAGATCCACGAAGAAAAGCATGGCTCCTGCCGCAAGGATAAGCGTAAGGTCGTCAAGAGCTCCACATTTTACGTGAGTACATTTTATCTTTTTTCTTAAAGACGCCTCTGGTATTTCAATAAATATTTTTGGTATGTAATACAATTTGAGACGCAATTCTGACGTAATATCTTGTTGCGCAATATTATGTACGTGTTTATTATGTTGCCAACTGTCGTAGTGGCCCTTATCAATTACGCCAAGACTTAAACGGTTATACCTTAGACTATAATAGTCGCGTGCATTATAACATAGTGAGGAACCAGACTAAGACAGGTGCCTGAAAAAGGGCAGTAGCTTTTTTGGTGCTTAAAGTGGCACAGACCATAAAGGTCGGTATGACATTCTAAGACACACTACTACGATGTGGAAGGCAATGAGAAACTATCACATTACTTCCCAAGTACACTGCGTACAGAAATTGTTAAACATGATGACATCTTCTAGAGTAAAAAATTCCGGAGGTAAAATAGTCCCCCATTCGGATCTCCGGGAGGGAACTACTTCGGGGGATGTGATCCGAAAGAATAGAAAAAGATCAGTGAACATTCTGCAAGTCGGAGCATGGAATGTCAGAAGTATGAAACAAGTAGGAAACCTAGAGAACCTGAAACTCGAAATGGATAGGTTACCACTAGACATAGTAGGAATTAGTGAAGTCCGCTGGCCAGAGGCGGGTGATTTTTGAAGTGGAGACTTCAGGGTAGTTCATACAGGAACAAAGGAAGGAAATTCGGGCGTGGGGATAGTTATGCGAAAAAAGATAGGACGACGTGTAGAAAACTACCTGCAAAAGAACGAAAGAGTGCTCATAGTTAGATTAGAATCTAAACCGGTAAATATAGTAATAATACAAGTATACATGTCCACCTCTAGCTACAGTGAGGAAGAGGTAGAGGCGATCTACAAAGATATCGAACACATACTAAGATACGTAAAAGGACATTAAAATTTAATAATTACGGGGAATTTTAATGCAGTGGTAGGTGAGGGTAGGGAAGGAGTGATAGTAGGTTATTTGGTTTAGGCACGAGAAATAAC
Source organism: Platerodrilus igneus (assembly GCA_036346225.1). NCBI lineage: Eukaryota > Metazoa > Arthropoda > Insecta > Coleoptera > Lycidae > Platerodrilus > Platerodrilus igneus. Next base: position 12,945,699 of record JARFIW010000139.1, on the reverse strand, counting down.
AGGGGAAATAGGCTGGTAGAATTTTGCGACAAGAACAACTTAACCATCACAAATGCATTATTTCAACATCATGCTAGAAGACGATATACGTGGAAGATGCCAGGAGATATAGGAAGATATCAAATAGATTACATTCTTGTTAGACAACGGTTTAGGAATCAAGTAAAAGACTGTAGAAGCTACCCGGAAGCAGATATAGACACTGACCACAACATCATAATTATGATGGCAGCACTTAAATTTAAAAATCTGAAAAAGAGGAACGAAAAAAGGCACTTAGACTTTGAGAAGCTAAAAGATAAAGATATCCACCAAAGATTTGAAAAATAGTCAAATGAATTGCTGAAAGATATCGGGAAAGTTTCTGATACTAAGGAAGTATAAACAGAATGGAATAACATTAAATCCAGCTTAGACATGGCGGCCAAAGATATTCTGGGGTATTCACAAAAAGAAAATAAAAAACCATGGATAACAAAGTATGTCCTGAATTTAATAGAAGAAAGATCAAAATACAAAAATAGATCAGACGAAACAGGAAAACAGTGATACAAAGCCAATGGGAAATTATGCGCAAATCCAGGAAAACCAAAGAACAATGGATTGATGAAAACTGCAAAGAGGTACAAACTAAGATGGAAATAGGAAAGACAGACGAAGCATACAAATTAATTAGAATGAATTTTAGGGATAAAAAACCATATAGCAAAAATATAAGGGATGCGGGAGGAAACGTCATTATAGAAAATGTAGAGAAAATAGCCAGATGGCAGGAATATATAGGGAATTTATATGCAGGAGAGGAATTAACAGCATTAGAGCAGGAATCAGACATTGAAAAAGATGACCTGGGATATCCTATACTTAGAGGTGAGTTAGAATTAGCACTAAAGGGTCTGAAAAATGGTAAGGCACCGGGTACAGTTAAGATGCAAGCAGAAACTCTAAAAGCCGCTGGACAAGCAGTAACAGAACGTCTCTTCCGACTTTTAAGCTATATGTATGAGACAGGTGAGATACCCAAAGATTTCAAATGTAACATCATAGTAACTATACCAAAAAAAAGTGGCGCCGATAGATGTGAAAATTTTCCAACAATAAGTTTGACAGCACACGTTACAAAAATATTAACTAGAATTGTACAAAGACGAATGGAAAAACGAGCTGAAGAAATACTGGGAGAAGATCAATTTGAGTTTAGGCGAAACAGGGGAACACGGGAGGCTATTTTAGCTCTGAGGGTGATAATGGAGAAAACAATAGACAAGGGGGCAAGCGTATATATAGGGTTTGTCGATCTGGAAAAAGCATTTTACAATGTAAAATGGAAAAGAATGTTCAAAATATTCAAAAAAAATGGAATGGGTTATTGGGATAGACGAATAGTTAATAGCCTATGCGAAGAACAAACAGCAGTAATAGAATTAGAGCAAGAAAGTAGAGAAGTAAATATTAGGAAAGAGGGAACAGGGATGTACCTTATCCCCATTAATTTTTAACTTGCAAATAGAAGAGGCAATAAATACTGTCGAATGCAGAAAGACATTTGGAATTACTATGCAGGGACAAAAGATTGATATGCTTAGATTTGCAGATGATATAGCAGTATTAGCATCTAGCAAGGAAGAGTTAGAAGCTGCTCTTAATGAAATGGAAACAGTTCTAACGGAGAGATATGGTATTAAAATTAACAAAAATAAAACTAAAGTTCTAGTATGCAAAAGAGGGGATAATAAATCAAAAACAAGAATACAAATAGGTAGTTAAGGATTTCTGCTACCAAGGAAGTCAAATAACGCAAGATGGGAAAAGTACAAAAGATATAAAACAAAGATTAGCACAAGGTCGTGCTACATTTAACAAGGAAAAGCAACTACAGTGTTCAAAGACCACAAACAGAGAAACAAGGAAAAGATTGCTTAAAACATATGTGTGGAGCACAGCACCGTATGTCTGTGAATCCTGGACAGTAGGAGAAGCAGACAAGAAAAAGGTGAAGCCTTTGAAATGTGATGCTACAGACGTATGATGAAGATTCTTACATTTAAAGGTAATACTTACAATCCCCCAAGCGCGATATACTAGACGCAAAGGCAGTTGGTAACGCTAATCTAATAAGTGGAAATTAACGCGCCCATCTGTCAATGACGTCACACAATATGCAAATAATTAGACATAAATGACGTAATATGCCAATTTTTATACAATATTTTATAAAAGCGAAATACTCACATGAATATATAAGCGTCTCACAGGATAGCTTCCTTCAGAATAAGTTAAAGATGGCGTCTGCAACGTCCATCGGGGTTGATAGGGGCCCCCTTCAAGATGATTTACGGAAGGTGCGCCTAGCGTCCTTCGGAATTGCTCCTTTTCAAATTAGTTAAATATGGTGGCTGCTCCGGCTAGCTACGGCAGTCGTGGAATGCGGTTGGGCCACGTTGCTTCAAATTATCTCCTACATATGTAGGGAACGATAAGGAACAGGTATAGGGACGACAAACAAAAATAACAGAGAAAGGGGATCTACATAAATAAAAGATAAAGATACGTTACTGAAAACCCAACCACTCTTCCCGAAGTTCAAAGGCAAAAAACCACGTTTCAGCGTCCCTCGGAAACTCCCCACTTTTATTCTCCCGCCACTCGCGTCAGCGCAATCTGGCGCAAACGCACTCTGACGTGACGGAAATACGCGCCAAGTCTTTCAAATTTAAGGCGCGAACTCCCGCACATCAAAACTAAACTAATGAATGTTTAGTGCCAAATTTTGGCACGTAACAAGATATCATGGGCAGACAGAGATAAGAACAAAGAGGTACTAGAAATGGTAGGGGAAGAAAGAACTATGTGAAAAACAGAAAAAAATAGGAGATAGGCCACATACTAAGACATGAGGGAATAGTGCGGAATATATATTAAAAGCAGCGATAGAACAAAAGACAAGTAGAGGTAGATCGAGGATAGACTACTGCTCACAGATAGTGAAAGATGTAGATTGTGAGAATTTCAGGGAAATGTGTAGGCTAGCCCAGAATAGAAATTAATGGAGGTATGCTTCCAACCAGCCGCAAGATAGAAAAACTAATGGCAAAAATAATAACTGTACTTAAACATGGAGATTATTATAAACAACTACAGTTATTGGTTTTGCAATACTCCCAACTAATGTTAATTGTGCGAAAGGATTTATTTGAAAACTATCAATACGGCAAATGTCTTAAGTGTTGGGAGAAACTTGGCAGGCACAGGTTGCTTAACCCCCTTCACATACCACTGAATCTCTGTGAAATAGGGTATATAATTAGAAAACAATAGAAGAGAATCGAGCTGTATATCGGCTGTGTGGCGGCTCCGTGGCGTAGTGGTATGTGTGTGACTACTACGCCCAAGGTCCCGGGTTCAAATCCCGACACGGTCCGCTTGAAAAATGTTAGGCGAGCATTTTTCACAAAAATACACCCTCGTTCGGATGAGAGGTAAAATGGAGGTCCCGTGTGTGAGTGTTGTCACGCACGTTAAAGATCCCTACCTTGCTTGGAACAGCAAGGGTTCGGCAAAATTCCAAATTTTCCAGGTAAAAAAAACTCGCTTCCTGGCCAATGTAGTACCTTCGGGTGGAGCATTGGAAAATCAAATGTAGTGTATATCGGCTGTTGTGAGAATTGCAGGGAACGATGTAGGCTAGCTCAGAACATAAATAAACTGAAGTACAAGTCCAACCAGTTTCAAGATGTAAAACCCAATGACGAAACAATAAGTGCTCCTAAATGTGATAATTATTATAAACAACTACAGGTGTTGGTTGTGAAATATTTTCAACTAATGTTGATTGTACGAAAGAATAAATTGGAAAAACTATTAATTCGACAAAGGTTTTCAGGTGCTGGGGAAACTTGGCAGCCAATGGCTGCTTACCCCCCTTCATACACCACTGAATATCGGGGAAATAGGGTGTACAACTGTAAAACAACAGGTGACCAAACTGCATCAAACAAGAAAGTACAGCAGCTATGTTCAAAGACAACGGACATAGATACAAGAAGAAAACTGTTCAAAGCATAGTGTGGAGCACAGCACAGTATATCTATGAAATAGGGGCAGTAGGAAAAGCAGACAGAAAAAGATAGAAGCCTTCTGGAATATTGTACGTCAGATGTATCAAAATGGTAGCATAGACAGATAAAGTTAATAACAAATAAGTTGTAGAAATAGTAGAGGAATAAAGATATCTGTGGAAAACGAAAAAATAGGAGAAATATGACTGAATACGTTTTAAGGAATTTGTGGGAAATAGTATGGGATATACTACAAGCAGATATAGGAAAAGAGGGGTAGAGATAGACCGAGATCAGACTTTAGCACACAGATAATGATAGATGCAGACTGCAAATTTCAGGGAAATGTGTAAGTTGGTTCAGACTAGGAGACAACGAGGGTATGCGTCCAACCAGTTCTATGACTGAAGACCTAATGATGATTATGATACACAGGGAGCACACATACAAATAATTTATTAATAATTAATTGGCTTACAGTAGTTAATTTTGTACCAGAACTTATTGATACTAGTGTGTCAGGAGTAACACATACATGTTTTTCCTTACACAAAATCATTGATAACAGACAGCATCTATGTTGGTATTTGAACAAAAAATAATGTGGTGATACTTCAATAACAATAAGTGGTAGAAAAAGATAGAAAAACAATAAAATTTTAAATGTTGTGGAAAGATGGATGTCATACAAATCACAATTATAGTGTTTATCAAGTATGAAGATCCCTAGACGTTTTTAGTCGATAGTGTGAAATCCTTAGAGCTTCATGGCTTTTGTGATGCCTCTGAAGCTGGTTATGCCACAGTAATTTATACTCGTTCTGTAACACACGACGAAAAATATTCAGTAGTATTGATTTATGCCAAGTCAAAAGTTGCCCCCCTCAAGTTCTGTGCCTCGATTAGAATTATGTGCATCCGTTTTGTTATCAAATTTGGTCGAATATGTGACTAGTGTTTATAAAACCAATCTCAAGTTTGATAAAATTTATGCTTGGTCTGATTCGACTATAGCCTTATGGATAGTCATTACCACATAGGTGTTAAACCTTTGTTAGTAATAGAATCACTCATATCCTATTACAATTTACTTGGCGATAGTTCTTACCAAAAAGTCGATAAAACAGTTTCCTAAGTCGGTAATACAGTTTAAGAGTTCATAAACACATCGCGCAAGCGCAATAAATAAGTCGGCGCGCCTCTGGCGGGTGTAAGCGCGAACCTTATCCAGACTTGGGCGCGGTCATCTACCAATGGCGTCACCAATGCATCATTTATATTGCGCAATACTTCGGAAATTTACATAATTTTAAAACAATGATAAAAGCAAACAAATTAGGTAAGGGATTACTTACATCAGAAATCCTGCATTCGCACGAAGTTGCGCTACGGTAGGCCTCTATTGAAGTCCATCAGGGCTCCAACCCGGAGGGATTAAAGATGGTGATTCCTCCGAAGCGGCTAGCGGAGCATGGACATCAGGCTCATCTCGGGTCGTGGAGTACGATACGCCTCGTTGGCTTCAAATTTATTACCTATGCAGGGAATGGGCAGGAAAAACCAGGTAAGGGTAGACAAACAAAAGATAATCAAGCAAGGAACTACATAGGTAAACCTAACGATACGTTACCAAAAAACGACCACTTTACTCGAAGATCAAAGGCAAAAAGCCTCGTTTTAGAGCGTCACGGAAACACTTCTCCCCACTCCTTTGTCTTTTACACATCCGCCGAAGTTATTCGTCCAACCCTCTAGAGTCACACGATCTGCGCAAACTCACTGGGACATATCGGAAGTACGCGCCTAATCTTTTAAAATTCCCGCGCACCGCGTCTTTTGAAATTCTGGCGCGAAACTCCCGTACATCAAAATTAAACTAAAAACAATGTTAAAGTGCAAATTGCACGTAACAATCCAAGATAGGGTTCCACCTCAATTATGGCATCACATCAGTGGTAAAATGAATCCCACCGATTATGCATCTCGTTGGTTATTGCCGTCAGAGATTTCATAGTGCATTTTTTTCAGGGCCCTCGTTTCTCTATGAGAATCATGATTATGCTTCAGCCAATCCTGAGTGTTTGAAGTTAAAGGAAACAGGTGAAGAACGAACAATTACTTTTCTAAATGTTTTATCAGCCAATGTGATAAATACGTTATTAAACCGTATCTTGTCCTTGCGTAAGGTTCTGGGTATCATAAGTTTTTGTTTGCGTTTCATTATTAATATCTGACTAGGAGTTCAGCAAAAGGGTTGTGGACCTCTTACGATGATTAAATTAAACAAATCGTTGTGTATACTCATAAAAATAGTTCACCACAAAAAATTTCCCAGTAAGCTGGAACAGATCAAGAGTAGAACCATGTGTGTGAAATCGATCCAGATGCTAGCTCCCTTTCTTGATTCTAATTCTATTATTCATGTTGGTGGTTGATTATGCTATTCTGATTTGCCCTATAATGCCAAAAATCCTAATGTTGCTACCTCGGAATCATTGACTAACAACGACGATTATTGAAGATGCAATTTGTAAAAATCTACATTCTGGCCCACAAACTCTAGGATATCTGCTCTTACAACAATTTTAGATTTTAGGTCAAAAGCGTGCTATTAATCAGGTATTATCCCGTTGTATTAGCTGTTTTAAAGTTCAACCAACATCCACCCTTCCATTAATGGAGGATCTTCCATTGCCTCGTGCGTCACAACCACAACCATTTAGTCATGCAGGAGTGAACTTTGCAGGTCCTTTAACTATAACTCTAGGATACCTCAGAGGTGCTAAGCATATGAAGGCCTATATTTGTATCTTTGTTTGTATGAACATAAAGGCTTATATCGAATTAGTGTCCGATCTCACTTTTGAGGCATTTTTGGCAGCTTTGCGCCGGTTCGTGGCAAGACGAGGTTGCTGCGTGAATGTATATAGTGACCGAGGTACCAATTTTGTCGGAGTCTCACGTTTACTTTCCGAGTATATTAGAGATATCACTGCTTCCCTGGAAATTAAGTGGCATTTTAATCCACCTGCAGCACCTCATTTTGGTGGCATCTGAGAACGTGGTGTTCAGTCAATCAAGTCACATTTACATGGAGTCATAGGTGATCAAATCCTCACCTATGAAGAACTGTTAACCGTCTAAACTCGAATAGAAACCGTTTTAAATTCACACCCCTTATATAGTTTCAGTGCTGATCCAAACGACATTTGTGCTCACCCCAGGACATTTCTTAACCTTAGATCTGTTAACATCTCCACCTCATGAAGATCTCACATTTCTTAAACTTAATCATTTGAACCAGTGGCATCTTCTGCAGAGGATGCAGCAAGACTTTTGGCGACGTTGGTCTACAGAATATTTGCATTCTTGCAACAACCGAACTAAATGGATTAGTAATTCGTCCCCTCTAAGTGTTAGTGATTTAGTGTTAATTAAGAAGTCAAATTTACCCGCTTTACAGTGAAAACTTGCTAGAGTGGTCTCGCTTTATCTAGGACGTGATGGAGTCATTAGAGTGGTTCATGTGCGTTCCGCCCAACGGGAACTGGACCATCCAATAGTAAAATTATGTCGGTTGCCAATTTGTCCTTAGTTATAGTTATTTTATTTGTATCCTGCATGTTTTATGTTTTTTCTTGATGTTTTATGTGTGTATAGGAAAATAATTAATGTTTATTTTGGTGAGCGGGATGTTATGAGTTGCAATTATTTATAAAACTCATTTTTGTGAGATTCGTAATTTTTCAGAAATTTTTTTGTGTTCGTTTTTGTGCCAGTCGATTGCCGTGCTCCGCGACGTAAATGGCGGGAAGCAAGGGAGTTGATTGTCGCGTTCCATACTATTAACATCCGTTTTGTGTGTATAAATTACCATTTAATAGTTCAATCCGTTTTGTTTCTTGTGGTGTTGCGAAACATATTTATTAATGCTTAATTTCTATGTATTTTAAGTATAATAAAACTGTTAATAGTCCAAATTCGGTGTGTTTGATTTAGTGCTATTATTTCATTATTAATTTAGTAAAAGAGAAACAACTATAGATATAATTTAAAAACAAAAAATTTTCACAATATCAAATATAAAAAGAAACAGAGTTGTACACTTAATACTAATTACTACTAACACTTAATTCTTGTAAATCGGGATCAATATTAGGGACATCTTGAGCACTGACTAAAGTTTGATAGAAAACATTGAGATACTAATTGCAACTATTATTAGCTAACTATTGTGAACACATGTTAAGGAACTAATTCTAAATTGTGCAGTACAGGATCTAGGAAGACTTTCAATTTTAATTTATTCTAAAAATGTCTGAAGCTTGCAACTTTTGCAATTTAAAAATTCTAGATGATGAAAATTACATCTGCTGTGATAGTTGTGGATCAACATTTCATGCTACCAAAAAATGCTCTATTTTAAATGTTACCGAAGTTAGAGCGATTCAACTCAAATCTCAAAGATTAGTTATTTTCTTTTGTGAGGATTGCAGAACCACAGTATTAAAAGCTCCTCTGTTATTGTAAAAGCTTACTGCTCTGGAAAAAGAATTGGATAATTTAAAACAGCAGTTTGCAGTCCTACAGCAAGAAAAGAATTCTATGGAATTAAATAACGACAGAACAAGTAATAGTGAAACTATATACAAAGAGGTTCATGAGAGAACAGTGCATGCCTGCAATTTTATGGTTTTTAACGCAAGCGAATCTAAATCTTCACAAATAGCTGAAAGAATTTCACATGATAATAAAATTGCAGCTAAAATTTTGGAGGCTGCTGGTGTGCAGTCTAGTGATTTCATCAATGTTATACGCCTTGGTAAGGTTGCTGGTGATAGGCCTCGTCCTTTGAAGGTTTCTTCATGTAGCTCTGGTAGAGTTGGTCAAGTACTTAAAGCCAAAAGAGCCATCACTAACTATGGTTATTCAGTCAGTCAGGGATCTGACACATATACAAAGGAAACAATATGCATCTGCTCTTAAAGAACTTAAGGAACGTTATAAGCATGGGGAACAAAATCTAAGAATTATCTATAAACAGGGAGTACCTTGTGCGGTCAAGAATGTCCCAAAAAACTAAATAATAATAAATCCACGGCTCCTTACTCACTCTCAGTTTACTACCAAAATGTTGGAGGTATGCGCACTAGATTTGTTGACTTTGCTCTATCGGCTCTTGTTTGTCAATATGACGTGATTGTGTTGACAGAAATTTGGCTGCATGAAGATATTTCTAATGCAGAATTGGGACTTTCTAACTATGAAATCTACCGAGTGAACCATTCCTATCTAACCAGTACTAAAGAACGTGGCAGTGGGATTCTTATTGCCACAAAGAAAGACTTACCGTTTGTAGTCAAAACCATTTCTACTACAGTCTTGAATGTTGAGCACTTGTTTATTGAATTCTGGGAAGGTAATTTTAATTTTGTTCTGGGCGGTGTTTACATTCCTCCAGGATCCTCGTCAGAGGTGTATATTGACCACTGCTCGGCAGTTGAGCAAGTAGTTGATAAGTATCCTGCTTCTTTCTTTATTTTTGGTGATTATAACTTACCAGCCGCAGTATGGGAATCGCGTGATGAATTATTAGTACACTGCCGACCGGGATACCCTGCTACTGAGGTGGCAGAATACTTCAATTTGTTGGGGTTTAAACAATTTAATAATATACCTAATGACCACAATGTATTTCTAGACCGAATTTTTGCTAATGTATCTAACTCAATTGATGTGTCGCTTGCTAACGATTGTCTTTTGCCCAACAATTACCACCACAAGGCTTTCGAATGCAAACTATCTCTTACTACTAAGTGTAGAACCTTAGAATTCAATGAAACATATAGAGATTATAGAAATGCTGATTATAAAGCATTAAATGAATATTTTGGACAAATTGCATGGGATTCTCTCCTGAATAATTTGGATATTGATGAGTCTGTTAGGACTTTTTATCAAACAATCAATGTTGCCATTGATAGATTTGTACCAGTAATCAACCATAGATTATCTACCTATCCCAGATGGTTTTCCAGGGACTTAGTATCATTACTACATGAGAAGAAGAGCGCACATGCTATATTTAAGGAAACCCATTCCCAGATTAATTATGTACGTTTTAGTAATTTACAAAATCTTTGTAATCAGGCTACGAAACGCAGTTATCTTACTTAAATGACCAATGTAAATAAAGGTATTTGTTCTAATCCAAAACAATTCTGGGGTTATGTTAATAGTTTAAAAGGGGAACATTTACCTGAGAGCTTGTTTCGTGATGATATTACTGCTAATAATGGCGATGATATTGCCAATCTCTTTGCCTCTCACTTCGTAGGAAACTATAATGATACCCCCAAGGCTTTCGATACTAATCTCTCTATGACCGATTCACAAGTTGATATCCCATTTATACAGTTTTGCTTGGAGGAGGTACTCAATGGTATCAGATCCCTTCCTGATAGGTTGTCAACGGGTTCTGATGGGATTCCACCTATTTTTATAAAGAGGTGTATATTTACTTTGTGTAAACCGCTTCAATTCCTATTTAACTTGACATTTAAACTTCAAAAATTTCCATTAATGTGGAGTACAAGTTATGTCATACCCATTTTTAAAAGTGGCAATAAAGAGGATATTAGAAACTACCGGCCAATATGTCTGTTGTCTTCTATACCTAAACTACTTGAAAGGTTACTAATTGTGTACTTAAATTGGTGTTGTTGTAAATTAATGTGATAACCAGCATGGGTTTACTCAGAAAAGATCGACAGTTTCTAACCTACTTGTCTATCAAAACACAATTACCACTGCTTTGGAGAATGGGTTGCAGGTTGATTCAATATATACAGAGTTCTCTAAAGCTTTCGATAAAATCAACCATTCCATATTGGTAGGAAAATTGAAAGCTATAGGATTTCCACATTACTTACTTCAATGGCTAAAGAGTTATCTCAGTGGCAGGTCACAGTCGGTAAAGATTAAAAATTTTATTTCAGCACCTATGGAAGTTTTATCTGGAGTGCCTCAGGGGTCACACTTAGGGCCCCTGCTATTTAACTTATTTGTAAATGATATTGGCTTGTTTCTTCCCGGCAGTAAGTTCTTACTATTTGTTGACGATTGTAAATTGTTCAGAGTAAATACTCCCTGTATGTTTGTTGTGATTTGTTTAGCATTCTTCTTAATCTTCTTTGGGAATTAAACCACTCATAGTTTTTAAAATCATTTTTATTTACGTTTCGATCCATGACCTAAAAGATCGTTGTCAAAATAATAAAAACTTCAAGTTTGACATTTATGACATAAATTGAAGGTGACTTTGATTTATTGATGTTTGTAATATTTGATTTGAGTACACTAGGCAAAAAATTTTTAAAGTTTAAATGAATAATTGCCTTCAATTTGTGTTACGGCCTGGGACCGACTTTCTTTAGGTAGCCAATATGCTTAACGTGACATCAGCTGATTAATTTTTATTGGTGAATTTTATATAAATTCAATAACTTGGGAATTGGAGAACATTTTTTAACATGTTTCTATTTATATAATTGAGGGATTTCTAATTTTGTCTTATTTTGTTGAAAATGATGACTTGGGATATCCTATACTTAGAGATGAGTTTGAATTAGCATTAAAGAGTCTGAAAAATGGTAAGGCGCCGGGTACAGATAAGGTGCAAGCAGAAATTCTAAAAGCCGCTGGACAAGCAATAAAAGAACGTCTCTTCCAACTTGTAGGCTATATGTATGAGACAGGCGAGATACCCAAAGATTTCAAACGTAGCATCATAGTAACTATACCAAAAAAGAAAGGCGCGGATAGATGTGAAAATTTTCGAACAATAAGTTTGACAGCACACGTGTCAAAAATATTAACTAGAATTGTGCAAAGACGAATGGAAAAACGGGCAGAAGAAATACTAGGAGAAGACCAATTTGGGTTTAGGCGAAACAGGGGAACACTGGAGGCTATTTTAGCTCTGAGAGTGAGAAAAAGGGGAAAGCGTGTATATAGGGTTTGTAGATTTGGAAAAAGCATTCGACAATGTAAAATGGAAAAAAATGTTTGAAATACTCAAAAAGATTTGACTGAGTTATAGGGATAGACGAATAGTACATAGTTTATACAAAGAGCAAACAGCAGTAATAGAATTAGAGCAGGAACGTAGAGAAGTAAACATTAGGAAAGGGGTGAGACAGGGATGTGCCCTATCTCCATTGATTTTTAACTTGTACATAGAAGAGGCAATGAATACTGTCAAATGCAGGAAGACATTTGGAATTACTATGCAGGGACAAAAAATTGATATGCTTAGATTTGCAGATGATATAGCGGTATTAGCGTCTAGCAAGGAAGAGTTAGAAGCTGCTCTTAATGAAATGGAAACGGTTCTAACAGAGAGATATGGTATGAAAATTAACAAAACTAAAACTAAGGTTCTAGTATGCAAAGGTGGGGAAAATAAATCAAAAACAAGAATACAAGTATGTAACACGAACTTACAAGAGGTTAAGGATTTCTGCTACCTAGGAAGTCAAATAACGCAAGATGGGAAAAGCACAAAAGATATAAAACAAAGATTAGCACAAGGCCGTGCTACATTTAACAAGAAAAAGCAACTACTGTGCTCAAAGACCACAAACATAGAAACAAGGAAAAGATTGCTTAAAACATATGTGTGGAGCACAGCACTGTACGGCTGTGAAGCCTGGACAGTAGGAGAAGCAGACAAGAAAAAGGTAGAAGCGTTTGAAATGTGGTGCTACAGACGTATGATAAAGATATCATGGACAGACAAAGTTAAGAACGAAGAGGTACTAAAAATGGTAGAGGAAGAAAGAAATATGTGGAAAACGGTAAAAAAGAGGAGAGATAGGATGATAGGCCACATACTACGGCATGAGGGAATAGTGCGGAATATATTAGAAGCAGAGATAGGAAAAAAGAGAAGAAGAGGCAGACCTAGGTTAGACTACTGCACACAGATAGTAAAAGATGTAGGCTGTAGAGGTTTCAGGGAAATATGTAGGCTAGCCCAGAATAGAAATCAATGCAGGTATGCATCCAACCAAACCCAAGGTGGATAAACTAATGACGAAAAATAGCTGTGCTTAAACATGACGATTATTATAAGTAACTACAAAAATTGGTTGGGCAATATTCTCGAATAATGTTGAGCGTGTGAAAGAATTTACTGGAGAACCATTACTTCAGAAAATGTCTAAGTGTTGGGGGATCTTGGTAGCCTCAGGTTGCTTAACCCCCTTCACTGAATCTCGGTGAAATAGGGCATAAAATTAGAAAACAATAGAAGGGGAACGAGCTGTATACACATGCTGTGTGAGAATTTCAGGGAACTATGTAGGCTAGCTCAGAGTATAATAAAGTGCAGGTACGTGTGCATCCAATTTTGAGACGGAAAACCTAATGCCGAAAAAATAAGCGCAGATAAATCGGTGATTAATATAAACAACTAGTTGTTAGTTGCAAAATATCTGCAACTAATGATAACTGTGCGAAAAGATATATTGGAAAATATACTAAATGGGTAAATGGTTAAGTGTTGGGGGAACTTGGCAGCCACAGGCTGCTTACCTCCCTTCACAACCACTGAAGGTCGGAGAAATAGGGTATATAATTGTAAAACAATAGAAGTTGACCGAGCTGCATCTAACAAGAAAGAACAGCGCCTATGAGGAAAGACAACAAACAGAACAAGAAGAAAATTGTTGAAAGCATATGTGTGGAGCACAGCACAGTATGCCTATGAAATACGGCCAGTCTGAAATGCAGACAGAAAAACGGTAGCAGCCTTTTGAAATGCTGTGCTTCAGAAGTATGAGGTCGATAGCATGGACAGACAAAGATAATAACAAATAGGTTATAGAAATAGTAGGGGAACAAGGATATCTGGGGAAAAGATAAGAGAAATAGAAGGGCAGAATACGTTCTAAGGCATTTTTGGGGAATAGTATGGGATATATTACAAGCAGAGATAGGAAAAAGAGGTAGATGTAGACCTAGATCAGATAGTTATAGATGCAGACTGCGCAAATTTCAGAGAAATGTGTAGGTTAGTTCAGAATAGGAAACAATGTTGGTACGCGTCTAACCAGTTCCAGGACTGAAGACCTAATGATGATGATGTCTTATTTTAAGAGATTTCTAATGTCATATTTTACCGAAATTCAGTGAAGGGGGTTAAGCAACCTGTTGCTACCAAGATCCCCCAACATTTAGAATTTGCCGAAATAATGGTTTTCCAGTTAATATGCTTATTGTTATGTAATTAGTTATTGTATGTATAAATAGAAATTAAGTATGTAGGCTGTATTTCATGTTAATATCGCAAGGAAAACCCAGGAAAAACTTGCAATGCTACCTAGATATTGTAGGCATTTGATCTTCATTTGTTATTTCTTTTAGTAATGGAATCCATTGTTTACTGAAAGTCACGGATTCGTTTGCAACGCAGTTATTTTTATGCAGGGTTATATAAGCAGCTTCTTTGATTTTGCGTTTTTGGTAGTTTTCTTCTTTGTCAATAATTTTTGCGTCTTCCCATATTAACATGAAATACAGCCTACATACTTAATTTCTATTTATACATACAATAACTAATTACATAACAATAAGCATATTAACTGGAAAACCATTATTTCGGCAAATTCTAAATGTTGGGGGATCTTGGTAGCCACAGGTTGCTTAACCCCCTTCACTGAATTTCGGTAAAATAAGACATTAGAAATCTCTCAATTGTATAAATAGAAACATGTTAAAAAATGTTTTCCAATTCCCAAGTTATTGAATTTATATAAAATTCACCAATAAAAATTAATCAGTTGATTTCACGTTAAGCGTATTGGCTACCTAAAGAAAGTCGATCCCAGGTCGCAACACAAATTGAAGGCAATCATTCTTTTAAACTTTAAAAATTTTTGCTTAGTGTACTCAAATCAAATTCAATTTATGTCATAAATGTCAAACTTGAAGTTTTTATTATTTTGACAACGGTCCTAGGTCATGGATCGAAACGTAAATAAATTATGATTTTAAAAACTATGAGTGGTTTAATTCCCAAAGAAGATTAAGAAGAATTGTTCAGAGTAGTTGGGAGTGAATCTGATTGTTATGAGCTTCAGAAAGAACTCGATTCATTTTATAATTGGTGTGAGAATAATGGGATGTTTCTTAATATTTCCAAATGTTGCAGTATAACTTTCTCATCTTCTAGAAACCCCATTAAGTATATATACTCTATCAATGGATCACATTTGAAAAGTGTTGATACAGTACGTGATCTGGGTGTTTATTTTGATAGTAAGGTATCTTTTGTTCCTCATATTAATACTATTACTTCAAAAACTGTAAGAGCATTAGGATTGATTTCAAGACATGCGCACGACCTTTCAGTGACAGCGATTAGAACATTGTATTTGTGTTACGTTCGGAGTATACTTATGTATGCCTCTCAGATCTGGTCTCCCCATTATAATGTACACATTCGAACTCTTGAAGCAGTGCAGAATAGGTTCCTAAGATTTTGTGCATATAAAACTGGAACAGTATTCAGTAAATTTAATTGTGATTATGACCTCATTCGCCGGGCTTTGCAATTACCAGCTCTGGAAACCCTACGGGAGTATAATGACCTTATGGTTTTGTATAAAGTTTTGACAGGAGATATTGATTGTTCCGAATTACTTAGTCTGATCAGTCTTAGGATACCACTGCGTAATACTAGAGACACATCATTATTTTTTGTGCCCTATCATAGGGTTAATTATACTTATTTCTGCCCCCTAACTAGGATGGTTAGGTCTGCTAATGCGCATGATTATGAGGTGTGATCTCTTTTTTAATATCTCAGGGCACACAAAATAAAACGTACTGCTTGACTGTTATTTATTGCGTGTTCTTCAAACTATGCTTCATACAATAAGTAAACTAAGGTAACAATGATTATTCCGGCACAATTATAACACACTTCAAGTATTAATTTAATGTTCAAAATAATAATTAATAATTCTTAAAACCAACAAAAACCCGATACGTCCGTACGCCATGCTGGATGTCAACCGAATCCTCCTTTTATCGCGCCTTCGCGTCTGCGCAACGCCTCTAACCACAAACATAAATAATCCTACATTTTATACAATAATAAGAACCATCTCACGACCCCCCCTAACTTAAACTGGATTAGCCTAATCATAGTATAAGTTACTCACGCGAAGGTATAAAATGCAAATACAATAGCCAACAATGAAACTATCTAGAACAAGTCAAATTAATAGCAACACACCCGAACTTATAATACGATGGCCCTTAAGATAACAAAATTGTCAAAACATCCTTACATTGGAGGCAGTACCTTATATGGCTTGAGATTTATAATATTATGTTTACCTAACTCTACACCATCCTTATTACATAACACATAAGAATTAGGACCTGCAATTCGTATAATTTTGAATGGTCCTTCATATAACAAAAACAATTTAGCAATAGTACTATCTACTGCTGAAGACTGATAATGGGTTCTTAAAAGTACATAATCCCTACATTAAAATTGGTGATATTCACCTTACTACAATGCTTTTGCTGCCGCTTCTGGGCCTTACTACATATATTCTTATAGGCTATCTCCCAATGTCTTTCTAAACTCAACCGATTATTATCTCTGGTTTCGTCATATGGCAACCCTAAGAGTTTTTCAATCGGATTAACCAGGACTTCTCCTTTTGCAAAAATAATGGAGTGTACCCGTGACACCGTGTATTACGTTATTCATGCAATCCTCAATTTTACTAATTTCCCACG
Organism: Platerodrilus igneus; assembly: GCA_036346225.1. Classification (NCBI taxonomy): domain Eukaryota; kingdom Metazoa; phylum Arthropoda; class Insecta; order Coleoptera; family Lycidae; genus Platerodrilus; species Platerodrilus igneus. Next base: position 12,928,819 of record JARFIW010000139.1, on the reverse strand, counting down.
CCCACTTAGTATGCCTATCAAAACAGTAAGTCCTCAACAGACGTTTTAATTCTTTATTGCAACGCTCCGTTAAGTTACCTTGGGGAAAATAAAGTGAGATCGCCTTGACCTTGATACCTTGTTCCTTTAGTTTATGCGTCCATATTTTGAAGTGAACTGCGTGCCATTATCGCTAAGTATACACTTAGGTAACTGCACTGCAGGTATATACTCTTAAGGACACGATTTACAATTATGGGAGCCGTGGCTCTTTTATTTGCATATAATTTGACAAAACGACTAAATGCATCCACCATTACAAATACTTGAGTACAACCCCCCCGAGATTTTGGCAATGGTCCCACTAAATCCACACAAACCATATCCCCAGGCCGTGCGACTATAACAGGATTCAATTCCCCATAAGACCTTTTAGAGGATTTTGCCCTTTGGCAAAGATCACATGCTGCTACTATATGTCGAACCACCCTCTTCATTTTTGGCCAATAAAATAAATGTTTCATGTGTTTAAATGTCTTGTCGCTACCGTAATGACCAAGACTAGCATGTTGCTGTTGCACTAATTCACTAACTTGACTGTTAGGAACACAAATTCTATAACCCGGCAAACTTTCATCTCCCTTCCTAAATAAGATACCCTCATGCAACCTATACCACTCCCCTATTTTATTTTTTCCTCGTTCCTTACTTCCCGTTTCCTCTAGGGTCTGTAATACCTTTATCTTATCTATAATCCAAGACTCCTTACCTTGATCCTCCTTAATAGTTTTACATTATCCTTCACCTTTTTAACTCACTGGTCATTTTATATAGAAAATCATCACATCTGAATTGCAATCCGGTACCTCATTCCTTTTAACCCGACAAGGGATACGCGATAGCGCATCAGCAACCACGTTATCCCTGCCACAACAGTATTTGATGGATAAGTCAAATTCTTGAATCAACAAAATCCAACGGGATAGTCTTGCCGATCTCAGTCTACATGTTAAAAGAAAACTTAAAGCTTTGTGATCTGTCATTAATATGACCTCTCTACCCAATATTATGGAACGCCATTGCTGAAGTGCATTGACTACAGCTAAATCTTCCTTCTCCGTAACCGTATAACGCACCTCACCACCCTTTAATGACCTACTAGTGTACGCTATGACCTCACGCTCCCCATTATCACTCAACTGATAAAGACAAGCTCCAAGAGCAAATTCTGATGCATCACATTGTATATAAAAAGCACGCAAGAAATCCGGATGAACTACTATCGCGGTTCCCACATACCTACTCTTTATATTTTCAAAGGCAGCCTGCTCGACATCAGTCCACTTCCATTTTTCCCTTTTTTTAGTAATTGTAGTAGCGGAATGGTATATTCAGCTAAATTTTGACAAAATCTTCTCTCAAAATTGATCAACCCAAGAAAAGCACGTAACTCTCTAATATTTCTAGGACACGGATAATTCTGGATCGCTTCTACTCGACGTGGATCCATATCAACCCCTTTAGCAGATATCAAATGTCCTAAAAAGGGAACCTGCTCCACAGCGAATAAACATTTGCGCAACTTAATAGTTATACCTGCTTCTTTTAATTGACTAAATAATGCATCCAAATGCACTAGATGCTCTTGCACCGAGTTCGAGTACACTAATATGTCATCGACGTATGTACACGTAAAATGTGAAAATCGTGGGCCTAAAATAACATTTATACATCTAATCAATCCTGCCATGGCTGTAACTAAGCCAAATGGGATTACTTGAAATTGGTATGTTTGACCTTCAAACAAAAATCCTAGAAACTTACGATGCTCCTTCTTAACTTCAACCTGGCAAAAACTGGACGTAAGGTCAATGGTACTAAGAATCTGACCTTTTTTAAAACTCGATAATAATTCAACAGGGTTTGGCGGAGTAACATAATCCTTCGCCATACGCATGCGTTAAGAAACCGACCATCCAAACAAATCCTCACACTACTATCTTTCTTTTTAACACAAACTAAGGGAGAAATATATTCTGTCTGTGCTTGCTCAACTACATTATATTCTACCATTTCTGCAATCTGTTTACGAACTTCCTCCCTATGAATTATAGGTATCGGGTATGCCTTTTATAAAAGGGTTCCTCGCTTTTCATGATTATTTCATGTTGATAACCCTTAGCACGTCCCGGACTCTCTGAAAACCCCTCCCAATTTTTTTTAACCACTGACATCAACATTTTCTTTTCATGTTCATTTAACCGTACAGCCTTATTTATAACGTTACTAACCTCGCTTTCCGTATATTGATGTCTTTCAGGATGACAAGAAATCTTGTTACGTTCCTCTCTTTTTTCAACATAATTAATATGTAAATTATTACTCGTTTCAATATCATGCTTTAGCTGTACTACCCTGTATTTTTCATCTACGGATACCTTTAATTGAAACTCTTTAAAATCTAAACTAGCTTTATTTTTCAGTAACCAGTCGCATCCTAAAATAAAACTCTTATTTAACTTAGGTACTACCAAGCAAATTGCCTCAGTCTCAATCCCATCCATATCTATTTGTAATAATACTTGCTGTTTGATTTTCTGTGTTTTTGCACCAACAGCAACAGCAATGTCGACATTAGTGACTGGCAGCACCGGAAAATCCTCATATTTTTAAAACATCATAAAATCCTCTGAAATAGCAGAGATTTCACTACCACTATCAACCAATACCTTAACCTGTAAACCTGCCACCTTAACATGAATACATGGACTTAGTACCCTTTCTATATTTTCCTCCTCCTCCCCTTTGCTTAATAACATTTGACCATCATTATAAAACTTAGTCATGAAACGTATATTTCCACTTCTTGCCGTATCATTAAGGGTAGGCTGCTGTTCCCCTTGATCGTTTTCCTCATTACTATTGTCCCTGGAAGCACTACTCCTTATGTTTTGTGTACTATAGTTACTACGGTTTTGTACATTACTATTAGTATTATTCCTAAAATTGCGCTCTGTACGCCAATTAGTATTAACAGGTCTGTTTTGCTCCCTCATATAGGTACCATCAATTTTACTTAAATATTTTTCCACTTCCTCTATTTTAGTAAAACCTTGAGTAATAATTCCCCTTTGAATTTCGGCTGCAAAATGATTCGAAAGCATTTCGATCAGCGCCGCCTCCGGTATTGCTTCAACAAGAAAGCTAGCTTCTTTTACTAATTTTAAAAAATAATCGGCTCTGTTACTTCCCTCAAATGTACCGTATTTTATTTTTAAATAAAGATCTCTTTGTTTTTCCACACCCCAATATCGCTGTTTAAAAGCCTCAGAAAATTCGGCATAAGTATCAAAACTACCTTCCTTAATTGCGGCCCATTCTGCCGCGCTTCCCCTCAAACAGTTTACCGTTAAGGTAATTTTATGCCCTTCCGGAACACCAGAATCTGTAAATAATTTTTCAATTTTGTTCAGAAAGACAATGGGATGTGTAACACCACCTACAGGATTAAAACTTAATTGCGATCCCCCCAGTTCTCTAAAATGTGTTAGAAAGTTTTATTATCGGTATTTACAATATTGTTTGCATTAATAGCGGTCTTGTTTTCATTAGCTCCCACAACCTCCTTAATATTTTTCTTATCAATTAAAACTCCTACACTAGATTGCAGTGATGCTATACCCTCTGTTAAGCGTAACAATGCAGCTGCTAAATTATGCGACGTAACAACATCGGTCGCGGCTGTTGCCCTTGACCTTGACCATGATCTTCAATATTTACCCCTTCACGTTTGTTAGGCATGTTTTAAGAAAGCGTATAAGTGCAAGTTTATTAACCTGTCACTATAAAGCCATAAAGCACAACACCGTGATGACAATTTGTTTTGTAAATTGTCTACAGATGAAAACTTTCAGCATACGTTGTAATATTTGATTTACTTTAATATTACCTTTGCATTCCTAATCTTACCATACTGTTGACATTCCGTGCTATCAGCTGATGTAAACACCATACGTGTGTACAAGCGGACAACGGCCTTCCACTACGACTTCAACACTTCGTTTTGTTTTAAATTACACAAACTGCAACCACTGATAACTGTCTTTGAAATACTGTTTAGTTACCCCGTTACGAGTATGATTGTAAGAAGTTTTTCGCCCCCGTTGGCGTCAAAATGCAGTGATCTCTTTTTTAATATCTCAGGGCACACAAAATAAAACGTACTGCTTGACTGTTATTTATTGCGTGTTCTTCAAACTATGCTTCATACAATAAGTAAACTAAGGTAACAATGATTATTCCGGCACAATTATAACACACTTCAAGTATTAATTTAATGTTCAAAATAATAATTAATAATTCTTAAAACCAACAAAAACCCGATACGTCCGTACGCCATGCTGGATGTCAACCGAATCCTCCTTTTATCGCGCCTTCGCGTCTGCGCAACGCCTCTAACCACAAACATAAATAATCCTACATTTTATACAATAATAAGAACCATCTCAGGTGATAGGAATTTCACAATCAGAATTTAAAAAGGAATTTAAAGGGAGTATAATGGGCTGTTTAGAAACCCACAGTGAGCTTCACTATTTTTTTTAAAGTTTTTTATATATTTTAAGTATTTTATGAATCTGACATATATTTTATAATTCATGTTAGTTTTAATATTTTGAATTATTTATAGCATTTATAATCAATATTAAAGGTGTAATCTGTATATGTGAATAAATAAATAAATAAACAACAATACGTCTCATTTTCTTTTCAATACTTGTGGCTATGGTCTGTGATCTGTTCAAGATTGTACAGAACAGTTGTTTGTAGTGTATTTGTTTTAAATTCTTCTCGTTCTAAAAACGTTTTATAACGAACTGCACTGAGTTTTTTGCCATAGCTCAACCATGTGATTTTGTGCCACTTAAGAATGTTTCCAAGATTATTTATTTATTAATACTCTACTGGACAACCCAAATGGTATATACCGAAGAACAATATACTAATCATAATAAAATAGTATAAAATAGTTTCTAAATAAGTACTATTTTTTTCTTAAAATAAACGATCCTTTAAGCACAGCAAAGTACAAAAAACATTTTTTAAGCCATTTCATTAACAGTGAACTTACTGTTACAGCAAACTAACTGCATTCAATCCTGTGGATGGTAAATTTGAATAGAACTTTTTTCTTGTCTATAATGGCACGATCGAAATCTACCTGTATGTATATGCTCAATAGCCAAAAACTTGTTATATACTGTTTGCAGCATAGATTTAGATTGTATTAAATGCATGAACATGATTTTGATTATTTCTCATCTAAGATAAAAACACGGGCTGATTTTGTGCAACCCCATCTATTGATTTATGTATCTTATTCAATTATATTTGTTTTCAATTTGTATCACCTTATATGAATTAGAGTTTTTAGAATTGTGAACTATTGACACTCCACGGCACAAACAAAAGCGCAAATAAATGAACTAAAAAAGTAAAACAATTTTCAATTTTTCATGGTGGTCATTCCAGCTTCACGTGAAGTTGGATTGACCACTTTAAATCACGAATAACTTGCACAATTTTTGAACACAAACAGTGAATTTTTGGCAATGCGCAGCACAAATGAACTGTATAAACTTGTTTTAAAAATTGTATAGTGTCCATTCAAACTTAACACACCCCAAGGTATGGTATTGGGACCACTGCTTTTTTAATATACATCAATGATTAGGGAGACATAGAAATACACGATACCAAAATAATCTCGTATGCAGATGATACGGTTTGTTACGTGCCAATTGGCACTTAAACATTGTTTTTAGTTTAATTTTTATGTGCGGAAGTTTCGCGCCATAAATTTAAAAGACTAGGCGCGTATTTCCGTTATGTCACAGTGCGTTTGCGCCCGATCGCGCGACGCGAGTGGAGTGGAAAAAAGTGGGGACAAGTGTTTCCGTGACTTGATGTAACATGGCTTTTTTGCCTGAACCTTCGAGTGGAGTGGACGTTTGAGGTATCGTATCGTGCCTTATCTTATCTATGTAGATTTCCTTGCTAATTATCTTGTTTGTTGCCCTTTACCATGTTTCCTGTCCATTCCCTACATAGGTAGAGTAAATTTGCAACCGTTGGTGAACCGTACTGCACGACCCTGGATGAACGAGCCCATGACTGCCGGAGCTGGTCCGAGCGCTTTGGAAGAGCGTCGGGCGTACCATCTTTAACTACCTCAAAAGGGCCCTCCGTAGCCCTGATGGATTTCAGCAGAAGCCAACTTTAACCCAGGGACATATTCATGTGAGTAATTGCTGTTTAACCTATTGTCTTAAATTTATATATTTTTCCGATTATTGCATAATATAATTTGTGCATTGGTGACGTCATTGTCAGATGTGCAAGCCAAATCTGTATAAGGTTAGCGTTACCAACCGGCCGTGACGTTGCTTTTTTATTTTGCGCTTGCGCGATGTATTTATCGACTTTTTAACTGTAGATTATCGACGTTTATAAATGTAAAAATTCGCGTTTTAAACTTAAGAATTTGGGTTTAAATCGTAAGAGGTTGCAACTTATATGAAACATACCTGATAGCAGGTACCAAATAATGCACAAACTAGTATGCAAATAATACAAAACTATACGGATAGCAACCTACTTAGCTTACATAGAAAAAAAAATTAATTTCTCGCTTTCACTAGTTACAAAGACCACCAACCGAACATATCTCATATTAAAATACATAAAGCCACATGTTTACAATTTCATAACTGCAAATGCAGTGACTACTTCATTCTGAAGCCAAAAAGCATAAATTATTTAGAGATAATAGTGGACGTGTGTTTAAAAAGGAAAGAACATAAACAAATAAATAAAGTTACGTAAAACTATTTAAATTTTGACTATGTAAAAAAACTCTTAGCAAAAATAAGTACTATTCTACCAAACAGTTATATGTATAAGGAAAGTAACATGGTTAAACATAAGAAGCTACCACCATGCAATATAATTTACATGATTTTATAATACTTACAACTCGTGTTAACTTTCATACGTCGTTTGAAGCGATCGGAATATTAAGGGGCTTCACCACGTTGTCCAAAAACATTTATACACTTAGGCTGCCACCTCCTGGCTGCCTATTCATCCGAAATCCCCATCTACAACAACACATTCTTAAAATTTTGCACTCCACCAATATTTAATCCCGCGAATTTCAGCACGTTGTTATGCTATTTTCTGAAAATTAATATACTCTATGCTTGTATTTGTCTCGCGTTCAACTAACTATATCGACCAATCGTATATTTACTGACGTCCTACAAGTCCCTCCTATACTATCGTTGTCTCTTGCTTATGCGTTTTCTACGTCTCTTTCTTACCTGGTTTGAGTGGTAGAAATCGATATTCTTGACCATCTGCTGTCTAAACCCACGTGGACTTCTTACGTGATTTAAATAACCGCTCATTAGCTTTTACTACGAATAGATGCGACGGTTCTTACAATTTTATAAGGGGTGATACATTTATATGGTGATAGTTCTTACTAAAAGTCGGTAATACAGTTAAAAGTCGATAATACAGTTCAAAAGTTCATAAAATACATCGCGCAAGCGCAATGAATGAAGCGAGTGACGCCTCTAGCAGAGGGCAGCGCGAAGCTTATTACAGATTCCGTTTGACCAACCACCAATTACGTCACCAATACACAAAATTATATTGCGCCATAATCGGAAAATTTAAGAATTTAAAACAAAAGGTAATACGTTAATTACTTACATAAATATGTCTCGGGGTTAAAGTTGATACGCCGACGCTATTCCAAAGCGTTCGGACCGGTACTCAGGGCTCCGCTCCGGGCTGTTGGCTGAGCATGGACATCCGATTCGTCTCGGGTCGTGGAGTTCGTTTTCGCCTAGGTGGCTACGAATTTCATCTACCTAATATGTAGGGAACGGCAGGATCAGGTTTTATAAGGGACGACAAACAAGATAAAACAGAAAGGAAATCTACATACTAGAGTAAAGGCACGATACGATACCTGACTGACCACACTCCTTGAAAGTTCGGGCAAAACAGCCACGTTGAAGCGTCTCGGAAACACTTGTCCCCACTCTCTTTGTCTTTTTCACGTCCGCGAAGTTATTCGTCCAACCCTCCGCGCAAACTCCCTATGACGTAACGGAAGTACACGCCTAGTCTATTTAAAATTCCCGCGCACCGCGTCTTTTGAAATTATGGCGTGAAACTCCCGCACATCAAACTAACCTAATAACAATGTTTAAGTGCCAATTGGATTGGCACGTAACAATCGCGACAAAGCCACAAAAGAAAAACTTAAAAAAAGAAAAAGTCTGTTAGCTTAGTAACAGCTTAAAATCTAAATCCTAACTACCCTATATAAAACCTAACTTAAAACCTACAAAATGTTTATATAAGGCGCCACCTGGTTTTTTGACCGATAGCACGTCTACCGAAGTACCAGGAAACGGAATAGGTAGCCCGATAGTCTTTGACTACACTAGTTATCGACAGCACAAATTTGTCGGGGAGCATGAAACACTACTTAAACTAAAACCGATGCGACAAGTCGCCTAAACCTATCTAACTAAAGCTAACATTAAAGTTCTTATGTGCAAACACACACGAGTGTTGCATCAAAACTATTCTTCTTTGGCAAGAAGTGCCCAAATTTAAAAATGTTCATGGAGTGCGTCACTCTGCACTCTAGCAAATTTTGTTACTGGTACTTTGGTTTTCTAACGATGCACATTTAAAACTTGTCCATGACACAGTTGTGAATCAACAAATTTACCAAAAGTACCACCTACTAAATCCTTATATGCTAACCTAACAAATTACATGTCTATATCAGGCTAGCTTTTTCACTCAAATTTCAAAAAAATAATTCCCACGTCTGGTCATAGATACCACACGTTACGACGATAAAAAGATAAGACAAGATCTCAAATTGTTGTTAAAGATAGTGGATAAGATAATGATATTAAGCTTAAGTTGTTATCCTCAAAGGTAATAGACAAAATAACGGTATTAAGCTTTAGTTATATTTGAGATACTAGATAAGATAACGCGATATTAAGCTAAAGTGATTATTAGAGATAGCAGGTAAGGTAACATGAATTTAAACAAAAGTTATTACTAAGGATAACCGGTAAGATAACGCGAAATAACTCGAAGTTATTACTAACGGTAGTCGGTAAGATAATGAGACTAAACTAAAGTTATTTTTTATAGGTAATCGGTAAGATAACGATATTAAAACTAAGGGTATTATCAAAGATAATAAAGAAGACAAAGGTTTTGGCCTAGTTATTACCCAAGACAATGAATAAATAACAGTTAGAGTGGCTCCAGTAGAGCCGTTATATAGGTAAGATAAGACATATAAATTAAAAAAATATTCTAGACTAACGAGTGCATCCACTACGATAAGAAAAACAGACAAAAGTTGACACAACAACTTAAAAGTATCATTACAGATACATTCACACAAAAACAAACTGTTTTAAGGTAGTTTTTCAAAACGGTAGCACCCTAAACACACAAAAATGCCCAATTATAAGCAGTTAAATACAGATACACTGTCCCAATACGCTAAAACAACCGAGAATTTAATAAGATAACAATAAAAGGCAATAGCACCTCACCACAAAGTTCAATAAAAAACAATGAAAAAAAATGTTTATAAGTTATGTTGATTTAATAGAAAAAGAAGGAAATAATGATGTAGTATAATGTGGGCGACTGCAATAATTCAGAGGAAAAACATATGGAATAGATAATCCTAGTTTTTTTTGCAACTGCGAATATGAACTATTTCTTACAATGGCATAGGTCATGACTCCTATGTTGGCCCAAAGAAAAAATCATCCACTCAACATCAGCTAAAACCAATCATAAAAATTCAATGAGTTATTACAACCAAAGTTATGATAATTACCACACAAAATTAAATGACGTAAGAAAAATACTAAAACCCAAATAATATGCTGTAGGAAAAGTTCGAGGGTTGATTAAATGAAACAACAGAGTTATATTGGGGGGTGTAGAGAATGCAGTGATATATAAGTAGCGGTATGATCAAGGAAAAGTCAACCAAAAGAAAAAGATAGCTAATTTAAGGGAAGTAAAGTTAAACGTGTAAGAGATTATACACTATATGAGAGAGGGAATAAGTAATTAAAGTTAACTAATTGATGGTGAGAACAAAAAAATATTAGGTAAATCGTAAGGAAAATAGAACGTGAAAAACTTAAGTAGCATTTGGATCAGCAGAGAATGGCTTAAGGTCTTTAATATGCCACCTGCCTTGGCGTTTTCCTTCAGCATCCTGAAGTACGTAGATGAGGGGACTAATAACACGAGTGACCTTACAAAGAATGAATTTAGGGGCTAATTTTGAAGAAAATTTCTTAGATGCATCCGATAAGACATAATTCTTTTTCCAAACTTGTTCGCCCAAGGTGAAGGAAATATTTCGTTTACGTAAGTTATAATGGTCCTTACTCTTTTCGTAAGCTTTTAACAAATTTTTCCTAACGTCGTTAAAGATAGAAGGTAATGATTGTTGGTCTTTGTCCCAACGTACTTTATCGTCAAATTCAATTACGTTAGTATCGTCAGGCACTAACCCATAGTAACTCCCATCGATTGGGGTATATCTTCCAAAAACAAGAAATGACGGAGTGAATTGGGTTGCTTCGTGTTTAGATGTACGCAAAGCTTGAGCAATTTTAAAGATATGTTCATCCCATGTAGTATGGTCTGAATCAATATAGGAAGAGATAGCGGTAATTAAAACTCTATTTACTCTCTCGGTAGGGTTTACTTGGGGATGGTATTTTGCGTTAAACCAAATTTTTTGTACTTTATAGCTTTTAACGAAATTCTGAAAATCTTTAGAGATAAATTGTGCCCCATTGTCACAAAGAATAATCTGAGGGACGCCAAAGATAAGAAATACATTTTGTTCTAGGAATTTAATTATCGCAGCGGATGTAGCTTTACGTAAGGGTTGCACCATAACAAATTTAGAAAACCAATCGGTGACAACTAAAAGATATTGATTACCTCTTTTCGATCGGGGGAGAGGTCCTAATAAGTCAAGCGATATTAATTGAAAGGGATAAGATACACGTTTAAAGTTACCCATTAAACCAGGACGAGCAACATGTGAACTCTTATGAGAGCCACAAATTTTACAGCTCTTAATATAGCGACAAACAGATTGCTTAAGTGTGGGCCAGTAATATAATTCATATATTTTAGCGAGAGTTTTTGTAACACCAAGGTGTGCAGCTATGGGATCATCGTGACATAATTTAAGCACCTCACTGCGATTTGCAGTGGGCACGACAAGTTTCCATTCAGGGATATTCGATATTTTATGTGGAGACGAAGATACAAATTTATATAGTCTATTATTAGTTACACGAAAGGTAGGGAATTTGTCGGGATTATCGGAAACTTTTTTAATCATATTGAGGTACCAGGTATCCAGAATTAAATTTGGAAGGTTAAGAGAAACAACGTCACGAGATAAGGCATCAGGTACAATATTTAATTTGCCAGGCCTATGCCTAACGTCAAAAGTGAATTGAGATATATGCAAGTTCCATCTTGCCAAACGACCTGCGGGTTGTTTCAAGTTACTAAGCCAAGTGAGAGCTGCACAATCAGTGATTACGGTAAAGTGCGTACCTTCGACATATCCTCTAAATTTCTCAATGCCAAAGATAACGCCCAATAATTCTCGTTCGGTAGCAGAGTATTTTTGTTCGGCAGAAGTTAAGGCACGACTTGCATAGGCGATTGGATGTTCTAAACCATTGTTTACCTAGAATAACATTGCACCTAAACCAGTAAGTGAGGCATCGGTTTGTATATAAAATTTTTCATCGAAATTTGGAGAGATTAAGATAGGTGCTGAAGTGATTAACGTTTTAATTTGTTCGAAAGCCTGTTGAGATTCTGAATTCCACTCGATAGTTTGAGATTTCTTTTTATTTTTAATTAAAGCGGTAATGGGTGCAGATATAGTTGAAAGATTGGGTAGAAAGATGCGATAGTAGCTAATCATTCCGATTAAACGTTTGATTTCGGTAACGGTTTTAGGTGTTTTGAATTTAGTAATAGCATCGACTTTAGCAGGATCTGCTCGTAGGCCAGTTCCATCGATAATAAAACCAAGAAATGTAAGGGACGAACAACAAAATTGACGATTTTCCCAGTTTATCTTAAACCCTGCTGCATTTAAACGTTCTGCAACCTCATTTAATGTAGCGATATGTTCATCAAAGGAACTTGAGATAACTAAGATATCATCTAAAAATACAAAGGCACGTTCCTGATGTAAGATAGGACCTAACGTTTGATCCATAGTACGTTGTAGGGTTTGTGGAGCGTTACAGAGACCAAATGGCAAAAAATTATATTCGAAAAGACCTCGGCCTGGAACACAAAAAGCAGTTTTTTGACGAGAAGATAGGTCGAGAGGTATCTGATAAAAAGCTTGTCTAAGGTCGATAGATGAGATAAATTTTGCGTTACTAAGGCGGCTTAAAATAGAGTCAGTTCTTGGTAAAGGATAAGCATCTGAAACAGTCACAGAATTCAACTTTCTGCCATCGAAACAGACACGCCATTCGTCATTCTTTTTCCGAACTAGTAATACGGGGGACGTCCAAGGTGAATTTGAGGGAGAGATAACACCAGATTCTAACATTTTATCTATTTCAGCATGTAAATGCTTTTGTAATGCAGGCGATAACTGATATTGACGTTGCTTAAAAGGGAGGGCATCACCTGTAGAGATAACGTGTGTTGCAGTCGTAACACAACCAAGTTCGGAGGTATTAAGTTTGCGAAATTTGTCAATTGTAGCGTTAAGAGTTATTACATTTTGGGAATCAGTAAGAGAGATTTTGTTAGATATTCCTGTAGATGCACAAGAATTTGTTTTAAGAGAGGTTTGCCATGAAAAAAACCTGGAAATAAAGTGACAGATTAAAAAGTTTACAGAAATCAACACCTAGTAAAAAAGGATAAGCTAATGCAGGCACAATCAAAAATAAAACGTCACGTTCAAGTGATTCTACTCGAATTTTTAACTTAAGGGAACCGGTTACATGTATTTGATTATCGTCAGCTAAATTTATGGAAGTTTTCTCGGGAATAATTTGAATTTTGATATTTTGTTTAGATAATTGACGTAAACCTTCGTTATTTATAAGGGAACATGAGGAACCTGTATCCAATAAAGCAATTACATTCAAAGAACCAATCGAGATAGATAAGTGTGGACGATTATCGAAGGGTTTTTTAACAAGTTGTGAGGCAGCAGTCTTTTTATGATAAAAGGAATTGACGGCTTGTAACCACTTAGACCACTCGGCTGGAGTAGTATAGCATAATTCTTCTAATGAAGGTAAGGCATTTTGTACATTAACAGTAGCGGTATTATTGTTAGATAAATTTAATGACGGTACGGTATTGGAGTAGTTTTATGATTTACATTTATTGACGTCCGGGTCCGTGGAATGATTGGTGATGAGGACGATTTTGAATCCTTGAGATATTCACGCCCTGATTTGGAATATCTCGACGGGAGTTTCCCGATACATTAGGATTACAGTTCGTGCAGTTAGATTTGAAGATATTTGAGCGACCACAACCATAACAAAAGATATTTCTGGGGTATGTGCAGGCATTGTAGTTATGTCCACTTCACTTACAGTTCCAACAGGTAAGTGAGTTATTAGTTACGGTAGAAGGAACGTTAAGGGTAGATACTTTATGGGAAGCTCGAGCTTGGCAAGCTAAATCGGGTTCTAAAAGACCAGACTGTTTCTCTGGGGGCGGACGATATTTATCAATCCTTAACTTCACTTCCTGAAGAGAACGACATAGATCTTTAAAGTGGGCTAACGAAGAGATTTGTTGTAATGCCAGACGTTCTGAGAAATACGGTTTTAAATTTCTAAGTAACTGATCGTTAATTTCAGGTTCTGAAGGTTTTTTGTCGAGTCTGCTATATAAAGCTTCTAATGAGGTAATGAAAGAGACGACATTTTCGTCAGGTCCTTGGGTTCGATTACGTATCTCGTTCCAAAGGTCGGTAATATAACCATGAGGTAGGAAGTCTCGTTTCAAACACGCAACTAACTCCTCCCAGGTAGAAATTTGGTGTCGAATGTTTCTGTACCATATCAACGCAGAGTCTGAAAACAAGTCACCTGCTGAGACAAATAAGTCCTGGTCTGTACACTGCCGAGAAATTTTGAAGTCGTTAATAAGGTCAAGAAAGGACGATAAAGGGACTTGCGATCAAACCCTTGAAAAGTAAAACCCCATTTGTAAACAGGTATGCATTTTCCTAATGGTTTAGGTTGGGCAAGTACGAGATTTGAAAAGGGTAACGATATATCTACGTCTGCATTTGGATTGAGTTTGTCAAGAACAATTCCTTCAAGTAATAATATTTCGGACAACAAACTTTGTTTAGCTTGGGTCGCTTGTTCGTCGTTATATAGGGATAATAATTCGGTACGTTGTTTGACATGCGTTATTCTGGAAGCCAGTCTCCTCAGCTCAGTATCGCTGGGAGAAGGATCTATTCTATTTATTATACCAGATATGTCATCTAAAGACAATTTAATTTCAGATACGTTCTGAGGCCAATCGCCAACGATTTTCTTTAAGATAGGAACGCCCTTCATTTCCTGGGCTAAAATGGCCCTAAGCTGTGAACGACGATCATTCTGGTTATTAGCGGGAATAATATTCCTACATTCAATCTCGTAAATTAGCTCGAGGGTTTTTAGATGTGAAATATTCATGTTGGATTTCTATTTGAGATAGGATATATATATATATATATATATATATATATATATGAGATATAGAATATCAAGGTAAAACAGACGGTAAAAAAACGAAATAACTACTGCAAGTCAATACGATAAGATATTTAACGGTGAAAACTTCCTATGAAAACAATCATAAGGAATAATATTCAAATTTTATCACGCTAAGTAACCAAAAAACTAAAGAACACGTTTAGACTATATGAGGCAAAGTTAGTATTTAATTTACGGTTATATCATTAATAAACTACAAAAAGCCACTTCAAATTATAAAATCACGTAGGTAATGTATTGTTCAAGAAATAAAGCAAAAACTATTAATCTAGCATTTTCACAAGATATTCTAAAGGGACAATTCACTACAATAAACGTTTGTAAACATAAGGTTTCATTAAAAGCGAGTTTGAATATTCTTAGTCAAACAGGTAAATGACTAAAGACAGTGTTTTGTACACAGAAGATAATTTATGTACAGTTTATATATTTACGTGCATAAAAGTACGGTTTTTTAGTGAAAAAGCTTGTTTAAATAACATTAGTTAATACACTGTATGGTTATATAAAGGAAGTATGTCCCCTAACCTCACACATTGAAGGCGCCATTCTTACAATTTTATAAGGGGTGATACATTTATATGGTGATAGTTCTTACTAAAAGTCGGTAATACAGTTAAAAGTCGATAATACAGTTCAAAAGTTCATAAAATACATCGCGCAAGCGCAATGAATAAAGCGAGTGACGCCTCTAGCGGAGGGCAGCGCGAACCTTATTACATATTCCGTTTGACCAACCACCAATGACGTCACCAATACACAAAATTATATTGCGCCATAATCGGAAAATTTAAGAATTTAAAACAAAAGGTAATACGTTAATTACTTACATAAATATGTCTCGGGGTTAAAGTTGATACGCCGACGCTATTCCAAAGCGTTCGGACCGGTACTCAGGGCTCCGCTCCGGGCTGTTGGCTGAGCATGGACATCCGATTCGTCTCGGGTCGTCGAGTTCGTTTTCGCCTAGGTGGCTACGAATTTCATCTACCTAATATGTAGGGAACGGCAGGATCAGGTTTTATAAGGGACGACAAACAAGATAAAACAGAAAGGAAATCTACATACTAGAGATAAGGCACGATACGATACCTGACTGACCACACTCCTTGAAAGTTCGGGCAAAACAGCCACGTTGAAGCGTCTCGGAAACACTTGTCCCCACTCTCTTTATCTTTTTCACGTCCGCGAAGTTATTCGTCCAACCCTCCGCGCAAACTCACTATGACGTAACGGAAGTACACGCCTAGTCTATTTAAAATTCCCGCGCACCGCGTCTTTTGAAATTATGGCGCAAAACTCCCGCACATCAAACTAACCTAATAACAATGTTTAAGTTCCAATTGGATTGGCACGTAACACGGTTTACTGATATTCGTTGAACTTGTAGCTTTATCTTTAAAAATTACGTAGAAGCTTCATGTTTATCTACACGAACTAATTAGAACTTGACATTTCCAAACCACGCAGGTGTTCAATCGTAACGAACGTTTTAAATACAATTCTAAGAGTTGGATTTCACCGTATTTCAACCCTACTGATATATTTGTTTGTTAGCAACGCTTTTCACCTTGGTATTATTGGGTGTTTTTACACGCTTTTATGCATATTATAAGTCAATAATCGTTCAATTAAATTCAATTAAATTAATAAATTAATGGCATTGGCTTCTACCATTTATTTCTTTGCAAACCTACTTAAATTTCATTAATTATTTGTAAAATTTCGTTAATACCCGATACTTAAAATGAACTAATAAGAATAAATTTCGCCCATAAATTCTGTTTGTTCCTTTATACAGGGTGTTTTGAAATTGCTTCGTTTATATTTATTTTTAATCTTTTAAAACCACTATAATATATATATGCTTTTACATGAATATGTTAAGTTGCTAGATTAAGGTTGGATTTTTTGGACATTATTATTTACGTTACCGCTTATTATTAGGAATTTTGTGTAAAATAGCATGAGCTATGTTTAAGGCAGCGAATTTGTTTTAACTGTAGAATTTGCAGGGCTTAGTACAATATTTAACCACCCGGCTTAAAGTAACTT
The DNA here is from genome assembly GCA_036346225.1 of Platerodrilus igneus. Lineage (NCBI taxonomy): Eukaryota > Metazoa > Arthropoda > Insecta > Coleoptera > Lycidae > Platerodrilus > Platerodrilus igneus. The sequence goes on along the minus strand of JARFIW010000139.1, from coordinate 12,911,846 downwards.
TTAGGTAAGTAAGAGATATTTTTTTATTGCAGTCAAATATGTTGATATAGTAAATGTAAATAGTTCTATCGCCATATTAAAGGTTATTAAATTCATTACTTGATAATGTTGCTTAAAATGGTGCTTAAAATCATTAGAAAAGCATTTATCTATCAATTCTGAATTATGTGGCTTATACATAAATGCTACGCAGGATTATATTGATTCGGGGCACATGACAGAAGCTGCTCCCATAGAGAATTCGAATATCTATTATATACCTCACCATGGGGTTTGTAAATTGCAATCATCATCAACGCAATTGCGTGTAGTGATGAATGCCTCGTGTAGGTCTTCGAACAGCATCTCGTTAAATGATGCTTTGCTACCTGGTCCGAAATTACACACAGATATTGTTGAAATTTTATTGAATTTTAGGTTGCATAGGTATGCCCTCATTGCAGATATTAAACAAATGTATCGATAGATATACATTTGTGAGGAGCATCGCAATTTTCAGCGTCTTTTATGGCGTTTTTCTCCGGAACTTCCTGTTCAGGAATTTGTTATGAATAGAGACGTTTGGTGTATCGTCTGCACCATTTTTAGCGTTACGAACTATCCAGCAACTAGCTTGGGATGAGTCAGTAGACTTCCCTATAGCAGCCAAGGTTTTGCTGGCTGAAGTGTACGTGGATGACATAATTTCGGGTTCTAGCTCGTCAGAAAGCACTCGCCAGTTAGCGATGGATTTAGTGGCACTATTACTTAGAGGTGGGTTTGAGCTTAAGAAATTTGTTAGTAATAATTCTACTGTTTTACAAGGGTTGGATGTCTCACGACAGCAGACTATATCGTTTAGCTCTGATGAACCTTCATCTGTAAAGGTCTTAGGTTTGGAATGGACTCCTGCGACAGACTGTTTTTCATATAATATTTGTTCCCAGGAAACACATTGCACAAAGCGTCACATCCTCTCGGAATTAGCCCGGATATTTGATCCTGTGGGCTTTGTGTCGCCAATAGTGGTGTTTGCGAAATGTCTAATTCAAAAAATTATGGATCTTGGGCTTGAGTTGGGACGAAGAACCTCCCCTTGAAATTGTTAATTCTTGGAAGAAGTTTCAGTCGGAGTTGCCGTTAATCAAGGAATTGTCTATACCGAGATTTTATGGTATAGATAAGTCGTCTATTTGTGAATTGCATGGATTCAGTGATAGCAGTGAAGCGGCTTATGCAGCTGCGGTTTATTTTCGGCTGTTCAACAATTCAAATGAGGCAATATCTACTTTTTTAGTAATTAGCAAAACTCGTGTAGCCCCTCTGAAAAGATTATCCATTCCTCGCCTGGAGCATTGTGCTGCTCTTCTTTTGGCGGAATTGATAGCTTTCGTCCGAAAGGCTTTTAAAGAAAAAATAACATTTACCGATACAATTGCATGGTCTGACTCGCAAGTGGTGCTGTCCTGGCTTAGGTCGCCGTCTCATACTTGGAAGACATTTGTGGCGAATCGTGTGTCCCTAATCCAAGAGCAATTGCCTGGAGATCATTGGTTTTATGTTACATCACAAGATAATCCTTGTGACTGTGCTTCGAGAGGCTTATTACCCTCTCATTTGAAGTCGCATCCCCTATGGTGGGCGGGTCCCCCCTTGGCTTATTGGACCGAGAGTTGGTTGGCCCGTTCAACCAAATTTGATTAAGACTAACGAGGAAGTAAACCAGAATATTTGTTTACTAAGTTCGATGGAGGATACAGGGGCTGTAATCGATAGAATTTCGTCTTTACTGAAGTTGCAACGAATCATTGGTTACTGTCTTCGATTTATTTATTATAGTCGTAAGATTAAATATTTTTCTGGAGCGTTTACTACTCCAGAACTTCAAAAGTCTCTGCTGGTTTTAATAAAACTTGTCCAACAAACTGAATTTAGCATTGAAATAAGCCAGTTGAGAAAGGGTAAGGTATGTTGTAAAACTATTCGAAAGTTGAATCCATTCTTGGACGATAATGATATAATCCGTGTGGGAGGTCGTCTTAGGAATGGTTCACTTAGTTTTGACCAAAGGCACCCGATCTTGTTGCCTAGAAAAGGCAACTTAACGCGTTTAATTATTGGTCATTTTCATAGAATTTATTTGCATCCCGGTTATCACACTTTGCTGTCCCTACTTAGGCGACAATTTTGGATTTTATCACCGCAAAGGGCTATCCGTTCAGTATTATCAACTTGCTACACATGTTTTCGTGTTTGCCCTACTCCTTTCACTCCTCCCATTATGGCCGATTTGCCAGAAAGCAGGGTTTCTGAGGTAAAGGCTTTCAAGATTGTGGGTGTCAATTTTGGTGGACCCTTTTCTATTACCGCCAGTAGAATTAGAGGAGCAAAAGTATTGAAGGCCTATCTTTGCTTATTCGTTTGCTTTTCAACAAAAGCGGTTCATCTGGAGTGCGCCTCTGATCTCTCCGCAGATGCATTTTTAGCAGCTCTGCGTCGTTTTAGCCCGCTGAGGGTTGTGCGCTCAAATATTTAGTGATTGTGGCACTAATTTTGTGGCAGCTAACAAAGCAATTTTGCAGTATTTTCGTTTAGCGGTTGAAGCCGAACATTTGGTCTGGAATTTCAACCCGCCGGCAGGCCCCCACATGGGTGGCTTGTGGGAGGCAGGCATTAAATCAGTCAAACGCCATGTAATAAAGGTTATTGGAGACAACATACTCACCTTTGAAGAGATGTGTACTCTTTTTTCGCAAATCGAAGCTGTGCTCAATTCGCGACCGTTGTGTCCTAATAGTTCTCATCCTAACGATTTGACGGCTATTACTCCAAATAATTTTTTAACGATCGAACCTTTAGGAACATTTTTTGATGAAGACCTGTCGGACATCAACATGTCACGTTTATCTCGATGGCAGAAAATACAAGCGCTTCAACAATTATTTTGGAAACGCTGGCAGAATGAATATTTGAACACTGTGCAACAGCGTCCAAAATTTCTTCTTAAGGGCAATCCTGTCAAAGAGGGCATGCTCGTTTTGATATGCAATGAACTCTTGCCTCCTTTGCAATGCAAGTTAGGGCGGGTTGTCTCTCTCCATCCTGGGTCTGACGGGAAAACTCGGGTAGTTACTCTCAGAACCTCTACAGGTTATTTAAAGAGGCCTGTCATTAAACTATGTCCTCTTCCTAATCAATTATTAACTATGTAATCTTGATTTAGTATTTATTTTTTTTGTTTGTGTATGCATTTTTCTTTGGTTGACATTTTGATTAAGATGAATTTATCTTACATGTCTTTATTTGGGTAAAATAGGTTAGTTCATGAATAATTATATATATATATATATATATATATATATATATATATATATATATATATATTAGTGATAGTGTATTCCCACTCTTTTGTTATTTTTAAAATTAAGAGTTACTTTTCATACTTGGTGGAAGCAACATGTAAATATATTATTGACGGGTTAAATGTGTGTACTGTCCCTTTTTTTGTATGTAACCTATGTAGTGGTTTCCGTGTGATTTGGAGTCAGTGTTTATATTTGGTTTATGGCTGTATATTAAAGAACAGGCAATTCACGGTTGCTGTCCATGTGTGTCCACAGAATGAGCGCTCGTATATGCAAGTCTACTGGGAGGACAAGGTGGTGTTTGTTTGCTTTATCATATAGAAACCAATTGTTTGCATTGTCTCCAACTTTAAATATTTTTTTAATTTAGTTATTGAAAATTCTATGTAATTACAGTCCTACTTAAAATTTCTATATCGTGGAAAGTGTATAAAACCCGTACACTTACATAAAATTATCACCCATGTATTTGTAAATAAATGTAAATATGACACACGAAATAAAAAAATCTAATGAATAAACATAAACATTCGTTTTATGGAAAGTCAACAGTTTAAGTTGGATGTTATTTTTTAATATGCTTCTTGGTCACATAAAGAATGTCTCTAGCAAACAAGTGTTCAAACGACAGTTGCATAAACTGCTTGCAAGCAATTACTTCTATTCTTTGCTAGAATTCACTGATATTGCAGAAAAAAATACATACATCAAAACTAGTTATCATAATTGAATATAGTGAATATGTGCATTTTTATTTCTAATGTTATCTTAGGGTTTTTTAATATTTTTTTTGACATATCCTATCTATTGGATTCAATAGCCGTTGAATTAAATAAATATCTGTCAATATAAGGAGCAATTGGAGTATATGATGTATAAACCCACCTCTAAAATAGAATGTTTATCATTTTGAACCTTCTGAATGTTTTATTACCTATTGTAGGCAACTTTGTTCTGTTCTCGATTCGATTAAACCAGCTTAGTATGTGAGTTTTGTGAGATGAAAACGATCAAAACAGTTGCATTCATCATACTTAACAAATTCATATTTTCTTTTTGTGTAGTTTTCGGCATCTCAAGAATATTTCCGCCTCTTCATCAAATAATGAGCTGAAACTTGAAGTACGGCTATACAAACACTGCTCAATTTAAGGCTATGATTGTATAAAGCCACCTTTAATATACTAAAGTGCAAAAAATTGATTTTTAACTTAAAGTGGCTTTAAAGTTAAGTTTAAATTAACATTATGAATCTAAAACGCATTTTTAATTTTAAAGTGCTTTTTAAGTTTTAAAGCTACTCTAAATTTATTACGAAACCGGCCCATCAATACAGTTTAATACAAAAAGATAGATATTAACAGACATATTTAAGATGATATTACGAATTGTAGATTATAAAAGGACAAATTATGAAACTTTTCCTTTTTGGAAACTAATTAAGCGATGCTGCAGCATTTAATAACTTAAATAATCGTGAAGCAAAAAAGAAATCAAATTATACCTGTTATATAGTAATAATAATGTTTAGTATTGCATTAATGTAAATGTAGAAAGGTGGCCCCTCCTAAATTTATTAGGATGTGCGTGTGCACATGGCAGGAGTAGTCAGATGAAGATGACCTGATAAGGTAGATGTGATTGTGGCTGACGGAAGAAGTAATAAACGGATTTTGTAAATCAGTGTTTTGATTACAAAAGCAGAGCATTAGAGGTTTACCACTAAAGAAAAAATATATCACAGAAAAAGATCTATAAGTGACAACGAGAAACGGTATAATAAACACGTGCAATGCATCTACAAATAGTCAAAAGCGAGTAAACAAAATTTAACTCTGTGCACAATCCTAATTTTTACGTCGTTTGTAAAAGTGCGGATCAAAAAGTAATTAAAACAAAAGACGTGATATGGCTGATAGCGAAATCAGTGTAAAACAAAAACGATATGCCTTAATGTGGTCATACGATAATGTGGAATTGTTTGAAAATTATCTAGAATGGCTAAAAATTTATTTCAAGGTTGCCCAGACAGAAGAATATGATAACGTTGTCAGCTGTTAATTTTAATAGGACCGGAAATGTGTGGAATTCAAAAAATCTTGTAATGCCTTACAAGCTAACTAATAAAAGTTTTGGGGAGTTACTTAACAATTTAAAATATCGCTACTCAACGAGTTAGCTAGAAGTAACAGAAAGTTATAAATTTTGGTGTAGAAACCAGCAGCATGGAAAAAGTTAAACATTTTTTTAATTGCCATTAAACAATTTGCACATAATAGTAATTTTGGTACTTTTCTAGAAGACGCCTTGCACGACAAAATTGTTTATAGTATTGTTGATCATGCTTTTGAAGTCGTTTCATAAGTGAAAAAAAAACGCACTTTTGAAACTGCTAAAACAATTTGTCTGGAAATGGAAATAATTAAAGCTGAAGGTAAAGTTCTTGAAAATGAAATTAGTAAAAACAAGATTCTGATGTATTGGTGGTAAATCAGCAATCTGGAAATAACTAATGTGGCACGTACAAAACCTCGTTTATTGTTGAGTTCTCGTACATAAACACATTCGTGTTTACTCTTCATCAAGAAATGTATGTAAGAATTTGCATCATAAAACAAGTCCAAGTAAGAAAAGTTTCCGATGTGATAACAAGGACACGTGTTTGATGAATGTAAATGTAGTAATTGGGTATGTTTCAAGTGTAATAGAAAAGGTCACATATCTAAAGTGTGTAGGTCTGAAATTAATTTACTAGAGCAAGAAGTAAAACTAGTAAACAACGGTATTTGTACTGAACCATTGTGCTATAATATTATTATGAACAATCGTAAAATTAAAGTTATTGTTCACATAGGCTCAGTGATCAGTGATCCCGTGTTTAGTGTATAAAAAATATTTTTATCGGGTGCTAATTGTAAAAATAGATATTCGATTAATTACAGCCAATGGTGGACCGTTAAACTTAACTGGAAAATTTTCATTAAGTTAAAAAGAAGCAGTGGCAACCGTTCAAGTTGTAACGTGGAAGTATTAATAACAGGCCCAGGTGTAAAAAAGCCGTTATTAGAAAGAGATTTAGTAATTGTTATTAATCCGGAGTGGAAGTATGTTTTGTACCCAAGAGAATTGATAAATTCGATAAATAACATTGTACAATCTAACCGCGTACTAATTAAGAAGCTACCACCATGCAATATAATTTACATGATTTTATAATACTTACAACTCGTGTTAACTTTCATACGTCGTTTGAAGCGATCGGAATATTAAGGGGCTTCACCACGTTGTCCAAAAACATTTATACACTTAGGCTGCCACCTCCTGGCTGCCTATTCATCCGAAATCCCCATCTACAACAACACATTCTTAAAATTTTGCACTCCACCAATATTTAATCCCGCGAATTTCAGCACGTTGTTATGCTATTTTCTGAAAATTAATATACTCTATGCTTGTATTTGTCTCGCGTTCAACTAACTATATCGACCAATCGTATATTTACTGACGTCCTACAAGTCCCTCCTATACTATCGTTGTCTCTTGCTTATGCGTTTTCTACGTCTCTTTCTTACCTGGTTTGAGTGGTAGAAATCGATATTCTTGACCATCTGCTGTCTAAACCCACGTGGACTTCTTACGTGATTTAAATAACCGCTCATTAGCTTTTACTACGAATAGATGCGACGGTTCTTACAATTTTATAAGGGGTGATACATTTATATGGTGATAGTTCTTACTAAAAGTCGGTAATACAGTTAAAAGTCGATAATACAGTTCAAAAGTTCATAAAATACATCGCGCAAGCGCAATGAATGAAGCGAGTGACGCCTCTAGCAGAGGGCAGCGCGAAGCTTATTACAGATTCCGTTTGACCAACCACCAATTACGTCACCAATACACAAAATTATATTGCGCCATAATCGGAAAATTTAAGAATTTAAAACAAAAGGTAATACGTTAATTACTTACATAAATATGTCTCGGGGTTAAAGTTGATACGCCGACGCTATTCCAAAGCGTTCGGACCGGTACTCAGGGCTCCGCTCCGGGCTGTTGGCTGAGCATGGACATCCGATTCGTCTCGGGTCGTGGAGTTCGTTTTCGCCTAGGTGGCTACGAATTTCATCTACCTAATATGTAGGGAACGGCAGGATCAGGTTTTATAAGGGACGACAAACAAGATAAAACAGAAAGGAAATCTACATACTAGAGTAAAGGCACGATACGATACCTGACTGACCACACTCCTTGAAAGTTCGGGCAAAACAGCCACGTTGAAGCGTCTCGGAAACACTTGTCCCCACTCTCTTTGTCTTTTTCACGTCCGCGAAGTTATTCGTCCAACCCTCCGCGCAAACTCCCTATGACGTAACGGAAGTACACGCCTAGTCTATTTAAAATTCCCGCGCACCGCGTCTTTTGAAATTATGGCGTGAAACTCCCGCACATCAAACTAACCTAATAACAATGTTTAAGTGCCAATTGGATTGGCACGTAACAATCGCGACAAAGCCACAAAAGAAAAACTTAAAAAAAGAAAAAGTCTGTTAGCTTAGTAACAGCTTAAAATCTAAATCCTAACTACCCTATATAAAACCTAACTTAAAACCTACAAAATGTTTATATAAGGCGCCACCTGGTTTTTTGACCGATAGCACGTCTACCGAAGTACCAGGAAACGGAATAGGTAGCCCGATAGTCTTTGACTACACTAGTTATCGACAGCACAAATTTGTCGGGGAGCATGAAACACTACTTAAACTAAAACCGATGCGACAAGTCGCCTAAACCTATCTAACTAAAGCTAACATTAAAGTTCTTATGTGCAAACACACACGAGTGTTGCATCAAAACTATTCTTCTTTGGCAAGAAGTGCCCAAATTTAAAAATGTTCATGGAGTGCGTCACTCTGCACTCTAGCAAATTTTGTTACTGGTACTTTGGTTTTCTAACGATGCACATTTAAAACTTGTCCATGACACAGTTGTGAATCAACAAATTTACCAAAAGTACCACCTACTAAATCCTTATATGCTAACCTAACAAATTACATGTCTATATCAGGCTAGCTTTTTCACTCAAATTTCAAAAAAATAATTCCCACGTCTGGTCATAGATACCACACGTTACGACGATAAAAAGATAAGACAAGATCTCAAATTGTTGTTAAAGATAGTGGATAAGATAATGATATTAAGCTTAAGTTGTTATCCTCAAAGGTAATAGACAAAATAACGGTATTAAGCTTTAGTTATATTTGAGATACTAGATAAGATAACGCGATATTAAGCTAAAGTGATTATTAGAGATAGCAGGTAAGGTAACATGAATTTAAACAAAAGTTATTACTAAGGATAACCGGTAAGATAACGCGAAATAACTCGAAGTTATTACTAACGGTAGTCGGTAAGATAATGAGACTAAACTAAAGTTATTTTTATAGGTAATCGGTAAGATAACGATATTAAAACTAAGGGTATTATCAAAGATAATAAAGAAGACAAAGGTTTTGGCCTAGTTATTACCCAAGACAATGAATAAATAACAGTTAGAGTGGCTCCAGTAGAGCCGTTATATAGGTAAGATAAGACATATAAATTAAAAAAATATTCTAGACTAACGAGTGCATCCACTACGATAAGAAAAACAGACAAAAGTTGACACAACAACTTAAAAGTATCATTACAGATACATTCACACAAAAACAAACTGTTTTAAGGTAGTTTTTCAAAACGGTAGCACCCTAAACACACAAAAATGCCCAATTATAAGCAGTTAAATACAGATACACTGTCCCAATACGCTAAAACAACCGAGAATTTAATAAGATAACAATAAAAGGCAATAGCACCTCACCACAAAGTTCAATAAAAAACAATGAAAAAAAATGTTTATAAGTTATGTTGATTTAATAGAAAAAGAAAGAAATAATGATGTAGTATAATGTGGGCGACTGCAATAATTCAGAGGAAAAACATATGGAATAGATAATCCTAGTTTTTTTGCAACTGCGAATATGAACTATTTCTTACAATGGCATAGGTCATGACTCCTATGTTGGCCCAAAGAAAAAATCATCCACTCAACATCAGCTAAAACCAATCATAAAAATTCAATGAGTTATTACAACCAAAGTTATGATAATTACCACACAAAATTAAATGACGTAAGAAAAATACTAAAACCCAAATAATATGCTGTAGGAAAAGTTCGAGGGTTGATTAAATGAAACAACAGAGTTATATTGGGGGGTGTAGAGAATGCAGTGATATATAAGTAGCGGTATGATCAAGGAAAAGTCAACCAAAAGAAAAAGATAGCTAATTTAAGGGAAGTAAAGTTAAACGTGTAAGAGATTATACACTATATGAGAGAGGGAATAAGTAATTAAAGTTAACTAATTGATGGTGAGAACAAAAAAATATTAGGTAAATCGTAAGGAAAATAGAACGTGAAAAACTTAAGTAGCATTTGGATCAGCAGAGAATGGCTTAAGGTCTTTAATATGCCACCTGCCTTGGCGTTTTCCTTCAGCATCCTGAAGTACGTAGATGAGGGGACTAATAACACGAGTGACCTTACAAAGAATGAATTTAGGGGCTAATTTTGAAGAAAATTTCTTAGATGCATCCGATAAGACATAATTCTTTTTCCAAACTTGTTCGCCCAAGGTGAAGGAAATATTTCGTTTACGTAAGTTATAATGGTCCTTACTCTTTTCGTAAGCTTTTAACAAATTTTTCCTAACGTCGTTAAAGATAGAAGGTAATGATTGTTGGTCTTTGTCCCAACGTACTTTATCGTCAAATTCAATTACGTTAGTATCGTCAGGCACTAACCCATAGTAACTCCCATCGATTGGGGTATATCTTCCAAAAACAAGAAATGACGGAGTGAATTGGGTTGCTTCGTGTTTAGATGTACGCAAAGCTTGAGCAATTTTAAAGATATGTTCATCCCATGTAGTATGGTCTGAATCAATATAGGAAGAGATAGCGGTAATTAAAACTCTATTTACTCTCTCGGTAGGGTTTACTTGGGGATGGTATTTTGCGTTAAACCAAATTTTTTGTACTTTATAGCTTTTAACGAAATTCTGAAAATCTTTAGAGATAAATTGTGCCCCATTGTCACAAAGAATAATCTGAGGGACGCCAAAGATAAGAAATACATTTTGTTCTAGGAATTTAATTATCGCAGCGGATGTAGCTTTACGTAAGGGTTGCACCATAACAAATTTAGAAAACCAATCGGTGACAACTAAAAGATATTGATTACCTCTTTTCGATCGGGGGAGAGGTCCTAATAAGTCAAGCGATATTAATTGAAAGGGATAAGATACACGTTTAAAGTTACCCATTAAACCAGGACGAGCAACATGTGAACTCTTATGAGAGCCACAAATTTTACAGCTCTTAATATAGCGACAAACAGATTGCTTAAGTGTGGGCCAGTAATATAATTCATATATTTTAGCGAGAGTTTTTGTAACACCAAGGTGTGCAGCTATGGGATCATCGTGACATAATTTAAGCACCTCACTGCGATTTGCAGTGGGCACGACAAGTTTCCATTCAGGGATATTCGATATTTTATGTGGAGACGAAGATACAAATTTATATAGTCTATTATTAGTTACACGAAAGGTAGGGAATTTGTCGGGATTATCGGAAACTTTTTTAATCATATTGAGGTACCAGGTATCCAGAATTAAATTTGGAAGGTTAAGAGAAACAACGTCACGAGATAAGGCATCAGGTACAATATTTAATTTGCCAGGCCTATGCCTAACGTCAAAAGTGAATTGAGATATATGCAAGTTCCATCTTGCCAAACGACCTGCGGGTTGTTTCAAGTTACTAAGCCAAGTGAGAGCTGCACAATCAGTGATTACGGTAAAGTGCGTACCTTCGACATATCCTCTAAATTTCTCAATGCCAAAGATAACGCCCAATAATTCTCGTTCGGTAGCAGAGTATTTTTGTTCGGCAGAAGTTAAGGCACGACTTGCATAGGCGATTGGATGTTCTAAACCATTGTTTACCTGGAATAACATTGCACCTAAACCAGTAAGTGAGGCATCGGTTTGTATATAAAATTTTTCATCGAAATTTGGAGAGATTAAGATAGGTGCTGAAGTGATTAACGTTTTAATTTGTTCGAAAGCCTGTTGAGATTCTGAATTCCACTCGATAGTTTGAGATTTCTTTTTATTTTTAATTAAAGCGGTAATGGGTGCAGATATAGTTGAAAGATTGGGTAGAAAGATGCAATAGTAGCTAATCATTCCGATTAAACGTTTGATTTCGGTAACGGTTTTAGGTGTTTTGAATTTAGTAATAGCATCGACTTTAGCAGGATCTGCTCGTAGGCCAGTTCCATCGATAATAAAACCAAGAAATGTAAGGGACGAACAACAAAATTGACGATTTTCCCAGTTTATCTTAAACCCTGCTGCATTTAAACGTTCTGCAACCTCATTTAATGTAGCGATATGTTCATCAAAGGAACTTGAGATAACTAAGATATCATCTAAAAATACAAAGGCACGTTCCTGATGTAAGATAGGACCTAACGTTTGATCCATAGTACGTTGTAGGGTTTGTGGAGCGTTACAGAGACCAAATGGCAAAAAATTATATTCGAAAAGACCTCGGCCTGGAACACAAAAAGCAGTTTTTTGACGAGAAGATAGGTCGAGAGGTATCTGATAAAAAGCTTGTCTAAGGTCGATAGATGAGATAAATTTTGCGTTACTAAGGCGGCTTAAAATAGAGTCAGTTCTTGGTAAAGGATAAGCATCTGAAACAGTCACAGAATTCAACTTTCTGCCATCGAAACAGACACGCCATTCGTCATTCTTTTTCCGAACTAGTAATACGGGGGACGTCCAAGGTGAATTTGAGGGAGAGATAACACCAGATTCTAACATTTTATCTATTTCAGCATGTAAATGCTTTTGTAATGCAGGCGATAACTGATATTGACGTTGCTTAAAAGGGAGGGCATCACCTGTAGAGATAACGTGTGTTGCAGTCGTAACACAACCAAGTTCGGAGGTATTAAGTTTGCGAAATTTGTCAATTGTAGCGTTAAGAGTTATTACATTTTGGGAATCAGTAAGAGAGATTTTGTTAGATATTCCTGTAGATGCACAAGAATTTGTTTTAAGAGAGGTTTGCCATGAAAAAAACCTGGAAATAAAGTGACAGATTAAAAAGTTTACAGAAATCAACACCTAGTAAAAAAGGATAAGCTAATGCAGGCACAATCAAAAATAAAACGTCACGTTCAAGTGATTCTACTCGAATTTTTAACTTAAGGGAACCGGTTACATGTATTTGATTATCGTCAGCTAAATTTATGGAAGTTTTCTCGGGAATAATTTGAATTTTGATATTTTGTTTAGATAATTGACGTAAACCTTCGTTATTTATAAGGGAACATGAGGAACCTGTATCCAATAAAGCAATTACATTCAAAGAACCAATCGAGATAGATAAGTGTGGACGATTATCGAAGGGTTTTTTAACAAGTTGTGAGGCAGCAGTCTTTTTATGATAAAAGGAATTGACGGCTTGTAACCACTTAGACCACTCGGCTGGAGTAGTATAGCATAATTCTTCTAATGAAGGTAAGGCATTTTGTACATTAACAGTAGCGGTATTATTGTTAGATAAATTTAATGACGGTACGGTATTGGAGTAGTTTTATGATTTACATTTATTGACGTCCGGGTCCGTGGAATGATTGGTGATGAGGACGATTTTGAATCCTTGAGATATTCACGCCCTGATTTGGAATATCTCGACGGGAGTTTCCCGATACATTAGGATTACAGTTCGTGCAGTTAGATTTGAAGATATTTGAGCGACCACAACCATAACAAAAGATATTTCTGGGGTATGTGCAGGCATTGTAGTTATGTCCACTTCACTTACAGTTCCAACAGGTAAGTGAGTTATTAGTTACGGTAGAAGGAACGTTAAGGGTAGATACTTTATGGGAAGCTCGAGCTTGGCAAGCTAAATCGGGTTCTAAAAGACCAGACTGTTTCTCTGGGGGCGGACGATATTTATCAATCCTTAACTTCACTTCCTGAAGAGAACGACATAGATCTTTAAAGTGGGCTAACGAAGAGATTTGTTGTAATGCCAGACGTTCTGAGAAATACGGTTTTAAATTTCTAAGTAACTGATCGTTAATTTCAGGTTCTGAAGGTTTTTTGTCGAGTCTGCTATATAAAGCTTCTAATGAGGTAATGAAAGAGACGACATTTTCGTCAGGTCCTTGGGTTCGATTACGTATCTCGTTCCAAAGGTCGGTAATATAACCATGAGGTAGGAAGTCTCGTTTCAAACACGCAACTAACTCCTCCCAGGTAGAAATTTGGTGTCGAATGTTTCTGTACCATATCAACGCAGAGTCTGAAAACAAGTCACCTGCTGAGACAAATAAGTCCTGGTCTGTACACTGCCGAGAAATTTTGAAGTCGTTAATAAGGTCAAGAAAGGACGATAAAGGGACTTGCGATCAAACCCTTGAAAAGTAAAACCCCATTTGTAAACAGGTATGCATTTTCCTAATGGTTTAGGTTGGGCAAGTACGAGATTTGAAAAGGGTAACGATATATCTACGTCTGCATTTGGATTGAGTTTGTCAAGAACAATTCCTTCAAGTAATAATATTTCGGACAACAAACTTTGTTTAGCTTGGGTCGCTTGTTCGTCGTTATATAGGGATAATAATTCGGTACGTTGTTTGACATGCGTTATTCTGGAAGCCAGTCTCCTCAGCTCAGTATCGCTGGGAGAAGGATCTATTCTATTTATTATACCAGATATGTCATCTAAAGACAATTTAATTTCAGATACGTTCTGAGGCCAATCGCCAACGATTTTCTTTAAGATAGGAACGCCCTTCATTTCCTGGGCTAAAATGGCCCTAAGCTGTGAACGACGATCATTCTGGTTATTAGCGGGAATAATATTCCTACATTCAATCTCGTAAATTAGCTCGAGGGTTTTTAGATGTGAAATATTCATGTTGGATTTCTATTTGAGATAGGATATATATATATATATATATATATATATATATATGAGATATAGAATATCAAGGTAAAACAGACGGTAAAAAAACGAAATAACTACTGCAAGTCAATACGATAAGATATTTAACGGTGAAAACTTCCTATGAAAACAATCATAAGGAATAATATTCAAATTTTATCACGCTAAGTAACCAAAAAACTAAAGAACACGTTTAGACTATATGAGGCAAAGTTAGTATTTAATTTACGGTTATATCATTAATAAACTACAAAAAGCCACTTCAAATTATAAAATCACGTAGGTAATGTATTGTTCAAGAAATAAAGCAAAAACTATTAATCTAGCATTTTCACAAGATATTCTAAAGGGACAATTCACTACAATAAACGTTTGTAAACATAAGGTTTCATTAAAAGCGAGTTTGAATATTCTTAGTCAAACAGGTAAATGACTAAAGACAGTGTTTTGTACACAGAAGATAATTTATGTACAGTTTATATATTTACGTGCATAAAAGTACGGTTTTTTAGTGAAAAAGCTTGTTTAAATAACATTAGTTAATACACTGTATGGTTATATAAAGGAAGTATGTCCCCTAACCTCACACATTGAAGGCGCCATTCTTACAATTTTATAAGGGGTGATACATTTATATGGTGATAGTTCTTACTAAAAGTCGGTAATACAGTTAAAAGTCGATAATACAGTTCAAAAGTTCATAAAATACATCGCGCAAGCGCAATGAATAAAGCGAGTGACGCCTCTAGCGGAGGGCAGCGCGAACCTTATTACATATTCCGTTTGACCAACCACCAATGACGTCACCAATACACAAAATTATATTGCGCCATAATCGGAAAATTTAAGAATTTAAAACAAAAGGTAATACGTTAATTACTTACATAAATATGTCTCGGGGTTAAAGTTGATACGCCGACGCTATTCCAAAGCGTTCGGACCGGTACTCAGGGCTCCGCTCCGGGCTGTTGGCTGAGCATGGACATCCGATTCGTCTCGGGTCGTCGAGTTCGTTTTCGCCTAGGTGGCTACGAATTTCATCTACCTAATATGTAGGGAACGGCAGGATCAGGTTTTATAAGGGACGACAAACAAGATAAAACAGAAAGGAAATCTACATACTAGAGATAAGGCACGATACGATACCTGACTGACCACACTCCTTGAAAGTTCGGGCAAAACAGCCACGTTGAAGCGTCTCGGAAACACTTGTCCCCACTCTCTTTATCTTTTTCACGTCCGCGAAGTTATTCGTCCAACCCTCCGCGCAAACTCACTATGACGTAACGGAAGTACACGCCTAGTCTATTTAAAATTCCCGCGCACCGCGTCTTTTGAAATTATGGCGCAAAACTCCCGCACATCAAACTAACCTAATAACAATGTTTAAGTTCCAATTGGATTGGCACGTAACACGGTTTACTGATATTCGTTGAACTTGTAGCTTTATCTTTAAAAATTACGTAGAAGCTTCATGTTTATCTACACGAACTAATTAGAACTTGACATTTCCAAACCACGCAGGTGTTCAATCGTAACGAACGTTTTAAATACAATTCTAAGAGTTGGATTTCACCGTATTTCAACCCTACTGATATATTTGTTTGTTAGCAACGCTTTTCACCTTGGTATTATTGGGTGTTTTTACACGCTTTTATGCATATTATAAGTCAATAATCGTTCAATTAAATTCAATTAAATTAATAAATTAATGGCATTGGCTTCTACCATTTATTTCTTTGCAAACCTACTTAAATTTCATTAATTATTTGTAAAATTTCGTTAATACCCGATACTTAAAATGAACTAATAAGAATAAATTTCGCCCATAAATTCTGTTTGTTCCTTTATACAGGGTGTTTTGAAATTGCTTCGTTTATATTTATTTTTAATCTTTTAAAACCACTATAATATATATATGCTTTTACATGAATATGTTAAGTTGCTAGATTAAGGTTGGATTTTTTGGACATTATTATTTACGTTACCGCTTATTATTAGGAATTTTGTGTAAAATAGCATGAGCTATGTTTAAGGCAGCGAATTTGTTTTAACTGTAGAATTTGCAGGGCTTAGTACAATATTTAACCACCCGGCTTAAAGTAACTTTTAGGTAAGTAAGAGATATTTTTTTATTGCAGTCAAATATGTTGATATAGTAAATGTAAATAGTTCTATCGCCATATTAAAGGTTATTAAATTCATTACTTGATAATGTTGCTTAAAATGGTGCTTAAAATCATTAGAAAAGCATTTATCTATCAATTCTGAATTATGTGGCTTATACATAAATGCTACGCAGGATTATATTGATTCGGGGCACATGACAGAAGCTGCTCCCATAGAGAATTCGAATATCTATTATATACCTCACCATGGGGTTTGTAAATTGCAATCATCATCAACGCAATTGCGTGTAGTGATGAATGCCTCGTGTAGGTCTTCGAACAGCATCTCGTTAAATGATGCTTTGCTACCTGGTCCGAAATTACACACAGATATTGTTGAAATTTTATTGAATTTTAGGTTGCATAGGTATGCCCTCATTGCAGATATTAAACAAATGTATCGATAGATATACATTTGTGAGGAGCATCGCAATTTTCAGCGTCTTTTATGGCGTTTTTCTCCGGAACTTCCTGTTCAGGAATTTGTTATGAATAGAGACGTTTGGTGTATCGTCTGCACCATTTTTAGCGTTACGAACTATCCAGCAACTAGCTTGCGATGAGTCAGTAGACTTCCCTATAGCAGCCAAGGTTTTGCTGGCTGAAGTGTACGTGGATGACATAATTTCGGGTTCTAGCTCGTCAGAAAGCACTCGCCAGTTAGCGATGGATTTAGTGGCACTATTACTTAGAGGTGGGTTTGAGCTTAAGAAATTTGTTAGTAATAATTCTACTGTTTTACAAGGGTTGGATGTCTCACGACAGCAGACTATATCGTTTAGCTCTGATGAACCTTCATCTGTAAAGGTCTTAGGTTTGGAATGGACTCCTGCGACAGACTGTTTTTCATATAATATTTGTTCCCAGGAAACACATTGCACAAAGCGTCACATCCTCTCGGAATTAGCCCGGATATTTGATCCTGTGGGCTTTGTGTCGCCAATAGTGGTGTTTGCGAAATGTCTAATTCAAAAATTATGGATCTTGGGCTTGAGTTGGGACGAAGAACCTCCCCTTGAAATTGTTAATTCTTGGAAGAAGTTTCAGTCGGAGTTGCCGTTAATCAAGGAATTGTCTATACCGAGATTTTATGGTATAGATAAGTCGTCTATTTGTGAATTGCATGGATTCAGTGATAGCAGTGAAGCGGCTTATGCAGCTGCGGTTTATTTTCGGCTGTTCAACAATTCAAATGAGGCAATATCTACTTTTTTAGTAATTAGCAAAACTCGTGTAGCCCCTCTGAAAAGATTATCCATTCCTCGCCTGGAGCATTGTGCTGCTCTTCTTTTGGCGGAATTGATAGCTTTCGTCCGAAAGGCTTTTAAAGAAAAAATAACATTTACCGATACAATTGCATGGTCTGACTCGCAAGTGGTGCTGTCCTGGCTTAGGTCGCCGTCTCATACTTGGAAGACATTTGTGGCGAATCGTGTGTCCCTAATCCAAGAGCAATTGCCTGGAGATCATTGGTTTTATGTTACATCACAAGATAATCCTTGTGACTGTGCTTCGAGAGGCTTATTACCCTCTCATTTGAAGTCGCATCCCCTATGGTGGGCGGGTCCCCCTTGGCTTATTGGACCGAGAGTTGGTTGGCCCGTTCAACCAAATTTGATTAAGACTAACGAGGAAGTAAACCAGAATATTTGTTTACTAAGTTCGATGGAGGATACAGGGGCTGTAATCGATAGAATTTCGTCTTTACTGAAGTTGCAACGAATCATTGGTTACTGTCTTCGATTTATTTATTATAGTCGTAAGATTAAATATTTTTCTGGAGCGTTTACTACTCCAGAACTTCAAAAGTCTCTGCTGGTTTTAATAAAACTTGTCCAACAAACTGAATTTAGCATTGAAATAAGCCAGTTGAGAAAGGGTAAGGTATGTTGTAAAACTATTCGAAAGTTGAATCCATTCTTGGACGATAATGATATAATCCGTGTGGGAGGTCGTCTTAGGAATGGTTCACTTAGTTTTGACCAAAGGCACCCGATCTTGTTGCCTAGAAAAGGCAACTTAACGCGTTTAATTATTGGTCATTTTCATAGAATTTATTTGCATCCCGGTTATCACACTTTGCTGTCCCTACTTAGGCGACAATTTTGGATTTTATCACCGCAAAGGGCTATCCGTTCAGTATTATCAACTTGCTACACATGTTTTCGTGTTTGCCCTACTCCTTTCACTCCTCCCATTATGGCCGATTTGCCAGAAAGCAGGGTTTCTGAGGTAAAGGCTTTCAAGATTGTGGGTGTCAATTTTGGTGGACCCTTTTCTATTACCGCCAGTAGAATTAGAGGAGCAAAAGTATTGAAGGCCTATCTTTGCTTATTCGTTTGCTTTTCAACAAAAGCGGTTCATCTGGAGTGCGCCTCTGATCTCTCCGCAGATGCATTTTTAGCAGCTCTGCGTCGTTTTAGCCCGCTGAGGGTTGTGCGCTCAAATATTTAGTGATTGTGGCACTAATTTTGTGGCAGCTAACAAAGCAATTTTGCAGTATTTTCGTTTAGCGGTTGAAGCCGAACATTTGGTCTGGAATTTCAACCCGCCGGCAGGCCCCCACATGGGTGGCTTGTGGGAGGCAGGCATTAAATCAGTCAAACGCCATGTAATAAAGGTTATTGGAGACAACATACTCTTTTTTCGCAAATCGAAGCTGTGCTCAATTCGCGACCGTTGTGTCCTAATAGTTCTCATCCTAACGATTTGACGGCTATTACTCCAAATAATTTTTTAACGATCGAACCTTTAGGAACATTTTTTGATGAAGACCTGTCGGACATCAACATGTCACGTTTATCTCGATGGCAGAAAATACAAGCGCTTCAACAATTATTTTGGAAACGCTGGCAGAATGAATATTTGAACACTGTGCAACAGCGTCCAAAATTTCTTCTTAAGGGCAATCCTGTCAAAGAGGGCATGCTCGTTTTGATATGCAATGAACTCTTGCCTCCTTTGCAATGCAAGTTAGGGCGGGTTGTCTCTCTCCATCCTGGGTCTGACGGGAAAACTCGGGTAGTTACTCTCAGAACCTCTACAGGTTATTTAAAGAGGCCTGTCATTAAACTATGTCCTCTTCCTAATCAATTATTAACTATGTAATCTTGATTTAGTATTATTTTTTTTTTTGTTTGTGTATGCATTTTTCTTTGGTTGACATTTTGATTAAGATGAATTTATCTTACATGTCTTTATTTGGGTAAAATAGGTTAGTTCATGAATAATTATATATATATATATATATATATATATATATATATATATATATATATATATTAGTGATAGTGTATTCCCACTCTTTTGTTATTTTTAAAATTAAGAGTTACTTTTCATACTTGGTGGAAGCAACATGTAAATATATTATTGACGGTTAAATGTGTGTACTGTCCCTTTTTTTGTATGTAACCTATGTAGTGGTTTCCGTGTGATTTGGAGTCAGTGTTTATATTTGGTTTATGGCTGTATATTAAAGAACAGGCAATTCACGGTTGCTGTCCATGTGTGTCCACAGAATGAGCGCTCGTATATGCAAGTCTACTGGGAGGACAAGGTGGTGTTTGTTTGCTTTATCATATAGAAACCAATTGTTTGCATTGTCTCCAACTTTAAATATTTTTTTAATTTAGTTATTGAAAATTCTATGTAATTACAGTCCTACTTAAAATTTCTATATCGTGGAAAGTGTATAAAACCCGTACACTTACATAAAATTATCACCCATGTATTTGTAAATAAATGTAAATATGACACACGAAATAAAAAAATCTAATGAATAAACATAAACATTCGTTTTATGGAAAGTCAACAGTTTAAGTTGGATGTTATTTTTTAATATGCTTCTTGGTCACATAAAGAATGTCTCTAGCAAACAAGTGTTCAAACGACAGTTGCATAAACTGCTTGCAAGCAATTACTTCTATTCTTTGCTAGAATTCACTGATATTGCAGAAAAAAATACATACATCAAAACTAGTTATCATAATTGAATATAGTGAATATGTGCATTTTTATTTCTAATGTTATCTTAGGGTTTTTTAATATTTTTTTTGACATATCCTATCTATTGGATTCAATAGCCGTTGAATTAAATAAATATCTGTCAATATAAGGAGCAATTGGAGTATATGATGTATAAACCCACCTCTAAAATAGAATGTTTATCATTTTGAACCTTCTGAATGTTTTATTACCTATTGTAGGCAACTTTGTTCTGTTCTCGATTCGATTAAACCAGCTTAGTATGTGAGTTTTGTGAGATGAAAACGATCAAAACAGTTGCATTCATCATACTTAACAAATTCATATTTTCTTTTTGTGTAGTTTTCGGCATCTCAAGAATATTTCCGCCTCTTCATCAAATAATGAGCTGAAACTTGAAGTACGGCTATACAAACACTGCTCAATTTAAGGCTATGATTGTATAAAGCCACCTTTAATATACTAAAGTGCAAAAAAAATTGATTTTTAACTTAAAGTGGCTTTAAAGTTAAGTTTAAATTAACATTATGAATCTAAAACGCATTTTTAATTTTAAAGTGCTTTTTAAGTTTTAAAGCTACTCTAAATTTATTACGAAACCGGCCCATCAATACAGTTTAATACAAAAAGATAGATATTAACAGACATATTTAAGATGATATTACGAATTGTAGATTATAAAAGGACAAATTATGAAACTTTTCCTTTTTGGAAACTAATTAAGCGATGCTGCAGCATTTAATAACTTAAATAATCGTGAAGCAAAAAAGAAATCAAATTATACCTGTTATATAGTAATAATAATGTTTAGTATTGCATTAATGTAAATGTAGAAAGGTGGCCCCCTCCTAAATTTATTAGGATGTGCGTGTGCACATGGCAGGAGTAGTCAGATGAAGATGACCTGATAAGGTAGATGTGATTGTGGCTGACGGAAGAAGTAATAAACGGATTTTGTAAATCAGTGTTTTGATTACAAAAGCAGAGCATTAGAGGTTTACCACTAAAGAAAAAATATATCACAGAAAAAGATCTATAAGTGACAACGAGAAACGGTATAATAAACACGTGCAATGCATCTACAAATAGTCAAAAGCGAGTAAACAAAATTTAACTCTGTGCACAATCCTAATTTTTACGTCGTTTGTAAAAGTGCGGATCAAAAAGTAATTAAAACAAAAGACGTGATATGGCTGATAGCGAAATCAGTGTAAAACAAAAACGATATGCCTTAATGTGGTCATACGATAATGTGGAATTGTTTGAAAATTATCTAGAATGGCTAAAAATTTATTTCAAGGTTGCCCAGACAGAAGAATATGATAACGTTGTCAGCTGTTAATTTTAATAGGACCGGAAATGTGTGGAATTCAAAAAATCTTGTAATGCCTTACAAGCTAACTAATAAAAGTTTTGAGGAGTTACTTAACAATTTAAAATATCGCTACTCAACGAGTTAGCTAGAAGTAACAGAAAGTTATAAATTTTGGTGTAGAAACCAGCAGCATGGAAAAAGTTAAACATTTTTTTAATTGCCATTAAACAATTTGCACATAATAGTAATTTTGGTAGTTTTCTAGAAGACGCCTTGCACGGCAAAATTGTTTATAGTATTGTTGATCATGCTTTTGAAGTCGTTTCATAAGTGAAAAAAAAAACGCACTTTTGAAACTGCTAAAACAATTTGTCTGGAAATTGAAATAATTAAAGCTGAAGGTAAAGTTCTTGATAATGAAATTAGTAAAAACACGATTCTGATGTATTGGTGGTAAATCAGCAATCTGGAAATAACTAATGTGGCACGTACAAAACCTCGTTTATTGTTGAGTTCTCGTACATAAACACATTCGTGTTTACTCTTCATCAAGAAATGTATGTAAGAATTTGCATCATAAAACAAGTCCAAGTAAGAAAAGTTTCCGATGTGATAACAAGGACACGTGTTTGATGAATGTAAATGTAGTAATTGGGTATGTCTCAAGTGTAATAAAAAAGGTCACATATCTAAAGTGTGTAGGTCTGAAATTAATTTACTAGAGCAAGAAGTAAAACTAGTAAACAACGGTATTTGTACTGAACCATTGTGCTATAATATTATTATGAACAATCGTAAAATTAAAGTTATTGTTCACATAGGCTCAGTGATCAGTGATCCCGTGTTTAGTGTATAAAAAATATTTTTATCGGGTGCTAATTGTAAAAATAGATATTCGATTAATTACAGCCAATGGTGGACCGTTAAACTTAACTGGAAAATTTTCATTAAGTTAAAAAGAAGCAGTGGCAACCGTTCAAGTTGTAACGTGGAAGTATTAATAACAGGCCCAGGTGTAAAAAAGCCGTTATTAGAAAGAGATTTAGTAATTGTTATTAATCCGGAGTGGAAGTATGTTTTGTACCCAAGAGAATTGATAAATTCGATAAATAACATTGTACAATCGCTTCCCATAATTCAGGAAATTCGTAAAATTTCCAAAAGTTATCTTTAAATTGGGAGCACAAGCAACAATTAAAGGATTTACGGTTAATATGTAGAAGTCTAATGCTATTCCTGTTTTGCATCGTGTATATAATGTACCATACACATTAAAGACCAAAGTAGCACAAGAATTGAATTGTTTGGAACAAAAAGGGATTATTATGCAAACTGGGATTAGTCGGTGGGCTTTTCCAAAATTGTGTGTTCTTTAAAAAGGTAGTGATCTTATTCGTTTGTGTTATGATTTATGGGCAGTGAATAAAAATGTAGAGTTTGGACAGTAATTGTTAGCCGTAATTAATAGTAATCCTCTATTAAAACATCAAAACGTCAAAGTCGTAAAAAGAGTTACTTAATGAAAAAGAGTGCATTAATGACGTCCATTAATGCATCCTCTTTAAAACAAAATCATTCGTTAATATTGACATTAATAAACGGTCAAGGAAAAAGATTTATTTAATCACTTATCTGGTGGCAAAGTATTTGTGAATTAGACCTAACAAACGCGTACTTACAATTAGCCATTGGTAAGGCTAGTATAGATGCCCTAACTATTAACACTCGAAGGGATTGTATTCGTTTAATAGATTACCATTTGGTTTGGCTTTAGGACCAACTATTTTTAATATAATATAATATCATAACGAGAGCTTCAGATAGGGAGTAATATAAACATAATTTGTGGCAAATGTTAAAACATTTAAATTCATACAATGTAAAGTTGAACTTGCAAAAATGTTTTTTTTGTTCCGCAAATTAATGTATTGGGTTATAGTTCAGAATAATATAGCTTGCGTCCATGTAACGATAAGGTTAGGGCTATCAGGGAAGCACCTAGACTTGAAAATGTAAAGCAGCTTCAGAACTTTTAGATTGGTTAAATATTTATTGTAAATTTTTGTATGTTTCTTGTGCTGTGCTTCCTTCATTGCATTATTTGTTAAGGAAGGATGTTGAATGGATATGGTCTAATGAATGCCAGGAAGCATTTAACAAAAGTAAGGATCTATTATCGAATCGATCACTATTAGTAAAATATCTAATAGTTGTTACTTGTAATAGTAGCACATATGGTGTTGGTGCAATGTTAGCACGTATGATTATCAAGCACGTTATCACCAGTTGAACACAATTATTCACAATTGGAAAGAGAAGTGATTACAATAATCTTTACGGTTACAAAATTTAATAAATATTTAATGGGAAAAGTCCTTTCAAATGGTTACAGATCATAAACTTCTGGAAACGATTTTTAATCCAAGTAAACAGATACCTCAGATTGCAGCAGCAAGACTACAGAGGTGTGCTTTAATATCAAGGGCACATAATTGCAGTATAAAATATAAAAAAAGGTAATGTGCAATACCAATGTTTTATCACGTTTACCTTTAACAGATCCCCCACATATGTGGCATTTGTTGAATGTTTACCCCTAGACAGTAAATTGGAAAATATGTGTCTGACACAAAGAAATTTTAGAGAGAACCAGTTCCGATAGTATTTTATGTGAAGTGAAAAATAAGTTAAAACAGTCATGGTTATTTGAGTCAAATAATAACTTAAAACCGTATTTCAAAATAAGAAATCATTTATCGATTGATTGGAAAAGATTGTTTGTTGTTTGGTCAACACGTTCTTGTCGCCAAACTTTGCAATTTAAAATATTAGACGTATTACATGGAAATCGTTTAGGGTTGGTAAAAATGAAAATGTTAGCACGTTTGTAGGTTTTTGGCCCATTGAAACCTGTGTACCATGCCAGTTTACTCAAAAAATTGTAATTATAGTTTTTTCATCGTTAGAAAAAGGAGGTTTTCTGTGGACTAGAATACACATAGATTTTCTAGAAGTACAAAATTGTAAAATTTTGCTATTAATTGATGAATATTCTCAAAGTGGTTGAGTTGTTGGGAAATGAATAAAACATATGCAAGTAATGTGATTAATAAGTTAAAATCACATTTTCAATTTTTGGGTATCCAAAAATAATAACGAGCGACAATGGTCCTCCTTATAACTCTTGGCAGTTTGAGTTTTGTGAAAAATTCAAATATAGAACATATGACTTCGCTGGTGTATCATCCAGGGTCACACTGAACGTTTTGTTCAAGTAATTAAAAAATATACAATATGTTCTATTATATCGAGTAAATTGAAATGTATGTTTATAACAGAACACTTAGAAGATATCCTGTTTAGTTATCGTTGTACACCTAGTATGGTAACAAAGGTATCTCCGGCAGAATTAATGTTTAAATTGCCGTTTTGCAATGAATTTTCGATGTTAAATACTAGGGATAAAACAGAAGTTAAAATCCTAAATACATATTTCATCATCATCATCAAGTCTTCAGTCCTAGAACTGGTTGGACACGTACCCTCATTGTTTCCTAGTCTGAACCAACCTACACATTTCTCTGAAATTTGCACAGTCTGCATCTATCACTATTTGTCTGATCTCGGTCTACATCTACCTATCTTTTCCTATCTCTCTTGTAATATATCCCATACTATTCCCCAGAAATGCCTTAGAACGTATCATGTCCTATTTCTCCTATTTTTCGTTTTCCAGATATCTTTATTCCACTACTATTTCTACAACCTATTTGTTATTAACTTTGTCTGTCCATGCTACCATCCACATACATCTGAAGCACAACATTACAGAAGCCTTCTATCTCTTTCTGTCTGCTTTTCCTACTGCCCCTATTTCATAGATGTACTATGCAGTGCTCCACACTATGCTTTGAACAGTTTTCTTCTTGTATCTATGTTCATTGTCGTTGAACATAGCTGCTGTTATTTCTTGTTTGATGCAGTTTGGTCACCTTCTATTGTTTTACAGTTATATACCCTACTTCCCTGATATTCAGTTGTACGTGAAGGGAGATTGTAACATGCCTTTTTGCCTCTATTTCAGCATGTTACATTGTGCTTGACACTAACTAGCATATAAATGCTTATATCTACATTTAAATATAAAATTACTCTCTTTATTATATAATATATTTTCTATAAGAATTTATCTCGCACAATCCTGGATTATTAGTTTTAATCCAGAAGTTCCTAATTTGTTACATAGTACAAAAATTATATCTATATGAAATTTTCCTATTGGTTATTTTTGAAGTGTTTATTCCAAAAGCACAACTGGTGTGGTTATAAATTCTGTATTATTGAGAATAATCGCTAGAGATCATCCATCCCAAAGATGGCCGAAAATAATTTATTTGAAGTGTCAAATTTTCATTTCTCTTTTGATATCTGATTGCTTATCCGGCACAGTTGGCTATTTTTGATTTGAACTTCTGCCTTGCCTCATGTGCTTACCTGGTATGTAAATTTTCTAATCATAAATACTAAATTAACATTTAAATATAATTTTAGATGATTAGTATGAAGGATTATGAAGTTGTTTATTCATTTAACCCATCTAATAATTATATAGATAGTAAGTTATTAATGAATTAATTTTCCTTTGCACCTCGTGTTAAATTTTCACTTTTGTAACACAACTGAATTTTCTAGGGTGTTACGGTTACCTATGTTCCGACTACCTGTGTTTTGGTTACCGATGTTACGGCAACTTGTTCTCTCATTCAGATTTCTACATGGAAAAGTTGCTCGTGCATTTGCACAACCAGATGATGTAAAATAAATACTCTCATCAACAGAATTTTATATTTCGTTTCCGCCTACTTTACATATTGTCGCTCAGTTATTATCTTATTGAAAAATATCTACAGGTTTAATTTATGGAACAGAAGTCTGTTAAGACTACATTTGAAATCGACCACATGCTGTTTTGTACCTACACTAGGAGATCCACCAATGCAGGATGTCTCAGTTTCCTGGATATGAAGGATTTCTATAAATTAAGTAACTATTAGTATTTGTTCAGTTACTGATACTACAGGTATGAGATTAAAACTGTTACCTTACCGTTTTTCTGTGAAAATAAAGAGGCCTAACCTCTATTTAAACTTGTCTTTGTCACTACAAATATTTTGTTTTGATTATTAATTACATTTTACTTATCTTAAATGATTTCAAATATAATTCTCTAAAACATAACCTAAAAATATGTAAACATTCGGAACTTCATGAAGCTTCTTATGGTAAAAAGGTTTATTACTTGAACTTTCATTTCATGTGCACTTGTTACATGACATTATTACAATTATGATCACTTTTTGATTTACTCTCGCATTAAGTTAAATTTTGAGTTTCTAAACAGAGATTATTTATTTTGATTTCCCTATAAAAATTTTCTCGTGTACATTTATTAAATATAAGAATTATATCATGATAAACTACATAGCAATGTCTACAATGTTAATGACACAAGCGTATATCTTATACATGCCTTTGGAATTGTAATAACTGAGTATTAATATACATATTTAGTCAAATTTCTCTTATCGTGTTTTAACTTTTGTTTCTCTAAGTTATTTTACAGTGGTGTAAACAAGTGTCGACATTTAATTTCAACATTCAAATATTCTCTAAACATTCCTCTTACCCTGTGATTTCAAATCTCATGCAGCCTCCGCAACCTTAAAGGTCGATGCAAGCTGTGCCGAAGTATTTCTTATACTTCGTCGTGCAATTACTCTTTTTTATAACATCAAGAAAAAGTAAGGTACAAGATAAGCAGCCTTTGGGTGCCAAATCCCCCAGCACTTGAACCTTTGTCGAATTAATAGTTTTTCCAATTTATCCTTTCGCACAATCAACATTAGTTGAAAATATTTCACAACCAACACCTGTAGTTATTTATAATAATTATCAGATTTAAGAGCACTTAGTTTTTCGTCATTGGGTTTTACATCTTGAAACTGGTTGGACTTGTACCTCAGCTTATTTATGTTCTGAGCTAGCGTACACAGTTCCCTGCAATTCTCCCAACAGTGCACCTTACTCTTTTCTCGATGTTATAAAAAGAGTAAATGCACAACGAAGTATAAGAAATACTTCGGCACAGCTTGCATCGACCTTTATGGTTTCGGAGGCTGCGTGAGACTTAAAATCATCAGGGTAAGGGGAAGGTTTGGAGAATATCTGAATGTTGAAATTTAAATATCAAGACACCTGTTTACACCACTTTAAAATAACTTAGAGAAACAAAAGTTAAAACACGATAAGAGAAATTTGACTAAATATGTATATTAATACTCAGTTATTACAATTCCAAAGGCATGTATAAGATATACGCTTGTGTCATTAACATTGTAGACATCGCTGTATATTTTAACATGATATAATTCATTTATTTAATAAATGTACACGAGAAAATTTCTATAGAGAAATCATAATAAATAATCTGTTTAAAAACTCAAAATTTAACTTAATGCGAAAGTAAATCAAAAAGTGATCATAATTGTAATAATGTCATGTAACAAATGCACATGAAATGAAAGTTCAAGTAATAAACCTTTTTACCGTAAGAAGCTTCATTAAGTTCCGAATGTTTACATATTTTTAGGTTATGTATTAGAGAATTATATTTGAAATCATTTAAGATAAGTAAAATGTAATTAATAATCAAAACAAAATATTTGTAGTGACAAAGACAAATTTAAATAGAGGTTAGGCCTCTTTATTTTAACAGAAAAACGGTAAGGTAAAAGTTTTAATCTCATACCTGTAGTATCAGTAACTGAATAAATACTAATAGTTACTTAATTTATAGGAACCAGGAAACTGAGACATCCTGCATTGGTGAATCTCCTAGTGTAGGTACAAAACAGCATGTGGCCGACTTCAAATGTAGTCTTTAACAGACTTCTGTTCCATAAATTAAACCTGTAATATTTTTCAATAAGATAATAACTGAGCAACAATATGTAAAGTAGACGAAAACGAAATATAAAATTCTTTTGATGAGAGTATTTATTTTACATCATCTGGTTGTGCGAATTGCACGAGCAACTTTTCCATGTAGAAATCTGAATGAGAGAACACGTCGTCGTGACATCGGTAACCAAAATACAGGTAATCGGAACGTAGGTAGCCGAAGCACCCATTTGTATAATTATTTGATGGGTTAAACAAAAAACAACTTCTTTATCTTTCATACTAAACATCAGGTAAGCACATGAGACAAGGTAGAAGTTCAAATCAAAAATGGCCAACTGTGCCAGATAAGCAATCAGATATCCTAAGAGAAATGAAAATTTGACACTTCAAATAAATTATTTTCGGCCATCTTCGGAATGGACGATCTCTAGCGATTATTCTCAATAATACAGAATTTAGAACCACACCAGTTGTGCTTTTGGAATAAACAGTTTAGAAATAACCAATAGGAAAATTGCATATAGATATAATTATTTGTACCATGTTACAAATTAGGAACTTGTGGATTAAAACTAATAATCCAGGATTGTGCGAGATAAGTTCTTATAGAAAATATATTATATAATAGAGTAATTTTATATTTAAATGTAGATATAAGCATTTATATGCTAATAGTGCCAAGCACAATGTACATGCTAAAATATAGAAAAAAAAGCATGTTACAACAGCCTACATACATCTCGATTACCTTCTATTGTTTTCTAATTATATGCCCTATTTCACCGAGATTCAGTAGGTCCCGAGTTCGAATACCGATACGGTCCGCTTGGAAAATGTTGGGCGAGCATTTTTCACAAAAATACACCCTCGTTCGGAGGAGAGGTAAAATGTAGGTCCCGTGTGTGTGTTGTCACGCACGTTAAATTTCCCTACCTTGCTTTGAACAGGAAGGGTTCAGCAAAATTCCAAATTTTCCAGGTAAAACAAACTCGCTTCCTGGCCAATGTAGTACTTTCGGGTGGAGCGTTGAAAAAAAAAGGGGGTTAAGTAGCCTGTGGCTGCCAACGATCTCCCAACACTTAGACATTTGCCGTATTAATAGTTTTCAAGTAAATTCTTTCGCACAATTAACATTAATTGAGAGTATTGCAGAACCAATATCTGTAGTTGTTTATAATAATCACCATGCTTAAGTACAGTAATTATTATTGTCATTAGTTTTTCCATCTTGCAACTGGTTGGAAGCGTACCTCCATTGATTTCTATTCTGAGCTAGCTACACATTTCCCTGAAATTCTCACAGCCTACATCTTTCACTATCCGTGTGCAGTAGTCTAACCTAGGTCTACCTCTACTTCTCTTTTTCCTATCTCTGCTTCTAATATATTCCGCACTATTCCCTCATGTCTTAGTATGTGGCCTATCATCCTATCTTTCCTATTTTTTTTACTGTTTTCCACATATTTCTTTCTTCCCCTACCATTTCTAGTACCTCTTTGCTTTTAACTTTGTCTGTCCATGATATCTTCGTCATACGTCTGTAGCATCACATTTCAAAGGCTTCTTTCTACCTTTTTCTTATCCGCTTCTCCTACTGTCCAGGCTTCACAGCCATACAGTGGTGCTCCACACATATGTTTTAAGCAATCTTTTCCTAGTTTCTATGTTTGTGGTCTTTGAGCACAGTAGTAGCTTTTTCTTGTTAAATGTAGCACGACCTTGTGCTAATCTTTGTTTTATATCTTTTCCCTTCTTGCACTATTTGACTTCCTAGGTAGCAAAAATCCTTAACCTCTTATAAGTTTTTGTTACTTATTTGTATTTTTGTTTTTGATTTATTTTCCCCTCTTTTGCATACTAGAACTTTAGTTTTATTTTTGTTAATTTTCATACCATACCTCTCCGTTAGAACTGTTTCCATTTCATTTAGAGCAGCTTCTAGCTCTTCCTTGCTAGATGCTAATACCGCTATATCATCTGCAAATCTAAACATATCAATCTTTTGTCCCTGCATATTAATTTCAAATGTCTTCCTGCATTTGACAGAATTCATTGCCTCTTCTAAGTACAAGTTAAAAATTAATGGGGAAAAGGCAAATCCCTGTCTCGCCCCTTTCCTAATATTTACTTCTCTACTTTCCTGCTCTAGTTTTATTACCGCTGTTTGCTCTTTGTATAAGCAATGTACTATACGTCTATCCCTAATACTCATTTCAATCTTTTTGAGTATGTCAAACATTTTTTTCCATTTTACACTGTCGAATGCTTTTTCCAAATCTACACACCCTATATATACGCTTTCCCCTTCTCTATTTTTTCCATTATCACCCTCAGCACAAAATAGCCTCCCGTGTTCCTCTGTTTCACCTAAGCCCAAATTGATCTTCTTCCAGTATTTCTTCAGCTCGTTTTTCCATTCGTCTTTGTACAATTCTAGTTAATATTTTTGAAACGTGTGGTCAAACTTATTGCTCGAAAATTTTCATATCTACCAGCGCCTTTTTTTTTATGTAGTTACTATGATGTTACGTTTGTTTGGGTATCTCACTTGTCTCATACAAGTCAGAAGGGACGCTTTGCTACTGCTTGTCCAGCGGCCTTTAGAGTTTCTGCTTGTACCTTATATGTACTTGGTGCCTTACCATTTTTCAGGCTCTTTAATGCTAATTCAAACTCATCTCTAAGTATAGGATATCCCAGGTCATCATTGTCAATGTCTGATGCCTGTTCTAACGCTGTTAGTTCCTCTCCTGAATATAAATTCTATTAATATTTCCTGCCATCTAGCTACTTTCTCTACATTTTCTATAATGACGTTCCCTCCCGCGTCCCTTATATTTTTGCTATATGGTTTAATATCCCTAAAATTCATTCTAATTAATTTGTATGCTTCATCTGTATTTCCAATTTCCATCTTAGTTTGTACCTCTTTGCACTTTTCATCAATCCATTGTTCTTTAGCTTTCCTGCATTTGCGAATAATTTCCCATTTTATGGCATTGTATCTGTTTTCCTGTTTCGTTTGATCTATTTTTGCATTTTCGTCTTTCTTCTATGAAATTCAGGATATTTACTGTTATCCATGGTTTCTTATTGTTTTTGTGAATATCCCATAATATCTCTGGCCGCCATGTCTAAGCTGGTTTTAATGTTATTCCATTCTGTTTCTACTTCCTTAGTATCAGCAATTTTCCCGATATCTTTCAGCAATTCATTTGACTTTTTTCAAATCTTTCATGGATATCTGTATCTTTTAGCTTCTCAAAGTGCCTTTTTCGGTTCCTCTATTTCAGATTGTTAAATTTAAGTGCGGCCTTCATAATTACGATGTTGCGGTCAGTGTCTATATCTGCTTCCGGTAGCTTCTACAGTTTTTAATTGATTTCTAAACCGTTGTCTAACAATAATGTAATCTATTTGCTATCTTCCTATATCTCCTGGCATCTTCCACGTGTATCGTCTTCTAGCATGATGTTCAAACAATGTATTTGTGATGAATAAGTTGTTCTTGTCGCAAAATTCTACCAGCCTATTTTCCCTGTCATTTCTTGTGCCTAAACCAAATAAACTTACTATCGCTCCTTCCCTACCCTCACCTACCATTGCATTAAAATCCCCCGCAATTATTAAGTTTTCATGTCCTTTATGTATCTTAGTATGTCTTCAATATCTTTGTAGATCGCCTATATCTCTTCCACACTACAGCTAGAGGTGGGCATATATACTTGTATTATTACTGTATTTACTGGTTTAGATTCAAATCTAACCATGAGTAATCTTTCGTTCTTTAGTAGGTAATTTTCTACATGTTGTCCTATCTCTTTTCGCGTAACTATCCCCACACCCTAATTTCCTTCTTCTGATCCTGTATGAACAACCCTGAAGTCTCCACTCCAAAAATCCCCGCCTCTGGCCAGCGGACTTCGCTAATTCCTACTATGTCTAGTGCTAGCCTATCCATTTCAATTTTCAGGTTCTCTAGCTTACCTACTTCTGACATTCCACGCTCCGACTCGCGGAATGTTCATGGATGTTTTTCTATTCTTTCGGATGACATTCTCCGAAGTAGTCCCCTCCCAGAGATCCGAATGGGGGAGTATTTTACCTCCAGAATTTTTTACCCCAGAGGATGCCATCATGTTTCACTGTTTTCTTGTCCACAATAAATACTTGTCGGTCAGGTACACTAGTGGTGGTTTCCCCATTTCGTTGCTTTCTTCATTCTACAATTCGTAGTGGATTGTACGTGTGTAATCTTAGAATTGTCATATTTCCGCATCTTCTACTATATTCTTGTCTGTAACTGCCACTCATAAGTGGACCAATCAATAGCTGCCTTGGTCCCTTCTTTCTGATGCGACCATCGTGTTTTCTTTAGACTTCTAGTGTTCCCGCCACTGACAAGTTATGCCTAGTCTAAGTTTGTCTGATTAAACCCTATATGTTCGGCCTCTTTAGTCTCATTTGTAAATCGCTTGCCATTCAAGCCATTCTACCTGTTCTAGTATTTTAGAACATCGACAAGGTGCAGGTCCGTTCAGAATGGCAAATTCGTATAAATTCATTAAATAAACATTTTTATTCTAAGAAGCAGTGTAAACATTGCAAATAAAATGTAAAATTCTGGAATGAGGGATATAAAATCGAGTATCTTTAACATTAGCATGCGATGCACAACAATAGTGTATAGGTAAAACAAAGACATATAGAACGCATCACGGTACCTGGAACGAGATAGGAGGGTCATAAAGTTAGACGAATTTACACGTTAATTGGGCATTCCTGGCAGATTACATCATAATTTTCGAGATTATTGTGGTAAATTGTCGAGGACAGATAAATTGGTATATAAAGGGAGCGTTTACCATTTCAAGAGGTCATTCATTGATTCGAATGGATTCATCCGATTTCATTCATTAGAGCACGAAATATTATTTTAATTAAAAAGCGTGAGCTGCTGCTATGCAAAGATGGTAATAGAAATATGTAGTAAACATATTGTAGTTTGATAGTTGCGAGGCTGCAATGAATAAAAAGCTATATTTTTAAACGCAAATTACATACGAAAATGGAATTATAAATTACAATGAACAAGAAAAATTCTTCAAGACAACGCTACTTTAATAATTTTATTGAAAACAAGAGTTAACCAAAAAGGGACTTTGATAATTACTGTTGGAAGTCGGGAATATTAATTTGGAGAGCTTGTAAGCTGATTGGATATTAATTTAAAATGAGATTTTAATTACAAAGTGTTTTCGTGGATTGTGCAAGTATTATTTTAGATTTATTATTGACTGATATTAGAGTATTTATATATAGAGTTTAAGATAGGCTTAATAATTTTTTTGTGTGAGGGATTTTTTTACCAGGAGTTTGTGTTCAGAGTTCGACATACTCTGACCTTTAATAGATTATATGTCCAGAATTTTTTCTGGCCATAACAAATCTTACCAGAGTGGAAATAATTTATAATCAGATAAAACGATCCTCAAAAAGAATAAGTTTAATTCTGTAAATATAACGTAAGAAACAATAATTTTTACTTCTTAGAAATTATTTTATGTTTGAAAGAAACGACGTTGTAGATGATTTTGTATGAAAGAAGATATTTCATATTGTATAAATGCTTTGTGATAGTGCTGCGTTTTATTTCATTTTCAAAACTCCGTAAAATTCGTTGAGCTAGCCAGACAAAGTGAAAAAAGAAGGTAAATGAATAATTTCAACTCTACAGATTGCAGTAACGCTCCAAAGCAAGATGTCACAGCACTCTTAGTGGCTCGCAACACGGGGCATAACCACAGCAATATATATTTAAGCATTTGACAATATAAAAGGATTTAAAAAGATAATTGTTAGTACTACGGATAAAAACATCAATTTACCACTTTTATCAAGGTATTCTAAAATTTAAAAAACACTACGGTTAACAAAGATTGATGAATAATTACTTGTTAAATGCAGATATAGAATATTATGTACTAATGAGACAGCGTTTGAGGTTTAAAAAAAGCATTTTTCCAATACGAAGGGTATCTAATGTAACTTCAATTGAATGTGGATAGGTTTTGTCTATAAAATTATCATTTGTAATTTGTGCAGGATACTTTATGCCATTTATAAGTTTGATTTACCTAAAATGAAAGTCGTTTAATACATATTAATTATAAAGTGAATTAAAATTATGAAATGTCAAATTGAAATGTAAAAATACCAAAGCTGTTCTAAAATAGTAATTAAGTAGAATTAAGGTTAATATATTGAATGCATCCCTTATATAATATTAGTTAGTAGGCTAGATATAGTTGTTTTTAGTTGTCCTAGGTGATAGTTGTTTAAAAATGGATTAATTGATAATAAAATTCTGTAAACTGATGGATTATAATTTTGTAGTCTGAATAGATGTTTTTGGCTTAAAGCTTGTAAAATTTAATTTATCAAAATTAATAGATGTGTTAAAGTGCATGCATTTTATTTGAATAATACCAAGTGAAAAGGTTATACGACCAAAATAATTACAAAAGGAAGATTTCCAATTATACTAACGTCGGGGCATCTTTTATGTATTGAAGAATTGCAGCTGTGATAGTGGATTATTTTGCAGCAGGGTTCAGGCTTCTTGGATTGCAGATCAGTTTATTTGGTGAAGTATTGAAGTGTTTTTAGTAATTGAGCAAATAAAGCATATAGTTGGTGAAGTAGTAGTTGATTGTAGAACCTAAAACTATAGTGAAATCCTTATTGAACATAAACTAAAACATACTTTTATTAGGTAGTCACTGAAAGCGTTCGAGGCGATTTGTGGTATCCTGTTTCAAAGCCCCTGTACACCCAGACACATTCAACGGAGTTGCAGGTATTTAAGTTATATTTATATACACTTCATTAAAGTAACTTGTGAATAATTTAAATTTCAAACGTTTAACTAAATTAATATATGCTGAATAGATTTATCAATCTTTGTATAATCACGTTACGCAAGCACAAAAAAGAGGTTAAGTGATTTTGATCTAATAACGCTTTAGGCGCCTGTGTCTTCAATACCTGTAAGGGGACAAAGAACCCACGTCTTCTTACAGAGTTTAAATTAGTAGATTCAGTTTCCCTGAGAGAGTTTCTGAAAGCCGTGGCATAATTAAATTTGAAAAGGTATTTATTTAAATCATTTTAAAGGCCTACACCACTTTAAGGTTGCACTTATTATTTTTTAACGGGTAATTTAAAGCATCATTTCATTAAATATCACCATACATAACATATATATATATATATATATATATATATATATATATATATTATATATATAAAAAGCATTTAATTATTAAAAGATTTAGGAAACCTGGATATTGTTAGTACTACGTATAATAAAATAAGTTTTTTTACCAACTTTTAATTAAAGTCTAATTCTAAATTAATTTAAACAACTAGTGTTAATCCAATTAGTTGATGAATAATTACCAATTGTTAATATGCAGATATAGAATAATTATGTACAAATTTGAGACAGAACGATTAATGAGGTTTAAAAGCATTGTTGTTTTCCAAGTTACGATATGGTTATTCAAGAACTTCACATAAATGTGGTATAGGTATTTGCTCTTTCAAGATTATTATTTTGTGAATTGGCAAGGATACTTTGATGCCATTTATAAGTTTGATTTACCTAAAATGAAAGTCGATTAATACATATTAATTATAAAGTGAAATAAAATTATGAAATGTCAAATTGAAATGTAAAAATACCAAAGCTGTTCTAAAATAGTAATTAAGTAGAATTAAGATTAATATATTGAATGCATCCCTTATATAATATTAGTTAGTAGGCTAGATATAGTTTTTTTTAGTTGTCCTAGGTGATAGTTGTTTAAAAATGAATTAATTGATAAAAAATTTTGGAAAAGATTGAATATAATTTTGTACACTAAATAGATGTTTTTGACTTAAGAGCTTGTAAAATAAAATTTTATCAAAATTAATAGATGTGTTAAAGTGCATGCATTTTATTTGAATAATACCAAGAAAGTGAAAAGGTTATACGACCAAAATAATTACAAAAGGAAGATTTCCAATTATACTAACGTCGGGGCATCTTTTATGTATTGAAGAATTGCAGCTGTGATAGTGGATTATTTTGCAGCAGGGTTCGGCTTCTTGGATTGCAGATCAGTTTATTTGGTGAAGTATTGAAGTGTTTTTAGTAATTGAGCAAATAAAGCATATAGTTGGTGAAGTAGTAGTTAATTGTAGAACCTAAAACTATAGTGAAATCCTTATTGAACATAAACTAAAACATACTTTTATTAGGAAGTCACTGAAAACGTTCGAGGCAATTTGTGGTATCCTGTTTCAAAGCCCCTGTACACCCAGACACATTCAACGGAGTTGCAGGTATTTTAAGTTATATTTATATACACTTCATTTAAAGTAACTTGTGAATAATTTAAATTTCAAACGTTAACTAAATTAATATATGCTGAATAGATTTATCAATCTTTGTTTAAACACGATACGCAAGCACAAAAAAGAGGTTACGTGATTTTGATCTAATAACGCTTTAGGCGCCTGTGTCTTCAATACCTGTAAGGGGACAAAGAACCCACGTCTTCTTACAGAGTTTAAATTAGTAGATTCAGTTTCCCTGAGAGAGTTTCTGAAAGCCGTGGCATAATTAAATTTGAAAAGGTATTTATTTAAATCATTTTAAAGGCCTACACCACTTTAAGGTTGCACTTATTATTTTTTAACGGGTAATTTAAAGCATCATTTCATTAAATATCACCATACATAACAATATATATATATATATATATATATATATATATATATATATATATGTATATATAATGACAGAAGAGGAAACAAATCAGTATATAATGTCATTAAAAAATTATAGGAAACCTGGATTTGACTTAATACCAGCACATATAATCAAAGATAAATAGTTTCTTATTAAATCAGTACAACATATTATTAATTAAAGTCTAAGTACATGAATATTTCCTAATTTCAAACAAGCTATTGTAATGCCAATTTATGTTTGGAGATAAAACCAAATAGTTAATTATAGACCAATATATGTAATAAGTAATGTAGCAAAATTTTAGAAAAAGCAGAAAGGTAAAATTAAATGAGTTTTTAGTAAGAAATAGTGTGTTGTCAAGTTCACAATATGGTTTTCAGACAACTGTCCACAGAAAATGCAGTGGTTCAGGTGACATCATTGCCTCTTTAGACTCGAACAAAAAAATTGGTTATTTTCCTGGATATGGCAAAGGTATTTGACACCATACAGCATAAAATTTTATCGCAAAAACTATATCAATAAGAATTAGAGGAATATTTTTTGATCTTAAAAATTATCTAACAGACAGAAAAGATAACAAAATTAACCAATGTTTTGAGCCATCAAGCAAAAATAAAATGTGGACAAGGTATGGTATTTTTAATATACATCAATAATTAGAGAGAATAAAAATACATGATACCAAAATAATCTCATACACAGATGATATTGTTGCAACTTATATGAGACATACCTGGTAGGAGGTACTAAATAATGCATAAATTAGTAGGCAAATAATACTAAACTAATTGGATAGCAACCTACTTAGTTTACACATAGAAAAAAAGTAAATTTCTTGCTTTCACTTACAAATACCACCAACCGAATATACCTCATATTAAAATACATAAAGCCACATGTTTATAATTTAATAAGTGTAAATGCAGTGACTACTTCATTCTGAAGGCAAAAAGCGTAAATTATTTAGGGATAATAGTGGACG
This sequence comes from Platerodrilus igneus, assembly GCA_036346225.1. Classification (NCBI taxonomy): domain Eukaryota; kingdom Metazoa; phylum Arthropoda; class Insecta; order Coleoptera; family Lycidae; genus Platerodrilus; species Platerodrilus igneus. Next base: position 12,873,211 of record JARFIW010000139.1, on the reverse strand, counting down.
TGTGTTTAAAAAGGAAAGAACATAAACAAATAAATAAAAAGTTACGTAAAACTATTTAAATTTTTAAATATGTAAAAAAATGCATGGCTTACACTTTTTTAAAACACTATTACGCTATGGTCGAATCTTTGATAAATTACTGCATCGTGAACTGGGGTGGTGCTTGTGAAAATCATACAAAACAAGTTAAAATTACACACAGTTTAAGTCTGAAAATAATTCTTAGCAAAAATAAGTACTATTCTACCAAACAGTTATATGTATAAGGAAAGTAACATGGTTAAACATAAAAACTAAATATATTAAAGCATGTCTGTTTCTTTTATAAAAATTTAGTACTAAGAGCGCCCATAATTCACTAGTTACAATAGTAGAACCAAAAATAAGAACACAGTAAACAGTCAGCTGCACAGAAAACTACGACATAAACTTATTACCCACGGGGTTTTTAAGGGAAAGGAACCAAGGTTTGGGGTTGGGTTCAAAGGACCAAAAGGGAAAAAAGATCCAAAAGGGAAAAAAGGGACCCATAAAAGAAAAGAAAAAAAGGGGAACTTTTTAAAAAGGTCCCAAAAAATCAAATCAAAAAGTTTAAAAAAAAGGGAAAAATAAATAATGGCCCTTTGGGTTTTCCCAAAAAAAAGGGGAATAAGAACTTTAAATTTGAACTTGGGGTTTAACCAAATATTGTTTTTTAAATTTTAAAAAGCAGGGGGAAAAAATAGGGGGCAAAGGGGGTTTTAAAACTAAAAATTTTAAAAAAAAAATTTTTGAAATTTAAAAGGGGGAAAAACAAAAATACATTAAAAGGGAAAGAAAAAAATAAAATTAAAAAAAAAAAAAATTTAAAAAAGGGAAAAAAAATTTCCAAAAAGCAAAAGGGCAAAAAAAATAAATAAAAGGGAAAGAAAAAAAAAAAAGAAAAGGGAAAAAGCAAAAAAAAAAAAAGGTAAAAACTTTCCAATAAAGGGAAAATAAATTTTCCCAACAAAAAATTTGGGACAAAAAGGTAAAAAGGGGTTTTAAAATTAAGGACGAAGGACGATAGAAAAAGAAAGAAACCCTAAAAATCAGAAATGGAGGAAAAAAATGAAGAAAATACAATTTCCAAACAATTACAAGACCAATTAAAAATATGTTAAAAAGGAAAAAAATAATCGGTTATTTGTTACCAACGTATGAAATTCTTAAGGTTTTAACAAAGTATTTCGCAAGGCAATAAACAGTCTGACCGACCAACGGTTACAAGGAAAAATAAAAAATTTCTTAAAACTGTTATTGTATAATCTTAAGGATTAACACTAGGAAAGTATTAAATGGGAAGCTGAGTAAAGGACAATAGATATGCTATAAAATTAAAAAGATATACTGTCATACGAAAAATTAAGAACAATGCTCATACAGATGACATGCATTATAAAAACATTCACATATTGATACGCAATATAACAAATTAGAAAGTGTGCATCAGAAATCATAATCAAAATAAGATAAAATACATTAGGAATAATAAATAATAGCATTAATGGTTTAGCAAATAGGAGAAGGCGGTATGAGAGAAGTAAAGAACTTCGATAACTACGATTATGGAAGACTAATTGTCAGCATAATTTGTAAATACTGAAACAAGGATAACATTGGACGTGAGAAAACTTGAAAAGTAAAGAGACTAAAGAAATCAAAGAAATGAGAACATTAGAGATAAAGCAATTAATTATCATAAATTGATAAGAAAGTTCTTAATCTGAGAACATAATAAGACATTATAAAAAATTTCTCATTAAGTAATAAATTATAAACAGTAAATTATAGCCATACAGAATAAAAGATTTAATTAGTTAAACCGAGAAAAAAGATTGAAACTAAATCTAAATGACTGTTATTAAAATAGTAAAACGGTGTATAATTGAACAACTTGTAAATACAAAAGAAGTCACATACCAACGTAAGAATATAAGAGATTATAAAGGATCTAGACAGAATTGTAAATATGTTTCGAATTTAAAAGCACTATAACAATGGTGACAGTAGAGAAGTAAATTTGGTAGATATGAACATTAGTACGAATTGATAAAATTTAAATATAGCAATTTCACTAAGTCTAATTAGAAAATCTTAAAGATTTTACCTTATTTAACTCTACAGTATCTAATATCGCAGCTTAATAGTGATCTATTTAATTGTTGTCATAATTGTAAGAAAGTCATCTACACATTTAATATAACGGAGTCATACATAAGCAAATATCAATGATAAGTCAATTGAAAGTTAACATACACTGAAACACATATAAAGTTTCAATGCATAGTTAGCGCGCAGTCATATTCAATTTCATACCCTTGTATTTAGTATCTTCGAATCAGTACTAAAAATCTTGAGTCTAACTATATAAAATTTGATAATTTGAATTTATAAATTGGTTAATAATTATGTAAAATAAGATGCAGTTAGATTAATATATGAAGTATTAAGCTGTAATCATAAGTGATTTTAAGGATTTCAAGAATGGCCAATAAGTATCGAAACTACAAGGTATTAGAAATAAGGTAGATACTAATGTAAGGAAAATTAATAAAATGAAAATATATATTGAAATTCAGGATAATGTTTTGAAAAATGAATGCGTAAAATAATTAGAAATTTGTCATAAAATCTGACCAGGAAATTGAAGGTATAAATGATATTGGAATGTGTAATAATAGTATGAATTATTTAATTAACGAACTAGATTAAGTCAACTAGTTATCAGATGCCATAGGAATTTACAATTTTTTAAAAGAAATTTCTAAATTTTTTTATTATTTGTTTGAAGATCATATTTCAATGGCAATATTATGAGTTTATAGTTATTGGTTATCATATAGATGAACTAAAAATAATATTATAATATAAAAATAATCAGTTATTCGAAATTTGATAACATTGTTAAAGTAGTTCTAAGTATTATAACATTGAGTATTACAGTAATTTTAATTGTAATTATATTATGTGATATGAATTTTAATTGAAGTGTTATAAGTTATAGCCACAGCTATGGATTATTGTATATTTTGAAAGGCATGTAAATATTGATAATATAATCATGATATCCTAGGACAGCAAACTGTTGAAAATTGATGAAGAATGTATTTAATTGTTATGTAAGTGATAGAGTTAGGAAATATTAAAATTTATACGTATTTTAGAAATTTGATGAAAATAAATATATATGTTTAATATGTCTTTAAGTTTAAAAATATAATAGTTTCAGACATATTGGCCATCAATCATTAAGTAGTTCTAATCATTTAAGTCAATTTATTATAAATAAGAGTATATATTATGAAAAGAATAATTATTTGATTATAAAGAATATATAAATTGTAATATACAATACTTAAAGATGTAGTATAAAATTTCAAGATAGGCTTAAATTCTAAAGTTAATTGTTAATTTATATATTTATTAATAAATTTGTAAATTAAATTTATATAATTCAGTTCAAATTTAGTGAGAAAATGTTGACATACATTATTAGCGAATTGTAAATAAAAAAAGCTATTATTATAGTATTTTTAATTATGTTCACTTTAATGTATTTTTGTATAGAACTAAGAAAACAAATTATAATATTGGGTATCATGAGTTCTAATTTTAAATAGAGATAATCAAGTATTAGAAATTTTAATTAAATAAAATTGTTCATGCCATTTAATGATTTCAAAATTTTTTTTAAATAAGTCCAATACGATTTAATTTAAAGGTTAATTTTTTGTGGTCAATTTCGACATTTAAAAGCTGAAATTATACGGTACATAATTGTACTAGTTGGTTAATAGTGTATGCATACCAAGAACGGTTCAATTTGGTATGAATAATAAGAAAAATTATAACATATTCCAATAAGTAATAATAGTTGTAAATGTTCTAGAAGATTTCAATGAAATATTTAAGGACCTTCTTGATAAGTTTCATTGAATTTCTCACTAAAACGACGTATTCTAGCATGTATGTGATGTGGCGCCTTCCTGCTAAAACACATAACTAACAATATTATTAAATTTTTGAAATATAAATTATGATATATCCAGATGGATGAGCTCCTAATTGACAAGTAATATGACTCGAAACTGCACAGTCGATGATGCTACTTTTATAAACGTGCTCCAAACGGTGTGCATATTTGCATAGCATTGCTGTCTTAGATTGCTTATGGTTGTTCAATTCCAAGTATGGCATTTTACGTGCTTCCGACTCATTATAACCCAAAACGAGAGTTGCTGAAACGCAATTAACTGTCGATAAAAACCTGTGCTGTTGCAAGTCATAACATAATTAAAATTTAATATTCAAAGATCAACCTTTCAATTTTGAATTGAGATTATTTAAATTAAAATCGTGCTTCAAATAGTAGTTTCATAATAGATGCTCAAAGTTGAGAATGGCAAATTGATTGATACAAGAGTTCTTCACAATTACACTTTTAATACTGCAACCAAATTCGGGTTGTCAATTCTGGCCGAATGGCATGAATTGTAAGTGTATAAATTGGTTCAAAGTTTATTATGGATTTCATGAATTAATACGTTAACAAATGGTGACAATTATGGAACCAAAATTGATAATAATATTCTATTATCAGTTACTTAACTGACACTGTTTTGGAAATAAGTTTCACAAAAGTTAGTAAATGTTCATGGGGTAAGTCTTTAAATTCTATGTGGAATGTCATAATACTAAATAAAAAGAACACATAATTCAAATAAACTGTAGACAAGTTTGACATTTCAGAACTACTCAAAATTTATTGGAAATTATCTAATCAATTGGATCACCCTTTAACAAAATACACCTGGCCTTTTGGATACTAATATTATAATCCTCACAGACAGTTATGCTGATATTCCAGTTTGATTATCTTCGCCTCTTCCCACTTGCAATCGACCTTTCTCTTGAATGTTCTCTTACACATACAAGAGCAATTACTGTTTGGTGCAATGGCTTGTAAAATTTACTGCTTACTGTCTATATTATATTTTTCGTAAAATAAAAGATTGTCATCATACATTAATTCTAAATACACTGTAGCATAATTTGTACTTATTTACAAAATTTACCTACATAAATTTATAATGGAAATTATATAAATCAATTTTTGATACTTCTAAAAATTTCGAGCCGGGAGGTGTGGCCTGTTGTGGATACATAGATAATTTTTCTCTGCATCATGAACGTCTATTGGGAATTCCAAGTCACATTCAATAATATAACCTTTATCGCCCATAATGCTACAGTTGCAACATCAAATTTTATTATTTGTTCAAACGTTAGCCATAAGGCAAATAGCAAGATTCCGCATGACAATAAAGATTATTGATATCGCCATAGAATAAAAATTTACTGGGCTTAGAGATATCATAGGTTTTTCGGTAATATTTATTATTGCATTCATTGTAGGTTTTTAAAACTTGGGTGAGTTGGCCACGAATCCCCCTTTCTACCATTAAAAACGAATCAAAGTCACAAATTAGTTCTAGCTTGATTTTAGTATAAAGCATCATACTACTTCACTTAAAACTTGGCAGCGTTACAAAATTTAAATAATCGAATTAATATGTTTGAAGACAATTTTTTCTAAAATTTTGGAATATAGTGCAAAGTAAACGCATGTCACATTTTAAGTATAGATCTGTGTTATCACCTAAATTTTTGCATTTTGAAGTGTTCCAAACGGTTTGAGTATGAGTATAATCGGGCTCTTTAATATGCGATTCTATAGGAGGAAGGTATTCTTCCCTTAATTTCAAAATATCATCCAAATACTCATAAGAAAAGATACCTTTGCACATTAGCAATTTAATATGCTCCTATTTTATTGAGCTAAATTCCCTTTTTAAAACTTTAAAGTCATCTTAAGAACAGCTCGCATGCCAATTTTTTGAAAGATATTGACACGAATTGAAAGGAATTATGAACCTGAAAGTTACATTTGGGTCATTCTATTTCTTAGAAAATGTTATATACTTTTCATTGTTTAAGGGAATTATCTTTATCGGACGTTCAAAAGCGTTGGGGCGTTCTTTAATAATAAAATGTGCATCATAATTGCTCAAATTAAGATGGACTATAGGAATAATTCAAAATAGCCGAACATTTAAGTTACAACTGCTATGTGCAACATCTCTTACAGAACCAATAAATGATCGTGATCGACAACTTTTTCTTTGCCCAGCAAGAAATCGACTTCACAAATAAAGCACATTTTCATTGTTAGGATGTCATAGTAGATGTCGCGGGAGCATTTTCAATAAATGTGCGATTGTAACATATAACAATAAGTTTTAAACTGCTTCACACACCAAGAAATGCAGTCTGTTCCTGTGTAGAAATTATAATAGGACAGAGATTGATCATAATTGCAATAAAAGTATTACCCTATTGAAAACGAAACATGTTCCTGGTTTTTAAAAGTGCAATCGAGTTAATGCTCTGTTTCTGTTTTCTTAATAAGACATTCTATGTTGGAGTAAACCACCATTGGGACAGGTATATCTTGTATCTAAAATCTTTAAATTGTAAATATTTGTTTTCGGAAGGGAGAATAACACGACACTCGTTGAGCCTTTCACACCCTTGCTCGTGTGTCTTGTGACGTTTGTGATAATAAAAATACAAGAGACATCTGTCGCATACATAAAAATGTTCCATATGTTTGGTTAATTAACATCTCTCAATGAGGCTAAATTCTTTATAAAGTCGAACTTAAAAGCTTTGAGTTTCCAAACCTTTGTGCTGTTCACTGCTGCTTTGATTTTCTACAAATTTAGTATCATCATCAGAATTATATTAAGAGGTATCGTCCTCCATATATCTGTCTTCATTAATTAACAGACTAACCTGTTTTTCGCATTTTGGACTAGTTAATTGCATGAGAGGGGAGTTTAACAATATATTGAAAGCGTTTTAGAACAAGAGTAAAAACATTTATAAAAATATTATTTTGCTTTTCAAATTTTGATATATCTGCTATAGGCATGTGGATTGACCAAGCTTTCATATTAAAAATTTCTGTAAAGTGAGGATATGAAGTTCTGTGACTACCTTTTTACATGTTGCAGGCTTAATTATTCCAGCTGAAACACTCCAATAAAAACAAGAGATGACCCTATTCTGAACATTTAAACAAGTCTTTTTGTTTTGAATAGCTAGAGGAAAAGGTATGAAAAAAGAGGTCACACAAAAAATATCCTACCACTTATTGATATTCATGTTAAGAAATAAGATTTCAGAAAATGTAAACCCTAACCTGTAAGAGGCATCGTTTTATTTTGGCCAATAAACCTGTTGAAACAAATTAAAGAGTTTGGCGTAGAAAAATATCTCATTTGAGATTGTTTCGTTATTCATAATTAAAAATTTGAAAAAAATCGGGCCCCAACACGACATCAATTTTATGGTTTGTTGTGTGATATTTAAAAATCATATACAACATGGATAGAATTAGCTTTTTACACTTCTCGATAAATATGACGATGTCTTTATGCGTAACGTTATTAATTTAAACTATTGAAATTCTCGATTTAAATGCAGACATGATTGTTTTCCAAACCACTTCTGGATGTTGAGAGCTCGGCGTATATTTGAACATTTGCTTAGAAATGTTCTGTTTTAGTTTTTTAAATAAATTTTGAAAAATCTTTTTATATTTTTGGTATGATAGAAGATTTTCACAAAGGCTCAGATAACTGACAGAGAGTGAAGTTTGTTTCCCTGTCCTTAAAACTGAATCAATATCGTGGATGCAAGCTTTAAATATTCACACCCAATTACCAAATATTTTAGTTTTACACACTTCCTTAAGTGCATGCACTTTTCGACATAGCTATAACATTTGATTACAATACATTGATACGTCCACATCCATTCTATTAGACCACATTTTCGTATTTCAACGCCAACTTTCTATACTTTGAGTCGTATAATTTCAACAGAACCTTTGATGTGACATCTTTGGACGAATCGCATGACTATAAAATGGCTTTTAATTAAGCATGCACGACCCGTTTTGCAGAACTATTAAAATGCGCTTAAAAATTTTAAACACAATGGCAAATTATCTATTTTTCTGAAACTGTAACTTTTACAAGATTTTATAAAAAAGGTATTTCTTTCTGAAATAAGGGCTACTGTTATAATACTCAGTACCTTCATGTGTGCTCAGCACTCGGTTACTACAAATCAATATACAATTAAGAAATTGAGTTGATAATACAAATTCTCTATATTTTAAGTCGAAGTAGAGACAGAAGCATTTTATATCTTCATAAAAGACGTCATTTTAATTTTTATATTGAAAAATAAAATCAAAAATTATTTTAATGGTGATAAAACAGATCCTTCAATAGGACTAAATACCTTACCACCATTTGAGAACTTGCAACAATATTATCGACTGCTTGCTGGTTAAAATTACATAACACAGAAGTCTTTCATACATTCCATGTCGGTATAATAAAACACAATTTCGTTGAAACTATACTTAAAATACATTAAATATCTTTCTAAACAAAACTGCATGCAAAACAAAATACGCACATGTTCCCCAATCAGAAAACCATCAGTATATTTGGATGCTTTTGAATACGTTGGCAACACCCTTGCAAGCAGTCCTATAAAAATTACTAAGACTTTCAAAAATTAACAAATCCCTTGTGACATTACCTTAGAAATAATTATAATCACATTTCATTTTAATAGTTTCTGTATAAGTGTGCCAATAAGATTAGGTTATTCCCTTCAGGAAATATAAGTTTTTAGGCTTCTATAAATTCTAATTTAAGAGAGCATAATTTTGCATCATATTCGATTCATACTCAAAGGTTTTAAAATCCATATATCAGGTTAAAAAAAAGTTAAAGGTGATATCATGGTAATCATTAGCTTGATTTTGTTTTGTCTAAAAAATATATAATGGCGCCAATGATTTCATCATCTTAAGAACAAACACACGTCATATTTATAGTTTTGTGCTTATTCAGATTACATGTAAAACCCGAAATACTTAAGTTTAAATATATAAAAGGTTAGATAGAGAAAATGTTACAAAGGAGATCCAATTTTGATTCACCCAGCCAAAGTTTGCTGAGAATGCCTCGTGTAGTTTTAAAAAGAGCAGTTTCTTTCTTTAAAAGAAGACTCCGTTTTTAACAACATGACGCTCAACAGGTCACGTTGGTAGGGCAAGTACCTTAATTAGAGGGTCGCAAACTAGGTTCAGAATCCTATTATGTTTGGATAATTTCCTACCAAGTGGCTCAGTTTATTTTTTAGGGGTATATTGGTTCCCAATTACTTAACCCGTGTGTTGGAAGTAGGTTGAGATGTCAAACCTTTGTTGGAAGAAAAATCAATCACCCAATGGTAATTTAAAAAGTCTGTGTCTAGAATAAGTTTGTAGTTAGTAGATTTACGACATACTGGACTTTTAATATTTGGTTATGATTTTACTGTATAAATGTGATGAAAACTTGTATATTGTAGATATAAAAATATTTTATCAAACTGATTAAATACTGTACATCTTTGGTTTTCCATTATTGTAAACGGTACAGTTACAGGTTTTGACGTTATAAATTGTGTTGTTTTAAAAAAACAAACACGGTTGAAAATTTCAGGTTTTATTTAATCTTTACTTTCAGAAATCCTCCTTGCAATTAGCGGTCACAAATAGGATTACATGTTTGGGTTTATTTTAGATTTAAAATAATTTTTGTTGTAATAAATTTTCAGGTATATTTTAAGTCAGAGTCCACTCTCCTGATCTCTAGATTTTGGCATCCCCTTGTTAGTCCTTCTACGGCTATCCCAAAGCAGCCCGCCGGAATAAGCGGCATCCAAGGTATTTACCCGATCAAGACCACATTTCATGTTAGATAGCATTCTAGAACCCCCGTCAACCAATTACACCACATGTCCCATTGGGTTAGTAGCAGAATAACAACAATGTTTGTTTGTACAGTCGACGTTTCCAATATTTCACAAGCATGGAATTTTTAGTGAATTACCTGCTAGATACTCTGAGGGCCAAAAACTGCACATAACACCCTGTTATAATGAGTATAATCCCTAATTTTACATATTCTAGAATAATTGAATCTTAAATGATCCACCTATATCTCTTTATAGCAAAGTGCATTAGAACTCATATTGCATATAAATGGTCAAGACGATAAAAAGCGATTGAGAGAGAAAATCTCTCAAGACAAATTATAATTTATAAACACATATAAAACTCACAGACAAGTAACAATATGAAATAAAAAAAAAAGATTACTAATGTTCCTTATGTCTTGCTTAAGCTTGTCCACTTGTAGGAGCTGCTGATACTGACGTCTTTGCTTGGTCCATGTATCAAAAAGCCACGCTTGCAGTTGGGTGGGGTTTGCCTTTAAAATAAACAAATTCAATTAGTTTCTTTTTAAACTAAAAGTCAAATACTAACCAACTTCCTTCTCTAATTCGCCAATAATCATTTATTTCTTCTTTGAAAATACACTTTTGATGTTTATCACTTAGGGATAATTTAATTCGAGTTCTCTTAATTTTATAGCTTGCTCCTTCTGAATTTGACTGATGGAACAAATTTTGTTTAGTAAATCTATTTATAATTATAAGACATATACAGAATATAATTAAATAAAATAACTTAAGAAATAATAAACTTTTTAAAACTTACCCGAACTAGCTCCAGATTGTTGAGATCACAATCTCTATCGTTTTCATTTTAAAAATTAAAATCAGGATCCACCACTAAGAAAACTAATAGAGACTCGAATTTTGTTAATTCCAGATGGTCTCTAATTCGCCAATAATCATTCGTTTCCTCTGATACAGACTAAAATTCTAACATTTCGAATTTAACATCACGAACTGTATTCTCTTCCAAAAAATTAGAAAGTCTAACGACTATGTTAGCTCACGACCATCTGATTCTTCAAGTGTACAAGCTAACACTTCTGATGATTCAAAAGCTAAAAAACAGAAATGCAGAAAACGGGGACACGAATGAACGAAAGAGAACAATTATTCGCAAGAGGCATTGTCCTTTAAAAACTTCTTCAAAAAAAATTAGAAAATCAAATGTTTCTGTCCGCTCACAACTATCTGACCTTTTGCGTGTATAAGCTAATGATAGGATGCTTCAAAATCTGAAAAACAAAAATGCAGAAAACGTGGATAGATAGCTGAAGGAGAACAATTATTCACCAAAAGATCCATTGTTCTACAGAATCCTCTAACAAAAAAATTAGAAACTCAAATGATTCTGTCAGCTCACAACCATTTGGTCCTTCATGTGTACAACCTACCACTTCTGATGCTTCAAAATCTGAAAAACATAATGCTGAAAATGTAGACACAGATGGATAGAAGAGAACTGTTGTTCGCAAAAAAGGTATTGTTCTACAGAACAAAATAATACAAATACGAATAATCACAGAGTCGTTAAGAATAAAAATAGAAACAGAGCACAGCCTATTGAAAATATTCGTTTAAAAAATAGTTCTAATAATCTTTTGCCTAAAAAAGGAAGCAGTCGTGACTTTTTCAAAGCACATTTAATGCGTGAAAAGAACGATTCTATAAGTTTGGTGAAGTAGGTGATCAAGATCACGAAACATTATCAATTATTAGGGCATGTATTGAATGCCACACAGTGTTTACTGGTAGACGACCTTATAAAGCCCACTTTAAGTTTAAACACTGTGGTAAAAGTCTAATCTCAGACCAGTAGCAACCAGGAGTGATGAATAAGCAGAAGTATATGATTTTATGCCAAACATTAAGTCCAGTAATAATAATCTTTAATGTAGGTGCTGATTCTACATATGCTTTTTAGAACGTTATAGAGCGAAAGACACAACATGAAACATAATTGGAGTAGCAAAATACCATTAATTTTAACACCCTTATTGCATAAACCTATTATTTCTAAATTCCATTAATTCTAGATCATGAACCACTAAGAAATTATAACCCAAATTTTATACCACCTATACAAAAGAAAATTAAATGCATGCTTTTACTAATTATTTAATTGAATCAAATCGAATAAACCTAAAATTGACTTGGAATGTGATATTATTGTGAAAAATGAGCAACCATTTTCATTTAGACCCAGAAAAGTTTCATTTGAGGAGAAATATAAGTTGCAAGAAATTTTAGATGATGTATTACAAGAAATTACACAAAAAAGTTATTCAAGGTATTGTAGGCCATTGAAAAGAAGAACGGTAATGGTTATAAGCTCTGCATAGGTTTTAGAAAGCTGAATAAAATTATAGTTAGGGATCATTTTTCTCTCTTATTAATTGAAGATCAATTGAACTTATTGAGAGGTCAATGTTATTTCATCCGTCTAGATTTTAAAAGTGGATTTCATCGCATTCAATTACCTAACATTCTAGAAAGTAAACGTTCATTAAGAGACTTGAATTTACTTTTATTAATGGCCGAATGCAGTTCCAAAACTCCTTCCATCTGCCCTGCAAAAAAAAGCATTGTAAAGGTCTAAAAGTTCTGGACAATGTACAAGAGTGGAGTTTATTCAGAAAAACAAAAACCTTTTTAATTTTCAAAGCTTAAAACTATCAAGAAACTAAAATGTTTAAAACTAATCATGGTGTAACAACTATAAATTAATTTTTAAGTATTACAACATAAATGTCTTATTTCTATATCTCCATAATTTCATTTGTCGGGCAGAATTCATTTTACAATATTTTAAGTATTTCATAATGCTTGCCAGTAGAATCTTGCTGTATAGTCTATTCAACATGTTCACTATGAGACAAATTTACTTTTATTAATGGCCGGATATAGTTCTAAATCCCTTTGATGTGCCAGGTAAAAAAAAGAACAACTTTCGCTCTATAAAGTTCTAAAAAGCATATGTAGCATCGGCACCTACATTAAAGATTATTATTACTGAACTTAATGTTAAGCATAAAATCATGTGCTGCTGCTTATTGTTCACTCTTGGTTGCTACTGGTCTGAGATTAGAATTTTACCATAGTGTTTAAACTTAAAATGGGCTTTATAAGGTCGTCTACCTGTAAACACTGTGGCATTCAATAAATGCCCTAATAATTGATACTGCTTAGTGATCTTCATCACCTACTTCATCAAACTTATAGAATCGTCCTCTTCACGCATTAAATGTGCTTTGAAAAAGTCATGACAGCTTCCTTTTTTAGCCAAAAGATTATTAGAACTATTTTTTAAACTAATATTTTCAATAGACTGTGCTCTGTTTCTATTTTTATTCTTAAGGACTCTACGATGATTCGCACTTGTGTTATTATGTTCTCTAGAACAATGCCTCTTTTGCGAACAATAGTTTTTTTCCATCCATCTGTGTCTACATTTTCTGTATTCTGTATTTAGATTGTGAAGCATCAGAAGCGCTAGCTTGTACACATGAAGGACCAGATGGTTGTAAGCTTACACAATCATTTGACTTTCTAATTTTTTTGTAAGAGGATTCTGTAGAACAATGGATCTTTTTATGAATAATTGTTCTCCTTCAGCCATCTGTCCACGTTTTCTGCATTTCTGTTTTTCAGATTTTGAAGCATCCTATCATTAACTTATACACGCGAAGGGCCAGATGGTTGTGAGCGGACAGAATCATTTGGCTTTCTAATTTTTGAAGACGTTCCTGAAGGACAATGCCTCTTGCGAATAATTGTTTTCTTTTGTTCATTTGTGGCCACGTTTTCTGCATTTCTCTTTTTTAGCTTTTGAATCATCAGAAGTGTTAGCTTGTACACTTGAAGGACCAGATGGTCGTGAGCTAACAGAGTCGTTAGACTTTCTAATTTTTTTGGAAGAGAATATAGTTCGCGATGTTAATTTTGAAATGTTAGAATTTTAGTCTGTATCGGAAGAAACAAATGATTACTGTGCTACGTACCTAGACGTAAACGGAGCTTTATCAAATAAGCACGATCCATTATTGGATTGGGTATTATAAGAAGTAATTATACGCTATAGTGATATGTATCACGTCAATGGATACCTAAAACAAGGTACCGACTATTTAAATTATAGAACAACTTTTCGTTCAATGGGTTTAACTGAAATTGTAGTAAAGCGGACTTATTGTAGGAAGGTTTAATATACAGAATGGTGTCTGAGTATTGGAAGCAGAATCTATGTGAACGAGTAATGAAATAAAAGTGGTAAGATTTCGTACACCCTCGGAAGTTGAACGTAACAGGACCCCCACCCCCCGTAAAATTAAAAGGTCGGGATAGGAAAACAAGAGCAACAAAGCAGGCAGTACAGTACCAACAAAAAGCAAAAATTTAAAAAAATTCATTTAAGAAAACTCAAGGAAAAGCAAAAGAAAAACCCAACAAAAATTAACCCACATCATCCAGTTTGAAAGACCAATACACACTAACAGGATGTACCAAAAGAAAACTCGCTTAAGAAAACTGCAAAAAACAATCAAAAATCAACAAAAAGAATCTTCATTCGGCTCAAAAAACCAACGTACCGGACAAAGCCAAAAGTGAAGAGAACCACAGGGACTTATAGGTAGGTAGCAGCAATGAGTGAGGATAAAAGTAGAACGGTTTCAACACTGTCAAAGCTCTCAAAGAACTGATGCTTCTTCCAAAAAGAAACAGTACAGTCTTGAACCTCAAAAGACGATTGGGGTTTCCTGCAGTGAAACCTAAAGAAAAGAAGCAAGGAAGAAAACCAATAGTAATAGCCAAAATGAGACAATAACTGTCAAGCCTCAAAGTAAGCCAGGGAACAACAAGAATGCTGGATAGAAAAAAATTAAAGTACTTCAAACTGTGGTACCAAAGAATTGCATCAAACGAAGAAGAAAAAAGAATTGCTAACTAGGCCTAAAATCGACAAAGTCGTGGTTTCCGAAGAAAAGAAAAAGTAGACTAGAAAGCACCTAACACAGGAAGTGGATCGAAACTCAAACAAAGTCAGCACGAAGACCGATAGAAAGTAAGACCAGCCACAGGAAAAAGGAAAAAAATGTGGATCGAAAGGAATGAGGAAAGAAAGAGAAAAAAGCAAAAAGAACAACACCAAGCAACTGTACAAGAACCACATTTTAAAAAACCCTAAGAATAGCACAAAAGAAAATAAAATAGAATCCCAGTGTAGTTATGAGAGAGTGTACGTGTGTGTGTATGTGTTAGACCGCTTTAGTCGCCTCTTACGACAGGCAGGTCGTACCGTGGGACTATTCTATTCCCGGACCCACACGGGGTTGGGGTACAACAAGAGAACGAAAGAAAGGAGAACCAAACAGAAATTTATGTGTGTATAAAGTGTCTGTGTATGTGTTGGACCACTTTACTCGCCTCTTACGACAGGCAGGTTACCATGGGGCTATTCTAATCCTGGACCCATGCGGGGATGGGGTGAAAGAAAAAGAAAGAAAATCCAGCAAAACATGGAAGTAAATAAAGAAATCGTCAAGTATAAAAATCGATCTTAAGGAGAGCAAAATCGACATAAGAATCTAGGGCACGAGGACTAGATATTGAGCTTAAGACGTTTGTGTCCCCAGCAGGAAAATGCAGTGAAGTCAAGAACATTAGGATTTTGATGACCTACATCTTCAGGTTCTGAATCAGTATAGAATAATGTCTGCCTCTTTTGGGCAGTTTTCTGCAACACATGGACAGCAGGGAGTGTAGAAGCTGTAGCACGAGGCTGAGGGCACGGTGAGGGTGGTTTAAGAAACTCAAAACGTGTTATGGAAGAAAAATGTTTGTTCTTAGCATTGCTTGTAAGAAAGTCAACGGTCGGGAAAAACATCATGGGCGGTGAGAATATCAACGTTAGAAAAAGGAACAGTATTGACTGTAAGAGAATCAACCTCACAAAAAGAAACATACTAAGAGAACATTTCAGTTACGTTAGATGAAGGACCAGAATCAGATAAAATTTCATCGACGTTAGACACCGGAACAGGATCAAGTAAATCTTCAGTAACATTAAATAGAGGAACAGAATCTGGTAGAACTTCATTAACAGTAGATAAAGGAACATCAGCTAGAATTTCATCAACCTTACAAGAACAAACAGCATCAAGTAGAACTTCATCGATGTTAGATAAAGGAGTAGAATGAAATTTATCAACATTAAAGAAATGATCAGAACCCGGTTGACCTTTGTTAACATTAGGAGAAGGCACAGAATCAGGAAAAACTTCATCAGAAGAAGCAGCTTCAGGAAGAACTTCATCCACCTTACCTAAAGGAACATCAAGTAGAATTTCATCCATAGCAATGGAGCACTTGAGGACGAGTACAATATGTCAAAACATGACCAGGTTTATCGCAATTAAAGCACATGACCAGATGAGTGGAGGCAGAACTAGGAATAAGAACAGTAGGAAGTACGGTAGAAGTATCTGATATACCCATAGGCGTAGGAAAAATCTTAACAATTCGGTCATGTGAACTAAAAGTATTTTTCTCAATTGTAGCAAATTTATAAGCAAGATCTGGTTCAGCAGTAACAGTATGCTGGTCTTGACTAGGTGATACAATATTATCGGCCAAAATCTTTTCTGGTTCTAACTTCAGACATTCGTTCTTTAATTCTTGTAAGGAACCGACGACAGGCAAATGGGTTTGGTAAAATGGAGCAAGGTTACGAAGCACAATGGACAATTGATCATCGTCCTTGAAAGATCCATACCACTGAAACAGGGCCATCATACACGTGAAATAGTCAGTAATGCTTTCTGATGACTCCTGCTGTCTATTGCAGATACCATCAAACAGTCATCCCCTATCAGTCATTTTGATGACGAATTAAAAAAAAAAATAGTAGAAAGTAACTAAATGAATGCTAGACGTAACTCGATAAAAGTTCAAAAAAAAATTATTGCGAATACAGTACAATTTAAAACATCCAATGGATTAACTTCTGTAGCACCAATAGGATTGAAGTAACCAAATAGAAGCTAGGAATAAGAATAGGACGCCAGCATTTTCGACAAACTACAATTATCGGCCAAAACATAATTCCGATAATCTGAAATGAGCTGACCAAGGATAGTGAGCGATCAAGAAAGAAAACAAAATCAAAATGTAAGAAGAACAAACAAGAAATACAGAAAATCGATCCCCATATGAGGGACAGCTAAGGGCCGAAAGAAAATAAATACTAGTTCGAATGTAAAGAAAAAAAAGCAGCATCAGGCTGAGAAAAGCGGGTAATGTAGGAAATTGGACAATAAAAAAAAATCTGGCCAGGAGTTAAGCTACATAAAACTGAAGCTTACGTTGGGCGCCAAAATGTATGCTACATAACTAGAAGTAAACGGAAGGGACGTTATAATTCATAAGGTAAAGGCACGCCGAAAGAAACAAAGGGAAATTAGAAAGACCAGACTACCTACAAATGCGCAGAGTGGGAGAATTCACATATACAAGAAAAATACATTGCCATCAACTTTTCTATTTACAGAAACGATAAAAATTTCTATCTAAAACAAGTAAAAAAAAATAAATAAAGTTACTATTTTTTAAAACAATTTTCCTCTATGGACAATTTAATAATGGTTCTACAAAGTCCGCATTTCGTCTATCATATAAGCAAGTGCGTAGAAATTAAAAAGAACTATTAAATTTTAAAAAAAAACATCGTTAGTAAAAAGAAAATTTAGCATAACAAGAAACACTAGCACAGCTAATTACACAGTGGGTCTTTATTAAGCAAAAAAAGTGCTTAGTTTGTTTCTCACTTGGTACGTAC
The DNA here is from genome assembly GCA_036346225.1 of Platerodrilus igneus. Lineage (NCBI taxonomy): Eukaryota > Metazoa > Arthropoda > Insecta > Coleoptera > Lycidae > Platerodrilus > Platerodrilus igneus. The sequence goes on along the minus strand of JARFIW010000139.1, from coordinate 12,855,426 downwards.
AAAAAAAAAGAAACAAGTCACATACCTATATGGGTCGCGATATGAATCTTGTAAGCCATTGGATGTGGATCAATACAGCAACGCCACCAGTGATCGGTAACATCCACGCTGCTACCGTAATTGTAACGGCAGTCTACATTCCAGAGCAGTAATCTAAGTCAAAGATTAGTCAGGATTTTGAAAACGGTTGAAACAAAATTTGAAGAAGTGTTATTTTAAATTAGATTTTTCACGGTAAGTGGCCGAGAGGTGACAGTCGAAGCATATAAATACTCTAAAAGATTTAGCATCGCTCTTTTGTAACTTCCTTTTCTTACTACGTTGATCGCTTCAGACTACGAACGAGCTTGTAAGTATATAAAGTTATTTTATTTTAAATAGTACAGTGTTGGCCTCATAATTGATACCAAATAAGTGGCGAGTCTAAATTCTAATTTGAGGTGCAACATTTATTTTAAACAAGCTCGGGAAAGTATGAAAGAAGTGGAATTAATTTGGATTTGGAATTGGATACACCGGGAAAGCAGCACAACTTAAATGGGGTTTTTCTACAAATAGCTAGAAGCGGCCGGCAGAGCAGAGTGAAACAACTTTACCGCATCGTCAACGGAGTGGAGGTCTTCAAGAAATTCCAGGTAACGCTTTAAAATTGTTGTTGTTATAAACTATGAAACTATGAAAATTGTGTGACATGTGAGAGTAAAATTTGAAGGTATTGTGCATTATTTTGCGTATTGAAAATAATACGTATGACTAACTTTATTAGGGTATTGAAATAGAAATCTAAAGGTGTATATAAGGCTTATTAACGTTCCATCAGGAATTTAAATTTTGTTAAGAGAACATGGGTGTGTTTTTTTTGTTGTGGTAAGAGTATGCGAAGTACAAAGGCATACACTATTCATAATTAACTGGGTTATCATGAGCTCACCATACTCCAGAGTATACAAACTCAAAATAAATTATAAATAAAGAATGAAAATAAGATATTATTCAGGGCCCATTTACTCCGGGTATATTCAATGTGTTTGATATTTTAAATTAAAATCCCGGACAGTACAAAAATAAGATTTATTGAGGTGTAACTTGATCTCTTAAATGTGGATAATCTTGAATTTTATTTGTAAATAGTGTTAAATAAATATTGTATGATGGTAGTACTATTTTGTGGTTTTATTGAAAGTGTGCGTAAACGATACTGAGTATAATAGTGAATCTAGGTATCCAAGAGGAGGCCCAACTGAGCTAGCCTGGGAACTGAAGAAGAATTAAGGTGATGAAGAGAGGAATCTGGGTAAGAGAATATTTTTTTAAAAATTTTTCTATTGTGTGAAATTTATTTTCGAGTTTTGGAAAACAAATAAAATTTTCGAATATTTTTGTTTTTGAGGCTCGATTTAATTTGGTTCCACGGCAACCACTGACGGCCCAACTAAAACTTCCACGGCAATATATATATATATATATATATATATATATATATATAACAAGACAAGTTATTTGCAGTCCGCAATAAGGAATTTGTGTAGAACACATTTTGTAAATGGCTATGCAACTATTAGCTCGATTTGTATTGTAAATAAGCTTTTATTATATTCATAAGGGTTTATTTACAGATACATCTTATTTTTCATTATATTTTTATATATATATATATATATATATATATATTATACTGTCAAGAAGGGGGTGGGCTTATAAAATGTTTAAATAGGGCTTCGAAACGACTTTGCTAGAATGGGGGTATATTTGGTTTTGTTTGAGTATTTTCTTTCAGGTATTTTTGGTTTATAAATTAACAACAACTATTCCACGTTTATAAATTTATAAAGCTTTTGAAACTGCATTGCATTCAACAACATATACCGCCATAGACCAGGCTAAGCTAGTTATAAGTTTGCATTGTATAGTATTTTAATTGTTATGGTTGCACGATATAAAATTTAATTTGAGTTAGCGTTTTCAGAACCATTTGAATGTAAAAACAAATATCAAAATTGCTTGGTATACTGCACGTTTTTAAAAATTTTAAGGAGTTAAGTGATACTCCCGTAAAATTTGTAAATCAATTTCAGTTGAATATGTTTTAACAATTAAAGATTGGTTATGTAATGACAGGACGTTTACCGAATAAGACATAAATGTCTGTTGCGTACAATTTAAAAGCTGAACCATCAAAGTTTGTTAGCTATTTTCAATATTGTAAAAAGTTCAATATACAGAAATCACTGGATTACAAACCATCTAGAAAATGAATGAATCTAGAGAAAACAATTGTATTATTAATCAATTATTAATAATTATAAATTACATAGTGTGCGTAGAGATAGTTGTCATGGCAACGAAAACAAAAGAAGACGGTTTTTATTTATAAGGGTCTCCAAAATTTTATATTACTGAAAATAGACGTGTTTTTTGTACTGTTATGAGTTTTATTACATTTAAAAAGTTACGAGAAAGTTTTGAAAGTCAAGTTGTACCTGGAGATAGCAAATAGTAGCAGTTTTACTGCAATAAAAGTTAATTAAAAGAGGAGTGCTGGTCTGTACCGTTATTGTTTGAAGACGAAAGCATAGTGGAATTGGAGTTATCTGAGTATTTGTATAACATAAAATTTGTAGAAATACTAGTAGTTTTATAGTCTGGAGATTACCAGTTGCTCGAGTTACTTATTATTTACAGGAGGTGCCTGCAGTTGGTCACTTGGCTTCAGGACGGCTGGAAGGCGGCGCTTGTATCTGGATTCCAGGTATTAGTATTTAATATCTACGCAGTGCTTTAATCAAATTTATAAAAGTGGAACTAGTGTTTGGGAATACTTTTGGCTTTTAAAATTATTTTGAAAACTCCTTGGATATTTGTTTGGGTGTCTAGTTGAGAGGTGTTTGCTTAGACGGACCCACCCTAGGTAGATTCCGCCACGTGTTTGACGGCCCTGTAAAATAATGAAGTGCAGCAGCCGTAAAATATTTAAAGATAAATTGTGTGGCATAACTCAACAAGGCTCTAAAATAAGACAAGGAGTGACAGATAGAGATATTACGCCTATCACTAATAAGGTAGGATCACAGTATATATAACAGAATATATATATATATATATATATATATATATATATATAGTGATATGTATCAAACCAACCTCAAACAAGGTACGACTATTTAAATTATAGAAGAACTTTTTATTCAATAGGTTTTAATGAATTGTAGTAAAGCGTATTTATTGTAGGAAGGTTTAATATACAAGATGGTGTCAGTATTGGAAGCTGCAACTATGTGAATGAGTAATGAAATAAGGCATAAGGTTTCTTGCACCGTCGGAAGGTGAACATAACAATTGGCGAATTAGAGACCATCTGAAATTAACAAAATTCGAGTCTCTATCAGTTTTCTTAGTGATGGATCCAGATCATAATTTTAAAAATGAGAACGATAAAGATTGTGATTTTAATAATCCGAAGCTACTAGAATTTAAGTTTGTATGAAGATAGTTTTCCTAAAGATAGATACTAGCTCAGGTAAGTTTTAAAAAGTTTATTATTTTTTAAGCTATTTTATTTAATTATATTCTGCATGTCTTACAATTATAAAATGAATTTACTAAACAAAATTTGTTCCATCTGTTAAATTCAGAAGAAGCAAGCTATAAAATTAAGAGAACTCGAATTAAATTATCCCTAAGTGATAAACATCGAAAGTGTATTTTCAAAGAAGAAATAAATGATTATTGGCAAATTAGAGAAGGAAGTTCGTTAGTATTTGACTTTTATTTTAAAAAGAAACTGATTGAATTTGATTATTTTATAGACAAACCCCACCCAGCTGCAAGCGTAGCTCTCTGATACATGGACCAAGCGAAGGCGTCAGTATCAGCAGTTCCTGCAGATGGACAATCTTAAGCAAAACATAAGGAACATTGGTAATTATTTTTTTATTTTCATATTGTTACTTGTCTGGGATTTTTATGTATGAGTTTATAAGTTATAATTTGTCTTGAGAGAACTTTTTTTCTCTCACTCGCTTTTATCATCTTTCATTTATATGCAATGTAAGTGCAGCACTTTACAATAAAAAGAGAAAGGTGGATCATTTAAGATTCAATTACTCTAGAGTATCTAAAATTAGAGATTATACTGATTATAACAGGGTGTTACATACCGTTTTTAGTCCACAGAAAATTAAGTGAATTACTCCACTAAAAATTCCATGCTGGTGAAATACTGGAAACCTCGACTGTACGAACAAAGGTGTTGTTATTCTGCTACTAACTCAATGTGACAGGTGGTGTAAGTGTTTGACGAGGGTTCCAGAATGTTACCTGGCATGAATTGTGGTCTTGATCGGGAAATACCTTGGACACCACCTAAACTCGCAGGGATGCTTTGAGAAAGCCCTAGAAGGACAAACAAGGGAATGCCAAAATCTAGAGATCAGGAGATTGGCTGGCTTAAAATATACCTGAAAATTCATTACAACAAAAATTATTTTACAAACCCAAACACGTAATTCTATTTGTGACCACTAATTGCAAAAAAGATTTCTGAAAATAAAGGTTAAAGAATACCTGAAATATTCAGTCACGTTTTTTTAAAAAACCACAACACAATTCATTACCTCAAAAACTGTAACTATACCATTTACAATAATGGAAAACCAAAGATATACAGTATTTAATCAATTTGATAAAACATTTTTAAATCTACAATATACAGTATACAGTAAAATCATAACCAAATATTAAAGGTCCATTATGTGGTAAATCTACTAACTACAAACTTATTCTAGACACAGATCTTTCTTCCGTCAAAGGTTTGACATCTCAACCTACTTCCAACACACGGGATGAGTAATTGGGAACCAATATACCGCTAAAAAAATAACTGGGCCACTTGGTAGGGAATTATCCGAACATAATAGGCTTCTTAACCTACTTTGCGACCATTTAATCAAAGTACTTGCCCTACCAAAGCAACCTGTTGAGCCTCTTGTTGTTGGAAACGGAGTCTTTCTTTGAAGAAAGAAACTGTGCTTTTTAAAACTAAACAAGGCATTCGGTCTCAGCAAACTTCAGATGGGTGAATCAAAATTGGATCTCCTTTGTATCATTTTCTCTATCTAACTTTTATATATTTAAACTTAAGTATTTCGGATGTTAAATGTAATCTTATTAAGCACAAAACTATATATGACCGGTCTTTGTTCTTAAGATGATGAAATCATTGGTGCCATTATATATTTTCTAGATAAAACAAAATCAAACTAATAATTACCATGATATCACCTTTAACTTTTTTTTTTAAACTGACATACGAATTTTAAACCCTTTGACTATGAATTGAATATTATGCAAAATTATGCTCTCTTAAATTAGAATGTATAAAAGCTTAAAAACTAACATTTCCTGAAGGGAATAACCTAATCCTATTGGCAGACTTATACAGAAACTATTAAAATGAAATGTGATTATAATTATTTCTAAGGTAATGTCACAAGGGATTTGCTAATTTTTGAATATCCTAGCAATTTTTACAGGACTGCTTGCAAGGTGTTACCAACGTATTTAAAAGCAACCAAATATAGTGATGGTTTTCTAATTGGGGAACGCGTGCTTATTTTATTTTGCATGCAGTTTATTTTGGACAGATATTTAATGTATTTAAAGTATAGTAGTTTTAACGAAATAGCATTTTATTATATCGACACTCGTTGAGTCTTTCACACACCTGCCCGTGTTCCTCTAGACGTTTGTGATAATAAAAATACAAGAATAATCTGTCGATTACATAAAAGTGACCCATATGTTTGGTTAATTGACATCTCACCCATGAGGCTAAATTTTTTCTAACGTCGAACTTAAAAGCTTTGAGATTTTCCAAATCTTCGTGCTGTTCACTACTGCTTTGATTTACTACAAATTTAGTATCATCGGAATTATATTTAGAAGTAGCCTCAACATAGCTGTCTTCAATAATTAACAGACTAACGTGTTTTTCGCATTTCGGACCAATTAATTGCATGGGAGAGGGTTGTTTTAACGATATATTGAAAGCGTTTTAGAACAAGAATAAAAACATTTACAAAAATTTTATTTTACTTTTCAAACTTTTAAATATCTGCTATAGGCATGGGATTGACCAAACTTTCATATTAAAAATTTCTTTAAAGTGAGGATTTGAAGTTCTGCGATTACCTTTTTACCTGTTTCAGGTTTAATTATTACTGCTAAAATATGAGATGACCCTATTCTGAACATTAAACAAGCTTTTTGTTTTGAATAGCTCGAGGAAGAGGTATGAAACAGATTGCACAAAAAATATCCTACCACTTATTTGATATTCACGTTAAGAAATAAGATCTAAGAAAGTGTAAACCCTGAGCCATAAGAAGCGTCATGTTTTATTTTAACCAATAAATGTGTTGAAACATTGTCTGCAAACCAATCGTTAACATTCTGTAATTTATTGAAACAAATTAAAGAGTTTGGCATAGAAAAATATCTCATTTGGGATTGTTTTGTTATTCGAAACTAAAAATTTGAAAGAAATCTCGCCCTAACACGACATCAATTTTAAGGTTTGCTGTGTGATATTTAAAAATCATATACAACTTGGATAGAATTAGTTTTTTACACTTCTGGAGAAATACAAGGTCTTTATGCGCAACGTTATTGTTTTCCAAACCACTCCTGGATGTTGAGGGCTCGGCGTACATTTGATCAATGGCTAATAAACATTCTGTTGTAATTTTTAAATAAATTTTGAAAAAGCATTTTATATCTTTTCGTATGACAGGAGATTTTCTTAAAGGCAAAGTTTGTTTCCGTCCTTAAAATTGAATCAATATCATGGATGTAAATGCTACATATTCACACCCAATTATCAAATACTTTACGACACTTCAATTAGTCTAATTTTCGTATTTCAACGCCAACTTTCTATACTTTGAGTCGTATAATTTCAACAAAACCTTTGATGTGACACCTTTGGTCGAATCGCATGACTATAAAATGACTTCTAACTAGGCGTGTAGGACCCATTTTGCACGAATGATTAAAATGCGCTTAAAAATTTTAAACAGAATGGCAAGTCTATTAAATATTTTTCTGAATCTGTAACTTTTAGAAGATTTTATAGAAAAGAAATTTCTTTCTGAAATAATGGCTACAGTTATAATACTCAGCACCTTCATGTCTGCTCTGCCCTCAGTTACTACAAATCAACATACAATTAAGAAATTGAGTTGATAACACAAATTTTCTATATTTTAAGTCGAAGTAGAGACAGAAGCAGCTTATATCTTCATAAAAGACGTCATTTTAATTTTTATATTGAAAAATAAAATCAAAAATTATTTTGAACGGTGATACAACAGATTCTTCAGTAGGATTAAATACCTTACCACCATTTGAGGAACTTGCAACAATATTATCAACACTTACAGGTTGTAATTACATAACACAAAAGTCTTTCATACATTCCATGTCGGTATTATAAAAACGCTATTTCGTTAAAACTACTATGCGTTAAATACATCAAATATCAGTCCAAACTAAACAGCATGCAAAACAAAATAAGCGCGCGTTCCCCAATCAGCAAACCATCACCATATTTGGATGCTTTTAAATACGTTGGAAACACCTTGCAAGCAGTCCCATAAAAATTACTAGGGCGTTCAAAAATTAACAAATCCCTTGTGACATTACCTTAGAAATGATTATAATCACATTTCATTTTAATAGTTCCAGTATAAGTGCGCCAATAAGATTAGGTTATTCCTTTCAGAAAAGGTTTTAAAATCCATATATCAGTTTAAAAACAAGGTTAAGGGCGATATCATGGTAATTATTAGTTTTGTTTTGTCTAGAAAACATACAATGGCACCAATGATTTCATCATCTTAAGAACAAACACAGGTCATTATAGTTTTGTACTTGTTCAGATTACATGTAAAACCAGAAATACTTAAGTTTAAATATATAAAAGGTTAGGTAGAGAAATGATACAAAGGATATCCAATTTTGATTCACCCATCCTAAGTTTGCTGAGAATGCCTCGTGTAGTTTTAAAAAGAGCAGTTTTCTTCTTCAAAGGAAGACTCTGTTTCTAACAAGACGCTCAACAGGTCGCTTTGGTAGGGCAAGTTGTGAATTATTATTGTTATCGCCACACTGCACTTAAAGAGTTATATTTAATTATACTAGTGATTGATATTATTGACAAATATTATATATTAGGAGGTGATGTCTAGTAACTAAGAAAAATAAATAAATAGTTTTTATGAAATTGACAATGATGAGATGTCACTTAAGCAATATGTTCCAAGTGCTAGAAATGTTTTTATTATTTTATGTTCCTTATTTTGATAGTTCATTGTAATATAATAATTATATTATGAAAAGCGGGGCCAAAATTTCGAAGTAAATGTCCCACGCAAGTATCTCCATAAAGAATCGCAAAAACTAGGTAAAGAAATCTATTAAGTTCCGAAATTCCCTACCAAGTGGCTCAGTTTATTTTTTTAGCGGTTATTGGTTCCCAATTACTCAACCCATGTGTTGGAAGTAGGTTGAGATGTCAAACCTTTGATGGAAGAAAAAGTAATCACCCAATGGTAATTTAAAAAGGTCTGTGCCTAGAATAAGTTTGTAGTTAGTAAATTTACCACATAATGGACTTTTGATATTTGGCTATGATTTTACTGTATCTGTGACGAAAACTTGTATATTCTATATTTAAAAATGTTTTATCAAATTGATTAAATATTGTATATCTTTGGTTTTCCATTATTGTAAACAGTATAGTTACAGTTGTTGACGTAATAAATTGTGTTGTGGTTTAAAAAAAAAAACGTGATTGAATATTTAAGGTCTTATTTAACCTTTACTTTCAGAAATATTCCTTGCAGTTAGCAGTCACAAATAGAATTACGTGTTTGGGTTTGTTTTAGATTTAAAATAATTTTTGTTGTAATAAATTTTCAGGCATATTTTAAGCCAGAGTCACTCTCCTAATTTCAAGATTTAAGCATCCCATTGTTAGTCATTACAAGACTTTCCTCCAGCATCCCTGCGAGATTAGGTGACATCCAAGGTATTTCCCATCAAGACCAAATTTCATGCCAGATAGCATTCTGGAACCCTCGTCAAACACACCACCTGTCCCATAGAGTTAGTAGCAGAATAATAACACTTTTTGTTCGTACAGTCGAGGTTTCCAGTATTTCACCGGCATGGAATTTTTAGTGGAGTAATTCACTGAATTTTCTGTGAATTACCTGCTCAATATTCAGAGGGTCAAAACTGCATGTAACACCGTTGTTAAATCATAAGTCCACGATTTGCAAAGTACGACGTATGCAGGGTAGAGCTTTTATTTGTATAATGTTAGTTGGTGGTTAAAATCTACTTTTTTAATAGATCAAATTATCTAAAGCCATTTATGTTGTGTCAAAGTAATTGGTTGATAGAAAGTCTAGTAAATTTAAATTACGCCTAAAAGGGAAACAAATTGTAAGTTAGTTTCTACTCCGTTTAATGTTAATATTCTGTTTTTAAGGATTTTGAATAAAACTGTATTAGAAGAAAAACCTTGAGTTTACATGTCTTCATACCGCAGTTATTCTTCTCGTGGTTCACCCTTGCGTATAACCAATATCACTTATAACTTTACAACCCTTATAATGAGTATAATCTTTAATTTTAGACATTCTAGAATAATTGAATCTTAAATGATCCACCTATATCTCTTTATTGTAAAGTGCATTAGAACTCATATTGCATATAAATGACCAAGATGATAAAAGCGAGTGAGAGAAAAAAAAGCTATCTCAAAAGACAAATTATAATTTATAAACTCATCATCCCAGACAAGCAACAATATGAATATAAAAAAATAATTACTAACGTTCCTTATGTCTTGCTTAAGATTGTCCACTTGTAGGAGCTGCTGATACTGACGCCATTGTTTGGTCCATGTATCAGAATGCCACGCTTGCAGTTGAGAGGGTTTTGCCTTTAAAATAAACGAACTCAAAGTTCTTTTTTTTAAATAAAAGTCAAATACTAACCAACTTCCGTCTCTAATTCGCCAATAATTGTTTGCTTCTTTTTTGAAAATACACTTTTGGTGTTTATCACTTAGGGATAATTTAATTTGAGTTCTTTTAATATTATAGCTTGTTTCTTCTGAATTGACTGATGGAACAAATTTTGTTTTGTAAATCCATTTTATAATTATAAGACATGCAGAATATAATTAAATAAAATAGCTTAAAAAATAATAAAATTTTGAAAACACCCTTAACTAGCATCTATTTTTAAGAAAACTATTTTCATACAAACTTAAATTCTAGTGGTTCTGGATTGTTGAGATCACAATCTCTATCGTTTTCATTTTTAGAATTATGATCTGGATCCATCACTAAGGAACTGATAGAGACTAGAATTTTGTTAATTCCAGATGGCCTAAATTCGCCAATAATCATTCATTTCTTCCGATTAAGACTAAAATTCTGACATTTCAAAATTAACATCAAAGGGATTTTAGAACTATATTCGACCATTAGTCTCTTAGTGAACATGTTGAATAAGCCATACAACAAAATTTCACTGCCAAGTATTATGAAATACTTAAAATATTGTAAAACGAATTCTGCCAGACAAATGAAATTATGAAGAAATAGAAATAAGACATTGATGTTGTAATACTTAAAAATTAATTTATAGTTGCTACACCATTATTAGTTTTAAACATTTTAGTTTCTTGATAATTTTAAGCTTTGAAAATTAAATAAGGTTTTTGTTTTTACTGAATAAACTCCACTCTTGTACATTGTCTAGAACTTTTAGACCTTTATAAAGCAAAAGTTGTTTTTTAGACCATTTGTTTTGCAGAGCAGATCGAAGCGGTTTTGGAACTGCATTCGGCATTAATAAAAGTAAATTCAAGTGTCTTAGTGAACATATTGAATACAGTATAATTTCATTGTCAAGCAAATTGAAATACTTAAAATATTGTAAGAGAACTACTGTCCGACAAATCACATTATGAAATATAGACAATAAGAAAGTTTGATGTAATACTTCAAAATTAGTTTATAGTTGTTCCAGCAAGATTAGTTTTAAATATTTTAACTTTTTGTTAATTTTAAGCTTCGTAGATTAAATAAAGTTTTTGTTTGCACTGAATAAACTGCGCTCTTGAACATTATATGGAACTTCTAGACTTTTATAAAGCAAAAATTGTTTTTTTTTACCAGGCTGACCAAAACAGTTTTGGAATTGTATGCAGCCATTAATAAAAGTAAAATTTAAGTTGCTTAGTATTCCACTGTCAACAATATGAAATACTTAAAATATTGTAAAATTAGATGAAGATTCCAAAAATCTTTAGTCTGTATTTACAGTATTTGAAATTTAGAATAAAATATTCTTTTAACGTTTTTATATTGTCAAGATTTTGTTGAATGTATTCAAGTATACTAAATAAAGAATACTATTTTGCTTAAAAAAACATGTCTAATTGCAGCTCTAATAAATTGGTTCCATAATTTCTAGGACTTTTACAATCGATAAATGTTCGGAAATGGTTTTTCATAGCTATCATAAAGTCAGTGTTTTTTTTATTAACTCCATTAATATTTTATTAATAAAACGACAAAACACTAACCCTTCAATTGAAATACCAAAAGGAAATTTCCAATATCGATATTTGGCATAATGGTGTCACAAAAAACGTCTACTTGTTAGAATTTGTAGGTAATTGAATGTGATGAAATCCACTTTTTAAATCTCTCAATAGGTCCAATGGATCTTCATTTAATGAGAGAGAAAAATGATCCCTAACTATAATTTTATTCGGCTTTCTAAAACCTATGCAGAGCCTATATAAATAATTTCTTTACATATCAACTCGTCTAAAATTTCTTGCAACTCATTTTTCTCCTCAAATGAAAGTTTTCTGGGTTCATGATCAAGAATACGTTCAATATGTATTATGTCAATATCAGAAACATCACATCACGTATATCAGTTAAATTAGAAAGTGAATCATCTGGGCTTAAATATACTTTAGCAGGAAGCTTCCAAGCTTAATGAAATTTTCAGAAAACAACAATTAGGAAAAGATTTCACGTGCAATAAGTAATATCGATCACCCTGCATACAATAAAAATATATTTGGCCTTTAAAAACATTTGTGTACTGAAAAAAACGCAAGTGAAAAAGATAACCTTACTTTTTACTAACAAAATTTTAGCAACAATTACTCATTACCACCGAAAACTGATTTCAGATTCGTCATTTTCAGCCCAAAATGCACTATTCCTGAAAATTTGAAAAAACCAGCAGATGCCCGCTAAAGTATATTTGTTCCATCATCGTTTTTGTAATATGAACAGTATCATTTTCAAAAATAAACAGAAAATTTGGTAATTTAGTAAAATTTCTACCTAACAACGCCGTTAATTTTAACATCATTAAATAAACCTATTATTTCTAAGTTCGATTGATTAATACCACGAGAACTATCAATAAAAAATACATTACTTAAGTAAGAATTTAGAAAGACAACATTGATTCCTTAACAAAACTTATAGGACTACCGGTATCTAAACAAGCAAATACTAATACCTCACTTTTTGAAAGCGAATCTGCTTCAAATACAACAGGAACCAAATAGGAAGCAGCCGCACAACTTTCCACAACGTGCACTGCTGAATTTAACTGTCGGTTCTTAGTATACAATAATGTACAGTCCTTTTTCCGATGATTTGGAACAGCAAAATTATAACATAAACCTCTCCGTCGGCTTCGTTTCGTACATGTACTCAGATTATGTCCAACTTCATACAGTTACAACAAGGTACAGGAAATTTTGCCACGTCTTTCGCAACTTCTAGTTTGGGAGGTTTTAACTCACGTTTTTCTATAATACTTCAAATTCGTTTGAAATCACTTATTCTTTTATAATCTAGAAGATCTTGAAATAAATGGTCTTCATCACAATGTTCTTTAGACAATAAAAAGTCGCTTAAATCCTAGGACACCAAACCAATCACAACTTGTACGCCAATTTGTAGGTTCATTACTTTTACCAAAATACCAAAATTTAGCAGCACCTTCTGTGGCTTTTAGCGTCTGAAATATAAACGCATCAGGCCAATTATGCAAAATTGCAGTAGTTTCTAATTTTTGAAGCCAATGTTTAGCTGCCCTTGCTCACTGCTGAATTTACCAATTGTTGTAAACAAATCTGGCAGAACATTAAAGTTTCTAATTTTATCAGAAAGCAAAGCATTTTCGTCTACACTTTGTTGTTTCTGGTTTTGATTAATTTGTAATAAATTTAGTAATTGGGCATTCTGTGTCAGAAGCGCCTCTACCGTATTCATTGTACGTTCGGCGGTAGTTCCACATGCAAAGGTTGTTGACCCCATTCACCTTCCAATTTAAATCAGAATCCTATGCTTGATCAGTGTTATCTTCCCAATTATTAGCACATCGTTCTTGAACAGCGTCGAAGATGTTTTCTGTAATAACGAAATTTGAAGTATTTTATGTATTAAATGCTATAAGGTAGTTCGTAGGTCAACACGCTACACTCGTACACGTAAAATCATTATTCGTCAGTCCCCACAAATGAATTTATAGCAGGTTAAAATAAGTTCGTATTAAACACAAGAATAACTGAATAAGGAATACATAAAGTGTAATAATAAATCTTAACCGTAATCAAAGACCAAAACTGAAGCCGCCATCTTAATACTGTTCATTTTTAATTTAAGTAATGCAGCGCTCTCTAAACCATTCGGAGGAACTACACCCAATGTCTGATTGGTTCTACTGCATCGAGTCTGATTGGTCATTGATAAAGGCGGGCTTTCCCTCCTATGTTTGAATTTCGAATTTCATATTGTTAATTTTGTGGTTTGAAATGAACATGGGATTCAAAAATTTCACACCCTTAAAAGCAGATAGCAAAATTAAAGCCTAAAGTGTTATAGTTCTAAGTGCCTTACAAAAATGTAAATAAGAAATATTTCAAATGCCCTATTCTCCAGATATAGAATTGTTATAGTAGCATTATAGACATGTTAAAACAAAAAGCTTCAAACTATCTATAATCTTTTACAATGCTTTTTAGAAGCAATTTTCTTTGCCTTGTAAAAAGTAATAGGAGCATTAGCAGTCAATTTTCAGGTGTACAAATTTAATATATTACTAATTTGTTTCATAAAATTATATAAATTGACTTTTAGTTTTTTTAATAACAATATTTGTGTGACGATACTGATTGCATGCAAATCTCTTTCCATGCAGAGCCATTAAAACGGTTGCCATTAATTTTTTTTTTAATTATGAGTTAACCAAAATTTAAGGTCATGGTAAATGAATACAACCCATTTTTCTTTAAATCACTACTAAAATATATGAGGCATTTTATAGTAGCATATTTTTTTCTTAAAATGAATGTGTGGCTTTCATCTGGTGATTGGATAAACAGTTGTTCATTACAGCTTTTACACCCTGCTAGAAGTGGTTTAATATTTTTCAAGATAAAATCCAAAACATAATGCTTGATCTTCTATGTAAGGGAATTGTATCTTGAGAAAGCTTAGTTCAATGTATTCTTGCCGCGCTTTTCCGCTGTCTTGGAAATCCTACAATAAAAATGCAGTTTAATGTCTAAAAACTCTAAATCAAAGTTGTATAGTACCTGATCGAGAAGAAAAATATATCACAATTATCATTCTCACAATTGGCACCAGGAGAATGTTTTGCAGACAAGTTTTTATCAGCAAACTTTTAAAAAATGGTATAAAGACTTCACATGTTGGGTTGACATACCTTCCTCCGTACTACCACATTTGGCAAAAAAATTCCAACGGATTTTGGTTGAACTCTCGAGTTTTTATAAAATTGAAACCATAACTTTTCACTAGATTCAAAAAGTTGTGAAGATTTCAGACAGTCTTAATAAAATTGATCAAAAAAGCAGTCTTAAAAGTTTTTCCATCTTTGTTGGCAAACACCATTCCATGAACTTTTTGGATAGCCTCATTCCAGACCATAAAATGAGGACAGCTGTCTCGAACTAGCCTTCTTAAATGTTTTGCCGATCTACCAATTGAGTTCAAACTATCGAAGAAATTATCAAACAACTTTAGTAGTGCAGCTGTTTCAATTGTGTCCTTTTCCATTTCAAAAAGCTCTCCTATTTTTACAGTTGTTTCTAAAATACTATAGCATGAGCTGAATGTATAAAAACAATATTTATATTTACCCGAATGAGTCATGATATTAATAGCTATTGCTACAGTTTTGCTCATAACTTGCGCACAGTAAGATACTTTCAGCATGGAACAACATGGCGGTCAGTAAGCTTGGCACTGTTCTCAAACTACCAAAGTACAGGTCCATTTTATGAGCTGTTAACACATGTTTGCATTTTTCACCCCTTCATTAAAATATTAGATCATACTTGATCAAGTTGTTCCTGATGCACTTTAACAAATGTGGGTAATCAAAGATAGGAATTATCTTCCGATCATCATTTCAAAGTAAAACTCCGATAAGTCTATTTCTTCGCCTCTTTGAAGTTTGTTCTCACGTGTTTCTTTCATCAAGTAATTTAAGGCAGTAGAGTTATTTGAGCCCTGATCACATACAACTGTACATACTATCAACTCACTTTCTTGAAGTTTCCTAATAAGAACTTTTACCGTCTGTGCAATGTCAATGCTTTTAGTTGTACCGGCCAAAAGTTAAACAAAATTAGTTACTTTCAATCTTTTATAATTCCACAGACCAAAAATACCTAGAAAACAAACTATTTAAGTAGGATGAATGTATATAAAAAAAAAATTAATTGTTATTTTCAATACTATTTAAATATGTCGAGCAACATGTTTCATGGAAACAAAGAATGCCAAACAAAGGACACTATTAGAGATATTTACAGTTGAACTGTAACTGTAACATAAAAAAAGTTTTATTCATTTAAAAGTATTTAGATAATTATACACCAGATTGCAAGGATTGTAAAATGAATACAAAAACGAAGATTGCATGTTGACTGCTAGTGGATCTGTAGACCAGATTCCAATACCGAATTACACCTTGACAAAATTATTTAATTTCTTTCAATTCTTCTACATTAGAAAAGTGTCTTTTTAAATAGTAATATATACAAACAGTTTTATCTAACAAAATCTTACATGAGCATGACTAGTAAATTCAATAGCATTAGAATCAAGAGTGCCAAATTCTTAAATGCAGTCATCTTTTATGTTGTAGTTTAGCCGGGTTGCAATGGACATTTCATCAAATAAAATAATGCAATTTTTGTCTTGCCGATGCTTAAATTTACCAGCTTCAGTTTTAAGAGCTATAAATATAATCTCATTGAAGCCTGGTTTAATATGTAGCTTATTCAAAAATTTAGCAATTGTCTGCTTTGAGAGCAAAATAAAAATATTCGACAGATATTCGTATCCTGAACCTCCCATTTGTTTTAACAAGGCAATATTGGTCAGTTTTACATGATCCTTGTATTTTGAAAAACGTTGATCATAAAGCAGGTGATATCCTAAAATATAACATAAGTGTATAATTAGCAAAACTTTAATTATTTTATAATAGACAAGAAGACGACCAAAATTAGATGTCTGTACCTACTAAGGTGGCTATGTCTGTTTGTCAGAAACCCAGACACAATAAAAGGTAAACTACGAAAATTATAAGCAAACTAAATACCTGATCGAAAGCAATAAAAATAGCTTCTCATAACTGAAGTACGAATAGATCTTTTAGTTCCTGTTCCTTTAAAAACTGTGTATTTGTCGCCTCTTCTTCATTCGTTAGCCAGTCTTTGAAATCTGAAAAATACTATATTTTAATTATGAAGTGATCAATAATTCAATGTAATTATTTTTAGATTAGTAAATTACACAGTGAAGTCACCATCAGATGATGAACTCAAGTAGTCCCATTGTGTCGTTAACTCAAATTTTACTATCATTTTAATAACACTTTTAATGATTGATGGTTATCTACTATTATTTTATTATTATATTGGAGTTTTCTAACAACATATTTATTAATGTAATAATGATCCTATTTTCTTTAACAATACTGTGAATTGCATAAGAATATACTGTCGTTATTTTATTTTGTTGAGTAGAGTTAATGAACCAAAATTAGTTTTATTCAAGATAGAGTAAGTTCTATCAAGATTATAAATATTTTATTTAACAGTCAAAAATATCAAAAACATTTTTAAAAAAATAATAACGATTATCATGTATTTTTCCACTGATATATTGATATCTCACTTTATAGTAGAAAAATACATTACACAGACTATTCATCATTATAGACTATATAGTGTCATAGCTGTACTTTAGACACAAAATTCAACACTCGCCTGTAATCCACAATGATGAATCATATCATAACTAATAACTATTAATAACATGCATGCACCTAAAGACAGATAAGTCAAAACAAATCATCTTAATCCAGCATGTTCTATACAAAAATAATGTTTAGCTTTTGGCTACGCTTTAGTACATATATCCGCTAACATTTTAACTGTTGACAAATATTTAAGATCAACTTTTTGATCTTTTACAACTTCCTTAATAGAATGAAATTTAGTGTCAATATGTTTTGTCCTATTATGAATAATTAGATTTGACACCAATTTCTGCGCACTTTGATTGTCATTGAAAATTGTAATTGTGCCATTGAAACCAGTTAATTCATTTAGAAAACCTGAAAACAAAAATACCTTCGTGAATATCAGATAACAAATTGCACCATTATATACCTGTAATTTTCTTGATGAAACTTATTTGGGTTGGTTATGTAATGCCTTAATAAACGCTGGTTCACAATTTAATTATCCTTTTTATTATATAAAACATAAACAGTGACAGGAATGTTCTTATTCTAGTTTTTCAAAACTGACATTATTTTATTTTAGCAACCATCAAAAAGTCACTACCTACTATATAATTAAGTGGACTGTAGTTTCCTTCATTAAACATTATTAAACATTAAGTATACTAACAAGAACGCTAGTAGCTTGGCTTGGCGTAGTCAGGCACACAAGTTAATAAGAAATTAAACTTAGAATGAAAATAAGCCAATGACAGTCAAACATGCTGTCCAAACAAATTATTCCTCAACATTCTCCCCCCCTTGAGGCTTCGTCCTCAACAGTGTAAGTTTTATTTTGAACAGGCAATGGGGAAAGTTTTGTAATGGGTCGGATAAACTCTCCCTTATTTGTTTTTATTGTAACTACCCGTACCTTATTGTCTCGTCCAGATTTAATATTTGTTACTCGGGCAAGGCACCATTCTAAAGGAGGCAGATCGTCCTCTTTCACTAATACTAAGTCGCCAACCTTTAGATTGGGTTCCATTAACCTCCATTTTGGACGGTGTTGCAATTGATTTAAGTAGTCTGTAGACCATTTTTTCCAAAATATCTGCCTTAATTTTGAACAATGCTGCCACATATTTATTCTGTTGTCCGGAATAGAAGAAACGTCCTTTTCAGGAAATGCAGTCAACGCTTGACCTATTAGAAAATGTCCCGGTGTTAGGCATTCAAAATCCGATACTGATTCAGAAATGTCTTGTAGGGGCCTGGAATTTAGAATAGCCTCAATTTGGGTTAGAACTGTAGTTAGAATTTCAAAGGTTAAAGTTGACCGACCTACTATTCGTCTTAAATGGTATTTGGTGCTTTTAATACCCGCCTCCCATAGACCTCCCCAATGTGGGCTACTTGGAGGGATGAACTTCCAACAAATGCTTCGTGTAGATAGAAACTCTTGTATGTCAGTTCCGTGAGAATTAAAGAACTGATAAACTTCATGCAGCGCATTATTTGCTCCCTTAAAATTTGTCGCATTATCGCTGCTGATCGAGATCGGATTGCCTCGACGAGCCACGAACCTTTTTAGTGTAAGTATGAACGTCTCCGTTGCAAGACTTCATACTAATGTATGGTTTGTTGATTATAATTTTAAATTCGAAAGTTAAGTTTTTACTGAAAGTCAAGTTTTGAAAGTAACAAATAGGAGTTAATAAGTTTTACAGTTGTTGAAGAATTGAATGAATGAGTTATGGATTGTATAACTAAAATTTGTATATAAAGTAGTCTATGTAGTTAAGTTGGAGTTATTTTTAAGGGCTGCATATGGACATTGGATTCTGAGTTGTATTTACGGTTAGGTTTTATATTGAGATTACCAGTTCTATTATTATTATTTAAAGTGACTAGTGTTTGGGATACTTTTGGTTCAATTTTGAAACCTTATGCTTGTTGATTCAGGTAGTTAGGATATTCTTAAGGGCTTAAGGATTACTAGGTAGACGTGCTGTTTAGAAATTGAATCACAGGCTAAAATTTAAATATTGTTAGGATATTTGCAAACTAAAGTAAGACAATAAAGGATAAGATAGAGTATTAGCTAAATGTAATCCATATATATAACATAAATATTAGATATATATGATAATATTATAGGTATGTACAAACAACTCAAAGGTACAATTAGATAATTTAAGCTATCAAAAGTTGTTACATATAAAAATAGTAAAGATTTAATATAGAGGTTCATATAAGTAGATTGATAGTAAATCAACTAGTAGATATAATATAATAAATTTTATTAGAATAGTGAATAATAATTTTCATATAATTTTAGAAGTAGATATCAAATGTTAGATAACTGAGTCAAAAGTTATGAATTTTATAAATAGACATAAGTTTATTTTAAATGTTTAAATAAATTTGCATGTAAGATTAGATTAAGCATAAACTATATAATTAAGTTTATTTTGTAAAAATATAATTTTAATGAAAAAAATGAATTATTAAAAATTGGAATTTAATTAAGAAGAACTGATAATTAAGATAATATCAACAAATCATCAAGTGTACTAAGTGATTATGATCAGATGATAATTCAATTAGAATGATAATCTTAGAAAAATATTTAAAAATTTTTTATTGATAATTCAAGCAAGCTATATGTAAGGTAGTTAACGCTAGTGATAAATCAATGACATTCAGAAGATGTAAAATTTAAATAAAAGGATATTGTAATTATTTTATTTTATATTTTATACTTCTGACTTTTGTACTTTATTAAATGAATTCTACAAACACTGAAATTGCTCTGTATACATTTCAATTAATAGCAATAAGTAAGTTGAGTTACATGAAATACATTAAGATATAAATCACTGAATATCTAAATAAATAAACTTCATGGGATTTATACTAGTAAGTTAGAATTAAGTCGAATGTACGCATAATTCTCTGTTATACTAACCAAGAAATAAATGAATTTGAATAATAGATATGATCATAGTTAAACACGATATCCAAAGTCTGCATAATATGATACAATCGAATACATGTTAACTAATCTCAGATATAAAGTAATAAGCAAAATAATTAGGTCAAATTCTTAAACACAACTACAAAATTACAACCTTAATAATCATTTTACTAATCAATAATTATTAAATATTATACTAAGGATTAGTATCACATTTACGTATAATTTGGTCATGTGAATACCAACTTACATTTGAATCAAGTTTTACAGCTTTTTCATTGAAACTTTAATCAAAGTAACAGACTATAAAACAAAGTCATAGGGAATTTAAATATCATTGAAACTTTTAATACTTCTTATCTATTTAAATTATTAAGATTACTACAAGATTTAGTAACTTAGGTGAATATACATCGTCTTTAAAAAAACTGCACTATTTAAAAAATCAACATGTTAAATACTTTACTAAATGACCACATTTACAGTTTATAATATTAAATAGCATTTATGTTAAAGTAACTAAATCAAAAATATTAATCTATTAGATGATCTAAAACTCAATGTGCATGATTAATTTAGTACATCATATTCAAATTTAACTAAATTGAGATTGTCTTGCATCAATATTTACCATTCATGTCTTAAATGGAATGTGAACATTATTATTCTGAAAACAATAATGGCAATCTTATAAGATTAATTATTATTTAAATGATTTACAATTTAAACTTTGATCTAAATAATTCTGCAAAGATTATTTAAAAAGTAAGAATTGTGAAAAGTTCATACTTTTGAAGGAATATATTATTACAACTACAAAATGATTAAAATTAGTTTATTGAAAATTTCAATTATTCACATGATTTATCATTTCAATTTAGTATTCAATAATTTAGTAAAGTCAACATCAATAATAAAATAACCGTCTTTTATTTATGAAAGTATATGGGTATTATGTACTTAAAACTATACTATTATTAACTGTTAAAACTTTTTTAATTCTATTATCTTATTTTCAAACATTCATATTTGAATTCAATCTGCCTTCATATAAAATTACATATAAATAATTTCTGGTACCTTATTGAGATTTTTATACATATAATTGAATTTTCTAACATCAAATTTATAATTTTAACTTAAATATCAGCATGTTACAATTTACAAATTTAAATGAGATTATTTGAAAGTTAACAAGCGTTAAGCGTTTTAATCTAATTTATGTATTGGACATGTATTCAATTAATTAAGTATATTGAAATGTTTGAAGAAATACATTATTTTATCAATATTTTAAACTTTAATCAATTAGTGAATATAAATATATAGATACATTTACTTTACATATAAATGTCTTGATTTAAGTTACATGTACATTGTAATTTCATTTTAATTAATAATTTAAATAGGATACTATTTCTGATTAAATTTTATCAATGAATTTATTGAATGCC
The DNA here is from genome assembly GCA_036346225.1 of Platerodrilus igneus. NCBI lineage: Eukaryota > Metazoa > Arthropoda > Insecta > Coleoptera > Lycidae > Platerodrilus > Platerodrilus igneus. Next base: position 12,833,613 of record JARFIW010000139.1, on the reverse strand, counting down.
TAAAATTATAATTAAACGTTGCACAATACAATTATCAGATATTTTAGACATATAGTTAGAAAGTTAAACTTTCAAAATTATCTTTTCATTAAATTAATGCTGGATGAAATTAAAAATCTTTAACTATTGTCTGGAATTAACTTCAGAATTTATGAAATGAGCATTATTCTTGACAGAATTAAAAGAAATTGTTTGCGCTAGAATTATAAATTCTGGAATATTTACAATTTCTATTTACAACTTCAATGCTAATGTAGTTTAACCAACTCTAAAATAGTGTAAACTTCAATTAGTAAAGCTGTTTATAAGCGTATTGTAATGTAAAATTTAATTATTTTAGTAATTTATGGTAAATTTTAATCAGAGTATTGAAGCTATTAAAATTATTTAACAATTTGAAATCTTTATTGAAATACATGAGTAATCTACAAACCTCAATTATTTCTTTATTAAAATCAATAAATTAAAATTGTTTAACCCTTTTAAATGAGTTTTATTTATTTTAAATTGATAAGCAAAATTTTTTAACGGTAATTTAAAATTTTTTAATTTTAAAATAAAAAAATTTTTTCTTCTTAATTTCTTTATTTAAAAAAATTTTTAAAGAATAATATCTATAAACCACATTAGCTTCCCTCAAAACAAATAATTAGTTAAATTTGAACAACCCAAATTTTTAATTTAGGTAAATTAACAACACTTTAGATTTTAAATTTTAAAGTCTAGCGCTACGTCATAATTCCCATCAGTAATTTGTAGATCTTTTACTATTAGCAATGGTTCTTTTTGCAAAACTGACTTTAAATATAAGAATTTTTGAACCTTATTTAAACGCGAATCCGAATGTATCAATGAATTAAAAAGCTCTATGAAAGACTTGTAATCCTCGTATTTCCCAGAAAATGTAGGAATATTGAAACTTGGTAATCTTACCTGAAGGGAGGGGGTTGCTGAGGGTGCAACCGCGCCTGTTAATACCGTACCTGAGTGCTCCAATGCCACGCTACCGTTGTTTGCATTAACAAGATTTCTTTTTTGAATAACTGACTTAAGTTTACTATGCAGCGAAGTGTATTGCAATTCTACCATTACCCGGTCCTCCTCTTCAGAAGGTTCTTGCTCCTCTAGTTGATCTTGAATAAATTCATACTCTTCATACGACTTCACTAACATGGATTCCCTGATTATAAATTCGTTGATGTCAATACCATCGTTGTTCTCATTAGCCCTTACATAAGTTTCTATTCTTGTAATTTTTGATTTAATTCTACCTCGTTTTTGTATTATAGTGTCGTTGTTAACCATAGTCCCAGAAGTTTTTTTATTTTATTTATGACAAATTCCTCCTGACCCAGAAAATTTCCTTATGGAAACGATAATCACACTTCTAATGTAATTAATGTTCTTGTTGATTCACTATCTCAACCTCCTTGCATGTAATATCTTCTGTCCCTTTAAATTGCAGTGCTGTAGGTTAACATAATGAATGTTCCGTTGTCCTTTGACAATCTTTCCTTTGTTGAATATTTGTACCTTTTAGTTAGCTAAGAACTTGTAGAAACAACCTTTAATTATGTGTCCTTTAAAGCTTTTTGAAATCTTTGCCTTCGAGTTGCTTCCTTGAATAACTCCTGTCAAGTACCTTTCCTTTGTAAAACAGCCTTTGATAGTGTGTACCGTAAGAGTTCCTTAAACCTTTGTATCCAAGTTGATTCCAACTGTAACCTGGTACAATTTCCTGTCAAGTACCTTTCCTTTGTAAAACAGCCTTTGATAGTGTGTACCGTAAGAGTTCCTTAAACCTTTGTATCCAAGTTGATTCCAACTGTAACCTGGTACAATTTCCTGTCAACTGCCTTTCTATTGTAAAGATCCTTTATAATTAAATTGTGATAGAGATACGGTTCGAAGTCGACCATGTAATTTTCTTGATGAAACTTATTTGGGTTGGTTATGTAATGCCTTAATAAACGCTGGTTCACAATTTAATTATCCTTTTTATTATATAAAACATAAACAGTGACAGGAATGTTCTTATTCTAGTTTTTCAAAACTGACATTATTTTATTTTAGCAACCATCAAAAAGTCACTACCTACTATATAATTAAGTGGACTGTAGTTTCCTTCATTAAACATTATTAAACATTAAGTATACTAACAAGAACGCTAGTAGCTTGGCTTGGCGTAGTCAGGCACACAAGTTAATAAGAAATTAAACTTAGAATGAAAATAAGCCAATGACAGTCAAACATGCTGTCCAAACAAATTATTCCTCAACAATACCATAAACCCTTACCTGATATCACAAGGTCGAGAATTTCTTATTAATAATGAAAGCCCAAGGATGGAAAACGGCTTGAGGAAAGGAAAAACTCTTTAGACATAAACGGCTAGTAGAGTGTTAGCTCTGGGTAGATCATGAGCTTGGGTCATGGGTTGTCAGATGACCAAAAATATAGATAATGAGTGCCACCGTATTTTTCAATACAACAACCTACAAAAATTATCCATGCTTGTATTAGGGGAATGCGGAAACCTTATATCTACACCACTAATATAGCCACAAAACCTGAATTTCACCTTTGTAAAGCACTTACCAAAATCTCAATTACCAGATGTCTTACAGATGTCTCGACTCAACCTGTGAACAAACAAATGCACAACATGGACACCGTTTGTGTCCTTAAAAATATTTACCAAAAATAATATAATAGAATTTAAGTTCCAAAAATATACACTGAGGGTGTTTGTTATCATTAGACACAATGTCTGCTCATGAATGACCTATAAGTTTTACTTGTATTTTGAATAATAAAAGAGATAGGCAAAAAGGATTCTATTTTATTAAATTCCTTGATTTGTTTTAACATAATCTTTTTTAACTAAAAACTTTTATAGAACAGAAAATTAATAAGCTTGTATTCAAAAAACATAAAAATCTCTAAATTGACTATTTCATACTAAATTTTCTAAAAAGTTTGAGCTCTCTTAATAATTGATATTACATATTTTAATTTTTTTAGCCATGAGTAGTACTACGTTGACTTCACAATAAAATTTAATTATTTAAGTTCTCATAAAATAGCATGTTTCAACATAGAGTTAGTTTTACTTAATATGTATAAAAAGAATTCATCACGTTGTTTAAGAATCAAAGTACATGACCTCAAAATTATTAAATATATTTTTAAATTAGCATAAAATAACATGTGATATTTAAATTGGACAGCTGAATATTTTTTGACATCATATATCACTAACAACTTTTTCAGTTTAGTTAACGCTATCTGTTTGTGAAATAATTATGATAAGCAAACGGCATAGCCATCTTTAAAAATTATGCAAGGTTACAAATTTATTACGGAATCTTTCTTTTACTAAATAAATTTTAAGTTACTTTAATCAAGGTAAAGCTTCAACCCTCTACCTTTTGTATTACGTTTAGATAATTATAAATGTGATTAAATACTAGATATCACTCACGTGTCGAAGTACAATACGACCAAAAGAAATTGAACTATGACATCAGATGTGGGATATTCCATAAACATCTGCGTTCTGCGATGCACAAATAGGAAACACATGATTATGAACGAATTTATTGCTGGAAGTATGAGAAATCTTCTGAACAAAACATTATTTAACCAAACCAATTCCTCCTAAAGTACATCCTACAAATTCTTGTATTTCAAATCTCAAACTAAATTTTCTTTTCAGCATTAAATACGGCAATTACGATATTAACAAAATCCGTGATATAATTATATGATATTGCTTACTTCCTTCATATTTTCTAGATCCAAGATATTGCATGTTTTAATGATGAGGGGAACTTCTATCTTCTTTGGCCTGCAGGAATCAACTGAACTGCTCTAGGTGGAACACAAAATAAAACCACCACGCTAAAGCCGCTAGGAACCACATTCAGACACGAAGATTCGATCAGTTAAACTTTCTTGCGGACCGTATTACAGGCCACGTGCCTGGATACCACCATCTTGACCTTTCTATGCCGCTGATAGCAGCTTACCTGTTCAAACGCTGATAGAAAAGTGCCACAAAATGACAACCCGGCGAAGCTTATTGTAGGAACTTAGACCTCAAGAGCAAAGGAGCGCATATGCTATTGTAAATTTTATGAATTATTTTTAGTGATCGAAAATTTATTAATTATATTTTTATTTTATTGCGGTATTATTTTAGATTAATAAGTGAAGTGTACCTACGAAAAAAAATACGTTACAAACCCTTAATAAAAATAGCTTCTTTTGCAGCTTCAGTAATTACAATATAGTCCGCTTCGGTGCTACTAAGTGTCACACAAGGATGCTTTTTTGCTTGCTAAGAGACAGATCCATTGCAAAGTTTAAACATACAGCCACTATATGACTTTCGATCGAGTTCGTTATTCGCCCAGTCTGCATCCACAAAACTTTCCACGTTCACTCTCCCATTTTTATTAAAAGTTAAGCTTAAATCCAAAGTAGCTTTCAAATATCTTAACACCCGTTTTGCAGCTTTCCAATGTGCCATTGTATAACAAGTGTTAAACTGACTTAAGAATGAAGTAGCATATGCAATATAGTATTGACAGCCAGGTACATCAGCAAGCCTATAAGAGACTGGTAAGGCAAGTTATCAACACACTGACTTTTTTCTATTTCATTGTTTAGTTTGAAATTTACTTCCATAGGAGTACTTGTAGGTTTTGCATTGTACATGTTAAATTTCTTTAACAGATCCATGATACAAAATTTCTGGTTAATTTTTAAACCACCTTGAAGTTTCTCTATATTTAAACTTAAACAAAAACTTGCATTCCCCAAATCTTTTTTACTGAACTTAGATTCAAGATATTTCTTAAGAGTGCTTTTCTCTTTTTCATCATCGGAAAATATCAAAAAATCGTCTACATGCAAAGCCAAAATATTAAAGGATTTACCGCTATTTTTAATAAATACGCAAGAATCATATTTTGATCTGTTATATCCTATTTTACTCAAATCATTTTCAACCCTTTTATGCCAAACTCTGGAAGCCTGTTTCAAGCCATAAAGTGCTTTCTTTAAATGACACATTTTGGACTCATTACATTTGCTAATAAAACCTTCTAGTTGTTGCATATAAATGATCTTATTTAAATTTCCGTTTAAAAATGCAGTATTAATATCTAAATGATTAATTGACAAATCTAGTTCAGCTGCTAAAGCAAATACAATCTTTAAACTTGTTCTACATACCACAGGTGAGAACGTTTCATTATAATCAACACCAAATTCTTGAGTAAAACCTTAGCCACTAAGCGAGCTCTATGTTTTATGACTTCACCATGTTCATCCCTTTTCACGCAGAACATCCATCTGCATTTGATCACTTTCTGATCCGCAGGTGGATCAGTGAGTTCCCATACTCCATATTGTTTAATAAATCCATTTCTATGATCATCACACTTTCTCATTGTTTCTTCTCTTTGCTTATTATCGCCGAATTGTAGTTAGTTGGAACATCTTCATCTTCTGAAATAGATGATTGGTAAAGTATAAAGTTCGAGTATTTCAAGAGCAGCTTCCTTTCTCTCACAGTCTCTTAAAAAAATTATAACGATTATAATAGAATTTAATTGTTTAGATATTTAGCATCATGGCGATTCCATTTTAAAGTCTTTAACCATATATACTCCCAGAAGTTTCACTAATTCTGTATTTTCAAATTCAGAGTCTCTTAACGAGATCAACATATGCAGTGTTTTCCTAGTATTCAATGATAATTGATTAGATGTAAACCACGCGTTTGCCACGTTGAAGGTTTGTTCAGATAAATAATACTATCCGATGATTTATTAATAAATATAGCATCATCTGTATACATGATGGTTCTTGACAAAACATTATCAGGTTAACATAGATTAAGAATAGGTGTGCTCCAAAAACTGAACCTTGAGGAATTCCATAATTTAACAGGGCAAGAGAAAACTGTTTCTAATTTAGACTAACTGCTGCCTATTTGTCAAATATGAGTTGATAAGTTGAAAGCTGTTATCATCCAATTTAGATGAAGTAAGCTTTTTAATTAGTATAAAATAAGTTTCAAAATAAACAAAGTCATTGAGCATTCCAGAATGATCTCACAGTGTTGTTGGCAATATTTGCCGATGCACGCACACTCCTATTGAATTCTAAATAAAGACAGACATAATTGAATGTTCTCTTTTATAAAAAAAAGGATATGTTTTATTAGTGTTTTAAAGTGTGAAATGCATTTTAACAAACAAAATGGATAATATGAATTGCTCTATCTGCAGAACGTCTTAATGCCTGGATAAAAGCTTTGAAACGTGAAAATCTTAGTGAAACCCAAATAAAAAGCAGCTGTGTTTGATCCAAACATTTTATAATAGGTAAATACTCCAATAAATTACAAATAAAACTTAGATACCAAAGCCCTTGTCTGTAAAGAAAATCAAAACCCATCATTTAATCAAATTCAACTAAACAGCATGATTTTAGGTGCACCAGCTAATTTAGAGGACAAAAGTGTTTCTAATTGGATATCAAATCAAAACATGGGTCATGTTTCAAGCAAACATCTTTGATTTTCTGCCGCTGCAAGGCATGAAAAAATTATCACATGCTGAAGAAAAAATATTGAAGTGCAGGTTTGTGCATTTATTAAAATAATAATTAGGTTTACTGAAGTTATGTTTATTTATTTTAAGTTTAAACAGAAAGATTTTGTGACAGTGCAAAGGTGGCGACCCACGTGAAAGAAAATTCCTTGCATGATTCTGTTCAATCTTCGGGTGCCCACTTGAAGATACCAGCCTTTAATAAGGGTAAAACAAAATTACATCCTACAGACAGAGAGTAACATTGCTACTATGCAGATTAATTTGGAAAGGGTTATTAGCTTGTTAAAGAGAAAGCTTCACGTTTTCCAAGGAAGTATTCCAGTAAGCATGTAGGTAAATAAAAGACTGGTAGTGATATGTAGTGCATTATTAAAATTGTGTCCTTCGCAAACACCACTTACCTGAAGTAATCGTTAGTTAATTATTAGTGCTTTTCATATTTATAATATATAAAGTTTATGGCTAAGCAATTTTTTAATTTGTATTTATAGTTCTAGATTACTAGAACAGGTGAAATGGCTTGCGTGTTCTATTGAGCTAAAGACCCAAACTACAGGTCCAACCAAGTTATCAATTATTTTCCACTACCTTTTGGACATTCTTTTTTATTTTTATTTATTATTTATTAAGGGAAAGTCCTTTTAACAATAGCACATACATAAGTATAAATATGTATTTTAAAACACTGAGATTAAATAACTTAAAATATATTAATTAGATTAAATCAGATTAAATCAAGTAGGAGTGAGACAATTTAAACAACGTTAAATCTACATTTACAAGAGCTGTATATGGCGTTTCAAAGAATTTCTAAATCCTGAAGGCAATTTAAAAAACAATTGAAACCAGCTGTGAGTTGTAGTTGTTTGCTAATTTCATTAATCTTAGTAATGGACTGTGTAGACCAAAATGCGTTGCACGGATTGGAATATGGAACAATGGAGTAGTTCTTGTTAATGGTCCAGAATTAAGAAACTGAAGTTAGTTGTGTCTTCTTTTTTAATGTCTTCACTTTTTCATTATATTACTTAATTTTAGGGGATTTTTAAACCCCGCATGGGAAAGTCCATTATTATTTTTACTTTAAGCTTTATGTGTAAATTGCACATAGACTCGATTCTCACTCCTTTCCGTACATTGGACCTACGGTTTGTGGTGTAAAAAACTGTAAACATTGCATTTTCAAGCCATGAAAACGCAACTGCATTGTGATTTTAGTGTGTGAACATGAAACATCGTGGCAAGGACGATGGTCCATGAGAACAAAGCCTTGAAAAGAATGGGGTCTTGTCTAGCAACCATCATTAAAAAGACAGACGTGCAGGTGTGAAAAGCTTGAATCGGCGAAGTGATTCCTTCACTCTTACCTCTCTCCCTTATATCTACGATATCCTAGCTTCCTCGACGAAGACCGCCGGACATCAACTAAGAAAACAACCACCAAAGAACCCACAAACCCATGATCTCCACCTGTGTTTTTGCATTATAATTTGAAAGACTTTAACGATCCGAGTGAATTTAATCATAGATAAATTTGCACGATTATATTATGTTGTTGTATGTAAAAAAAACGTTACAAGTTCTTGTAGTAAAAATAGTGAGATCACCACACCATTAATAATTTAATAAAGAACAATTAGCCCTATTCCAATTTAGATCGCTAAAAGTTAACATATCTTTAACTGACCGAGTAACGTTAACTTACTTTAATGCAATTCTAATGTTACAGAGTCGTTAAAAGTTAGCCACTACATCGCTAAAACACACCCATAACTGTCAAATTTTAAAGACGTCCAAACTGGTGCCTTTAAGAATTAACGTATTGTTAAAAAACTGTGAAGTGTTTATTTTAAAATGGCTATACATGCAATAATTAATGCTGCTATAATAGATGAGATTGAAGAAGCAGAAGAAATGTAAATATGAATTTTAACTTGCAAATTATAATTAACCTAACTTTTTTAGACATACTTTAAATTTGAAGAGAAGTATTTTAAGAGACGCTTCCGACCCATTTTCCTTACCAAATTGCTTCTTTATAAAGCTCTTTAGGTTTAACAAAGATATGATGCAGGAAATCATAAATATATTATTACCTTTTATGAGAAAATCGCATTATTCAAATGCTGTGCCAAATTATTTAAAGGTTTTAGCAGCAGTAAGTTTTTTTGCATACGGTAGTTATCAGAAGACTATTGGACAAGACTTTAATTTGGGATTAAGTCAATCAATGGTAAGCCGTGCTATTACTGAAGTGTCCGACGTTATGGTGACACATTTATTGCACGATCATATATTATTTCCTATTGGAGATGCTGCAGAGCGTGCAAAACGAGGTTTTTTTGAAAAATTTCAAGTTGGAGGTGTAATTGGTTGTATTGATTGTACGCATGTTGCCATTATAGCCCCACCAACTGAAGAGCAGGAACATCTTGCCGTTATATATTACAACAGGAAAGGATTTTACAGTATTAACGTACAAATAACATGTAACTCGGACTTGGTTATTCAAAATGTCAATGCTCGATTTCCTGGTTCAACCCATGATTCTGCAATATGGGCTAATTCAGGTATCCGAAGACATTTATCCAGACTTCAAAATACTTGGCTATTAGGTGACTCTGGATATCCACTAGAACCATGGCTTCTAACTCCATTTCCAAATGCAGCTCCTAATACTCCTGAAGCACGATATACACAACGTCATTGTACAATAAGAAACAGTGTAGAGCGATGCATTGAGTCTTGAAGATGCGATTCCGATGCCTTACGAAGGCTAGAACACTTAATTACCACCCTGTTCGTTCTGGTAAAATAATATATTCGTGTGTTATTTTGCATAATATAGCAAGGCGTTTTAATTTGGAAGATTATAATGATGACGATTATGAACCTGATGAAGAATTTGGAAATGATGAAGAACAACCACCAGTTGAAGGCTTTCTGCAACAAGCCAGAAGAGCGAGAGCTGATTTTATAAGAAATTATTTTATGTAATTAAAATTTGTATTAAATAACAGTATTTGTAGAGTATATATTAAAACATTTTTGACAATTTATGTACATCACTAATTAATTAATTCATATTGAATTCATCGGCTAGCATTTGCGCCGATGAAGTTATCGCTGCTGATAGACCGTTGATTGCCATCGTCAATTCATTATTACTTTTAATTATTCTTTCGCCATTTTCTAATTGCTGTTTCACAAGATCTTCATACTTATAAATGGTTTTTTCTAGCCGAGACATTCTAGAATGTCGCAGGACGAATCTTACGATGTTTAGGTATTGTTCTTGGTTTTGAAAATTTGTTTACCTGAAATGTATAAAGATTAAACTGCTCCAAATTTTATAATAGTATAAGACCACGTACAAACTGTTCTGGTATTTGCTTCTCATGCTCATCTGTCAAAACATTTTGATTTATTGCTTCACTAGTTGTCTCCAAATCTTCATCCATCTGCACAATTGATTACACTTATTGCTATAATTTCTTATGGAATAATTTAAACTTACAGGTTCTACATCCAAATCAAAAACAATTGCGCCCTGTTCTTGGCTTGGACCTGCTACATTATAATTAGAATCTGGAACACCAGCTTCTATTAAAGAACTTGTTCCATCAATAGATGTTCGACTAAGGAGACTCAGCAGGCGCTCTTCATAATCGAACAGTGGCTTTGCCTTCTTTTCACCCCCACCCGTAGCCGTAAAATCTTCCCTTAGAACGCGGTAATGTCTTTTCGTGTTCGTTTTCAATTCCGTATACACCTACAGAAAAATTTATAATTTCAATTTGTATTAGTATTAGATTCAAACTATACCCTTTTCCATTGTTCCGCGGTTTTTGTAGGCCCTACATCACTAGCATTTAAAATGCTAGTCAACTCCTCCCACTTTAATTTATAATGATTGTCCTTCATAGGGTGACATTTGCCCTGATACACAATATCTTTGTTTAATTCCAAATAATCTAACATAAGCTCAAACTGCTTTTTTGTGGTTCGATTATTCCTTTTAGCCATTATTTGATATTTTAAATGCCTGCGTTTATAAATTACAGTACTATAAGACTCTTCCAAAGATGTTGAACTGTCGGTTGAACAATCTGAATAATATATAGAACTAGAAGTGTCAATAATATGTCACTTCAAATTAGACAACTGTCTATTTTACAACGTTGCCACTTAGATTTTTAAAAAGATCGCTAAAAAGTTAACGTGCTGTTTACAAGTTAAACACATACACATTAGAAAAGCTTTTTATAGTGGAACGTTAATTCAGTCGCTATGTTTTGGAAGTTAACGACGTCTGTAATTTTAACGTTAGAAAATCAGAATAGGTCTAAATGTCCGCTAGTAAAGACCTTTCCTCTAGTGAACTTATATGCAAAAAATTTCTTACAAATATGTAATCCCTTTGCTCATGTCGATGAACAATTAAGTACTCCACTACTTTTTGTGGCCCCTTCTATCCTATTGATGTTTTTATAGGAGTGTGGTGACCAGATAATGGAAGCATATTCTAACTGGCTCCTTACGTCCGCAATATAATGTCCTTAAACAATTGACATTGAGATTTCCCACAGTTCTCCATATAAACCACCAACGCTTAAGCCTTTTCAAACATACAGGGTTAGTATAAAGTCTCGGAACGGTCGAATAACTTTTTATTTGAAGGGCTTTTTTTTAAATTGGTACGAATATGTGGTTAAAATTAATGAATTTATTTATGCCATTTTCAATTTTATGTCACTTCCTGTTTAACCGAAAATGCCTATCACTCTATTTTTAAAATGAGACATTCATTAGATGTTAACATTTTCAAATGCAGAATAAAAAACTACCTTCAGAAATATTAACATATCTTTTCATTTTTTAGAATGCATTACAAAAATAATAAAAACTACTGATAATGCAAAATCAAGATGTCTTAGAAAACTATTTGAAATTTTATTGACACTACAAAAAATGTTCAAATTGTGCTTCGTTTACAACCAGTGAAATGTCTTTCTGAATTCTGTATTATTTGTGGCGTGATATAACTAATTTTTTCAACTATTTGTTCTTCTAATTCTTGTAGATTAATTGATCATTTTTATACACTTGACATTTCAAGTCACAAGCAAAAATCAAGTGGCGATAAATTTGAAGAACGGGCTGGCCATTCAATTGGTTATCTATGCCCAATTCAGAGTGCAGGAAATATTTCATTTAAATAATCACAAACATTGCGTGTAAAATGTGGTGGAGCTCCATCCTGTTGAAACCAAACATTTAGATTTGGAGAAAAAGCTGCAGGTGCTGCCACAATCTCATTCCTCAATACATTTAAATATACATCACCAATTAAATTTCCTCTGATGGTAAATGGCTCTAGTATATTGTTTCCAATCATACCATACCATAGCGTTATCGGTAGTTTTTTATTTTTGTAATTCATTCTCAAAAATGAAAAAATATGTTAATATTTCTGAAGGTAGTTTTTATTCAGCATCCGAAAATGTAAAAATATGAGTGTCCATTTAAAAAAAAAGTAATTATACGTAAACACTATTAGAGCTATTATTATTTACAAACTTTACGCAGAAGTTTGAAAGAAAATTGCTGACTTTAAGGCTACAAACATTTTGGCCAAGACAGACGAGAAAAGTAATGGTTGGTCAAAAGGGCTATTGTATGGGAATTGAGGAAGCCCATCCAAAAAATTTATAACCTATCCAGTAATGGAGAAAATGTTGAAGTTACTCAATTATAACATGGTAGTGAGGTTGCCTAGTTTAACAAATACTGAGGTGGTAAAACTTTATATATCAATCAATCAATCAATCAATTTTTTAGTTCATAAATATACCATGCATGTCATTAATATTATAAATACAAATAAATACATATATATGCATATACACATACATACATACATACATATCCATACACGCATACATACATAGAAGATGGAGTATACCAATAAATACATACAAATAAAAGGTAGTGTATACACTAAATCCAGTTATATTATAAAATCTCCAATCTTACAATAAAAGAAAAGTTATGGATAGATCAAGTTAAATTAAATTAGTTGCTTCTGTCTGCAAAGTAAGCATCAAGGTATAATAAGTCTTTTTTAAAAGGAAGGCTTTTAATAAGCTACAAAATGCGTTGTTATCCTGTACAGATTTAATGCTTATTGGTAGAGCATTGGATATTTTTCCCCATATAAAACCATGATGATTTAATTAAATGTGATTTTGGAATGGGTAGGCGTAGGTCTGTTTTGGTAGCTCTAGTAATTGTATCCAATCTAACTATAGTTGCCTGTGATGACTTGTGTTTTTGAAGCAGTTTTGCAGTTTCGAATATGTAAATGCAGGTTAAGGTGAGAATACCGTTGTTTAAAAAAAGAGGTTTACAGGAGTCTCGATTAGCGGCTTTATAAATGTAACGAATGGATCTCTTTTGTAAAATAAATATGGATTTTAATTTCTCTTGTGATGCTGCCCCTCCCCAATAAACAATGCCATATCGTAAATAAGATTCAATTACAGCAAAGTAGGCCAATCGTGCGATTTCGCTACCAAGTTCAAATGCTATTGTACGAATTGCAAAACAGTTTTTTGAAAGTTTTTTAGAAAGTATATCTATGTGAGTATGCCATTTTAAAGTGCTCTCAATATAAAGACCCAAAAATTTTGTTTCAGTAGTTGTCGAAAGAATAGACTGTCCAATGGCAATTGGTTGTAGTGTTCCATTGAAGATTATGATTTTGGTTTTATAGAGATTTAAGCTTAGATCGTTACTGTTGTACCACTCCATTATTCTTGCAATATCGCGTTGTATCGTGTTTGCGAGAACAGTTGCATTTGAATCGGACCATAATATACATGTGTCATCAGCAAATAATGTACAAGCTCCTGAAATATTGAGCTGAAAAATGTCATTAATGGAAGTAAAAATAGTAAAAAAAAAACAGTAAAAATAGGACAGGCCCTAAAACAGATCCTTGCGGTACTCCGCATGATACAGGAATGGGCAAAGATAGTTTATGAGAGCTTTTGACTACTTGCATTCTGCCTTCTAGGTAAGTTTTAAACCAGTTTAACGCTACCCCACAAATTCCATATAATTCTAATTTTTGTAATAAGAGTTTATGACTAACACAATCAAAAGCTTTTGAAATGTCACAAAACATTACTAAGACTATTTTATTATCATTAATATTGAAATAAATGTTATCTAGTAAATTGAGCATAGCATCATTTGTGTTTAGTTTATTCCGAAATCCAAATTGAATAGGCTATAATATATTAAAGTTATTTAAATATTTCAAGAGTCGTAGTTTCACCAGTTTTTCTATTATTTTAGATAATGTTAATAATAGTGCTATGGGCCTATAGTTAGAGGCATCTAAAGGATTGCCACATTTATGTAATGGAATAATATTGCTGTTTTGAGGGCTGATGGGAACTGCCCTACGTTAAAGGAATTCATTATGTCTAGAAAGATTTCCTTTGCGTTACTTGAAAGGTTATCAATAATTTTTAAAGATATATTATCAATGCCTACAGAGTTTTTGTTTTTTATTGAGCTTATGGCCGCTATTAGTTCAAGAGGTGTCGCCGGGTAGAAGAAAAAATTTAGATGCGAGTATGTTTGCTTTATGTGTGTCCAAAAATTTTTGGGGTCTAATTTACCATTAATTGATGAGGTGAGCTTGGTAGCAACCGAACAGAAATAGGAATTTAAATAGTTAGGATTTAATTCAACTTTATCTTAATCATTTCGTTTCACCTCCGTGCCTCGTAGCTCATTTATAATAGTCCATGTTTCTTTCGATTTATTATTTGCATTGTTTAGACGATTGTTATAATACATTGACTTAGCTAGCTTAACGGTAGTTCTATAGATCATTCTATGTTTAAGGTAGTATTGGAGAAAGGTTTTATTGTGAATATATTTGTTCATGTGACCAAAGAAGCGTAAATTTTTTTAAGAAGTTTTTATTCCTATGGTAACCCATGGACTCGTGGTTTTTGTTTTAATTGAACCCATTGGAAATGACCTGTTACGTGCCGAAAATTTCGGCACTAAACATTCTCAATTAAGTATTAATTTGCAGGAATTTCGCGCCATAAATTTAAAAGGACTTGTGCGTATTTCCGTCACTTCAAATAGTGCGTTGCGCAAGATTTGCGCCGACGCGGTGAACCAAGAAGGAAAATGGTGGATTTCCGGCATATGTGTGAGGACTATCCTTGGAAATGTGAACAAGTGTTGTTGTCTTTTGTGTCTTATCGTATCTTTTTGTTATGTAGGTTCCTTTTGTCTTCTCTTGACTATCGTTCCTCATAAACCAGTTTCCTGCCGTTCCCTAAATATAGAAAAAAGACAATTTAAATTTGGTATTCAACCAGGCTCAAGAATTCCCACGCCCGAAAGATCAGCGAAGCAGCCGCCGCCGACATCATGGAGTAATTCTGAAGGAAGCCCGGCATGTTCACGTGAGTACCCCGTTGGGGTTTTCTTTAAATTTTGTGTAACTGTTAAATTGTGTTACAATAATTTGCATATTGTGTGACGTCATCTATAAATTGCGCGACATTTTTACAATTAACTAACATTGCTACCAACAGACATAGTGGCTTGCGTACCTCGCCGACGGGGTTATAATAGACCTTACGATTAACATATTTAACATTACTACTAAAGAAATTAAATTTATCATTAAATGTTTCTTGTAACAAACATCTTTTCCAATCGGCTTTGCAACATGCTTCATTAAATCTCTTAAAGTTTTGCTTTGAAAATAATCTGCCAACTTTTGTTCTAGATTTACTATGGTTTTTCCTTACTGATAGAAGTAAGTCAGTCACTACCGCCTGGTGATCAGGTAGCCCGTCAATAACCCCCAAAGTAACTCTATCATTACCAAAATTGGTACATATATAATCAATAAGAGATCCACCGCCATTTTTGTACCGAGTGAAATCTTTTACATGCATTTGCAAATCAAAAAATAATAGTAAATTTTCTAAACAAGTTTTTGTTGCAGAGACTCTGGAGTAATCTATATTAAAATCTCCGGCTAGGAGTATTTTACTCTTCTTTGGAAGATTATCAAGTAATAGTTTTAGATTTTTTAAGAAGACATTTATGTTAGATTGCAGCTGTCCTGGTGATCGATATATGCAAATAATAAAAAGACGTGCATCTTCTCAAATGCAACAGTAAATTCAAATTGTTGTTCGACAAGCAGGAAGTCAAATGTATGAATGGCTTGATAAAGAGTTTTATTCTTACACATTATAAGTGAACCTCCATGAGTTAAGCGTGAACGTTTAAATGTAGATACTATTGAGTAGTTCTTTATATATACTGCTTCGTCTGGGATAAGCCAATGCTCAGTTATTAGTAATATGTCCGGAAAACATAAAGGTTCACATAAAATATGTAAGTCATCCGTTTTACACCTAATGGACTGAATATTAATTAATAGCACCCTTAGAGTCCCAATCTGAGTTTGTTTATTGACTTTTGGATTAGAGTTTAGCCTAAAAAATCCCTATTTAATTCACAAACTATAGCACTGTGTGGGTTGGACACCTTGGATCTGGCACGATTTGGAATAGCTTGCGTTTCTATGGAGTTCCTATTTTCAATGAGATTGTTCTTATTTACATGTGGATTCAGTGGATTAATATTCATGTTCTCAGAAGTGCATTTAATTTCAATTAAATTTGTCACGTAATTCGTGGCATCCACGTTGGGCGCCAAAGTTATGTTAAGTTGACTCGTAGCCGTGCGTAACACCAAGAAAATCAAAGAAATGACCGGGCTCAATCGGAGAGTAGGGGGGGTCGTAGAAAGCAGACTGACATATAATGTACGCGACGGTAAGGAGTTAGTGACAATACCTGCAAGAAAAATAGTTAAGCAAACCTGAAAAAAAGAATAAGCATAGCAGCAATGAAAAGTCTAAGTTATTCAGTACTTGGTAGAATGAAAAAAAGAAACTGTTTAGATAAACTACATAATATAACAACGGTAAAAGCAATACAAAAAAATGTTTAATACACAGTGAGGTAATATTGGGGAGTAGCAGAAACGTTTCCTCACACACCAATTAAACATAAATCAGATAAAATGTTGACAAAATATAAATAGATAAGACACAATTGGTATGAGTAATTCAGTAGTATTGATTTTTCTTTCTTTCTTTTTTTCTTCTATGTTTTAAAATAGCATGCAAGTCTATTGTAAAAGGTATCAGAACGACAAAGATATGGTAAAGCAACGGATAGATATTTAAAGTAATAACCAGTAGGAAATAGTTCAACTTACAAAAGTCCTTCAGCAACGCTTCCTTGCAACTGAAGTGTGGGATTCAACGATGTCCTGCACTAACGAAGCACTTCACCCTTGACTGTGAGGTGTTGATGGAATTTCTTACACTTTACACTAATCACACCTACGTATTTCACTAGTGTTAGCAACAGACATTATCAGGCTGATGGAACTATGGTAGCATTGATAAATTTCTTGTTAATTCTAGTTCTTGAGACAATAATTTCGAAATATTTTGTAACACAAATCAAAAGAAAATGGTAATAAAAATTTAGAATCACGGGCCTTCAAGGCACGATGTAATACATTAAACTAACAATAACGTGAGGTGTTCTATTTGCTACCTATGGTAACAAAGAAAAATCTAATGCTTTTGAATAACGAAATTTGCGCAAACAATGATCTATTTTAGATTCTTTGGGGTTAAAAAATTCAGAAACTACCGTATCAACTGTATTTGGATAATCCAAAGTATGCACTAATCTGATAAAAAAAGGACCACACACAGTTCAAATATAAAAAGATAAATCAACAAAAAAAATACAATTAGTAAAGCAGCGCGCATCACTAAGTCAATGTTCCGGAAAACGCACGACAAGTTCTACTACTGTTATATCCAGCAGAAAAGAAACAAAAAAACCCATTAGTAAAGCTACGCGAGTTAAGGTTCGTGGCTTCGAGCGGTCCTTTTTAAAAAGACTTCTTTGAACTTTAACAAATTTATTTGGTTTTATACAGAAGTTAATTATTGAATTTTAACAAACTTGAATAATTAGTCTAAGTCGAAATACATTAATTAATTGTACAATGAGTTATCTTACGAACTGCAAGGTAAAAGCTGAACGTTTGATGAACTGACTAGGAGTGGAGCTCCTGGTCCTTATATAACTTTCTCCCCCTCACAATTCTGTGGGAACCTGCGGACGTAATGTCCGCTAACACTTCATAATACATAGTTGCCATCTTAAAAGCTATTCATAATTACAATGTTGCAGACTTATTCTGCGTAATCTCGATACGTGACATCCGACGACCGTCTGTGACCTGACATTTGCAGTGTCACTTATCCTTGTGCTACTTTGTAGCGTTTCCACTCGTGGGAACTGAAATCATAATAATATAATGTAATAAATTGTTGCAACGACATTGTTGCACTGTCCTAACATTTCCTAATGTTTCCAAATATTTTCTAATAAAGATATTAGTTTTATATGTATAATAGATGGAGGATCCTATAACTCGCGTATCACTAAAACCGTCCGTCGATTTTCCGTAAACAAGCACGTGCGGTCGAGTAAAACACGTTCGCCTATAAAGCATCTTTCCTTCAATGTAATCAGAACTACACTGCTCTACAGTTAATAAACAACTTTTACTTCACAAGAAAAACAACTAAAAGCACAGTTAGTAAAGCCACAAGGAAACAGTATTTTTAACGTAATATCAACATATAGGAACGAAGAACAAACTACAACTCTCGACTCTAATCTGTTCATATAAAACTCGTTGCTATTCCAACACCTTATCGTAAATTATCTAGACTTGTATATCCACATAAGGAACAAAATTTATATTCATGGCAAGACAAGAACGATGCAATCTATAATTAATTATAATACGATGCACTCGCCTAAGGAGTTAATAAATACTCCCTGTATGTTTGTTGTGGTTTGTTTAGTATTCTTCTTAATCTTCTTTGGGGATTAAACCACTCATAGTTTTTAAAATTATCTTTATTAACGTTTCGATCCATAACCTAGGATCGTTTTCAAAATAATAAAAAACTTCAAGTTTGACATTTATGACATAAATTGAAGGTGACTTTGATTTACTGATGTTTGAAATATTTGGTTTGAGTACACTAAGCAAAAATTTTTAAAGTTTAAATGAATAATTGCCTTCAATTTGTGTTACGGCCTGGGACCGACTTTTTTAGGTAGCCAATACGCTTAACGTGAAATCAGCTGATTAATTTTTATTGTAAAAGTTCAATAACTTGGGAATTGGAAAACATTTTTAACATGTTTCTATTTATACAATTTAGAGGATGGTTATTAGAGAAGTGTGTAATTGCATTATTAAAAGGCTTAAGTAGTCGTTTTTTTATATTTATTTTGAAGGGGAAATCATTATGATTTAGGCTACCTCTTTGGTAGATTTTAACATTGTTCTGAGGTAACCTTATGGCGGGTTTACACTTGTCAGATACCAATGTTACTGACAAAGGCAATGCAACAGTAATAATGAATAAAAACGATTACAACACAAAAGTCAACAAACTATTGAACACTGAGAATTACACCAGTTTAGAAACGGACCCAACAAAATCGATTGAAAATAAAATATACAAAACCCTATTTAAATTTAAAAATGAATTCGAAGACAAAGAAAGAAGTAAACTGGTCCCACATTACAGTAAACCACCCCACTTTTACGGTCTACCAAAAATTCATAAAAAAGACATTCCTTTAAGACCTATCGTAAGCTCCATAAATTCACCATGCCATAATTTAGCAAAATTTCTACTAAAAATTATAAATCTATTAGCAGGCAAAACGGATTCTTTCATTAAAAACAACCAACATTTTTTAGAAAAATTATCAAACATAAAAATTGAAAATACACACACAATGGTAAGCTTTGATGTGGTAAATCTCTTCACAAATGTCCCTATAAACAAAACGCTTAATATTATAAAAAACAAACTAGAAAAAGATGGCAATCTTAAAGAAAGAACAAAACTAAGCATATCATCGATTATGGAATTACTTGGTTTATGCGTCAATACCACATATTTTCAAATAAATGATCAATTTTACAAACAAAGCTTCGAATGGCAATGGGAAGTCCACTATCACCAATCTTTAGTAATATATTCATGGAGGAATTCGAAAAAGATGTAATATTCACACAAGAATTGAAACCACTAATCTGGTGGAGATACGTAGATGATGTCTATGCTATTTGGCCTCATAATACAGAACTAATTAAAAACTTTGTACAGTCAATTAACGAAATAGAACCAACTATTAAATTCACATATGAATTAGAACAACATGGAAAACTTCCGTTTTTAGATATTCTAGTTAGCAAAAACGATACAGCAATTAATACATCGGTATATAGAAAACCAACGCACACAAACAGATACTTAAACTTTGATTCAAACCACCCACACTGTGTCAAACGAGGAATTATCAAAACCATGTATGATAGAGCAAAATTAATATCATCAAACGAAGAAATTTTAAAGAAAGAGAAAGACCTAATCAGATGTACACTAATAGAAAACAAATATCCTAAAAGAATAATAGAGAAAGAAATGAATAAAAACCCTAAAAATAAAGAAAAAGAAAACAAAAACAACGATACACACCACAAAATGCTCTCAATACCATACATAAAAGGATTCTCCGAAAAAATTCAAAGAATAGGAAACAAATTTAGAATTAAAACAGTATTTAGAACCAACAATACACTAAGAGCACAATTAACAAAAACAAAACCCAAAAACGCAATACAAAGTTCAAAAAATTGTATCTACAAAATACCGTGCGAATGTAATAAGTTTTGTATAGGGGAAAGTTCCAGACCATTTGAAGTTCGATTAAAAGAACATAAATCATATAAAAAAAATAGAAAATTTGAAAAATCCATGATTTGCCAACATGCATGGGACTCCAGTCATAAAATAAAATGGGAGGACGCAAAAATTATCGACAAAGAAGAAAACCACCAAAAACGCAAAATCAAAGAAGCTGCTTATATAACCTTACATAAAAATAACTGCGTTGCAAACGAATCCGTAACTTTCAGTAAACAATGGATTCCATTACTAAAAGAAATAACAAATGAAAATCAAATGCCCCCAATATCTAGGTAGCATTGCAAGTTTTTCCTGGGTTTTCCTTGCGATATTAACATGAAATACAGCCTACATACATGATTTCTATTTATACATACAATAACTAATTATACAACAATAAGCATATTAACTAGAAAATCATTATTTCGGCAAATATCTAAGTGTTGGGGGATCTTGGTAGCCACAGGTTGCTTAACCCCCTTCACTGAATCTCGGTGAAATAAAACATAAAATTAGAAAACAATAGAAGGGGAAGCTAGCTCAGAATATAAATAAGTGCAGGTACGTGTCCAACCAGTTTTGAGATGAAGATCCAATGATGATGATGATGAAGCATATTAACAACCCCTGTAAAACAGCATTGGTATCTGACAAGTGTAAACCCGCAATAAGGTTACCTCACAACCATATACAATCTCCGTTAAACAGTATTGGTATCTGACAAGTGTAAACCCGCCATAGGGTAGCATCAGATCCATATACAACCTTCATATAACAACATTGGTATCTGACAAGTGTAAACCCGCCATAAGGTTACCTCAGAACAATGTTAAAATCTACCAAAGAGGTAGCCTAAATCATAATGATTTCCCCTTCAAAATAAATATAAAAAAACGACTACTTAAGCCTTTTAATAATGCAATTACACACTTCTTTAATAACCATCCTCTAAATTGTATAAATAGAAACATGTTAAAAAATGTTTTCCAATTCCCAAGTTATTGAACTTTTACAATAAAAATTAATCAGCTGATTTCACGTTAAGCGTATTGGCTACCTAAAAAAGTCGGTCCCAGGCCGTAACACAAATTGAAGGCAATTATTCATTTAAACTTTAAAAATTTTTGCTTAGTGTACTCAAACCAAATATTTCAAACATCAATAAATCAAAGTCACCTTCAATTTATGTCATAAATGTCAAACTTGAAGTTTTTTATTATTTTGAAAACGATCCTAGGTTATGGATCGAAACGTTAATAAAGATAATTTTAAAAACTATGAGTGGTTTAATCCCCAAAGAAGGTTAAGAAGAGTTAATAAATATCAAATATAAAAATAGTAATTTGTAGAAATGTATTTATGAATTAAGGATAGCGTAAAATGTTCAATTACAAAAATGCCCGTTACAAATTGCTGTTACCAATACCTTGATACTTTTTTTCGTCTGCTTTTGCTGCATCAGCAATGGCTTTGCATAGTTTATATTTGCCAGTTTTATTCAGATGAAACCCATGATGAGTAAAGTTTCTTGGAAGCATTATTGTATTTATATCAATGAATTTATGTATAGTGTTGTGTAGTTCATTCATTAGTTCTGAGTTAAAACGATATAAATATTGGTTTAAGTATGGGCGACCATACCAATATGGTGCAGTGATAAATATGGCATTTGTATCTTTTAACGCCTTAAGCATTTCAGAAAATAGTACTTTATCAAGTGATTTTCCTTGTATAGCATTATTAGAACCTCCTATTATTGTTACATAATCATTCTTGGTGAAGTCTTTTATTTTAGGTCCAATGTGTTGAATAATATTTTCATAGGTAGCGCCTGGTTTAAAAATACACTGAATCTGAGTATTGTTATTAGATAGGGATTGCAGTTTATCAAAACAACCTCGTCCATGGATATCAGCCAGGAGTAATATTCTGGTTTTGTTTTTTACATTGTTAGAATCTTTGTTATTCCCTTTGTTGATAATGTTCATTTCTCCGGTACAGTCATTTGCTACTACCGTTGATGACTTATGTTGTTGTTGATGACCTTGTACCGTAGCTCTTGGGTTATTAATTAATTCATTTCTCTTAATATTCAAACTATCACTTGTGTTAAGGCTTCCATTTGAATTTGCATCAGTTTGTATCAAGAAGTATTTATCATTATGAATGCTGTTAGAGGTTTTTAAAGAGCTTCTTGTTTCTGTGGTGGTTTCAAAAATTAAGGAGTAAAGAAGCTCTTTCGATAGTTCACTGATGTTGGCTAAAATGTATGCTAATAGTGCTCGTTTTTTTATTAAGTCAATTTCATTTAGCTTCATCCTGTGCTTGAAATCAAGACACAGTGCCTCATTTGTAATAATGCTATGTACTATAACTTCCACAATATAACTGGTAAATATTCCGCAGTCATAGCTGTTATATTGTTGAGGACCTTCTATAAGACGAAATTCAGGTTGGGTGATACCAGTTAAGTATAGTGACATTTTATTGGCCACTGATTCGGCAGATGTAAGATTCTTATTTCCCTTCAAAGAATCATAATAGTAGAAGGTGTTAGCTAGTTTGCTATATATCAAAAGGCTCCAGTGAGAACGACTTGGAGAATCAAGTAATCGTGAATCATTCACTGGCAGTAATAAGATGTTCTTTGTTTTAATTTCTAATGGGTCGAGAAAATGAAAAAAGTCATCTATGCATTTCACTGCATGACATATTAGGAGATTTATGATCAAGCACGATCTTGACGAAAGAAAATGATTATTTAATAGATCAAAATACTTTTGTATAGTCATATCAGATAGCCAATTCCTGCCCAAAAGTTCATTAGTGATCATCATCCTACCATAATCGTTTTCAGTTTGTGTATGAATGGTTCTATGTAAAGTTTGGGATTTTTTTGTATGATTGGATATATCCTCTTCTAATTTGTTCATATCTGAAATAGCAGTATTTGTATAGTTATATACTGCTGGGTCAGTTACAATTGGGCTTATAAGATCCTTTTTTGTAGAAAATTTAAAATCTTCAATTTTGTATAAAAGCTTTTTTTCTTGAAGATAAATTTTTAACTCTTTCTGTGATCTGAAAATTTTCCCTTTTGGAGATGTTATGTAGATGTCAATTTTGCCTTTATTAGCACCTTTTTTTTGGACAACTTCCTCTCTTTTCCATCCTTTTGGAATCTCATAGTTATTATGTGGAGACTTCATTTCAATCATTATGTCCTAACCTGTTTATATGAATGTTTATATATCTAGCACTTGTTGCAATTGATAAATATTGGATTGTTGATAACCACAATAATTAGTGATAAAAGTCCAATATTACTGATTAAAGTAGTTGAATAAATTCCAAGGTTAATATTGTGCACTTCAAGATTCAACTTTAATTGTAATTTCAGTCTAAACAGTAATATAATAGTTCTTAAAAATTGAATTATGTAATAGATCTTGATTTCCTCTTTATATTAATTATAGACTTGTGATATTTCACAATTTTAAACTATTAAAAAATTTAAACTATTGAGGAGCACATTTAACATAACACTTTACAACAACATCATACACTGTGATGTGTTTCTATTTGTTGTATCTTAAGGACCATGACCCAAATTCATCAATCACGTTTAATGACGTAAATGATATTCATTCTATGGTAATATCGAGATAGTTTACGAAAACTGCTATGACATACCTGTAAGTTATGTATAATATTGGAGTTACAAACAGTGCTTTTAGCTGAATACAACATTCACTCATCGGCAAGAGGGCGATAACACACAAATTAACAGCATAAATACCACAGAAACCAGAAGATGTAGTAATACTGCTACTATTGTAAGGAAATTTTTATAAGCAATTACTGTTGTACATTACTATTTATTTGTAGCATCAAATTCCATTGCTGATAAAGATAAGTCGGATACGCAAGAGGAAAAAATGTAGGTAGACATTTATAATAAGAACAGTTCTTTCAAAATCGTATTTTTAGTAAAATATTCTATAAAAAAACTGAAGCAGCCGATGAATCAGATTTCGGCCTAAAGTTCCCAATCGTATTCGAAGTGAAGCAGCTAGATAAAGAATTGAAACAGTTGATATGGAAATAGAAGAAATGAGTAAACAGTGTCAACGAGAACAAGAAAATGAATTTATTAGATTTACAAATTAAGATTAATGCAAAAAATTAAATATGAATTACGAACACAGTTTTATTAAAATAATTGTGAAAAATGATCATTTATTAGTAATTGCTTAATTTGTTTTCCTTTAGTATTGCGATGCTCTACATTGGCTTCCTCATTATCCTATTCGTTTTCATACCAATCTTGTGCAATATGTTCTAAGGCAATGTTATGCACAACAGTTTCTGCCACAATTATGACCATTACTGTCTCCATCTTCAATTTAATGCCTGTTGATAATATTGACAACCTCGTCTTCCATACCCCATACAATCCCTCAACAACATTTCTGGTTCTGACCAGTAACTCATTACACAGATTTTCTGCTTTGGTGTTAACAGTTTGTAATTTCACCACAAGTACAGTTTAATAAATACTTAGTAAAATTAGTTTTCACAAAGTTGCTTTAAAGTGAAATTATTAAATATTGTTTGGTCGTGAGTCGATCCAGACCATTGTGCAACTATATGCCTAATCTTCGAGTTAGCCTCTGTTACTGTCTGTACATTTAAAGCAAAATATGATTTCTTTTGACCGAAAAATCGCAGCATCCTGTCCACTAGGTGACTGAATAGGTATGAGTATCTCATCAATGGCACCAATTACAATAGAAAATTGACTATACCATAAAAATTTTCAACAGCTTTTTCCATTTTTGAATATCATTGGGCATTGTTATATAACGAAAGCATAATGAAGCAATAGCATTAGTAACTCGTTTTATAATACGGCATGTTGAAGGTTAAGAAATGCCCATAGAATCTCCCATAGCTATAAGCATATTTCCAATTGCAGTTGCTAGATCCTACAATCTTAAGTGATCTGTGCAATAAATGTTGTAAAACTTTTTACATAATAGCAAGTCTAAAAACTCTCTCGACATACCCTCTTTATTGAATGTCTATTATGGTACAACATATTGGACCATCTCATATTCTATAAGTGTTTGGAGTCAATCTCCTAGCATTGATAGAATATTATGTAGAAACGTATAATTAAATTAATTCAATTTACTGTATAATTGTTCCTGCAGAGAAATCTTTCAAAAGTTTGACACTTTGACAATAAGGAGCATATACTTACTGTTCGGTTAACTCGCGTATAAATCCGGTATATTGGTCGGATCAGTAATAATAGGTTAGTTCGCGAATAATTCCGATATATATTGGTGATAATGTATTCCCACTCTTTTGTTATTTTTAAAATTAAGAGTTACTATTCATACTTGGTGGAAGCAACATGTAAATATATTATTGACGGGTTAAATGTGTGTACTGTCCCTTTTTTTTGTATATAACCTATGTAGTGGTTACCGTGTGATTTGGAGTCAGTGTTTATATTTGGTTTATGGCTGTATATTAAAGAACAGGCAATTCACGGTTGCTGTCCATGTGTGTCCACAGAACGAGCGCTCGTATATGCAAGTCTACTGGGAGGACAAGGTGCGTGTTTGTTTGCTTTATAATATAGAAACCAATTGTTTGCATTGTCTCCAACTTTAAATATTTTATTTAATTTAGTTATTGCAAATCCTATGTAATTACAGTCCTACTTAAAATTTCTATATCGTGGAAAGTGTATAAAACCCGTACACTTACATAAAATTATCACCCATGTATTTGTAAATAAATGTAAATATGCCCTACACAGTGATTTCTACAACTATGACACACGAAATAAAAAATCTAATGAATAAACATAAACATTCGTTTTATGGAAAGTCAACAGTTTAAGTTGGATGTTATTTTTTAATATGCTTCTTGGTCACATAAAGAATGTCTCTAGCAAACAAGTGTTCAAAAGACAGTTGCATAAACTGCTTGCAAGCAATTACTTCTATTCTTTGCTAGAATTCACTGATATTGCAGAAAAAATACATACATCAAAACTAGTTATCATAATTGAATATAGTGAATATGTACATTTTTATTTCTAATGTTATCTTAAGGTTTTTAATATTTTTTTTAACATATCCTATCTATTGGATTCAATAGCCATTGAATTAAACAAATATCTGTCAATGCAAGGAGCAATTGGAGTATATGATGTATAAACCCACCTCTAAAATAGAATGTCTATCGTTTTGAACCTTCTGAATGTTTTATTACCTATTGTAGGCAACTTTGTTCTGTTCTCGATTCGATTAAACCAGCTTAGTATGTGAGTTTTATGAGATGAAAACGATCAAAACAGTTGCATTCATCATACTTAACAAATTCATATTTTCTTTTTGTGTAGTTTTCGGCATCTCAAGAATATTTCCGCCTCTTCATCAAATAATGAGCTGAAACTTGAAGTACGGCTATACAAACACTGCTCAATTTAAGGCTATGATTGTATAAAGCCACCTTTAATATACTAAAGTGCAAAAAATTGATTTTTAACTTAAAGTGGGTTTAAAGTTAAGTTTAAATTAACATTATGAATCTAAAATGCATTTTTAATTTTAAAGTGCTCTTTAAGTTTTAAAGCTACTCTAAATTTATTACGAAACTGGCCCATCAATACAGTTTAATACAAAAAGATAGATATTAACAGACATATTTAAGATGATATTACGAATTGTAGATTATAAAAGGACAAATTATGAAACTTTTCCTTTTTGGAAACTAATTAATTGATGCTGCAGCATTTAATAACTTAAATAATCGTGAAGCAAAAAAGAAATCAAATTATACCTGTTATATAGTAACAATAATGTTTAGTATTGCATTAATGTAAATGTAGAAAGGTGGCCCCTCCTAAATTTATTAGGATGTGCATGTGCACATGGCAGGAGTAGTCAGATGAAGACGACCTGATAAGGTAGATGTGATTGTGGCTGACGGAAAAAGTAATAAACGGATTTTGTAAATCACAGTGTTTTGATTACAAAAGCAGAGCATTAGAGGTTTACCAGTTTACCACTAAAGAAGAAATATGTCACAGAAAAAAGATCTATAAGTGACAACGAGAAACAAGTGGCGGTATAATAAACACGTGCAATGCATCTACAAATAATCAAAAGCGAGTAAACAAAATTTAACTCTGTGCACAATCCTAATTTTTACGTCGTTTGTAAAAGTGTGGTTCAAAAAGTAATTAAAACAAAAGACATGATATGGCTGATAGCAAAATCAGTGTAAAACAAAAACGATATGCCTTAATGTAGTCATACAATAATGTGGAATTGTTTGAAAATTATCTAGAATGGCTAGAAATTTATTTCAAGGTTGCCCAGACAGAAGAAAATGATAAGGTTAATCAGCTGTTAATTTTAATAGGACCGGAAATGTGCGGAATTTTAAAAATCTTGTAATGCCTTACAAGCTAACTAATAAAAGTTTTGAGGAGTTACTTAACAATTTAAAATATCGAGTTAGCTAGAAGTAACTTAAAGTTATAAATTTTGGTGTAGAAACCAGCAGCATGGAGAAAGTTCAACATTTTTTTAATTGCCATTACACAATTTGCACATAATAGTAATTTTGGTACTTTTCTAGAAGATGCCTTGCATGACAAAATTGTTCCTGGTGTTGTTGATCATGCTTTCGAAGTCGTCTCTTAAGTGAAAAAAAAAACTCACTTTTGAAACTGCTAAAACAATTTGTCTGGAAATGGAAATAATTCACGTTGAAGGTAAAGTTTTGAAAATGAAATTAGTGAAAACAAGATTCAGGTGTTTTGGTGGTAAATCAGCAATCTAATGTGGCACGTACAAAAACTCGTTTATTGTTGAGTTCTTGTACACGAACACTGCGTGTTTACACTCTTCATCAAGAAATGTATGTAAGAATTTGCATTATAAAATAAGTTCAAATACGAAAAGTTGTTTCCGATGTGATAACAAGAACACGTGTTTGATGAATGTAAATGTAGAGATTGGGTATGTTTCAAGTGTAATAGAGAAGGTCGCATATCTAAAGTGTACAAGTCTGAAATTAATTTACTAGAACAAGAAGTAAAACTAGTAAACAACGGTATTTGTACAGAGCCAGTGTGCTTTAGTGTTATTATGAACAATCGTAAAATTAAATTTATTGTTGACACAGGCTCGGCAGCATCAGTGATCCCATGTTTAGTGTATAAAAAATATTTTTATCGGGTGCCAATTGTGGAAATAGGTATTCGATTAATTACAGCCAGTGGCGGACCATTAAACTTAACTGGAAAAATTTCATTAAGTTAAAAACAAGCAATGGCGGCCGTCCAAGTTGTAATGTGGAGTTATTAGTAGCAGGCCCAGGTCAAAAAAGTCATAAGGAAGGGATTTAGTAATTGTTATTAATCCTGAATGGAAGTATATTTTGTGCCCAATTGAATTGGTAAATTCGGTAAATAACATTGTACAATCGTCTCCAGTAATTCAGGAAATTCATAAAGTTTCCAAAAATTATTTTTAAATTGGGTACATAAGCAACAATTAACGGTTTTAAGATTAATATGTAGAAGCATAATGCTGTTCCTGTTTTGCATCGTGCATATAATGTACCATTATTACGTGCCAATTTGGCACTAAACATTTTTTAGTTTAGTCTTGTTGTGCGTGTCTTCGCGCCATAAATTCAAAAGACTTGGCGTGTATTTCCGTCGCGTCAGAGTGCGTTTGCGCCAGATCGCGCTGACGCGAGTGGCGGGAGAACAAAAGGGGGGAGTTTCCGAGAGACGCGGAAACGTTACTTTTTGCCTTTGAACTTCGAGAATAGTGGTTGGTTTTTGGGTAACGTATCTTTATCTTTTATTTATGTAGATCCTTGCCTTTGCTTATCTTTGTTTGTCGACCTTATAAACCTGTTCCTGCCATTTCCCTACATAGGTAGGAGATAATTTGAAACGACCTGGGAGCAGTCCACGACCCTAGAACGAACCGGAGTCCATGCCTCGCTAGCAGCTAACCGGAGCAGTCACCATCTTTAAATAACACGGAAGGGGGTCCTAGCAACCATTGTTACGTGCCAATAAATTGGCACTTAAACATTTGTTAGGTTAATTTTGATGTGCGGAAGTTTCGTGCCATAAATTCAAAAGACTAGGCGTGTATTTCCGTCATGTCACAGTGCGTTTGCGCCAGATCGCGTGACGCGAGTGGAGTAGGGACAAATAGGGGAGAAGTTTCCGTTAGACGCTTTAACGTAGCTTTTTTGCCTGAACCTTCGAATGCAGTAGACGTTTTAGGTATCATATCGTGCCTTTATCTTATTATCTATGTAGATCCTTGCCTTTGTTTATCTGTTTATCGCCCTTATACCTGTATCCTTGTCAATCCCTACATAAGTAGAAAAAATCTGCAGCAGCCTAGGGAGAACCGGAGGCCACGACCCTAGATGAACGAGTCCAGGTAGCCACCGCGACTGCCGGAGCTGTTCCGAGCGCTTTGGAAGAGCGTTGGGCGTACCCTCCAGCAATTATCTTTAAGGCGGCCATCAGCAGCCCTTATGTATGTACTGACGCCATCTTTATCTATCTTGAAGGACGCTTGGCGGACTTCGTGGAAATCTGGACCTATTATGTGAATACCTCATTGACATAATTGTTGCTGAGTTAAATTAATATATTGCGTAATTGAAATTTGTGCATTGGTGACATCATTGTGTTACACTTTTATTCGTGAAAGTTTATACGATACATCGCGCGAGCGCAATGGATAAAAAGCAAGTGACGCCTCTAGCGGAGGAAAGCGCAAACCTTATTTACAGGTTTCGCGTAGCCAATCACCATGACGTCACCGACAATTTATATTACGCCATAATCGGGAAAATTTACATAAAATTAGAACAATGAAAATTAGAGAATTTACTCACGTGAGGAATCTGGTATCCGGCAGGAAGTCACGCTACGGTAGCCTCGGCTCCGGTGCTGTTGGTAGAGCCTGGACATCGGGTCGTGGGCTGCTCCAGGGGGTCGGATCCATCCTAAATGTAGTGGAACGATAAGGAAGAGGTTAATTAGGTAAAGACAACAAAGATAATCAAGGCAAAAGAATCTACATAGTAAGATAAGACACAATACCCGGCACGACTGTTTCACTTGAAAGTTCGGCAAAAACAGCCACGATTCAGGGCGAGAACCGCGAAACTCGACCCCACTCTTTGTCTAGTATTCGTATACCCCTATAGGGATATGCACTCTTGCGCAAACTCACTACTCGGACGTGCCGGAAGCACCGCCTAGTCTATTTAAAAATTCCCGCGTCTCGCGTATTTGAAAATTATGGCGGGAAACTTCCGTATATCAAAAAACTTAACATAAAAACATGTTGAAGTGCAATGGCACGTAACAATTGACAGGTGGGCGCGCCAAATCTGTATAAGATTAGCGCTACCAACTGTTGTGGTGTCTAGTAAACCACGCTTGCGGTGTTGTATTTACGACTTTTAAATTGTAAGAATTTGCATTTTTAAACTGTAAGACCATGAAGGAAGCGGGACTTATTCATGTGAGTATTTAATCTTTACGAACTGTTTGCGAATTTGATATATATTCCGTCAATTGCGCGTTTAAATTTGCATGTTGTGTGACGTCATTGACAGATGGGCGCGGTAATTTCCACTTAATGGATTAGCGTTACCAACTGCCGTGCGTCACATATACCGCGCTTGCGGGATTGTAATCCGAACTTTTAAATGTAAGACCATATGCAGTAGAAGCCAAAGTAGCACAAGAATTGAATCGTTTGGAACAAAAGGGAATTATTACGCGTACTGAGATTAGTCGGTGGGTTTTTCCAAAATTGTGTGTTCTTTAAAAGGTAATGATCTTATTCGTTTATGTTATGATTTACGGTCAGTGAATAAAAATTTAGAGTTTGGACAGTATCCGTTACCATTAATTGAAGATTTATTTAATCACTTATCTGGTGGCAAAGTTTTCGTGAATTAGACCTAACAAACACATACTTACAATTAGCCATTGGTAAGGCTAGTAAGGATGTCCTACCTATTAACACTCGTAGGGATTGTATTCGTTTAATAGATTACCATTTAGTTTGGCGTCAGGAGCAAATATTTTTCATTCAGTATTGGTTACAATTTTAAAAGCGGTAACTGGAATAGTTTGTTATTTAAATAATATTATAATGAAAGCTTCAGATAGGGAGTATTAAAAACATAATTTGTGGCAAGTGTTAAAACGTTTAAATTCATACAATGTAAATTTGAACTTACAAAAATGTTTTTTTCCCCACAAATTAATGTATTGGGTTATAGTTCAGAATAATATGGCTTGCGTCCATGTAACGATAAGGTTAAAAGGTAACTGGAATAGTTTGTTATTTAAATAATATTATAATTAGAGCTTCAAATAGAGAGCAATATAAACATAATTTGTGGCAAGTGTTAAAACGTTTAAATTTGTACTGTGTAAAGTTGAACTTATAACAATGTTTTTGTTCCACAAATTAATGTATTGGGTTATAGTTCAGAATAATATGGCTTGCATCCACGTAACAATAAGGTTAGGGGTCTCAGGGAAGCACCTAGACTTGAAAATGTAAAACAGCTTCAGAATTTTATAGGTTGGTTAAATTTTTATTGTAAATTTTTGAATATTTCTTGTGCTGTGCTTGCTCCGTTGCATTATTTGTTAAGGAAAGATGTTGAATGGATATGGTCTAATGAATGCTAGGAAGCGTTTAACAAAAGTAAGGATCTATCATCGAATAGATCAGTAGTATTATTTAACCCAAAATATCTAATAGTTGTTACTTGTGATAGTAACGCATATGGTGTTGGTGCAACGTTAGCGCGTATGATATTGGAATCAAACATGCTGTTGCATTTGTTTCAAGGACGTTACCACCAGCTAAACGCAGTTACTCACAATTGGAAAGAGAAGTGGTTGCAAAAAATTTTACGGTTAAAGGATTTATAAATATTTAATAAGAAATC
This sequence comes from Platerodrilus igneus, assembly GCA_036346225.1. Lineage (NCBI taxonomy): Eukaryota > Metazoa > Arthropoda > Insecta > Coleoptera > Lycidae > Platerodrilus > Platerodrilus igneus. Next base: position 12,801,009 of record JARFIW010000139.1, on the reverse strand, counting down.
TCCTATCAATTGGTTACAGACCACAAACTTCTGGAAATAATTTTTAATCCAAGTAAACAGATACCTCCGATTGCAGCAGCGAGACTTCAGAGGTGTGCTTTAATATCAGGGGCTACTAATTGCAATATAACCTATTAAAAAATAAATATATGTGTAATGCCAATGTTTTATCACGTTTACCTTTAACAAACCCCACATATGTAGCATTTGCTGAATGTTTACCTCTAGACAGTAAATTGGAAAATATGTGTCTGACACAAAGAAATTTCAGAGGGAACTTTGTGTTCAGACCTCTAACATTCTGATAGTACAGAGTGAAGTACTTTTTATTTTTTGTTTTAATGTTAATGAAATGGCAAATAATTGGATCCTTTGAGGCATAGGCTAGGATTACTTATATCTCTGGTGTTCACGCCTAAGCGGAACGGCTAGTTCACAATAACAAAAATTAAACGTGTAATAAAATGTGGTTGCATAAAAAACTTACCCCGTGTTCAATTATCACTTTACACTCACCACTAAATACATAATTGGTCAGACAGGAGAGGGTTGGTGAAGGAAGGGAAATAGAGGTGCTCACGTTGTTAATTTAATTAAATAATTAATGCCGACAAACCGGCGCAAATGTGATATTTAAAAATGGACTGTGTTCTAAGAGAGAGCTGTGTCGACTTTCTTATCTTATAGTTTGTAACCAGCGCTCACCTTTGGCGATGCACGAATAACAAATCGTAGTCGAGACATAAGAAGAGCATGCTTTTAATTTATATTACGCAAGGCGTAAACATCTGGTATTGATATTGTTATTAACGAAAGCAGTTATAAGAGGCTTCATCAAAATTGGAAATGTGTTAGATGTGCTTTTGGCATTTCTAATATGGCTACTTGTTTTGGCAGAACTAAAGTCATTAGATTCAAGATTATTGCTTGTTGACTTTCTACTAGTGGTACGATAGTATAGTTCTTTAATTAGGAGTAGTTTGCCTGAATAATTAACATGCAAACCGTGTTGAGTAAAATTGTGAGCTTTCAGAGTGGTATTATCAATAAAATTAGCTTTACCTCTAAAAACTGAGTATATAGATAGGTTATTATTAAAAACATACTTATTGAATTCCAATTCATTATTGCAAAAAGATGTCATTAGAAATATTACATTTGTGTGGTCAATTTTCATACTTAGAGAATCCAAAAATTTTTGACTAATAAAACAGCACCTGCGGGAATTATTTGAGCCAGCAAAAATAATAATATGATTCCTTTTATTGAAATTTTTAGCTAAGTTTTCAACATCCTCAACAACATTTTCCAACTTCGCATTGAGTTTAACAATAGATAATATGTCATAATGTTGCTTATCAAAATGACTGTATAATATATTACAAGTTCTCCCTGGCTGTCACACAGAAACAAAATTTTCGATTTTACAGACAACTCACTTTTTATTATTATTAATTGTAATTGGAACAATAATCTTTCCTATGGAGGATGGAAGCACAGTCACATCTTTATGAGTTAGAATATGATCATTAGGTCTACTTGCTGTGTAAGTTGGGGGATGTCCGTAAAGAATCTCGAACCACTCATCTGAGTAGCTTATGTCACTGGTATTTAGATGTGTTTCAGACATTTCATGTATAGTGGTTTCTGGAGTTGTTATTTACATTATTAGGATATACCATATCGACTAATTTCTGATTATGGCTTGTAAGCACACATTTGTAAATACCTGATTCGACATTATTAGTAATAGTATGTAACACATCAGTATGGACATATTTGTTTGTAGTGTATTTTATTTGATTTGTAGCATAACTACTATTATAATCCATATCAGTTTGAGATCCAACATGTATCTTATCAACAGCTGTGTTAGCACTCTTTCTAAGTTGTAGAATTTTTAATTGCAGTTCTTGTATTTGTAGCTTTAAATCAGATAGCAATCTGAAACTCTTTTTCATTCAAAGCAACTTCTTCAAGAATAATTTGATTGTTTTTCTTGAGCTTACAAATATGTGTCTTTTGATGTTCAATCACAGATAACAAATCATTACTGACTATATCACCTATTTTAACCATGTCACCATCTTCATCTGCAACACCATCATCACAGCACCTAATTTTATTGTCATTAAGGAATACTATAGATTTTCTAAAACGCAATAAACAACTTATATGATAAAAATAGAAACATATAACACAAACAAAGAAATTACTAGGTTTAGTTTTCCAACATTTAAATCTGTTTATTGCAGAGAACACTATATCACAAGTATTAATGGCAGCCATCTTGAAGCTATATAATAATCAAGTAAATAATAAAATAATTCAACATTACTCGGACTTTATTATTATTACCTCAATAACAACTAATTATTTGTACACACTTCAGTTTTTTATAGAAAATTATAATTAACTTTAACTAACATGAGAGTTACGAAAAAAAATACGTCAACAATCAGTGTTTGAATACAGCACTATGAGCTGTTATTAATAAAAAAAAACGCTTTTATAATATTTTATACGAGTGAGGAAGATGGTACCATAAACCTCAATTTGTACGCTTTTCTCTTATGAAGCCGCGAACTAATAATTTTAGTTGGCTAATGTTACCAAGTACGTGTTACCTTAATACTTCTATTTGAATCAAAGTTTATAGTGCACCAAACTACAAATTAATTTATAATTATAGTGTTTCGGTACAAACAAAATAATGCCACAATAATCAGGACCAGCACTTATATAACAAGGTGCGAGTACACCACCTTTAATCCCAGCTGACTGTATGAGGATGATATAAAGTGTCTTCTTGAACGCTCTCACTGTAGTTGAATAATAAATATTTAACGCGAGCACCTACCTCAGGTCGGTATAAACAATCCTACACCTGAAGTACGGCACGCAACAGCTAGAATAGTTGTCCTTATCCATCGCACGTCACCACCAGATTAAGTAGACAAAGGACTTGTACCAGAAACCGCTATGATAGTTCTTAGATGTCACAGATAATACAAAATGCGTTAAAGAACATAAACAGGTAGATCATCATTACGTACAAAAGAAAAACACTGTTCGAAAACGGATTTGTCCAATCACAGGCGGTATTACAAATTTAACACATGGTGATAAGAATAAATTTCAATCCATCGATTGTAGAAAGTCCCAACACCGAAATATTAGGTGAAACTAAACATTCAAGTATACACTAAAATTCACCCAAATAATTTACTAGCAGCCAAAATCCGTAGAAATTACAAACGTCTAAAGAAATCGAATCCCTGAGTGAAATCGTATCAAATGCTTTGTTGACGAGGTGAAGCTAACCTTGGAAAATAAGCAAGCGCTCTTAGAAAACAAAAAACGAGCATGCATAATAATAAAAATATTCATTTATTAGATCATAGTCGTGCCAAATGGAGGAGAAAATTAATATATGACCATTCGGAAATTTAAACCGTAACACCATTAGTGTGCATGATTAAATTAAATAATGATTCGTTTAAAGAGGTGCACATCAATCAATTGAAATCTTGTAATTTAAAGAAAAATGTACACCCTACAGGGAGAAGTGAAAATTGGTGGCACCTTCAGTTACCCAGTAATACTTTTCTTATCATCATTAGGTCTTCAGTCCTGGAACTGGTTAGACGTGTACCATCACTGTTTCCTATTCCGAATTAACCTACAGATTTCCCTGAAATTTGCACAGTCTGCATCTATAACTATCTGATCTAGGTCTACATCTACCTCTTTTTTCCTATCTCTGCTAGTAATATATCCCATACTATTCCCCAAAAATGCCTTAGAACGTATTCTGCCCTTGTATTTCTCTTATCTTTTCCCCCAGATATCCTTGTTCCCCTACTATTTCTATAACCTATTTGTTATTATCTTTGTCTGTCCATGCTATCGTCCTCATACATCTGAAGCACAGCATTTCAAAAGGCTGCTACCGTTTTTCTGTCTGCGTTTCAGACTGCTCGTATTTCATAGGCATACTGTGCTGTGCTCCACACATATGCTTTCAACAATTTTCTTCTTGTTCTATGTTTGTTGTCTTTCCTCATAGGCGCTGTTCTTTCTTGTTAGATGCAGTTCGGTCACCTTCTATTGTTTTACAATTATATACCCCATTTCTCCGACCTTCAGTGGTTGTGAAGGGAGGAGCGTCGCCGTGGATCAATGTAGTAAGCGTAAGACTACGGATCCCAAAGTCCCAGGTTCAAATCCCGACACGGCCGACTGCTTGAAAAATGGCAGGTGAGTATTTTTCACACAAATTACGCCCTCGTTCGGATGAGAGGTTAAATGGAGGTCCCGTGTGTGAGTGTTGTCACGAACGTTAAAGATCCCTACCTTGCCTGGAACGTCAAGGGTTCGGCAAAATTCTAAATTTCCAGGCAATAAAAAACTCGCCTCCTGGCCAATGTGGTACCTACGGGTGGAACATTGGAAATGTAAATGAACAGCTGTGAAGGGAGGTAAGCAGCCTGTGGCTGCCAAGTTCCCCCAACACTTAACCATTTACCGATTTAATATATTTTCCAATATATCTTTTCGCACAGTCATCATTAGTTGCAGATATTTCGCAACCACCAACTAGTTGTTTATACTAATCATCAGATTTATCTGTGCTTATTTTTTTGTCATTAGGTTTTCCGTCTCAAAACTGGTTGACCACGTACCTGCACTTATTTATATTCTGAGCTAGACTACATAGTTCCCTGAAATTCTCACGCAGCATGTATACAGCTCGTTCCCCTTCTATTGTTTTCTAATTTTATGCCATATTTTACCGAGATTCAGTGAAGGGGGTTAAGCAACCTGTGGCTACCAAGATTCCCCAACACTTAGACATTTGCCGAAGTAATGGTTTTCCAGTAAATCCCTTCACACACTTAACATTATTCGAGAATATTGCCCAACCAATTCTTGTAGTTATTTATAATAATCATCCTGTTTAAGCAGTTATTTTTCGTCATTAGTTTAACCATCTTGGGATTGGTCGGATGCGTACCTCCATTGATTGCTATTCTGGGCTAGCCTACACATCTCCCTGACACCCCTACAGCCTACATCTTTTACTATCTGTGTGCAGTAGTCTAACCTAGGTCTGCCTCTTCTTCTCTTTTTTCCTATCTCTGCTTCTAATATATTCCGCACTATTCCCTCATGCCGTATATGTGGCCTATCATCCTATCTCTCATCTTTGTTACCGTTTTCCACATATTTCTTTCTTCCCCTACCATTTTTAGTACCTCTTCGTTCTTAACTTTGTCTGTCCATCTTCATCATATGTCTGTAGCACCACATTTCAAAGGCTTCTACCTTTTTCTTGTCCGCTTCTCCTATTGTCCAGGCTTCACAGCCGTACAGTGCTGTGCTCCACACATATGTTTTAAGCAGTCTTTTCCTTGTTTCTATGTTTGTGGTCTTTGAGCACAGTAATTGCTTTTTCTTGTTAAATGTAGCACGACCTTGTGCTAATCTTTGTTGTATATCTTTTGTGCATTTCCCATCTTGCGTTATTTGGCTTGCTAGGTAGCAGAAATCCTTAACCTCTTGTAAGTTCGTGTTACATACTTGTTTTCTTGTTTTTGATTTATTTTCCCCACCTTTGCATACTAGAACTTTAGTTTTAGTTTTGTTAATTTTCATACCGTATCCCTCTGTTAGAACCGTTTCCATTTCATTAAGAGCAGCTTCTAACTCTTCCTTGCTATATCATCTGCAAATCTAAGCATATTAATTTTTTGTCCCTGCATAGTAATTCCAAATGTTTTTTTACATTTGACCGTATTCATTGCTTCTTCTATGTACAAGTTAAAATCAATGGGGATAGAGTACATCCCTTCACACCTTTCCTAATGTTTACTTCTCTACCTTCCTGCTCTAATTCTATTACTGCTGTTTGATCTTTGTATAAGCTATGTACTATTCGTCTATGAGTATTTCAAACATTTTTTTCCATTTTACATTGTCGAATGCTTTTTCCAGATCTACAAACCCTATATACACGCTTTCCCCTTTTTCTATTGTTTTCTCCATTATCACTCTCAGAGCTAAAATAGCCTCCCGTGTTCTCCTGTTTCGCCTAACCCCAAATTGGTCTTCTCCTAGTATTTCTTCCGCTCGTTTTTCCATTCGTCTTTGCACAATTCTAGTTAATATTTTTGACACGTGTGCTGTCAAACTTATTGTTCGAAAATGTTCACATCTATCCGCGCCTTTCTCTTTTGGTATAGTTACTATGATGCTACGTTTGAAATCTTTGGGTATCTCACCTGTCTCATACATATAGCTTACAAGTTGGAAGAGACGATCTGTTACTGCTTGTCCAGCGGATTTTAGTGTTTCTGCTTGCACCTTATCTGTACCGGGCGCCTTACCATTTTTCAGACTCTAATGCTAATTCAAACTCATCTCTAAGTATAGGATATCCCAAGTCATCATTTTCAATGTCTGATTCCTGTTCTAATGCAGTTCGTTCCTCTCCTGCATATAAATTCCCTATATATTCTTGCCATCTACCCACTTTCTCTACGGTTTCTATGATGACGTTTCTTTCTGCGTCCCTTATATTTTTGCTATACGGTTTTATATCCCTAAAATTCATTCTAATTAATTTGTATGCTTCGTCTGTCTTTCCTATTTCCATCTTCGTTTGTACCTCTTTGCACTTTTCATCAATCCATTGTTCTTTAGCTTTCCTGCATTTTCGAATAATTTCCCATTTTATGGCTTTGTATCTCTGTTTTCCTGTTTCGTCTGATTTATTTTTGTATTTTCGTCTTTCTTCTATTAAATTCAGGATATCCTTTGTTATCCATGGTTTCTTATTTTCTTTTTGTGTATATCCCAGAATATCTCTGGCCGCCATGTCTAGGCTGGATTTAATGTTATTCCATTCTGTTTCTACTTCCTTGTATCAGATATTTTTCCGATATCTTTGAGCAATTCCATTGACTTTTTTTCGAATCTTTATAGTATATCTTTATCTTTTAGTTTCTCTAAGTCCAAGTGCCTTTTTCCGTTTCTTTTTTTCACATTCTTAAATTTAAGTGCGGCCTTCATAATTACGACGTTGTGGTCAGTATCTATACCTGCTTCTGGGTAGCTTCTACAGTCTTTTACTTGATTCCTAAACCGTTGTCTAACAAGAATGTAATCTATTTGATATCTTCCTATATCTCCTGGCATCTTCCACGTATATCGTCTTCTAGCATGATGTTGAAATAATGTATTTGTGATGATTAAATTGTTCTTGTCGCAAAATTCTATCAACCTATTTCCCCTGTCGTTTCTCGTGCCTAAACCAAATAAACCTACTACCACTCCTTACCTACCCTCACCTACCACGGCATTAAAATCCCCCGTAATTATTAAATTTTCATGTCCTTTTACGTATCTTAATATGTCTTCGATATCTTTATAGATGGCTTCTACCTCTTCGTCACTGTAGCTAGAGGTGGGCATGTATACTTGTATTATTACTGTGTTTACCGGTTTAGATTCTAATCTAACCATGAGTACTCTTCGTTCTTTTGTAAGTAATTTTCTACACAGTATCCTATCTTTTTCCGCATAACTATCCCCACACCCAAATTTCCTTCCTCTGCTCCTTTATGAATTACCCTGAAGTCTTCACTCCAAAAATCCCTCGCCTCTGGCCACCGAACTTCGCTGATCCCTACTATGTCTAGTGATAACCTATTCATTTCGATTTTTAGGTTCTCTAGCTTACCTACTTGCTTCATACTTCTAACATTCTACGCTCCAACTCGCAGAATGTTCCCGACTATTATTTTTAACTTTCCGATCGCATCGTCCGAAGTAGTCCCCTGCCGGAGATCCAAATGGGGGACTATTTTAACTTCGGAATCTTTTACCACAGAGGATGCCATCATCATTAATAACAATTTAAGTACGAGGTGTACTTGAGAGATAATGTGGTGGTTTCCCGTTGCCTTCCACATCATGATAGTGTGTCTTAGACTGCCATACCGACCCCTATGGTCTCTGTCAATCTAAGTACCGAAAGAGCCGCTGTCCTCTTTCGGGGACCTGTCTTAGTCTGGTTCCTCACTAACGAACCTACTACTTTGGTTGAACCTGTAGTTTGGCTCTTTAGCTCATTAGAACACGCAAGCCATTTCAATTTGTAACGGGCATTTTTATACTTTAACATTTTACGCTTTTATACTCAATTCGTAAGTACATTTTTCCCAATTACTATTTCTATATTTTATATTTATTAACTCGTTGTCGAATGCGTCGTATTATAATGAGGGGATCGCTGTTTGTATCAAGTAAATACTTTCGAATAGTTAAGATTTGTATGCAATTTAACTCGTGTGTATTAATTTTAAAAGTAGATTAATTGAAGCTTGATTTTCATTAATTATAAATTACACCGTCCTTGTCTTGCCGTTCGTATAAATTTTGTTGCTTATGTGGATATACAAGTCTAGATAAGAGACGATAAGAAGTTGGACTAGCGACGAATTGATATAAACAGGCGAGGAGTTGTAGTTCGTTCTTGGTTCCTATATATTAATTACGTTGAAAAAGACTGTTGCTTATTGCTTTGACAATAGCGAGAATTAATGCGGTATCATAAACCAGCACGGCACCATTTTGGTTGTTCTTCTTGTGAATTGGACGTTGTGTATTGGCTGTGGAGGGTGTGGTTCTGATTGCATTTGAAGGAAGTATGCTTTAGATGTAACGTGTTTGGTTGACCACAAGTGTTGTGGTAAGGTCATTGACGGACGGTTTTATTGATACGCGTTGCATTACTAATTGGTTTTTTTGTTGCTTTTCTGTTGTAAATAAAAGTGATAGAACTTGTCGTGCGTTTTACGGAACATTGACTTAGTGATACGCGGTACTTTACTAATTTGTGGTTTTAGTTGTTTGTCTTGTGAAATAATAGTCGTAGAACTTGCTAAACTGACCTATTCTTTCTTTAGGATTAATGTGTGTGCGATCTAGTCCCTTTGTTTTATCAGATTAGTGCATACTTTGGATTATTTAAATACAGTGGATACTGTAGTTTCTGCATTTTTGTAACACCAACGAATCTAAAATAGATCATTGCTTGCGCAAATTTCGTTATTTGCGAAATATAACAGATTACCGGTTTACAAAGGTATTGGTTGAAGTTTCTCACTGCTTTTTGGAGGTTTATGAAAATAATATACATTTGATCCCAGTTGAAATTCAACTAGTGCTACAAAATATTTCGAAATTATTGTCTCAGGAAATAGAATTAACAAGAAATTTATCAATGCTACATGGTTCCGTCGCATGATGGTGTCTGCTGCTAACCCCAGTGAAATGCGTAGATGTGATTAGTGTGACGTGTGATAAGTTCCATCAAAACCCTCAGAGTCCAGGATGAAGTGCTTCGTTAGCGTAGGACATCGTAAATCTCACACTTCCGTTGCAAGGAAGCGTTGCTGAAGGACTTTTGTAAATTGAACTATTTCCTACTTGTTATTACTTTAAATATCTATCCGTTGCTTTACCATATCTCTGTCGTTCTGATACCTTTTACAAAAGACTTGCATGATATTTTAAAACATAAGAGAAAAAAAAAAGAAAGAAAGAAAGAAAGATCAATACTACTTAATTACTCATATCAATTGTGTCTTACCTATTTATTTTTTTAACATTTTGTCTGATTTATGTTTAATTGGTGTGTGAGGAAACGTTTCTGCTACTCCCCAATATTACCTCACTTTGTACTAAAAATTTTTGTACTGCTTTTACCGTTGTTATATTATATAGATTATCCAAACAGTTTTTTTTACATTCTACAAAGTACTGAATAATTTAGACTTATCATTGCTGCTATGCTTTTTCCTTTTTTTCAGGCTTACCAAGCTATCGGGAGGCTTTCGATCAGTTACAGAAAGTAAAAGAACGATCTGCAGTTGATAGTAGTGTCAAGTTTCCAGTTGATAATGGGATGGAACCATGGACACCCCACACTCCACCAACTCCAACTGCAAGGCTATCAGTAGCCGAATTAGTTCAACTCTATAGACACTCTTCCGGTGCTCCTGGTTGTGTAAGTTGAACTATTTCATACTTGTTATTACTTTAAATATCTATCCGTTGGTTTTGCAATATTCTTTGCCGTGTTGATACCTTTTACAATAGACTTGCCTGCTATTAAGAAAAAAAAAGAAAGAAAAAAAATCAATACTACTGAATTACTCATATCTATTGTGTCTTACCTATTTATCTTTTATTAACATTTTGTCTGATTTATGTTTAATTGGTGTGTGAGGAAACGTTTCTGCTACTCCCCAATATTACCTCACTTTGTAATAAAAATTTGTGTAATGCTTTTATCGTGATTATATTATATAGATTATCCAAACAGTTTTTTTTTACATTCTACAAAGTACTGAATAATTTAGACTTATCATTGCTGCTATGCTTTTTCCTTTTTTTCAGGTTTGCTTGACTATTTTTCTTGCAGGTATTATCACTAACTCCTTACAGCCGCGTACAGTGTATGTTGGTCTGCTTTCTACAACCCCCCCTAATCTCCGATTGAGCCCGGTCATTTCTTTGATTTTTTTTGTGTTACGCACGGCTGCGAGCCAACGTAGCATAACTTTGGCGCCCGAACAGGGACTGCCACGAATTACTTAACAATCTGTTCTAGTAATTTAGAACTTTGGCAAGGTGCAGGTTCATTCGAAATGGACTTTTCTTAGTAAAAAAGAAATTTAATGGAAATCTCGCACAAAAAGTATCTTAAAAAGATCCCCAAGACCAAAAAAAAACATAAAACCTCCAGTACGTTTTTCGTCTGGGTCGTTTAGATAAGTTAAATGTAATTCGACTTAAGGTAAGTGTAATTGTTTTTGTATGTATTATTTAATTTAGTGGGGTGGTATTATATATAATAATAATATTGGGATGTACGTATGCATGTGGCAGTAGTAGTAAGATGAAAATGGTCTGGTAAGGTGGATGTGATTGTGTCCGACGGAAGAAGTAATAAACAGATTATAGATCAATGTGTTTTGATTACAAGAACGGAGCATTAGAGGTTCACCAGTTCACCACTAAAGAAGAAATATATTATGGAAAAGAGATGTATAACAATACTCATAAACGCTTAGATATAGGTTATCTGGGATGGATATCTAAAACGGTTTAGGATTAAATATAAGGACATAAAAATTGCTACGAATTTATTTGCTATTGCTATTTATTGTAATTTTCATAGTATTGAACAGTATAAAACTTTTAATGAGGACTATGACATTGTCCACGCACCCCCAAATTAATTTTAACTTGCCACAGAGTCTCAAGAAGAATGGGGATCTGTAGGAATGACTGTACTAGAAATAGCAAACAATCATACCTGGTATCTAATAATCTTTAAATAACATTTTTCTTTAAATATAGTTTGTTACTTATTAAACATCCTTTATATCATTATGTAAATAAAGCCAATCACAAAATACATAATCTTTATCTATGGAATTTAGTAGGGTTTTCGGTTCGCTAAAATATACAACGAGTACACAATAGTGAGTAAAAGTAATGTGCAGTGTGTTTGTTCTGAGAGATGTATCTCATAGTAATTTTACTGTATTCTCATTTAATTTTAAAAACATGCAATCAAAATTTGGGCGATGCAGTGCACGAAGCCAACTGTCAAGGATTTGATACGTGTGATTCGTGCATAGAGAATGAAAACTACTGTAACTGGTGTTATCAAACGGTAAATATTTGTTGCTTTTAGTTTTAACCGATAAAAATAGGTAACACTAGATTGCCATAATAAAAGTATGTACAAACAACCTTTTATCTACGTTTACTAACCTTTGAATAACTCTTGGGTTGTTATAATATATTTTTTAAAAATATTTCAGGAAATTGTGGAAATCTTAAAAGCTGTTCAAAACCTTGAAAATATTTATTGAAATAAGATAAATTCCATCTACTGTATTATAATATCGATGAATAAATATCAGGGTTTTAGTCAATTCAAGCAAGCAGAAACTCTTATTAACCAATTCCAGCTGCCAAAAAATGTATTTCCTTAGTCAGGAGACTGAAGTAGTGGTGATTATAAAATGTTGTCTACATGTTTACTTACTATGTAGAGTCTATTTAATTATAAGGTGAACCATGATAACTATTTGAAAACTACAAACTTGGTGCAAACATTTAACATTGATAACACATCATTGAGAATGTAATAAAAAAAGACAAATACTACTATACCACACTTAGATACAATCACAACTACGTCTACAATAATCACAGGTTAAAATACTAGTAATGTCCACAAAGGTGTGACTGCCATAACAATAAAATATTGTTTACATAAACGTAGTTATATTAATAACTTTGAATTAATAAAAATAACAGCTGCAAGGAGTTCTATGGTTATGAAAATGTAGGATTTTTAAAGTTCTTTTTTTATTATTATTAACAAAAGCTATGAATAAATGTTACTTAAATTCTGAGTGTTTTGTTAAGCGGACGATCGTCTAATGAAATGGCCACCGTTTCAAAGGACAAGCGTTTTAAATAACTATTCTCCTTAAAAATAATTTTAGTTAATGGCATGACCAGTTTCAACAACATGTGAAACTAAAGTGCAAATTTTAATGTTTCTGTTATGATCACTTTTGTGAGAAGTGATTCTTGTGGATAACCATCTACACCTGTCTCCCACATATTTACCGTGACAATCCTGACATGGTATTTGATGCACAGCACCTGACTGTCGATGCTTGGGTATACGGATTTCTAATTTACTGAAAATTGCCTTCTCCAACATTAAGTGTTTTTTTTAGTGAATACTACCTCCACAACAACTTTGAAAGTGTTTAATTTTGATACGAATACCTATGTTCGAAAGAGGAATAAAAATTATAGGGTTAGTGGTTCTAGTCATGGATAAGTCGTTTCAGATAGGGAGTTTGTTTATAAGTGATGTATTGAATAGTAATTCATTTAATATTAATTTGAAATAAGAATTTTGAAGAAGAAGGTTGCTTAATATCAACAGGTTTGTTCCTCTGGATGTGATGTGACATGAGCCATAGAGAACATCTATGACATGAGCTCTATTCTTCTCCTTAAGCCTAAAACAAGATTCACTTTGTATTGATTGGGTGACAGGAATGATAATTTAGGCATCTGCAGGAGGATCTAGGCTTTTTATACCCATCGGTAATCAGAGAACAGTCTTTATGAATGACGAGTATATTAAAAAATGCGATGGTGCCATTGACTTCCGTTTCCTTAATAAATTGAATGGTAGGATTGTAATTGTTGAAAATCCTAAGTATATGTCCATTGCCTGAAGGAATATACATTACGTGTAAAATGGGCGATGCATTATAAATTTAGATTTGCTCTGAAGGAGCAGGGATCCCGTAACAATTTAAGGATCCCACATAACTATAGTGGTGTGTGAGTGTGTTCCTATGTAAGAAATAATAAGAATTAAAAAAAGAAACATTTGAAATGGCTGAAATACAAACTATATTACAATATTCATTTACTTTTAAATCTTTGAACATCTCTATTTTAAAACAGAACCAAAATAAATGGTACTTTGAGGTTTACCTCTAAACAAAGGTCTACAATGTAGCAACTCAGAAGTGTTTTGTACCGTGCATGCACTTGTTGTTTTGCTCGTGGGCATGCAAGTATGCGTATGTAGACGGAAGCATGTGCGCATGAGAATCTAGGAGTGTATGCGTACATATATGTGTTGTGCTTGTGTGTATATGTATGTGTGTCTGAGTGAGTGTTATTCGATGATCCAGAAATAAATGATGAAAAATGTATTTCATATTTATATTGTTAAAATTGTTTGTAGTGTGATTATTGTATTATTTATTAATACATTGTTTAAATAATTGTCAATTAAGTTTTGTAGACAGTACTTACACTTAAAATTATTCTTTATCAATAGCGCTTGTTCTAGAATCCAGGTCAAAAGAATTGACCGTTCTACCTTTTACTGGTATAATAAATTTTGGACCAGAGTATGTTGATACAAAATTGAAATACCTCTCTGACTAAACTTTTTATAAAGACGTGTTGAAATTTAATTTATAAATTTGTTCTTCTGGCTCTTCTAATAACATGAGTTTTGCAACAACACTTTTATGTCATTCTCATCACGTATCATTAATTTCTTTCTAGTTTTGCTTTTAATATCTGATATTTAAAATTTTACATTATTTTAACAGCTTTAGTGATTTCAAATCAAATGCAGATATCTTTGTATACTTTTTAATTTCTTTTATTTTTTCTGGATAATCTTTAAGATTAAATCAAATTTGTAAAATGAGTATTTAATTATCTGTTTATGCTCTTTGAAATGCTACAATGCTCTAATATAAAAATTATTTTTATTTATTTGTTTAACTTTTTTGAATAAACTGATAGATTAATATAAGAGAATGTACTTGGAAATTATGCCTTAAAAATATTGCTACTTTTGGATTTATAAGTTTCTGTGTCGTTTAATAAGTTAGGGATTGTATTTCAATAAATCTGCCTCCATTATCATATTTTACTTTTAACCTTTCTTCAAAACAAATAGATCAGAACTAATTGTTAAAAACTCTGGTTTCAAATTTTCTGAAGAATATAGTGCTTTTGTTCTGGATATTTATTTTTTTCTATTATTCAACTTAACGAACGTTAGGTTTCTAAATTTGTTTATACACCCTACTGACACATTAAATTTAATTTTCTTTAATTTATAATTTCTACAGTTGCTCATATTTTCCAAATCCTTCTGCATAATAAAGCTTATGATTTTTTACGTGTTTATTGTAAACAATTCTTGATTTGTTCCTATTTTGACATCAAGTCCGTTGAGATTTTCGCTTATATGCTTTTCTATAGTCTATGCACTAATTTGTTCTGGTTTTTCCTTATTTAATCTCTTTCTGCAGTGGATTTCTTAATCCTCTTCGCTTTTATGTGAACTCTAGCAACTATCAAATCAGGATGGTAATTTATTTCCTCCTGGTCTACATTTAGTATTCCGTAACACGTAAGACAAGAGGGCCAGGAAGAAAATAACGAAATCAGTAACAGAGTGTTCGCCTGACACGGTAACAGTGAAAGGAGAGGAAAAAACGAATGCCATACATACTAACACAGTTGAAGATCAGAGTGTTAAAGAACACAACCCTATTCGCCCTGAAAAAAATAATTAGTGGATACACAACATATACACGCAAGCAGAACAGTAGTCTGTCCAATACAATAAAATACAACACTCTATCGATAACACAGAATAATTATGGGATTTATTGTAACAATTTTTCTGGCTATATAAAAAATTTTCTTTTTGAAACAACATTGAGGTATTAAGGCAATAGAAAAAAATTAAAAAATTCGCCATGTATATTTATTTGCAAGTTTAAATAGATTATCAAATTTTTAATAAGTTCTTGGTCTCATCTGGAAAACAACATGCGATTTGTTATTTTCTAGTTTGGTTAAATTGTAAGGCTAAGTTCAACATCTTGTACCCACAGTAATATAGAAAACAATTCAGGTGTTTTGAAACCTGGTTTGGAAAGTCGTAAATAGCAATATAATCTTTCAAAAGTCCGTGTAAACACCTTATTGTCCACAACATACCTCAAGGTCTTCAACTTGTTTCATACACATGACGCGTGGGCATTAAACATTGGTTCTGATGAGTCCCTTCCCCCTCCCCATTAAACTACCTTTGAAAGTCATTTTCTCGATCCGCTCACTTCCACATCATCTTCGAGTCAAGTAGTATGGGTAGTGGTTGATGCGCAAATTCTTTAGTCTAAAAAATCCCGTAGGGTCAACAAAATCCGGTAAAGCCAATAAAGACCATTGAGCCAACAAATACCTTCTAGTCTACATGTACCCTCGAGCCCACTAGCATTGTTGATGTCCTAGCATCTTTGAGCCGACCATCATCCTCGAGCTCACCCGCCACGTACTATGACATCTATCTGGGTCCATTGCATTTGTCACCACAAGCAACCACCTGAAACTTGAGCCCAAACAATGTAAGGGTAGCAGCCAGTGGTCAGAAGCTAAGGGTGTGTTCTTTTTGCTAAATCCCACTACGAATTTATTTCACAACCTCCTTTCCACAAACGGCTAAGTTTAGAACCACAAAACCATTTATCGATCCAGTCTGTAGCACCTGGCACCCGACTGAATCCATATACCTTTTTTGTTGATTTGTTACGTGCCATTGCACTTCAACATGTTTTTATGTTAAGTTTTTTGATATACGGAAGTTTCCCGCCATAATTTCAAATACGCAGTGCGCGGGAATTTTTAAATGGACTAGGCGGTACTTCCGTACGTCATAGTAGTGAGTTTGCGCAGTGTGTTTATCCCTAGAGGGGTAGAGCAATACGAGACAAAGAGTGGGGACGAGTTTCCGTGACGCCCTGGAATCGGGGCTGTTTTCCTTGATCTTCAAGTGTAGTAGTCGTGCCGGTATCGTATCTTATCTTACTATGTAGATTCCCTTGTCTTGCTTATCTTTGTTTTGTCTTTCCTAATTAACCTGTCCTGTCGTTCCACTACATTTAGGACTGATACGACCCTCGGAGCAGCCCACGACCATGATGTCCATGCTCAGCTAACACCACCGGAGCCCGGAGCAATATCTTTATTATCTACCAGGAAGGATGATAGGCGTACCTGGAGAATGTCGGATTTCCGGGGTGAGTAATACCGTGTTTAAAATGTTCACGAATTTGATCTTTTGTTAATTGTTTATTTAACTTTTTATATTTCCGGTTATGGCGCAATGTAATTTGTATTGGTGACGTCATGGTGGATTACCGCGCCCAAAATCTGTAAAAGGTTTGCGCTTTCCTCCGCTAGAGACGTCACTCGCCTTATTCATTGCGCGATGTATTTTGTGAACTTTGGTAACTGTACTACCGACTTTTAAGATCTATCACCATATGAATGTATCACCAACTAAAGTGTAATACTTTGTGAACTGTTTTACCGACCATATAAACTATCACCAGTAATAGTGGAATAACAGATTATCTAATATTTTTTACTGCAAACATATATTTTCTTTAAAGTAATATTTGCTCTAACTTTGTTATATTTGAAATGCTGACTCATAAATATTATAAGATTACTTGAATTACAGTTTTTAATTAAATTTGTCCGTGATTATCAGATATGATGTTCATCTAAATACTAAGTAACGAAATTTTGTTCAACTAATAACTTTCTACATGACTAAAATATGTGAAATTATTTACTTCTCACGTTTTAATGTTAGATATTGTTACTTGATAGATATTATTTATTATAGAATAAAAATATTCTGATTTTAGTATTTTAATTTTTCAAAAGGTTAAATTAGAAATTTTAAAATTATCTACTCCGAAAGGGTTTTTGTATTTTCCCCAAAAATTATAATTCTTTAATACTAGTTAGATACAGTAACATTTAACTTCAATCTATTTTATTTTCCGTTTAGCAAAGAATCTTTCAACCCTTCCCTTCTCACTCTCCCGTATAGTATCGGCCAAGTTAGCTGTCGGCACCACAGTTTTTTATATACCAAAAATGTGACGAGGTGTGTATTCGTGCAAATATAATATAATATTCAGAGTGCTTTCGAGTTTATTAAATCATCTTCAGTGTGTATATATCTACAAATTATTAATTAAATATAAAATAAAATTTTTAAAATTTACCTTATGTAATTGACAAGTAGTAAAATATTTTTGACTATGTCGAAGTCATAGATATCAAAAATTTCCTGAGTGCATTATAAGTGTGAGATGTCAAATGCGTTTGAATAAAGGGTACTAGTTTTTTGAATATTGGTTTTGGGTGTTGCATAGTTTTAAATTGTTTAATTTATTGTTATTTATTTCCATTTCTTTTAATAGGTCTAGTCTTGTACGGTTGTTTGAGATAATATGGTGTAAAATTTTAGCATCTTTGTTTTTATTGAATTTGAGGTTTTGTTCGAGTAAGTGGTGGCCAAATGCTGATTGGGTAGATCTTTTAACGTGTTCCTTAATTCTGGTGTCAAGGTTTCTAGTCGTTCTGCCTTTATATAATGTATAACATTCAGAGCAACATAATTTGTAGATACCGCTTTTTAATTTAAACGCATTTGACATCTCACACTTATAATGCACTCACAAAAATCTTTGATATCCATGACTTCCACAATGTCATAAATATTTCACTACTTGTCAACTACATAAGGTAGCTTTTAAAAATTTTATTTTATTATATTTAATTAATAATTTGTAGTTATATACACACTGAAAATAATTTAATTAAATCGAAAGTGCTCTATATATTATATATTTGCACGATTATGCACCTCGTCATTTTTGATATAAATATTAACGTGCACGTAGCAAAAAACACATTTCCAATTTTTTATAGGGCCATTTCGTATGCATAAAAATATCAAGTCCCTCTGAAGTTCCAAATAACCATGTCTCACGTGCACTATTATTTTAGAGGTGTTCATTAAAAATTTAGAACCATTACAATCATTTCAACTCTTAATATTTCAAATTTTTTTTGAAAACTCTTACATTGACGCTCGCATCGTGAAGCCTGAATTGTTGTTTATCACTTCACTTAGAGCAAGATCTCAAATCACATTCTCAATAAACTAAAACTGTACATTATTCCAGTATGTTTATTTATATTTATACATACTAATAAAAATATCACATATAAATATAAATTTAACAAGAATCTTACCTACTTACTACATTGACTATAACGAGCTTGCCCCCAATAAAATCTACTAAACCTAAGAAACAAAGTAAATATTTACAATAGTGTCTTTAGGCACAATAAAAAATCAACACCAATAACTAATCAAATACCACAGCAAATGGATAATTATCAAGTCTATATACACGTTCGAATATAAAAATCATATCACATAAAACCTACACCAATATCCTTATTCTAATAATAACTGCACTAAATAAGCTTGTAACATTTAACATATAGACAATTACCAAATTGCTATATGTTTGATGGATTGCCGCGATCCAGGCGTGAATATGTAGTCGACTTGTTTATCGATCCGCGTCGTCATGCGCGTGGGGTTCAAGGCGTCTGCCCGATCTACTTGATCCATTCTTGTATCGGATGTAGTCAGATAAAGAAGAATACTAAAAGAAACGTGGTAGGAAGTTTCCCTACCAAGATGGGTCGAATAAAATTCGATTCGTGGGAGAGACACGTCGCTTGGTGTATGAAGAGCGCATAGATTTATTGAAGACAATCCGCAAAATTACCAAGGTCTATAAAATGGTTCGTAAGCATGACAATACGGCGTCTTTATAGAGAATAATTCATTTGAATTTTTAGCAAGCAGTTTCATCTATAAGTTTCACCTTTAATAATAAATATATAATGGATTTCTGAATTGATTAGCATAATTTTGGGCCGTATGTAAGTCGATAAGCTTTGCAGATGTCAATCTATTAGTTGGTAATGTAGCTACGTTGGCACGTGGTTGCAATCTGCAGGTGTTGTAAGTGTGTGAACACTTCCGTTTGGTGAGTACGCTATTATTTGTTGTAACAAACACCAACCCAAACAAGAATTAAGCTTATTGTGCAACATGTCGACTTAGAGGATAAATAATTTTCTAAATGATTATTTTAAAAATTCAATATATTTCTGATAAATAAATATATTAAAGTTTTCTGTTAAACGACTTTAAATTTGTAGCATATTTTCATATACTAAGGTATAAAAGCTTTCTTATTAAAATAAATTATGTGTCACTGAATATATATAAGATAATTTGCTTAACGATTTAAAGTAGTTTTAGTGTTTTTGAATATAGAATTAGAAAGTTTTCCAGTAAAAATAAAATCACTTTATTTGGAATATGTTACATAATCTGGCTAATTTTTTTTGTATTACTTGTTAAATTTAAATAGTCGATTAGGGCACATCTTGGTTTAACATCTGCCAGATAAACATCTAGAGTTACATGTTTACTCAAACAAGTTAAATGTATGTTGTACAAATGAATTGTATGATAAGCTAATCTTTGACTTATCCTTGTGAGCCAAGAACAAAGATCTTTGCTTGAAGCATTTGTTTAATGTAATGAAATAATTTCTTTGATGGGCTTCACCCATTAACAATCGCAAGGTTTGAAGCATTCGCTTAATGTAATGAGATATTATTATTATGGTGGGCTTCACCCACTAGCAACTGCTAATTTGTCAATTCAGCATCGATAAAACCTTTCCACTTCATGTTCTTATAATTTTGATTGTCTTTAATTTATTTTATTTTTCTTTGTATATACAAGAACTTCAAATAACTTTACTACATATCTGCAAACTAAGGTAATAGTTTTATTTCTGGAAATTCTAGTTACAATGTTTAAGTGTAAAAGAAACACAGTTATGTTGTTGAGTATCTATCTTCAGGCATAAGTTAATTCCCTTAAGGTTTATCTACGTCTTTCCTTAAGAAGATTATTTTTTTCCATGTGTTTGACGTAGTGGCATCCTAATATTGTACAAAGACAGGTTAATTAATGACCCCCCCCCAACTCATGCCCCCGCAGGGATAGACCCCGAGACTAGTCCGCGAGCTTAGATAATTCTTTTTGGCAACACTGCTTGGCTCGATGTCATCTTAATTGAAGCCATCCTCTGCATTATATTAACCAAAAAGTAAAGCTCATCGTAATGTTTATACAATGCAAGCAAACCCATGTATCATACATGCATAAAATAATCATTATCTGTCGACCATGATAACATTCTCTCATGTAGATCTTTAAGGGTTATTGATAAGTGCAATGCACTCATCTCATCATAACCCATTCTTTGTGCAAACGACAGCCAGATGAAATGTGTTGTAATGACAAAATGAGATTTCCGTGTTAATACCTAGTAAGCATTGGTTCAAAGAACCTAAGAATATGTGTTAAAATCCGGGCAAAAAACATTAAAATTTCTATTAAAGAAATGTCTCCTTTCAATTACCTATCAGTTATATAAAAAAAGCAAGTTTCACTCCATAACATTTTGTAACTGCTCCATTGAGTTTATAATACTTATCATAAAGGAAATCATGTAAACCAACACTTGAAATATGTTGAACTCGTTCAACAAACGTTTGTTAAATTGTTTCCTAACAATGATCACGGAAAACCTATTACAGAATAGAAATAACTTTTCACATATTTCTAGCATTCAAAGATAAAACAGCAGTTTTATCTGACTACAATTAAACTAACTACAATAAATAGCGAATACTAATGTATCATAAATAGCTCTTATAATTGAGCAATTTTCCAAATGTGAAAGCAAACTATTTATTAAAACAGGGTGTAGAGTGTAAAATGCAGAAAATCTTCAAACTACGAAAAGGAACGTAACAAATTCTTTAAACAATTTTACATCAAATTTAAATATTATTATATATGATTAAGATTCAACTTCTTAATTATATATTGTATGAATCTATTAAACAATTAAGAAAATCTAAATGTGTTCATATTTTCAAATAACAGTTCCATTATTTTCAGACTTTTAAAGGAGATCGATGTGGACCAGTGTCATCATTAACAAAAAGAGGTTGTAGCCAATCCAACATTTTCCTTAATAATGAAAAATCCGAAATACATCAAATAATTAGCGATAAAACCTTCAATGATGTAACCAATCCCGACAACGTTGAAGAATCTGTACAAATCAAGCCTCAGAGGATTAAAATCAAACTAAGACCAAGTTAGTAGGTATACATATGAATAGCGGTTAACCATTTTTAAAAACTATGCAGAGGAAAAACTGAGAGGTTTTAGATAAGGCAGTATCAGCAGAAAAATATCATGTCAGAAATGAAGTTTCATTTAAGCAGATATTAACTTTTTGATGGACGAAATTATCCCAGTGGTCAAAATATTAATCTGCCAAGCAAAACACTAATTAAACATTTTCTGCAATGTGAATGAAATTGCTTTAATCCCATTCGTATTTAGTAAAGATTAGGAATACTAATAACTGTTAAAATTAGTTAGCCTGCCGAAAAGTTAATTTGAAACAGTGAAACCAGTCATTGGTCGCTTTCTTTTAACAAATTGCCAACAAACACAACTGACGTGGAATTCGTTTTCGGTTTAGAATCCAATTATGGAGAATAAAGATATTAGTGTAGGTTTTGTATGATATTGTTTTTATATGGATGAATAACTGAGTCGATTGGTTTCGAAAGTGTATATAGACTTGATAGTTATCCATTAGCTGTGGTATTTGATTAGTTATTGGTGTTGGTTTGTTGATTGTGGTTAAAAATACTATTGTAAATATTTATTTTGTTTCTTAGGTTTAGCAGATTTTATTGGGGGCAAGCTCGTTATAGTCAATGTAGTAAGTAGGTAAGATTCTTGTCATATTTATATGTGATATTTTTTTATTAGTATGTATTATGGGGTATAAATATGAATAAACATGCTGGAATAAACCCCATAATAATTTTGTTTATTTTTCTGTGTTATAAATAGTGTTGTATTTTATTGGATTGGAGGATTACACAGACTAGGGTTCCGCCTGCATGAATATGTGTATGCACTAAACCTTTTTCTTTCGGGGCGAAGTGAGTTCTGCGTTCTTTTGTTTCGTCCCCCCCCCCATCTGGGATAAGCATTCCGTTACTGATTTCATTTTTTTTCTTCCTGGCGTGCTGCATTATGCAGAAGGATTTGGAAAACATGAGCAACTACAGAAATTATAAATTAAAGAAAATTAACCAATAAAAAATTAATGTGTTAGTAGGGTGGTGAAATAATGTATAAACAAATTTAGAAACTTAACGTTTGTTAACCTTAATAATAAAGAAAATAAATATCCAAAACAAAAGCAATATATTCTTCAGAAAATTTGAAAGAGTATTCAAAATTTACTTGTGATTTATTTGTTTTGAAAAAGAAAATATGGTAATGGAGACAGATTTATTGAAAAAAAAAATCAGTAACTTATTACATGGCACGGAAACCTATAAATTCAAAATTAGCAATATTTTTAAGGCATAATTTCTACACTACATTTTCCTATATTAATGTATCAGTTCATTATTAAAAAAATATTCCAATAAATAAATTTAAAAAAATGCATCCGAATGGACCTGCACTTTGAAGTTCTAGATTAATAAAACGGGTGGAATTCCTTCCATGTTTCAGTGACCTAAGAAGCCAAACTACAGGTTCAACCAAATTAGTAGTGTCTTTAGTGAGGAACCAGACTAAGACAGGTCTCCGAAAGAGGCAGTGTTTCTTTCGGAACTTAGATTGCCAGAGACCATAAGGGTCGATATGGCTTTCTAAGACACACTACTACGATGTGGAAGGCAACGGGAAACCACCACATTACCTTCCAAATGCACAGCATACTTAAATGGTAATAAACATGATGGCATTCTCTGGGGTAAAAGATTCCTGAGTTAAAATAGTCCCCATTTAGGATCCTCGGGAGGGGACTACCTTGGAGGTGTGATTGGAAAATTTACAAAAAAAAGCAGGGGACATTTTGTGAGTTGGGGCGTGAAATGTAAGAAGTATGAAGCAAGTAGGTAAACTACAGAACTAAAAATTGAAATGAACAGCTTAGCACTAGACACTACGAATCAGCAAAGTTCGCTGGCCTGAGGCATGGGATTTTTGGAGTGGAGACTTTATGATAATTTATACAGGATCAGAGAAAGGAAATTCGGGTGTAGGGATCATTATACGAAAACATGACAACGTGTAGAAAACTACTTACAAAGAACAAAAGAGTACTCATGGTTAGATTAGCATCTAAACTGGTAAATACAGTAAGAATACAAGCATACATGTCCACCTCTAGCTACAGTGAGGAAGAGGTAGAAGTGATCTACAAAGATATCGAAGACATACTAAGATATGTAAAAACATGAAAATTTAATAATTGCGGGGGATTTTAATGCAGTGGTAGATGAGAGCAGGAAAGTAGCGGTAGGTAGTATGAGAGTAGGGTAGGAGCGGTAGTAGGTTTATTTGGATTAGGCACGAGAAATAACAGGTGAAATAGGTTGGTAGAATTTTGCGGTAAAAACAATTTAATCATCACAAACACATTATTTCAACACCATGCTAGAAGACGATACACATGGAAGATGCCAAGAGATATAGGAAGATATCAAATAGATTACATTCTTGTTAGACAACGGTTTAAAAATCAAGTAAAAAATGTACAGGCTACCCAGAAGCAGATATAGACACTGACCACAACATCGTAATTATGAAGGCCACACTTAAATTAAAAAATTTGACGAAAGAAACAGAAAAAGGCACATTGACCTTAAGAAACTAAAGATAAAGATATCCACGAAAGATTTGAAAAAAAGTCAAATGAATTGCTGAAAGATACCTGAAAAATTTCATATTCTATGAAAGTAGAAACTGAATGGAAAAACATTACATCCATCTTAGACATGGCAGCCAGAGATATTCTGGGGTATACATAAAAAGAAAATAAAAAACCATGAATAACAAACGAGATCCTGAATTTAATGAAGAAATACAAAAATTGATCAGATGAAACACAAAAACAGAGATACAAAGCCATAAAATGGGAAATTATTCGAAAATGCAGCAAAGCTATAGAACAATGGATTGATGAAAAGTGCAAAAAGGTACTAACTAAAATGGAAATAGGAAGGACAGATGAAACATACAAACTAATTAGAATGAATTTTAGGGATATAAAACCATATAGCAAAAATATAAGGGACGTGGGAGGAAATGTCATTATACAAATGTAGAGAAACTGGGTAGATGGTAAGAATATATAGGGAATTTATAAGCAAGAGAGGAACTAACAGCATTAGAACAGGAATCATACATTGAAAATGATGACTTGGGATATCCTTTACTTAGAGATGAGTTTGAATTCGCATTAAACAGTCTGAAAAATGATAAGGCGACGGAAACACATAAAGTCCAAGCAGAAATTCTAAAAGTCACTGGACAAGCATTAACAGAACGTCTCTTCCAACTTGTAAGCTATATGTATGAGACAAGGCGAGATACCCAACGATTTCAAACCTAACATTATAGTAACTATACCAAAAAAGAAAGGCACGGATAGATGTGAAAATTTTCAAACAATAAGTTTGACAGCACATGTGTCAAAAATATTAACTAGAATTTTACAAAGACGAATGGAAAAACCAACTGAAGGAAATACTAGGAGAAGATCAATTTGGGTTTAGGCAAAACAGGGGAACATGTGAGGCAAATAGCACTAAAAGTGATAATGAAAAAAACAATAGAAAGCGTGTATATAGGGTTTGTAGATCTGGATAAAGTACTCAATAATGTAAAATGGAAAAAATGTTTTAAATACTCAAAAAGATTGGAATGACTTTAGGGATAAACGGATAATACATAGCTTATGCAAAGAGCAAACAGTGGTAATAGAATTAGAACAGGGATGTGTCCTATCCCCATTAATTTTTAACTTGTACATCAAAGAGGCAATGAATACTGTCAAATGCAGCAAGACATTTGGAATTATTATGCAGGGACAAGAGATTGATATGCTTAGATTTGCAGATGATATAGCGGCATTAGCATCTAGCAAGGAAGAGTTAGAAGCTGCTCTTAATGAAATTGGAACAGTTGTAACAGAGACATACGGTATGAAAATTAACAAAAATAAAACTAAAGTACTAGTATGTAAAGAAGGAGAAAATAAATCAAAAACAAGAATATAAATAGGTAACGCGAATTTACAAGAGGTTAAGGATTTCTGGTACCTAGGAAGCCAAATAAAGCGAAATGGAAAGAGCACAAAGATATGAAACAAAGATTAGTACAAGATCGTGCTACATTTAACATGAAAAAGCAACTACTGTATTTAAAGACAACAAACATAGAAACAAGGAAAAGATTGCTTAAAACATATGTGTAGAGCACAGCACTATATGGCTGTGAAATTTGAATAGTAGGAGAAACGAGCAGGAAAAAGATAGAAGCCTTTGAAATGTGATGCTATTAGACGTATGATGAAGATATCACAAACAGACAAAGTTAAGAACAAAGAGGTACTAGAAATGGTAGGGGAATAAAGAAATATGTAGTAGAACAGTAAAAATAGGAGAAGTAGGATGATAGGACACATACTAACGCATGAGGGAATAATGCGAAATATATTAGAAGCAGAGATAGAAAAAAGAAGAGGTAGAGGTAGACCTAGATTGGGCCATTGCATACAGATAGTGAAAGATATAGATTGCGTGAATTTCAGGAAAATGTGTAGATTAGCTCTGAATAGAAATCAATAGAGGTTCGCGTTCAACCAGTTTCAAGAGGGAAAACCTAATGACGAAAAAAATAACTGTACTTAAACGTGATAATTATAATAAGCAACTACAAGTATTGGTTTTGCAATATTCTTAACTAATGTTAATTGTGCAAAAGCATTTCTTGAAAAACTATTAATTCGACAATTGTTGGGACATCTTGGCAGCCACAGGCTGCTTAACCCCCTTCACATACTACTAAATCTTGGTAAAATCGGACATATTACTAGAATACAACAGAAAAGGAACCGACCTGTATATAAGCTGTGGAAACTTAGCGAACTGTATAGGCGAGCTCATAATATAAATAAGTGGAGGTACGCACCCAACTAGTTTCAAGACAAAAACCTTGTTCAAAAAGATATATTGGAAAACTATTAATTTGGCAAATTTTTGAGTGTTGGGAAATCTTGATGGCCACAAGCTGCTTAACCCCATTCACATAGCACTCAATATCGGGTAAATAGGGTATATATTTGTAAAACAATAGAATGGGAACCAAACTGCATATAACAAGAAAGAACAGTAGCTATGTTCGAAGACAACAAACATAGAAACAAGGAGAAAACTGTTGAAAGCATATGTGGAAAACAAAAAAACAATAGGAGAAATAGAAGAGCAGAATACGTTCTAAAGCATTTTTGGGGAATAGTGCGGGATATATTACAAGCAGAGAAAAAAGAGGTCGATTTAGACCTAGATCAGATTATTGCATGCAGATAGTGAAAAACATAGGCTATGGGAATTTCGGGGAAATGTGTAGGTTAGCTCCGAACAGGAAACAATGAGGGTGTACGTTTAACCAATACCAAGACTGAAGACCTAATGATGATGATGAAATAAAAATAATCTTTATATTACAGCATTGTAGCATTTTCAAGATAGCATAACCAATATGAGGGTGATCCAAGAGTAATCTTGAGCTGATAAAATGTAAAGACTGTAGTAGAAGATGCCATAAGAACTATCGTAGAAGATGCCATAGGAGCTATTGTGGATGCAGACAGGTCTCAGTAATGTTGGTGTGACTGACAGCATGACCACTTCGAAGCAAAAGTTGAGATTAATCCGAGCTTCTGAAGAGGTAATTGGCGCAATATCCTAAACTGCCTACTTCTTGTGGTGCCAAGATTACCTCTAGCTGCCACTTCAGTGGTAAGCTCCGAACTGAACTGTCAATTTGATGAAATTGTCTAACATACGTTTGCATCCCCATAAGCTCAATCTAAAAAGTGCTAGTCAATATCTTTTAAATATTTAAATATTTAAATCAGACAGGAATGCAAAGTTTATTGAAATAGTGGTTTTTGCTTGTGTGTCCTCATTATAGTAGCAACTGTGGTCGATGTATGGTATCAGCATTTACCTCAGTTCGTTCACCTTACATTAAAATGACTAATCAATCATATTCATTTTACTACATTTTAATCGAATCACACATATTAATTATATATTTTTTAGAGCAACCACTGACAATCGATTTCAAATACCGCTTGGCAAAGAACTACCCACTAGACTTGTATTATTTGATGGATCTAACGTACACAATGCAGCAGGATCTTAGAACTATGGCTACCTTGGGAAAAGAATTGACTGAACTTTTGCAAAAGTTAACAAAACATTTTCGTGTTGGATTTGGTTATTACTCAGACAAGGTAGCAATGCCTTTTGCTAAAATGACAGAAACATTTTTGGAAAATCCATGCAGTAATTCAGCCGAAGTGTGTGAAAAGGGATTTGATTTCATTCACGTGTTAAATTTTACCAATAACGTCAACAAGTTCATTGATCAGGTAAGCATATGTATTGTATTTTGTAACGTCTCCCTTTGTTTAATATTGGTTTGTTTTATTAGTATCGGTGACAAATAACCACCTATAATGAGTACCTACAGTTTCAATATAAAACTAAGCCCTTGAGCCTATTACTCTTTCTTTTATAACAACCCTGCAAGAGTATTTCTAAAAGATAATCATTATCCCTTATTAAATACAGTAGGGGATGCTTCTAACCCCTTAAATTTTTCAGAATTTCAATTTTTAAAAAGCTTTACCCTGACTTCCAGTACTTGTTCGTAAGCCACTTGCAAGCTTTTACCTAACTGTATTCAAACTTATTTAGAACAAAATAACACTTTACAAGCAACTTCTTTACTCGGATGTAAAAACAAAATACACCACGGATCTATTTCTATGAATGCATAATCCCTTAACTAAATACTCTTAACTTAGTTATTTTGTATACTACAGACAAGTATGTCATAAATCGCCTTAAGGGTCAATTTAACATTAAAATTACTTACATTATGTGTGCCGCTTTACACCACCAGCGTTGCATATAAGATCAGGTGCAAATTCCAGAGCCTGGGTCGGTGTCCTGGTTGACGTGTGGCACCGTTGTTTGTAATATACTCGCGCTATTTGTGTAGTTTATGGTCCTCGCACAAAACACTCACTTTCTATTCTAATAATGTGTATAGAGGCTATACCAACAACTACCTGCTAAAGGTCACACCGCAGGGTTGCTTTGTCGGGCTAACGGTATTTAGTTAAGTTTAGAAATATTTTCACTTTCGTACATTGAAAGTGAAAATGATGGGGCACCTGATGTTTTCCAATACGTGCTCGCTCACCCAATCTGATTTAGTGAAATCAGTTTATCTGGACTGTTAATCGCGCCCACAATTTATTTAATCAGTAACACTTGGAATGATAAATCACTTAAAAATGGAACGAACCACTCTCGAAGCGGTCAATAAAATATTAATCACTCTTTGTATTCACTCGAGGATCCCCTCAAGATAAAAGCTTTTTTTGTAATATTCTAATAATCAACGATTAGCGAATGGTTTGACTACTCTATGTGAGACTCAAAATAATAATCATTTTAAACTGAATACACGCTGGTATTTATCAATTTTCGGTTCTTTGTTATGCTTTTTTGAGCTTTAAAGTGTTCATAAAGAACTTCGGGTACTATTAACCTATCAATTTCCTTTTGAAAGCACCCTTATTGATATGTTAAAAGGAGATGTTACAATTTCTATATACAGTTTATGGTTTCTCTCTTTCTTAGTCACAACATTAAGGTTGATTTGAAGCAGCTCTTCACTACTTTTTATCCCGAGGTAGCTCTTTCGGTACACAGCTAATATTTTTACCTGCCATTCTTAATCTGATCTATACCCTTGAGCTATTTTGATTGTGAAATATTGTTACAATTGCACAATAAAATTAAAATTTAAATATTGTTGTTATAAGAAAAGCAATGACACATAAAATTTAAATAAAATAAAACACTTTTTCAAATGTACTTAGAAGTAAATATTGTTAACGATTTTTTTTTTATATGGTATTTGTTAAGCTTTCGGACATTGTCTTCCACTAGGTCATTACTTACTACCTTTTAAATGCAACCTCCAGCCAATTTGCTCCAATACTCTCATTCTCTTTAATTCTACGCGAGCAGCATAATTCGAACGAGTAATTGCCATAACTCGCAAGTAGAATACTATACTTTTCCCACGACTACACAAATCTTCATTACCAGATATTTTCTAAACGTTTAAACTTATATCACAACCAGTGAAGGGCAAAAATTTATTTGTCAGAATGTCATAGCCTATGCCTGATATGAAAATTACAACTCACGGATTATAAAAAATGAAGGCTTGTACTGATTGATTAGAGCTGTCGGATTATAATCATAATCCACGACCTGGATGTTTCTGATTGGTTTTAGGTGTTGAATTATGAATTGGTATACACCTACGATATAATGCGTACTACTATTGACCAAATCTTACATGCATAAGAAATGCACTACTGAATAGTCGTGGAAAAAATTCTTAACCAATTTCTCTCAAGTAGTGGCACAAGCTTCTTTTCAAATGCAATCACCGTTAACAACAATGAACATTTTATGTAGCAGCGATAGTATTTATAATAAATTCACCCACTGCTTTAATACCTTTACCTGACACTGCATTTAACTTATCTGCAACCTTCATCAGTGGTAAATTAAAATGATCAACAAACTTGAGATAACAATTTTGCATGCTCCAGTGTCAACTTCAAATTGTACTAGTTGTGTTAATTTTCAACACCATACTCCTCGAACAAACCTTGTTTAAGTTAAACCACTCACTTTACATCAACCCCTTCACACTTACGTGAAGTCACTTGTTTCTCTTGACATTATCTACCTATCAACACCCAAAATATCTCCACATTCTTTTTACCAGGCATTTGTCTTTGGATCCTATTACATTTGTTACATCTAAGGCTTCAACCGCTGAGTTAGTGCAGCATTTTCACAGTTATTCGAGTTGTGGTTTCACATAATATACACTACCATCGTCAGGCAAATTTTTAACTTGCTTTTACACTAATTCCACTGCCTGTCCTTTACATGCACTTTGTAATGTTAGCTGATCATTTGACAATAATTTCTTCTGAATATTTTCAGAACGTAATCCACATACAAATTTATCTCGTAATGCTTCGTCAAGATACTGTTGGTAAATTACAAGTGCTGGCTAACCTACACAACTCTATAATATACACAGCTACTCCGTATTCGGGTTTCTGATTACATTTATTAAACACAAATCTTTATAGAATCTCCAAAATGAGATTTAACATTGTAATTGCTTTTGTGTATGCAACGTCTGTAGGCTTTTGCAATAACAATAAATTTTTCAGCATTTAATACACTTCCATCCCGGATAAATAAATAAATGACGACACTTTCAGTTCCTCTTTAACCATTGTTCCGTATTCTGTAATTTAATTTACTGTTTCTAATATTTATGTTATATAAGCCAAGCAAAGTTTTTCTCCCACTTTTTAGTTCAAGCTAAATTTCTTAGCTTGTTACCTCAAGCTACCACACCAGTCGTGATCCATGAGTCAAAACGTGCACATGTGCGCTGCTCGTATACATAATTGTATAGTTAAAAATATGTAAATATGTTAAATAAACGTTCATACTGTTCATACTATTACATTAAGTTTATATGGCATTGAGTGGATTATGGTGGTCCCCATGATCATCCTTCACGTAAATTTCAACCATCAAGCATAAAAATGGGAATCAGCGAAATACATACGAGGAGAAATAATCGCCATACAGATTTCGTGTGGCCTTATAATCCAGCATTTTACAACCATGTTTACCAAAAATATGTGTTCAATATGCTCGATATACATATCAAATTCCTACCTTTAAACGGTTCAATATTCACGATTACTGCCATTGCTACTTTATCACCTAACACACGTGTACTTATAAACATATCTTTTTACTTTAGTTTGCTATTTCCGCTTATGTTTACATTAGGTTGTTTACAACCCCACCCAAACAGAATGCTATCCATAGCTAAGCTTAAGGAATTATTGTTTTTAAGTTGAAGTAATTATCTTGATTTATAATTATAATTATACTCGATACCTATGGCACATTCTATTAAAGTTGTTCTTGTCTTGTCTTTTAGGTTTTATACAGAACCATTGGAATTTTCTTTCTTTTTTAATGATTAATTTGTTTTGTATATTTGTGTATACTATTTCTTCTTATATTTTTAAGCTTAAAAATAATAATAATAATAACTGCCAAGTACCCATTTTATATTGAGATGAAAAAAACTTCTTGTACACGTGCTGTATTCAATTCATGCTAATAAGTTTGATTATCAAATCCACATTGCCAGATTGCTTTGTTATTATGTTGTTAAGAAAGCACGCATAGGTTTGACTTATGTTTATTGGATTCCATATTGTTAGTAATAATTCTGTAATACTTAACTACAAGTACCCATGTTTGTTCCGTCACATATATTCTGGACTACACTATCTAATGTACGATACGTTCAGTTATGAATCAACACCGACAAAAATAAAAAATAACACAAAGCTCATATGCATTTTATATAGAAAAATACATAACAAAACTATTCAAATTTATAGCATAAAATTATGTAATTAGGGATATTAGTAAAAAATTGGAAACGATATTAAGAATTTCAGAAGGGACGGTTTGCAGGAAAAACGAACTCAAAGAAATGTATGGATAGGGTTGAGGAAAATATCCTTAGTTAATATACAATATCAAGTTTTAATGCAATGGTTTATGTTTATTAATTATTCTTTTATAAAGTCCTAATATTAAAAATGTGTTTTAGATAAATAAAAGTAAAACCACTTCCAATTTGGACAATCTGGAAGGTGGTTTAGATGCTCTCTATCAGATAATCATATGTGGAGAGCAAATACAGTGGCGTCCCAACTCAAGAAAAATAATTGTTGTGGCAACTGATGGAACACTGCACGTGGCAGGAGATGGAATACTTTCAGGCGCTGTAAAGCGCAATCTCAACAAGTGTCTTTTAGATTCAAGTGGTGTGTACACTGGATCCTTGATCTATGATTACCCATCAGTTGAAGAATTATACCACAGACTACTGGAACACAAGGTGGAAACGCTTTTAATTTTTTTTTTAAACTTAATTTGATATTTCCAGATGAACGTTTTATTTGCAGCCAAGGAAGATGCTATTAACTACTACAAAAATCTAAATAAAGTTATACCAAGTGTTACTTACGTTGGACTGTTAGCTGAAAAATCAACAAACGTCCTTAATTTAGTAAAGGAGGGCTACTTTAATGTTGTTAAAACTGTGCAATTTTCTGCACAAGCAAGTCAAAATCTAAAAATTACATTTAAATCAAATTGCAAAAAAACAGGTGATGATTGGATCGTAGGGAAAAGTTGCGATAACATTGAGGAAGGCAAGGAATATTCATTTCGAGTTGAGCTGGAAATAGGGCAGTTGCCAAAAGGATTGCAGGTGAGGCACTATATTTTCATTGCTTTTACAAGAAAAAAAATGAGAGTCTCTCCACAATATGGACTTGGTATTTGACCTTTTCTGATGACAACTTTACAAGTGAAATTCTAGAATAAGGAATGTAATCTGCGTTTTAACAGTTTCTCGTCTTGTTGGGAAACGTGAAAGTTAGAAAAAATTTTTGTATTTTGTTTTAAAATGAAGGTGAAATGTGAAGAGTCTGCAAGTGAATTTACACAAAAAAAGTTTATACGTACATGCGAGAAAATTTCATAATAAAAACCTAGTTGCTTTAGCCCAAATTTAAGTGCACTCGCTGTAACAAGCTGTTTTTGTCCAAGTTCACTTTGCGTAAACACGAAATTAGAATGCATAAGAGTCGAAGTGATCACGATTACGCAAAACCTGTTATGTTTGTTTACCAATATCAGTTTCAGGGCGTTACTTTCAAACCTGATCTTAACTGCTGCGTTGTTCATATGACATACATTCAAGGTCAAGTACCAAGCCCATACTGTTGGGAGACTCTCGTCAAAAGAACTTCTGTAGATAGAACATTTTTCCTTTACTAAATTATCCAAATCAAAACAATAGTTTTTATTAAAAAGCAAAAAAACTATTTATAAATTTTAATTTCACAAATTAGAATATATGAACTTTAAATCGTTAATATTTATTACGACAATTATATATTAAAAGCATAAACTCAATCAATAAATTATTTACTGCATTGTAGCAGTGTATTTTGAAAGAAACCTAATTCCATTTACATTTAAATCGAGATAGAGTAGGGTTGTGCTTTTGGCCAGTCAAAGTTTGTTTAGTCAATTGACCAGTCAACATATTGGTCAAATTCTTATCTATTCATTTATGAAGTGAATAGATATGTAGGTATGCAACCCAAGTTGCACCTAACAAACTTCATGAACTTCATAAAGATGCAAACATGAACACCCCTTAATAATAAACTCACCTATCAACACACCTTAAAACCGAATAGACTCGCCCGGAATTTCCTATTATTAGAATGCAAATATTAATTATAATGATCAAGGAGGCGAGCTATCGTTTGTTTTTGGATATATATTCACATGCAATAGCCAGGAGCAAACAATAATTTCTGACCTTCTGAGTTTAACCATTCAACACGGTGCACTAAAGCCTGAAGGTTAAACCAGCAGGGTGTGCTTTATGCACTAATGTGGATACTCTACGTCCTACCGGCAAGGTGCACCAAATCCTACCACCAGGGCCTGGACTTCCACCAAAGGAAGTTACTTTGTAGAACCATTTTAAATTCAGCATCTACTGCTGAACGCGCCCACCGAGACGGGATGTCCGAGTCGTCTGTAACGCCCTCTTCTTCACTGCCCTGGATGTGTGAATACCACACCGTGCATTAGTTTTGAAGTCTATTGCAAAGAATCTGCCATGATTATGCTGTTCCACGCCTCATATCACCGATAAGGGAACCCGCACAATACATGGCACCTGCATTGATTGGCCTGCCACATCTAGCACTGTATACAGGCGTCGATTCAACGAAACTTCTACCTGCAGACCCCAGGCGACACCATATCTGTGAGTATCTACTCCTGCGTTAATCCATTTTACCAAAGGCTTCTTTTTGAGTCGCGTTTCTTTATAATAAGCGTCATAATTGGTGCGGAGTGGGGTATTCACACGTCTAGGCCGCTATGTCCGCTTCAGTAATGGTGGGCGGCGAAGACGTGGGCATCACGGACGACTCGGACATCCCGCCTCGGTAGACCGAGTTCAGCAGTAGATGCTAATACCATAATGGTTCTACAAAGTAACTTCCTTTGGTAAAAGTCCAGGCCCTGGTGGTAGAATTTGGTACACCTTGCTGGCAGGACATAGAGTATTGACGTTAGGGCATCAAGCACAACCTTCTGGTTTGACCTCCAGGCTTTGGTGCACCGTGATAAAAGGTTGAACTCTGAAGCTCAGAAGTTATTGCTTGCTCCTGGCTATTGCATGTCAATATATATCCAAAAGCAAACAAAAGTTCGCCTCCTTGATCATCATAATTAATGTTTGTATTCTAATAATCAGAAATTCCAGGTGTGTTGATATGCTAGTCTATTATTAAGGTGGTTAGTATTATAAAAGTGAAATTATCCATCGACAGTTTTGTTGCAATGTTTACAGCAAGCATCTTCGTGCTTGATAAATATCATGATTTTTCAATTTGTTGCATTACTTATGATACCATAATTATTATTAAAGTACTACTTTATTTTAGACTGAAACCATTATTATTGAAGAAAAAAACATTGAAGAAAAACTAGTGATTGAAGTTGAATATGTAGGAATTTGTAGATGTAAAAATGATTCACCTAACATAGTATCTAAGAGTTGTTCATCCCATGGTTTATACACGTGTGGAGTCTGTGAATGCAAAGATGGATGGTATATAGCTATAGATACAATTTTCTTAATTAGAAAAAGATATCAAAAGCTTAACTAAACATTTTGTTTTAGGAAAGGCAATGACTGTGAAATTCAGTGCGAAGCAGTTCTTTATGAAGAATGCAGACAAAAAAATTCAACGTACACTTCAAGTACATGCTATGGGAGGTAACTATGTCAAATTTAAATACAAACTGGAAAATGCCATCTAACCACATTCAATATCGAATGCTGTAAGTAACTTTTCAGTGAAAGTATTATCCAACAGCTGTGTTAAGGACTCTAGAAAGTCACCTATAACATTCATTGTTGAATTTGACTAGACGTTTTCAAAATTTTCCACTTTGTACAAAAATTTATCTCTTGTGAGCTAATATGCCTTGTTCGTCTTTGAAATCAATACAAATGTGCTATAGTTCAAGCAATCTAAAATCCGATTTATGTCATAGATGTGATTAATAGGCATACCAACATAAACCAATATTTTTGTCCTTTTCTATCGTCAACAAATTTCACGCGTTAAGTTGGTCAAAAATTCAACATTGCCGACTACTCTAACAAATTGTGTTTAATTAAAATAGAGATGTTCATGCCTTTCGTGCTAAAGTTGAAAAGAGTGAATCAATCGCTATTCGCGCATCTCCTCCGAAGGGGTCGATGGTGCGAAGGCTAAAGGTTGAGGCCAACCCTCAAATTTTACCATGCGTCGCATGGGCGGCTTTTTGTAGTGTGAATATTGATGTTACACAAGAAATTTGGGATTTTCGTCGATTGTCCATTTTTATGCTATGGACCGGTTGACGAGTTAAAAATTTTAGGATCTTCTGCATTTTGACGAATCAACCACTTGAACGCAATAACCATCCGATGTGGGTTGTTTACAGAAATCGATTTTTCTGGTAGTATCTATTTTAATCCAAACATACGACACGCGATATTTAAATTACTATCCATCTCGGTGACGTATCGTTAAAGATCCCGCATTCCATAATCTAGGTCCGGGGTTCATTGCTCAGCTAGGTCTGCTTTTTTTATTTATATTGCATTCTTTTTAATATATCATGATAGGAGGAGCAAAACGAACTTTTTTTATTGCCGATGCGGTCTGGAATATCTAAATTATCACTTATATTTGATAAAATGTTTGTTGCAATTTACTGAAAAAAGGTTTTGCAATGCCTAAGTTAGTGTCTCTCTCTTTTAATTTTATCATTATATAATTTTTAGCAAAGTTTCTGTGTTTACTTTAAGAACTGTCAAACGACGGACATTTACAATCTTGTTTGTCTATGTGGATCGAAGCATTATCGACGGTAACCACAAATTTAGAATAACGCTGTAGTCCATTGTCACAAATTAGTTACTGAATGTTGAGGTAGAGGAGTAAAATATGATACTGAAGACGTTGCACCTCTCGTTATTAACGTTGATGATGTTGACAGTTGAGACCAAAGCAGTGGTTGGGACTCTGCTTAAATGTTTCATGTATTCCATATTGTGCTACATGTGCTTTACTGTAAATGTCTGGCAAATAAAATATTCATATTGTTTTGACAAGTGCATTTCTAATAATGTATATAATTGAATGTAATTAAAAGGCACCGTAATAGAGAAAAGTTATTCTAAAATCAGGAATATCAAACTCTTGATTTAAGAACATTTAAATTCAAGTTTATTGTTCTTATTGCTAAATCGGTAACATTTGCTTGGGTTTTTTTATGTAAAAATTTTTTAACATTTTGGTTAAGTAATCCTAAACTTTTCTTTTAAAATTTCGCTCCCTGTAAGTTCTTCGATATAGTCTTGAAAATTTCCACACAAACATATTTGTAAGTGGTAACGATAATATTACTTCTTTAATAAATAACTTGTAATTTCTAGTTTCTTGTGATATAATAACACAGTTTGAAACACGAAAACTTTTTATTAACCAATCATACGACTCTGAATAATTCCAATAAAAATCGATAATATTATGTAACCGCTAATCGTACTTGTAGTCACAACATTTCAATATTTTCATAGCGGATAGTACCACTTAAAACATCCATGCCATCGTACTTAGTCTTGTATGTTACTGATGATCAACATATACTAAGTATAAGGTACCAGCATCTAACTACAAGGAATGAGCTAAAGCCAATAAAGTGGCAAAATAGCGACTTTTTGTAGTATTTCATATGAAACCGTCCAAACCCGAAACACGTACACTACAGGCCTTAAAATCCTCATTTTCATTGAACTATTTTAAATATTTCATTGTGACAGCTTGTTGTAAAGTGCTATAGTGTCATAAACCTTACTCATGAATAGTCAATACATAGCGAGTATTACATAAATTAGGCATTTAAAAAAATCTAAATAGAAGTGATCATATGATTTTTGTGTTTAATAAGCCTAATTTATGCAATACTCGCTATCTATTGACTATTCAGGAGTAGGGTTTATGACAATACAGCATTTTAAAGCAAGCTGCCACAATGAAATGTTTAATAGTTTAATGAAAATGAGGGTTAGGGCCAAAGTGATCTTCTGGGTTTGAACTATGTCATATGAAATACCAAAGTCACTGTTTTAGCACTTTTGTAAGAGACATCATCAGGACAACATGAATTACTACTTCAATATGCGCTAACATGTTCAATTAGGTCAGATCAATGTTTGCCACAAAGTAGTGGTGTTAAAAAAAGACTACTTCTAGATGAGCAGACTCATTTACTCTATCGAGATAAAAGATGCGTGTTTAGCAAAATAATTAAACAGAGGCTTTTTGCATGATAAGGTGAGCGAGCCTGCTCATCTATAAATTACTTTCTTTGACACCACTACTTCAACAGATTTTAATCCTGTTTACTAGGTGTGTATTTATGTATTCTGATAAAGTGCCTTACATTCTGTTCTAATGGTGTCCTTTAAAAAAGTGAGTGAAAGATCGGCATCATTGGTTTTATTAGTATCATAGGCTGTATAAATGTCCATCTTTTACTATAGTAGTATAATCGAAAGGCGGGTGACCTTTAAAAAACGTGTGTGAGAGGGCCATTTTAATAACCAAAATAAAAAGTTAAACTAGAAAACATCGACTGCTTGTGCAACCAGTGTTGCCGGAGCAAATAATGCCCAGCAACCAAGGGATATCTTTGTTACTAGTTTTTCTTCCCTTTTGGCTCCTCCATAAATAAAATGATATAAGCTGACTTATATGTAATGCCGTCTGTAATAAATAGAAATAATACATATTAGTCTATTGTATTGTGCCTTACCATTACAAGATAAATCTAAACGTAAGTATAATATAGTTGTGTTCCAGCACAAGTACTAATGTATAAAATTTTCTTTTTTATAATTTGAAGTAAAACAATAATACCAAAAATACTATCTTAAATATTTATCATAATATACCTTTTAACTTTTAGTTTATAATATTCTACAGATATCATATGTTTGGAAACGTTTATCTGAAAACCAGTACCAAAAAAATCAGAGAGAACCAGAAAGTTGTTAAAAAATTAACTACAACTATACAGCATTTAAATCACCTTTAGACTTTCTGCCAAATCTTCAAGAAGATTGAAGGAACATTAAAAACTTTAACTTCTGAGACACTTTCAAGAGTTGAGTCAAATTGCGCTGTTTTGTCTAATTTCAGAACATGGCTTGATGTTATTGACGAAAAACAAGAACTGATTCTGATTGATAGTGACTTAAAACAAATACGGAATTTAATTATGCAAAGATGCACATAATAGAAATTTTTCAGAAAATTATTGTAAAAATACGTACCTAATGGAGAGGTTGTAAACCATTGATTATTATACTCGACTACCAAAAATTCAGTTTTGCTTTTGTTACAAAATTTTTAGAAATCGATTTACTCCTTTAGGAGACAAAAATTGTTTTAATAACTGACAAAATTTGATCAGGCATGAGAAAGGTAAAATTGTTCTTAAGTGCTATAATTATTTGGCCCAGTTGTAAAGTTTCATCAAAAATAAATCTGGAAATCTGTTACGTGCCAATAAATTGGCACAAACATTCCCTAGTTTTAGCTTTGATGTGTGGAAGTTTTCGCATCTTAAAATTCAAAAGACTCGGTGCGCGTATTTCCGTCGCGTCAAAAGTGGGTTGGGCGAATAATTTCGCGCCGACGCGTGAAAGGAGAGAAAGGGGGGAAGTGTTTCCGTGAGACTCTGTAACGTGGCTTTTTTCCCTGGACCTTCGTGAACAGCGGTTTGGTCAGGTATCGTATCGTGCCTTATCTTTATTTATGTAGATATCCTTGCCTGATTATCTTTGTTTGTCGCCCTTATACCTGTTCCTGTCCTTCCCTACATAGGTAGAGGTAATTTGTAGCCGTTGGCTGAACCGCATTCCATGCCGGAGCACCATCTTTAAACACTCCGGAGTGGAGCCCTGAGATCGAGTCGAAGCTATTTGGATGGACGTAGGCGTACCCTCCGTTAATTGCCTTAAAAGGGCCATCAGTAGCCCTGATGGACTTCAACAGAAGCCAACTTTAACCCAGGGACATATTCATGTGAGTATTTCGCTGTTATAAACTATTGTCTTAAATTTATATTTTCTGCAAATGGCGTATTTAATTTGTTATTGGTGATGTCATTGTCAGATGGGCACGCCAAAATCTGTACAAAGATTAGCGTTACCAACCGCCCGTGGCGTCTCTTTTTCCGCGCTTGCGCGATTGCTATTATAAACCTTTAAATTGTGCAATTATGATTTAAACTGTAAGAAATCATTTGAACGAAAGTCTTATTGCCCAAGAAAAAAATGTTGGTTAATGTTTCTAGAAAGAATTATAGTATAGTTTGAGAAATCTAAAATCCAATGCGCATCATTAATATATATGATGTCATGCAGGAGCATGATACTATAACAGATAAGCTCAATCGGTATGAGTATCTTGTAGTCGTTGGCGCATGATGTCACTGTGTGACAAGATATTGTTTTATATTAAATTAGGATTAGGCTGTTAAGCAGACGTTTAACGTTTACTAGCCATTATGACAGAAAAAGTTAACACGGGAGGGATTGCAGCACAGATTTTACCTACACCACTCCGTTGGTCAAAAATTTTTGCTTGTTTTTACAAAACTGTTAGTATATTTAAAAACATTTTCAATTTCCAATGATAATAATATTGTAGTACCTATAATAATAATATTCGTTAAAAATAAAATGTTTGTTTCTTAAGTGATTTTTACAAGCTTCCTTTTCCTAACGTTAACTTGTTCCCTAATATTTTTATTTAAAATCCTTATTCTAAAATACATCTTATATCTAAAAAACAATTTTTTGGCATCTTTACTTAAATCTATATTAGTAGACTGATTTAGGAGATTACTTAAAAATTCCTTTTCTTTAATAAAGAAGAACCATTCACTTTATCAAAGAGACAATCTAATTCTTCACACTTTTTTTTTAAAATTCATTTGTAGGTTTCATCAACCCACCTTCAGACACGTGATTTATCCATGAACGTGAAGCATCATTGCAATTAGGAATGTATCTAAGCGTTTCATTATGTCTTAATTTATAAGCAACGAATCCTGCCCAATTTTTTAAACCATCCCATTTAATTTCACTTATTTCGTCTGTAATATGTTATTGGATGTCTAAGTTATTTCTAAAGTAGCAAAAATTTCTCCAGTGACACGATTTGTGTTGTCTGTCATTATCTACTGTATGTTGCAATAGCGAGTGAATAGGTTAATTTGCAGTATTTGGAATACACTCCGTTGGGGCCTCAACATTTGATGATTCAGAGATTATTTCGTCGTTTCGTCCTATCAGGTAATTTCTAAGTGTGTATTTAAATTGCAAGGTGGTAGGATGATCATAATGCCCACCAATTAATCAAATGATTGAGAAAAATCCTTCTAACGGATCTTGATTTAGGTTATAGGTTAAAATATACTAAATTTTAAAATCATCCTCGAGTTTACTAAATAGGCATTTTAATGAACAAATGCTAATAATAATTCCTTTTGGAAAGGCAATATATTTTTACTGTTCACTTTTCTAATATTACTTACTAGCTCTAACATATCGTCCCAAATTTGATTTTGTTCGGTTAATTTCAAACCATAAATTTTGCACATGTTTCGTTCATCAGATTGTGTAACCTTAGAACGTCAAACCAGTCGTTAACAGTCTTTAGTAATTGTGAGCATTCTCCCCAATTAGTGTTGTCATATAATCCCAAGCTCCCCATTCATGAAATAGCTCTTGCTACTGTGTGCAAAAATAATTTGATAGCATACTTGACCTTCTGCTTTTCGATTAATTATTTTTTTTCGATGTTTTATGTTTTAGCAATTTTCATTTGTTGATTTTAATTAATAGAGCCGCCTTTTTGTACAAAACTACAGGTGGTATAATTTGCTTGTCTTAGATCTCAAATAATGTGTACATATTTTAGTGTACTGTTCAATTAGCATACAATAACAAATGAAATATCCATTGAACATCTCTATTTTAATTAAACATTAATCTGTTAGAAAAGTCGGCAACCTTGAATTTTTTACAAACTTAATGACTGAAATTTGTTGAAGATAGCAAAGGAAAATATATTGGTTTATGTTGGTACACCAATTAATTACATGTATGTCACATTAATCGGATTTTAGATTGCTCAAACTATAATAGTATAATATCTAGCCCAATAGAATTTATCTTTTTGGGTAACAGAACATAAACTCATCTAAAAAAATACTGGTAATTTTTTAAAAGTGATTGAAACCATTTCAAAATTTGGTCCAGTTATGCTGCACATATCCAACATATTCAAATAAATGGTAATTGCTTGTTCCATTATTTAGGGAATAAAATACAATATGAAATATTTTAATAATAGGAAGAAACAAAGAATTTTATTAAAACTATGTTATACAAAGCTAAGTACTTTTCAGTTATAGCAGACTGAACTACTGACATGAGTCATCAAGATCAAATTACTATCATAATAAGCTTTGTATTTTTAAATTATTTGAGCTAAAAAGTATTGGGGTTCTGCTGATCTAACTATCTGGGACACAAAAAAATAAAAGAAATATAGATGCACTTGATTTTCATGATGAGAAGGAAATGAGTAGATCATATGTTTACGATAAATGTAATCTCTTGGAAATTTTAGAATATGTAGAAAAAAATTATTTAGTTCAGATATTTCCAAATTTAACGATAGCTTTGAGAATAATATTAACATTAACAGTAACGGTTGCTGAAGGTAAATGACAGTTTTCTAAATTATAGTTAATAAAAAATTATTTCTGGTCAACAACGACAAGAATGATCAAACAATTTAGCATTAATTTCAATCAAGCAATGTGCGATGGTTTGCTAAATATACAAGATTTAATAAAAGATTTTACTTAAAATAAAGCAAAACAAACAATTTTTGTACAAAAAGTTACAGGTGTTACAGTCTAATTTCTGGTAACGACATTTCTATATTTTTCTGCTAATTTGTAAGGTGAAATTCTATGTTTGTATCATTAACCCTATTTAATGGTACGTTTGTTTACTTTAAATGTTAGGTTAGTTTTTCTGTGTCGATCAATTTAGTTAGCTGTTATTGGTAACGTCATTGGTTAATTCAAATATCATATATTATAAATTCATTAATTCCAATTGGTTATCTTGAACGCATTATCAATTCAAGTTTAGCATTTGTTCTCTGTCATTCTGTCTACTTCGATCCTGGTTGTTGCTTTATGTGGTTTAGCCATCTGCTATTTTTGGGATTTGTAACTCCATGAATTTTTGAAGCAATCTATTTGATGTTAAATTATTGACTGCGTATTCTTGGTTATGATTGTTCAATAAACTCATTTGTGAGGATTTATATATCGAAGTAAAGGTAATTATTACATTATTCGAGTTTATTGATTTGTTATGC
Organism: Platerodrilus igneus; assembly: GCA_036346225.1. Taxonomy (NCBI): domain Eukaryota; kingdom Metazoa; phylum Arthropoda; class Insecta; order Coleoptera; family Lycidae; genus Platerodrilus; species Platerodrilus igneus. The sequence goes on along the minus strand of JARFIW010000139.1, from coordinate 12,757,432 downwards.
ATGTGTTTTAGGTATCATCTGTAGTTACTGTCCATACTGATCGTTAGATTATTTCATAGTTTATTGCCCGTTGTACTAGTTGTATACATGAGTTTATAAAGATTATTAATATTAGAAATTGTAGGGCTTCTAGTGTTACTTTAAGTGTACCGTTTACCTTTAGGTCTCCTAATGCAGTTTAGGTGTTCACGTACAACTTTAGTTTTAGTCGTGTGATGAAGATTATTGGGAATTCCGTCAATGCAGTATTTGGTTTGGTGCAAGATTCACTTGATGGGTGTCATTACTGCATGCTTATGTTATCAAATTTATTTGTCATTTATATTAAATGCCAGTGTAGTATAAGTAAAGGCATTGAGTTCTTAACGATTTTTGTATACAATTTTATAGTACTTTGTTATAATTTGGTGATATTGAAATCACTATCACACATAATTATTTATTCCATAACGATCAATAACTAAAGAAAATCTTTATTTACATATAGGCGCACAATTATAAAATTTATTATACCAAAGTGAATATTTTTGTAACTGATATCCGGTGCACCAATATCCCCATTACATACAGTACATTAGTAATATTATTTGTTCCATTAAGTTCCACATATTTAAAATAATAGAGCAATAATTTGCATGAATTCTTAGTGCAATAAAAATTATTTATTAATGCTGTATACTACTAAAAATTTAATAAACATTGTTATTTTGTATTTGGTATTTAATTCGGTACGTTTCGTGACTGTGTGTGTGATTAAGGTTTATTTATTGTAGAAAATCTGAATATCATTTTGACAGGGGAACGTCCCAATTGGGCTCGTGGAGATTAAGATTATTTCAATTGGGTGGCGCGTATTGTTATTCAATCTAAGACTTTCCTTAGGGATGGATTTGGGAGACCCACTCCCTTCTACACTGGTCTAATTACGGCAACGTTTTCGCAGTTTGGTTATATCTATTCGTCCTTGTTTGGGTATGTATTTTGTCTTTAGGCATCAGCGCCTTGCGGTTCTTACTAGCCAATGTTTAAATGGTACAGTGGGTAGCAGTTGGACGATTGTAATGAGTTGTCTTCCAACGTGCCACCACTGTAACACAGGTGTATTATTTTTTGTCTACTTTATTCATTTTCAATGTTTTCTTTTACTGTAAAGTTTTACTGCATACTTTTTTGTAATATAGTGTTTCTAATAAAAAAATATAATTTTACAAATGTGCATTATTTGACTATTAAAAATATGAATTGGTAGGGCAACAAAATTCTTACTGCACTCCGGCGTTAGTATAACCTGGAATGGTCCTGAATATCTGACTATAAACGTTAAGGTACTAAACGAAATATAATAATTGCGTGAAGTTTCTCTATGCCTCAGGTTGTCCCATTTTTAAAACTTCCAATCTATATAACAAAATAATTAATGTGATTATTAGACCATTTTCCGAGAGCGTTAAGTGAAAACCTATCATTTAAATATTTTATTTATTTATTTATTTATTTGTACTTTCATACATTTACGGGAAACCCCATTTACAATAAATTAGTTTAAACCGATTCATATCCTAAACTTTCATCATTATTATCAGACTCATGCCCTAATGATAAGTAACCATCTGAATCATCACTATTATAATCAACCTGATAATTAGATCTTGAAACTCGCCTGTAAAAGTTTCTCGTTCAACGTATTCCTTTTCAGTTTTCTTAACATGCAAACATATTTTACTACACTCTTTAACTCCAATATTCTTTATTGTTCTTCTGCTAACTACCATATATCATCTATTTTAAGGATTACATTACATACAGTGATATTGTTTTTAAGTAAGGCCCAGAAGATTTAGTTATGGATCATATGTAGGTAAATGCAATACTTCACGACCATGTTCTGTTAGTAGCTGATCAATTACAAACACCTCATGAACAGGTTTACTTACCTTAATTTTGGAATATAACACTGTCTGGGAATCGTTACATACAAAGAAGATATTCCGTTCCCTCAACGAGGTGCACAAGAACATTATGACATGACACATCGTCTTTTACCAACACTGAACTTGGTTCCAAATTTGGTAATAACTTTTCCTGCAGCCACTTTTTATAATTGCCATAATTCATGTGATGATCTCCAGTTTTCAAACCAGACTTAAATATCAATGTTGCATTCCGTCGTCCTTGATTATGAATCACCTCCCCCTTATTCATATCTCTAAAATAATATCAAAATGAATCGACCATTAAATGCACATTCTTTTCAAGTACTTGCATTACTGAAAAAATTAACTATCAGTTACTTTTGAAAAAAATTGTTTTGATTACTAGGCAATTAAATAAGACGACGAAAGCGAGAATAACAATACATTTACATACAATTGCAAACGGCTGATTATGTACGCTGTTGCCCTAGCAATTTTTACCTAACAAAAAATTGTTAAACTATAATTATTTATCGGTGAAAATAAGTAAAAGCTTTTAATATTATCTATTGGTTTGGATTTATTTTGTGAATTTATGCATTTCTAGAAGTCGGCATAAATGGAGACCTTTTAAACAATATTTTATTTTACACAATAAATGGGGTATAGGTGACGTATTAAAACTATAATACTAACATGGTGTTCAAAGGTCATACTAAATTCAGATATGCTTTTGTTTTTTTCAAGAAGTTCATGGCTCTTTAGATATTTTGAAAAAACAGAAAAAACTCGATTTTTTCAAATTAATCTAGCTACCTTGTTAGTGTAGACAGAGAAAAGTGATTGTGATGAAATTTGTAAATATTATTCTTCTCTTTAGGGTGCTGTAGTGGAATAATTGCTTCCTTTACAGTTTACGAGATATGACATAACCTTGCATTTTTTTAAATGGAAACCATAGCATCAACCACGGCATCAAGAAATACAAATTTTTCTCCCCTTTTCAATGATATAAAAATATTGATAGTTTAGACTAAAAATTGTGGAGATATTTGCATTTATTTGATTTTTATGCAAAAATCAAGTAACCATGAAATCAAAAGAATAGATAGTGCCATGGAATCATAAAACACCAGAAACCACTGCCATCCTAAATTGTTTCTCTACTCTCGGAAATAAATAAAAAATAGATACCAATTATAAAGAACATTTTTATGTAGATGCATTAACAACGATATGGACAAGTATTAAATTTTACAACAATGCTTCAAAATGTCCAGCATTTTGATGTACACATATTTGAGATCGTTTTAATATTTTCCTCTGCATCCTTAATAAAGTGTTTATACTGAATTCCCCTGATAGCTGCAGTAATTTTGTTTTAAAATCTTTCAAAGTGGATGCTTTTTCTTAAACACTGTCTTTTATTGTTTCCCATAAAATGGAAATCAATTAGATTAGGAAATCTAGAAGGCGAAGGAATGGGACTTCTACTACCAATCGGTTATCAAATCTTTCTTATTCAAAACTATTTGTGTATTACGAGCAAGTGCCCCATAATGTTAAAAATAATTTAAATTCCGTATCAGATTTAATGGCAGATCATCCAGCATTTCTTCCAATTTGTTTTTCAGAAATGATAAATATCATTCTAAATTTAAATTGTGTTCTTAAAAATAAAGATCAAGGTTTTTGTAGCAAATATTCAACACCATACATTTATAGAAAACACATACAGATCTTATCCATCAGTCGTAATATGAGGATTGTGTTATGCCCAATAAATGTAGTTTTTTCTATTGAACGGTCCATTATTTGTAAATTTTCGCCTCATCTGTAAACAAAATTGTTTTAGAAAACCTGTCATTTACTTGACTTTCTTCAATAAACCATGTAGCAAAGTTTAATTTTCTCTGGAAATCTGTTGGGTACCATGTTTTTCCAATATGATAATGGTAGGGTTTACATTTTTTTTTAAATTATTGGTGCTTCTTCCCTAGAGGTGTTACATTCCAATCCAATTTCATGTATGGACGCAGTCGACTTAAAATTATTGTATGCCAAAACACAAATCTGTCTCCTCATTTATCTTTTTCCTTGCTGCTTTTGGTTTAGAAAAACAGTCATATTGTTTTAAATTAGCTTTTAGCTTAGCAAACCATCTTTTATCAGGCTGATTCCTTACCATGTAACTTTGAAGATACAATTCAGAAGCTGCATTTGCATCCCTATTGGAAACATAGTAACAAAACAACATATTGTTTCTCTCCTCCATCGAATAAGGCATCTATTGAAATATTAAACACTACACACCAGTTACTATGAACAATAACCGCGATTGATAACAAGTATAGGTTACTTACTTAATTGAAAACTAATAATAATTGAAATGTGACAGTTGTTTCTGTTGTTTTATGATTCCGTGGCACCACCATTTCTCTTGAATTCATGGTTACTTGAGTTTTGCATAAAAATCAAATAAATGTAAATATCTCCACAGTTTTTTAGTCATATCTATCAATATTTTTATATCATTGGAAGGGGAAGAAAATTTTCTATTTCTTGAAGTCATGGACAACTATGGTTTCCATTTAAAAACTGTAATGTTCTGTCATATCTCATAAACCGTACAAGATAACAGTTATTCTGCTAGAGCATCCTAAAGAGAAGAATATTATCTACAAATTTCATTACAATCATTTTTCTCCATCTACGATAACAAAGTAGCTAGATTAATTTGAAAAAATCGAGTTTTCTGTTTTTTGAAAATATCTAGAGCCGTGAATTTTTTTGAAAAAACAAAAGCATATCTGAATTAAGTATAAAAAACTGCACAATAATCTTCATTTAACCTATTTGCTAACTATTATAATAACAAAGTTACCCATAGAACCTAGGTAGATTATTGTCGCCCCATATATGAACCTATTGCGCATATGATGTAACCTGATAATAATTCTATTCTACCTGCCATATCTTCCATTTATATTAATTTTTGTTATGGTAGTTTCGCTCAAATTCCATATGATTATTTTAAAATGTTTTCATGACTTAATTTTATAATTGAAAGTGTTTGCACAATACGTTTTAGCGTTATTGTTTTATAGTTAATACGCAACGTTGTATAGTAAACTAATGCATACAATTTGACTAGGGGCGACTGCCAGTGTGGAAAATGCATCTGCGACGACGACTACACTGGAAAGTATTGTAATGAGAGACAGTGCCCACGGTAAGTTTATTAATGTATTTTATTAATCGGAAATGTTCTGCTATTAGTTATTTCATAATGATTGGAATTTAACTATGGCAAAAAAGATACAAAAACAACTGACAGTGTATTCTTTAACTTAAAAAAATGTCATTAAAATTGAACAACTAACAATCATCCCATATATAACATTTAATTTAAATTTCAATAATTATTAATTAAATGTTACATATGGGGAGATTATAAGTTTGTTATTACTTTGTTCTTTAACATTGGTATCCCATTGTGAGCTTTAAATGTTCAATATCACCATTATGGAAGATATCTCATAAGGTTGAGTGTAAAAAGTTTATAGATAAAGCAATAAAACATATATAACAAAAATGTTTTAAACTGCTTGTATAAATTTTTGAATTTGTTCAATCGAAAACAATATAAAATATTTCAATACACACGCAAGTAAATTTAAAAAAAATTGCTCATAATTATTTCATTATGAAAAAAATACGACAAGCTTTGAAACTTTTGGGAATTAGTTAATCATGGGTTCGTGAGCATGTCACTTTCGAATTAACTATTCAGTATGCCTAAAACATCGTGCCCAAGTTTCACTACTATGTATTTGTAGAGCTTTGATCGTCCTAAGCACTATATCATCATTAAAGCAAGCCATACTAGTATAAGTGCTGTAATAACCTGCAGTTTTAGCCCAAATTAATTTGATTACGTTAAAAGTAGACTGACCTAATACTTCATGCCTGTGTTGTCGCAGTAATTAGATAATTTTATTTCTATTCATAATTCCTAGTTATTGACAAGGAATGGAATGTTGTTATATTGTAACCATTTAAAAATTTGCATTTTTTTATTAAATCATTTGTGGATTGTTTACAATAACACTATCTGAAGATGCATTGGCTAATATGTGATGGCTCAATTCGGTATCAGTCTTCAAAATTCACCGTCTAAATTATTCACTGCTCATTTTGCCATGATAATTATTTTTATTCTATTTCGAAGAAAACAGTCAGTACCATTAATAAATCTTCCATATCCACCAGCATTAACTACTATAAATTATTTACAATCGTAGGCTTCCTGTGGCACGTTTTTTATATCATCTTCCTACCACGATATTCGTTTTGAGTCCTTAGAGAAAATCCACATCTCATCCAAAAAAACTACATTTTATTGAACATATTCATCATGTACTTTCGCAAGAAGGCTGTTCTATTACATGCAGTATTAATTTTTTCAAACAGTGCACATCTCAACTGTTATCTTTTTTAAAATCAAAACCAACATTTTTCAACAATAGTGCTAAACGTAATCTACTAATTGTTGAAGCATCTTTCAACTTCGATTCTTGTTTTAACAACTTTAATGTAACTAACTTTCCTAAAACATTTTAAATAAAATCGGTATACTTACATGTAAAATCCCATGTGATTACTTTATTCGAACTTGTCATTAAATGTTTTTCAAACTTCCATCTTAGAATTGCTAGGTAAATTGCTGGTCTTTAATTTCTTACGCGAGAACGTAAAACAGGATCTTGTACTTTTCACTTAATAGTGAACATATTTTTTGCAGAAATTCCCAAGGCTTCCGCTTCCATCACTATGAAAGAAACTCTTTTAATTTGAATACATAACAAAGTCCCTAGATGTGTAATTTTATTTCTTAAACAGTGTTAACAGACACTAAAGTTCCATTGGTTCCCTTATCTTTAAAATGAGCTCTCAGGTCTGTGGATTTACAGTTTTCCTGACATTTACAAAGTAATATAAAACCATTAAACTAATATTTAATGGTTAGGTGTTACGCTTCAAATTGCTTTGCAAATTATTTCAGTAATAATTTGTTATATTGCACTTTTGTATAATTAATTTAGGGGTATTAAACATTGTAATTTAGTTAGAAAATAGGTCGTGTGGATTATTCATGGGATTTCTAGAAATAGTTTTGATTATTATGTATTTTGTGGCAAAAAAATGTTACTGTAATATTCCACAGTTTGAAAGGATACACATCGCTGTCCTCGACCAATGAGAATGTGCTACGTGCAAACAGGTGGTTTACAAGCTGGAAACAACGAGTGGCCACCATTCATTCTGAATGTGACTTCCTTATTTTAAAGAACGGTGTCCGTCATGTTTTAGTGTGTGTTTTTCCATCAATTCCCTTCCTATCCCGCTATTGAATTTGTTATGTGTTTCTTTGAATGTTGTAGATGTTATAAACAAATTCCACCAATAAATTTCTTATAAAAGAGGATTTAGACCCATGGTCCGGTAAATGTAGACAAACAACAATATCATTAGTATTTCAGTTTGCTAAAAATGCCATAATACAAAGGATTTATTAATTGGCTTTATCTTAAAACAGAATTATATTTAATTAGTATGTTGTAAAATGAATTAATTTTGTTTGCCATTTCTGTGAAATCTATTGTGCCATCTATACGAGCATGCAATATACTACTGTACTTTTTACTTAGTTTTTAATTAGGTTTATTTTTAGTGAAAATGATTACTATAGTTACACTATAACAATTTATAGAGGTTTGTTCTTAAAAAAATAGTGTTTTTTCTGTGCCGGGAAAAAATTGACATTTAATGTTTCTTGACAGGTAACAAAATGTCACTTTTTATGAATTTACTTTTTTCCCTGGAAAAAAAATGAGTACTTTTTCCCTGGTATGTGCAAATAAGTAACCGCTTTCCGAATTAAAATGACAGATAGTTGATTACTTTAAAGGTTTCCTTAGCAACGCAAGCCTAACTGTCCCTATAAGTACAACTGCCTACTTGTTTGAAACTTCAAATTTGATATCGATTGATTTTTTGACTTTAATATATTGTAATATTTTTTTCAATATTAAATCATCGTTTTGCCTGTCATAGAAAAAGATAGTGTATTATACACGGGCAAAAATAAAAGATTATAACTCTCGGTGTTTTGTCTCCCTCCGCTTTGCGTCGGGAGACAAACACACCTCAAGCCAAAATCTAGTAATTTTTTCCCTTGTATAATAAATAACTATTATTAATTTGCTAGACAAGCATAAAAAACATAAAAATATTAATATAACAATATGCAAAATTTGACAACTGTCAACTTTACCTACCACATGCTAGAGTTTTGAAATGATAAAAACTAGAGTAGTACATTCCTTGCACTAAGCTCACACTTATGTTCATAAAGTTCTTTGTTATATTGTTTAGAAAGAAGCATTCCAAAACTTAAAATGACAATCCACCTCCCGTTTATTTCTCTATAATTTATTATCAAGCGATCAAGAAGTGTAACAGCTTGTATTTAAGTTTGCTCACATAATAATAATAATTTTCGATAGATTTTAAACCAATAAGCAATAGTAGAAAGGAACCAAGAGGAGTAGTTGGACTTGCTCAATAGCATTTGTCTAGTATTTGTCCAGGATAAGGACACTCCCTTATTCGATTAACATAAGTTATAGTAGAAACCACGAAAGAAGTCCTCTACGTCATAGATTCCTAACTCAATTCAAAACATACGTTTAAGATTATTTAAAAGCTTAACTAATGTATATGATAAAGATAGTAATACGATTTGTACGTGTTTTAAATAAAGACATACGTTCATCTGGGAAAACGACAGAGAAGAGTATGTGTCCGTATGTTTTGAACTTTACACTTAAAACACGAACCTTTGTCAACAAGACAAAATGTTAATTTTTTCGTAAAGCACGGTTGCCAAAGTTATCGTACGGAGAAAGATTTCAATGCAGCTGCCGTAAATAGTTTATATTGCAGTTATTGTGCATTTCTATTCAGATCAATATATGTAACTCAATTTATGAAAATGAGTTTTATTTTAACTGAATTCATTATACTCGTAAAGCAAGAGGACGCCAATTTAAAAATTGTTAAAGCAACTACCTCTATAAAAATAAAATATTATTGGCAACCATGCTTCATTACGGTTTGCAGATGCACGAAGCTAGACGGAAACTTCCAATTCGGAATATTTATTGGGTATTAAAATTTTCAACTTAATTCGTACGATTACAAGTGATGACGCAGACGACTTCTTTCATGGTTTCGACTATATATTTTAATTACAAGTTTAAGATTTAACTAACTAAACTAAACCACTGATCAGTTGACATAAATTTTAAATGTTGCACTTCGTTAGTTATCATTAGATAATTTATTTGTTGCTAAATTATGTTGTAGCGGTAGAAACGGTGAACTTTGCAGTGGATATCTTCATGGTATATGTGAAAATGGTATATGCAAATGTACTGATTTATACACGGACCCTGACTGTTCATGCCTCAAGTCGCAAACAAACTGCAAGGCTCCTGGAAGTGATGAAATATGCAGTGGTTTTGGTTATTGCAGATGTGGTAAATGTATTTGTAATCCAAGCTACAGTGGTGACTTTTGTGAAATATGTTCCACTTGTACTGGACTGTGCAGCACATATGAAGATTGTGTTATAGACACACTCTTTAATTCAAAAGATCTTTCAAAATGCACAAAAGTTGATGGAGCAATATTTAGAACACATTTAACCAACAGTTCCATGTCAGGTGAGTAGATTAGAATTTATTAATATAAATTTTGTGTTTTATTGTTTATAATGGCCGACGAGAAGCATTTGCGAAATAATTGTAATGATTGTTTTAATAAAGGCTATCTCTAAATATGCATATAATAGTTATTGTTGCAATTCAACACGCACGCGCGCGTGTGTGTGTGGGTGCATGCGTGTGCACGCGCGCGTGCATGTGTGTGCATACAGGCATGCGTGCATGTGAGGGGAGGTACACAGAATAACAAAGTAAACATGATTCAAAACTTTTTTAACATTTTTATACATTAGGATAGAAAGAACATACAAAAGTGTTCAAAAATACCCCCCCCCCATGTTATATGTGTAGCGTAAAATCGATATGTGTGAACATAGCACCCCGTTTGTTAAAAATTATGATTTTGAAAGTTGTTCCAGATTGTTCTAACGTTGTGCTACTTTGTTCCTAATCAATATTATTTTATTCCAAACGATTTCTCGAATAAGCCGAAAAACCCATTTTAATACTAGCACCCCTTTTTTCACAACTCAAAGATTTGATACTCGTTGAACAGTGTTCTACTTGTTCCAAGCATTGCTCCAAAAGGCCAACTCCGCCTGAAAAACAATTCTTGAAAATACGGAAATACACTTGTTTGTTGGAACTCCTTTTTCGCCAACAAACCGAATATAGTACCTTCAGGTAGAGCATTGGGGACTCGGCCACCTAGCAGCTCTATATAAATTATAAAATATGAATCTCGCATCACCACCGGATATCCCAAAATCGATTTTTGGACTATATCGAAAAGAGTAAAACATACCCTTCATCTTCCTCTTTTATTCTATTGGCTGACTTTTTGTAAGTCGAATTGGAACAATGTGGTACAAGGGTAGAACAACCTGGAACAATTTTCAAAAACATAATTTTTAAAAAGGGGTGCTGGCTTTACACAAATGTAATACCGCTCTCTGGATTATTGACGCATCAAATCGAGACACACTGAATATTTCATTATTTTAGCATACTTACCTACTCATATGCAATTCGATAGTTTTTAGTTCAGAATTGATTGCTTTTGCTACTTGAATATTTTTGGTTCGTTTGGTTCTACTTCTATTAGTTGCGCGCGTTTTTGGTTTATAATTGCCTTTACCCATTTCGAAATCAACAATACTCACTATTTTCACTATTGCAATTGTCTGTAAGATTTGAGCTATAGGACCGGTATAGGTATTATTTCGATTTTCAATTAGTTAGTATCAATGCTTACAGTGTGTATCAATTGAAATATTTTAAATTTACGTTTGAATGTATTACTACCTACAAATGGCATAAATCGGTAGTTTTGTTGCAGCAGTTAATTTTCTATTTCGTTCAAGTAAAAACCAAATTTGTTGGGAAAAATGAGTAAGTACTGTAGGTCATTGTGCTTGCCATGCTAAAGTTACACATCAAACACGTAAACAAAGTATGTTCAATGTTAATTGCATTGAAATATGTGAATTAGTCATCAAGCAGCAAAACAATAAATTCTACTTGTTCGGTCAACAAGAAATATGTTGCATTTACATCCATACAACTGTTATGTTAACTGAATCAATTTTTTTGTCAAGAAAAACAGAGTCATGCCAATTTTGATTTTAGTTCATTTAAATTAGGACCGACAATCACTGTAGCGCATTAATGCAAATATGACTAAAATTTGCCATACAAGTAACATCAACAAAAGTTTAGGCCTAAATATGCAGTTATAGTGATATTTCATGCAATTTGGTTGTTCCTCATTTTTATAAATCAGAGAAATAATTCACATATAGTGCTGCGTTTTAGCGACAATATATATATATATATATATATATATATATATATATATATATATATATATATCTTTGTTCAATTAGTAGTAATAAAAACTAAACCTGCTTTTTACTTTTTCATAATGGAATAATTCCAAACGATTGATATTTTAATTAACACTCAGTGTATTTTAAAATAATACAAATACCAATTTATAATGAAACAACGATCGCTAAAATAAAAAATGCATCTTCTTGCAAATAAAATGTACAATCAAATCAAATAATAAAGCAGAATGCTAATGACCCTGTTTTATGTAGGTAAACGCAGCGCTCTCGTAAGAAGTTCTAAGTGGGCATATCTGCGAATTCTATCATGTCTTAAAATAACGTAAGCTCATTGATGACAAGGTAATTAAATACTGGTTTATAATAGTGCAACTAAACTTCACAGACTGACTGTAAATTCGTGTTTAGTAGTTTTTATGGAAGAGCTACCCTCTATCGTAAAATGTGTGTCTACACAATGATATTCCCCAGTCTTAAAAGCAAGTTTTTTAAGTTGCATGACAATAGTAACAAGAACGAGTTACCATAATCTGGTTCTAAAAGCAAAATTCTGTAGAGCTTGCTACGTACTTATGAGAATTTGCAAATACAGGTGTGACATAAAAAGTATTCTTGTCCACACATAAAACATGTTACTCCTTTTCTTCAAAATTTACTTCTGAAAGCAGTTGTTCATGGCAGTTGTCGCAAATGTAACTTTTGCCATTGCTGATCGAAATGCCACATTATAATGTGTGTAACAAAAGGTCATTATTAATTGACATTTGACGAAGAAAATGTTTATATTTGACTCATTAAGAAAGCTACTACAATTTGCAAATTTAGTTTTTGTAATACAAAATCGGCGGTGTCTGTAGTGCGAATAGACTATCTACACAGCATACTTAAATTGTATTTAAGATGATGGCATCCTCTGGGGTAAAAGATTGTGGAGGTAAAATAGTTCCCCATTCGGATCTCTGCGAAGTGACTACTTCATAGTTGTTTAAAAATTTTAGAATATATCACTCTTGAATTTTCACATTTAATTCTTTAATACTTTTTATCGTTATTTGTTTTAGCAACTGATGCCAATACATGTTACTTTCGGCATGAAGAAAATGATGGAAAAGTGTGTGAGGTTTTGTATAAATACGATGTGAAAAAGACACTTGTTGACCTACACATTTACAAAGAATGCAAAGAACCTATAAAAGCTGGTGTTGTTATTGGAATTATAATTGGTGCTATCATCGCTGTTGGTTTCTTAGGAATTGTGTTATGGAAGGCAAAAATCGTTAATGAAGACCGGAAAGAATATGCTAGATTTATGAAAAGATTAAGCAGCACTCGAACTATGGACACAAATCCACTTTACAATTCTCCTATTAGAATGTATGAAATGCCTATGGAACTACAAAACATACAACAAAAGCACGAATCACTGTAAAAGTGTTTTTACTAGATTCGAACAGCTATTGTTGATGTGTGTGAAATAAGAATATTTTCCAGCAGTAGTGAATATCAAACAATGGCTAAGGAATAAACTGGTTTTGCCATACACTTTAATTAGAGTTAACTATATATAGTAGGAATATTTATGCTTATACATGAAAAGAATATTATACTATTTTAAAATTTTTAAAGAAATTTATTTCCTTTGCATTTAAAGTAACAAAGAATCTACTTGCGTCTTATTGTACTGGTTCGTACTTACACAATCTTGCACCTACACAAATACTAGTCTATAAAAGCTATTGCATATTAAACTACTGTGGATGTTCAGTTCACGATTTTTGTGTTTTGTGGGGTCATCTTTTGTTTCATTAATGCATAGAGACAACAAATATGTACAATTTATTTACAGATTTAGAATTAAACATTTGCTGTAAGAAATACATACAATAACATAAAATTGAAAATAACAATTACATAAGATTCTACATGCATATGCAATATAAAAATGTCCTTTAATTTATGCACGAAAATAGAGCTTTTATGTGAACAAATTTTATTAACACTAGAAATGCAAATGCTCTTTAGTGTTAGAAAATTTATAGTACGGCTTTGAATGAATGTAATGTTAGTACACAAAAAATTAAACTCACGCATTGGATTAATTTCGAACTTTTACGCGCGCTTCTGTGAAGAAACACGATTCAAAAGAAGCCTACGCTAAAGTGGATTAGCACAGATATGATGTCGCCTTTGATCTGCAGGTAGAAGATTCGTTTGATCGAAGCCTGCATACGGTGCTAGGTATGGCAGGTCAATCAATGCAGGTGCTGTGTATTGTGCAGGTTCTTTAATCGGCGACATGAGACGTGGAATGGCATGATGGTGACGGATTCTTCGTAGTAGCCGTCAGAACTGGTGCGGGATGTAGTATTCACACGTCCAGGCCGCTCTGTCTGCTTCAGTAATGGTGGGCGGCAAAGACGAGGGCGTCACGTACGCCTCGGACATCCCATCTCGATAGGCCATGTTTGGCTTGGGTTCAGCAGTAGATCCTGATACAAAAATGGTTCTACGAAGTAACTTCCTTTGGTGGAAGTCCAGGCCCTGGTGGTAGGATTTGGAGCACCTTGCCGGCAGGGCATGGAGTATCCACGTTAGGTCATAAAGCACAACCTTCTGGTGCACCGTGATAGAAAGTTAAACTCAGAAAATTAGAAGTTATTGCTTGCTCCTGGCTATTGTATGCCATCATATACCCAGGAACAAATGAAAGTATTCATCCTAAGATTTTAATACTCGCTTCCTTGATCATTATAAATAATGTTTGTATTCTAATAATCAGAGTTTCCGGGCGAGTCTATTTGATTTTAAGGTGTGTTGATAGACGAGCCTATTATTAAGGGGCGTTTACGTCTGCGGTTCTATGACGCTTATGAAGTTTGTTGCGTGTAACTTGAGTTGCATACCTACACTACAATTGGTATTTTGTTCGCTTTGCCTCTATATACCCCTGTGTATTGAAATTCAGAGTAAAGCTTGATGCAACAAATGTTTCTAAACTTGTGTGAGTGAAGTGAAGTCGCATTTGATATGAGTTACTAATAATATAAATTTAGACAAAATGGTAAGTTTATTCTTAACTTTATTATTATTTTTTAATTTTGGAATAATATAATATTAGTTTATCTATTCTGAACTGAATCGCTAAGAAAGTAAACCTTAACCAACTTAGCGATTTTCTTCGTAAAACAATTCCGATTTTTATTTTTTTAAACTTATGTCTGGTTTTTGTTTCATTTAAGAATTCCCAAAAAAACAAACCTTTTTGGTTGAGTACTTCGACACCAAAAGCAAGAAGGAAAAAATGGTTAATAATTTAACATGTTTTTGCATGTCAGGACAAAATAGTTGAAAATATAAATTCGTCAATTAATTACAACACGCGAGGTTTTGTGCCCAATGCAGATGAGATATTACCATCCACATCAACATCAGAATCATTATAATAAAAAAAATAATTTGAAAGCGACAAAGAATCAGCAGTATCAAACAATTCATGTATTTGTAAATATTCAGACTCAGATAAAAATGTTGAAACGGTGGCCCAAACATATGCTTGTAATACATATTAAACAAATTGGAAAAGCACACTAATATGGTGTTTCCTGATGATCCAGACTTATGGCCTGGCTTAATAACGAATGAAATTTGATGAATTCTGGTAGATCGTGAACCTGTGCAGTTAAAAAAACATAATTATCCTATTAACGAAAACAGAAAAAGTGTTTACTAAATATTTTGTCAAGCAACTTTCCAATAGGGAACAAACAGTGAAAGAATGACATTTATTCTAAATAAAAAATTAATATTTTGTTTCTGTTGCAAAATTCTTGCAGAAACTCTAACTTCAAATAATTTTTCTGATTCAATAAGGTTCTCTGAATAGCAACATTTACTTTTGGCAATATGTTATGCATCCAAATTTCATATAATAGGTACTTATGTCAAAACTTGGGTTGAATTAAATAAAATGTTATAATTAAATATAACTATCAATAATGAACATTTCCAACTTTTAGAAATAGAAAAAAATATTGGTATGATGCTTTGGAAAGAATTGCTACAGTAGTTAAGTATTATCTAGAAGCTCTCAAAGTTCTAAAAGGTTTTCTATTCACTATAATGGAAAACTTCTAAAAGCAATTGAGATGATTCCCACATTTGGGCCAGTTATACAACAGCGTGTTAATCGTGTGGCAGAATCTCAAAAGCACTTAGGATATCACATTATTTAGCAAGCCAAATTAAAAATGAGTTCATAGATTTGTTATGTTCTAAAGAAAAAGAATCGATTTTAGAAATGATCAGCATTTCGAAATATTTTTTGGTATTTTTAATTGTACGCCAGATGCAAGTCGCACTGAACAAATGTTGTTTTACGATATACAATATTACATAATAATACTAAAAAAAGTTAAATGAAAATTTCATTCATCCAGCTGAACCTATAAAAGAAGCAAAACATAACTAATTTTTTTACAGAATCATTGACCAAACCTTAATCCCCTTTGCACGATTTAATAATGTTTTAGGATTCTTTAGTAGCATTCTCAATTTACCCATGAATAGGTTTTTAAATCATAAAATTTTATATTTAAAAATGAATCTGGATTGACGGCAATGATTCGTTTAACGAAATAAAATAGCGTAAAATGTTTTCTCTGTCAAATGCATTCTAAAATCCCTAACTATTATCATACATCTTGAAAATAATTTAACACACATTTTTCCCAATGTAACAATGATTCTTCTTATTCTTCTAGTAACAGTGATATCAAATGAAGGTTTGATTTCTAAACTTAAATTAATAAAAAAATATTTAAGATCAACTATGTTGCAGGAAGGACGTCTGGATTAGCCATTTGTCCATAGAATCTGAACTTTATATACTATTAATACAGAGCTTATCTTAAAAGAATTTGCAGCAATTAAAGGCAGAAAAGTTCAGTTTTAATATAGACGGGCCATGCTAAACCTTTTACATCTAAATTGAATGTAATAATTTTCATTAGAAAAAATAATAAACTATGTAAGCTGTTAAGGTGTTGTAAAAAAAACAATACATTTATAGTATACAGAGTAGTTGTAGTTAATGGCACGAGCGTAGCAGCATGTTTAAGGTGCTTCGGTGTTTAATAGTATATTTATTTAATTAATTAGTATTTGTATTTTTAAGCACAATCCATGCCATGTGCAATTAGTTACTCGCATTATTCTAGAACAGAGTGATTAGCTTATCTAAAATGCATATAGCACCTCCGGAAGAACAATGACGCAAGAGCAAATTTAAAATTTTTTTAATTAAATCCATCAAAAGCCTCAAAAATCATCCTCATTTCCAGCAGAACAACGACGTAAATACAGGACTCTCATATTCCGCTAGATTGAAGTTACGTCATTGTTCTATTTGCTACTTTTTCCGCCACAGTTCGAATGAACCACTACGTAACTGTCAGGTGTGTTTTGAATTTCGATTCTAAAGCATGTTTCTCAGCGCTAGAACGACGTAAGTGATATTTCTTACCACTTTAAAGAATTTTCGTGATACTTCTAGTGGAACAACGACGCAAATGTATATAGTGTCATAGTTAAAGTGTAATTTGAAGGATTTTTTTCGACTATCAGCAAAACAACAACGTAAGTGTTGATTATGTCAATCTTGACCTAAAAATTCTATTTCTTAGAGTGATACAAATGTTCATTCTGTCAATGTTTTCTCGCTTGTCTTACATTGTCCGTATTTATGACCATGTGCAATAAAATATTTACGATTTATTATAATTTCTTAGGACATACCTACAATAATGGCTACCCGAGGTGAAAAGCTTGTAAAATTGGTCTTTTAAAAATTACATGATGCGAAAAAACCTGCAGATGTTAATGTTGTGGTGGAAGTAATAGAAAATTCTGAATTTGTGACAATGCCTACAGATAGCGCTATTAATAATAATATTATTATGATGAATTCTGATGAATGAATGAATTCTACGAACGATGATGTTACGCTAAAATTGGTAGAAAATTCCAACATTACAACCAAATCTATAGGCAATACTACTACTATTGTAGCGAGCTCTGAAGTAGTACCTAATTCTTCACAGTTACCTCTGAATGCCTCATTAGTTCAGTCGATAGAGCAATGCCATAGATCACATTCGATAGGTAAGTCAATAATATGTAGAAAAGTATTTATTTAATTAACCATCTTTGAACTTTTTAGATGTTTTAAGCGATTGAATGATACCGTATTGTAGCCCGGTTCATTGCCTATTAGTATGGAAATGATGTCTATTAATAATGATAATTCGTATACTGCTACGAGAACTGGTGAAATGAAACTAAATTTGCAGCGAATTTCAAATGTAAAATACAGTGAAGTAATAGAATCAGAGGACGAAGTTGTTTTTGAGGAAGAGGGCAGTGTGCATTCACCATCAGAATCAGAAAGCAAAACATCTGAAAATTGTTCAGAAAATGAGTCATTGGTGAAATCTGATAGTGAAAACACTATGCAACTGTCATTAGATATTACACCTTCTAAAAAGGGAAAAAAGACAACGGAATCCACATAACTGGAAAAGAAGTAAAGCAAAGTTACTGAAAAATTCTGGAAAGTGTTACGTTTCGAGAACTGGTAAAACTGTTAAAAAAAGGGTGATGAAATCCTCCTGTTCTGCGCGTTGCAAGCTTTAATGTTTGACCAAAATTGATGACAAAGCGAGGAGTGAATTGTTCGAAAATTATTGGAAATTGGTATCTATGCAATACCAGCGTGATTTCTTGGGTTCGTGCATCGAACCGTTACAATTAAAATATCATCGTATTGTATTATCTTCTATAAAACCTAGACGACAAAACTGTGCGTTCTTCTTATGGAATAAAGGTCTGCAAAAGGCTCATGATCGATACTTTCGGTATTACCGAAGGAACACTTAGATCAGTCATCCAGTCAAAAGCTTCTGCCACAGGTATCTTTGAAGATCATCACGGTAAACACGGCAATCACAAAAAAATCGATAATGAAATATTGGATTCAGTAAGAGCTCACATAAACTCTATACCTAGAGTAGAGAGTCATATGTCAAAGCAAGCACCTCTCGAGAATTTATAGATGGTGGGCTATCAATTGTCGAAATGCATAGAAATAATGTGCAAGCACAAGATTCCGCTAACAAAGCTGTGGGAAATTATGATACATATGCACGTATATTCAACTTTGAATTCAACATTGGATTCTTCGCACTGAGAAAAGAACAGTGCGATCTTTGTGAGTCTATAAGAACCCAAAAGTAGCATAAAAGGAAAAGTTTGATCATGCTTATCAACACACCTAGAAGAGAAAAAGCTAAGTTGTAAAGAGAAGACCAGAGACAAAGAGGGGATAGAAAAAGCAGGATCGAAATTAGTTTTAGCAACTTATGATTTGCAGGCTGTACTTCCAGTACCAATGGGACAAAGCTCAGCTTTATTCTATAAATCGCGGCTCAATTGTACCAATTTAACAATTCGTCTTAAAAACAATCAACTAAAATTAATTAAACTACAAACTTCATTTTTTATTTATAGATTTCTGAAATAAAGGGTGACTATACTACTTGTTATTTGTGGCATGAAGAGTTGGGATCCAAGAGGAGCTGTGGAAATAGGATCATGCAACGTTGGGGCAACGCTCAGCTTTATTCTATAAATCGCGGCTCAATCGTTACAATTTAACAATTCGTCTTAAAAACAATCAACTAAAATTAATTAAACTACAAACTTCATTTTTTATTTATAGATTTCTGAAATAAAAGGTGACTATACTATTTGTTATTTCTGGCATGAAAAGTTGGGATCCAACAGGAGCTGTGGAAATAGGATCATGCAACGTTTAACGGTCTCGGTCTTAGTCAATTAATTAAGCAGCCACCTAGGACTTCTGTAAATAGTTCAACACTTATAGATTTTGTTTGGACTTCAAACAATGACATTGTAAAAGAATCCGGGGTTTACCCAGCCTCCCATATCAGTGATCATGAGTTGAATTACCATATCCTAGATAAGATTAAATCTTTGTTCAATAGTATTATGATCACTTCTAGGAAGTTTAGGAATTTTAATTATGAGCAATTTAATAGTCACATGAGAGCCGTACCTTGGAGAATAATTTATGATCTGAATGATGTTGATATGAAAATTCAATTTCTTACTGACAATATGATACTTTTACTCGATATGTTTGTACCTTTCTGTACCGTTCGTGTTAGTAAAGCTTATGCTCCTTGGTTAACAGACGCTTTACGTGACATGATGAAAACCAGAGATAAGGTTTTAGCATGTTTTAAAACATCCAAATTACCGAATCACTGGGATGAATACAAGCAAATTTGTAATGCGATTAACTGTGCTATTAGAAGGGGAAAAAATGTATTATAACTAAAAATTTCGGAATGTTAACTCGAAAGTTTTTTGGAATGAAACGGCTAATCTTAATTTATGTAAATTAGGAAACACATTCCTGATAACTTACGTTTGGAGGATGAGATTAATGAATATTTCTTAGATTCGATTCCTAAAAGTCCTGTCAATTCGGATTTAGTAACCCAATACAACTGTATGGTATTTAAATTTATTTCTGCTAAGCTATTAATTCAACCTGTAAGTGAAAATGCCATTTTTAAAATTATACGAAGCATCAAAAGCAAAGCCACAGGTGTTGACGATTTAAATATTTTATCTATTCAATTATTTGTGTCATATCTTCTACCCTTTATTACTCATGTTATCAATGCTTGTATTCAACAAGAAAGGTTTCCTTCATTGTGGAAAAAAAGCGTTGGTTACTCCACTTCCAAAGAATAACAAACCTGTAGCTTGTGCAAATTTCCGGCCAATCAATTTCCTATCAACAATGTCTAACATTTTAGAAAGGGTACTTGAAGATCAAATTTTTGGAACATCTACAGTTTAATAGAATTATTCTACTTTTGCAATCCGGGTTTCAACGCGGTCACAGCTGCAAAACTGCTTTATTGAAAGTGACGGATGATATTTTAAAAGCACTTGGCTAGGGGGCTGTTACATATTTAGTATTATTAGATTTTACCAAAGCTTTCGACACCATTGTTCATGAAATTTTATCTGCTTTACTACATTATATTGGTTTTTCTGATGATGCTATGGAGTTTTTAAATTCATTTCTGGTAGACAGGCACCGGGTCGTGAAACATGGAAATAACATGTCTAAGTTTCGATTAGTTATCTCGGATGCACCTCAAGGCTCCGTTTTAGGCCCCCTATTATTTTCTATTTACATATCACAACTACCTAAATTTCTGTTTTCCTGTAAGTGTCACTGTTATGCTGATGATACCCAACTCTATCTTTCATGTGCTCCTACCAAAGCACAACAAGCTATTGCTGCTATTAACTATGACCTGGCACAAATTTTTGAATTTTCTCAAATTCATGGGCTTATTATTAATGACAACACATCCCAAGTAACTTTGTACGGACCTAAACAGGATAGAATCAATTTAGTTAATAGTTTTGTAATGTCGGTTAATGGCTGCATTATACCCTATTCTGATAATGTAAAAAATCTCGGTGTTCATTTCGATAGTGATCTAAGATTTACCGGTCATTTATCTAAGTGTCTTTAAAGCGCTTATTACAATCTAAAACTTATATACATGAACAGGCACTCTTTTGATTCAATCATTAAAACCTCTCTATGTAACGCTTTAGTGCTAAATCGCATTGACTACTGTGACACTTTATGGTCCCCATTAGCATCACTTCGATGTAAATCGAATTCAAAAATTACAAAATTCATGCTTGAAATTGATACATGGAATACGTAAATATCAACCGATCTCCCATAAAAGAATGGAATCGACTTGGCTTACCATGGTAAAAGGTCATTGCCTGCAGTGTGTATGTCTATATCACAATATTATTACTAAAAAAACACCGGCATATTTGTATAATTTAATCACTTTTCGTACAGATGTACACAATGTTAATACTCGATTCAACTAACTCCACCCAGTTATAAAACTGAGCGTTTTAAATCGTCATTCTCTTATATGATAACTAAACTTTATAACGCCCTTCCAGAGTGTACTCATACTTGTTTTAAGCAATGTTTCCGTAAGTTCATGTATCAATCATTATTTTCCAATGCTGTGTAAAGTATAACTGTGCCCTTGTTGTAGCGATGAACCTTGTTTCCAAAATTTTCCCTGTTGCAAGGTAATGATTATTGTCTGATGTTTAAGGTTAGGTATGTTTATTGTTATGGTAGTTGCTTATTGTTTAATAGGTTTGAACGGTATTGCTTGTTAGGCTAGGTTGGTTCTATATTACTTGTTTGTTTGTATTTTTATAATTTATAATTTTGTAATTACTTTTCTGGCTAAATGATTATTCTGTTTTTTATATGAGAGAGTTAAGCGGAAGAGCAGCTGGACTTGTGTCTACTAGCAGAACATCGCCCTCTTTGTAAACATTTAATTAATATTTTTCTTATATAACTAATGTTCGAAAATAAAGGCATTTATTATTATTGTTATTAGTTATGTGAATACTTTTTAATGATGCTTAATTTTTAATTTAGTAATAAAGTTTATTTTTTAAGTTTTTTCCTTTAAAATTCGTGATTGTTTTTTTAATATTAACAATATATGTTTAAATAAAAGTGCCGAATAATGTTTCTAGGCCCTAAGGATCTCTTCTAACATTTATGTATGGAAACCTTAGGTGTATCAAATTCCTACATTGGGCATGTGTACATTACAAGCTATTCGCAGAAAGCAAAGGATCCTATTGTTTATATAAATTTAAATACAATCTATTTCTCAGTTGTCTCTAAAGAGCCTACAATTATTATGTAAGTATTATAATAATACCTTATAACTGAGTTGATTTTCTACATCTGTCTGTCAATGTCAACATGTTGACATACATATTAATGTGTTTTTTTTTATTGAATCTAAATGTGTGTTTTAGAGATTTTAAAATCTATATAGTGAGTAACCATTAATAATTTATTTTAGTTATTTATAATACTTTAATGATTCTAGTTTTATTTAAAAAAAAAATGTAGCAAAAATTTGAATTCAATGTTCAAAAATAAAGGTTTATATATTAAGGTGCCATTTTACACCGTTAGAACCAAGTTTTATAATTATGCAACCGCATTAGTTTCTATAATAGAGTTGATAATTTTATCCTATATATGTCATTGTGGAATTAGGTATAATTTGAAATTAGGGAAATTACAGCCCTGACATTTTAAATACAATGTAGCTTTTGTGTAGCATAATACGAGCAAAAAATGAAGACAATAATTCAAATTGCTTCTATGTATTACCTAGGGGCTGTATAATGAAGAGGTATTGTTTTGGCAAAAATGCTTTAAAACATTCAAAAAATTGAGATAAAAAATATTATTTAACTTTAACATTAAAAATTTGGAGCATTATTTACCAGGACGCAAGAGATAAATTTGACTTATTTGTAGGCAATAAATGCATACTTGGCGATCAAATTGTAAATTATAACGTTCAAAAAGATTATTACAATGATAAAATTAACTGGGGTCTTAAAATCTTTCACGAATCAATCAGTAATACTTCTAGGAACCAATGTTAATAATCAATTTAACTTTCTGTGGGCTGAAATAGTACAAGTGTAGACTGCACAAAAAGAAATATTCGCAATTCAAAAAGAAAAACAAATACATACAATGCCATCTCGTTCCTACAAATGCTAGATTAATTATGCACAGTTAGATTATATTTATTGCATTCTGAAATTTAGAGTAAATATTTGGAGTATTATAATATGCATCAGAAAATAAAGTTTGGTTTAGAATAAAAATGTGTACTTTAGATATTGGGATGGAGAGCAAAATTCAGATAAAACTAAAGAAGAATAAACGATAATGCAAGGATATTTTCTTTCAAAGACATTTAACACACACCTGTAGGATATTGTAGAAGCATAACAGAAACAAAAAAGGTGCTATTATAACCAAAAAGAAACTAGTATGAACAGTATAGCCTTTTAGCTCACAATGGAAGGAAAGTGCATACAATAAAAACCGAGAAAAACCTTTTAAAAACTTTGTATTAGATGTAAGAAGAAATAATGACAAAAAGAGGTACTTTATAAATTATTAAATAAATAGTAAAAAACTGGACAAATACTTGTGTGAAAGATATTCGTATAGGCCATGTAGACTCTAGAAATAGCAAAAATTGGTAGACGAGTAGCATATTGCATATGTCCTACTTGCGCACTGGAGTATGATGCTACCTAAAAGATTCTAAATAGTGGATTGTCGTCAGATGTGTCATTGACCTCTCATATGTTTGACAAGCTTATGTTACAGTAGCATTTTGCCATAAGCTCATCAAGCATAAACAGTTTTGTGACACATTTTAGGACGTCTCAGTGATTGACTGTTCAATATAATGAAATATCAATTCTGCTGTAGATGGATACAGAAGTATAACGACTTCAAAGTATTTCTAATTAGCATATCGTTACAAGTATCGTCACTGACCGCAGATACACTTATACTGTAGCAAGTTGATGGTACTGCTACGTTCCATTAACAATGAGTTGAAGAAGGAATCCACCAGTACAATCCGCACGCTAAATGTATGTACATATCTGAAATCAGTGATACATACTGGTGCCTGACTAAGGCAAAATTCAATAATCCATCATATCAAACATCAAATCACTATCAAGTTCTAAAATCGATCTCACACGGTTCTTTACATAATAAGGCAAGGGCCAAACCCTACGGTAGCACACACATAACTTTTTTAAGGCAGAAATTGCTACAATTAGTTGAATTAAATTTGACGATTTAACACAAAAAAAAATGAGTAACCATTGTTTCCGTTCTGAATGAACATGCACCTTGAAAAAGTTTTAGATTACTAGAACCGATAGAATGGCTTGCATGTTTCAGTAAGCTAAAGAGCCAAACTATATTTAACCAAATTAGTGAGGTCTTTAGTGACGAAGCAGACTAAGATAGGTTCCCGAAAGAGGGCAGCAGCTTTTTCGGTACTAAAGCATGGCAGATGCCATAGAGGTCGGTGTAGCATTTTGAGACACACCACTATGGACTGCAACTAGAAACCACCACATTACCTCTCAAGTACCTACCATACTTAAATTGCTATTTCAGATGATGACATCCTAAGGACTGAAACATTCCGAAGTTAAACTAATCCCCATTCGGATCTCTGGGAGAGAACTAATCTGGAGAATGCGATTAGAAAGTTTAAAAGAAGTGGGAACATTCTGCGAGTCGGAGCTGAGCGTAGGGTGTCAGGACCATGAAGCAAGTAGGTAAACTAGGAAATTTGAAAACCGAAATGGATATGTTAGCATTAGACATAGTAGGAATAAGCGAAGTTCGGTAGCCAGAAGCAGGGGATTTTTGAAGGGAAGACTTTAGGGTAATTAATACAGGATCAGAGGAAGGAAATTTGGGTGTAGGGATAGTTATGCAGAAAAGATAGGACTTTGTAGAAAACTCCTTACAAAAGAATGAAATAGTAGAAATGATTAGATTAGAATCTAAACCGGTAAATACAGTGATAACACAAGCATATATGCCCAACTCTAGCTACAGTGAGGAAATGGTATAAGCGGTCTACAAAGATATAGAAGACATACTAAGATGGTTAAAAGGATATGAAAATTTAATAATTACGTGGGATATTAATGCAGGGGTAGGTGAGGGTATGGAAGGAATAGTAGTAGATTTATTTGGTTTCGGCAGAGAAACGACAGGGAAAATAGGCTGGTAGAATTTTATGACAAAAACAGTTTAACTAACCATCACAAACACATTATTTCAACATCATGCTAGAAGACGATACACGTGGAAGATGCCAGGAGATATAGGAAGATATCAAATAGATTACATTCTTGTTAGACAGCGGTTTAGGAATCAATTAAAAGACTGTAGAAGCTACGCAGAAGCAGATACAACTGACCACAATATCATAATTATCAGGACCACGCATAAATTTAAAAATTTGAAAAAAGAAATGGAAAAAGGCACGTGGACTTTGAGAAACAAAAGACAAATCATATTCACAAAAGATTTGAAAAAGTCCAATAAATTGCTGAAAGATATCGAGAAAATTTGTGATACTAAGGAAGTAGAAACAGAATGGAATAACATTAAATCCAGCTTAGACATTGTTGCCAGCGATATCCTGAGGTATACACAAAAAGAAAATAAGAAACCATGAATAACAAAGGATATCCTGAACTTTATAGAAGAAAGACGAAAATACAAAAACAGGCCAGATGAAGCTGGAAAACGAAGATACAAAACCATATAAAATGGGAAATTATGCGCAAACTCATGAAAGTTAAAGAACAACGGATTGATGAAAAGTCCAAAGAGGTACAAACTAAAATAGAAATAGGAAAGACACGAAGCATACAAACCAATTAGAATTGAATTTTAGGAATATAAGACCGTATAGCAAATATATAAAGTGCAGAAGACATTATTATAGAAACGTAGAAAGGGTTAGATGACAAGAATATATAGAGAATTTGTATTCAGAAGAGGAACTATCAGCATTAGAACAGGAATTGGACATTGAAAAGGATGACTTGCGATATCCTATACTTAGAGATGAGTTCGACTTAGCATTAAAGGGTTTGAAAAATTGTAAGGCACTGAGTATAGATAAGGTGCAAGCAGAAACTCTAAAAGCCGCTGGATAAGCTGTAACAGAACGTCTCTTCCAACTTGTAAGCTATATGTATCAGACAGACGAGGTACCTAAATATTTTAATATTTTACACAATAAATGGGGTATAGGTGACGTATTAAAACTATAATACTAGTATGATGTTCGAAGGTCGTACTATAGGATGCAGAATCTTGATGTTCAAAGTATACAGGCTGACAATAATCTACCTATGTTCTATGGGTAACTTTGTTATTATAATAGTTAGGAAATATGTTAAATGGAGCCTATTGGGCAGTTTTTTATACTTAATTCCGATATGCGTTTGTTTTATCAAAAAGTTCATGGCTCTCTAGATATTTTGAAAAAACAGAAAAAAACTCGATTTTTTTCAAATTAATCTAGCTACCTGCTATCGTAGACAGAGAAAATTGATAGTAATGAAATTTGTAAATATTATTCTTCTCTTTAGGGTGCTCTAGCGGAATAATTGTTTCCTTTACAGTTTACGAAATATGATAAAACCTTGCTTTTTATTAAATGGAAACCATTGTTGGCCATGACATCAAGAAATAAAAATTTTTTCTCCCCTTTTCAATGATATAAAAATATTGATAGGTTTGACTAAAAATTGTGGAGATATTTGCATTTATTTAGTTTTTATGCAAAAATCAAGTAACCACGAAATGAAAAGAACAGATAGTGCCGTGGAATCATAAAACAACAAAAACAACTGTCACCCTAATACAAATTACTCTCTACCCTCGGAAACGTATAGAAAATAGATACCAATTATAAAGAACATTTTTATTTAGATGAATTAACAACCATACGGACAAGAAAAGTACTAAATTTTACAACAAAGCTTCAAAATGGCCACCATTTTGATGTACATATATTTAATAAAGTGTTGTAACAAATCTGCCCTAATAGCTGCAGTAATTTTTTCTAATCTTCCAAATTGGCAGGCTTTTCCTCATGCACTACGTCTTTTATTGTTCCCCATAGAAGGAAATCCAGTGGAGTTAGATCAGGAGATCTAGAAGGCCAAGGAATGGGACCTCTAGTACCAATCCAGTTATCGAATCTTACTAATAAATAATTTAAATTTCGTATCAAATTTAATAGTAAATCATCCTAAATTTCTTTTAATTTGTTTCTCAGAAATGATATTGTTCTAAATTTAGTTTGTATTGTGTTCAATGATCGTGATTCTTTCTATTGAACAATACATTATTTGTAAATTTCGTCTTATCAGTAAACAAAATTGTTTTAGAAAACCCTTCATTTATTTTACTTTCTTCCATAAACGTCCATAAACTCTGGAAATCTGTTGGGTACAATGTATTTCCAATATGATAATAATAGGGTTTTAAACTATTCTGTTTTAAAATTATTGGTGCTTCTTCCCAAGAGATGTTACATTCCAATCCAGTTTCACGCTTAAAGTTAAAGGCAGAGAACGGAAAAAAGAGAGGTACAGGTAGACTTAGATTAAACTATTACACATAGATAGTGAAATATGTAGGCTAGGAATTTTAGGGAAATGTGTGGGTTAGCTCAGATTAGGAAACAATGGAGATGCGCATCTAACCAGTTCCAGGACTGAAGACCGAATGATGATAAACCATTGTTTAATATACAATACATAATAATACGTGCTTTAAAGGACGTCACATATGCATGCACCAATAAACAAATAAATCGTCAGTGTTTAAGTTTCAAACAATTCTTTGGAGCAACTAAATAATGCTCCATTCGTGCTAAATCTGAAATCATTGTACATTCATATTTTGCCTACTGGTGCATTTCGATTTTAGTATCAGTATCTTATAATATAGTGGAGCATTGTTTAGAAGCTTACAAACCTTTATTTTTACCTATTTTATATGTGTTTGCTCAAGTTTTTTTTAAATTTTTCTAATTGCAACTTGTGTATAACACAATGTAAAGAATATTTTTGCATTAGTAGTTTGTGTGCCGCGCTATTTATATACATGTGATGTTATGCAATGCCAGTATAAATGAAATGCAAAACAAATTCATTGGGCCATTTTCAAACATTCCCTCTAAGCAGAATACCATTAAAAGAATAAATACATTTTCGATAAACTCGATGTCAAAAAAAGACTAAGTGCATATCCAGTGTTATTGTATGAGAATTTAAACAACCTAGTGATTGACTTATTTGCAATAAGAAAAAATCGTTGGATGAATTTTTTACCTAAGTTATTATAATCTACTTAGTTTTATGTGTTGGTTAAATGTTCGTATAAAACTAATAAGTGAACTTCAACGCTTTAACTGAGCTTATGACAAAGCATTCATGCAGACTCACCCCTATGCGTGTGCTTATTTGCAATGCATCTAAGATACACCCTCATGCCCCTCCTCAAGTTCATCTCCAAGCATGCTAAGTAAACTACATACAATGTTATGCTTTATTTTGAAGCTATTAGGAATTAGATTCATTAATTTAAAGTTAGGGACTTTTTTAGAATTTGGAAAAATCCCCGTTAAATAGTGCAATTTCATTGACATTAAGAAACCCCGAGATTAGCAACGTTCACATGGATTTTGACGTCAGTTGCGTATCTTTGCAATTGTAAGCACTGACATAAGATTCCTGTTGTAAGAAGAAGTTCATTTTTCCACAAACGAGGGCGGAAGCACGTCAATCTCGGTTGGAGGGGAGAGACATTTAAGATGAGAATCGCCACTTAGTTTGTCAGATTTTATCGTACCGCCAGATTTATTGTACCGACAGGCTTATCGTACTGTTACTGGACAGTGCTGGCATGAGTGCGTTCCGTTCTTATCTCTCCTTAACCCACCCTTACTTACCGTCTCGTCAGTGTAGCCCTACCAGGAGGAACCGATGTTGCGACTCGGTAACCCACAACAGGACACAAGCAGAAAGGGCTGCCCCTGAGAACAACGCCTAAGTAACTTTCAGTGTAGGTGTTTTTAATAACTTTATTTCATTTGCCCAGGGATTTACTGGAAAGGTTAGGCGTGATAAGGTATATCAAACGTTCAGATGCAAATTCTTCTAGTAATAATGAAAATGATACAAAAGTACAATGGGTCTACAATGGACGGTTTTCAATTTATGAGTCATATTATGTCAAAATCAGGTGAACCTTTCAAAAATTGCATCAGTTTTCATAGTGAACTTAAAAAGTTCATTCTTCCACAACAAAATTTTCCACAACCTGAAGTATCCTTATAGTGTTTGATGCTTGTTTCTACTTTCTATTATACAGGATGAAATCAAAACGCAAAATAAACAAAAAGTTAATTTTTTTAAATGCAGGGTATCTACTCGAACAACTGAATAAAAATTCAGTACTTTTTCTGTACTTTTCAGTACTTTAATTGAAAAACTTCAGTGCTTTTTGTTGCATGAAAAATGGAACATAAGCGTGATCAGAACATTCGAATATTTTAATTATTTAAAAGTGAATATTCCTACATATTTAAGAATAAACTGCATATAAAATATTTTTATTTATGAACTCTTCAGTCTCTTTTAATTTTTCTAATTCAGCATCGATCTCTAGTTCTTCTTCCTTGCGCTTTTCTGTTACCTCAAATTTCTTTAACTCGAGTGTCTTGATATCAGCATGCAATTGTTGAACCTCTCACTTCTTAGTAAGTTTTCCATTATGCTTAACTTTTAATGCTTCTCGCCTTCTGAAAGATGCATTTCAAAACTCTAAAATCATCTTCTTAGAAATTGTAAATTCGGAAAGGTGTTTTATTTTAGAAGTTAACATTTTGTCACAAACAAGTCGTTGGGCAACTAGCGATTCGCGATTCATTTAAAGCGTTTTCTACTAGGCATTCTTTAATTATCGAAAAACCTCTTTCGACCAAAGCATTGTCGTGAAATATGATTAAAATTTTTTAAATAAAATTTAAAAATACAAATTTTGATAAGCCACACTCTGTACACAACCTCATTAAAAATATGTCCAATCTTTCCTTTTCTGGAGAATTATTCCAATTTTCCAAAGCATTTGTTTGCATCAGATGCAATTATCTGCTTTCGCTCAATAAATTCCTCTAAAGCAATATTTAACCTGGATGTTTTTAAGACGTTGCTACACATTACCATAGGTGACTAACAAGAAGCATCTTTGATAATTTTGTATTTAAAAAAACTTTTCTCTGTAATTTTTTTGGAAAAAATGTTTTAGAAAAGCTAAACAATCATTTTTAAATTTAACAACATCAAGTTTCTTCAAACCCTTTGCCTTACAAACAACAGATGCCCCAAAACCAATATCCACATCTGCAATTGACTTTAAGTTTGCAATTTTGGTCATATCAATTTTAATTAGTTTATTAGGGGTGTTTGCTTCATTTATAATTTTAGCACTAATGAAACGACTTCCGATATTATGCATAATAGTATACAATTCCTGATATAAAGATGGTATTAGGGGATCGTCTAATTAAAATAATTTTAAAAACGGTTCAATTTCTACACAAATTGATTTAAGAAATTGTAATCTAGCTCGTAAAAGTTTATCTGCTAAAAAACCTTTTATCTTTTGGAATGTTCTACTCTCAGGACACTTCTTTAAGGCAATAGATTGTTCAACATATACCCCTACAGATTTTATGATTTCAATGTCTCTGGTAATAACTGCTTGATTTTCCACCCAACGTATGCTGCAAAATCGTTTTGGAAATACAATAGAACCAGAAAAAGCTGTATAGTTAGCACATCTTGAAGGAAAGTCTTTAAAAAGATAATAGAGTGATCATAAAAAAACTTGCATTTCCCAACCCGTCTTTTTTTCTGCTGTTTTGAATGCCCCATGAATCACATATATTCCACAAGTTCCAGTGGAAAACAGTTCAGGATTCTCACTGCTTTCATGTTTTAAATATTTGTGCAAGTCTTCAAGCATTCTTAGATTAACGTTAGGACTATCCATCCCTACCTGTACAATATGTTCAGAGACAAGTCCAATGAAGTAATAGATTCAATCAATCTATTCATTAAATCAGAAGCAGTTGCATGTTTCAAGAATGCCGAATTTAGAAATCGTGTTCGTATAGCATCTGTTGCCTCATCCCAAAATCTGACAATTATGTCCATCTGACCAAGTTAGAATATTTTATTAAGACTTTCGTCAAATGACAAGGTATAAAATATACACTCTTTTAATTGGTTAGAAAGTTCGTTTTGGATATAAGGTTCTAGTCCATACGTTATAGAATAAGCTATTTTATCCTTATGAAGCAGTAAATTTTTTGCAATCACACTATCTGGAAACATAACAGGAAAAATATCGATGGCAGTTGCAAAACTTCTCTCTGAAGAATGTCATAACTTTGTGAATACACCATAAAATTTCTGCTATACTTACTTCTTCTCTTTGTAAGTAGTTTAACTTTAATATATTACTATTACCAGAATACATTGAACTATCTTTTGTTAAGGAATTAGGTGCACTTGTACTTGCTACTTACTTTATCACCATCAGCGACGACAAGTCATGTATTTGTATTCAAACATTCAATACCCATGCTAATTGTAGGCACTTTAAAAAAGTGTACTTTAAGTCCCCATCAGTAAAGGTTGCACAATTTTCAAATGTTTTTTACCTTTTGCGCGTGTTTTAACACAATGTATACCACCTTGACTAACATCAAACTCCCTTCTGCATATATTACAAAATGCACGAAATTTATCTTTACATGGCCGTAACCACAATCTACATTCCTCTAAATCTAACCATAACGGATTAAACTGGCATTTACCAGGCATGTTAATAAAAAAAGAACTACAGCGCTAAATTTGTTTCAAAATATTAATAAAAACTCCCGCAATATAAATTAGCAGCACATAATAAAATCACCGCCGCTATGTTGTAACTTGTATTATAAATAACAGTTGTGAATGCTAAATTTAATCTTTGAATAAGTAAAATGAGGAAGGAAAAACAATAGCTTACTTCTTTGAAGTAAGTTAAAAAAATGCAACTCTGAATGAATGGTCCAGAAAGATCCCATTATGACTAATACTCACGATAACAAGAAAGAATGTTTAAACTAAAAATGTAAAAACCCGCCGATTCAATCAACGGTTAAACAGTTGAGTAATTGCCAAGTAGGAGGGCGTGGAAAACTGTCAGAAATCCATTTTGTTGGCTAGTAAACTAAAAATACAGATAAAAATTTTGAAATAATTATATTTATCTTCTGCTAACAACTCTACAAATTTCACCACTGAACAACTGAACTACTTGGATTCGAAAGTAATTTAAAGGTTATCATGTTTCTTATTGACGTGTTTTTAATAAGTTAAAAAATGAATTGAGGCACTCTTTCGCCAATTCCTTTTAAAATTGCAAAGTGATGATATATCAATTATCAACAGAGATGTATTATTCAGATCAATACGTGCAGAAATAGACGGCCCTTGCTAGAGTGCCTAAAGATCCAGCATTAAAGCACTTAAACAATTTAATTGAGAAGAATGGATTTAGCCTGAAGAGAGATGTAATGTAATTTGTTTTCGATTATGAAATATTTACGGCTATTGTATCCGTTCGGGCAGATTTTTAGTAGTAAAACATTTCTAATAATAACCTAATACCTGCACGCTATTTTCGCATATATGTACCTATATATTTTTAAGCACTTTAGCAATCACGAAAGTTTTATTTTATACACAATGAAAGACTACAAAATAAAAGTCAGACTTAAAAGCAGACACTTAATTTCCGTACGTGAAGTATAAATTCCGCACCTTTTCCGCATATCCGGACTTGCTCTACAAAATCAGCACTTTTTCAGTACTTTCCGGATTTTCCGTACCAGTAGACACCCTAAAATGACACCCGCCTTATTGGATTTTGGCATTGAATAGTATGTTTACGGGCTTACCAATGATACAAAATTTGATATGGGTTACATGAGGAAAATTGCAAAAACAAGTTTATGTATGCAGTTTTCAAAAAAACTACTCGTTTAATTTGACAATCTCTCAATATAAATTTGCAAATTTGCTGTTTAATTTGTTGTTAGCACAATGAATTTTACACATCAAGAATTGATTAACATGGTGTACTGTATTAGTGAAGCTGATTGAAATCCTCTATTGGAAGGTCGAATTTATCATAAAATATATGCAAGCTTGAGTATGCCATAAACTGTGACTTTTTAAAAGCTGTGAGATCGATTTGAACCTACGAGTAACGTACATATTTCAAGCGTGAATTGATAACAAAACAATAAATCAGAACTAGATTTTTTCTGATGATCGAAGAAAATTCTAAACTGAGTACCAGAAAAATTACTCCAGTAACATATTTCGAGAAGTTGTATACACAATATAATATTGAAACATCGATTCCATCCTTATCACACTGAACTTCGCCAAGAATTATATGGAGATGATTTTGAAAACCATGTACAAATTTTCAAATCGAATGAGTGTTGTGGTTAATGAAAATTCTATTTGAATATTTTGTCCAATAATGAAGTGTCATTCAAAAGCAATGGTTCAGTTAATAGACATAATGTTTTATTATGCAACTGAAAATCCTCATTGGTTAAGAACGGTCGATTATCAAAATCGATGGTCCCTTAAGGTTTGGGGAGGTATTATTGGTAACCATGTTGTTAGTCCCTTTTTTTCAACGGTATTTTAAACGGGGAACGATATTAGCAATTTCTTCAAGAAGGAGGATGCCAATTTAAATACAAGAAGGAACATGTGTATACAAAATGATGATGCACCCATACATAACCACAGAATTGTATGTCAATTTCTTGATGATAATTATCTACATAGGTAAACTGACATAGGTAGAGCTATTGCTTGACCAGCACCTTCTCCTTACTTAACCTGATAGATTTTTTCTTTTGGGTTTTGTTAAGGAAAAAGTTTATGAAATTTGTCTAACAATTCCTGATAATATGAAGGATAGAAAAGGGCGGCATTTCGTTCAATTGACAAACCAAGGTTGACCCGAATACAAATTTGTTTCATGTAAAGACTAGTAACCTGCATGGAACAAAATGGTGATATTTTTGAACAATTGCTGTAGCCACTTTGCTTCTTTTCGTTAGATTATAATATTGTTTTTCAACATTTAGTTACTGTTAAAGCTTGTTTTTTCTGCCAATGATGAATAAAAGTTTGTTATTTGTAGTCGTTATTCGATGATAGTAACCTGCTCAGTTTTCTGTATTCTATAAACAGCATAGAAGATACATATTTTTGCAATTTTTCAGAATTTTTCTCGTTTATTACTTCTCAAATGACAGGTATGAAGGTAATATAACTCATCGCATTACCGGACAGAGGCCGTAATAATATTACACAAATTTGACCATGACAAATAAACGAACAACTCCATGAATAAATCAAGCTTACCTTTATTTTACACCAAATAATGAACCCAGTATTCAAAACACAAGATATTGGGCACAAAAAATCCTAATGTGAACATTTCGACCAGAACTCAGTATCCTCAACAAATTAATATTGAGCCTGGGATTTTTAATAATAATATTATCAGCCTGTTTGAAATTCAAGGAAGTTTAAATTCAGAAACGTATTTAGATCTTTTAGTAACGAAGGTAGGACCTGCGTTGGAAGAAGTTGCAACAGAAAATCAGGAGATCTGATTTCAACAAGATGGCTAGCCCGCACATTTTTGTTTAAATGTTATAAAATGGCCAGCAAGATCTGATTTAGCACCTTGCGACTTTTTTTCGTGGGGATATCTTAAAAGCAAAATTTACAGAAGACGCCACCCAAATATTATTTCTTTGAGAGATGCAATAGTTAGAAATAGTTTTTACAACAGACTAGGGTATGTTTATATCAAAATGGAGGATTATTTGAATATTTATTATAATTAATTTTTTCTACATTTCTAATAAAAATCATTTGAAGCTTTGCTTATTTATGGTTTTATTATAAAACTAATGCCAAAAAACCTTAAAATTGGATATATTTATAAATTGCATACGTTCAACTTTGAGAGTGAATACCTGGAATAGTGACATATTTGTTCGTCTTCCGAATGAATTACAAATCATCGTGGCTCAACTGATAAGAGCATCCAAGCATTATTGAAAGGTTACAGGTTCGAACGTTGTATGTGGCCTTATATTTTCCTTCTTTTGATTAATAACTCCATTTTAAATAATCATTTTGATTTTGCATTGACACATTAAGTTACAGTGTATATTTTATAAGATAAGTTTATTTATTTTTATTCTCTCTATTAACTTTGCATTAAACGTAACATAATCGTAAGGCATCAAAACTATAAACACCTAACTGTAAATTCAAGTATCATAAATTTACACACGTTAAATAATTTCTTTGTTAGTGAGTCAGATGTAAACGTATACAGTTTGACTACAAGAAATCATCATTCAGCACTTAACAGTTTTATTCCTTACCATTGTAAATCTACATACACCGAAACCTTTACTTGTTAAAAAGCCAAATGTATGGATCGTTTAGCCCTAACAAGAACAAGTTAATGCTTCAGTACAGAATAGCTTCAACCTGTTTAGCATATTTAAATAACTTCAATTTGAAGAAGAGTTAAACTATCGTTTCACTATTTTCTAGTCTATTAGAATAGTTAGTTGACATAAAATATATGTTAATTAAAACTTCGTCCATTAAGTTTATGTATTTTTTTGTAAAAAGACGTTCAAGAGCTTGTGAAAAACTGTTTACCCATTTAGAATCAAATATAAAGAAATTTCTTTAATAAATTCAAATTTAAAACTTTTTCAACTCTTTAATAAAGTGAGAATCGTCCTTTTTGTAGCGATAGTGAAAAAATTTCAGTATGATCAATAAATAATTCTCTGTTTATCGAAATATTTATATGCAGAGCATTTGATCTTATATTTTCTTTGATGGTTAATTTATTGGAATTTGTAAAATAATTGCGGTAACAAACTACGATAGCTAATTGGGAGAGAGAATGGACTGTATATAATTTTAAATGTGATATTTACATACAACAAATAATTAAATGTTCTTAATCAGTTAATCAAAGCAAAGCGTTTACTATAAAGCACTCACCTTATTAAATTATGCAGCCGTGACAATGAAAAAACGATGAAACAAATACGACTCTTCCTTTGGCGGATGAAGCGAAGCACATTTATAACGATAGCGGTTTAGCAAAGCGGTTCATCAAATTTGTTCTAAGCAGAACGTGTAAAAGCGATGCGGTCAGTTCAAAAGACGAAACTATTCTCCTATGTTGAACGTGTAAACTAGTAATGCGGCCCGTTCGAACACCGAAACAATTCTCTACTACGTAGAACGTGGATTTTCCAATCACTACTACACTATTTGCACATGCGGAGTAGTCGTTTATCACTCACGGCACTGGTTGGCGCATGCTTCAAGTAAAAACCAAGGAAATTCCACTCTAAATTTAAATATACCGCAGCGAATTTAAATAATCAACAAACTCGACAGAAATAAAATTTAGCTATAAATTATTTACATATATAAAAGGAACAGAATCTGTAAACTTATTTGTAATTTTAGAAACTCAAACTTGCTATATAGTATTTGGCTTGGGTATTTTTCTTCGGCATTTTAATAAATTATATTTTGAGATGTTTTTAATTTCATAGCTATAAAAACCACCCACCAGTTGAATCCACTCAATGGAAAGTTCCTTATGTATATTAATACCGGCACACCAGATATTTTACTGATTTTTTTTTATATTGCAGAGACAATCACAACTATTATGAATATTTACTACTAATTACAATGATTTCAGATTGTTCTGAAGCTCAGTCCTCATAAACAAATTCTCATGGCTGACGACAAAGGAAACTGTTGCTCAAGTAAGTATAATTATATGCCCTTAATAACAAACATCAATGGGTTGTTATAGGAATATTACCAACACGGTATATTTTGGCCATACTAGGCTCACTTGGAATGGCTATTACTTATGGTTTAAAGGTAAATTTGAGCGTTGGAATAGTTGCAATGGTTAATAACACTGCGCTCAAAGAATCGCATTCCGTTACTAACCCAAAATCGGTTCCAGATGAATGCCCTCCTATACCTATCGAATCGGGGGTGACTCAAGAAGTAAGTGTGTATGTTTTGAATATTTTAAATTTATCGAACTGTAGACT
Organism: Platerodrilus igneus; assembly: GCA_036346225.1. Taxonomy (NCBI): domain Eukaryota; kingdom Metazoa; phylum Arthropoda; class Insecta; order Coleoptera; family Lycidae; genus Platerodrilus; species Platerodrilus igneus. The sequence continues at coordinate 12,719,996 of JARFIW010000139.1, read as the reverse complement.
ATAAAGCTGTTTGTTCTGGTGGCTTTTCTTTTAAGTTAAATGGACAATGATCTTAGAAAGATAAAGCCTGTACTTTATTCGTGATTTTTAATATTTGAATATTACTTACTTATATATTTATCAATAGACGGGAAGAAATGCCCTTTTTATAAAATATATAAATAAAATCTGTGTGGTTTAAACCTGTTCTGATTGAACTTGCACCTTGAAGAAGTTCTAGATTACTAGAACGAGTAAAATGGCTTGCGTGTTCCAGTGATCTAAAGAGCCGAACTACAGGTTTAACCAAATTAATGGGGTCTTTAGTGAAGAACCAGACTAAGACAGGTCTCCGAAACAGGACAGCAGCTCTTTCAGTACTTAGAATGGCAGAGACCGTAGGGGTCGGTATGGCATTTTAAGACACACTACTGCGATGTGGAAGGCAACGAGTAACCACCACATTACCTCCAAAGTACACAACATACTTAAATTAATATTAAAGATGATGGCGTCCTCCGAGCGAAAATATTCCAGAGCTAAAATGGTCCCCATTCGGATCTCCGGGTGGGGACTACTTCAGAGGATGTGATCGCAAAAGTTTAGAAAAAGAGTTGGGAAAGGTAAGCTAGTGTGGAAATTGAAATGGATAGGTTAGCATTAGACATAGTAGGGATTAGCGAAGTTCGGTGGACAGGGGCGGGTGATTTTTAGAGCAAAGACTTTAGGGTAATTCATACAGGATCAGAGAAGGAAATTAGGGTGCAGGGATGGTTATGCAAAAATATATAGCACACTGTAAAAAAACTACTTACAAAAGAATGAAAGAGTGCTCATAGTTAGATTAGAATCTAAACCGGTAAATACAGTAATAATACAAGTATACAAGCCCACCTCTAGCCAAAGTGAGGAAGAAGTAGAAGCGATCTACAAAGATATCGAAATCATGGGTGCGTAAAAGCAAATGAAAATTTAATAATTATGGGGGAATTTAATGCAGTGGTTGGTGAGGGTAGGGAAAGAGTGGTAGTAGGTTTATTTGGTTTAGGCACGAGAAACGACAAGGAAATAGGTTGGTAGAATTTTGCGACAAAAATAATTTAACCATCACAAACACATTATTTCAACATCATGTTAGAAAACGATACACATGGAAGATGCCAGGGGATATAGAAAGATATCAAATAGATTACATTCTTGTTAGACAACGGTTTAGAAATCAAGTAAAAGACTGTAGAAGCTACCCAGAAGTAGATGTAGACACTGACCACAACATCGTAATTATGAAGGCCGCTCTTAAATTTGAAAAAAAGGAAAATGTGTAAGTTATCTCAGAATAGGCAACAACGGAATTCCAGGACTGAAGACCTAATGATGATGAAAGTTACTTTTGAATCAAAACAGCTTAAAAATAAAACATAGTGAGTCATTTCATCTAACGACATCAAAAATAGTTCATTGTCTAAAAAGCATTCCGACAATTCTATAACCGTCATATTTTTATATGCTGAATAATCACCAGCCTGGAAACTTTTTAAACTATCTATCCAGTCTCGATTTATACATTCAATACTGCGAGTATTAAGTTTCTGGTCATAGAAAATTTTTCGTTGTTTTCATTGTCTAAGGCAGTATTACCGTCAATTTGTTTTTGTTATTACCTTCTATTCTTTCCTCACATTCAGGTTTGCGATCCATATCAGTATTATTCTTAAGCCGTATCTCAGCTGTCACCTAGATAGATACCCAGTACAAATTCCACCTTGTCCCCAGAGTCTTCGTCGATAAAAACGTGAGCATCTGGAGGTGTCAGAAGTATATCAGTTGCTACATTATCATCCGAATATGGCATTTCCAATAGTTCTTGTAGAGTAAGTCCGCCACTGAAATAATATATGTACTTACATGCGAATGTACTAACATTACCATCTGTTAACTTAGAAATAAAAGTAATTGTAACTGACTAGTAATATGTTATGGTCTTATACAACATACAAAAACATTTCATGAAATATCCACAATTATTATTTAATGTATCAATAAATAGCACTTAAAAATACTTTAGTTATTTCTATGTAAATCAAGAAAAAATCGATTGTATCTGATATTTTTATAAGTTCACTTTTCAAATAGTCACAGCTAATAGAAAAACACAAGTGCAAGGCACAATTAAGAAAACGTTTCAAGAGCCATCTGGCAATTATAGCTTCAATTAATTTGACTAACAAATAAAGAAATGTGTTATAATTGCGTTATTGTATGGTAATGCTATCACTTCAAGGGCTAATGGAAAAGAAACCAAATATAAACATGTATTTACACTATTATACACGGCTCGTTTCTAGCTATATAGCTCACTTACGTTTTCATTACAAATACATAATAGTGTTTTAAGCAAGTATTAAAAATCAAATGTATCGCAAATTCACTTAACCATAATCTTAACTTAATCACACACAGAAATCTTACAGGTATGTTTTATCAGTTCATGCAATAAATTTCAAATGTTTATTTTGTACAAACTCTTGCTTCTGTTTCTCTGGTATAGTTTCAGATGGATTTATAAATACCTGATGAGTGATTGACTGTCACTAAGTGGATACCATAAGATGTCTATAGTGACTTCGTCATCCTCCACATGCTTATCTCCTACATAAACTTGCTGATCTGGAAACCAGTGCGCCCCTAAAATTGAAAATAACCCATTTGGTAGAGTATTATCCAAACATGAATAGATTACTTCCAGTCTTGTTCGATAACCTTATAGACAAAGGTAACTGACCTACTAAAGTGGTACGTTTGGACCTTAGGTACGAAGTGCTCTAAAAAAATGACTCTACCCTTCCTAAAATAATTTGAGACATCCTCGGCAAATTTCAGGTATGAATTAAGACTGCAAAATAAAAATACCTTGTTATTTTTCTATCAAATATGTATGTATAATCAACTTACTGATAGTGGAACTAGAATCAGAAACAGGAACTTTTATTTATTTGAGCACAAATCTACCTAAGTCCTTATGACCAGCATGTCAACGTAATACATTATTAAGCAAAACAAATGGACCATGAAGCTAATAATTTAGAATGACATTAGACGACGACATCATCTCTAACTTTTAAAAACTGACAATAAATTTCACTACCTTTGAGCATGAACCATATATGACATAAAATAATTTACCTTAGATCAAAATTGTATTAACCTAAAATTATATTTCTTAAAGGAAATAACCTAACAAGGAGAGATTTACTAATACAGAAACTATTAACATGAAATATGATTTCAAAGGAACATCACAAGGTTATAAGCAATTAAAGCAACCTTAGTTTGAAATGTAAACAATTGTACGAAAAACGAATACATTGAAACTTAGTGAAGTTAAACGACAGAAACTGCACTATAAATAATGCACTCACGTCTAACAGCCTATGTGGATTTGTTTTTCATTTTGTTACATCCGATACAATTTAAAGGACTGAATTTGTTTTGTAAGTAAAAAAGGATATGCTGCTTTTACAACTACTTCTTAAGTTTTGTTTCTATACTAGGTGATGCGAAGACTGATAAGGCCGCTGTGGACAAATACATTGCAATTACATTTCCAGGTTTTTGTTTTCTAGAAATTAATTTTTAAATAATTGAGATCTATACTAATAGGGTGCTGCTAGATATTAAAATCAATTATGATATAACATCTGTATTGATAAAAATGATTACAAGCACATAGTCATTTAATATACATATTACAAGTATAATCCATTTGCACAACTGAGGGGAACAACCTAATCATTATTCAATATATCTAATATGTTTAAATCTTATATATCAAGGGACTTAAAAAACCATGCTATCTTTTGTATTTTAAAAAGTAGTGTAATCCATTCATGTCCCTATTATTTTATTAATCTATAAATTCCACGCTGACTAAATTCTCCAGGTATTGCTTACCCATCTTGTCATATACTTAAAGTGATAAAATAATTATCAGTCTGATGGGTGAGTCATGAATTTCTATTTCTGCCCATCATTAAAGCGAGATCTGAAACATTATTTCAGGAAAGAAATAGCATTGAGTACAAAAGATTCTTCCACCTGAGGGATTCATATTACTTATAAATGTAATTTATTAACTCTTTCAAATTCCTCGAAGTGCAAACACATCCGTAAGTGAAGCTTCAAGAAGGAAGATAAAATGTGAACATGTGAACATCGCGATTCATTAGAACGAATCACTCATAATAGTGGAATTTAAACTCTTTTAAAAGTAGCACAGTTGCAAAGAAATAGCAGCTAACGAATTTAAACGTAATATGGCAGAAAAGGATGGTTTGAACATAAATTACAGAAAAAACTGAAAAACCATTATCCAGTTTCTACAGTAAGCGGTCTACAGCCATATCATTGCGATGGGTGATGTCATAAAGCATTATTTACTAGAACAAAAGCGTGTTGGTACATACCATACAGTAAAAGAGCAATGGTGTCATATTTGATGGCGTGACTATTTTGAAACTGTGTTGTTGTGCTAGCAGAAAAAATCAGCCTTAGGTAAATTGGAAAGAATATATTTTTGTTTAGCGTAGAAATACTGATTTATTTGATTTTTATAGTATAAAAGCTGTATCAAGGTATGTTCTGGAAAGAAACAGCATCTTCTATAAGTGGTTAAGCGTTTGTAATGTGAAATCAAAGTCTACCAAAAGAAACAATAACAGAGGTTTGAAAGAAGATGGGTTGGGACACTAGCAAATAGAACAGATAATACTTTTAAACTTTATTTGTATTGTTATTTGTTTATAGCACTGCTCTTACTATGTTGTAACGCCTGTTCCAACACAATTTGAGAGTCTTATGAACTGGACTTGATACATTTGCTTCTTGAACGTTTTTGTGAAATAGGAAGTAAATTATCTGCAAATAGTAAAATCTTTTTACTACTGTAACGTGTAATATGTGCATGCACATTCACATGTCATTAGTTTGTCTATACTTTTAGTAAATATTCAAAATATGTTCATTAAATACCAAAGTAAATAACGATTAGCAAAATACATAATCTGTAGACACTGAATACAAAAGCCACTACCTTTTGCATGTTTCACCGTTAACAAAAGTGTGCAAATGAAAATGATATGAAAATTTTCTGCTCTTCTCATTTTTTGGGATATGAGTATCCTTTAATTTGAATAGAACCATTCTCAACCACAAATTGTCTTTTTGCATGTGAAAATGTCTCTAGCCATTTACCTGAATTGTAACTTATGAGAGTTGGTGAAATAGGTAAAAGGTATACAACGTGAGCACTATTCGTGCAGGCATCATGAACAGTATCTGATGGAACATTAACCTTAGCCTCACATACGCATCCCACACTACTTTCACTCATTTGAAAGGTAACACTAATATCGCGATTCGCAGATGGCACAGATTCTTCAGTTTTCACATGAATCGCAGCCTTCTCTCTTTCTTTTTCTTGCTCTTTGACCACCCTCTTATTTTGTATTAAGTGCCGCAGAGTGTTTTATGCTTCATCTGTTTTTTATAAAATGGAATAGCCTGTTGCCTCAGTACTGCACCGTCTGCGTAACTTCAATTTCACAAGGTCTTCTTAATTTATTTAATGTAAATAATATTTACACTTATAATTATACACCGGTTAAGATATCTAGATGTGTAGCGAATGAAAGCTGATGTAATGTGTTAAAAATAACTAAGCTGCGATCCGGCGACTTCGTTACAGTACTTTATACCATTTAAACAAGAAAGGTACAATTGCACTTTGCACAATCCACACAAACTAATTAGTTTTTTTTTTTACTTTTGTTATATTTGCAATAGTGGAAATAGCTCCACTTGTAGCAGACATATGCTTTTATTAAAAACCACCTTTTTCCGTCACTCCATTTACCCAATATTGCCGCCTTTCTGATGTCTCATCTGTGTTCAATGAACGAATTTGCCATTAGACTGACGTGGCTATGTGTAACGAAACTAGACCGCACTGACCACCTTGAGATGGGCTAGTCACCAAGAACTGAACTATATGTGTTATAACTTTAGAATCTGTATATAGAAATTTGCATTGATTGAACCTTAATAAATACTCCCTGTATGTTTGTTGTGGTTTGTTTAGTATTCTTCTTAATCTTCTTTGGCTATTAAACCACTCATAGTTTTTAAAATTATCTTTATTAACGTTTCGATCCATAACCTAGGATCGTTTTCAAAATAATAAAAACTTCAAGTTTGACATTTATGACACAAATTGAAGGTGACTTTGATTTATTGATGTTTGAAATATTTGGTTTGAGTACACTAAGTAAAAATTTTTAAAATTTAAATGAATAATTGCCTTCAATTTGTGTTACGGCCTGGGACCGACTTTTTTAGGTAGCCAATACGCTTAACGTGAAATCAGCTGATTAATTTTTATTGTAAAAATTCAATAACTTGGGAATTGGAAAACGAAAACGATCCTAGGTTATGGATCGAAACGTTAATAAAGATAATTTTAAAAACTATGAGTGGTTTAATACCCAAGGAAGATTAAGAAGAACCTTAATATTTACAATCATTAAGTTAAGGAGGGATATGTATTAATATGGAATACAGAATATGATTGGAATTTAGACTGATTCTACTGTGTTTAATTAGAGATAGTGATCTAAAACTGTCAGTCAAATATGCATGCCAATGATTGGCCATTAGTAACTCATTTGTACATTGTACAAAATTTACTCACGCATGCTCCGCTAGAAGTTATTCAATAAGTCGAATTTATAATTCAATTATAATTTTAATTGTAGTCTAAGTTTAATACGACGCTTTTGCATTACTTAAATATTGCCAAGAGCAATATTGCATTTATGAAAGCATTTTATTGATTGTTTTCCCTAATATAATAAATCACTGGTTAGGCTATCCACATAGCACACCGATTGAATTAATGCCTAACTATAAAGACAAAATATAGACAGCCTATATTGTTTCGTCACCAATAGACATAGTGACGACAGAGTAGTTTGTAGGGCTAGAGTTGTGTTATCGAATGTGACCATGAGCATTTGTGGTTGTAAAACTCACTCCGAGATAGCAGCACAGAGGAGCAGAAAACAATCAACAATGACGAGGGATGATAAGCTATTAATTACAAAATGAAAAAGAATACATACCCCTGATTTTCTTATATTGCTGTTGGGGGGTGGATCATGTTGTTCTGCGAGAAGCCCTTAGAGTCGTGACGCACACTCGTGTTATTACTTCAAAGTTTGGCAATGAATTTCTCATTTTGTTCAGACAATTTATGTTTTTCTTGAAAACACTAGTATTTAAAGAACTTTTTTTAAATAAGAACGATCTCGAAATCTAGAACTCTCCAACAATATGAATACCACATATTTAAAAAAAAGTTGTCAAGTATTTTCCTAAAATAGGTCATAGAAAATTTGTAAATAAAATTTCTAAAGAAACTTCAACAGATGGTTGATTTTTACACCTATAAATTCCTCACAAAAATGGTACCGTTGCCAGTGGAGCTTGCGAATGGAGGGGTAACAGCTACATAGGCAAATGGAAGTTGTAAAGGGTACCAAGAAAGAAAGCCATAACATATATACCTTTCTAGGAAGTCAATATATTAAAATATTTTGAAAATCCATACTGTTTTCAAGAATAAACATTTTAACCAGCTATTAAAAATTTTTATCTGATGTTACGTGCCAATTTGGCACTAGACATTCCTTAGTTTAATTTTGATGTGCGTTAGTTTCGCGCCTTAAATTTGAAAGACTTGGCGTGTATTTCCGTTACGTCAGAGTGCGTTTGCGCCAGATCGTGCTGACGGGAGTAGGAGAAAGAGTGGGGAAGTTTCCGAGAGGACGCGGTAACGTGGCTTTTTGCCTTTGACTTCCAGAAGAGTGGTTTGGTTTAGGTATCGTATCGTATCATTATCTTTATTTATGTAGATTTCCTTGCCTTATCTGATTGTCGTCCCTATACCTGCTCCTTATTCGTTCCCTACATAGGTAGAAGGTGATTTGCAAGCAGCCTGCCCGAACCGCAGTCCACGACCCTACCACGAACGAGTCCAGGGAGCCCCGCTAGCAGTTAGCCGGAGCAGTCACCATCTTTAAATAACCCGGAAGGGGATCCTAGCAACCATGAAGGAAGCGGGACTTATTCATGGGAGTATTTAACCTTTACGAACTATTTGCGAATTTGATATTTATTCCGTAATTGTGCTTTTAAATTTGCATATTGTGTGACGTCATTGACAGATATGCGCGTTAATTTCCACTTATTGGATTAGCGTTACCAACTGCCGTTGTGTCACTCATACCGTGCCGACGGTTATGTAAGAATCGGTTGTAAATGTAAGACTGATTGTTATCACGTAAATAAGTATTAAAGAAAAATTACCTACTTCGGTTTGGTATTGTCAGTGACAAGTCTTTGCAAGTTGGTAAGCAAATGTGATTCATGCAAGCAAGTATGTTTTGTCCAAAATATAGGAGATTGTAATAACTTGTTTACAGAGTAGGAACACATGCATCGCAAACAAACAAAAGCATACAGGTTGATGTGTGTACAAAATTAAATCTATAAAAGGCAAAAATAGCTCTAGAAATGCATCGTTATGTATGTGTGCTTTACCAATAATCCATACTCGTAAGTGATCCGTGATAGAAGTCGTTATAGTCATAATTTATTTAAAAGTGTGGCAAATTTTGCATTCAAAATGTCCGAATCTAAGAAAAAATGCCAGAATGAGTATTTGAAATATGGATTTGTTCAACTCTCCTATAAACTAATAATTAGCTAAGTGTTTATTTTGCAAAAATTTTCAAATGAGCCATGAAATCTTCTAGGCTACAAGAGCATCTGAATAAAATGCATGCCAATTAAAAGGACACATCTATATTGTTTTCAAGAATTGGAGGAGAAAAATTAAAAAAAGCTATCAGTATCAAACCTTTTTGCATCATCTTTTAAACAAGAATATGATGGACTACGAACCTCATATAATATTTTATTGTTAATTGCCAAACCAACGAAGTTCTTCACATAAGACACCATCAGATATCATCAATCAAAAAAATTTCTCTGAGTAATAATTCAATGCAAAGAAGAATATATGAAATGGCTAAAGACGTTGAAATATCACAATGCGCTTATTTAAAAACTTGCAACTGTGCCAATTTACTCGATGAATTTTGTCTACCAAATAACTAAGTACTACTTTACCATGTAACGTTTTATTTTAAAGCTTCTAGGTTAGTTCAGAATATTGTTTCCTATTCTGAGCTAACCTACACATTTCCCTGAAATTTACAGTCTGAATCTTTCACTATATGGGTGCAATAGTCTGATCTAGTTCTACTCCTACCTCTTTTTTCCTATCTCCACTTGTAATATATCCTGCACTATTCTCCAAAAATGCCTAACATATCCTGCCCTTCTATTTCTCCTACTTTTTTTGTTTTCCACAGATATCTTTATTCTTCTACCATTTCTATGAGCTCTTTGTTATTAACTTTGTCTGTCTATGCTATTATCTTATAATATCTTAGGGCACACGAAATAAAACATATATCTTGAAATATATTTATTTGCATATTGTTCAAACTATACTTCATACGATAAGTAAGCAGATAATAATTATGCCGACACTAATATAACACAACTCGATTACTATTTAGCGTTCAAAGTTCTGATACAATCAGTATCCAAATTAAGCAATCTGGATTCGTCCTTACACCAAGCTGGACCTCTACCGAATGCCTCTCTCATTTTACGTCTGCGCACCATGCATAACTCCCAAACGTAAACATCCCTACATTTTCTACAATAATAATAAGAACCAACTCAAACGCTAAGAACAACAAATCTAAATCACCATCATAGGCTTTAAACAAAATACAAAAAATTGCAAAACTAAACGATCCTTAAATAATACAATATTAATAATGGATAGCATCTTACATAAAAATAATCTTCTTTGTTAAGTTACAGTTAAAGTTTAGGCATCAAGACACAACCTTATACGTTTCCTGTTTCGACAATTACAATTATACTAACTCGCCGCTAGCAGTCAAATCTTCCGATAAGAACAAAGGAAAGCTAGAGATTGAGGCTCTAGATTAAACTGCACTACTCGGTACCTGTTTTGTCCAGAGATTAGCAAATTACAGAAGCAACCTTCACCAAACAATGCCATCAGCAAGTAGTTACAAATGTCAAAGAAACTCTACGGCTGGAAATTAATCACCCATCTGTGTGGAAGATACCAACAGGAAAGCAAATAGCCCAGTTATGTCTTCCAGACTCAGCAAGCGGTGCACTGAAAAATAAAAGAAAAGAAAACTGTTCTAGTTCTGGGTGGAAGATACCAATAGAAAAGCGAATAGCCCAGTTATGTCTTCCAGACTCAACAAGCAGTACACTGAAAAGTAGAAGAAAATAAAACTTTTCTATTTCTCCCCTCTAGGAGGTGCTACGAATAAGGATGTCTTCTAATTGATAGAAAACTAGCTATAAAATAATGTGTGGTCAGCACGCTTAGCTAATGAGAGGCGTTCTATGGTGGAGACACCAACAAATTCATGAGAATGATGCGTTTCAAAAATTGACTTAACTTCTAACTACCGTGGATATTGTCACATAAAACACGAGTGCATGTTAATTAAGTGCAAACTGTACCTTTTGCATTCCCTTTACATGCTCGATTACCTTAATAATGTTTTGTGTTCCCTAAAGGTGTGAGTTCAACGCACTTCGCTGCTGGAATCTGATGAACCCGGACTCCCACACACCCTGATCTACCTGAAGCTGCAGTTATTAATTAATGTAAGCCTTTTGTTTAGTTTTAATGACAATGGTTTGATGGCAATCACCAAACTTGGAGGCGTAAGAAATTATGCCTGGGGTTATCGTAATAATTGATGCTAAACAGAGAAAGCAATAATGCGTAACAAACATGTATGTTCTTCATGCTGATTGTTGTCAAACTTAGAAGAGAACTTGTAGAACTCAAAATTAGAAGTAAAATTAGGAAATAGATATCAGGAGTTCTCACTTAAAAAATATCAATACTAGCTCTCTACCTTGGATTGTGGATAAGAGTAAAAAAAATTTCTATTGCATTTTCTTCTTCCGATTTGGCTGAGTTTGGGTTCAATGCAGTAACTAATTTACTGTCTGAGAAAAGAAACACAATGCACATCACTGAACATGATAATTTGCGACTGATGTTAACGAAATTGAAACCCGACATTAACAAATTATTAGAACTCCACCAACCTCAACTATTTTTATCATTTTTTTAAATGGATTTTGTATTTATTTTTAAATTTCTAATAAATAATTTTTTACATTTGATAGTTGTGTTAATTAATTTCTACGTTGTGATTTTTAAAACAGATAAAATTTGGTAAAATGAATTATTATGGAAAAAAAGGTATTAGAATTTTCTAGTATAGGAGGCGGTTGTTCAGAAAAGAATGGGAGTCTATATTCTATGCAGCTCATCAGATCGGTGGTTCTCTACAAATTGGTAATTAGATTTTTTCAAGGTCATAAAGTTTTTAAATAATTAAAAGAATTATAAGAATTGTTTACAAATGCCTCCCTACTTAATTCAACAATAGCTGCTACTGCAGATCTTCGTTGTCCAAAAAATCAGGTATTTCCATAAAGATAACGTTCAATTTCTTAACCAAAAGATAAAATTTCCTAAAATGTTCTGACTAATATCAAATCTGAAAAACTCAATTTAAGCAAAATTTCACTCATGACATTCTTTTTTATTTTAGGATGGTCCATTTCTCTGGTCTCATAGCACACAAGGCACTATAAAAAGTGCTTATTTCTGGGGATATATAGTGTCTCAGTATCCAGGAGGACGAATTGCAGAAATGTATAGTGCAAAATGGGTCATGTTTTTTGCAATAGCTATGAACGTGGTTTGTGCTATTTTATCACCATTAACGGCAAAGATACATTATGGGGTACTTGTTGCTATGCGGGTTCTTCAAGGAATTGGTGGAGGTGTAACGTTTCCGTCTATGCATGTTTTATTGGCACATTGGGCACCGCCCAGCGAAAGGAGCGTTATGAGTAGCATTGTATATGCTGGAACCGCTTTAGGTACTGTGGTAGGTATTGCATTCTACTTTACAAATATGAACAACTACAGCAATCTGTCAATTTCTAAATGTTGAAATATCAAAAGAAAGAAAAATTCATCACCTTGTATAGAAGGAATTGTCTAAGCCCTTAAAGCTTTTTTAGTTTGCTGGGCACTTTAGCATATGTATTTCAATTTGTTAATATTACTAAAGACAAAAATGTCCTTGCTCCTCTTTCACCTCAAGAATTAAAAGTTTGCAAGCCCAAAATGACAGGAATACATTCTTTTAACATTTTGTTTTGTTTTTCAAAACGCCAAAGATGTTGATTCAGTAATACATTCATTATTTAAAAGTTTTATTTCATCTTGTACTCGAAGCTGTGATCCCGAAAGATTATCAATTGTGCCAATGCCATCTTCGTCTCTAGAATCTCCATCGGTTAAAATATTTAAATCTGGAGGTTCAATAAAAATAACATTGACATTTGTATTTTTGGCATATGCCATATCCAATGCTTCTTGCAACGTAAATCCTCTTCTGAAGAATATAATAAGTTAGTTGGATTAAAATGCTAGTGTAAAATCCTAGTGCTTCCATATGGTAACATCAATGAAAGAATACATATATCTAGACTACAAATTCATGTCAAATCTAAACACGATAAATTAAAACTACATTTATTAGTTAGAAAAACCTCTATATATGTATAAAAGTTAACACATTTACTAACTCAAACTTTATATTCATCACTTTGAGAACTAAACCAAAACACTGCAAATTAGTACCGTTTTAGTTGATATGCAGGTTTTAAAAAGTACTGCTAAGTCTTATATACAAACAGTTAGCATTTGTCCAAAATATCATAAATTAACACTACACTGGTCGACTTGTAAAGTGTTACCATATGGTAATGCTGGGACTTTAAGGATTAAAGTAGGTGCTCAAATAAACCTTCCCTATTTGCTAAACAAAATCTCAACCTATCATAAAAATGGCCCTGTATATTAACTAATAGCCGGTTCTAAATACTGGCACGTTTGACTATGATTTTGTTGTTTTTGAAGTCTATGTTGGGATGATCTATTTTGTACACCTTATTTTTAAATAATCCTACAAGCAAAAGTCATTAGGAAACAAATCAGGTGACGAGGTGGCCAATGTACTGGGCCTCCATGTCTTTTCTAGGAATTCGGAAAGACTAATTTAGGAATAATAAAATTTTTTGTTGGAACTAAATAATGTTTTAATTTGCAATGTTTATTTGAAGAATTTTTTTATAAAATAATTTGGGAAGCAGGAGATCACATACATCTAAGTTTACATGTTAATTCCCTATGTTCATGTGACCTAGTCAACACGCGGTGCACAGTTCATAATAATTAAGTAACCCCAAATCATTTGATTAACATTTATTACACTCCTTGACACATACTAAAACAAAAACATTCATATATATTGTCGTGGAAATTATAGGTTAAAAAGGGTATATATGTCTAGATAATAAATTTTTAACAACTGTGTATATAGGAAATAGGAATAATTTATTTACGCGCCAAATTAATCAGTTTAGATAGTGAAAACGGACGGTTATTAAGATATTTTTGTATTTCTAAATAAGAATGTTAAATTTTCATAAAGGGAGGAAGCTTTAGAGTACATGAAACTTAAGGATATGCATAATTAGTTGTAATATTTTAAATCAAGCGCATTGGATAAGAAACGGAGCTTTTGAGTATAGAAAATCGATAATTTAAACGCATATTTCCATTTAAATAAACAAAACGTTCGTTATACAAATCCTAAGAAGTGCTAAAACTCAGAATTATAAATTTTAAACGGACAATTTACTTCAAAGAAACACCTGATAGTTAAATGTCAAGTTCAAAGAACATAAATATACATTGGGACAAAATTCTATAGAATTGTTTGCAACGGTCGGTGCGACAAGCTGTTAAAATAACAAATGCTTTGAAGACGAAGTGAAATGAAATATCTATAATGTAAAACAGACAGAGAACATGTATAATAAAACGTTGGTTACAATACTCGTCTAAAATACGCAGTAGATTTGGAGGCCAACCACAATATCGATTTTCTGTAGTTTGAGAGGGATTCTAAAAGAGACAATAAATATGGGTGAAACGAAGAAAGGTAGTTAGGGGGTTGGGCGTTATAACGGGGGAAAGCAATATAATTGGTCGAAGGCTAGAAGTTTTGAAAAGCCCGCGTCGGTTAGATGTCGTTGAACGAGTTTCATTAAAAAGCAGGGCAAACTTAGAATTTTTCAGACGTTGAAGTTCGTTACGAACAAAATTTTGAGAATCGGTTTTGGAAAATAAGCTTTTCGATGAAAAGAGGGTCCGTGAGGAGTATTCAGAAGCGTATAAATACACTGGGAGAGGTATTAAAGCTCTCTTAGATAGCTCTTACGTATTTGTTATTACGTGCTCTTACTACATAGTACTAGTATGCGTGAAGTGTAGTGGTTATGGAAGGTTAAGTTTGGTCAAGAAAATTATCCGGGTAGAAATACTAAAGGTTGCAGAGATTTGGATAGCTAGTGGACATGAATTGGATCCAGGTATAATCACGAAGTGTATGGACACAACGACGGGGTTTTGAAACACATCTTCAAAGATAACGATGGACGAAGCTTACTCCAGGTAAAGAAAATTAATTTCTTGCTTTTGCTTGAACATTTGTGCTGGTATTTTGTGCTTGAGTATTTTGACTTACTGGGGGTGTATTTGATTACCATAAAAACTCATTTTAAAGAGGTATATGTAAAGGACAATCGATATTGATTATTTAACAATGTTTATTAAAGACAGAAAAATGTTGTTGTAAGGAGTAAACAGGTCTTTAGCTTTATTTTAAACAAAAATGCGAAGTGTAAAAGCATTTAGAGTAACTGGGTTATACCGAGCTCAAAATAGACCAGAATAAAAATCAATTTAGGGTTGCACGACGGGCCTATCTACTCGTCTAAAATACAATTGTTGAAATATATAAAAATCAAGAAATTTTAAAAGATTTAAGGATTGAGATGGTAACATTTTAGAAAACTGTAAATACTAATGTGTAAATATTTTCGTGCATATGGAAACTTGTAACATGTGTAAATAAAAAGGTTGTATGTCTTGTTGCATTATTTGAGTGGTAATTTCATTTGACTGTATAAGTGAGAAAGAGTGAGTTTAGGATGGTTGGTATAAGCCGAGGTGTGCAGAAATAAAGAGGCGTTCCAAAGGTATTGTAAGAATTTTTTTTATTAATTTTATTTCAGAAAATTTTATGACGGCCCAATGACACTAGGACTCAAAGGTGATCCCGATTGTTCTTGACTTCCACAGCAATATATATATATATATATATATATATATATATATATATATATTGCTGTGGATTTTTCAGAAACACTCATATTTCTCCTACAAACCAATCGAGCCCCACGAACTGGGCGTCATAAAATTGTCGTAAAATCGGGGATTTTATGCTTTAAACCAATGAGCGCCAGCGTTGGGCCGTCATAAAATTGCCGTGGAACCTTAACAAAAATTCGTGCCCCTTCGTTTGGGCCATATGAAATTTTCAAAAAAAAACAACTCTAAATTAAAAAAAAATTCTTACACTACCTTTTGGACGCCTTCGTATTTCTGCTCTCACCCTGGCTAGCTCAGCAATCGGCCTCTTCTTGAATACCTACCATTTTAAGTACATACCTCTCTCACACACACACCGTCGAATGAAATTACCAAAATAATACAACAACCAAAAATGACAACGATCCTAGGTCATGGATCGAAACGTAAATAAAAATGATTTTAAAAACTATGAGTAGTTTAATTCCCAAAGAAGATTAAGAAGAACACAAAAAATATCAACACAAATGTTTATACAAATCAGAAATTTAAGTTTCGTTACCTAGAGTCGCCTTCATTCCTCGTCTCCACTGAAGATGGTTACCGGAAACCCTCGTCGATGTGTCCATCTACTACGATGATGCCTGGATCCACAGATCCCCACCATCCAAATCTCTGCAACCACTACTGTTCTTCTCCCCAGATATTAGCTTTGTCCCAAACGTAACATTCCATATCAAATATACGTCATGCATACAAATTACGCTTTCGGCTTCGCTTACCCCAAATATCATCCCTGCATTTAATCGAGTCGTTGTAGTAACGGCACCTTTTATCTAAATAAGAGCACCAACTCGTGCAATATCACTTTACAACATGCGGTACGCTACTACAGCTTTCATAATTTCTAAACAGGATGCTATATGCAACTTTACTGACTAAACACAATAATTAATAACCGTAAGAGCATTTACTACTACTACGTTGTAGATCTAAGCACGGTCTCAGATCTAAATGGAAAGAAAGAGAGCTTTAATATTTTTGTTCGTGTATTTATATCATTTTCAAAACCCCCGGTGGAACCTATTTCACTTGAAAAGCTTATTTTCGAAGCTGCTTCTTAAAATTTTGAACGTAACGAACACTAACTTCTCAAAAATACCCCTTTCGTCCTGCTGTTACATACGGACGCGCTCTTCTTGAAAACTGCTAGTCATCAACCAATGATATAATTTTCCCTCGTCACAGCGTTCTATCTATCTGCTATCTATCTCCGTTCCATGCATGTTTGTTGTCTCCTTTAGAACCCTTCTTAAGTTACAGAAAATCGATATTGTAGTCGTCCTTCACATTTACCCGTGTATTTAGTCGTGACTTGTACCCAACGCTTTCTTTACCTGCTTCTCTGTCTGTCTTACATTATCGATCGTTTATTCCACTCACTCCTCAAGGCACTTGGTATTTAAAGCAGTTGGTCAAATCGACCGTTGCAAACAATTTCATAGAAATTCTGTCTTAACGTTTATTTAAGTTCCTTGAACGTGACATTTAATCAACAGGTGTTTCTTGAAACAACCGATCGTTTAAAATAACAATTCTCAGTTTCTCCCCTTCTTAGTATTTGTATAAACGAACATTGGCTTTTAAAATGGAAACATTTGTGTTTAAAATTAATGATTTTTTATACATGCAAGCTCCCTTTTTGCTTCCAGGCGTTTGATTTAAAATTAATGTAATTACTTATGCATATTCTCGAGTTTTTATGTACTCAAAAGCTTTCTTCCCTAATGCAATTTTAACATTCCAATTTAAATAGAAAAATTCTTTAATAACCGTCCGTTTTCACTATATAAATTCATTAACTTGGCACGTAAATAATTTGCTCCTATTTCCTATATACACGGTGTTTACAATTTTATTGTCTACACCTATTTAACCTCTAATTCCACAACAATATATATATATATATATATATATATATATATATATAAATATTTTAGGTACTTGTATATATTAATTCTATAATTACAGAAATATATATATATATATATATATATATATATATATATATATATTGCTGTGAAACCTACAAAATCCGTGAACTACGCTTTTCGAATCGAGCCTCACGAATTGGGCGTCAAGAATGCTGTGAAACCACCAAAAAGCTATTCATTACCTTATTGTGTGTTGGTCCATTGACTTTCTTCTGTTAATCGCCTCGGCTGCTCCTCTAGATAGCTTTCATCCTCATACATAAAAAAAACAAACACATTCCTACCACAAACATCAACGTCAACTCTATTTACATCAATATTCACAATACATTAAAATTTCAAAATTAAAATTCAGCATAAATTTTAATATCGGAAAATTTCAAAATTAAATTTATTATCATTTTAATGTGCATCCAGAATTAAAGTCCTTGTAGGATGCCTACTAATTACTATAACAATATATGCAGAGTACAAAGGGAGCATCTACCACCCCTTTACGTTAATTAACCAGGTTCGTCTAATTGAGCTCAAAGACATACCCTAAATTTTCATCATAATCCAGAACATCAATACTAAATACCTTTCTACTTAAACAAGCAAATTTCACCTTAAAATTAAAATATTATTGTTAGTACAATTTCACTACTGTCCATTTTGAGTAAATCAATTATAAAGTTATTCAACACACACAAAAATATCAAAGTTCAAACAAAATAGTATAATTTACCTGAAGGTTACTTGCACTCGTAGCTTCCATGTACATCGTCCCTTTGTTAATTACACCATTCCAACTGGGTTATATTTATGGCTTCTGATTCTCAACGCTTTAAAAATTTTCTCCATCACCATTTATTTAAAGTTGTTTCAGGACTTTTCCGGAAATAATCTGTGTATATCTGAACCTTGTTTTGTGGATCCAGACACGTTTATGCACCATTTAAGTATTAATACCCCCGAAAAATAACAAAGAACTTCATACTACTTTCACCAATATACGCCAAAACTGCCTACTTTTGTGTATATATTTGTCGTTGTAAATTTTTTTTACCAATTGGTACAGTGATACTAAACTTTATTACCTTGTATCTTCTTTTCTAAGTGCACTAAAGTACATTTATTGTAGCACGTAAAGAACAAGCTGTTTTAAATCACAAACATATTCGAGCAAACTGTTTAAATTATTTAATATTAAAACCGGAAAACTAAAAAGCACTGTTTAACGCGTTCAATCAAGTCGAAGATCTAAGAGAGCTTCTTCATATTCACCTCAGTATATATAGCGGTTAGCCTGTCTGTCGGTCTGTTCCCCAAAACGGCCAGTTTCTAGAATTTCGTCATTCTATGTTCCCATTCCGTAGCCTGGCATGCGATTTTTACGAATTTTGTACTCGCCCCAGTTAAATCTCAGAAAATTTCCACACGGCACGCAACGTCTGAGAATACCTAATTAAATTTTATACAGAAATGTTATTTCTACCTCTTAATTTTGCCTTTTACTTTCAACCAATCGCAACCCCATGACGTTGCTCTACTCACGCCTTTTTACTATATGTGTCTCGGTCTTGCGCATATTATCTGTCTCTATCTACCCTGTTCTTATTGATGCAAATTGATATTCCTTATTATCGATTATTTCAGTCCATGTGGACTATCTGGGTTAAATAACCCCGTATCGCACCTTCTCGTGAATATTAAGCCACGGTTTCTCCAAGATTCTTTGTAACCATTAATTATCTGCAACATTTTCGCCGTACGTGACTTTTAAACTACGCAGGTGTTCAAACATAATATTAATTCTCAGAGCTTTATTTTATTGGGTTTTACAAGTTTTATAGATATTATATGTTACTAACGGTTCAATTAACTTCAATTAAAATTAATACCCTTTAAATTTTAGTGAATCCTAACTAAATATTAATTATTATCTGTACGTTTTAATACCGGTTACTTAAAATAGGGTTAATTAATATAAATTTTGCACGTAATTTCCATTTGTTTCTTTATTAGGAATAATTAAATTACACGTAGAGCTTTTTAATACTGTTTCTTTTGATATAAAGCGTCTTGTACATGATTTAAATCTCTTATTTTTACTGAAACTAATAAATTTTTATGCTTCACGGTTTTAATAACGCGTATTATCTAATAATATTCATTATACACGGTGATTAAAATTATTTGATGTGATTTTTTAATTTTCTACCCTGGTCTAAATATGAGTAATATATATATATATATATATATATATATATATATAAATAGGTTAAGTCATAGGGGTCGTACAATAAACAAAAGAAACTCCCAAATAACCAAAGCACATAATTACAGATATTAGAAAAGTAAATAGGTCATTATAAATATGGTTAGTTGAGAGCACACTGTATATAACAGTATAAGTGATTAAACGCATATCCAAGAGTAGCTACGAGCAAGGATAAGAATTTAAAAATGTAACGAAATGCATCAAAATTAAATCAATGGAAAACCTGTATGAATTGGCTAGATAAATATTCAACAAGTGCGTTAAATATATCATCATATACGCAGGCAGAAATTATGCATTATTTGAAAAGCGTACATGATAGAAAAGTATTACATTTGTTCAAAAATCCAATTTAACTAGAAAATAAACAAACACCAAATTTATTTCTATTTAGATTAGAATAAGACAAACAACAATAATACGTGATTTGATGAACAAAGGTTCCTGGAATTTCTGAATTAAATGTGATGTATGTGAATGAATTACGTGACGACTTGAGCGTTCTTCCATGCAATTAAACTACACAATTGGTAAAGTTTCCGAAATAACACAAGAGATAAGACAATTGGTGTCGCCCAGCACGTGGAATCAACAAATCACAAACAAAGGGGCAAGGCCTATAAATATGATAACAATTGAACGAGTTAGTATACATTTGAAACTGGGCAGTCACTATACTCGAAAGTGCTAAATTATTCACGCAAACAGTTGATTAAAATTAAAGTGAAAATCATTTTATAAGAGTGTAAAAATTGTGTAAGCGAGCCGCTCTACTACAGACGGTTCTTGGGTAAGACTCATAGATACTATCCTGGGTACGAGTCTTGGATACGAGTCAGCAAGACTCTGGAGATTACTGCCTGTTAAATTAATTTGGTAATCTCTGACAATGGTAAATATTCTGTTACTGTTTCGTTAATTACGGAGATAAAAACCTTTTATTGGAATAAACCCATTAATAACGATTTGGATAGTATTTTGGTTGGATGTCGACTTTCAAATTCGACTCAAAACATTCAGACTGGACACGAAAACTCTTGGGGATGCAGAGAAGCTACTGAACCACTCCAGGTTAGATATTTTGATATGATTTATTTCTATAAACTGTTGTATTTCAATAATAATTCAAAAATGTGAGTTGACAAAACCGGGGTTTCTTTGATAAGTTTTTGAAAAGGCAATATGCATCTTGAAACGTTTCAAAAGTATTCTAAATGCAATAAAAAGCTCGTTTTGCTGGCTTCATTTTCTAAAAATCTGACAGATGTAAATAATTTAAAAAGGGGAAGATATTTTAAAAGGTTGTAAATATTTAATCATTATACTGTGTATTGTAAAATTGCTTTGTTTAATTGAATCAGCTAGTTGAGGCAAAGAGATTTATAAATTAACATTTTTTCAAGTGCTTGAGTAATATAAAGAAAATATCACAGCATTTTATTGCGCCCAATTCGTGGGGCGGAAAATAACACAGCATTTTATGCACGACCCAATAGTGGGGCCTAATATAGGGGTATATCACAGCATTTTAGGACGCTCACTGTAGGGGCTGGTAAAGTATCACAGCAATATATATATATATATATATATATATATATATATATCATCATCATTAGGTCTTCAGTCCTAGAACTGGTTAGACGCGTACCATCATTGTTCCCTATTCTGAACTAACCTACAGATTTCCCTAAAATATGCACAGTTTGCATCTATAACTGTCTGATCTAGGTCTACATCTACCTCTTTTTTCCTATCTCTGCTTGTAATATATCACATACTATTCCCCAAAAATGCCTTAGAACGTATTCTGCCCTACTATTTCTCTTTTTCCCCAGATATCCTTGTTCCCCTGCTATTTCTGTAACTTATTTGTTATTATCTTTGTCTGTCCATGCTATCGTCCTCATACATCTGAAGCACAGCATTTCAAAAGGCTGCTACCGTTTTTCTGTCTGCGTTTCAGACTTCCCGTATTTCATAGGCATACTGTGCTGTGCTCCACACATATGCTTTCAACAATTTTCTTCTTATTCTGTTTGTTGTCTTTCCTCATAGGCGATGTTCTTTCTTGTTAGATGCAGTTCGATCACTTTCTATTGTTTTACAGTTATATGCCCTATTTCTCCGACCTTCAATGGTTGTGAAGGAGGTAAGCAGTCTGTGGCTGCCAAGTTCTCCCAACACTTAACCATTTGGCGATTTAATATATTTTCCAATTTATCTTTTCGCACAGTCAACATTAGTTGCAGGTATTTCGCAGCCATTAGGTTTTCCGTCTCAAAACTGGTTGGACACGTACCTGCACTTATTTATATTCTGAGCTAGCCTGCATAGTTCCCTGAAATTCTCACACAGCATGTGTATTCAGGTTAATCTTCTTTGGGAATTAAACCACTCATAGTTTTTAAAATCAACTTTATTTACGTTTCGATCCATGATCTAGGATCGTTGTCAAACTAATAATAAAAACTTCAAGTTTGACATTTATGACATAATTTGAAGGTGACTTTGATTTATTGATGTTTGAAATATTTGGTTTGAGTATACTAAGCAAAATTTTTTAAAGTTTAACAGAATGATTGCCTTCAATTTGTGTTGCGACCTGGGATCGGCTTTCTTTAGGTAGCCAATACGCTTGACGTGAAATCAGCTGATTAATTTTTATTGGTGTATTTTATATAAATTCAATAACTTGGAATTGGAAAACATTTTTTAACATGTTTCTATTTATACAATTGAGAGGATGGATATTAAGGAAGTGTGCGATTGCATTAATGAAAGGCTTAGGTAGTCGTTTTTTTATATTTATTTTGAGGGGAAAAATTCATTATGATTTAAGTTACCTCTTTGGTAGATTTTAACATGGTTCTGAGGCGACTCTATGGCGGGTTTACACTTGTCAGATACCAATGTTGTTCTATGAAGATTGTATATGGATCTGAGGCGACCCTATGGCGGGTTTACACTTGTCAGATACCAATACTGTTTAACGGAGATTGTATATGGTTTTGAGGTAACCTTATTGTGGATTTATACTTGTCAGATACCAATGCTGTTTTACAGGGGTTGTTAATATGCTTATTTTTATGTAATTAGTTTTATGTATAAATAGAAATCATATATGTAGGCTGTATTTCATGTTAATATTGCAAGGAAAACCCAGGAAAAACTTGCAATGCTACCTAGATATTGTGGGCATTTGATATTCATTTGTTATTTCTTTTAGTAATGGAATCCATTGTTTACTGAAAGTCATATATATATATATATATATATATATATATATATATATACTGTAAAACTAATTCGTAAGGGCTCATCTTCCTTTGTCTACTGGTAACCCGGGTTACCAATTTATACAAAATTAGTAAACGCATGTCCTGACAGATTAGCAACTAAACTATCTGGGCAATCTGCCAATACAAATATAGCCCTTACCTATATACAAAATTCAATCCTCACTTACGTAATCTATATTTTTCAGTCTCTTTATAATTTACCATAACAACTTTAGATATACAAGTTTCCTTTTGTTTGTTCACCTGCAGGCTATCCACAACAGGCAATTTATTCATTTCAACAACATAAATAGCTTTTCTATTATTGACTTCTTGTTTCCCCTTATATAATATGTATAAGGTTAAATCCACCAAAATTCAAATAACACAGTTCTAAATTCTTTAAATCCACTTTTCTCCAATTACATGGAATACTTAGTACACTCCTTTCGGTCTTCAACCTTATAAGTTCTACGCTTGAAATTCCGATAATGAAATTTTTATTTATTCTCCTGAACTACACATGCCATTTCGAATGGACCTGCACCTTACCGAAGTTCTAAATTACTAGAACAGGTGAAATGGCTTGCGTGTTCTAATGAGCTAAAGAGCCAAACTACAGGTCCAAACAAAGTAGTAGGGTCATTAGTGAGAAACCAGACTAAGACAGGTCCCCGAAAGAGGGCAGCGGCTCTTTCGGTACTTAGATTGGCAGAGACCATAGGGGTCGGTATGGCAGTCTAACACACACTACCGTGATGTGGAAGGCAACGAGAAACCACCACATTATCTCCCAAGTACACAGCGTACTTAAATTGTTGCAAACATGATGGCATTCTCTGGGGTAAAAGATTCCGGAGTTAAAATAGTCCCCCATTCGGATCTCCGGGCGGGGACTACTTCGGAGGATGCGATTGGAAAGTTAAAAATAAGAGTCGGGAACATTCTGCGAGTCGGAGCGTGGAATGTTACAAGTATGAAGCAAGTAGGTAAGCTAGATAACCTAAAATCGAAATGAATAGGTTATCACTAGACATAGTAGGGATCAGCGGTTCGGTGACCAGAGGCGGGGATTTTGGAGTGGAGACTTCAGGGTAATTCATACAGGAGCAGAGGAAGGAAATTTGGGTGTGGGGATAGTTATGCGGAAAAAGATAGGATACTGTGTAGAAAATTACTTACAAAAGAGAACGAAAGAGTACTCATGGTTAGATTAGAATCTAAACAGGTAAACACAGTAATAATACAAGTATACATGCCCACCTCTAGTTACAGTGACGAAGAGGTAGAAGTCATCTACAAAGATATCGAAGACATATTAAGATACGTAAAAGGACATGAAAATTTAATAATTACGGGGGATTTAAATGACGTGGTAGGTGAGGGTAGGGAAGGAGCGGTAGTAGGTTTATTTGGTTTAGGCACGAGAAACGACAGGGGAAATAGGCTGGTAGAATTTTGCGACAAGAACAATTTAATCATCACAAATACATTATTTCCTCATCATGCTAGAAGACGATATACGTGGAAGATGCCAGGAGATATAGGAAGATATCAAATAGATTACATTCTAGTTAGACAACGGTTTAGGAATCAAGTAAAAGACTAGAAGCTACCCAGAAGCAGATATAGATATAGATACTGATACAGATATTGGGAAAATATCTGATATTAAGGAAGTAGAAACAGAATGGACTAATATTAAATCCAGCCTAAACATGGCGGCCTGAGATATTCTGGGGTATACACAAAAAGAAAATAAGAAACCATGGATAACAAAGGATATCCTGAATTTAATAGAAGAAAGACGAAAATACAAAAATAAATCAGACGAAACAGGAAAACAGATACAAAGCCATAAAATGGGAAATTATTCGAAAATGCAGGAAAGCAAAAGAACAATGGATTGATGAAAAGTGCAAAGAGGTACAAACAAAGATGGAGATAGGAAAGACAGACGAAGCATACAAATTATTTAGAATGAATTTTAGAGATATAAAACCGTATAGCAAAAATATAAGGGACGCACAAGGAAACGTCATCATAGAAAAAGTAGAGAAAGTCGGTAGATGGCAAGAATATATAGGGAATTTATATGCAGGAGAGGAACTAACTGCATTAGAACAGGAATCAGGCATTGAAAATGATGACTTGGGATATCCTATACTTAGAGACGAGTTTGAATTAGCATTAAAGAGTCTGAAAAATGGTAAGGCGCCGGGTACAGATAAGGTGAAAGCAGAAACTCTAAAAGCAGCTGGACAAGCAGTAACAGAACGTCTCTTCCAACTTGTAAGCTATATGTATGAGACAGGTGAGATACCCAAAGATTTCAAACGTAGCATCATAGTAACTATACCAAAAAAGAAAGGCGCGGATAGATGTGAAAATTTTCGAACAATAAGTTTCACAGCACACGTGTCAAAAAAATTAACTAGAATTGTGCAAAGACGAATGGAAAAACGAGCAGAAGAAATACTAGGAGAAGACCAATTTGGGTTTATGCGAAACAGGGGAACACAGGAGGCTATTTTAGCTCTGAGAGTGATAATGGAGAAAACAATAGAAAAAGGGGAAAGCGTGTATATAGGGTTTGTAGATCTGGAAAAAGCATTATACAATGTAAAATGGAAAAAAATGTTTGAAATACTCAAAAAGATTGGAATGAGTTATAGGGATAGACGAATAGTACATAGCTTATACAAAGAGCAAACAGCAGTAATAGAATTAGAGCAGGAACATAGAGAAGTAAACATTAGCAAAGGGGTGAGACAGGGATGTGCCCTATCCCCATTGATTTTTAACTTGTACATAGAAGAGGCAATGAATACTATCAAATGCAGGAAGTCATTTGGAATTACTATGCAGGGACAAAAAATTGATATGCTTAGATTTGCAGATGATACAGCGGTATTAGCATCTAGCAAGGAAGAGTTAGAAGCTGCTCCTAATGAAATGGAAACGGTTCTAACAGAGAGATACGGTATGAAAATTAACAAAACTAAAACTAAAGTTTTAGTATGCAAAGGTGGGGAAAATAAATCAAAAACAAGAATACAAGTGTGTAACACGAACTTACAAGAGGTTAAGGATTTCTGCTACCTAGGAAGCCAAATAACGCAAGATGGAAAAATCACAAATATAAAACAAAGATTAGCACAAGGTCGTGCTACATTTAACAAGAAAAAGCAACTACTGTGCTCAAAGACCACAAACATAGAAACAAGGAAAAGATTGCTTAAAACATATGTGTGGAGCACAGCACTGTACGGCTGTGAAGCCTGGACAGTAGGAGAAGCGGACAAAAAAGGTAGAAGCCTTTGAAATGTGGTGCTACAGACGTATGATGAAGATATCATGGACAGACAAAGTTAAGAACGAAGAGGTACTAAAAATGGTAGGGGAAGAAAGAAATATGTGGAAAACGGTAAAAAATAGAAGAGATAGCATGATAGGCCACATACTACGGCTTGAGGAAATGGTGCGGAGTATATTAGAAGCAGAGATAGGAAAAAAGAGAAGAAGAGGCAGACTACTGCACACAGATAGTAAAAGATGTAGGCTGTAGGGGTTTCAGGGAGATGTGTAGGCTAGCCCAGAATAGAAATCAATGGAGGTACGCATCCAACCAATCCTAAGATGGATAAACTAATGACGAAAAGATAAATGTGCTTAAACATGATTATTATTATAAGTAACTACAAGAATTGGTTGGGCAATTTTCTCGAATAATGTTAAGTGTGTGAAAGGATTTACTGGAAAACCATTATTTCGGCAAATGTCTAAGTGTTGGGGGATCTTGGTAGCCACAGGTTGCTTAACCTCCTTCACTGAATCTCGGTAAAATAGAGCATAAAATTAGAAAACAATAGAAGGGGAACGAGCTGAATAAACATGCTGTGTAAGAATTTCAGGTAACTGTGTAGGCTAGCTCAGAATATAAAAAAGTGCAGGCACATGTCCAACCAGTTTTGAGATGGAAAACCTAATGACGAAAAAATAAGCGCACATAAATCTGATAATTAATATAAACAACTAGTTGCTGGTTGCGAAATATACTATGAGTGGTTTAATTCCCAAAGAAGATTAACCTGAATACACATGCTGTGTGAGAATTTCAGGGAACTATGCAGGCTAGCTCAGAATATAAATAAGTGCAGGTACGTGTCCAACCAGTTTTGAGACGGAAAACCTAATGGCTGCGAAATACCTGCAACTAATGTTGGCTGGGCGAAAAAATAAATTGGAAAATATATTAAATCGTTAAATGGTTAAGTGTTGGGGGAACTTGGCAGCCACAGGTTGCTTACCTCCCTTCACAACCACTAAAGGTCGGAGAAATAGGGCATATAACTGTAAAACAATAGAAGGTGATCGAACTGCATCTAACAAGAAAGAACAGCGCCTATGAGGAAAGGCAACAAACATAGAACAAGAAGAAAATTGTTGAAAGCATATGTGTGGAGCAAACCACAGTATGCCTATGAAATATGGGCAGTCTGAAACGCAGACAGAAAAACGGTAGCAGCCTTTTGAAATGCTGTGCTTCAGATGTATGAGGACGATAGCATGGACAGACAAAGATAATAACAAATAAGTTATAGAAATAGTAGGGGAACAAGGATATCTGGGGAAAAAGAGAAATAGAAGGGCGGAATACGTTCTAAGGCATTTTGGGAAATAGTATGGGATATATTAAAAGCAGAGATAGGAAAAAAGAGGTAGATGCAGACCTAGATGAGATAGTTATAGATGCAAACTGTGCAAATTTCAGGGAAATCTGTAGGTTAGTTCAGAATAGGGAACAACGATGGTACGCGTCTAACCAGTTCCAGGACTGAAGACCTAATGATGTTGATGATGATGAACTACACATGGATTATCTGTTTTACTATTTAGTACATCACGTACGTCTTTAACTCATATCGTCTATTCCAGGTCTTCACCCGACCAATGTGTAACAATTTCTTTTTCCTTTTTGGTTGACATCTTATATTTATAACTTTAGTCATGCGGTTAGACCAACTAATAGTTTTTGTTATTGCCGGCGTCGCCGTGGATCTATGTAGTAAGCGTAAGACTACTGATCCCAAGGTCCTGGGTTCGAATCCCGACACGGCCGACTGTTTGAAAAATGGCAGGTAAGCATTTTTCACAAAAATTACGCCCTCGTTCGGATGAGAGGTTAAATGGTGGTCCCATGTGTGAGTGTTGTCACGCACGTTAAAGATCTCTACCTTGCATGGAACGGTAAGGGTTCTAAATTCTAAATTTCCAGGCAATAAAAACTCGCTTCCTGGTCAATGTAGTACCTTCGGGTGGAGCATTGGAAATGTAAATGCACAGTTTTTGTTATTGCCATCCTTGACGGAATCTTATTTTAAATTTAAATATCTATTATTTTAAAATTTTTTACATGGCTATCTATTCATATTCTTTAAAAATATTCCCTAAATTTCATAATATTACAGCACTTTTGGTTTGAAATTTTCTAGAACCAACAGGTAATTTTTTCCCACTTAATTTAAAATTTCATGTATTTAAAGGATGTTAGATTAGTATTTATCTTTGTTTTGAAATGTCACCCTATTTAGGATTGGATAATTTTATTAAATTTTTCTAGTTCATGATGCGCGCAATTTAAAGTAAACTTTATAAATTTTTATTTATTTTAGGATGTTAATTGGCATTACATGTATTACACATAACTAATATCAAATATACCACGGCATTTTACAGAGAAGAACAAAACGAGTTTTGCTACATACAAAACGAGCATAGCTTAATCATATCGAAGGCTCTATCTGATAAAGATTATAACAAAATATTTACAAACTGCAAGACAAGCTATAGATTTATACTATACATTGAATCATATTAATTGCTAAAAACAGAACAGTACTTGTATTGTATTTTTCAGGTTTTTCAATTGCTTGCTGGGATTATCGCGGGAAAAATTGGCTGGGAAGCTCTATTTTATATCGAAGGTGGAGCATCTGGAATTTGGCTAATTTTATGGATCATTTTAGTTGCTGATTCACCAGTAAAACACAAATTTATTTCTGAAAAGGAACGAACATTTATTACATCATCACTTGGTCAAGGAGAAGGCGAAAGCGAAGAAGTAAGTTTAAAAAATTGTCATAAGTATCCTATTTCAAATCATTTTTGGGGGATAGTTGATGATACTTTATACATTTCTCTTACTTTATAGTAAACGTCTAGGTAGTAGATTGAATGAGTTTGTTTGCTTTTTCGTGAAGATCATATTCTCCTGGGTATACCAAAAATATACATGGGCGCATTGGAGACAAGGTACTTAAATGTGACTGTTCGGTCTCTTTGTCGCACGTTGTCGTGGTTAAATTTATTTTAAATTCTTAGTTGTAAATCAAATCCTAAAGCTGTCATCCCTTGTCTCGTTACATTCTGTCGTAAAACCTCCTTTGTGCATGTGAAAATTAAGCAGAAAAGGGGTAGTGACAAAACACTCTCTCATCGATATCAGAGCGAAACGATTGTTCGTTTCGGTAAGTGAGTTAGTCATTAGTGCCGCCGAATGTAACTTTGTCGATAATCCCCTAAAAAACACAGTGAAAGTGCAAATGTAACACGTACTATAAATCGCATACAGTCTGCTTAGTTGAAGATAGGAACTACACCTTAGAACAATAAAACAACGCGGAGATAAGTCAATATAAAAATTTATAAGGCCCCCCGTGCTTAAACAGTGACAGTGAGATTAGAGAGATTAGACACTTATATACAATTTTTCTTAATCTTCTTTGGGAATTAAACCACTCATAGTTGTTAAAATCATCTTTATTTATGTTTCGATCCATGATCTAGAATTTTTGTCAAAATAATAAAAATTTCAAGTGTGACATTTTTTACACAAATTGAAAGTAACTTTGATTTATTAATCTTTGATATATTTGGTTTGAATATATTAGGTGAAAATTTTAAGGTTTTTTCACCTAATGTATTCAAACCAAATATATCAAACATTAATAAATCAAAGTTACCTTCAATTTCTGAATCAAATGTCAAACTTGAAATTTTATTTTGACAACGATCGTACGTCATGGATCAAAACGTAAATAAAATTTTTTTTAACAACTATGAGTGGTTTAATGCCCAAAGAAGATTAAGAAAAATACAAAACAAACCACAACAAACATACAGTGAGTATTTACTTATATACAAATATTACTACTTTGGAAATTAATTAAAAATGTACCAAACAGGAAATTGTGAAAATAAACTAATATCCTGGCAATAGATGTCGCTAATTGAGTACCTTCCAAGAAACGTCGAAAGCTACAAGAACAATTCTCTATATATTTTTTAACGTTTCTGTTCATACAAAACAAACGATTTTAAAGAAATTCGAGGTCTTTGACTGAATGTGATTTATGATGTAATGATAGCAAAATGTACAAATTTTGTTTATAAAGTAGAATTAAAGAGAGCAGACAGGATCGAAAATAAAAAAAAGAAACATTAGCTCAACACAAGAAAGTATGTAAACCAACCTTGTCCTAACGTAATAGAAACAATGATTTCTGTGTTTTATCCAGGATTTACTGTTAGTCGTTTCTCTAGTTTTTTCAACATTTTTATTCTTAAAAATGTACTCTCTTTAAAACTTGAATTCTAAAAACCTGGAACCTTCTCTTGGAATTTGCACAAGCATGTGTCGTATGTATTTGTTACGTTTATTTTTCAACACAAATTAAATACCCTTTTTTCCCCAGATTAAGTCATTACCCGCTCGAATAATTTCTATTTCTATTCCTAAATTCTCCAACAATACCCCATATAGTGTACCTGTTCAGAATAAGCCCGCTTTAACATAATTTTAACTCAAATCCATTTTGCTTTTAAAACAAAAATTTGTTCGATAAATTAAATAGTCAATACCTTATTTTAGGTATCCGTTAACTTGTTAAACATTCCGACAACGTATAATTGCTTTCTCTTGTGTTTCCCATCTAAAAACTTGTCAAAATAATGGATCCTACTATTATTTGATAGCGTGTTTTCCAGTTTGCTAATCGCGCCTTGACAACACGAGGATTGCAGTTCGAACTCGTGTTATTTGAACCAATTTTTAATTTTATTATGCAGCTTGTGGGGTGAAATATTATCTACATTACTCGTCCTAGTACTTCAAGAGCGATGCACGTTTTTTTGTTCGACAAGTATGAGGTATCTTGCATGTATCGGTGAGTTTTTGCACGCTTACCCATCCTAATAAGATTCTCTTTTAGCTCTTAGCTAGAGACCAAATTGGTTCTTTTTTATATACGCCCAACTGTTCTTTGTCACAGATCAACTGCCATTGCCTGTAAATCGCTAGTGCCGCTATGGTAACAGGGGTAACTAGATCCCAACGACCGTGGTAATGCGGTGCTGATTCACTCCTGATGACGGGCAAGCTAAGTATCCCGACACATACAGGTACACAACTAGTTTTCTTTTGTGTATATCAAGGAAATATTCCTTATCAGCGTTTGTTGTAGTTACGTGATAAGAAACGTGGCACTGTAAGACTATTGTTTGTTGCTGCAAATCGAAATTATCGCTCTACAGGTGTAGTGTAACCTTGTTAAAAATGTTTGACAAAAGTTCCCACACGCTTATTCTTTTCTACTGATTAGTTTATTTTACAAACGGTATTATGTATAATTTAAAAGAATGTTTGAGAAAAGCTCTCACACGTTAATTCTTTTCTACTGATTAGTTTATTTTACTAAAGGTATTATGTGCAATTTTAAAAACACTTGACAAAAGTTCTTACATGTTTATTTTCTACTGATTAGTTTTATTTTGCGTAAAATACGAGATGAGCACTTCGTATCTAAAGTACTAAATTGTTCATATCACATAACTGTCTGCTTTGAAATAGTAACGCTTAAATTATTTATTATGTTTGTTTGTACAGAATACTTTATTTATTCTTATTGTTAATCGATAATCGTGGATGTTGTATTTTTTTGGTTTCTTTTTTTTTGGTATGTAGACGAATCCTCTAGGTACATAGTGCATTTCTCAAAAGTTGAATGTCTAGATTTCATTTTTGGTTGATTTTTAAGCATTCCCATATTTTGCAGTTAAACACTACTACACAGCTTTGATCACACGGGTGGAAAATTGTTTCTAGATTTTTTGAAGCCACGGGAATTTTGTTGGCAGGGTGTAAATAACAAGATATTAAGACATGCACCTTGTTGAACCTAATTTCGGTTTAGAATAATTAACTGTTAATTCCTTCAGAGCCAGTTGGTTTCAAATTATGCTACGATGATGCAGGCCCATTTGAGGCAATGGTTCAAATAATAAATCACACATTTAATCCAAAGTAGTGTCGTGGTATGGTGGGTTAGGTTGTGAGCAAACTGCATATATCCTTCATTAGGTTCCGCTGGTGTCGAATTGCTGGCACTAGAGTTCAGATTTTCAATAATTACACTTTTGTGTTGGTGACAGTTCAGGTTAGCAGACGTTAATTTGCAATTTATGAAATTACCGCAGTTTTTTCATGCAAAGAATTTCTCTATGAAGAGAAATTAGAAATAAAAAACTTGGACATCAACGACATTTAATAATTGAAAATCAAACATGGAGTGAAAAGCATGTTTATAATCGTAAGTTCAATAGCGACATATACAAAAAACAAACGATTGTGTGGCAGAAATAATAAAAATTCATTGTTTTGTCTGCTGTGTTTACTTTATTAGTAAAGAAATCAATGTTTGGACAAAAACTGGCTTTGCGGACTTAAATCATTCAAAGGAAAAAATTAAAAAGCATGAAAGTTTGCTCATAAAAATGCCGGTATTAAATTTTCTATACTCGGTGGCGTGAATATAAACACACAATTAGATAGTTGTTACAAATGTTTGAAGCATTAAGTTTTAAATTTGGAAATGTCCAAAGTGGGTGGAAATCCCATAATAAATAAAGATTCATCGGCCAACTACAGTGATGCGGGGGTTACTCCCTATAGCAGTAAATGCCAGAAAATTGAACAAAATTGAGTAATGATCAAAATTTTATTTAGGTGCGATTTCAAACTACGTTATTACTAGCACTTATTCTGTTAGGTTTTCAATCAGTCAAGTTTAAAAGGAGGAAGACCACCAGCGAATTTTAGAATTCTTTGGAATTAAAAAAGAAGAGATTCCCACTGCACGTATTATTAAACTTGAGGAAGAAATGTCAAAATTCAAACCTGAATCGTCCGAACTTGATGTTGAAAGCATAACTACATTTGTAGATAAGTTCTTAAAAGGTGAGTTTAAACAACATTTATTAAGTCAAGAACTTCCTGAAGATTGGAATAAACAACCCGTGCGTGTTCTTGTTGCAAGCAATTTCGATGAAGTTGTATTAGATAAATCCAAGGACGTCCTTGTAGAATTTTATGCTCCATGGTGTGGTCATTGTAAACAGTTGGTCTCTATTTATGAAAAAGTTGCAGAGCATTTTGAAAGTAATGTTGATGTTGTTATTGCTAAAATTGATTCCACAGCAAATGAACTCGAACATACTCAGACATACAAGCTTCCCTACAATTAAACTATACAAGAAAGAAGACAACAAAGTTATTGATTACAATGGTCCTAGGACTTTTGAAGGGTTATCTAAGTTTGTAGAGTCAGGTGGTGCTGAGGATGGTGCAGCAGAAGAGCCAGTTGAAGAAGAGACTGAAGATGATGATACTGCACGGCGAGATGAATTGTAATTGTAGTACTGACATATTTTTGTTCGTTTTCTTTTCAGATTATTTGTTTTCACATTTCTGTATACTAAATCATCAATATATTATTCTTTGCTGGATAATTGAATTAAATGCTTGGTCAATTTCTTCATTGGATCCAGTAATTATTTAGAGTCCTTTTTATTAATGTTAATATTATAAAGGCTCTTTCACATCTGATTTTTATTTCCCCGTAACGTCTAAACGTTACATAGTGCTTATCATAATTCAATACAAAAAGATAATAAGCTGATGGATAAAAATCACTAAATTTTATCATGATTAACCAATTGTATGAAATTTTGTGGCACATTTGAATTGACATTATGGGGACATGATGAAACTGAAGAATCCAATAACCCTGATATTCTTTGCAGATTAATTAATCTAGGTGGATGAGTTGATGATGTATAATGAAGAAGCACATAGAAAATGCAACGATAAGTACATCCAGAACTGTCGAAAATAAATTTCTACATTCCATTTTGGATGTAAGAGGAGAAAGTTGAAAACAAATAAATTAATCAAATTATTTAGCAGTAATGGTTGATAAAACAACAGATGTCTCTACAATTCTGCAAGTGGTTATGGTTTATCAGAATGTACTCAACAGATCTGCCATTTAGCATTTTTGGGGATTTTTCAGTCCTAAAGCACATATTCCAGAAACATTAAGTAAGGTATTACTATCGAAATTAGAGTAGCACAATGTTGTGGCAGTTATGAGTGGTGGTACAAAAGGGTTCAGCGTGGAATTAGAGAAATTTATCCAGGAGCCCATTTTATTTACTGCTAGTTATGCTCATCAATTTAATTTAGTTTTATAAAAAGCATCACCAGTATACAGAATATCTCATATAGGAAGGGATAACATTGTTATATCAGAAACGGTAAATGACAATGCCATATCATGAAATAGGTTTCTTCAGACATATATTGCAATAAAGTTATGTGCAAATTATTTAAGATAAAACCCCTCACATTGTCAACTATACAAATATGATGCAAAAAGAAGTATGCCTCAAATTGTATTACACGAATGACATCGTAGGTTAGGGTTAACAAACTAATCATACAAAAACTTGAAGAGGGGGAATCGCCAATGGCTTTGTCTTGCTTCTCAGGGGTTGTTCAGGTATTCGTTGTTTGTTTAGCAGTGGTCCTTGTCGATGAAGCACTGGTGTTTTTTGTTTCGGTAATGGGATAGGTAACAAATGGAGATGGATCATTTCGTCAACTCTCTGAACTCTAACTCGTATGTCCATACTCGATGAAGGCCTGTAGTAAAAGTGTTGTTCTTTTCAACGCTTGACTCCCACCAACTATCCTCCCCTCCAAGATTTTAATGCACTTTCAAGGTATGGGAAACGCAACATTAGAGATTTTTTACACCACAAATCACAGGCGAATGCCCTAAAATACGTGAGAACCAAATCCCAACGGGCGTTACACTTGAAGTTTAAACCAAACAATAATAATGGATAACTCCCCCATGAGGGGTTTAAAATCCACTAAACTTAAATAGTAAAATGAAAAGATGAATCATTATTAAAAAAAAAGTGGCAATAATCGCCTTAAAGCTTCAAAAAGAAAAACAAATAAAACGAAAATGTCTCTTTGTACGAGGGTTCACATTCAGGGAAAACTTAAATTAAATTTGTCTATAGGCATCACCTGGTTTTTTAAACCGTAGCAATATATGCGATACCAAAACGGAAATAAGTAGCCATCCGATTTTGTAACAGTATCATTTCCTACTACGATGGGAGAGTTTTAGGCAACTCTATGTACACTATAATGCATGTAGTTTGGAAAACATTTAGTATCTTTGTCACGTAGTAAGAACCAGAGGAGATAAGATTGTTTGATATTGTGTGCGCGCTTTCATCCCTACGTGGTACTGGACATTTGGTCGATGTCGGGTGGGACAATGGACCTTAATGGCGATGCTCGTCCTAAATAAAATTTCAATTACAATCACGACTGAGTCAAGATTGTTTCTCCGGTCGAATACATTTTGCAACGCCTGTTAGGGGTAAGATCCATATTATAATTTGCATTAATACAATTATTGTCGCGTATGCATTTTTTAGCACCTAATCTGCTATTTGATTTCCCAATATGGCGGAATCACGTTAAAAATTATAATTTATCCCGAGGCCTTTGAGCACACATTTTCCGTATGATTGGATGCTGTAGGAGGTCGTGGTAAATGGTTAGAGGCTTTTAATGGAAACCTTATATACCAGAAGCTGCTTTTGCAGAAGCCGCTGCTTTCTGATTTAACTCCTTTTTAGAAAAAAACATTTGCCTTTATTTTTAGTTTATGCAGAAAAGCCCATTATAAATTGTTTCTCGTACTTTTATCATCAGTGAAGGTTACTTGATGTCAGCAATGACCGAGGTCAACACCTTGCGATAAAAGTTAGTGGTTTATAATCCCGATGGTAATTCAGGTATTTATGCCATAACTGATTTTTTGCGTTCTTATAAATATTCTCAAATATAATTGATAAAGCTAATTTAAAAAAAGAAAAATTAATTCGCTATTGTTGTAACTGTATTGGTTATTCCAATGGAATTAATTTCTTTACTGTTTGAAACAAAATATTGATAAAGGCGTTTAAAGTGTTAATTTAATTTCTTTTCTATGTGAATTGCTTTGAGCTCAGAGTAGTGGTTAAAGAAATTGCAAAGCCGCTAAAGTTACTTAATTTAAAAAGACTGCCTTAAGGGAGTTTAAAAATTATATTTTATATATACCTATTTGAAGGTATTTGTTTAATTTGTTTGAAATTGTTTGTATGTAAAAATTTCAGTTAAATTGATATTAATTACTTGTGAACATTATTATTTTGGTCTTTTGTAATATATGGGATTGATTTAGTAAGTTAAAATATCAGCTGTTTTATTTCTATATCATTTAGGCAACAAAAGTACAGTTTGGAACTTATAACAATTGTGATCAATTGCAGCCACAAACAAAGAACCCACTTGTTTTCCTGAGGTAGATTTTTGTGTATGGTCTTTTTTTTATTTGCAGGTACTGATCAGAACAAATTAAATTAAATTAAATTACTCGAAAAAGACTGAAATTAAAAGTGTTACAATTTGAAGGCTTATTCTACTAAGCGTGCAAAGGTCTTGTTTGCAGCCACACCGACCGCACAAATTTAGTCAAAAGCATGAGACTCACACACTTAAACTAACACTTAACTTCACTATAAATCTAAATACAAAAGTTATTTTCACATTCGCATACGAATGCATACAAATTTTCATTAATATCTTTGAATATTCTCTTAAGCAAAACAAATTTCTTGTTGGCTTTTAACAGGATAGGACAAAATATGATGCAGCAGCGAAAATGTTAAGTTAATAAATTAGCCAGTGCTACTGAATTTACGATACATAATTCTATTAATCCAATTCTAACTTGGATATTGTTACAATTTTCATTATAAACAGCTGACGTTCAATTATTATCTAATTATCTTTATAGTTTGCTTTTATTGTAGGAACGTCCACGATCTTTTCCATGGAAGTCAGTACTAACATCTATTCCATTTTGGGAATACTAATCGCTCACACCTGTTCAAACTGGGGCTTCTACATACTCTTAATTGAGCTTCCAAATTACATGAAAAGTGTCCTCAAGTTGCAAATAACGCAAAACGCCATAATGAGTTCAGTCCCATATTTTACGATGTGGATATTTAGTTTGTGCATAAGCAAGATTTTAGACACTTTACGAGCTCGAAAAATATTTAGTACGACAGTAACACGAAAAGTAGCAACAGGAATTGCAGGATTAATTCCAGCAGCTTCTTTATTGGTTCTTAACTACCTTGGTTGCAGAAAAATAGTAGCAATCATACTAGTATGTGCAGCTGTAACAGCCCACGGCGCAATGTTTTCTGGATTCCTTTCAAACCACATCGATCTATCGCCTAACTTTGCTGGTACTCTTGTAGCTCTTACAAATACTATAGCTACAATTCCAGGAATAACTGTGCCAATTTTTGTAGGGGCTTTAACCACAAGGGATGTAAGTATTTTGAACTGTATTTGCATATAGATGGAATTTAAAATGATTTAGTGCTGATATAGTAGTGACCAGTAGCGGTTTCTGCTATGAGGCAATGGAACAACTGCGCCACTTAAATCAAAGTAAACAATTTTGTTCCTGTACTTTACATTATATCAATGAAAAAACACCGTATTCATTTAATTCAGTTTAAAATACAGGGTTATTCTAAATGATGGACCCATTTTTAAAAATTCATATTTATTAAAGCACAAATTGAAAATGAACAATCATTATACCAATGAAAAGAGAAAGTTTCAAAGTTTTTTTTTAATACATTAAAAATGTTCAATGTGTCCTCCATTTGCTGAATGGCAAACATCTACGAAGTAGGTAAACTCTTCCCACACACGAGAAAGCATATCTGCTGTTACTGAGTGCACGGCAGCATATGGGGTTTGCAAAATCCACATTCAACATTGCAACACGAGATTCGCCGAAGATAAACGTGTTCTGTGCCTTATCCCGTACAAAGGTCTATAGACCTTTTTTTCTTTGTGGAAAGATCTGTAACTTGAATAACATACCTGGACATTTTGGAACAATGGCTGTTCCCTCAAGTTATGGAAGATCCACAGCACTTTATTTTCTAACAGGACGGAGCTCCGCTCCATTAGCACCTCGATGTACAAGGATTTTTGAATGAATCCCTTCCTCGGTGCTGGATAGGTTGCAGGGAAAATAAAGACCTGGTTCTACACTTCTGGCCACCGAGATCTCCTGATCTCACTCCATGTGACTACTTGTTATGGGGTTAAGTTAAGGATGCTGTTTACATCGTGCTCTACCAACAACTCTGAACAATCTGCAAAACCGTATCACTGCCATGCACTCAGTAATAGCAGATATGCTTTCTCGTGTGTGGAATGAGTTTACCTACCACGTGAATGTTTGCCATGCAGCAAACGGTTAATACATTGAACATTTATAATATATTTAAAAAAACTGAAACTTCCTCTTTTCATTGGTATAACGATTGTTCATTTTAGATTTGTATTTTAATAAATACGAATTTTTAAAAATGGGCCCATCATTTAGAAAAGCCCTGTACTTACATAATAACCATACATATAACCATATACATGATATCGCGCCCTTGCCTGCGTACTGCTACATTTAAGTGCAGTGATATATCTGCAAATCATCAGTGTCCAAGCTTCAAACTATTGCTTCGGGCGACTGAAATGATGTTCCAGCCGTGCTATCTATCTATTAAGGTTTAGAAGGATGGCTAGCGTCATGCACACTTAGGCCATAAAAAAGACGCATTGTGCTACCTTCCTTACTAGCATGACCTTCTCTCACTCAGCCACCAGATCTTGCAAGTAAACTTAAGAATATCAGGCAAGAATGGCGAGCTGTTGTTTCTGGTTGTCGGGCCAGAAATCACCTAGCATACGGTCACAAAATCTTGTTAGTGTATTATACCCCCAGCGATACGGTACACGAGCCACTACAGTCAGTTGGTAGCAATGTTAAATAATTGCAAAAATGATGCGTAAATAAGGAATTACGTCACATAATTATTTAGAATTACTACATCACATAAAAAACGAAAAAAGTACTTACGTAAACTGTAGGGCTTCTCACAGCACTACTCCATGATGGCGGCAGCTGGGCTTCGCTGATCCTTTTTGGGCGTGGGTAATTCGTTGCCCCGGTTGAAACCAAATTAAATTTGTCTTCTTCCTTCCTATGTAGAGAGCGACAGGAAACTGGTATAAGGAACGATAATTGGGTAGATAAAAGGAAACCTACATAACAAAAAAAGAAGACACGATAAGACACAAAGATAAATACATTTGTCCACGTCTCGATCACCAGTCTCGACGTGTCAGGAAATCCACCACTCCCCCCCTTTTTTTCTCCGCGTCGGCGCAATCTCGCGTAAACAAAC
The DNA here is from genome assembly GCA_036346225.1 of Platerodrilus igneus. Lineage (NCBI taxonomy): Eukaryota > Metazoa > Arthropoda > Insecta > Coleoptera > Lycidae > Platerodrilus > Platerodrilus igneus. The sequence goes on along the minus strand of JARFIW010000139.1, from coordinate 12,680,240 downwards.
TGTCTGAAGTGACGGAAATACACACACGTCTTTTCAAATTATTGGCGCGAAATCCTTACAAATTAAAACTTATAGAAATGTTTATATGCCGAATTTTCGGCATGCAACAAGTGCCGGACAAAAACACAATGAGTGTGTTGCAGTCTCGTCCTCTTGCTGACACCTATGATTAGGGACGTCAAACAGACCCAACTTGTGGAGGTGCTTCTTAAAGTTGTCGTACCATCAGAACCCCATGAGTAACCGTAGTTTCTGTCTTGGCAAATTGATGCAAAATTTACTGTGTTTGGTTACAGGGGACATGATGTCGGCAGCTTGTCATGCTAGACCATCTGTCCATATGACGGCAAAAGGTTGCTAGTTTTAATATAGAGACTACTAAAGAAGGCAATATGGAAACAAAAGGCTCAGGCCCGATGAATTACTAAGCTTAACCTGTTTTTTTTTGCTAGATCGTCCACCTGCTCATTATCGTGCAACCGAGTCTCCCTTGATCCAGACTAGTGTGACAATTAGATACAAGGTGCCAAATTGGCACTAAACATTGTCTTAGCTTAATTTTTATGTGCGGAAGTTTTCGCGCCTTAAAATTTAAAAGACTTGGCGTGTATTTTCGTCACGCCAGAGGGCGTTTGCGCGAGATCGCGCGGGAACTTCGCGCCGACGCGTGAAAAGAACAAAAGTGGGGAGTTTCCGAAAGACGCTGAGGAAACGGGGCTTTTTGCCTCTGACCTTCGTGAAGAGCGGTTTTGTCAGGTATCGTATCGTGCTTTATCTTTATTTATATAGATCTCCTTGCCTGATTATCTTTGTTTGTCGCCCTTATACCTGTTCCTGCCCTTTCCCTACATAGGTAGAGGTAATTTGTAGCCGTTTGCCTTGGAACATCGAGAAGGGCGGTCGTGTCTGGTATCGTATCTTTATTTTTATTATGTAGATTTACCTTGCTTATCTTTGCTTGTCTTTCCCTAATTAACCTATTCCTTATCGTTCCGCTACATATAGGAATCTGTTTCGACCCTGGAGCAGTCCCACGACCCTAGAACGAGCCGGATGTCCATGCTCCGCCAACAGCACCGGAGCAGTCACCATCTTTAACTATCTAAAAGGGGGCTCTAGCCATTTGGAAGGCGTACCCTCCATTAATTACCTTAAAGGGGCCATCAGTAGCCCTGATGGACGTCAACAGAAGCCAACTTTAACTCGGGGACATATTCATGTGAGTATTTCGCTGTTATAAACTATTGTCTTAAATTTATATTTTCCGTTAATTGCGTATTAAATTTGTGCATTGGTGACATCATTGTCAGATGGCTGCGCTAAAGCCTGTGTAAAGCTTGGAGCTACCACCTGCCGTGGCGTCGCTTATTCCACGCTTGCGCGATGTAATTATGAACTTTTAAATTGTAAGAAAGGGTCATTATCTGCAAACATGCCAATTTGGAACTGTTAAAGTGGTAAAAATAAATTTGAATTTTATGAATATCTTTAAATGCCATTTTGTTTATATTGTCATATTTGATTGAACTTATATAAAAGACAAGATCGTTTCTAATGTTTTCATACATTTATACGAAAAAATTAATTGTTGAGAAGTGAGGGAATGACACATGAAGAATGATGGGTGAGGTAATGATAAATCGGTGTTGAGGAAATGATATGTATTTATTGGATTTACATAAACATTACAAATTTGCTACTCTTACATGCTAAGCATTGAAATTTACATCTGGAAAAACAAATTGGCTTGCGCGGCTATCCACGGGTTCTGGCGGTTGGATCGTTGCTTTGATGTTTTCGATCTGGTACCAACAGATGTCTTTTTGAAGAGGCCATTTAAATCTGCCACGAATTTCTGTTGGTGCCATGGCATTTACTTCTACCACGCCTTCTACAAGATTTAGTATTTCACCTGGATACGGTGAAGTATCATATTTTACAATGACCCAGTCGCCTGGTTTAAACTAAGCAGAAGTTTACGTAAGCAATTCTACTGATGATTCGGGTGAGTGTTGCATCTCTCTTCTTGCGAACTCCTTGCCAAGATAGTGGTGAATGCATATATCTTTGCATTCAAAGCAACTAAGAGAGCGGAATTTTATATATTTTGCAGTATCTTTAAAAACCACTTGATGAACTTTGAGCGTGCCCAAAAACCTTTCTTCCATGTCTTCCTTTACCATATCTTCTATTTCTAGCATGTTTTCGTCATTGATAACATGAATGGTGATCCCAGAGCAATGGGTCTGCATAGACCGGACAAATTTGTCGAGATTGTGAATATCTTTACCCTCTGCAACAAGGCGGTCAGCAGTTCTTTTTAATGTCCCACCAATACCATCTGGGGCCCCTTTTCCATGCCCTTCGGAATAGTTTCAGATGAAGCTCTTTACACTCGGAATAAACATTTTGATGTAGTTGGAAATGATGTAGAACATTTTCTTATTCCTGTATTGGGTAACGGGCCCATCACTCAAAACATAGACATGTTTTACATCCGGTATCAGTTTTGTCAGATCTTTGAAAACAGGTTTTAAATGAGCCCAGATAGTGTGAGCATCGTGCCGTAAGCATTTACTTATTGTGCAGAAAGACTTAGTTAAGGTATCTTTTTCGGTCTTGGTATACAGTATGCCTGTATGTAGTGAAAGCTGTTCTCGTGATCCACCAAAGTGAAATGCCTGAATTTCCTCACTGTATTTGCAGGAGTGATTCTCGTTGAAGTCAATATACAACAGTACCGAATCAGTAGTCAAATTATCTTTAAATTTTTGTTATTTCCTTGCTTTGGTGCACAATCTTTCTCACATACGTCATATAAATAGGAAGTTGGGAATCCAGTTTTGTAACCAAAATTGTGACATCTACCACTTTTTCTGTTTTAATGGGTTTGTGCACTGTGCGTTCTCTTCCATCTGCCATAAATATTACTTTTTCGTAAACCCACTGGTGAAGCTTTACCTTTCTTTTCTTCTCATGTATTGTGTAGAATAACTTTTTAAACATACATTCTTTGCATTTTCTTAACAAGCAAAGTTCGTTGAAGTTGTCACAGCATATTTCGTTCAACATTATTACCGGATGGTTATGTTTAAATATTTCATATCGCCGAGCTGCTACTAATAATTTCATGTTGATATGAATTAAGCAGCCACAGGTTTCTTCTATTTTAGTAGCCACTGCCCAGTAGGGTTTGAGTCTAGAAAACGTGGTGTAATTGATCTTGTATGTTGCTTGACGAGAGAAGTTGTAGAATAGGTTTTTAGTGTGTCATTTAGAAACCTTTTTTGTTTCTTTATTTTATTTTTGGTTACACATTCTAGAATATTCATCAGATTCGAAGAAACACATCATCTTTAATTCTTTTAGTTAAGCACTTTCCTCTAGGTCGGCATGTACCAGTAAATTCACGTTGGATTTTATTTCTCTTTCACTTTATATGTGTCTGGTTCCATAGTCGATATTTTCCCATTAAATCCCCTTTTATAGCAGACTATAAGTTACGTTTTTCTTTAACGGTTTTTGTAGTTCTCTGGGCATTTTCTAACAGCGCATAAAGTTTCACCTAAGAGCAGACACTTTCTCGCATAAGGTGTTACAGTTTGTCCTTGTAACACTTGTGTAACTTTAGTGTTTGGAGTTAGTCCTGATGTAGGTGCAAGCATAATTTTCTTGCTTAATGCATAATAACGTTTCTTGTAATGTTTATAGCGAGCATTTGTAGTTTTCAAGGCATTTTCTAACACTTTAATTTTACGGTACATTTTAGGTCTGTTATTTTTTATTCTCTTTCTTCCAACAGCTTTCCTGGATTGTGCGGAAACCGGAGATTCCTAGAGTAGACGTTGATAGTGACAGCATTGTGGATGTACTTGGAAAAGGACTTGTGGCTGGCATGTTGTTCGCTAAGTAGGCAGCCAGTTGGGTTTTCTCTTTCTTTTTTCTCTCCCTGTAATTTTTGGCATTTGTTGTCCACTGGCTTAATTAGGTGTTCTCTCGGTATCATGTTGACAACATTCTTTACCTGAAAATAAATTTTCATTTAATAAACAAAATACTGATCAAGAGGAATGTACAACATCCCATATGATAGGGATTTTTAAAAGATTGCCTGTTTTTTCCTTTTTCTTCAAATATTTTTGTTTTTCTTTCTCCTTTAACTCGGCATGTTTACCAGGATCTTTTTAATTACTTCTTTTTGTTGTTTATCATATTCTTTCTTTCGTAACTTTGCCTTATCGTTTGTTTTATCCATAGTTTTTGATAAATATTTAATCTACAATACAAATCATTATTTTTTATTATAAAGATAGTAACTCAAGAATCTTTCACGTTTATAAACTAAAATACCACTCAAAATTAAGCATATGTAGGATTTCTAATGATTAATATTGAATAGTATATTACATACCGAGCAGGGAAGTAGATCATTACAGCCGAGTGCTGGTTAGATACCCGAGGCGGGCAGCGCCAAGAGTAGCTATATGCACGAGGCTGTAATGATCCTTCCTGCGAGGTATGTATACTATTTTACTCACAATCGGTTAGTAAATATAAATAAGTGTCAAATCATTTTAATTTTTATATAATTTGATAAATTGTTTCAACAAAGACATCTGTGAGACCGTTGCTAGGGTACATTATGTTAGTTGATTTTGACATAATATTGTATGACACATCTATACTGCATTGTTAAAGGTTGTATTTGTACTTTAACACAAAATATGTCCGATATTGACATTTTCAGCATCAGCATGGTCTTATTTTAACAGTTAACAATACTCAGAATTCTAATGTAACAATTAATATATACAATTCCAAATAGATTTTGCTTTTATACTAAATAAGTACAGAGTTGTTTGTTGTTAATTAACTTTAAAAATCATGATTTAATGCAATAAGAAAATGACACTTGCTAGCCGGGAAAGTGACACTAGCTAGCCAGGAAAGTGAAGTAAGTAATGAGTTGCTTCCCGACTGTATTGAAGGGTATAAGTACACATATTACTAACCGATTGTGAGTAAAAGCCATTCCTCACATAGACTGTCATTCCCTCACAGTGAGGGAATTACAATGAGGGAATGATGATTTCATCATAAACTTCGTATAACTAATTTGAGGTTATGTGAAATTGGTTGCTCAAACATGTTAGCTTTATAGAAACACAATTAATATGAAATAAGAAACAAATGAACCAAATATTTACATACCTTCTCAGAATACACTAGGAGAGGGAACGATGCTCAATTTATACTCTCACTTACAATAAAAATCAATTTTGCAGAAATAAAGTCCCAGGTGCACATACAAGTAGCCAGAACTTACTATGTACAATGAACTAAAGATGACTGATGCTCAATTGGTATAAATGGACCATCACTGTTGCCATCTAGTAGGAAACATTAGTATTTTTTACCTTAGTGAGGGAATGATGTTCTTAGATGGGGAAACTCGTGTACTACTAATGTAAAATTCATTTTAAAAAATCAAACTGATTGATTATTTCTCTGGAAATATAATAGTAATAGTACCTTTTTATTTTGGAATCAATAAAATTGAAATTTAGGCATTACTTTAACTAGTAATTAATTCTTGAAAACCTCAACCTGGGGTTAAGAAACAGTGAGAGAATGATACTTTGGTCGCTTAAAATTTGTTTCTACGTTATATAACTTATTCTAAAGATTAAAATATTTTTTATTTGCAAGCAATCAATCTGTAGTTGACATTAAAAATTCTAAAATACCAAAAAATTTGCAACCTTATTTTATAATTGGTCAGGAATGCACATTGGCAGTTTTGCAGATAACGACCCACAAATACATTGCTAGATATTTATGTACTATTAAAGAACCGACTTTAAATCAAACAGTATAATTATGTCGCTCAAGAAATTCATGTCATACATGTAGGAATTTACCTTAGTGATTTAGTTAGTATTTAGTATTTATATTAAGTTAGAACCTTTTTCGCGTTACGTCAATGCCACTGGAATGCAAGGGAACAGAAAGCAAGTTTCAGTAACCTTGCTAAATACACAAAGGAATAACCTCCGAGGGGTAAGCGGATGTCGAGTCATCTGCAAGAGGTAAAGAACGGGCATTAGCCACTTGAACACCGGCGGCGAAGGTGGTTAGACGCGCGACGATGACAATCTTTTAAGACGACTGTTCTGAAGGAAGACGATACCTTCAGAACAAAGACGGGTTGCTTCAGATTGAGCCGTGATCTGTAGTTAGATTACTATTATAATTGTAGTTGTTCGAATGCTTTTCAGTGACGCAAATTGACGATTATAAGGTGTATATGTTATATCAATTATTAGCAACTATTATACGTTTAATTACTTGTTACGTTGTATGTTTCATTTATGGTGTTTAGTGCAAATCCCCCGCGAAAGAAAACTCCTAGACAAACGATAAAAACCTACATACATACATATTAACAATAAACTCAACTACAAATAAAAATCATAGTAACACCAAACTCATATCAATATATTAAAGGAAAGCGACCACAATGTTATGAATATCACACAAACTCGCAAATTCTCCTCATTCAAAACATTTCTAATATTGAATTGCTAAATTCATTCAGCTTACTACACAATTATGCCTTAGTTAAAAGATCAGCTACATTGGTTTTCATATTTGCATATTTAAACACTAACAATCATTATTTAATAGTTCTTTAATTGTATTATGTTAATGTCTATATGTTTAGTACGGTTATTTATGATAACATTTTCTGAAAACATAACAGATTGATTGTCACGTAATACTATCTGTATAATTTAGGAAAAGGAAAACCTTCAAATTCGTGCAATATTTTACGAATCCACATAATCTTTATACATGCAGAATCTATGGCAATATATTCTGCTTAAATGTCACTTCTGGATATGCACTTCTGAATGTTATTACACGTCACTCAATAAAAACACCACCCATTGACCAGATGAATCCACTAAATGACCTATGGGAATCTAATGCACTAGCCCACGATGCATCAATATGCATCACTAATTCACGCGAACAAAATACTGACAAATTAATACTATACTTCTCGGTAGTTCCGACATATTTAACCTATTAATGCCCATCATCATCATCATATTGTTTTCGACCTTACTTAAGGTCGGTTTGACGCAGCTCTAACTTCTTTTCTAATCTGTGCTAATCTAAAAAGTTCTACATACCCTTCACAACCTAAATTTCTAATAATTTGAATAATATAGTTTGGTCTAGGTCTTCCTATATCCTTTTATCTTTTTCCTATCCATCTGACTTTACATAGATATTAGCAACATGATGGTTGTTAAAGAACTCTAACATGTTTACATGTTTACCATTTATAAGGAAATGAAATATAACCTTCAAAAAGGAAAAGTGTTAAAATATATGTTATGGTAAGGCTTAAGCAACGAAACGCTACCCATATGCCAGACCGCTACCTAATAGTGAGTTATGTCATGGTGACGTTTATTAAATTATATGTTATGGTAAGGCTTAAGCAACATGCCAGACCGCTAACTAATTGTGAGTTATGTCCTGCTGACATTTAGTTAACTGATTTTTATTTTTTTTTGTTTTGTTTTCGAACTTACTTAAAGTCGGTTTGAGGCAGCTCTAAATTCTTTTCTATTCTGAGCTAGTCTAAAAAGGTCTACATACCCGTCACAACCTACATCTCTAATAATTTGACTAATATAGCTTTGTCTAGGCCTTCCTACTCTATTTTTATTTGGTAGTCTATAATCTAAGACTTTACTAAATAGTCCCTCATGTCTTAACTGGTGCCCTATCATTCTATCTCTCCTGACCTTCAATTGTTTCCACATACAGGGATCCTCACCTATCCTTCTATAAACTTCCTCGTTTGTTACTCTATCTGTCCAACTAATCTTTAACATTCTCCTATAACACCAAGTTTCAAAAGCTTCTATCTTTTTCTTATCTACTTCTTTAATTGTCCAAGCCTCACTACCGTATAGTAGAACGCTCCATACGTACGACTTTAAGAAACTTTTTCTATTATCTAAACTAATACTATTAGCTATTAGTAAGTCTTTCTTTTTTAAAAACATTTTTCTAGCTTGAGTTATTCTAGCTACTATATCCCTTCTGCTACGTCCATCTTTTGTAATTATGCTACCTAAATAGCAAAATTCATCCACCTCCACTCGGTACTACCTATTTTTAATTTTGGTTTAGAACTAGGCTGTAACTCACTTGTCATTATCTTTGTCTTTACTGAGTTAATTCTCATACTATAGTTACTCCGTAGTATCTCATCTAAAATATTTAAAAACTCTCCTAACTCTTTTCTAGACTCTGCTATAATGGCTACATCATCTGCTTAACGTAACATGTCTATTTTCTGTCCCTGTACACTAATACCTATCTCTTTTCTCTCTCTAGCTAAGTTTAAAGCTTCCTCAATATAAACATTAAAAATCAAGGGAGACAGTATACAACCCTGTCTAACACCATTTCTAATCTTAGCTTCCTTTTCTATTTCATCAAATCTAATTACTACGCTTTGGTTTTTATATAGACTGTAAATAATTTTTCTATCCCTATGAGAGATTCCTATTTTTTTCAAAACCCTGAACATAACAATCCAATTAACCCTATCAAATGCTTTTTCTAAATCTACAAACGCGAAATGAGTCTTTTTATTTTTTTATAACCTTTTTTCGATAATTAGCCTAATCATTAGTATCGGTTCTCTAGTCCCTCTGTCTTTACGAAAGCCATATTGGTCTTCGCCTAAATAATTCTCAGTCAAAGCTTCTACTCTATTTTTAATTATTATTGTTAGTATTTTGGAAGCATGAGAAGTTAAACTAACTGTTCTAAAATTGTCACACCTATCAGCTCCTGACTTTTTTGGGATTGCGATAATAATATTTTTTTCGAAATCTATTGGAACCTCACCTGTGTCATATATTACATTTATTAGTTCATATAATCTGTCTAAAGTTTTCTGACTTGCATATTTTATTAATTCTGCGGGAATATCGTCTATCCCTGGCGCTTTATTTAATTTAAGATTCCGAACAGCTCTATCAAATTCCTCTCTTAATATTGAGAACCCTATTTCTACATCCTCTTCTTGGTCGTTCTCTAACTCATCCATATCGTCTCCCTTATATAAATCTTCTAAATATCTTTTCCATCTATCAGCTACCTCAACTTTATTTATTAGAAGCTCATTATTCTCATCTCTAATACCATTATATTTTTTCCTATCTTCCCCAAAAAACTTTTTAACTGCTCTGTAAGCCCTGTCTGTCTTACCTACTCTCAAATCATCTTGTATTCCTTACAATTCTCCTCCATCCATTTATTTCTAGCTTTTCTACACTCATGTACTATCTTATTTCTAACTGTATTATATTTTGCTTATTTTCACTATCCACTTCTCTGAAAGGTTTAAGCTTTCTTCTATTCTCTATTAAATCTAATATCTCCTTGTTACCCAGGGTTTTCTCGCTTCTATTTTTTCTTACCTATAGTCTGTGTTGCTGTATCATGTACAGTCAGTTTTATTTCTTTCCATCTATTTTCTACGTTCCTCCTACAGCTATCTCTTTGCTCTTATTATCTAATACTTGTTTATATTCCTCTTTACCCTACTATCATTAAGCTTACCTAGATCCCATCCTCTCTTTTAACCTTTCTCAATTTTTAAATTTTAGTTTACACTTCATTTTAACTAAGTTATGATCGCTATCTATGTCAGCCCCTGGATAACTACGACAGTTTTTAACTTGGTTTCTAAATCTTTGTTTAACTAAAATATAATCTATTTGGTACCTAGCCCTATCACCTGGGGCTTTCCAGGTATATCTTCTCCTAACATGTTGTTCGAATAGGGTGTTTACAGTTACTAATCTATGTTCCTGGCAAAACTCAACTAATCTTTCTCCTCTCTCATTTCGTCTGCCATACCCAAATTTTCCTACCATTTTTCCCTCACTACCTTCTCCCACTGACGCATTAAAATCGCCCATAACTATTAAATTCTCATCTCCTTTTACTTTTCTCACTATACTATTTATATCCTCGTATACCTTTTCTACTTCCTCATCCTCGTACTGAGTTGTTGGCATGTAAACCTGTACTAAAACAGTGTCTGTGGGTTTTGTACTCAATCTAACCATAATTATTCTATCACTATATTGTAAGTACTCTTTAACTTTATGCCCTAATCTTTTACCTAACACTATTCCTACGCCTGCCTGTCCATTAGTTGAAGAAGTTGTAATTATTCTATAATTATCTTTCCAAAAGTCATTACTATCTGGCCATCTCACCTCACTAATACCTAAAATGTCCAGCTTTCCCTTTCTCATTTCGACTAATAAATTCGTTAACTTATCTACTCTGAGTAATGACCTTACATTCCAAGTCCCTATCACTAAATCGAACTGTTGCTTTATATTCTTACGATGACGAGCCCCAAGTACCTCCTCCCGGAGATCCGAATGAGGGAGTATTTTACCTCCGGACAAGAATTTTACTTGTGAGCTCTCCATCATATATATTTCGTGTTTTAGGCCACGCACACCTGGGAAATATTGTGGTAGGCTCCCATATCTTTCCACAACGCAGTTTTTAAAGATTTTAGCAAAAAGCCGTATCCGTCACGGCCAAACCCCAACAAGCTTGTAAATTATTGAGGATCGCCCGAGACCAACCGACCCTCCTCCAATATCTTTTAGCCAGCAAGGCTGCTGCCCCTTGCTGCGCCTTTTAATCGCCTTTTACGATAAGCAGGCTTACTATAGTAGTATTCTTTATCCCCCACTATAGGGATACTAAAGGCTTACATTTGTTTTACTTTTACGTTTGATAATAAGTAAGCTGACCGGCAGAGCATGAACCTTGATTGCCAGTCGCGATGACCTTGAACAGTGGGTTTCAAACGTATATTGATTGCATATTTCGGTGACCAAAGAAACATCAGATATCTGGTCCTACGAATGGAAAATAACCAATCACCCTATCAATTCGGTATGAAATGTCAAGACGTACGAAGTTTAATTTTGACAAAGCTAAAAATTGAAGAACCCGATCAAAACATAAGATTATTAAAGACGAAAATGTACGACAAAATGGTTTTAAACACATACATCAATGTCTTACCTGAACGCCTATCGGACAAAATAAGATTTCAACATCGCCAAAATTCAGAAGAAGCAATGAACATGATTGTAGAGGGAAAAACGTTATGTACTACAGAAATAGACTGTATAACCCTAATGCAAATAAAAATTACGCACATATGAAAACTATACAAGCCGCGAGACAAATAACCACACAACCGAAATTTACACCATTTAACGCACAAATGAATAAACCACGAATTAACAACCCAAACTTTAATAACACAATTTTCCACAACCAATTTAGACAATTTCCAAGACCAAATTCAAATTTTACAAAACCCACATTTAAACCAAGGTTTAATCAAAACGTAAATCAACCACGGCAAACATTCAGCGCAAAGCTCAAGAGAAACGCACCGATGACAAATAACAACTACCCGATAGTTATTACAAACCAACTCCTATGGACACTTCATCTGGTAATACTAGGTAAAATACTAAAATATCACGAATCAGACCAAACTATAACCAAATTCATAAAATTTTGAAGTTTGCTTTCAGACTTGCTTATGCTGCTCATAGTATCATGAAATAAGCAATTACATTTTAAATATATTTTAATTTTATCAGGTTACACCAATAAAAGCTGTCCTAAAATGATGACACTGTGCCCTAATACTAAAAATATGATCATATCGAGAAAAAGTATACCACCGTATGAAAAATCAGTTCACTACATAACTATTTATAAAAAAACTTATTATGAAATTTATCAAAGCAAGTGATACATAAAATTGCATTACATTTTTTACAAAATGTGTGAGGTTTGCCTTTGCAATCTAGAAATTGACAGTGCTGCCGTTTTTCCCACTTTTCAATATAATGGCATTTTCCAACAAAATAAATATTTTTAAAAATTTTAGCTTTTGAAGTTGAGGGCAAACACTGAGGTCTTTCACATTGGATACGATTTCCATGCCTCAACTTTATATATGCCGTGGCAATAGTTTTAAAATCTTTTATAAAAATTGACCCCTTTCCATGAACTAATGCATTCACAACAGCCATATCTATTATTCTAGTAATTAAACACCAATACTACTTTTTACCTCTTATTGCAATGGGGTGCTTGTCTAAAAGCCAATCGTGATGATCTACACCACCCATAAATTTGTTAGATGTTGAAATCATTGCCGTTTGAGGAACAGGGAAACGTTCCATTTTTGTCTATTCTACCTCAAAACTTTTTGTAAAGGCTCAATAGTATCAAAATTGGTACCAAGTAAAACACATTTATTATCATGCCACCGCCCAATGCCTCCTTTATTAGCTTCATCAAAACGATAGTCATAGGTGCCACACACTTGCCTTTCTAATTGTTTTGACGATATCAAATGGCACTTTTTAGTTCTGTTTTTACTGACAGTACCACTTTCTCTAAACCCTTACTGCTGTAACTTATATAATAAGCTACATGATGTATAGTTATCAAAAAAGACTCAAAGGATCCTCTACTACTTGTAGCATATTTCCTACAACTCTTGAACCTAACGGATCATTGCTCAGACATTCCTGACTTTTTCCACAATACAAGTCAAAATTGTAACAGTACCCACTATCAGCGCACATTGCCCAAAACTTATATCCAAACCGTATGAGTTTAGCTTTTATAAATTGCTTTAGAGAATGCCGTTCGTAATATCCACCATCAGATCGTTTCATCTACAATTGTTTGATAAACTTCATAAAAACATTCAAAAATATGGAGCGAAGATGCATTTGCAAGCAAATTTTGCATTGCTTTAAATTTTTCTTTGGCTTTGCTATTGTATTCCCTATTATCGTATTTGAGTTTACTTTTTAAAAAGTTGTGCCTCGCGACTGAACTCTGGACTTTATTCCAGGCGGCAAACATGAGAGGGGGGGAATCTTCCTATTTTTATTGAACAATAGACTCACAGATTTTATAGGAATTTTAAAAGCGCCACTACACCTTTGAAGCTATAAGCTTTGGGAAAGTGTAGGAACCCAACTCGATAAACATGGTAAATATACCTCAAAGAAATACAAATTAGCAGAAATATAAATCAGAGATAGCAGTTTGCATCTCTACATAAATCAAATAAATCAATAATATCAGTTAAGTAATAATACATCAATATACTTTGTTTTCGTATAGATTCAAGAATTGAATCATAACTTTTCTTTTAAGCGATAATAATATAACTTTAATTAATCACTCTTAAAAGCTCATCACAGCAGGTTACCTACCATCTGCTGTAATAGGGCGGGTTGGGTTGAGGTAGCATAGGGCAGGGCGAAATGTCGAGATGCAGATATTCATTAGAAAAAGATCTGAAGTTTAATACTCCGCCTATTTTGAAGTGCCAGGGAGCACATATAGAAGGCAGTGTTGTGGAACTTATTAGTCCAGTTTTAAACCTTACAGATATTTTAATTATACATATTTTCTAACATTTATAACCAGTGAAAACTTTGAAATTCCGATATCTAATGTAAAAAAAAATTATTAGGGAACAAGAAATTACATTTGCATCGCACAGTTATTTTACAATTTTTAATATGCAATTGACAAAGCTGTTATATTAATTAATTTGCCAATAAATGGAAAAAAACAGAATAACGGTTTAAACGTATCTCAATAATAAAAAATGATTAGCTAAAATGTCAAGTGGGTTTTGATTACAGTGTGTGAAAAGCTACAAATATTGGTTTGGTTTCTCACATCTGCGTTTCCCTTATCATTTTCTAACGACGAAATAATAAACAAAGTGTACTGAATCGGACACAGTAAACATTCCTCTAGTAGAATAAAAATGCATGTCTTGCATTTTTAAGTAGTTCAAAGTTTCTTTTGCATTTATTTATTTACGTTTTGCATGCAGACTGTCATATTGTGTTCCATCACAATTTATTACGGTTTAAAAATACGATACGATAATTCTTACAATTTAAATGGTGATAGTTCTTTACCAAAAAGTCGATAAAACAGTTTACGAAGTCGGTAGTACAGTTTAAGAGTTCATAAATACATCGCGCAAGCGCAATGAATACGAAAGCAATGTAACATTTATATTGTGCAATACTCGGAAAATTTAAGAATTTACAACAAAAGGTAATACGTTAATTACTTACATAAATATGTCTCGGGGTTAAAGTTGATACGCCGACGCTATTCCAAAGCGTTCGGACCGGCACTCAGGGCTCCGCTCCGGGCTGTTGGCTGAGCATGGACATACGATTCGTCTCGGGTCGTGGAGTTCGTTTCGCCTAGGTGGCTATGAATTTCATCTACCTAATATGTAGGGAGCGGCAGGATCAGGTTTTATAAGGGACGACAAACAAGATAAAACAGAAGGGAAATCTACATACTAGGGATAAGGCACGATACGATACCTCAAAGCGACCACTTCACTCGAAGAACAAAGGCAAGCAGCCACGTTATAGAAAGCAGAGGAAACTCCCCCACTCTTTTGTCTTTTACCCATTGGCGCGAACTTATTCGTCCAACCCTCTAGGGTCGCGCACTCTGCGCAAACTCACTGGGACGTATCGGAAGTACACGCCTAGTCTATTAAAATTCCACGCGCCGCGTCTTTTGAAATTATGGCGCGAAACTTCCGTACATCAACTTAACCTAATACATGTTAAAGTGCCGCTTTGGCACGTAACAAATTGCGTATGGAAAGCCCAACAAAAATTTATATAAATCCAAGGTTATGAAGAACAAATTATTTCAATAATTGCTGAGGCCTAAATATTAAATAATATCCATAATGAAAGTTATAAATAGATTTGCGAGCAATTACGGCTAGAGTCAAAAACTCTCATGATGATAATGTGATTTCAATAGTATAGCGTTTCCTGTATGTTTGCTGTGTTCTGTTTTGTATAGCATGTATTCAAACCATTTCTGTTTTACAATAGTGTGTGACATGGAAGTTCTGAATTTTTCCACGGCAGCACATTGCAGGTACATTTTCTAAGAAATACTAATATTTGATTTATTCGATAAATAAAGTGAATTGTCGTGTGCAATTTTGATGAAAATTCATAAAAATTATTCACACATTTGGGAAAGTTACTGGTTTTGTTTAAATCACTCTATTTTCAGCAACAAAAAAAATTTTTTCAGTTAAGAAAAAACTTAATGACTTTCCCACATAGACAATTATTTAATAAATAACTTTTTTTAAAACCGTTTTTAATTTGGTTGCCTAATAGGAAAGAAATTTGATCTTTAGAAATTTCAAGATGGCCGCTACTGCGATGAGCTCTTAAATAAAAGTTCTCGAAATTGTAACTAGCGATATAATGAAATCATAATATTAATGTACAGAACAAAATATACATTATCCGCACTATGAAAATAAATGGTCATTCTCTAAGATGTCAACAATAAGCGTTTCTCATTCTAGCTTATTTAAATTTCAATACAAAGACATAAATATAAGGTTATCATAAAGTAAGGGATATATTTTAAATTATGATAACTTTTTAACAAATTAAGTTCATAACAAGGAATAAATGAAATCTAATTGCTTATGAAATGGGATTTAGTATGCCCAAAACAGGTTACGGCAATTGCTCAATATGACCTCCATTTTGTTGTTGTAAGATCACCATCCTTACCTCCAAATTGTACACAGCATTTCGTAACATTTCTGGTTGAATTGTACAATTTGCTCCGTAATACTGTCTTTTAATTCTTGTAGCGTAGTTGGTCGTCTTCTAAACACTAAACTTTTTAAATAACCCCACAGCCAGTAATCCGCTGGGTTTAGATCAGGTGATCTTGGTGGCCATGAATTTACGAAATGTCTGCTTAACACGCGATCTTGAAAAACGCTGGTTAACAATTCTTTGACTGGTCGAAAAATGTGCGGGGGTGCTCCATCCTGCATAAAAATGATGTTTTCAATTCCGTAGTGCTCGTTTTGCAGCTGTGGAATAACATAATTTTGTAACATTTGCAAGTATCGTTCACCATTTACAGTTACAGATACGGCTTGTCCATTCTGCATTTCCTCGTAGAAATACGGACCAATAATAAAATCAGCTGTAAAACCGCACAAACGGTGACTTTCTTGTCATGAAGACCTTTTGAACGATTTGTTGCGGATTTTCTGCAGACCAGATTCTACAGTTTTGAGTATTGACTCCACCATTCAGAGTAAAATGTGCCTCATCTGTCCATAAAATACGGGATAACCATTCGGGTTCAATTTCCATCTGAGCCATTACTGCAAAGAAAAATCGTACCTAGTAGCCAAATCTGCGTCCTTTAATTCAAACAGCATTTTCAGTTTATATGGATACATGTTTAGAATTTTGCGTAAAATTTTCCAAACCGTGGTATACGGCATTTGCAATCGCTTGGATATCGCATTTGCACTGCTGATTGCTAGTGAATTGCTTCTGGTTATGTCTTGATTTTCATGAAGAACCTCTGCAACTTGGACATCACTAATTATTGGTCTTCCTGATCTTGGTAAGTCAGTTACAGACACTGTTCTTTCAAATTTTTGTATCAAATTGCGGTACGCTTTCATTTGACAGGATCCCGCTCTCAAACCCATTCTCGTGCGAAATCTTCGTAATCCAGCGGTGTAATTTCTGCCGGATTCATAATAGCACTGAACTAAACTAATTCTTGTTTGTAAATCCATGTTATTACAGTTGAGTCGTTTGAACTCAACGCTACTTGAGTTTTAATTTCAAAATAAAACTTCAAATTGAATAATTTCGTTTTGACACTAGTGTCAACAATTGTTATGACAACGCTTTTGTTTCTCATAGATACGGTAAAATCCCATCCATTAAGCAACTAGATTTCGTTTATTTTATGTTACTAACTTAATTTATTAAAAAGTTGTAATGATTTAAAATATATCCCTTACTTTATGATAACCTAGTATATCAATTAATAATTTAGACAACAGTCTATAGGTAATAAAAATCAGATCTGTTTTTCATTTTACAGTGGTACATAAATCATAATTTTAAAATAGTAATTAGTTATAGCATAATAATAGGTTAGAATGTAATTTATGTAATAATTTGACATTTGAAGACAAAGGATTATTTCACTACTGAATGACAATATTTCAAGATGTCATTTTATAATCTATAAGAACAAAAGTTAATTTCAGTAACACACATTACATCTTACACAGTTGATTAATGAATTTCTACTTTACTACTTTTTGTAAATAACTTAGATTTCAGTTTTGTATACATAAACGTATCAGAATGTAATAAGAGCTTTACACTTTATTAAATATTACCCCTTACGAGTAATAGCATTAACTTGTATAGTATGTATTAGATAAAATCCTACACTCAACAGTTTTAAATAACGTGTTCAGGTTAGTTTATTAATCAAATTCAGAAATGACATGAGGTGTCAAATAGATGTAAACAATAAACACGATTGCACTTTAGAAATACAAGACGACAATCACCAAAGTCGATTCAAATGGTAATCAAAGAAAACATACCAACCGGTTTGTTTCTGACTTGCTACCAAATGGAAAATTTAGAAGATCTGCCATGTTGATCCAACACGTTCAACAGCTGGCCTTTGTAATATTTCCCTTAACTGCATTCTAAAACGTCTTTAGAAACATCCCTTTAAAATACCATAAAGGTCTTCATAAAACTGCATTACGTTTTGTTATAAAACGTTTGCTTCAGATGTTAAACTTCAATTTTCATCGCTTGATGAAACAATGCTTGGCTCTTTTTTAGTTGTATATTAAGTTTTATTTAGTTACATTAAGTTTTATCAAGTTGCACATAATAAATAAAGATCAATGTTAAAGTCGCATACTGCCCAAAGAATACAAATTGATATTCGCAAATTCACCGACCCTAAATTTCCACACACGTTGCTATAATCACCTGTCCAGATCGACTAAACTTGAGCAGATAACGAACAAGTTGTATAACCTAAGATTGATGGAACCGGAAAATGACGATGCGTTCATATACAAATGAAGTGTTTGTGGACATGCCACAAGTATGCAACCAACAATGCTCCTTGATATATTATGGGAAAGAAAAGATTACCAAGTTATTGAAACTTAGTAATATGGAATAAATTGAGATAATGGGTTAGTACAGTGAGAAGCAAAATAAATTGCTTCGATTTCAATTGCAGTTTTCTTTGTAGGTGGCTCATTTGGTTTTGAAGAAGGCGGTTTATAAACTAAAGATTTTAACGGTAACAAGTCTTCGTCATCGTAGTCAGAAGAAACGTCAATTTCGGTCTGTTCCGCTACATCAGAGATGGCGGGAACATACGTATCTTCATCTTCTAACAGTTCCTCATCTATCATTTCATCAACATCTGGAGGCAGCGTTAAAATATCTGCTTTAACTTCATTTGAAAATGAATATTCTACAGTTTCCTCATATGTTTTGAAAACTTGTCGAGTCATTGCAGATAAAACTGAAACAAATTACCAATCAGCAGTGCCCAACGTCATCATTTGAGGACCGCTTAGTTTTAGAATGTCTACACTTTCTACAAAACTCAAATAGTAACTATTATTACTCTTACTATATAATTTGATATGTAACTGGTACAATAATACATACACGCTATAGTTACTTGAACAAATGACCATTTGTTTGAAATATACAACAATCAATGCACTACTTCGAAACAAAGTTTTAATTTCAACTCAAACTGTCTTGTACATAAGCAATGCAGTTTGATGCTGTTAGGTTCATAGTAACCTCTGAAACCGTTAGGCTTGTTAAAACTGCAAAACAATTTGTTTTGTCATTCCAGCATTATTTACAGCATGTCATAAATAACTGTTCTCAGAAACGAACACTGGGCGCTAATAGGTTAAGAATGCTTAACAAGCGATTGTAATGTTCAATTGACGAATTTGAAGACAATTGAGCAAAATAGATAACACAAAACATAATATCAGGACGTGTTCTGTTTGTTAAAAATAATAAAGAACCTAATAATTCTCTAAATGGCATATTCATATCAAAAGAACACCGACGTTCATAGTGGTATACACAGGTACCGTTAAAGAAACATGAAAACATTCTACTAGTTTTGCAATATATTTCTTCTGATGCAAAATATATTCATTTTCATTTAAACAGTCAAACTTAGCACCAAGAAACTGTTTTATTAACCCCATATTTATAAGTTCACAATGTTTACTTAACTAACTAAAAATCTTTTTCAAGACTTCCGTATTTCGTCCAAATGCTGCAATGCCATCTACATAAAATAGAGCAATGCAATAAGTACCTATCAAAAAATACACAGACAATATTGAGCTATAGAAAATCGTATTTGCTTTAGTATTGTTGAAAAATGACATTACCAATTTCTGTCAGCCTGTTTCATTCCATAAATTGATTTTCTTAAACGAAGAGCATATAAGTTGTTCCCAAGTATTTGTACACAGGAGGCAATTTCATATTCACGTCCTCATCTAGATTACTGTAAAAAAAGCACACTTAACATCCCAATGTTCATTAGCCCAGTCATTTATGACTGCTGGCAAAACAAAGAACAACTTTACTAATTTAACGTCTACATGGGAACAAAAGTATGGAAATAACCTACCCCAAAAGTTTGCTTAAAATCATAAGCTACTAAACAAGCTCAAAAACATTTAATAATACCGTTGGCATTCATTTTTAAGTTATAGATCCTAACTATTTGTTGATTAGGTG
Organism: Platerodrilus igneus; assembly: GCA_036346225.1. Classification (NCBI taxonomy): domain Eukaryota; kingdom Metazoa; phylum Arthropoda; class Insecta; order Coleoptera; family Lycidae; genus Platerodrilus; species Platerodrilus igneus. The sequence goes on along the minus strand of JARFIW010000139.1, from coordinate 12,660,390 downwards.
ACTTAGACACCACTTCTCATAGACCCCATTTTTCACTTGTAGATTTCTTCACTCATTGCTTTTACCAGTTAATTAATTTATTTATTAAAGTAGGTAATCCTAATCCCATTCTTGACGATAATTACTTTTAGACACATCTTCATAATTATTCGGCACTTGCACAAAACAAGCTAAACTATTTTCATCAACACATTCTACAAACTTTGCAGATTTTTCATTTTTAGAAGAAAAATCAAACATTTCATGTTTATATTCCAACCCCTTTTTTATACAGATGCTTCATCATTTTTCAAATGGCATCATCCAAACCATACCAATCATATACACCAGTACTTCCTTGGAACTTCTTCCACTGGGTAGAATTTTCATAAACATCTGGCTCTAGATGCAGGAGATCGCCTATCAACAACTACATTTTCATTTACATTGAAGCTTATGGTCTTTGATTTTCAAAAACTTCCTCAACTAAATCATTTAAAATAGAATTTTCAGAAGTCTGTTCTTCATCCTCATCACTAGAAACGCCAGGATTCATTATACGAGTAATTTTATCCCTTATGCCATTTACACCTAAAATAGATTCATCTACCTGAATATGCGTTAATTCAACAACAACAGCATTTCGAGTAAGATCAAATACTCTACACCATGAGTAAAAGCACCATAACCTAACCTAACCAAATTTTCTAAAATACGAAATAAGAGGTTTTCTCCTCAGAAACAACTCATTTAGAGTTTTGGAAGGGTTAGTTAAATGAGGGATTCTATTTTTAGCGTGTATATAATTTTGCATTGCTTCGCCCCAAGTTCTAGAACGTAACTGAAGAAATTAATAAAATTCTAACAGTGTTCATTGCATCAAAGTTAATTTTCTCTGCAACACCATTCTGTTTGGGAGAATACACACTTGTTGCTTGGTGATTAATATCAATGTGACGAAAATAGTTTTCCATTTCATTTAAACAAAATTCCACTGCATTATCGGAACAAATTGATATCACTCTTAAGTTTAACATCTGCTCAGCACGAGCAACAAAAGCTTTAATTTTCTCAAAGGCCTCACCTTTACTTTTGAGTGTATGTATTGCCACCCATCTTGAGAAATCATCAACAATGCTAAGGAAATACTTAACCCCTCCAACACTAGTTACTGGACCTTCTCCCCACAGATTAATATGTAATGATTCCAAAGGTTTGTGTGACTGAACTTTAGTAAACCTTTTAAATGAACCCCTTTTAAGTTTCCCCTCGATGCATGAGTGACAGGTAATATATTGTTTATTAATTTTGTCTACCCCTAAAACAATACCATTTGTAATTGTTCTATAAATATTACCACGGCTCAAATGTGCACATCTTTCATGCCATAGTGATTAGGAACTTTTATCTGTGGAAAATACATTCAAACTATGTTTCACATCCGTAAATTTACTCTTATGTGCTTTAACTACATACAACCGTTTTGTTTTATTAACTCGAATAAACAAAGCATTACTTGGCATATAAATTTCACTTTTTATCAACAAAATAAAACCTATTTTCTGCAAGAGAGCTTAAACTAATTAAATTCTTTGATAAATCTGGTACAAAATACACTTCTTTTACTTCAACTAGTATTTTTGACTTATCATTATCTAAATTAATATAAACTCTAACAATGCCTTCAGCAACTAAAACACCTCTTCCTTGATTAACCTTTTTGTTAAACTCTTGAAAATTAACAAATAAATCTCTCTCATTACAAAAATGATGAGTTGCAACAGTATCAAATATAAATTCGTGTTCTGACGTTATTTCTTCTGTGTTATATAGTTCAAAAACCAATTACTACTTACATTAGAATACAAATTTTGCATGAATAAAGATACATAAGCATTTTGTTACTAGAGTCTTGTTGATGTTTAACATTTCTAACATGATGCTGCTTATTTTCATCAGCTCCTCATTTGTTTACCTTACAGTCCTTTACAATCGCCAATTCTCTATATCTAAAATATCTAATATTTTATTTTCTTACATGCCCATGACTATGATTCACTTTAGCACCAACTGCAAATGCTCCTTAAACAATAGACACCTTTTTAGATGAACTACTTAAAGAATTTTGAAAGCGCCCTTCTTCAGCTAATAATGTTGTGGCGACAACATCATAGGTAAACTGTTTATCCAGTAACTGGTAAGCTGCTGCACAATAACATTATATCGCTCTGGTAAACCACTTTCATTTTATAAGCAACATACACATCTTTAATTTCACAATCAATGCTGAAGGTTTCTCAGTTTAGCTATATATAATGAGATTGCTGCATCTTCCACAACGACCACTGAGAAAAATTCAATTGTAATCGTCCTATCATAGCCATTGAAGATGGCTCAACATTGGAATGCACCCAACCCAAACTTAATTGGATCTGTTACACCATTAACAATCGTTTTTACTTGTTGATCCAGCGAAAAATGAATGGTTGATAGAGTTATATCTCGTTTTTTATTAAATTCGCATTTATCTTTTCTTGTACTTTCAGTCAGCAAAAAATTTCCACATCGGTAATAAATTCATACAGACTACTAGCACATAACAACATTTCAATATCGACATGTCGTTCTCGATAATTTGATGCTCCCTGTAACATTTGAAAGTCCAATACACTTCTAAGTTCATTATGTTCAAGTGCAATTTTTAATAGAGTAAAATAATTCATTTAAAGTATTCAATTAAAAGTATCCATAAACATCATTTATTAATCAACTGATAAGAGTGAGTTAATTATTCTACAAAGAAAATCCTACAATATATTTATATGTTTAAAGCATGACTGGGCCCATAACCTTGTGGCAATTAGATACAAATACATTGCTAGATATTTATGCTCTATTAAAGAAACCACATTAAATCAAACAGTATAATTACGGAGGACAAGAAATTCATGTCATACATAACTATTAACAATAAACTCAACTAACTTGTTACATGCCGAAAATCGGCATGTAAACATTTCTAATATTAGTTTAAATTTGTAACTGAATTCGTGCCAATAATTTAAAAGACTTGTGCGTGCATTTCCGTCACTTTAGATAGTTGCGTTGGCGCTCGAGATTGCGCAGACGCAGAGTGGAAAGAAAGTGGTGATTTTCGTCACGTCGGGACTAGTCAACTAAACGTCGAGGAGTGTGGTTATCTGTGTGCCTTTTATTTTGTCTTTTCTCTTTTAGGATGTAGGTTTCCTTTTGTCTTGTATCTATTATCATTCCTCACTTTATTCCTGTGGTTCCGCTACTAAACAGAATAGAGAAGACAAATTTTAATCTGGTTTCAACGAGGGGGCAAGGGACGACCTACGCCCACAATGCTCAACTGACACGAGAGTAGCTGCAATGTTGAGAAGAGCTCTACATTTTACGTAAGTACCTTTATCTTTTTTCTTTGTATGTGATAATAATTTGTGGCATAATGATGACCTCATTGCGCAATATTAGTCATGTATTTATTATTGTTACCAACTGTCGTGGTGGCTCTTATACATTATACCCGGGACTTTAAAAGTATACCTTAGAGTATAGACACCAAGTGTACAAACTAAACAAAACAAACCATAGTAACACTAAACTCATATTAATATATTAAAACAGAGGAAATGTTATGAATATCTCAAAACTCACAACTAGCTTGAGGGTATTGGTACTAGAAGCAAGCTCTAATGTATGATGACACTGTAGTACCATCTCTGAGAGAAGCTTCAGCTTGTTTAGGGCCATTAAGGCTGTCCTATTGTCACACGAGTGCATATAGTTTTATTTTGAATTCTACATTCCAAAACGGTATTTGCATGACGGCAATTAGTTCTTCTTGAAAGATAGTTGCCAACATGCCCAGCATCATGCTTTCGTGAAAGTAGAGGCTATCTGCTCCCTCCTTGTTTTGGATCCATCCGTGAAGATGGAGATGTCTAGTGGGAACGTATCCTGAATATCATTTATGGGTGTGATCCAAACCACCGCTCCATCCAGGAGTGGTATCGTACATACCACACTTTTAGGATGCTGTGGTGTCTGCATCCGCCACCCTTGTTGATCCACAACCCTTTGTCCGTCAGCCTTAGTGTTGCCCTCAGACCCACCTCCTCCAGTGAGGCCTTGAATGGCATTCAAGGCTGCAAAGGGTGTAAATCGAATCGCACCTGTAATACTTAAACAGACTAATGTTTGTATATCTATAAGTTCCTTGTCTGTGTGTGTTAGTCGTACCCTGGGCCATTAGACTTGTTTTAGCAAAGCATTGGCTTGACTACCGCGAAGAACAGACACAGAGCAACCCTCAGAATAAGACCCCAAAGTTTGCCTGCACTGCCAGAAGACCATGCTGGCTTTCATAGTTTTTATTTGAAGATGTTTGACCAAATTCAGCTTCTTGTAAGGTATGATGTCCAGATACTTGACCTAATCCAAAAGGACCAAAAGGGTTCGGAAAAGTAGTGGCAATCTTGTTACCATTAGTTTTCTTTTGTTGGTAAACAGCACCGCCACTTTGTGGGGGTTGATGGTCAGGGAGTTTTTGATACACTATCATCCTGTTAGCATAAGTGCTGTTTGCACGAGGTTGCTTGCACGGCACTTGTTCGAATTTGCCATCCACCACTATGGCTATGTTGTCCGCAGACGTTGGCGAAACCCGTCCACTACTAGGTTCTATGGTAGGGCAGGAAAGATGCCATTCAGATCAGGGAACTTACAAGATTGGAAAGTTAAAATGGCTCATTTTATTTTCCCTTCATTCACCACCTGGTTTGATATCATCCAGTAGATCTCGTCTGGAGCAGAGATGGGTGGGTCCATACCAGGAGAGAGGGACGTTTCTGCGAGTACTTATTAAATAATTTGCTAGCAGTTTTCTTCAGCCTCTAAAGCTTGTCACACCACCATGGGATGGTAGATCCTTACAAGGCATGCTTGATATACCAAACTTAAAAGCTTTCTTATTTACAAGAATTGACTTCAATAAATTTTTAAAAAATGCTTGACAATAGTGCATTGCAATATCAAAAATAAAAACCATAATGGTTTAAAATTGTTATCTTTTTTTTAGTAAGGCTTTACCTTTTCATTTTATTATTTAAGTTCGGAGGATTTTTTAAACTACACATGGGAAAGTCATCCACTATTAATTTTCATTTAAATTTGACATGTAAATCTCACCAAAACTTGGTTCTCATGTCTTTCCAGACATTGTTATATGGGTTGTAGTGTAAAAACAGCAAACATTGGGTTCTCAAACCATAAAAACGCAGCTGCATTTGCAGTTTTACTGAGATTTTTAATCAGACTTCACTACACAACAGACGCAAAATCTCCTATTCGTAAAAAAGAAATCACTCCCTCGAATATCTCTGGGTTGAACATATGCACTGCACTCTCCAGCTCAAACAAATCAGTATATTAAACTTTACAAAAATTTGAGTACAAGTATTTACAACAAATAATCGCATAAAAATTGAAAATTACAGTAGTATCAAGTACATAAAATATAACACAAAACTTATGTATCAACTTATATTATACTTACATTTAGATTCCCGTGGTCAGGGTACCCTCACCCCCGCTACTGCTTCTTTAAAATATACCTTTAATTAAAAATATGCCCTTTATTATAAATAATTACCTAAATGAATTTTTGCGTTAATTAAATCTTAAAACTACCAAATCTCACAAAATTCATGAATATACAATATTTTACAGAGCAACGCAAATGCTTAAAACCAGCCTGACCTTTAAATTCAGGAGTCTTGAATTAACTTCATATACACGCCCTCCCCATGCTTCCAAGCTTTGAACAGAAACTTCAATCTCAAAGATTGATGCTTTAGTAAGATTAATCAAAACCCAAACCAGGTTCAAGTCAAAAACCAATTAGCAACAAACCCAATTTCAGCAACACCAAACCAAATAGGTTAAAGCCAAAATAATCAACAAAATGAAAATATAAAAATTTGAATCAATATTTACATTCCAACACTTGAAGTCTAATCGTTGTATTAACATTTGGAGTAATATTTAGAGAAATACTAGGAGTGTACTGTACTATTTGGAGCCCTAAATCACCCTATTGCCTAACTAATTTAAAACATACAATTTACTAACGATTTTAATATTGGCAAAACTGAACTACACTTTCATAACACAATTTGTATTTTCACCTCTTAGTGGAACTTTGTTATTTTAAAATCACTTTACTGAGGTCGCAAAAAATGTAATTCTTTTCAAAAAACATTTACTTTTATATATAGTATTTAAGTTTGATTATCAAACCACTTGTTTCAGAAATTTAATTATAACAAAGTCTAGAAAACGTGATGAAATACATGTATGCTATGACCAATTAGAAACCTTTGTGTTCAGAACAAAGGATTCCATTCATCGGGCGCTTTAATTAGCAATAGTTCATTTATATGTAAAATCCAGCAATTCAATTTCGCTACATATGTAATCACATCAAATTTTTCTCTAGATAAATAACAATAGGTATATCATTGCCAAATGTTAGTTTTACATGATAAATTAGCTGTGGCCTACGTGACAATTTGTTCATTATGCTGTTATATTGATAATCAATACTTCCTCATATTATGAACATTTGGATGGCTTTTCAATATAAATGCAATTTTTTCAGTTCTAGTTTAATACAAGTACATGAGCACTACTTCTTAATAATTTCCTTTTATAAATGAATGCGAAAGAATCTTTATCCACTAAATATTATAAAGTATATTTTCACGTTAACAAATAGATGTATCTGCATAATATTAACATTTACGTGACTTTTCAAGAATAGTGAGCAATTTTTACTGTTTGACCTAATAAAAATAAATCAGTCTTGCTGATTGACAATTTTCTTTGTTAGATGCGTAAAATGTTCATCCATTTAGTTAATATAAAGTGTACTTTCATTATACAAATAGATATATCTGCATAATATTAACATTTGTTTTTGCAAAATTAATGCAATTTTTACCGTTTGATTTAATGAAAATAAATAAGTCTTTCTTATGGATGATTTTCTTTGTTATATGCGTAAAATGTCCTTATAGAGGATACTTTTATATACATGAGCATGGTGAAAAAAACACTTATAATTTGTTTCGGAGAGTTTGTATTATGCCCTTGTTGATCAAGATGGTGTCTTTTCCTCAGCAATATTGTTGTGCCTTTTTTAATATAAGGCTTCGCATTTTTCGTATTTAATTTTTAGAGTATTTTAAACCCAGTATATGAAAATTTTCCTTTTTCATTCTAAATTAAAGCTTTTACATGTAAGTTCCACAATTATGAGTTTCTCACGCATTTCATGACATTAACCTATGATTTGTGGTGTTCAATCAGCATAAACCTTCATTTTTCATAATCCGTAAGGTATAATTTTCGTATCATACAAAGTATGCTGTTACCCTTTGAGAAAATTTTTGTTTGTCAGTGTTTGCGATATTAGTTAAAACATTTAGAAACTATCTTATAATGAAGATTTATGTAGTCATGGGAAAATTATAGTATTCTACTTGCGAGTTATGGCCATTCCTAATTCAGATTACCCCACTCGCCTAAACCGTCCGAATGAGTAATGGCTATCATAATTCGCTGGTTGAATAATAAACTATTAGATATTGTGGATAAAATTACTTCATTTTTAAGTTTCCCGCCAGGAAACAAAAGCTAGTGTTTTTTTTTATTTTACGGTTGGTACTATGTATAGTATACGTGATTGTTGTTGCTTCTGAGATGCCAGGAATGGCGGTCTTTTTAGTTTGACATTTTGCTTATTATATTATTGTTAAGTATGGAAATTAAAGATTGATGAAAAACTATTGTTGTGTCTATGAACCCCTAGCGCTCCTACAATATAAAGCACAAATTTAGCTACACTGTTCATCATCATTAGGTCTTCAGTCCTGGAACTGGTTAGACGCGTACCATCATTGTTTTCTATTCTGAACTAACCTACAGATTTCCCTGAAATTTGCAGTCTGCATCTATCACTGTTAAAAATTATCAATTCGTCCATATTTTATAGATTGCTCTATTTTGTATTTCTTAAATTAAAATATTTTAAGGAAGATATAAGTATTGTATAAGGTATGCAGAGCACTTCATTCTATATCCATCCTGCATCAGGACAAGTTGTAAAACTTGAATCATCAGTTTAAGTAATATTTCAATGTAATAGTTTTTAAACAAATAACTGCTTGTCAAATACTTCTTCAAAAACATTCCGAGAGCCCTTAAGTATTTTTTTAGAACTGAAACTTTCATTAACAAATTACGATCTCAATATTACTATTGTTTATGATTTCTGATTCCGTGGAATGTAATTAATTTTTTTTTTAAGTTAAATATCAGAAATGAATTCGGCATCCCTGTTCTATATGGAAATGATACCAAGTTTAACCCTATAGCGAAACTAATGCCATTGTGTGTGGTTTATGGCGACTACCTTCCCTTTCAGAATGCAGTACACATTTTGATAATATGTTTTCTTAAAACCTATTGACTGACTCTGCCAAGAGATTCTTTTTTTAACAAATCGCTATATCTTAAAAATCGCATTGCACTCGTTACAATACCTTATGTACGATAACAACACAAAGACCAAACTTCGTTATCTATGAATATCATTTAATCATTCTTTATTATTTTAGACGTTATTAAAAAATATAAACTCGTATATCGCAGTAATTTTTATCATTTATTTCATCTTTTAAGCAATACTACTAATAATTTCTTTGTAGCCATCTATTAATTCTTGGAGAACAATTTTTTGGGTAACTATTTCAACATATCTCGTTGATGTAATTGTATACTTCATATGTGGTTCTGGAGAAGAGCAAAGTTGGAACAAACAGCAATAGCTTTCTCAGAGTAAAATAAATTTTTGTAGAACTTTATGTTTGTACTTTATCCAAACACTGATATGATCTCAAATCTATTAAATTTGATTATGCTTATTCTACAATAAATATTTTGTTTCTGCAGCCTTATTTTGTTTTAGTTATTTATTGTATTGTGCAAGTTTCAGCAAGTGTGGGACTGGTAAAATTTAAGATGTCAAAGACTCGTGATTGTACTTTATGGGTCGAATTTTGACAAGTGACATCACATCCATGGTAGGTGGTATGGCAATTGAGTGAGGAGAGTTATTCGTTGATCCACAGTTTTTGATGTCTGGATGATGGTGTAAACATTAATTATACTGTGTCTGGACATTAAACCTAAAATTGAAGCTAATCAAATGTGTATATGGCAAGTTGGTTTCGTTAATGTGCCCGTTTTGTTGTATCTATGTTTAAATATAATTGGTTGAATTGAATAGATCCTATTCATACCGTTACGGCACTTAAGTACATATTTACATCATGTTTTTGCTTTAGTTTGTTCACAGTAAAGTAAATATTACAGGAGCGACACAAAGCGTCGGCTCCTTTGATATTTGTATGTAGGATGTTAATATAAACATAACTCAGCATCCTTCAGTAATTTTATGCTACATGGTGCCCAACAAACACACTAAAATAAAAAATTTCAATAATTATAAATCACCATATCTGAGCATATCATTTGTTTGTCCCTGCATAATAATTCCAAATGTCTTTCTGCATTTGATAGTATTCCTTGCCACTTAGATATAAAGTTAAAAACTAATGGGAATAAAGCACATCCTCGTCTCACCCCTTTCCTGATATTACTTCTCTACATCACGGTTTTATTTTTATTACACTGTTTGCTCTTTGTATAAACTATGTACTATATCTATCCCTATAACTCATTCCTATTTTTTTAAGTATTTCGAACATTTTTTTCCATTTTACATTGTCAAATTCTATTTTTCAGATCTACAAACCCTAAGTACGTGCTTTCCCCTTTTTCTGTTGTTTTCTCCATTATCACCCTTAAAGCTAAAAAGACCTTCCATTCTCTCCTGTTTTACCTAAACCCAAATTGATCTTCTCTTAGTATTTTTTCAGCCCGTTTTTTCTTCCATCCGAGTACAATTTTAGTTAATATTTTTGACATGTGTGCTATTAAACTTATTATTGGAAAATGTTCACATCTATTTGCATTTTTTTCCTTTTATTTGACATAGTGACTATGGTGTTACGTTAGAAATCTTCTCGCCTGTCTCATACACATAGCTGACATGTTGGACAAGACGTTCTGTTGCTGCCTGTCCCATGGCCTTTACAGTATTTGCTTCCACTTTATCTATATCCAGTGCCTTATTACTTTTCAGGCTCTTTAATGCTAGTGTAGCTTTGCCTATAGGACATAAAAAAAGAAGAAGGGTCGGAGTGCGTCACTTATGACTTTGTTCCCGTAACACTCAACGATGCAAGCTAACAAAACACTGGTGAGCCAACTGAATCTAGCTTCAGCAAGATCACACACCAGTATTAAAAACTTCAGAGAACATGAGATACTTACAACAATATCTTCAGGGCTGGTTCGACCTGTTTTGCTTAGCAATACTGAATAATTGGTTATAATTTTGTTTATTGAAGTGTCAATCAGTCTACCAAATAAAACGATTGCTGTCGGTTAACCAAGCTATATTAAATCACCATCAAATTTTTATATATATGTACAAAAAAATTTATGGTTCCCCAAAGGGAAAATATTTACAATTGCTATATACAAAATATTTACATGAAAGGATTGATTGAACACAAACAGTAGCAATTAAATGTTACAAAATAATAACCGGTGATAGTAAAGAGCTCTGTACCAAAACACGGTGTACTTATGTGATAATAAATTTAAATTCCAACAGTGCTTGGGTTTGACTTTAAATAGTAATATTGTAATCATGCAAGAATTCTTAACAAATGTAAGATCTAAACAGAATCTACTTATTATAAAAATTTTAATTGATTGTGTTAATGTAAGGATAGAATATGTAATTATGTTTACTAATAAAGAGAATAAGGTACGAGCATTAAATGTTGATTATTTAAAATGACTACTAAAAGATTAGTTTATTAAAAAATTTTCAGGTTAAACTACAATTATGAATAATCTCGAAGACTAAGAAAATGAACTTGACACTATTGTAAGTCATTGAACTAGATTAACGTTATCAATAAATACCTGCAGTTTACGTCTCAATGAAAACAAACATCTGGCGGCCACACAAACGTCACTTGACTGGATCCTTGGAGACTCCGCTAAGGGAGTTCATAAACCTGACTGTTTATAAAATTCAGCCAAAATTACAGACGTTCTGCAATGTGGTAGATCTGCTGTAGCTAAAACTGTCTTCTTAGATACGTGGAGATTCACCGTACTCCGTGGGTTTAACCAGGGGTATGAAAGAACATCAGCTTCTTCCAGTCATTTACAGTGTTAAATCTTCAGTAACATTTTAATTCTTGATGTTAGCAGAGATCGTCTTCTTGCTAGAGATCCTGCGTGAAATTTTACATACGGTTCGATCAATCCTTTTCTTAGAGTTCCGCGATCAAATAATCAAGTCGTAATTAGAGCTAAAAATTTGTAGACGCTCTAGCAAATTTTTAATTAATATACTCAGATTACTCACCCCTAGCTTGCATCAAAAATCAATTTGATTAACAATTATTATTTGAGTCGCACACTTTTCCACCCAAAAGTTAATTTTGCAATAATGTGCTTGCAGTCAACCATATTGCTTAACAGTTTCATTCAAAAAGCAAAGGTTCGGGATCCGATCGAATCGTAGAGCATCAAATTGCCACTCCCGACTCCCTTTTACTATTGATTCGTTCCGTAACAAATATCTTTAGATTATAACCACAACAGATTCATCGAAAGAGTGAACTAGGTTTAATTTAAATCATATATAATATAGATACGCGAGCAGAGTACATTGGGTTGCCTAGCATTATTTGTATCAGGAATTTATCCTGTTACACTAGTTCAAACTCATCTCTAAGTATAGAATATCCCAAATCATCTTTTTCAATGTGTTACGTACGAAATTGCTGCTGATGATTTTTTCAGTTACTTTATCACAGAAACGTAACAGAACAATTGTGCCAGCTAGCTTAGTGGCAAGAGAGTGGATTCAATGATAACAAAAGGAATTTTTTAGGGGTATACTATTAAGTGAAACGCTAAAATTGTATATCATTTAGTCTAGAGTCCAATGTTAAGTTAGTGTAAGCAGGTATTTTAGTCTTCTTAGAATATACCTTTTTTATATAACAGAATGTGACTTTATATTTTTTGGATAGAGAAGAAGATGGCTGTAAAAAGTTAACATTTTGTTGTGCTTTTAAATAATGTCGGGAACAGTTAATGTATTAAAACAAAATGTATAATATATACGTTAAGCTCCGCAGGTCTGATTTTATTCCACACAAGTTACGTTAATAAATAACATATACAACTTTGACAAGCGCACCTACCTGTTTTTGAACTTTCAGTCCAATAATAAAATGTTGAGCACCAACCCACCTAATCTTATAGCCTTGAATAGTTAATGAATAATCTACTGAAGAATTATTTCTGAAATTGACAGGCTGATGGAATCCGGTTTTCAATGACTCCTTTTAATGCTTTTAATAATAAGCACAAATAATAAAAATACTTCACAGTAGTTATTTTAAACTATATGAAAACATAGATATTATACAACCAGCACAAATACGTTAATCTACCCTGAGTGGCCAACTTGCGTATATTAAAAAAAGGAGCGAATATCTTAAATTTATTTCAATTTTAATATTCAACACATTGGATGTATATGTAAATATTTTGAATACATTTGTGGTGCTGGTTTTGGGTTACATCACACGTAAATGTCTGAATACCAATATTTCTTTATGCCAACTGTTCGGGATTGATTAATTTCATTATTCAAATTCAAATATTTTTTCGTGTTTATAAAATTGGTGTGTCGGGATGTTATCACTCCCGCCAACATATTTTGTCAAAAACAAGTGCATCTTATCACTTGTTATTTCGGTGTACATCATGGTGGACATAAAAGGTGCTGCCTTGTAAACTTCAGGGAATGCTGCCATCAATTTTCAATCTATGTGGTGACTAATTGCAGAAAGTCGCTTGTGTTGAAAGTGAAACAGTTCCTCAGGTGAGTGTATTTTCGTTTTAACTACACCAATTTTCGTGATATTAGGTTAAACATTTTGTACTCACATTTCGTGCGGTTTTTTCAAACAATTTCTATAGTTATTCATTAAAATTTAAAACATCAGTGGTAGAAAATTAGAATTTTTATCACTTACAGTTTTTCTTTGAGTACAGAATTCAATCGTCCTGTTTAAAACATAATACTTTTTTCTCCGTAATTATATGATTCTGCAAATCACCTGCAGGTTCAGTAGCATTTATTCAGTTGCACATAATATCGCCATTATGTGAATTGACTGTGACCAGTTTATCTACCTTTTGACGGAAGTGGAAAGCCTATATTCAACGATTAGGCTGCATGCGTGTGAATTATTTACTTCCCTTTCCATCATATGAAAGCGGTATTTATAAGCTATATTATTATAAGGAAATCCCTAATTTAAATATTCACGCGGTTTCTGTGAGTTGTACCGAACTTGTTATTACGGTCAAGGGTTTCTTGGTATATGGGAAAATGTGTACAGGTATGTTCACATGATCTGCTTACCAACACATCTATGTCACTGGGTTTGATTCCTACGCATTTAAATTATTTTATTCTATGAGCTTCTCTCTGGTTAATTTATATTGATTTCGGTAACCTGACAATGCATGATTCCATTCTGGTAATATGATATGTGTTGATGTTTGTCAAACTTGATATGTATATGGTAAAGTTTAATTTTTTTTAATTGCTAGTTGTGAAAGAATGTACCACGTACTTTCCTATTTATTTCGGTATTATATTTTAATAATATGATGCAATAGCTCTATTAGTAAATGGTAAATTACTGTATATTTTATTATTATAGTTCCTAATCAGCTAAAATTGATAAGTATTTTCTTATAAATCAATGTATGTATAATTATTGCGCGAACATCACAAATGTCTGTGCCCTGTTATGGTGTTTCTAGTTTCTGTCCTGCATATAAATTCCCTATAAATTCTTGCAATCTATCCACTTTATCTATATTTTCTACAATGAAGTCTGTTCCTGTACTCTTTATATTTTTGCTATACAGCTTTATAGCCCAAAAATTTATTCTACTTAGTTGATATGTTTCTGTCTTTCCTATTTCCATCTTAGTATGGGCCTCTTTGCACTTTTCCTCAATCCATTGTTCTTTAGACTTTTCTCTATTAAATTCATAATATTCTTTGTCACCCATGAATTCTTATCTTCTTTTTGTTTATACCCCAGAATATCTCTGGCCACCATGTATATCTGGATTTAGTTTTATTCCATTCTGCATCTACTTTCTTAGTATCAGAAATTTTTCCAATTTCTTTCATCAATCTGCCTGACCTTTTTTCAAATCTTTTGTGAATATCTTTATCTTTTAGTTTCTCAAACTCAAAGTGTCTCTTTCAATTCCTTTTTTTCAAATTTTTAGAATAAAGAGTGACTTTCATAATTACTATTATGTGGTCAATGTCTATATCTGCTTACATGTAGCTTCTAAAGTCTTTTACTTGATTCCTACACTGTTGTGTAACAAAAATTTAATCTATTTAATCTTCCTATATCTTGTGGTATCTTCCATGTGTATCGTCTTTTAGCATGATGTTGAAATAATGTGTTTGTAATGGTTAAATTATTTTTGTCGCAAAATTCTACCAGCCTATTTCTCCTATGCTTTCTTGTGCCTAAACCAAATAAACGTACTACCACTCTGATGTGATTTTTAATATGTAGCTTAATGGACTGTAGATTTATGTTGTTTTCAAATTAAAATCAGTAGTAGTAGATTCCATTGATATGCTAACCTTTATTTAGACTTAATGGTACAAAAACAATTGTTTACAAATTAAAATGTAACAAGAATAAAATACAAAGTGTTGAGGTAAAGTAACCCCAATTCCCCTGTTCCGATCTGTAAGGTTAATACAATGGCCCAAACAATAAGGGTGGAGACCAATAATAAACTAAAGTCTGGTTAAGACTATTTCTAAACACACTCTTTCGCTACTCTCGCCTACTACTGCATTAAAATCTCCCCTTAAAATACCTTAAAACCATCGTATTTAGAGCTCGGTAAAGTAGTATTTAACTCATATAACCTCCAATTTTCTCGGAGGTTAAATTCCCAAAGGCCACCTAATGTGTCATTAAGTTATTATAACTAACACTTACTCACGACACCTTACTCCTAGCGGCTTCTATGGCTTTGCAGAGATTTCATGGTGGCATCCTGTTGTCTCAGTATGTGCCTGGTTGTAGCCCGCTGTGATGTAGTGCCAATACGATATGTATTGAACGACAGAATAGGTACAAAGGTGGGGAATCACTCATCGATAAGTCAAAGCACTAGAACACACGTCAACTCTCGAAGAAAGTCAATAGTCAGATTCATTGTTTCGATACATTTGCTCCTACGAAAATATCTATCCCTCCAAGAGAGGTTAAAGCTCTCTGATGCACATTGTTGGCTATAACGACGTACAGGATGTGAGAAATGCCACAACCTTGTATGTTCTTAGACCACAAAGATAAGCCAATTACTGGACTTTCTGTGAGAACCAAAACTTTGTGTGGTTTTGACATATGTCTTCACAACACATTAATAAGCTGGAAATTTTCTAGTGGGAGGTTTTTAAAAGTCTCCCACACCTAACTAATACAATAAACGTTAAAGCTTTTCAAAAAAAGTGTAACACCCTAATTGTTAAATTTTCATGCCCTTTTATAAATCTTAGTATGTCTTGGTAGATCGCTTCTATCTCGTCCTCACGGTAGCTAGTAGTGGACTTTAAACTTGTATTATTACCGTATTTATCGGATTAGATCCTAATCTAACCATGAGTACTCTTACATTCTGTAAGTATTTTCTATGCTATGACCTATCATTTTCCCTATAACTATCCCCACACTTACATTTCCTTCCTCAGATTCTGAGTAAATTACCCCAAAGTCTCTGCTCTAGAAATCTCCCGTCGATGATCATTGAATTTCACTAATCCCTACTATATCTAATGCTATCCTATCCATTTTAATTTTCAAAATCTCTAGCTTACCTACTTGCTTCATGTTTCTAAACATTCCACACCTCGACATGTAAGATGTGTGCGGTTTTATTTTCTTCTTATCGAGCTTGTCGATCACATCCATCAAAGTAGTCCCCTCCCAGAAATCCAAACGGTGGAATATTATAGCTCTGAAATCTTTTACCTCTGGGGATGCCACAATTTTTTAAAAACGTTTTTGGTATGCTGGTACAAATAGGGCGGCTCCGTGGCGTAGTGGTATGTGTGTGACTACTACGCCCAAGGTCCCGGGTTCGAATCCCGACACGGTCCGCTTGAAAAATGTTAGGCGAGCATTTTTCACAAAAATACACCCTCGTTCGGATGAGAGGTAAAATGGAGGTCCCGTGTGTGAGTGTTGTTACGCACGTTAAAAATCCCTACCTTGCTTGGAACAACAAGGGTTCGGCAAAATTCCAAATTTTCCAGGTAAAAAAAACTCGCTTCCTGGCCAATGTAGTACCTTCGGGTGGAGCATTGGAAAATCAAATGTAATGGTACAAATAGGAAATGAAAATTTACAAAAGTTTAAAGACTTCTGCTACATAGGAAAGCTAATTAACGCAAAATGGGAAAAGTGCAAAAGATATAAAAAAAAAGATTAGTGCGAGGTCGTGCTGTATTTAACGAGAAAAAGCAGCTACTATGTTCGAAGATTACAAAAATGGAAACAAGAAAAGGTTGCTGATGCATATGTGTGGAGCACAGCACTGTATAGCTGTGAAACGTGTTCAGTAAGAGAAAGTGGACACGAA
This sequence comes from Platerodrilus igneus, assembly GCA_036346225.1. Lineage (NCBI taxonomy): Eukaryota > Metazoa > Arthropoda > Insecta > Coleoptera > Lycidae > Platerodrilus > Platerodrilus igneus. Next base: position 12,643,461 of record JARFIW010000139.1, on the reverse strand, counting down.
ACAGATAGCAGCCTTTGAAATGTGATACTACAGAAGTATGATGAAGATGTCATGGACAGACAAAGAGATGCGTACTAGAAATGGTAGGGGAGGAAAGAAATATGTGGTAAACAGCAGAAAAGTAGAGAGATAGGATGATAAGACTGTTGGAAAAAGTTTGAATTCAACACTAAGACAATGCATTTTGATGTTTGACAAAATAAGCATTGAACCTAATATTTCTTTGAATATACATACACTCAACTTCGAAGGATTTCAACACTTTGGATGTATAGAGAATCTTCTCGCACAGCTACTAATGCCCAAGTTTTTATGCTAAGGGTGCTTTTCATGAATGGAAACAGCCCTCTGCTTCCTTGTTTTTTCAAGTAGCCCAATCAAATCCAGCGAGATTGCAAAAAGATTAAAGAATATTATTAAGAAATGCCAGGAATCTGATTTTAATGTTGTGAATACTGTAAGCGACCAAAGTACTAACAACACATTTGCTATTAATTGTTTAATGGTCGATAATATGGTAGAAAAATATATTAAATATTATTGTCAATGAACTTATTGTACACTTTACTTCTACTGCACTACTTATAAGGAATAGTCTGAAAATATCTTATTCTAATAATTCTAAGGCCAACTCAATCTGTAACTCTTTCACATTATTTCCCACCGATGTCACGGAAGTTTATAATGTTATCCACTTCTAAACAAATAATTCATCAAAATATCCATTAATTTGATAAAATGCTTAAACAATCGAGCATTTCAATCATTAGTTACCATGATAAATAAATCTTTCTTACAGGACACTGCCCAGAATGTGTGAAAATAGTCATAGTAAAACCATTATTCAAGGGAGGGGATGCAACCAATTCAAATAATTACAAACTCATCTCTTTATTATATCAAACATACCAATATTTTAGAAATGTTAATTAAAAAAAGGTTCTTGTCTTTATGGAATTCTACAACATTTTAAGCACGAAGCAATTCTGATTTAGGGCTGGCATGGGCACTATGGCTGCATAGTTTACTTGAGTTTATGAATTAGTACATTATGGAATGGTTATAATTGTTGTATTTCTTGTAATTTCCAAGGCATTTGATTGTGTTGATCAATCAGTACTTCTTAATGTAATGAAAAGGTCTAAGAATTAGAAGTATTTGATCGAAACTAACAGAATACAAGCTGTTGAAAACAAGATTGACAATAGCAGCGTGGCATTCAGATTGCATTCCATAATATAAAGTGTAACTCAGGGTTCAGTACCGGGGCCTATTCTATTTTTATTGTATATTAATGACTTGGTCAACTTACAACTGCATGAAAAAGTTTCCTTATTTGTTGATGATGTGGCAATAACATATTCAAGTATAAATGAACAATAATTAAATACTGCAATCAACAATGATTTAAAACAAATTGACTTGTAGTTACAAAATTGTTACTTGTAGCTGAAGTTAAAAAATGTTTTTATATAAAATTCAAATTAGATTGGTAAGAAATTAGCTTGTCTCAACATGTTATTGTATAAAAGTGGTCAATTGAATACCGATACAAAGCAGCAACAGATGTATATCATACCTATGTTGTATCACTATTGTGTTATCCTGTTGCATTTTGGGGAGCTACCTTCAAAAGAAATTTCCAAATTTGTTCAGAATTCAGCAGTGCAATTAGATTATTAAACCGTGTAAATTCTATATAGCATTTTAAACCTTTGTTTAAAACTTACAGTACCCTAATTGTAACATTTTGGTATTATCAGAAATAAAAATCAGACAAGAAAGGGGATAAGAAATTTAAAACAAGCAACTTATTATTGAAGCACCCTGTGTAAGTTGATTTCTTGTAATAGTGTTTAATATACCGTAATTAGTTCGCACCGATTACTACACAAAAAAAGGGACTGGAAGAATGCCATGCTAACTAACTAGTCGTAGAGTGGGAAGGAAGGGTCATAGAAAACAAAACAAAGGAGAAAACCTCAAGACTGATTCGTGCTGAAGGACTTTACGCAATAGTTCAAGTTGAAGTTCGTCATATTTTTCATCTCCGAAAATTTATCTTAATGTTCAACCTTTTTAATTATAGTATTTTGCAGTTGATTCAGTCTTCAATGCAGTCTCCCGTTAAGAAATTTTATACAAAAAAAATCACAACACTTTCATTCGTTGTTACAAAATAAGTGTCATGTATATAAACATAAACAAAACATCAACTTTCTTACCATAATAATCCACCATTTCAAACGTACTTCACTTCATGTTCTGTCTATTACAGTAGAATTAAACCTGCTCGGTAACACTGGCCATTATGTCATATCTCACTTAAAGTTGTTTTTATATTTATAAAAGCAAACAAACACTTATTTATGGATAGATCACTAAAATTATTGGTGTTCAATAGGATAAACAAAACAATGCAGAAAAAAATGACTTTTTCATTTAAACATGAACAACAACTTTCACTAAAATGCACACATTCTATTTCGCCCAACAAAGCTTCTAACAACACCAAACTAGTAGATTTTTAAATTCCGTCAAAACCAGAATTACATTTTAACCACAACGTTTTTAAAATCCAACACTGAATACCAGGAAAAACCATTTAACATTCAACGCACATGTAATCAAGTTTTTGTGTGCGATAAGAAAGCAGAGCATAAACAGGTGGACTAATATGTTAAAAAGTTGAAAAATAGTCTCAAAACCATTCCCATATATAAAATTATTTATTTAATTGATAAAAACTACTAGTTTCGATACTAAACTACTGTACCATTATCTGGTGTGTACAAAACCATTAATTAAAACAAATTAATAAAATTAATATGAAGTAACACAAAGGTACCAATGAACAACTTACATTATAAACCTTTGTCATTATCTTTTGGTACCTTTGTGTTCATCATCATTAGGTCTTCAGTTCTAAAACTGGTTGGACACGTACCTCATTGTTTCCTAGTCTGAACCAACTTACACATTTGTGTTACTTCATATTAATTTTATTAATTTGTTTTAATTAATAGTTTTGTACACACCAGATGATGTCACAAGTAGTGTTTTTATAAATTAAATAAATAATTGTATATATGAGAATGGTTTTGAGACTTTTTTCAATTTTTAAAGTACTCATTTTGGGCTTCACATCTATCAGACGAATAAAAATAAAAAAATTTATGAACTTGTGTACGTAAGAGATAAGAATATAGACAATGGATTCAATAAAATACATTTATAGTTGGTTGCCTATCCAAGCGGCTTGAAATTATAACAATGCAGCAAAGTAAATATAAATGACTTGGACTGAATGTTGTTTTTAAAGTAGCGAGGCATTAAATTGGTTTAATATGAAACAGAACATAACAAATAAGCTATTGCAATAAATAGGAGTTCCACAAAAAAAAACATAAATTTAGAAATGACAACTTTTATTTCGGCATACAACACATTTGAAATGAATCCCCAATTCATTAATTATTTTAAAAACCACCAAAAGGGAAAACAAATTTCAATATATTTTTCATAGCATTTTTTAAATTCAAAATATTTCACTTGATAATACACATACAAAACATAATTTCAGATAGTTACAATGTATACCATACGCAATAAAAGCAGACTTTACAAAGTAATACACAAACGAAAAACTAAATTGACAAAATTCATAAAGATTAACTTACACATCAAACATTGTATTTATTTAGGTATTCATTTATATCATAATTAGCAGGGTTAACAAAAATAAACCATATTTACAGGCCGTCTTACACAAGTTAGGTATATATTAATTCACTTCCTACCAAGTCATCAATACGAATAGATGTGGGATTTGAAGAACAAGTAGAAGTTTGGGTTTGTGATAAATGCCCTACTAATTATGACATCATAATAAGGGACCACGTGATGGTACACAGATTTTCGACACAACCAACAAATGAATTTAAATGAATTTACTATAGGACGGTTTGTTTCCCAGCGAAATATTTTGGAATTCCAAGCCGCAAAGGAGGAGAATATTTCATGGTTAAATGAAAGCTAAAAACTGTAAGATAACATTATTAAAGGAAATAACTGTGAAACTGGAACTGTAAGTAAATATAAGCTTAACTGTACTATAAGAATAAACTTCTAATGAATTTTACATTGTTGTAGAGATAAGTATAGGCTACTAACACGACTATTACTGCAAGTGGATTTTAATTATTTTCCTATTTGTTAATGTTTATATAATGTTTTATAAAATCGATTTAAGCCAGATGAGTAAAGAATAGTTTCTTTCCATTCCACCAAGAAAATCAACAATTCGCTGGTTTACACATTAGCCAACGGAATTCTTAGTACCTCAGACGTCATTGGTGCCATTAATACTTGATGAATTAAAAACCTAACAGGGTAAGTGGTAGTAATAACGAAATCATACCTAAGTGAAATTGCAGTCATTATGCAATTTGTTTAATTGTCTGCAGTTTAATACTATAGAAACCCACTCCTGCACCACTGTTGTTGACTGGGGCTTCTTTATTTGGTTACGGGATTCCCACCCCTTTTGGGAAATTCCAAATTTAAAAACTTAATATTTCAGCAAGGGGCAGCAGCCTTGCTGGCTAAAAGATATTGGAGGAGGGTCGGTTGGTCTCGGGCGATCCTCAATAATTTACAAGCTTGTTGGGGGTTGGCCGTGACGGATACGGCTTTTTGCTAAAATCTTTAAAAACTGCGTTGTGGAAAGATATGGGAGCCTACCACAATATTTCCCAGGTGTGCGTGGCCTAAAACACGAAATATATATGATGGAGAGCTCACAAGTAAAATTCTTGTCCGGAGGTAAAATACTCCCTCATTCAGATCTCCGGGAGGGGGTACTTGGGGCTCGTCATCGTAAGAATATAAAACAACAGTTCGATTTAGTGATAGGGACTTGGAATGTAAGGTCATTACTTAGAGTAGATAAGTTAACGAATTTATTAGTCGAAATGAGAAAGGAAAAGCTGGACATTTTAGGTATTAGTGAGGTGAGATGGCCAGATAGTAATGACTTTTGGAAAGATAATTATAGAATAATTACAACTTCTTCAACTAATGGACAGGCAGGGGTAGGAATAGTGTTAGGTAAAAGATTAGGGCATAAAGTTAAAGAGTACTTACAATTTAGTGATAGAATAATTATGGTTAGATTGAGTACAAAACCCACAGACACTGTTTTAGTACAGGTTTACATGCCAACAACTCAGTACGAGGATGAGGAAGTAGAAAAGGTATACGAGAATATAAATAGTATAGTGAGAAAAGTAAAAGGAGATGAGAATTTAATAGTTATGGGCGATTTTAATGCGTCAGTGGGAGAAGGTAGTGAGGGAAAAATGGTAGGAAAATTTGGGTATGGCAGACGAAATGATAGAGGAGAAAGATTAGTTGAGTTTTGCCAGGAACATAGATTAGTAACTGTAAACACCCTATTCGAACAACATGTTAGGAGAAGATATACCTGGAAAGCCCCAGGTGATAGGGCTAGATACCAAATAGATTATATTTTAGTTAAACAAAGATTTAGAAACCAAGTTAAAACTGTCGTAGTTATCCAGGGGCTGACATAGATAGCGATCATAACTTAGTTAAAATGAAGTGTAAACTAAAATTCAAAAAATTGAGAAAGGGTAAAAGAGAAGGATGGGATCTAGGTAAGCTTAATGATAGTAGGGTAAAAGAGGAATATAAACAAGTATTAGATAATAAGAGCAAAGAGATAGCTGTAGGAAGGAACGTAGAAAATAGATGGAAAGAAATAAAACTGACTGTACATGATATAGCAACACAGACTATAGGTAAGAAAAAAATAGAAGCGAGAAAACCGTGGGTAACAAAGGAGATATTAGATTTAATAGAGAATAGAAGAAAGCTTAAACCTTTCAGAGAAGTGGATAGTGAAAGTAAGCAAAAATATAATACAGTTAGAAATAAGATAGTACATGAGTGTAGAAAAGCTAGAAATAAATGGATGGAAGAGAACTGTAAGGGAATACAAGATGATTTGAGAGTAGGTAAGACAGACAGGGCATACAGGGCAGTTAAAAAGTTTTTGGGAAGATAGGAAAAATATAATGGTATTAGAGACGAGAATAATGAGCTTCTAATAAATAAAGTTGAGGTAGCAGATAGATGGAAAAGATATTTAGAAGATTTATATAAGGGAGACGATATGGATGAGTTAGAGAACGACCAAGAAGAGGATGTAGAAATAGGGTTCTCAATATTAAGAGAGGAATTTGATAGAGCTGTTCGGAATCTTAAACTAAATAAAGCGCCAGGGATAGACGATATTCCGCAGAATTAATAAAATATGCAAGTCAGAAAACTTTAGATAGATTATATGAACTAGTGAAATTAATATATGATACAGGTGAGGTTCCAATAGATTTCGAAAAAATATTATTATCGCAATCCCAAAAAGTCAGGAGCTGATAGGTGTGAGAATTTTAGAACGTTAGTTTAACTTCTCATGCTTCCAAAATACTAACAATAATAATTAAAATAGAGTAGAAGCTTTGACTGAGAATTATTTAGGCGAAGACCAATATGGTTTTCGTAAATACAGAGGACTAGAGAACCGATACTAATGATTAGGGTAATTATCGAAAAAGGTTACAAAAATAAAAGACTCATTTCGCATTTGTAGATTTAGAAAAAGCATTTGATAGGGTTAATTGGATTGTTATGTTCAGGGTTTTGCAAAAATAGGAATCTCTCATAGGGATAGAAAAATTATTTACAGTCTATATAAAACCAAAGTGTAGTAATTAGATTTGATGAAATAGAAAAGGAAGCTAAGATTAGAAATGGTGTTAGACAGGGTTGTATACTGTCTCCTTGATTTTTAATGTTTATATTGAGGAAGCTTTAAACTTAGCTAGAGAGAGAAAAGAGATAGGTATTAGTGTACAGGGACAGAAAATAGACATGTTACGTTTTGCAGATGATATAGCCATTATAGCAGAGTCTAGAAAAGAGTTAGGAGAGTTTTAAATATTTTAGATGAGATACTACGGAGTAACTATAGTATGAGAATTAACTCGGTAAAGACAAAGATAATGACAAGTGAGTTACAGCCTAGTTATAAACCAAAATTAAAAATAGGTAATACCGAGTTAGAGGAGGTAGATGAATTTTGCTATTTAGGTAGTATAATTACAAAGGATGGACGTAGCAGAAGGGATATAGTAGCTAGAATAGCTCAAGCTAGAAAAATGTTTTAAAAAGAAAAACTTACTAATAGCTAATAGTATTAGTTTAGATAATAGAAAAAGTTTTTAAAGTCGTACGTATGGAGCGTTCTACTATACGGTAGTGAGACTTGGACAATTAAAGAAGTAGATAAGAAAAGGATAGAAGCTTTTGAAACTTGGTGCTATAGGAGAATGTTAAAGATTAGCTGGACAGATAGAGTAACAAACGAGGAAGTTTATAGAAGGATAGGTGAGGAACCCTGTATGTGGAAACAATTGAAGGTCAGGAGAGATAGAATGATAGGGCACCAGTTAAGACATGAGGGACTATTTAGTAAAGTCTTAGATTATAGACTACCAAATAAAAATAGAGTAGGAAGGCCTAGACAAAGCTATATTAGTCAAATAATTAGAGATTTAGGTTGTGAAGGGTATGTGGACCTTTTTAGATTAGAAAAGAATTTAGAGCTGCGTCAAACCGACTTTAAGTAAGTTCGAAAACAAAACAAAAAAAAAAAATAAAAATCAGTTAACTAAATGTCACCAGGACATAACTCACAATTAGTTAGAGGTCTGGCATGTTGGTAGCGTTTCGTTGCTTAAGCCTTACCATAACATATAATTTAATAAACGTCACCATGATATAGCTCACAATTAGGTAGCGGTCTGGCATGTTGGTAGCGATTTGTTGCTTAAGCCTTACCATAACATATAATTTAATAAACGTCACCTTGACATAACTCACAATTAAGTAGCGGTCTGGCATGTTGGTAGCGTTTCGTTGCTTAAGCCTTATCATAACAGATAATTTAATAAACGTCATCATGACATAACTCACAATTAGGTATCGGTCTGGCATGTTGGTAGCGTTTCGTTGCTTAAGCCTTACCATAACAGATAATTTAATAAACGTCATCATGACATAACTCACAATTAGGTAGCGGTCTGGCATGTTGGTAGCGTTTCGTTGCTTAAGCCTTACCATAACATATAATTTAATAAACGTCACCATAACATAACTCACAATTAGGTAGCGGTCTGGCATGTTGACAGCGATTCGTTGCTTAAGCCTTACCATAACATATAATTTAACACTTTTCCTTTTGAAGCGGATAACCAGGTTATATTTCATTTCCTATAAATGGTAATCATGTAAACATGTTAGAGTTCTTTAACAACCATCAGGTTGCTAATATCTATGTAGAGCCAGCTGGATAGGAAAAAGATAGAAGGATATAGGAAGACCTAGACCAAACTATATTAGTCAAATTATTAGAAATTTAGGTTGTGAAGGGTATGTAGAGCTTTTTAGATTAGCACAGAATAGAAAAGAAGTTAGAGCTGCGTCAAACCGACCTTAAGTAAGGTCGAAAACAAAATGATGATGAATATTTCAAACACCCATAACGTAAATTTGTATCGCCAAACTTTTGGAGTTCGATTTTTTTATTTTAAATTGTTTTATAAAAATTCTTACACTTTAGGTGTGAGCTTTATAAGTTTAAAATTTTTTAAATGAATTGTCATTTTTATTATTGAGTAGATAATACATCAATTTTTCTTGTAAGAACTTTGTTGTGAGAAAAATTATCTTGTTAGGTTTTTAAAAAATTGACCAATGTCACTATACAAAATAGATGTAGAGATTTAAAAATGAAATTTACATATAATAGAGACCATTTATTAAAAACTGAATTGATTTACGAATTACAAGTTAGGAACATAGACACCGAAAATTTGACAGTGATGGAATTACGAAAAATGATTAAAAAACAGACAAAAGTAGATGACAAATTTGAATATCCTTTTGAATTTATAGATGACATTACATCGCTATCGACAGCATTCGCACAAATTAAAGACAGTATTATAGGAATAACCCAAATTAATTTTCAGGGAATTTATGAAAAGATTGAATCAAATATGATAATGATGACGAATGTAGAAATCAGTTATAGATATAATTAGAAAATTTAATTAAAAATTTTAAAAAGGAAAGAGATAATTAAAGATTAGGGAAGAAACTAAAAGAACAATTACAAAAAAAAATTCACCTTAGATGTAGATATTAACAATGAAATAGATATTTTAGATGAATTAGAGGCAGAATAAAAAATTTTGAGAAAAAATTAAATCTTCAACTACCATCCGTAAAACCAGTTATTTTGAAAAATTCAGGAATATAAAATCCACCTGTTATGCAAAAACATATCAATCAAGAATTAGATAAATTGCTAAAATTAGGCATTGTTCAAAAGATACTTCTGCATGGAGTAATCCAATTTTGTTATTTAAGAAGAAAGATTAATAGTTATCATTCTGTAATAGATTTTTGTAAATTAAATAAAGTAATAGAAAAAGATGCATATTCTATTCCGTACGTATCTTCCATTTTGGACAACTTATGTGATGCAAAATATATTTCGACAATAGATATTAAAGTCACATATTTTCAAATTCCACTTAATAAAGATTCATATAAATATACTATGCTAAATTGGGGACTTTTGAATTTAGATGTTTACCTATAGGACTTTCACATTCACCAAGCACCTAGTCAAGATTTATTGATACTGTTTTAGGCCTAGAATTACAACCATTTGTATTTTATTATTTAGATGACATAATTACAACATGAAATTAATAGATATCATATAATTATCCAAATATGGTGTAATATTAATAGCTTGATCTACAATATATACAGGGTGAGTTTTTAGTGTGGCAACGATCGATAACTCCGTTATTATAACAGCTACGTAAACCAAATTTGGAGGCATATTAGGCATGCCCAAAGTACACATTTTAAAAATATTTGGAAGCATACAGGGTGTTTCATAATTCCAGGGCATATTAAACTTATATTTTTTTTTAATGGAACACCCTATATATTATTACATTTTTGAAAAGCCCATAAAAAGAGCTTTAATTTGATATCAAATTGTATCTGTCTATTCCTTTTAGTTTTTGAGATATTTAACTGTTTTTAGAAAAAATGACCCTGATTAGATACATTGCCACTGCACTAATACACAACTTATGTTAATTTTCAAGATGCAGAAAATTTTACTATATACCATAGTATATTTGTAATTATCACTTTTTTTTGAAATTTCTTCACAGTATACAGGGTGTCAGGTTTCGCAAAATGCAATTTTTAAATTTTTTTTTAAATGGCGCCCTACCAATTTTATTGCATCAATGGATAGTCCATTAAGTGTCCTTTCATTTTTGTTAAGCATTCCCTATACCTAAATCCATTACTTTCTGATATATTTTTGATTTTCTTCAAATTTTAAGAATGTTTTTAATTTACATAACTAAAAATAACTTACTATTGGAGAATATTATAAAACAATTAATACATTTTGATTAACAATTAACTACACTTATCCAATAACAATTTTCACTAAACATATAACAACCTACAATAATACGCTATCAACAGAATTCTGCCAGATCAACAATGTGCATTTTATAGAAAATGTTCAAACAGGAAATCAGACAGGCTTTGAAAAAATAACAATTACAATCAAAATGTCATTTAGGTTTATTAATTGTAGTGTGTTGTCATTTTACCCAAACATAATGACTCCTGTAAAGTCGGCAGGACATTCTTTAAATTTAAAAACACAATGATAGTTCTAGTAGCACTTTTCATAGTTCTAGAGTTCCTGATAGAAAATAAAAAGAGTTCCGCATTTTTAATACCAAAAAATAGCAAATGAAAAATTGTCGTGCTAACTTCGCGAATCTAGCACGGCACTTCCTTCTCTAATCTATAAGATACCAATAAATATCACAACTTTTAGCAAGAATTTTCGTTAGTTTTAATCGAGTTCAATCTCTCTATTCAATTCAAATAAAATTGAAAATTATTATTTAAATAAAATTTTGGTCGCACTCAGCGGAAAAAGTGTCGTGTTGGATCATTTCTAGCGCATTATTCAATATATATCGAAAGTTCTCAGATCAACAACAATCACTTTTAGCCTGAATTCCTGGCTAACCATTTTTAAATAATTTTTAATTTTGGTCTACACTACACTTAGAAAAAGTGTCGTGTTGATCATATCTAGGCATTTTCAATATATATGACAGTTCTGCATGAGTTCTAAACACAATCACTTTTAGCCGTGGTTCCATTGACTAACCATCTATAAATAATATTTTAATTTGGTTAACGAACTGGAAAAGTGTTGTCTGTTATTCTGGAATTTTCGATATATATCGACAGTTCTACATGAGTTCTAACAACACGATCACTTGAGCCTGAGTTCCTGTTGCTAACCATTTTAAATAGTTTTTAATTTTTGGTCAGCACGATACTCTGAAAAAAGTGTCGTGCTAATTATTTCTAGCGCATTTTTCGATATATATTGACAGTTCTACATTTTTGGTCTATCACAACACTTAGAAAAAAGTGTCGTCCTGATCATATCTAGGGCATTTTTCGATATATATCGACAGTTCTGCATGAGTTCTAACAACTACAATCACTTTTAGCCGTGGTTCCATTGACTAACCATTTATAAATAATATTTTAATTTTCGGTCTAGCACGACACTCAGAAAAAAAGTGTCGTGCTGATCATTTCTAGCGTATTTTTCGATATATATCAACAGTTCTACATGAGTTCTAAACGCTACGATCACTTTTAGCCTGAGTTCCAGTGGCTAACCATTTTTAAATAACTTTTTAATTGATTTTTAAGTGATCGTAGTTGTTAGAACTCATGTAGAACTGTCGATATACATCAAAAAATTCGCTAGAATTCCGCACAACGTTTTTCCGAGTGTCGTGCTAGACCAAAAATTAAAAAATTATTTAAAAATGGTTAGTCACAGGAACTCGGGCGAAAAGTGATCGTAGTTGTTAGAACTCATGTAGAACTGTCGATATATATCGAAAAATTCGCTAAAAATGAACAGGACAGCACTTTTTTTCGAGTGTTGTGCTGGACCAAAAATTAAAAAATTATTTAAAAATGGTTAGCCACGGGAACTCAGGCTAAAAGTGATCGTAGTTGTTAGAACTTATGTAGAACTGTCAATATATATCGAAAAATGCGCTAGAAATAATTAGCACGATACTTTTTTTTCCGAGTATCGTGCTAGACCAAAAATTAAAAAATTATTTAAAAATGGTTAGCAACAGGAACTCATGCGAAAAATGATCGTAGTTGTTAGAACTCGTGTAGAACTGTCGATATATATCGAAAAATTCGCTAGAAATGAACAGGACAATACTTTTTTCCCTAATGTCGTGCTAGACCGAAAATTAAAAAATTATTTAAAAATGGTTAGCCACGGGAACTCAGGCGGAAAGTGATCGTAGTTGTTAGAACTCATGTAGAACTGTCAATATATATCGAAAAATGCGCTAGAAATAATTAGCACGACACTTTTTTTCCGAGTATCGTGCTAGACCAAAAATTAAAAAATTATTTAAAAATGGTTAGCAACAGGAACTCAGGCGAAAAGTGATCGTAGTTGTTAGAACTCATGTAGAACTGTCGATATATATCGAAAAATTCGCTAGAAATGAACAGGACAATACTTTTTTTCCAAATGTCGTGCTAGACCAAAAATTAAAAAACTATTTAAAAATGGTTAGCAACAGGAACTCAGGCGAAAAGTGATCGTAGTTGTTAGAACTCATGTAGAACTATCGATATATATCGAAAAATTCGCTAGAAATGAACAGGACAGCACTTTTTTTCCAAGTGTCGTGCTAGACCGAAAATTAAAAAATTATTTAAAAATGGTTAGCCACTGGAACGCAGGCTAAAAGTGATCGTAGTCATTAGAACTCATGTAGAACTGTCGATATATATATATATATCGAAAAATTCGCTAGAAATGAACAGGACAATACTTTTTTTCCGAATGTCGTGCTAGACTAAAAATAAAAATTATTTAAAATGGTTAGCCAACGGGAACTCAGGCGAAAAGTGATCGTAGTTGTTAGAACTCATGTAGAACTGTCGATATATATCGAAAAATTCGCTAGAAATGAACAGGACAATACTTTTTTTCCAAATGTCGTGCTAGACCAAAAATTAAAAAACTATTTAAAAATGGTTAGCAACAGGAACTCAGGCGAAAAGTGATCGTAGTTGTTAGAACTCATGTAGAACTATCGATATATATCGAAAAATTCGCTAGAAATGAACAGGACAGCACTTTTTTTCCAAGTGTCGTGCTAGACCGAAAATTAAAAAATTATTTAAAAATGGTTAGCCACGGAACTCAGGCGGAAAGTGATCGTAGTTGTTAGAACTCATGTAGAACTGTCGATATATATCGAAAATGCCTAGAAATGATCAGTACGACACTTTTTTTTCCCGAATTGTGCAAGACCGAAAATTAAAAAATTATTTAAAAATGGTTAGCCACTGGAACTCAGGCTAAAAGTGATCGTAGTCATTAGAACTCATGTAGAACTGTCGATATATATCGAAAAATTCGCTAGAAATGAACAGGACAATACTTTTTTTCCGAATGTCGTGCTAGACCAAAAATTAAAAAATTATTTAAAAATGGTTAGCAACAGGAACTCAGGCAAAAGTGATCGTAGTCGTTAGAACTCATGTAGAACTGTCGATATATATCGAAAAATTCGCTAGAAATGAACAGGACAACACTTTTTTCCAAGTGTCGTGCTAGACCGAAAATTAAAAAATTATTTAAAAATGGTTAGCCACTGGAACTCAGGCTAAAAGTGATCGTAGTCGTTAGAACTCATGTAGAACTGTCGATATATATATCGAAAAATTCGCTAGAAATGAACAGGACAATACTTTTTTTCCGAATGTCGTGCTAGACCGAAAATTAAAAAATTATTTAAAAATGGTTAGCCACGGGAACTCAGGCGGAAAATGATCGTAGTTGTTAGAACTCATGTAGAACTGTCGATATATATCGAAAAATTCGCTAGAAATGAACAGGACAATACTTTTTTTCCAAGTGTTGTGCTAGACCGAAAATTAAAAAATTATTTAAAAATGGTTAGCCACTGGAACTCAGGCTAAAAGTGATCGTAGTCATTAGAACTCATGTAGAACTGTCGATATATATCGAAAAATTCGCTAGAAATGAACAGGACAATACTTTTTTTCCGAATGTCGTGCTAGACCGAAAATTAAAAAATTATTTAAAAATGGTTAGCCACGGGAACTCAGGCGGAAAGTGATCGTAGTTGTTAGAACTCATGTAAAACTGTCGATATATATCGAAAAATGCACTAGAAATGATCAGTACGACACTTTTTTTTCCCGAATATTGTGCAAGACCGAAAATTATAAAATTATTTAAAAATGATTAGCCACGGGAACTCAGGCTAAAAGTGACCCCCCCCCCCCCCCCCCCCCCCCCCCCATACTTTTCCTGTATAGACCAAATTAAAAGTTTTTAAATTTACAAACTAAAATATCTAGTTTTAAACATTAAACTGTCATATATATCAAAAATCTAAAATATAACACATTTTCCAAATTTGCAGACAAAATTAAATTTTTAAAAATGTTACAGGAATCAGGCTAAAATATCTAGTCATTAGATATGTAGTGTCATTTACAAAAATTCCTGAAATGCAGGACATCTTTTTTCCAATGTCTAGACCAAAATTAAAAAATTAAAAGGTTGCAACAAATAGCAAAATGTCGTGCTAGAATCTGAGACTTCTTTATCAAAATCTAAAATAACAGCAAACTTTTTTCCAATTCTAACCAAAATAAAAATTATTTAAAAGGTTGTCACAGACTGGCGAAAAGTGTCGTGTTGAATCATTAGCTTCGATATATATAAAATTCTAAAAAACAACAGCCTTTTCGGTGGCTACCAAATTAAATTTTTAAATGGTTGCACACTCGGAAAAGTGTCGTGTTGTAATTTTAGAATTCAATATATATCGAAAAATGGCTAAAATACGATACTTTTCCGATTCTGCAACCAAATTAAAAATTTTTAAATGGTCAACAACTCACGAAAAAGTGTGTTTGACTTTAGATTCGATATATTGAAATTCGCAGAATAACAACAATACTTTTCCTTTCTGCTAACCAAATTAAAATATTTAAATGGTAGACGAACTGGGAAAAGTGTTGTCTCATTAGCGATTTTCGAAATCGCAGAATATACACGACACTTTTCCGAGTTCTCAACCAAATTAAAATTTTTAAAATGGTTAGCACGAACTCGGAAAAGTGTCGTATTTTAGCTCATTAGAACTGTCATAAATGAAAATTCGCTGAATACAGGACAATACTTTTTCCAAATGCTGCTGCCAAAAATTAAAAATATTTAAAATGGTAGCAACAGAACTCACCGAAAAGTGATCGATTGTTAGAATCATTAGAACTATCGATATATATCGAAATTCCAGAATTTGAACAGGACACACTTTTCCAAGTTCGTGCTAGACCAAAAATTAAAAATTTTTAAAATGGTTAGCCATAAATAAAAGTGATCGTAGTCATTAGAACTCATGTAGAACTGTCGATATTTAATCAAAAATTCGCTAGAATCGGACAAACTTTTTCCGAATGTCGCAGACTAAAATTAAAAATTATTTAAAAATGGTTAGCACGGAACTCAGGCGAAAAGTGATCGTAGTTGTTAGAACTCATGTAGAACTGTCGATATATTCGAAAAATCCTAAAATGACAGACGACACTTTTTCCGATTTGTGCGACCGAAAATTAAAAAATTATTTAAAAATGATTAGCCACGGAACTCAGGCTAAAAGTGATCGTAGTCTTAGAACTCATGTAGAACTGTCATATATATCGAAAAATTCGCTAGAAATGAACAGGACAATACTTTTTTTCCGAATGTCGTGCTAGACCAAAAATTAAAAAATTATTTAAAAATGGTTAGCAACAGGAACTCAGGCAAAAAGTGATCGTAGTCATTAGAACTCATGTAGAACTATCGATATATATCGAAAAATTCGCTAGAAATGAACAGGACAACACTTTTTTTCCAAGTGTCGTGCTAGACCGAAAATTAAAAAATTATTTAAAAATGGTTAGTCACAGGAACTCGGGCGAAAAGTGATCGTAGTTGTTAGAACTCATGTAGAACTGTCGATATATATCGAAAAATTCGCTAAAAATGAACAGGACAGCACTTTTTTTCGAGTGTTGTGCTGGACCAAAAATTAAAAAATTATTTAAAAATGGTTAGCCACGGGAACTCAGGCTAAAAGTGATCGTAGTTGTTAGAACTTATGTAGCACTGTCAATATATATCGAAAAATGCGCTAGAAATAATTAGCACGATACTTTTTTTTCCGAGTATCGTGCTAGACCAAAAATTAAAAAATTATTTAAAAATGGTTAGCAACAGGAACTCATGCGAAAAATGATCGTAGTTGTTAGAACTCGTGTAGAACTGTCGATATATATCGAAAAATTCGCTAGAAATGAACAGGACAACACTTTCTTTCCAATGTCGTGCTAGACCGAAAATTAAAAAATTATTTAAAATGGTTAGCCACGGAACTCAGGCAAAAGTGATCGTAGTTTTAGAACTCATGTAGAACTGTCAATATATATCGAAAAATGCGCTAGAAATAATTAGGACAACTTTTTTCCGTTCGTCTAGACCAAAAATTAAAAAATTATTTAAAAATGGTTAGCAACAGGAACTCAGGCGAAAAGTGATCGTAGTTGTTAGAACTCATGTAGAACTGTCGATATATATCGAAAAATTCGCTAGAAATGAACAGGACAATACTTTTTTTCCAAATGTCGTGCTAGACCAAAAATTAAAAATTATTTAAAAATGGTTAGCAACAGGAACTCAGGCGAAAAGTGATCGTAGTTGTTAGAACTCATGTAGAACTATCGATATATATCGAAAAATTCGCTAGAAATGAACAGGACAACACTTTTTTTCCAAGTGTCGTGCTAGACCGAAAATTAAAAAGTTATTTAAAAATGGTTAGCCACTGGAACTCAGGCTAAAAGTAATCGTAGTCGTTAGAACTCATGTAGAACTGTCGATATATATATCGAAAAATTCGCTAGAAATGAACAGGACAAACTTTTTTCCGAATTCGTGCTAGACCAAAATTAAAAATTATTTAAAAATGGTTAGCCACGGGAACTCAGGCGGAAAGTGATCGTAGTTGTTAGAACTCATGTAGAACTGTCCATATATATCGAAAAATTCGCTAGAAATGAACAGAACAATACTTTTTTCCGAATGTCGTGCTAGACCGAAAATTAAAAAGTTATTTAAAAATGGTTAGCCACTGGAACTCAGGCTAAAAGTAATCGTAGTCGTTAGAACTCATGTAGAACTATCGATATATATCGAAAAATTCGCTAGAAATGAACAGAACAAACTTTTTTCCGAATGTCGTGCTAGACCGAAAATTAAAAAGTTATTTAAAAATGGTTAGCCACTGGAACTCAGGCGAAAAGTGATCGTAGTTGTTAGAACTCATGTAGAACTATCGATATATATATCGAAAAATTCGCTAGAAATGAACAGGACAATACTTTTTTTCCGAATGTCGTGCTAGACCGAAAAATTAAAAATTATTTAAATGGTTAGCAACGGAACTCAGGCAAAGTGATCGTAGTTTTAGAACTCATGTAGAACTGTCGATATATATCGAAAATTCGCTAGAAATGAACAGGACAACTTTTTCCAATGTCGTGCTAGACCAAAATTAAAAATTATTTAAAATGGTTAGCACGGAACTCAGGCTAAAAGTGATCGTAGTTTAGAACTCAGTAGAACTGTCGATATATATCGAAAATTCGCTAGAAATGAACAGGACAAACTTTTTTCCAATGTCGCTAGACCAAAATTAAAAATTATTTAAAATGGTTAGCCACGGAACTCAGGCAAAAGTGATCGTAGTTTTAGAACTCATGTAGAACTGTCGATATATATCGAAAAATTGCTAGAAATGAACAGGACAAACTTTTTCCAATTGTGCAGACCAAAATTAAAAATTATTTAAAATGGTTAGCCACGGAACTCAGGCAAAAGTGATCGTAGTTAGAACTCATGTAGAACTTCATATATATCGAAAATTCGTAGAAATGAACAGGACAACTTTTTCCAATGTCGTGCTAGACCAAATTAAAATTATTTAAAATGGTTAGCACGAACTCAGGCAAAGTGATCGTAGTTTAGAACTCATGTAGAACTTCATATATATCGAAAATTCGCTAGAAATGAACAGGACAAACTTTTTTCCAATGTCGTAGACCAAAATTAAAAATTATTTAAATGGTTAGCACGAACTCAGGCGAAGTGATCGTAGTTGTTAGAACTCATGTAGAACTGTCAATATATCGAAAAATCCTAAAAACAGACACTTTTTTCATTGTCAGACCAAATTAAAAATTATTTAAAATGTTAGCCACGGAACTCAGGCTAAAGTATCGTAGTTTAGAACTCATGTAGAACTGTCATATATATCGAAAATTCGCTAGAAATAACAGACAACTTTTTCCATGTCGTCTAACCAAAATTAAAATTATTTAAAATGGTTAGCACGGACTCAGCGAATGATCGTAGTTGTTAGAACTCTGTAAACTGTCGATATATTCGAAAAATGCTAGCAAATGAACAGGACGAACTTTTTCAATATTGTGCAAGACCGAAAATTAAAAATTATTTAAAATGTTAGCCACGGGAACTCAGGCTAAAAGTGATCGTAGTCATTAGAACTCATGTAGAACTGTCGATATATATCGAAAAATTCGCTAGAAATGAACAGGACAATACTTTTTTTCCGAATGTCGTGCTAGACCGAAAATTAAAAAATTATTTAAAAATGGTTAGCCACGGGAACTCAGGCCGAAAGTGATCGTAGTTGTTAGAACTCATGTAGAACTGTCAATATATATCGAAAAATGCGCTAGAAATGAACAGGACAATACTTTTTTTCCGAATGTCGTGCTAGACCGAAAATTAAAAAATTATTTAAAAATGGTTAGCCACGGGAACTCAGGCGGAAAGTGATCGTAGTTGTTAGAACTCATGTAGAACTGTCAATATATATCGAAAAATTCGCTAGAAATGAACAGGACAATACTTTTTTTCCAAGTGTCGTGCTAGACCGAAAATTAAAAAGTTATTTAAAAATGGTTAGCCACTGGAACTCAGGCTAAAAGTAATCGTAGTCGTTAGAACTCATGTAGAACTGTCGATATATATATCGAAAAATTCGCTAGAAATGAACAGGACAATACTTTTTTTCCGAATGTCGTGCTAGACCGAAAATTAAAAAATTATTTAAAAATGGTTAGCCACGGGCACTCAGGCGGAAAGTGATCGTAGTTGTTAGAACTCATGTAGAACTGTCGATATATATCGAAAAATGCACTAGAAATGATCAGTACGACACTTTTTTTTCCCGAATATTGTGCAAGACCGAAAATTAAAAAATTATTTAAAAATGATTAGCCACGGGAACTCAGGCTAAAAGTGATCGTAGTCATTAGAACTCATGTAGAACTGTCGATATATATCGAAAAATTCGCTAGAAATGAACAGGACAATACTTTTTTTCCGAATGTCGTGCTAGACCGAAAATTAAAAAATTATTTAAAAATGGTTAGCCACGGGAACTCAGGCGGAAAATGATCGTAGTTGTTAGAACTCATGTAGAACTGTCGATATATATCGAAAAATTCGCTAGAAATGAACAGGACAATACTTTTTTTCCGAATGTCGTGCTAGACCAAAAATTAAAAAATTATTTAAAAATGGTTAGCAACAGGAACTCAGGCGAAAAGTGATCGTAGTTGTTAGAACTCATGTAGAACTGTCGATATATATCGAAAAATTCGCTAGAAATGAACAGGACAATACTTTTTTTCCAAGTGTTGTGCTAGACCGAAAATTAAAAAATTATTTAAAAATGGTTAGCCACTGGAACTCAGGCTAAAAGTGATCGTAGTCGTTAGAACTCATGTAGAACTGTCGATATATATATATCGAAAAATTCGCTAGAAATGAACAGGACAATACTTTTTCTCCGAATGTCGTGCTAGACCGAAAATTAAAAAATTATTTAAAAATGGTTAGCCACGGGCACTCAGGCGGAAAGTGATCGTAGTTGTTAGAACTCATGTAGAACTGTCGATATATATCGAAAAATGCACTAGAAATGATCAATACGACACTTTTTTTTCCCGAATATTGTGCAAGACCGAAAATTAAAAAATTATTTAAAAATGATTAGCCACGGGAACTCAGGCTAAAAGTGATCGTAGTCATTAGAACTCATGTAGAACTGTCGATATATATCGAAAAATTCGCTAGAAATGAACAGGACAATACTTTTTTTCCGAATGTCGTGCTAGACCGAAAATTAAAAAATTATTTAAAAATGGTTAGCCACGGGAACTCAGGCGGAAAGTGATCGTAGTTGTTAGAACTCATGTAGAACTGTCAATATATATCGAAAAATGCGCTAGAAATAATTAGCACGACACTTTTTTTCCAAGTATCGTGCTAGACCAAAAATTAAAAAATTATTTAAAAATGGTTAGCAACAGGAACTCAGGCGAAAAGTGATCGTAGTTGTTAGAACTCATGTAGAACTATCGATATATATCGAAAAATTCGCTAGAAATGAACAGGACAACACTTTTTTTCCAAGTGTCGTGCTAGACCGAAAATTAAAAAATTATTTAAAAATGGTTAGCCACTGGAACTCAGGCGAAAAGTGATCGTAGTTGTTAGAACTCATGTAGAACTATCGATATATATATCGAAAAATTCGCTAGAAATGAACAGGACAATACTTTTTTCCCTAATGTCGTGCTAGACCAAAAATTAAAAAATTATTTAAAAATGGTTAGCAACAGGAACTCAGGCGGAAAGTGATCGTAGTTGTTAGAACTCATGTAGAACTGTCGATATATATTGAAAAATGCACTAGAAATGATCAGTACGACACTTTTTTTTCCCGAATATTGTGCAAGACCGAAAATTAAAAAATTATTTAAAAATGGTTAGCCACGGGAACTCAGGCGGAAAGTGATCGTAGTTGTTGGAACTCATGTAGAACTGTCGATATATATCGAAAAATGCACTAGAAATGATCAGTACGACACCTTTTTTCCCGAATATTGTGCAAGACCGAAAATTAAATAATTATTTAAAAATGATTAGCCACAGCAACTCAGGCGAAAAGTGATAGTAGTTGTTAGAACTCATGTAGAACTGTCGATATATATATCGAAAAATTCGCTAGAAATGAACAGACGACACTTTTTCGAATGTCGTGCTAGACCGAAAATTAAAAATTATTTAAAATGGTTAGCCACGGGAACTCAGGCCGAAAGTGATCGTAGTCATTAGAACTCATGTAGAACTGTCAATATATATCGAAAAATGCGCTAGAAATAATTAGCACGACACTTTTTTTCCGAGTATCGTGCTAGACCAAAAATTAAAAAATTATTTAAAAATGGTTAGCAACAGGAACTCAGGCGAAAAGTGATCGTAGTTGTTAGAACTCATGTAGAACTGTCGATATATATCGAAAAATTCGCTAGAAATGAACAGGACAACACTTTTTTTCCAAGTGTCGTGCTAGACCGAAAATTAAAAAATTATTTAAAAATGGTTAGCCACTGGAACTCAGGCTAAAAGTGATCGTAGTCATTAGAACTCATGTAGAACTGTCGATATATATATCGAAAAATTCGCTAGAAATGAACAGGACAATACTTTTTTTCCGAATGTCGTGCTAGACCGAAAATTAAAAAATTATTTAAAAATGGTTAGCCACGGGAACTCAGGCGGAAAGTGATCGTAGTTGTTAGAACTCATGTAGAACTGTCGATTTATATCGAAAAATGCTCTAGAAATGATCAGTACGACACCTTTTTTCCCGAATATTGTGCAAGACCGAAAATTAAAAAATTATTTAAAAATGGTTAGCCACGGGAACTCAGGCGGAAAGTGATCGTAGTTGTTGGAACTCATGTAGAACTGTCGATATATATCGAAAAATGCACTAGAAATGATCAGTACGACACCTTTTTTCCCGAATATTGTGCAAGACCGAAAATTAAATAATTATTTAAAAATGATTAGCCACAGCAACTCAGGCGAAAAGTGATAGTAGTTGTTAGAACTCATGTAGAACTGTCGATATATATATCGAAAAATTCGCTAGAAATGAACAGGACGACACTTTTTTCGAATGTCGTGCTAGACCGAAAATTAAAAAATTATTTAAAAATGGTTAGCCACGGGAACTCAGGCCGAAAGTGATCGTAGTCATTAGAACTCATGTAGAACTGTAAATATATATCGAAAAATGCGCTAGAAATAATTAGCACGACACTTTTTTTCCAAGTATCGTGCTAGACCAAAAATTAAAAAATTATTTAAAAATGGTTAGCAACAGGAACTCAGGCGAAAAGTGATCGTAGTTGTTAGAACTCATGTAGAACTATCGATATATATCGAAAAATTCGCTAGAAATGAACAGGACAATACTTTTTTCCCTAATGTCGTGCTAGACCAAAAATTAAAAAATTATTTAAAAATGGTTAGCCACTGGAACTCAGGCTAAAAGTGATCGTAGTCATTAGAACTCATGTAGAACTGTCGATATATATATCGAAAAATTCGCTAGAAATGAACAGGACAATACTTTTTTTCCGAATGTCGTGCTAGACTGAAAATTAAAAAATTATTTAAAAATGGTTAGCCACGGGAACTCAGGCGGAAAGTGATCGTAGTTGTTAGAACTCATGTAGAACTGTCGATATATATTGAAAAATGCACTAGAAATGATCAGTACGACACTTTTTTTTCCCGAATATTGTGCAAGACCGAAAATTAAAAAATTATTTAAAAATGATTAGCCACAGCAACTCAGGCGAAAAGTGATAGTAGTTGTTAGAACTCATGTAGAACTGTCGATATATATCGAAAAATTCGCTAGAAATGAACAGGACGACACTTTTTCCGAGTGTCGTGCTAGACCGAAAATTAAAAAAATATTTAAAAATGGTTAGCCACTGGAACTCAGGCTTCAAGTGATCGTAGTTGTTAGAACTGTCGATATATATATCGAAAAATGCACTAGAAATGATCAGCACAACATTTTTTCCGAGTGTTGTGCTAGACCGAAAATTAAGAAAATATTTAAAAGTGGTTAGCCACTGAAACTCAGGCTAAAAATGATCGTAGTTGTTAGAATTGTCGATATATATCAAAGAATACGCTAGAAATGATCAGCACGACACTTTTTCGTCGAGTGTTGTGCTGGGTACAATATACGTTGTTTATGCAAATAACCTAATTATTGCAATTTTTTATTTTAATTACATGGAGAGACGGAACTCAATTATAACTAATGGGAACTCTTGCGAAAAATCGTGATATTTATTGGTTTCACGAAGTTAGCATGGCAATTTTTCATTTGCTATTTTTTGGTATTAAAAATTAAGGAACTCTTTTTATTTTCTATCAGGAACTCTAGAACTATGAAAAGTGCTACCAGAACTATCATTGTTTTTTTTAATTTAAAGATTGTCGTGCCAACTTCACAGGGGTAACATAATGTAAGTAAAATTATCATATACAAGTCTAAATTAACTTATTCTATAAAGGGAGGCGTGACCTCACACCAAAGTATGAAGGTTTAGAATCCCTGTTTTAAATAATGTTTTGGGTTTTTCAAAATCAACTTTTACAAGTGGTCTGAAGATTTTGGTACCACAATAATTTTAAATTTAAAATTTTTTTTTATAACAACAAAGATACCTTTCTAATACTCCTCTATCTATGCTTATACTCAAGTCAAATGAAATGAAATCTTGTATGTGCTTATAGCTTCAGGTTTTATGTACAGATGTTGACAATTGTTATATTCTTTAAATGTAATTTAAAATACAGTTAAGATCTGAGAACATTCTCTAATTAAGATTGCCAAGTGGTAGAATTTCCGTACAGAAATTATTTTTAACTGTATGTTAATTACAATTAACAAAACCAAAAATAGGATTAAAGAAGTCTCGATGTGGTTTTTTGAAACATTGCTGTACTGGTTTTCAAAGATGTCCAAAAAACAATCTATACAAGCAATTATCAAGAGCATGTAAAAATCTAGCAATCTAACGGAATATTTTACAGTTTTATTTTTGTTAAAAGTCGATTAATCTTTGTATATTAAATAAATAACAGTATAAACACCGAGTGATTTAACTTCAATCTGATTAAAAAGCTTTTACGGAATAAACTAGGTAAATGAATAAAGTGTTTAGTAAAAACAATACAACCTTTCCAAAACTATACAAGATACAAACTATTTACCTAAGTACATACCTTACACTATCTTTAGGAAATCGAATGTACTTGCACCTTCAGTTTGGGAAGTTGTTCTGCAATACCTGGCAGCACAAATATCGCTCACTGTTAGTTCTTTTTTTGGCTGCTCATGCATTGTTTATAAGGTTAATAATACTAGTACACCACTAAGAAAACGGTATAGTAATTCACAGTTAACCAAAACATTTCATATGCCTATATAAATTATGCATTTAGTTTTGATATTGTTTAATTTTTACAAAATGAAATGCACAAGTCGATTATTTACTAATACTGAATAATAATAAAATATACAAAAATTAAAAACAAAACAACATTTATCCTAACCACATATAACATGTTACAGGGTGATTTAACCTCAAATCATAATAAACACCAAGACTGTCTCACGCCCGTAATGCCGTGGCTGCAATGACAGGTTAGGTTACTGTTAGAAAAAATATTATTATTAAAAAACACAAATTAGATATTATTATTTAAAAATACGTCACTTGACACGCATATCAGAACAGTCTGCAATAGTTTTAGAACAGTAACCTAACCTATCATTGCAGCCACGGCATTAATGGCGTGAGACGGTCGTAAATAAACAATAATATGCTGGTTCCGCCTTTAGCCAAATTTAAAAACCGCCGAAATCCAGACATGCGCATTTCGCACACAAAGACTGTGACCTAATGGTATTCGCTGTCTTTACTATAATGTTTATTATGCTGTGGTTTGTTTACAATAATTTCTATACGACATTTGCAATTGCAACATTGTACTAAAGATATGTCTGAGTTCGTTGAAGTTTCTGGTTCTATTAATAAATCTTTAAATAATTAAAAAAAATTGAAATCGGCCTGTTGCTATTTTATTTGCTAGAATGGGTAGCAGGAATTCGCAGAAATGATGCAACCCATTATAGATATCCTGATACCACTTGCATAAACTATTAAAATGATAAGATTAAAATTCGCGTATTTAAATAAAATCGCATCGATCTATATTTGGACTAAACCGTTTTGAGCTTTATTAGTGAATCTCCTTATCATGGTATGTTTCTCTAATTTTCGTATAATTTTGAACATAAGCGTTTTTAGAAATCCATATTTGTAAAAGAAACTCGAACTGGGTTACGATTTCCTGCAAGTATTCCCTCAAGACGTGGTAATAAAAAGGAAATAGCAATATCCATTATTCTTACTATATGTTTTATTGGTAAGTATTGATAATAACACATTAATACGTATGTAGTACTTGTATTTCCATTATTAGTTTCTTGGTGTATGGA
This sequence comes from Platerodrilus igneus, assembly GCA_036346225.1. Lineage (NCBI taxonomy): Eukaryota > Metazoa > Arthropoda > Insecta > Coleoptera > Lycidae > Platerodrilus > Platerodrilus igneus. Next base: position 12,617,638 of record JARFIW010000139.1, on the reverse strand, counting down.
AACCGCATGTTTGGGTATTATGTCTCTTTTTAGTTATACAGGTATGTATCACGTGTTATATTTAGATTTATTTGTATGTATAGCAACTGTACTTGTATACGACTTGTCGGCTCAATTAGTGGAATTCATTTGCTGTAGGTCCTTCATTAACCTACTATCTAGATTTACCTATATATACTACCTAATGTAATGCATTACTTAAACCTGTGAAATAAGTACAGATTTTCTTAAATATCTCTTCTGATAACCATTGGCACAATCGATGCCTGTTTAACAATTTTGCATACTTTCTAATATATATGGAAACATATGTGAAATTACGAGTTATGACAAAAAGTCAACCCTGGAATTCAAACATTACTTTCACAAAACATTCGCAGCTAGCTGCTGCCCAACTTTAGTAGCCAGCATTACAAAATAATATAAGGATCCCATAGACCTTTCATTTGACTAAGAGCAACCAAAAAAAATCAAGTACACTTTGGGTCAAGTAACCAAAATTAGCCTATTTCAGATCCTTATAAGCAACCATTGCTCATACAACCTGCTCATTGCGAGGACTTATACTTAACCCTCCAAAGAGAACAAACAAATTAATGTAGACGTAATGCGTTCACTTAATACTAATTATCCTAAACCTAAAACTAAGTAATATACTAATATTTATAACTCTCTTCGCGAACATGCAACTCCTAAAATTCATGAACCAAAAACAACCCATTACGACTAAGTTTGACGACTAACAAACTAGTTAATCACACAACATATGTCCTACTCAACGACTAATTATAACATAACTTAATTTTTTGATAAGTCATTTTCATCATCACTATCATCATTTAGAGCAGATTAGGGCTTGAGATCCTTCACGTGCCATCTACCTGCTTTCGAACCATCTACATTACACAACTCATATACCAAACTTGAGATCTTTTTTCGAATCGTACACAACACAAATTTAGGTGCAAGTTTAGCAGTAAACTTTTCACTCGCACTTGACAAGACTTTATTTACCCTCCAAACTTTATCACCAACTTTAAACGACAAATCTCTCCGCCTTAAGTTATAAAGGCGACTTGCTTTTTTATAAGCTAAATGCAGGTTAGCACGTACCACTTTAAAAAATCACCGAGTAGACGTTGACGATCTGCGACATACAATGGCCTACTGCCTGGCCAAACTTCTATGTCATTTAACAAATCACAATTTTTACCATAGAATTTCCCACTAATCGGAACACTGTGGCCAAAGACTAGAAAATTTGGGGAATATCCTGTAGACTGGTGTTTTGCTGAATTTGTGGTAGTTCTAGATCCCACGTATCATGTTCAAGAACAAATGAACGAATTGCACTACCAACTGTCCTATTGATTCTTTCTACAAAGTTACATTGAGGGGAATAAACGGCGGTGAACCAAATCCAGCCTTTCAACTGAGGACTGTTGTCGCAATTAATATATTGTGGAGATCCAAATACAAGAAAAACTCTTTCTTCTATGACGCGTTCTATAACATTAGGTTTAGTACTACGTAATGGGAATAAAATTGTATATTTAGAGAACCAATCTCCCACAACCATTATCCATTTATAGCCACGTTTAGAACAGGGAAATAGACCCATGAGATCAATGGCTATGATCTGGAATGAAAATTTCACTAATTTCCCAGTCCCAAGTGGAGCAGCATTCGATGCTTTTTGAGCACCACAAGTCAAGCATCTACGACAGAACTTCAATACGTCCAGATTCATCTTAGGTCAGTAATACTGTTCTTGAATTCTAGACAGTCTTTGCAAAACCAAAATGTCCTGCAACTGAGGGATCATGACAGGAACGAAGTATAGCATTTCATTGTGCTTTAGGCACTAAATACTTCCATTCAATAAGATTTGATGACAAAGGTAATTTAGATGGGAGAAATTTAAAGACAAAGTTGTTTTCTATCTGAAATTGAGGATAATTTTCTGGGAGGCTAGAATATTTTCTCTCAGAGAGATTACGAAGAGTCTAGGTCCTCTAACTTCACTTCAATTAAATCGATAACAGGATCTGTTACTGGCACAGCATGACTGAGACAGTCCGGAACAATATTAAATTTTCCTTTTCTGTACACCAAGTCAAAGGTATGTTGTTTCAAACGTACAGCCCATCTTGCTAATTTTCCACTAGGATTCTGAATATTATTTAAGCATAATAAAGAATAATGGTCGGTTATAACAGTGAATCGAGTTCCTTTCACCCAGGGTCGAAATTTTTCAATTGCAAAAATTACAGCAAGGCATTTCTTTTCGGTAACAGAATAATTTCGTTCCGCTCTATTAAGGAGTCGTGCTGGCATATGAAATAACATGTTCTACTTCATCAAAATTTTGAGTTAAAACAGCGCTGAGACCTGTATCACTAGCATCACATTCTATAATGAACTTAACCGAATAGTCAGGTTGCAACAACAAGGAAACTGAAACTAAAGCTTGCTTTATCTGTAAAAACGCAGATTCAGCACAAGAGTCCCAAACAATATTTTATCCTTTCTTCTTCTTCTTGACCAATTCATTAATAGGTGACACCAACGAAGAAAATTTTTGAATAAAACGCCGATACGACCTGCACATACCAAGAAATCGCTTCACCTCAGTTGTAGCCTTCGGACGAGAAAAATTTGCCATTGCTGATACCTTATCAGGGTCAGTGCAGAGGGAATTAGAGTCCACAATATGTCCGAGAAATTTTAAGGATTTCTTAAAAATTCACATTTGTTTAAATTTATTGTCAAGTTTGCTTCTTTAAGACGTTTTCAAGAAGTTTCAAATGCTCATCAAATGTAGATGAAGTCAATATCATATCATCCAAATAACAAACACGAAGGGTTCATAACGAGCCCCAAAAATACTATCAACAAGCCTTTATTGGGTCTGAGCACTATTCTGTAAGCCAAACAGTACGTGGATGAATCGATACTGTCCTCTAGACACAATACTAAATGCAGTCTTATCTTTGGAATTGTCCTAAAAAGGAATTTGCCAAAAACTTTTTCTCAAATCTAGACTAGAAATATAATTCGCGCCTCTAAGCATGTTTAAAATACGATTGACATTAGGTAATGGGTAATTATCATGTTCAATGATCTCGTACCATCGAAGCAAAACCTATACTCGTTACTAGATTTTTTCACGACGAGCAAAGGAGAAGACCAAGGGGATTGGCATGGTTCAACCACTCCTAGACGAAGCATTTCATCCAATTCCTGATTCAACTTATCGCTCATGTACGGTGACATGACGTATGGCCTCTTGCGAACTGGTTTAGCATCTCCGGTATTAATGACCATCTCCATCTTATTAGTACACCCTAACCTATTCTCGCTACTTATCTCATTAAATGAATTAATCATCGCTTGAGCTTGATTTCTCTGGACTGGCGACAAGTCATCTATACCAAATAAAAAATCGTTACTACTCATTGGTACTGCGGATGGACCTACATAATGGATGTGGTTTCCTACCTCATTCTGAACAAATCAAGAATTTTTCTTAAAGTCTGCTATTACAGCAAACAATTTCGCAAAGTAGCTTCCAAAAATGAATACATGAGGTAGCGAAGGTACAACTAACGCATTTGCGACACTGTTCCAATAAGAATAGATAGATCAACTGATCCTTTGACTAATGTTTAACGATCCGTCTGCAGTAGACTGTCTTTTCCGGTTGGATTTAAAAACAGATTCAACTTTTTTATTAAAGGGTAGCAAGGATCCGACAATAGAAGTAGTACAACCAGAATTTAATAAACCTGATATATCGTTATCAAGTAACTTCACTAATATATAAGGGCGATTGTCATAAGATCTTTTCTCAAATAAAGCACTGGTAATAGGTAAAACAATATTCCTATAAAAAATTTTGACAACGAGAAGCCATTCTGACCAGTCATCTTTATTTAATTATTGATTTTTGTTACTCGACATAATGGTAGCCTTTCGACTGGAAGCATAAAGTTGGCTACATAGCTTCTGCTTCTTTATTTGCTTTTGTACAAGATGGACAAGCAACGTGCGTCACTCCTCTGTGACCGCAACTAAAACAAAAGATTTTTCCTGGAGCTCTACCATTCTAAATGAACGTTCTATTCGAGTGCAATTCCAACAGTCAAGTTTATATTTTGATGAAGGGTTTGCAAAACTTCTAGCAACAGATACGGGGTTAGAGGAATTAAGGACTTGAGGTTGAGAAGTCTTATTCCAAAAATACGGCTGCCAAATTTTGAAACACTTTTAGACGAAGCTGATTTATTATTTTTAAATTGGGGTTTATGATTGTTATGAAATTGATAGTTGCTACTAGATGTGACAGAAACAACTTGGTGTTTAGTAGATGCGTCTTCTGGTTTCCCACACAATTTGGCTAAAGTAGTCATTTCCTCTATATCGAGCAAAGCAAGATGCTGAACAAATTCAGGTAATAAATTCTTTCTAACTATTCTAACCTTCGTGCTTTCTGCAGGACAGACGGGTAGCCTATTAAACAAGCTTTCCATATTTGCTATGTATAACACCACGGATTCTCCTTTCTTTTGACAACGATATTTGATAGTTTCCCATACCTCATCTTCAGGGTGTGCTGGTAAAAAAATTTCTTTTAACTTAACGACCAAAGAATTCCAATCTGTTAACTGACTGCTGATGCTTCGGTACCAAATGAGAGCACTACCGGTGAACAATTCAACCGATGAGTTGAATAACTCTTCGTCAGATATTTTACTGGATTGTGCAAGCTCTATAATTCTTTCTAAAAATTGATATAATAGTTTAGGGTCTCCAGAATATTTTATTGCCCAAGAATCAATAGCGACTGATTGAGTAAGGTACGTAACAGAGGGGACAGGTAAGTTAGTGGGAGCATTAGATATTGTACTTATCTCATTTTGATTCGCAACTAAATCATTGTTCGCCTTTTCATTAAGATCTGTCTCCACTACAAGAATTGTAGCTAGTGTTTCATTTTTGAATAATATTGCCTCTTCGGAATTTTCTTTGGGAAGCTTCATACGTTTAATACGACCTAAAATATGTATTAACCTAGACTGTATTCTCTTAAAAGTGGAGTCTGAAGGTTGATCTTGGTATTTCGTTAAGACATTTTTTATCGATTCCATACTCGATTCAACTTCGTGCTTTTCTGTATAAAAATCTATTATATACCCTGAAAGATCAATCAAACATCCTGGTTTAACAGATTCCTTGGCTAATAATCAAGCTAATATTTTTCTTTTGTCGGTGACTGGTCTAGTGTTCTCTATACCTCTAATATTCAACTCATAATCTAACTCATCTTTAAGTAAATGTGCTATCTGATACCTTTCTGCCATTGTAAAAGTTTATAAACTTTGAAATTATTCTATAAATATAAGCTCTCACTCAACAGCAGTCAATAACTAATTAAACCAAATAAAATAGTTTACAAAATTCTAACTTGGAAGTGCTATGGTATCCGCTACGACTGTTTTGCTTTTCTTTACCAAAGTAATACATTCTAATCAAACTTTTCTTTAAGATTGTGTAAAATGCAACAAGAAAATCATATTGACGAGATCTAACTTCATTAAAGTTAAACGTTACATGGATCAGTGAGACATAAATATCTTTAAATCAAACGAAGAAATCACTAATGAACAAACAAAATCAAGTCAACCAAAATCTGCTCACGTTGGGTGCCAGTGTCGGTATAAAAAATTGAGGTTGAAGTTTTATTTAAACATTCGAGATTTCTTATATCAAGCCCAGGGTAAAGTAAGGATGGAAAACGGCTTTTAGAAAAAGAAAACTCTTGAAAGACTTTTAGCTAACTGGGTTTTGACCTGTGGTCGCATGAGATTGGGTCAGTGGGTTTATTAAACTTGGAACATAAAATAATGGACACCACCTAAATTTTTTATAATGCAACTGATTGAATCAATTTGCAAAAAAATGAAAATTTGGAAACCTAAATTATCACCAGCCTTGTTAAATACAAAGTTTTATTACCACAAATATGTTACTTCTGTTCTTCTTCTTCTATGGGCTGACGAAGTCCTAGGACTGCTTTGAAACATAAACACTACCAACAAAGATACCATTTATATTTTATAAGCCTGTATAAACACAAAATCCTTATTTTCAGTTTCAATTAATTTTCATTGTATCATTATATGAATTTATAGCGAGTGTAATCTTTCAACTGTCTTAGCACTTTGGAGGTATTTAATAATTCTTCAATAATACACTAAAGTCAAAAATAATTCTATATTCTTTTAAAATAGATTTTGAGCCATTATTAATATAATTTAATACAAACAAAATTCTTATTAGTGTATATTCTATGTTTTACACAGAAGGCGTAAAACATTAAATTCAAAGTTTAATTACTACGAAATCTTAATATAATGTCTGATTTTATGTAACAATATTTATTTTAATAATTAATAGTATGGGGTAGCGCTACGAAAGACTACACTTTTTAGAATTACTGAACTTTTAACGAAATTATTAAATATTTCAGTTTAACCTTCACCTTTCTGGTTTTAGGCTTTGTTTGGTGAACATCTTTACATGTAATTTCAGGTAAACAAGATAAACAGTATCATTAAATTTGAATATTGAACTTGATTTTATAATTAACAAGTATCAATCAATTAGCTGGACAAAATACTTTTTTGTATAAAGCCGACAAAGTTTAAGAATAATTTATGAACTTGAACAAATCATCAATTTTATACAAATTTAAAAAGAGGATAACCCTTTTTGCAAAATATATGACAAAAATTATTCATGAACAAACAAATAGTTCATTCCATACAGCAGTATGTGGTAGTTTATAACCTTTCAACAAATCACTACATTTATACGGAATGAGTCAACGTAAAACGCAGCATAATCTTAAAAAATCTAATGGTCTTACCAAGCGACAGCAATGACCTGTTAACCTTCAAACCATCTGTTGGTCAACTAACAATTTATTGCATTCTTAAATGTGGACGGGAAATCCAATTTTGTCCAATGTAACAGCATACCTATTTGTATCATACTTGAGTTCCATGAAAGTAAAACTAATTTTAACGTAAACTAAGTTGCACTATAATAAATTTCATTATAAATTTATATTAATTTTGTATTCACACAAACCGTTGTGAAGGAGTTATAATTAGCATGTGAGTTGCATCAGACAACTCTTTATCATCTGAGTTTTCTGTTTCGACGTCTTCGCCAGGAAAACTTAATTTCTGGTACCATCTTGACTGTCTCTTAACAACAAGCGACCTTTCATTTCAACAAGAAAACTAAAAGTGACTATCTGTCACGAATAGACGATCGAACTGGAATATCTTAGATACTATAATTAAAGAACTAAGAGCAAGTAAAATTGGTTGGTAAATATGTTATCAGCTGGAACCACATAATACGTTGCAGATTCCAATTCCAAGTGAAATTGTAGTGTACCTTGAAAATTTGTTGTGTTATTAAAAATACTAGAGTACTAGAATCAATAATAGAATAAAACGTTGTTGAATAAATACTAAAATAGCGAATTTATAGCAGTAATGTCGACAAATAATATTGTTAAAAATTTTAAATGTTACAAAGTTCTACATGGATTTTTCTATGTTTTTGTTCACGATATTTGTATAGCGCCCTTTTATTGTATTTATTAGATAACTGGAATGCTTGTTTGGCTGTTTTTATTTTGTCTTGACTGAAGGATTCTACGATTTCGTTTGGTTTCTGTTTTTACTGGAATGTTGCCTATTTTTGTTGTAGTCGGTTCTCAAACTTTAGAATTGGGGCTACTTATTCTCTTCTTTTCTCCATTTTTAGTATGATTCATGAGGTTTGAGTTTTGTATGGTTTTTCCTGTGTACTAATAAGTACAGGACAATATTCAGCACCATATAAATTTTGAAGAATTTTCCATTTTAAACATGGTGTAGTTCCTTATTTCACAAATTGGTAGGTCTATATTTGAAAATATACGTGATTTTGAACAAAAATATGTTGCAGAGTTGTCATTTAGTATGAGATTGCTTTTGAATATTATTTTTTCTATCCTTTTTACTCTTTTGTCGGTTTGTTGGGAAGTTCATATTATGTTGTGCCCGTTTATGTCACCTAGTATAACGATTGAAATGGGGTAACTCTTTGATTGCAGTTTGATTATGGTAGCAAATATATATTACATAAAATTACTTTAGTTTTATTAGGTGTTAAGAATCTTATAGCTATTGCTTCTAAATTTGTTGTTAGGATTGTTTCCTCTACGTTTCTTATTATTTACTAGAATTGTCATTCTTCCGCTAGCTGTCTGTGTGTTGGTCTGTCCTTGCAATATTGTATAAAATTGTATGTGTTTATATTTTGATGTTCTTTGAACCCTGATTCTTGTAAGCATATATAATGCGGTTGTGTTTCTTCAATTAGTTTTTGAAATTTGGCTTTATGGGATTGCAGTCCATTGAAATTCATTTGGTGATGTTCATGTTATTGATTTTCCACTGATGAATTAGACTGTTCTAACTCGGTTGGTTTCTCCTTTATTGTTTTCGTTATAGTCGTTTTTATTTTTTGGTCATCTGTATTTTTTCCTAGATTTCATACATCATTTGTATAAGTTGGTTTATATCTTTGGTGAAAGTCCTGGATTTGAATTCCGACACGGTCTGCTTGAGAAATGTTAACCGAATATTTTTTACAAAAATATGCCTTTTGTAAAATGTAGGTTCTATGTGTGTTGTCACACACAATAAAGATCCCTGCCCTGCTTCGAACAGAGCAATGGTTCGGCGAAATTTAAAATATCAAGGTTAAAAAACTTGCTTTCTGGCCAATGTATCTTTGCATGGAGCACTGGAAAATCAAATGTAGTGCATCGTTGGTTTAGTTTTTACTTAATTGTAATATTTTTGTGTTCTAATAGTGTTTTCTAGAAAGTCCTAAAATTTGTTGAATGAAATAATGATGTCAGAGAGGCAGTAAAGAGACTAAAAGTTAACCAGTCCATTGGGTTGGACACGATACCTGCTTACGTTGTAAAAGGTTGTATTAATTTCTTTGTACATCTGCTTACAGTCTTATTTAACTTAAGTCTAAAAACCAAGACATATCCAAATATTTGGAAAAGAGTTAAAATTTGCCCAGTGCATAAGAAGGGAGATAAAGAAAACATTAAGAACTACAGACCACTTGCGATGTTATGGGTGATTGCAGAAATATTTGAGTCTATTATGTATAAGCACATCATAAACTCTATTTCAAATAAAATTGCAGTAACTCAACATGGTTTTATGCGGAATAGATCTACAGTTAACAACTTAATGAATATAACACAGTTTATAACGCATACTCTTGACATGAGGGACAAGTGGATGTTATCTGTATGGACTTTTGCTAAGCCGTTTGATACAGTGAACCATGATTTCTTCTAAGCAAACTTGAAAAGGAATTTTGTTTTCATCCAAACCTAGTATCATTCTTTAAATCATACCTTCAGGATAGAGAACTAACAGTTGTTGTTTGGAGTCATAATTTGTCTGTATTTACTGCAAGTCATGGGGTGCCACAAGGGTTCAATCTAGGGCCATTATTGTTTCTAATATTATTAATAGTTTAACGCAAGTGAAAACTACTCATTAATTTTGCTGTTTGCCAATGATTTAAAAATATACACTAGAATAGAGAAGCCTATTAGTTGTATAAATTTGCAGAATGATATTTCTAGTGCTGTAAAGATGGTCTGTGAAAAACAAATCATATTTTAACGCAAATAAGTGCTGTGTTATGTCTTTCACAAGAAAAAAAGAAACCTATACATACAACTACAATATGAACAGAACAGTACTTGAGCGTGTAAATGAAATGAATGACTTAGGAGTGCTGTTTGACACAGTCCTTACATTTAATAAGCATGTGATGCAAACAGCTAATAAAGCTTCTGGAGCATATGGCTTTGTAATCCGCAATACACGGAATTTCGATAATATTCAGTGTATCAGATGTCTTTATGTAACGTTTGTCAGAAGTATTCTGGAATATGCATCAATTATTTGGAGTCCATATTACAAAAGTAACCAATACAATATAGAAAAAACCCAAAATAAATTTCTATAATACATTTACTATAAATCAACAGGGCATTATTATTATTAATTGGAATATGCCAAAAAGAACTTACTGAGATTTAACTTACAAACATTGGAATCCAAAAGAAATATAGACACCGTATTGTACCTGTATAAACTAGTACATGGAAAGGTAGATAACTCACATGTTTTGCAATACATTAGTATATGTTCTGACTTACCGCACTTGGTTACTAGTACCTTTTATCTAGCAGAAACCCCCTAGAACAAACTTTTTGATTAATTCATCACTATGCACAATGTGTAGATTGTACAATAATATATAAAATCAATGTGATATTTTTGTGCTGTCACACAAGGAGTTAAGTAGCATGTTAATGAACTTGTAATATTCTAATTAGTACTTTAGATGTGTATTATAAGATATCTGTATGTATCCTTACTCTATAATTGGGTTATTCCTGTTGAGTACGTAATAATAATAATATTTGGATCATTCACTTTCTATAATTTCTATAGGTTGGAGTTTCGATTTATTCAAATTATTTGTAGTTGTTATAAGATTCTTTTTTGGTATTGTCTTTGGTTTCTGATAAATTCAACAGTGTTGTTTCGTGACTAGTTTCTGCTTTTTGCGTTTGAGTTACTTCTCTTATTTGATATTTGATGTATCTTCGATTTATTTCTTCTGTAGGTGTGGTTTCAGGTGACTGATTGTCTTTATTTCTTATTAACTCATTTTAGTTAGTCACTCGGGTTGTTTTGTTTCATCCTGTATATTGTGCTCTTCGCAATTTCAAGTTGAATGGCCTGTTTGTTTATATATGTAGCAGTGTGTTTATGTAGATAAAAATAGTTTTTTTGTTTAATATACATGTATCTAGGAAAGCTTAGAATGTGCTTGAATTTTGTTTATGATAATGCAGCTTTTATAAATTACATCTTGCTTGTTAAGGTTATATTTAGCTTTATAAGTGTCTTCTATTATATTGTGTGGTATGAATGGAGTAACCTTTGAGATAACCAGTCTTAGTAATTTAGGTATTTCGACTTCGGTATTATTTACTGTTATTGTAAGCTAGTATTTACAAGCTGGTCCCAGGCTTCTTCTGTGGTCTAATAAATTCAGATCTTGTTATTTGCTATTCTTGATGCAAAAGTTATATATTTGGGGGTCTATTATTTTTGTAATTATAATCTTCTAGCTTTTTGTTTGATGAGGAATTTAGTATAATAGCATTTTCTCTTGAAGGGAAACTGATGGCACCTGTTTGTGTGTTTGATGTGGTGGATTTTAGGCATTTGAATATGTTGCCTTTTTGTGTCTGCTGGATGATTGGCCATTTCGAATGGACCTGCACCTTGCCGAAGTTCTAGATTGCTAAAACAGGTGAAATGGCTTGCGTGTTTTAATGAGCTAAAGTAGTAGGGTCGTTAGTGAGGAACCAGACGAAGATAGGTCCCTGAAAGAGGGCAACGGCTCTTTTGGTACTTAGATTGGCAGAGACCATAGGGGTCGGTATGGCAGTTAAAGATACACTACCGCGATGTGGAAGGCAACGGGAAACCACCACATTACCTCCCAAGTACACAGCGTACCTAAATTATAATAAAATGATGACATTCTCTGGGGTAAAAGATTCCGGAGTTAAAATAGTCCCCCATTCGGATCTCCGGGAGGGGACTACTTCGGAGGATGCGATCGGAAAGTTAAAAATAAGAGTCGGGAACATTCTGTGAGTTGGAGCGTGGAATGTTAGAAGTATGAAGCAAGTAGGTAAGCTAGAGAACCTAAAAATCGAAATGAATAAGTTATCACTAGACATAGTAGGGATCAGCGAAGTTCGGTGGCCAGAGGCGGGGGATTTTTGGAGTGGAGACTTCAGGGTAATTCAAACAGTGGCAGAGGAAGGAAATTTGGGTGTGGGGATAGTTATGTGGAAAAAGATAGGATACTGTGTAGAAAATTACTTACAAAAGAATGAAAGAGTACTCATGGTTAGATTAGAATCTAAACCGGTAAACACAGTAATAATACAAGTATACATGCCCACCTCTAGCTACAGTGACGAAGAGCTAGAAGCGATCTACAAAGATATCGAAGACATATTAAGACACGTAAAAGGGCATGAAAATTTAATAATTATGGGGGATTTTAATGCAGTGGTAGGTGAGGGTAGGGAAGGAGCGAATAGTAGGTTTATTTGGTTTAGGCACGAGAAACGACAGAGGAAATAGGCTGGTAGAATTTTGCGACAAGAACAATTTAATCATTACAAACACATTATTTCAACATCATGCTAGAAGACGATATAAAAAAAAAAAATATCAAATAGATTACATTCTTGTTAGACAACGGTTTAGAAATCAAGTAAAAGACTGTAACAGCTACCCAGAAGCAGATATAGACACTGACCACAACATTGTAATTATGAAGGTCGCACTTAAATTTAAAAATTTGAAAAAATGAAACGGAAAGAGGCACTTGGACCTACAGAAACTAAAAGAGAAAGATATTTAAGAAAGATTCGAGAAAAGGTCAAATGAATTGCTCAAAGATATCGGGAAAATATCATATACTAAGGAAGTAGAAACAGAATGGAATAACATTAAATTCAGCCTAGACATGGCGGCCAGAGATATTCTTGGGTATACGCAAAAAGAAAATAGGAAACCATGGATAACAAAAGATATCCTGAATTTAATAGAAGAAAGACGAAAATTGTTATACTTTACGGTTCTATACTCTAAGGTATAGTTTTAAAGTCCCGGGTGTAATATATAAGAGCCACTACGGCAGTTGGTAACAATAATAAATACATGCATAATGTTGCGCAATAAGGGGTTACGTCATATCTATGTTACAAATTATTATCACATGCAAAAAATGTTTATTGCAATTATAAGAGAAGACAAAAGGTACTCACGTAAACTGTGGAGCTCTTCACAACAGGACAGCTATTTGGCGGCAGTCGGGCGTGGGTCGTCCATTGCCCCTCGTCAGAACAAGATTAAATTTGTCTTGTTCTTTTCGTGTGTAGAGGCACGCCAGGAATAGGGTGAGGGATGATACAGGGCAGAGATACGACAAGGGAACCTACATTACCTGAAAAAAGAAGACAAGACACACCACAGATAACCACGCTGTTAGACGTTTCGTTGACTAGTCCCGACGTGACGGAAATCAACACTTTCTTTTCACTCTGCGTCTGCACATTCTCTTGCGCAAACGCAACTATCTAAAGTAACGGAAATCGTTATTGACGCGCATTCACTTACAAATTCAAAACTAAACTTTGAAAGGTTTAAATGCCGATTTTTGGCATGTAACAATATACAAAAATAAATCAGACGAAACAGGAAAACAGAGATACAAAGCCATAAAATGGGAAATTACTCGCAAATGCATGAAAGCTAAAGAACAATGGATTGATGAAGAGTGCAAAGAGGTACAAACTAAGATAGAAGTAGGAAAGACAGATGAAGCACATAAACTAATTAGAATCAATTTTAGGGATATAAAACCATATAGCAAAAATATAAGGAACGCGGGAGGAAATGTCATTATAGAAAATGTAGAGAAAGTGGGTAGATGGCAAGAATATATAGGGAATTATATGCAGGAGAAGAACTAACAGCATTAGGAAAGGAATCAGACATTGAAAATGATGACTTGGGATATCCTATACTTAGAGATGAATTCGAATTAGCTTTAAAGGGTCTGAAAAATGGTAAGGCGCCGGGTACAGATAAGGTGCAAGCGGAAACTCTAAAAGCCGCTGGTCAAGCAGTAACAGAACGTCTCTTCCAACTTGTAAGCTATATGTATGAAACAGGCGAGATACCCAAAGATTTCAAACGTAACATCATAGTAACTATACCAAAAAAGAAAGGCGCAGATAGATGTGAAAATTTTTGAACAATAAGTTTCACAGCACACGTGTCAAACATATTAACTAGAATTGTACAAAGACGAATGGAAAAACAGGCTGAAGAAATACTAGGGGAAGACCAATTTGGGTTTAGGCAAAACAGGGGAACACGGGAGGCTATCTTAGCTCTGAGGGTGATAATGGAGAAAACAATAGAAAAAGGGGAAAGCATGTATATAGGGGTTTGTAGATCTGGAAAAAGCATTTGACAATGTAAAATGGAAAAAAATGTTCGAAATACTCAAAAAGATTGGAATGAGTTATAGGGATAGACGGATAGTACATAGCTTTGTTACGTTTTATCGTGGCAGCCACGTTGGGCGCCAAATTTATGCTACGTTGGCTCGTAGCCGTGCGTAACACGAAGAAAATCAAAGAAATGACCGGGCTCAATCGGAGATTAGGGGGGGTTGTAGAAAGCAGACCGACATAGAAGGTACGTGGCTGTAAGGAGTTAGTAACAATACCTGCAATAAAAAAAATTAGTCCTGCAAACCTGAAATAAAGAAAAAGCATAGCATGCTGATCGAGCATAGATTGTTCAGTACTTTGTAGAATGTAAAAAAAACTGTTTGGATAATCTATATAATCTAACAACGGTAAAAGCAATACAAAAATTTTTAGTACAAAGTGAGGTAATATTGGGGAGTAACAGAAACGTTTCCTCACACACCAATTAAACATAAATCAGACAAAATTTTAACAAAAAAATAAATAGGTAAGCACCATTGATATGAGTCATCCAGTATTGTTGATTTTTTTTTTTTCAAATAGCATGCAAGTCTATGGTAAAAGGTATCAGAACGACAAAGATATGGCAAAACAACGGATAGATATTTAAAGTAAGAATAAGTAGGAAATAGTTCAACTTACAAAAGGTCCTGCAGTAACGCTTCCTTGCAGAAGTGTGGGATTCACGATGTCCGGCACTAACGCAACACTTCACCCTTGACTGGGAGGGTGTTGATGGAACTTATTACACGTTACCCTAATCACACCTACGTATTTCACTGGTGTTAGCAGCAGACATTATCACGCGATGGAACTATGTAGCATTGATAAATTTCTTGTTAATTCTATTTCCTGAGACAATAATTTTGAAATATTTTGTAGCACTAGTTTAATTTCAACTGGGACCAAATGTATATTATTTTCATAAACATCCAAAAAGCAGTGAGAAACTTCAACCAATACCTTTGTAAACCGGTAATCTGTTATATTTCGCAAATAACGAAATTTGCGCAAACAATGATCTGTTTTAGATTCTTTGGGGTTAGAAATTCAGAAACTACAGTATCAACTGTATTTGGATAATCCAAAGTATGCACTACTCTGATAAAAAAAGGACCGCGAAACTAGATCGCACACACAGTTTAAATATCAAAAAGACAAAGCACCAAAAAAAACCACAATGAGTAAAGCACATGTATCACTAAAGTAAGTCCGTAAAATGTTCCGTAAAACACGTGCGTCGACCAAACACGTTCGCCTATCAACTATACTACTTCAATCGGAATTAGCACTACACTTTCTACAGTTAATATACAACTTTTATTTCACTAGAAAAACAACTAAAATCGTGCCGTGCTTGTTCATGAACAATTCGAAAATTCATAGCGCATTAATTCTCACTATTGTCAAAGCAAAGAAGAAGCAGTATTTTTAACGTAATTAATATATAGGAACCAAGAACAAACTACAACTACTCATCTGTTTATTCAACTCGTTCTATTACAACCTCTTATCGTCTATTATCTAGACTTGTATATCCACATAAGGAACAAAATCTATACGAACGGCAAGACAAGAACGATGCAATCCACTCATTATAATACGATGCATTCGCCTAAGGAGTTAATAAATATAAAATATAGAAATAGTAGTTACAGGAATGTATTAACTAATTGGGAAAAAGTGTAAAATGTTAAGCTATAAAAATGCACGTTACAGCTTACACAAAGAGCAAACAGGAGTAATAGAATTAGAGCAGGAACGTAGAGAAGTAAACATCAGTAAAGAGGTGAGACAGAGATGTTTCCTATCCCCATTAATTTTTAACTTGTACATTGAAGAGGCAATAAATACTGTCAAATGCAGGAAGACATTTGGAATTACTATGCACGGACAAAAAATTGATATGCTTAGATTTGCAGATGATATAGCGGTATTAGCATCCAGCAAGGAAGAGTTAGAAGCTGCTCTCAATGAAATGGAAACGGTTCTAACACAGCGATACGGTATGAAAATTAACAAAAGTAAAACTAAAGTACTAGTATGCAAAGGAGGGAAAAATAAATCAAAACAAGAATACAAATATGTAACACGAACTTACAAGAGGTTAAGGATTTCTGCTACCTAGGAAGCCAAATAACGCAAGATGGGAAAAGCACAAAAGATATAAAACAATGATTAGCACAAGGTCGTGCTACATTTAACAAGAAATAGCAACTACTGTGTTCAAAGACAACAAACATAGAAACAAGGAAAAGATTGCTTAAAACATATGTATGGGGTACAGCAATGTGCGGTTGTGAAGCCTGGACAATAGGAGAAGCAGACAAGAAAAATGTAGAAGTCTTTGAAATGTGCTGCTACAGACGATTGATGAACATATCATGGACAGACAAAGTTAAGAACGAAGAGGTACTAAAAATGGTAGGGGAAGAAAGAAATATGTGGAAAACGGTAAAAAATCAATCAATCAATCAATCATTTATTAGTCACAATATTACAATGTGTGATAGGTCTATAAGTCCATTTTACAGAAAATCTTGAACTGCATAGTAGCAATTGTTCACTAGCATATTTCTAAGCTTAACTTTAAACATTTTATAAGTATGAGCATTCTTAATGTCAATGTGTACTTTATTGTAAACCTTCATAGCCAAACACACAAAGCTCTTATCCGTAAGGGCCAATCGGTGTTGAGGAATTACAAAATTTCCACAGAACCTTGTATTAAGACCATGAATTGAGAAGTTTGTAGAAAATAAAAGCAGGTTCTTACGCACATAAATAGCAACAGAGTAAATATATAGGCAAAGTAAGGACATTATGCCCAATTGTCGAAAAATGGGCTTGCAGGTATCAAACCTATTGGCATTAACCATGCATCTTAGGATTTGTTTTGGATAGAAAAGATACGTTTTGCGTAAGGAGAATTTCCCCAAAGCATAATGCCGTATAACAACCTAGATTGTACTTCTGCAAAATAGAAACACTTTAAAGTGTGAAAAACTAAGACTGCTTTTAGAAACCTGATTTGAAAGCACACTGAGCTAAGTGTTTTAGAAAGCTTAGTACAATGATTTTCCCATCTCAATGAGCTATCTACATAAACTCCCAAAAATTTGGATGTAGAAACTTGTGTAAGTGGATTGTTATTGACCTGCAATTGCACCTGATCTTCACGAAAAATTTTGCCAGCATAAAAAAGCATAAAAACCGTCTTTTCAGAATTGAGATAAAGTTTGTTAGCACAGAACCATTCAAAAGTGGCTCAAGAATCTCTTCGCATGTTGGAGGACATCGTGAAGTGTAGCTCCACCTAGTACTATAGAAGTATCATCTGCATACATGGTAATTACAGCATTAGCAATATAACGAACAAGGTCATTTACAAATATTATGAATAAAGTTGGACCGAGTATGGAGCCTTGGGGTACTCTGACAGAAACATTTTGAGTTCTCGAGGCATGGCGGATTCCTTTGCTTTTGATTACCACAGACTGGGAGCGGCCATGCAAGTAAGAGGTGAACCAATCAGCTGCTAGACCTCTCACACCATAAATAAATAATTTGCAAGAGTATATCATGCTGTACACAGTCAAAAGCACGACTGAGGTCACAAAATATAACTAAAGGATGCTCTTTAAGCTCCAGAAGCCTTAATAGTTCTTTATGAAAGGACAATAGAGCAGTACTGAGACTTACCTTTGAGAAACCATGTTGACACTCAGCAATAATGCTATGTTTATTAAAGAAGGATTGCAATCTGGTATACATCGCCAACTCCAACAATTTGGAGAATACAGAAAGGAGAGAGATAGGACGGTAATTCGTCATTAGCTGTGGATCACCACTCTTTAAGACAGGGACTACAGCAGCAGTTTTAAAAGAAGAAGGGAATATTCCATTGCTGAAAGATTCATTAATGAGAGATGTAAGGGGCGTAACTAGTATGTGTTTAAAATTCTTAATAAGTTGAACTGGAAACTTATCTGTACCACAAGATGACGTGTTGTTCAATTGATTTATAAGTAAAAGTATCTCAGGTTCATTGAATGGCACAAGAGCCATACTTTGAGGAATTAGCACAATTTGATTGGTTTGATGGTCAACCTTGGGAATTTTATCAAGAATTCGCAATGGAGCCTGAATGAAAAAATCATTAAACTTGTCCGAGATAATTTGAGGATTATCGATTAATTGCAAACCATCCTTAATTGCCCAGATATTATCTTTTATTGTACTGCCCTTGCATTCACGAATGATTGACCATGCTGTTTTACCTTTGTTAGTCGAGGAAGCAATTAATGAAGAATAATGTGCAGAAACCTTACTGTGAACCAGATTGAAGTGTTGGGATTTCTTTATATTATAAACAGGTTGCAAGACTGGAAATATTTTAGCAAGAATAAGCAAATCATATAGATTCTGGCTCGATTTTATAACATCAGAACTGACTTGATAGCCTCTGTTAGCTGCCTTCATAATTGTAATCGGGTAGCTCATGTCAAAGTGCTGGGACAGTTTAGCTAAAAATGCTTTAAACTTATCATCTACTGTTAAGGCACTGTACATATGGCTCCACGTCTCATTTACAATCAAACTATGGAACCTATCATGACGCAATTTGTTTGTTAGACATCTAGATCTTACAAGAGTATGCCTATCAGCAATTCTAATATAATTATGATATAATAATAACATTTTATGGTCTGATAAATAAATATTATGTAAATCAACTTTAAAACTATGGTTACCATTTGTAAAAATATTGTCTATTATAGACGAGGTTGTGTTAGTGACACGAGTAGGTTGTGAGACTAAATATTGCAAATTATAAGTAGATGTTAAATTGATAAACTTAGTGTTTAGGTCAGAGAGGACAGCAGTATTTATATTAAAGTCACCGGCCATAATTATATGATGAGTGTTGCTGTAGACACGGTCCAATGCAAGAGATAATCTTGTAAGGAACATTTCAGCATCCCCTGCCGGCGAGCGATAGACAATTAGGATAATAACAGTACCTAATAGTGGATGACGCCACTTGGCACCGCATATTTCAAAGTTTGCGTTCATAACAAATATCTTTAAAATCTAGAGTAGTAACCTTCGTGGCAGTGCTCCATAAGGCAACACCACCACCTTTACTGTTGCTGCGGCAGTAACTACTGACCAGATTATACCCATGAATTGATGCATTCTTTATTGTAACGTCAGACATCCAGTGTTCTGCAAGCCCAATAAACGGAACATTGAACTTATATTCTTGAATTACTGAATGTAGAACATGAAGTTTATTATTAAGACTTTGAATATTCAAGAACAATAGCATCTGTTTGTCATTTAGAAACTTGGCTTGACTCCCTAAGATGGTGGATTGTCGACCTCTGCATTCCCTAAAAAATGACGATTCGAGGATTGATTAATTGCACTTTTATCTTTAGAGGGCTTAAACACGAAATCTCTAATAGTGTGATATTGCTGGGCCAGAAATTAGGATCTAGATATTGATGTTTATTCTGCAATGCCACCCCAATTTTAAAGGTGCTGAATGTACTAGTGGTACTGATTCGATAGCACACAGCATTAGTACTGTCAATCTGCATGTAAGCCAAAATATCCTAAGCAGTCCGCGGATCCCCATTGCTGTTGTGAGCTACTCGGCTTAAATGTAGCCAAGCTCGTTTTTGAACTCCAGCCAGTACTTCTAGCCCATTCTGACTTGCTACAAGTTCTGCAGCACCCACAATTATCTTTGGCTTGGATTTCTGCTTTTTACGAACAACTAAGTTCCAGTCCTCTTTGATATTGTTTGATGTATTAATAGAAGCAGCTCCCACAAAGTTAGAGCTACCAGTAGCAGTGGTAGCCGAAGATTGTAGAGAACCATCATCATGTTTATCAATAATTTTATAGTTGTTTATGTTTACACAATCACTAGGCTTATTTAACATAGCTTTATGCATGTTATCATTATACTTTGATAAGCATTGTTTATTATGTACATCTGGGTATTGAACTTGTTTTAGTAGATTAGAATTAATATTACCTTGCATTCCAGAATCAATAATTGATTTCTGATTTTTATTATGAAGCACATTAGAAATTCCATTATTACACAGCCTGACTAATTCAGTATTACTTAGTCTCAGTGTTTCCACTTCTGATTTTAGTGCAACTAATTCCCTTTCCAAGCGAACAGTAGCTTTTTTAACAGCAGACTCTAACAACAGCTCAAAAGTTGCACTTTGTAGATAGCTGATGATAGTAAGACTAGGATTGTTATCATAAGTTGTCTTATGCATGCCTTCAGTAGCTTTATTGACAGTAGTATCAAGCACAGGTGACCTCACCTGATTGTTTTTAAGACAATCCATACAAGTATAATGTTTCTTTCCATTATCTAAGTTATATAATCCTGACCTCTCACTACAAGATGTATGAGCTCTAGCTGAGCAATTAACACACTGCACATACTTATTCACTGCATTTTTGTTACAATAAGCACAAGCATTTAACAGACTATTTTCACTAATATATTCACTTTCGGCCATTTTGAACATAGAGATAGGATGATAGGCCACATACTACGGCATGAGGGAATAGTGCGGAATATACTAGAAGCAGATATAGGATAAAAGAGAAGAAGAGGTAGACCTATGTTAGACTACTGCACACAGATAGTGACAGATGTAGGCTGTAGGAGTTTCAGGGAAATGTGTAGGCTAGATCAGAATAGAAATCAATGGAGGTACGCATCCAACCAGTCCCAAGATGGATAAATTTATGACGAAGAAATTAACTGCACTTAAATATGATATTTATTGTAAGCAACTACAACCATTGGATGGGCAATATTCTTGAATAATGGTATTTGCGTGAAAGCATTTACTGGAAAGCTATTATTTCGGCAAATGTCTAAGTGTTGGGGGATCTTGGCAGCCACAGGTTGCCTAACCCCCTTCAATAAATCTCAGTGAAATAGGGCATAATATTAGAAAACAATAGAAGGGGAACCGAGCTGTATTGCTGTGTGAGAATTTCAGGGAACTATGTAGGTTAGTTTAGAAAATAAATAAGTGCAGGTACATGTCCAACCAGTTTTGAGACGGAAAACCCAATGACGAAAAAATAAGCGCAGACAAATCCGATGATTATTATAGACAACTAGTTGTTTGTTGTGAAATATCTGCAACTAATGTTGACTGTACGAAAAGACATATTGGAAAAAATATTAAATCAGTAAATGTTCAAGTGCTGGGTGAACTTGGCAGCCACAGACTGCTTACCCCCCCTTCGCAACCACTGAATGTCGGAGAAATAGGGTATATAATTGTAAAACAATAGAAGGTGACCTAACTGCATCTAACAAGAAAGAACTGCACCTATAATGAAAGACGACAAACAGAACAAAAAGTTGTTGAAAGCGTATGTGTGGAGCACGGCACAGACAGTATGCCTACGAAATACGGGCAGTCTGAAAATCAGACAGAAGAACAGTAGCTGCCTTTGAAATGCCGTATTTCAGATGTATGAGGATGGACAGACAAAGATAATAACAAATAGGTTATAGAAGCAGTAGGGGAACAAGGATATCTTTGGGAAAAAAATATAAGATATAGAAGGGCAGAATACGTTCTAAGGCATTTTTGGGGAATAGTATGGGATATATGACAAGCAGAGATAGGAAAAAAGAGGTGGATGTAGACCTAGATGAGATAGTGATAGATGCAGGCAGTGCAAATTTCGGGGAAATATGTATGTTAGTTTAGAATAGGAAACAATGATGGTACGCGTCTAACCAGTTTCAGGACTGAAGACCCAATGATGATGATGATGATCGATGAATGGGTTTTTTATCTAGTTGATTGGCTGATTTATGGTTGAGCGTTGTTGTTGTTCGTAAAGGATGCATTTGTGGTTAGGTTTATTTGTTGTCATTTTATTGAAAGGATCAGTAATGTTAAGCAAACAATAACTGTTTTGATGTTAACGCTACATAATATTATTTCTGAGGTGTATTTTATATCAATGAATCACTTATGAACTGAACTGTTGAACACAAGGTCACTGAATGGGAATGTAAGTATAATATTACAAGTTCGAATTGTTGAGATACACTTTATTATTGAATTGTAGTTTATAGAATTATTTCTAAATTTAATACTTTCAATAGTTGCTAACTCGACAGCATGTTTTTTATTATGCTTAACTTTACTGCACGATTTGCTTTTATAGTTAATTAATTTAGTTTTAGGTTATGTATTTTTAAAATGCTACATAGTTGTATATGCAAATTAAAATTAAACACAGGTATACCTCGCTTTTCCACAGAAAATTATAAATATTATGTATAGATAGTTGTTATCAAAATCATGTTCAGGATGCATGTGTTACCATTTAAAAAATGTAAAAAGAAATTTAAAAATAGAAGTATTATTGAGTTGAAGACTTGCTACGGTGTTAATAACCAACAAATTGTTTTGAAGGTATGTTTTATCTGCTATTCTACAAGAGCTGTCAGACTCGACACAGTACGATAATTACTTGGTAAAGTTAGAAACAATTGCATATAGAAGAGGTTTATGTAATTTACAATTAAAGTGCCTATTCTATGGTTACTAAAGTACTGTGCATATTTCTTACTTAAAATTGAATTATGTACATCCTTCAGGCACCTTGATACCTCTTTACACTTAAACCAATTGTTAAAGAAAAGCGAGTGTTTTCACGACCGGAAGTAGAAATATACTTCTCTGGTGTCAAGATTATGGCAAAAGTAGACTATTTTCTCCTTGGGCAAATAATAAGGAAAAACTCCCTAGGGAGTTTTCATTATTTTGACAGTTTAAAAGAAAGTTACAAACACAAACTCGTTCTTTATTCATATTTACAACAAATGAAACTGATCCACGATTATTGAAAGAACATGTAATATTTGAAGGAATATCGCTTGTTATTTGCAATGTTTGTTTTATTTTGGACAGAATCTTGAATATAGCTCTCACCCTTAGCCGTAGACTTCCATCCTCCATGCCTCTTTATAGTTGTAATATCAGCCCCAGAGTCTACAAGTAATGAAGCTGAAGACTTGCACAAGCAGTCACTAGTCTATGTTGACAGGTTCGGTAAATTTAAATAGGTCGCGGCATTTTACCAAATGTATTCTTCTCCACTGGTTGGCATGTATATCTTCCTGCTTTGTAAAATAAGAAAACCTATGGTGGTTAACATCAGAAGGGTGAAATTCAGCATATTTGTGATATAAACTCCAAAATTTACATTTTCTTTTTGATTGTTAACCACAAATGATCTTACTTTTTTGTTTTAGTGTTCAGTACTGTAATGATTAAAGATGAACTTCTTGTTTCAATGTGATCGATTGTAATATTTGATAATTCTTCCGATCAGCAAGCACCGGCAATTCCAATAATTATGGCTGTTTTAAAGCTTAAAGACGATATCATTGTAATTTTATGTTCTAAAATTATTACAGTTTATGATTCATTTGCTTTGATTAATTATGTATACCACTGGTGCCTATGATCTGATAGTCTTGACATAAAGGCATCCACATGCAAAAAGTACAGCAAATAAAAAGTCTCTTTCTCTGGTTCTACTTAACCTTTCAATCAGTTAATTTTACATATATTTCGATAGAAAAAACAACACATAATTTTAATTTGTAGTTTTAATTCATCTGACCGAATTCTGCCGAAGGTATCTCGAATTGTTTTATGGAGGGAAGGTCAATTTTTTATACAGTATTTCGTAATTAACATACAAAGAAACAAGGTGTAACTTGATTAAGTTAGTGTGCCTTGTCGAATAGGTATCGATCAGACTGAAAGTTGTCAATAATGTTCAGATAATATCCTACCAGGTTTTAATTTTAGGAACACTTTGGTTCCATTAAATGAACAACTTCATGTTGGATATATATGCATGTTGAGAAAAACTATTTTTTTTCAAAGTCCAGGAGATAAAGACTAGTAGTGTTTCAGGTTCAGGTATCAATATGCAAAATTCATTTGGGTATTTATGTTTAAAATTTCTGAAACTATAATATGCAGTTACCGTAAATGAATAAACATTTTTAATTATTTGTTATTAGGTTAAGAATTTAGATAGTAATTTTATTCGTCGAAAATGTTTTCCATTAAGCTAAGTAAATTCTGATCTATTTTTAATATTTGCTTAAGAATGTCTGTTGCGGATTTATAAAATTACTACGATGTGAAATTACTTTGCGTTTGTGCTGAGAACTACTTTTGTGGCGGAAGACACTGATGTTTTGTTACGTGCTTTGTTTCCAGAAATCATTCATGTTTAATATGTACGAGGATTCTAATGTATTTTACTTAAGTCTTCAATTATATTGAGGTATAATAAATGTATTCCACGTTAAAGCATTCTTTACATTTCAATCTTAGCGAAAACAAGTTTTCAGTTTTATTGTTAAGTTGGTCCAAAGAGTTACACTACAACGAATACACATGAAGCACTCGCATCGAAGATATGCAAATACACAAACATAGCCGAAACAATATCTATTATGTACCTATAATGAAAACATAATTGTGTAAATAGTTGAAAACACAACCATGTAGTAGTGTAAAGAGGTTTTTGTTGGTGTTTTTAACAACTGG
Organism: Platerodrilus igneus; assembly: GCA_036346225.1. Classification (NCBI taxonomy): domain Eukaryota; kingdom Metazoa; phylum Arthropoda; class Insecta; order Coleoptera; family Lycidae; genus Platerodrilus; species Platerodrilus igneus. The sequence continues at coordinate 12,592,723 of JARFIW010000139.1, read as the reverse complement.
GTGTGAAGATAACAGTTCCAGTTTTATTATAATAAATTCTGTTGCAATTACTGAGAGACGTGATTAAAGTTAAGTCATTTTAACATTTAATTTTGGAAACTTTTCTTTCAGCTAGCAGTTAAGTGCATTCTGAACGGACCTGCACCTTGACGAAGTTCTAAAATACTAGAACAGGTAGAATTGCTTGCACGTTTCAATGAGCTAAAGAGCCGAACTATAGGTTTAACCAAATTAGTGGGGTCTTTAGTGAGGAAACAGACTAAGACAGGTCCCCGAAAGAGGGCAGCAGCTTTTTCGGTACTTAGAGTGGCAGAGACTAGGGGTCGGTATGACATTCTAAGACACAAATCTGCGATGTAGAAGGCAACGGGAAACCACCACATTACCTCTCAAGTACACTGCGTACTGAAATTATTAGTAAAGATGATGGCATCATCTGGGAGTAAAAAATTCCTGAGGTAAAATAGTCCCCCATTTGGATCTTCGGGAGGGGACTACTTTGGGGGATGTGATCCGAAAGTATAAAAAAAGAACCGTGAACATTCTGCGAGTCGGAGTATGAAATGTCAGATGTATGAAGCAAGTAGGTAAGCTAGAGAACCTGAAAATCGAAATGGATAGGTTAGCACTACACATAGGTAGGGATCAGGAAGTCCGCTGGCCAGAGGCGGTGGATTTTTGGATTGGAGACATGAGGGTAATTCATACAGGATCAGAGGAAGGAAATTTGGGTGTGGGAATAGTTATGCGAAAAAAAATAAGACGACGTGTAGCAAACTACTTACAAAAGAACGAAAGAGTACTCATGGTTAGATTAGAATCTAAACTGGTAAATACAGTAATGAAACAAGTATACATGCCCACCTCTAGCTACAGTGAGGAAAAAGACGTGAAAGGACATGAATATTTAATAATTACGGGTGATTTTAATGCAGTGGTAGGTAAGGGTAAGGAAGGGGCGGTAGTAGGTTTATATGGTTTAGGCACGAGAAGGGACAGGGGAAATAGGTTGGTACAATTTTACAACAAGAACAATTTAACCATCACAAATACATTACTTCAACATCATGCTAGAAGACGATGCACGTGGAAGATGCCAGGAGATATAGGAAAATATCAAATATTATTGTTATACAACGGTTTAGGAATCAAGTAAAAGAATGTAGAACCTACTCAGAAGCAGATATAGACACTGACCACAACATCGTAATTATAAAGGCCACCATTAATTTGAAAAATTTGAAAAAAAGAAACTGAAAATGGCACTTTGACTTTGAAAAGGTAAAAGATAAAGATATTCACGAAAGATTTGAAAAAAAGTGAAATGAATTACTAAAAGACATCAGGAAAATTTCTGATACTAAGGAAGTAGAAACAGAATGGAATAACATTAAATCCAGCTTAGACATTGCGGTATATACAAAAACAAAATAAGAAACCCTGGATAACAAAGGATATCCTGAATTTAATAGAAGAAAGACGAAAATACAAAAATAGATCAGACGCAACAGAAAAACAGAGCTATAAAGCCATAAAATGGGAAATTATTCGTAAATGCAGGAAAGCTAAAGAAGAATGGATTGATAGAAAGTGCAAAGAGGCACAAACTAAGATGGAAATAGGAAAGACAGACGAAGCATACAAATTACTTAGAATGAATTTTAGGGATATATAACCATATAGCAAAAATATAAGGGACGCTGGAGGAAATGTCATTATAGAAAATGTAGATAAAGTGATTAGATGGGAAGAATATATAGGTAATTTATATGCAGGACAGGAACAACTACAGGTATTGGTATTGCAATATTCTCAGCTAATGTTAATTGTGCGAAAGGATGTACTTGAAAACTATTAATTAGGCAAATATCTAAGTGTTGGGGGATCCTTGGCAGCCACAGGCTGCTTAACTCCCTTCACAACCACTGAATCTCGGTGAAATAGGGCATATAATTAGGAAACAATAGAAGGGGAATCGAGCTGTGTATAGGCTGTTGTGAGAATATCAGGGAACTGTGTAAGCTAGCTCAGAACATAAATAAGTTGAGGTATACGTCCAACCAGTTTCAAGACGCAAAACCTAATGACGAAAAATTAAGTGCACTTAAATCTGATGATTATTATAAACAACTACAGATGTTGGTTGTGAAATATTTTCAACTAATGTTGATTGTGCGAAAGGATAAATTGGAAAAACTATTAATTCGACAAAGGTTCAAGTGATGGGGGAACTTGGGAGCCAAAGGCTGCTTATCCATCCCCCTTCACATTCCACTAAATATCGGGGAAATAGAGTATATAACTGTAATTGAACTGCATCAAACAAGAAAGAACAGCAGCTATGTTCAAAGACAACGAACATAGATACAAGAAGAAAATTGTTCAAAGCATATGTGAAGAGCACAGCACAGTAGGTATATGAAATAAGGCCAGTAGGAAAAGCAGACAGAAAGAAATAGAAAAGCCTTTTGGAATGTTGTGCTTTGGATGTGTGAGGATGGTAGCATGAACAGGCAAAGGTAATAGGTTATAGAAGTAGAGGAATAAAGATATCTATGGAAAACAAAACAAAAATAGAAGAAATAGGACAGGATATGTTCTAAGGTATTTCTGGGGAATAGTACGAGATATATTACAAGCAGAGATTGGAAAAAAAAGTAGAGGTAGACCGAGATAAGACTTTCACATGCATTTAGTGATAGATGCAGACTGTGCAAATTTCATGGAAATGGAAGGTTAGTTAAGAATTGGAAACAATGAGGGAACGTGTCCAACCAGTTCCAGGACTGAAGGCCTAATGATGATGATGAGCAGTTAAGTAGGTATATTAGGGTCCTTATTATAACGATTATTTTATGTTGGTTTTTAGCATCAGTGTGAAGTAGTCTCTTTTATAATATCTCGGGGCACACAAAATAAAACTTGCTTCTTAACATCTAGTTATTTGAATATTCTTCAAACTATATATACTTCATCCGATAAGTAAATAAGGTAATAATCATTCCAGTACTAATGTAACACAATTTGATTACTATTTGATGTTCAAAGTTCTGATACAGTTGGTATCAGAATTAAGCAATCTCAATTCATGCCTACATGTAACTGGACGTCTCACTAATGCCTTCCCAACTTTACGTCTGTGCATCATACATAACCCCCCAACATAAACTGTCCCCACCCGTTATACAATAATAAAAAGAACCATCTCAAGTGTACTTTGTTAATTTTCATGTAAATTTTTTGCCAGAATCATTTTCCTGATCTCAGGTTTTGGCATCCTCTTGTTATTCTTTTTTTGCCGGCTTTTCTCTAGAAACCCCGCAAAATTAGATGACATCCAAGATACTTCTCGATCAAGACATATTTCACACATGATAGCATTCCGGGACCCTCTTCAAACACTTGCAATACTCCTCCACTGAGTTAATCGGCAACTATTTTTGTTAGTACAGTGAAGGTTTTCGGTACTTTACCTAAACATAAGTTTTTGCAGAAAACTTTACCAAGTTTTTTCTGTGGATTACCAGCTACATTTTCAGTGACCAAAACTGTACGTAACAACTTGCCTTTACGAAAATAATGCTATTTCTAGTCCTGCTGAATGAGGAAAATTTGCTGCATTGAATATGCCTTGAGAACTATCATATGATACCTACCTGCTAAAAATAAAATGTCTCGATCCAATTTGTGTTTTAGCAGAATTCATGAGCTATTTAAGCGACCGGTATTAGACACCGTAATGTCAAAAAAAAAAAGAAGAAACACCTGACTTTGTAGCAACAACCAATTTTCTAGGGTATCATATACCACGGATGATATCTTATACCAAGTTTCCATGAAAAGCATGGGTACCAAGTACCTATTCAATATTGGGAGCCGTTGGAAAAATAGCAATAAAATCCAATTTGTACAGGTTACATCTATTAGTAATTTAAGTGCCAGTGAACTATTGCAAATTTGAAATCAAAACCAAAAAATTTTGATTTGAATTTCAACGCTGATGTTTTGCGAAATATTTATTGAGTTCTTTTGATACAGGTTTGATTTTCAACGAATTCCAGAAGATTTAGAAAAATGACCTCTAAGCAGGCTCTCAACTAGTGAACAACATCAATTTCTATAGCTTACTTTGTACTTATCCAGATACTTAAAGTCAGAGCATTGGCACTACTTTCCTAGCTTTTTAATTTGTGACAGGTTTAAGGTTGCCAAACTTGGGATTCTATTTCCATTGCACTTTCTATTCGTTCATTTTCTACCTCTGGATTAGATTTAACAGCAACAAGTCCCGAAGAGAAAAATATTATTCATTTGAGTAAAGAGTTAGTAATGTAGTTTTACAAAACTAAAAGTACGAATAAAAGTATAATGTTTATATTTTTTATTTGTTTAATTTAAAGTACCTGCTTCAGGTGTTGCCGGGCATAGGTTTTTTCTCTTCTTTGAATTTCTTCTCATGAACGGCCTTTTTGTCTTTGCAATTGCAAAAAATGTATGTCTTCAATAATTTTCTTCCTGTCCACGACATTTGTGTGTGTAATATTACACAAAATCACCTAAATTTTCTTTAAATTTTTCCTCTCATCTTATCCGTGAATCACCACTTCTAGTCTTCCTTTTTTCAAGATTTCGTAACTCCTCATTCAATTTTTTCAGTTGTTTTAAACAATGGCTGCAATCTCGATTAAGAATTCATCCTTTTTTCCAAAACAGCAAACATTAGTCAATAACAAGGGATGTGCTATCTGACAGCTTTAGCTTTACCGTACGCACAGTACACTTAAAATCTCGTTTTTATGGTAATTTACTACTCCTAATTTGATTGTTTATTTTAGTAAGAAATTTTTTTTGTCATTGCATTTTGTTAGAGTATCGTATTATTCTACATTTTACCCAACAATAAAGATAATTAAGCAAAAAATGTTAAACATATAGAATTAAATTATAAATGAACGATTTGATAAATCTTAATGAAATGGAAACGGTTCTAACGGAGAAATACGGTATGAAAATTAACAAAGATGAAACTAAATTACTAGTATGCAACGGAGGGGAAAATAAATCAAAAACTAGAATACAAATAGGAAACTTACAAGGGGTTAAGGATTGCTACTACCTAGGAAGCCAAATAACGCAAGATGGGAAAAGACAAAATGACAAAAACTAATTGTACTTAAACCCGATGAGTACTAGAAACAAATACAGGTATTGGTTTTGCAATATTTTCAACTAATCTTGATTGTGCGAAAGGATTTATTGGAAAACGATTAATTTGGCACATGTTCAAGTGTTGGAGGATCTTGGTAGCCACAGGCTGCTTAACCCCCTTTACATACCACTGAATATCGGTGAAATAGGGTATATATTTACAAAACAATAGAAGGGAAACCGAACTGTATCCGACTAGAAAGTGTAGCGGCCATGTTCGAAGACAAATATAGAAATAAGAACAAAAGTGTTGGAAACATATGCGAGGGGCACAGCACTATATGCCTATGAAATTGGGACAGTACGAGAAGCAGACAGAAAGAGATAGAAGCCTTCTGGAAGGTTATGCTTCAGATGTATGATGATAGCATGGACAGATAAAGTTAATAACAAAAAGGTTATAGAAGTATTAGGGGAATAAAGATATCTGTGAAAACAAAAAAAAAGTAGGAAACATAGGAGGATGAGATATTTTCTAAGGCATTTTTGGGGAATAGCGTGGACTATCTTACAAGCAGATATAGGAAAAAGAGAGGTAGATGCAGACTTAAAGCTGACTATTGTTCGCAGATAGTGAAAGATGCAGGCTGTGGGAATTTCAGGTAAATGTGTAGATTAGCTCAGAATAGGAAACAATGATGGTTACTCGTCTCAGTTCCAGGACTGAACACTTAATGATGATGATTCGGTAATTACGCCATGGCTGACAAAAAGTTCTTATGTATGGGTTGGGTGCGTCTGCACTCACTGAGCTCTAGGAATAAACTGCAAAAACAGGGCGCAAGATGCTTAGGAACAAACATCTTGAGATTGCATTAAAATTTCTTCGAAACTATTGCAACAGACCCGTCACTCGCGTTATCATCAATGACACCAGAATTTTTCTGCCGAAATAGCTTAATCTTCTCACGCTTTTAAGAATGTATCTTTAGTGTGATGAAATGTACGATGCCTTTTTAAAAATGACCGTTTAACTGCCTGGTTGAAATAAGACCTCAACATCATCATTCAGCAGTTTAAATCTTCGAAAAATATGTTAAATTTTTTTCTTTTGTACTTGTTCGATAGGTTACACAATCAGTGCACTGCTGATTAAAACTGCTATTATTGTCATATTATCGACATTTGATGAATTGAATATGTTATTACTTATTACACTGTACCAAAAATAGAGATATGAAATATTTTTGAAAAAGTATGTACAGTAGAAATTAATTTAAAGAAATTGCCAAATTGAACGAATTTTCGGAACTTTAAACTCTCAGCACTTGTTAATATTGTCAGGCGGATTTTTAATTTTGACAATTTTCATTTCTTACATAAAAGATCAAAACTAGATGGTGCAAATTGAAAAAATATGAGATGAAAATTAAGGACCACCCTAATGCATAATTCAAATGTGTGCACATTATTTGCTGTGATGCGTAATTGAACAGTAGTAATTTTTGCATGATATGTAATCATTGATCACTACAATCACCTAAAGACTAATAACGTTCTTATGAATAAAATTTAGTTATTTACCAGGTAAAGTTGTACAACTTGCTACGTACAATGACGTAGCCTGACGAAACGTAAGTACCAGGCTAGCTATCAAACGGGGAGAGTGGGGGATTCACGGAAATGCCAAAACAAAAGCACAAAAAAAATTAAGCACATCGTCCACGATTATCACTAGCGTCTCGCGGCAGTAATGACATGGCTGCAATGATAGGTTAGGTTACTGTTAGAAATGGATATTATTATTAAAAAACACAAATCACTTAACACGCATATCAGAACAGTTGTTCTAAAACTATTGCAAACTGTTTTGATATGCATGTTAAGTGAATTGTGTTGTGTATTTTTTAATAATATCTAATTTGTGGTTTTTAATAATAATATCTATTTCTAACAGTAACCTAAATTGTCATTGCAGCCATGACATTACTGCCGCGAGACGCTTGTCGATTACACAAGCCAACAAAAATATTTTTTTTGAAAACTTTTTTCACGTTAATAGGTGATGTTTATAGATTTTTTTGAGCTGAATCCAAATCTGGCCTTGGTTTTTTTGTATCACGCACAGTTTTTGAGCAATCTGTTTTTTAATGATATAGTATAAAACCACTATAGTATATAGGGAAATTAATGAAACGCTATGTTAAATCATAAGCATGGTTTGTATTTACAGTAAGCTATTTAAAACAGTGACCTAATGTGCCATTATAGGTTTATATTGATATTACAGGTTTCACTTGTCAGCTGCAGTTGGTTTATACTTCCGTTCTCTTTTTCTTTGAAGCTTCTTATGTAGCTTTTTCTTCGATGTGTTGCTTGCTGAACTTCACGGTGAAGTGACCAACAATAGTCCCCATCATGTTGGTGTTCCAGCGGCCCTGGTAGCGTTTTTCCATCACTTTAATGTCTTGGTGAAAACGTCGCCTTGCTCCTCGCTAACATCTCCCAAATTGTCCGGGAAGTAATCAAGGTGGCTATTCAAAAAGTGAACTTTCAGGCTCATCAAACATCCTAAATTTTTAAACTTCTTTAACATGTTAGCTACAATAGAAACATGTTCTTGATCTTTTTTATTCCCCAAGAATTTTGTAACGACTTGCTTGAATGATATCCATGCTTCTTTCTCATTTACGGTCATTGTGGATTCAAAGTTAACGTCAAACATCATTTTTCTAATATCAGGTCCGACAAAGACGCCTTCTTTTAGTTTAGCTTCTGAAAGGTGTGGAAATTTTTGGCTGAGATACTTAAAACACGGTCTATCTTTAGGCAGAGCCTTAACAAACTGTTTCATGAGTCCTAATTTTATATGTAGAGGTGGTAGGAGCACGTTTCTTGGATCTACAAGGTTTTTGCGTAGAATGTTCTTCTCACCTGGGTTTAAGGACTTCCTCACAGGCCAGTTCTTTCTGCACCAATGTTGATCCCTAGCGCTACTATCCCATTCGCACAAGAAACATGGAAATTTGGTAAAACCAGCTTGCTGACCAATGAGCATGCATGTTACTTTTAAATCGCCACATATCATTCAACCATGAGCAGAATAGTCTATTTTATTCAACACTATTTCTAGATTTTCATAACTTTCTTTCATATGTACAGAATGGCCAACAGGTGTAGATGCGTACATGTTACCATTGTGTAATAAAACTGCTTTTAAACTTGTTTTGGATGAATCAATAAACAGCCTCCAGTCTTCTTTTTTGTATTCAATACCAAACTCGTTCATGAGACCAGAAATGTCTGAGCAGTACACTAAATCACCTTCTTGTTTAAAATACTTGGAAAATTGCTGCTCTCTCTTTCTATACACATGAATGCTGGTTCCAATGGCTAACAAGTTCTTTTCTTTCAGTCTAGAGCCAAGCAATTCAGGCTTTTCTTTAGTCAAGCCCAGATCCCTAACCAAGTCATTAAGCTCGATTTGTGTAAACAATTTAGGCTCTACATTTTCAGTAGTACAATGGAATTCTTCATCATCTTGTTCATTTGACTCGGATTGCACATCAGAAAGTACTTCAATAGAATTTAAATCATCTGGTGGTTCAGGGACCGGTAAATCTACACTGTGCCCTACTGGTCGGATGGCAGACGGAAGATTAGGATAGCTTATTACCTTCTTGTTTTTTGAGTTATGACCAGTAATATCAACACTGCAAAATAGCAATCATCAGAATGATTTTTCGGCTCCCTCCATATCATAGGAACAGCAAATCTAAAGGTTTTCTCTCCTTTTGACCATTTTCTTAGATCTTCAACACAAACATAACATACCTTATGTGGTGCCCAAGATTTCTCCTGATCACCAAGTTTAGTTCCAAAATATGATAGATAAACCTTTTCCACAAAGTCTGTAATGTTTCTTTGGTGTTTTTTAATCATAAACTCACCACAAATATAACAAAAACTGTCAGCAGAGTTTTTACAACCGCGATTAGACATTTTACTGAGCACACGATTAGAAACGTTAAAGTGAGAGGTTAGGTTGACAGTAAAGAAAACACCAGCTGTTTGACCAGCAAATGTTTTTTGGCAGTGCTACCAACATCATCTACATCCATTAGACCTACTTTTCCAATTTACTTATAAATATTATAATACTATAAATTTGTTTAAATTCTTTAAATATCGCTAAACGCAAAAATCTCGAAAAAAATGCATTTAACTATAAGATGTGAAGAAATGGTAGGTGATTCAGTTTTTTAAGCATCATATTTGGATTCAGCAACCTAAAAAACATAATAAAAAGGTATATTTATTAAAAAAGATTTTTCATCGTTGGCCTGTGTTATCTATTAACAACTAAAAATGAATAACAACAAAAAAAAAATTCTGAATTCGCATAGACACATAAAAGTATTAAATTTTAGTGATGTTGTAAAGAACAAATTTGATAGTGGATCCATGAAGTGCGCAATTCGCGGCTAACATATAATAAAATTCATTGAAACAAAAAAAAGGATTAATGTTTCGATTTTCTCAATAGCAATAGCAAGTTTCAAATGTAGATTTTCTCAATAGTACGGGTGTTAAATTTAAGTATTAAATGTAAATTTACTCCATAACAAATATGTTAAAATTAAAAATAGTGAATGTTGATTTTCTCAATAGAACAGGTGTTAAATTTAAGCCTTAAATACAGGCCACGTTGTAGTAAAAATTAACTAAGTATAACCAGAAGCACCTGCGCAGCCAGCTGTTCAACAGGTATGGTGAACTGGTTTCACACCATCAACCGTTGATAAATAGAAATCTCGACATGTATAAAAGAAAACAAGGCACATACCTCTATGCGTCAGGATACTTATCTGGTCAACCGTGAGGGTTGAGTCCACACAGCGATGTAAAGGCTATCGTAACTACAGTAGTGATCCACCAACAAAAAACAACTGCTCCACGGCAACGAACAGTCGGGCCTACCTAAAGAGAGGACCCCTTTGGCTTCCAGCTAAAAAAAGCAATACACGCAAGCCATCTCTATCTTGTCGAACAAAAAAAAAGCGTGCATTGCTTTCAAAGTACGGTGATGAATCATGCAACAAACATCTCGACGTGCAAGCTGTAGGGTCAAGTTCAAAAATGAGTTCAAATAGCACGAATTTGAAATGCAAATATTCGCGTTATCGAATGCTTGAAACTGGAAAATATGGCTTTATCGGAATAGTTCAATACACTATTTAGACGAAACTTTAGAATGAAACAACAGAGAAAGTAATTATACGTTATCGGAATGTTTAACAAATCAACTGATACCTCCAACACGGCTCGACTAATTAATTATAACATAAAGTTTTGTTTTAAAGCACAATGGGTTTGAGTTGCGGAATTATTAGAAAGCGTATTCATTATAGAAAATAAAATATACCGGATATAAACCATTTAACCATCGAACAAATTTTCGTTTTTAGCATGAATAGATTTGACTAGAAATGTTATGATTGTGCGTACTATTGTAACGAGGTAAAAATACAATATGGGGTTTTGAATAGAAACAGAAGCTAGGTGAATGAAAAACGAATTACCACAAAAAGGACACATCTGAATCCATCATTGAAAATAAACGTAACAAACTTACTGCTGTTGGCAGATTTAATAACAGCTTTTATAAAATTTAGAAAACTAGGTAGATTTGTCATCACATCTTTAATTACGTTTTGAATTTTGTGTCACTTGGAATTACAGTGCAGCAGCTTTTATATAAACACTACAACAATTTAAATATATAACTCACAAAATTAATAAGTTCTTAATTGTGCATTACATTTAATAAATTAGCATGAAAACATTTAAACCACATCCATATTCGCAGATTGAGTAACCATAACTTAGTTCTAACATGGATGCTGGAAAATATTGAAATAAGTTCAACTACCATTTACTTTATCATACAAAAATAATAAAATTTCTTTTAATTGTTCATTGTTTTTTTAACTGTATCACCTAAACTTTTTTGCAAAATTAATCTCTGTAGTATTTATGTAAACCTATTTATAAATTCAGTGTATCAAGAATAGGTAACCACAGTAGTTATTTCTCTTGAACAGCAATACACATTCGTTGATCGTGGCATTAAGCTTTTGTTTCGACTGTGGTTTTATTGTGCCCCAAATAAATATTAACATGTTATTAGATGTGATTATGCACCGGCAACTACAATTATCACCTACTTCAGATGATACTTGCCAGAAAAGATAGGTCTAAAACATGAATAAGCAAGGTATACCTGCATCACATTTTAATTATTAAGCAATATTTTATTAAACAACCATATTTTTAGTTACATTTCTATGCCTTGCTACATTGACGTATGGACTGTGTGAAGTAGTAATTAGATTGTGCACATTATGTGAAGAATACGACCATTTACAATCACGGTATGACAATAGTCTAAAAGTATTGTTATCGAATGTATTTAGATTTACTACCAAATTTTATGTTTCAATAATTTTATCAATAAGCATTGGACCTTTCTTCATTAGTAAATATTCTTTGGATTTTTTTTTACTTGGAAAAATTTTGTTGTGGTTGTTTACAGCTATGTTAGTTCAAAACCTTTTAAGTTTTGTGAGTTTATCAATAAGATTTGAAATTTTTAAATAATTCAATTGCTTAAAGGACCGATCACCAGTTAACACAGCAACTCATATAGCAAATTTTGGCGGACTTGACTATGGATCTGGTATGGCCCATTCATTCTTTCATGGATATCTACAAATCATTCTTCCTAACACTGGTCGGCCACATGATAAAGGATTACGTGAATTTCAAGAAGATTATGAAGCACGTAATGGCATTACTTTTGCTGCATATAAGCTTTTTATTCTAATACCATTATCGCAGAATTGTCCTCCTCGCTTGAGTAGTGATTTTTCACACTCTGTCTCAGAAAGTGTGGTAAGTATCTTGATACTCATAATTTAAAATAATTTGTACTTTAGGAACTAGAAGGTAAAAACTTAGATAGAGCTGGTGTTACTAAGCGAAACTACAAGAACTCTGTGTATAAGATTCTTAGTAAAACTGGACAGTTACATTACGTAGCAGCAGAATATGCTACCCCTATTAAAACATTATATGAAGTTATGAATACAAATTCTCCCGCTGCTAGTAAGTAATATTTTTTAAAAATATGGATTTTCATGTTTAAATATTTATATAGGTTTGTATAAACAACATCGCAAGGAAATATTGTATAATTTTTATACAGTTCTGCTGGATTTATTGAAGAGGATTCTTCTTGTAGGGATTTATGTGATGTAATATATTATAATGGTATGTTTATAACCACTTGCTGTTTATTGTATTTCATTTTTGTGATATTCTGGTTTATTTATTTAGTAAGGGGAAAGTGGAAATATCGTCATTATTAAAGATGTATTTGGAAAGTACATTGCTTACAGTAATTGACGTTTTTAGTTCAAAACTGGTAAGCTTATTTTTTAAATTACGAGAGAAGAATCTTCCAGATGGTAAAGCACTATAAAATCATCTTAGTTTTACGTGCAGTAGATTTCTATAGCTAAACAGTCACTTATTCAATGAATTGTGTTATTCTTAAAAAGCGCAAAAAATATTGAAATAATTATACAACCACCAGAAATAGTTCAGGTTAGTGTAACCATTAACTTATAGTAATTCTTCCATAGTTAGAGATATCTTGGAATATGACTCTATTATCTGCTCTCCTTATTACCAAATCCATATTAACAAATGAGAGAAACTAGACGTTTCTTCGATATGTTGTGTGCATAAGTAACGTGCACGGTTTAACTTATGATAAACTTAATGAGGAAGCTCCGGGTCTTAAGTATACAAACTAGACATATACTCCAGGACTTATAATTTTTATTTAAAATTATTAATTATCTGATTTGCGGTCTGAAAATTCTTCTGCAAATTCACATCAATGTTCCAACCAGGATAACCAAAGGAAATTCAAGTTCACTTTTACATTGATATGTACAAACGCCGAATTATGGTTACTCCTATTTCAAATTTGCTTAAGCAAGTTTCCACAACTTCAGTAACGTAACTACAATTTGGGGGCTCTCCTGCAAAAATTATAATGAGGCCCGATTTAATAAAAATTTTTAAGAAACAAAATTCACATTAAGCTTTATTTAGTATCTAACACAAAACTATAAATTAAATTTTTTGCGGGCTTTAATAGCAGCGAAGCAGCTGGAGCTCCATTTTGGCAGCTGTTTCTGCCTCTATGTTAAGCAAAGCTAACATACATAACCTATCTTGGCCCATACTATTATGCAGATAATTCTTTATAATTTTCAATTTTGAAAATGATCTTTCCGCTGAAGCAACAGTTATTGATATTGTCAAAAATAAAAGAATTACTGAAACTAAATCTTCAAATGTGGATCACATATCATAGTGGTTAACAATTAGTAGAAATCCAATACCTTTTACTGTGTTGATTTTCTTCAGTTCATTTTTAAAAGTTTTGGTTTTGCAAACCTAAACCATCGGATGTCATTTGAATAAAATGAACAAAGAGATTCAGCTTTTCTAATTATTTCATCGTCTGCCATTTGAAGTAAATTTTGAGGAATAAGAAATTGAAACATATCTGCCACTTCGTGAAATCCTTTAAAGTGTGTACGAATTTGAATAATTGCAATATCAACTATTCGAAGAAAAATACTAATTTTAAAATACATTTCCTCATCTGTAAATCGATGATCTTCCGCTAATTCATCAAAAAATTTCTTCTTAATTTTAGTTCTCCTTTTAGAAAAATTTTGCGAAACTTCCCAATTACTAGCAATATGTGTAGCCTCTGTTTTCAAAGCTTCAAACTTATTTCTTATTGCAGTCAATTTTTCAAATATTTTCTTTAAAGTTTCGGGCGCCTTTACTATATCCAAATCTTTTCTTTGGAGTATTTTTGAACCAAAATTTATTTCTCCAAATAGATTTGTCAGTACAACTGTAATAAAAACAAATGTATTTTCAAGATGGCGGAAAATAAAATTGGGCTGGAACCAGTTCTCCAAAAATTGTGCATTTATTGCAAAAAAAATGTTTCAAATAAATATGTGCAGTGTAGTAAGTGTTGTGAAAGAGCTCATACATCATGTAGTGACCGAATTTGTAGTATTAAGCAACAAGCAGATGGTTCTAAAGTAATTGTTTGTAATATTTGTTCTCAAAATAGCAAAACTTCAACTTGTGAAACTGTTGATAAGACAGGACAACATCTGGACAACAAGAATGAGCAATAGTTAATTTTCTTCAAGGTGCTGAATTTAGAAAAATAGTCAAAAATATTGTAAAAGGTGAAACACAGGCTTTAATTCAGAAAATTGATAACTTACAAACAGAAACATATAATCTCAAAGAATCCAATATTGATTTGGTAAAATTGCTCAATAAAACACCATATCATTCTAAAGCACCACCAAATAAAACAGATAAAGAAGGAGGCTCTTTAATAAATTCATGTAGTATAGCAGTTGAAATGATCACTGCAATAGCAGATAAATGTGATGAACCTGTTAGCAATAAAGCTTTAGTATGTGATAAGGAAAAAATTTCATATGCTCAGCAAGTTGATTTAAGTATATTAAAGGTAGATAAGACTAACTCTTCTAATTATCATAATTTTAACAATGATAATATCAACTCTAATAATATACAAAGTGATATGAAGGCTTTTGGGACCAAAACACAGCCACCTATTGATAACAGATCTCAATCGACTGCTGTTGTGAATAAAAAATCTAAAAAGAAAATCATTGTTGGATCATCAGCACCTACTTTAGAAAATTCGGACGACACTTTAGTTGGTGTTGGCAAGAGGGCATGGTTTCATTTAAGTAGAATAGCACATAAGCCAAATGGGGAGGCACGCATAGCCCAGGACATCATCAGCTATTTAAAAAAAGATGCTCTTGGCGCAATCTGTTTTAGAATCAATAGCAATAATAAGTTCAGTTTATTTAAACTTGGGGTTCCTAATCACCTTAGATACTACTTTATGGAACCATCTTATTAGCCAAATAATGTTCTTATTCGTGAATTTAGCTTTAAGCCACCAAAGGCTGATAAACCTCCTAAAATGTACAATGCTGATCAGTCATTAAGCTCATCAAACTCTGCACCTTTTTTAGATGTTGGGACATCAAACCAATCTCCGAAGTAGCGACTCATAATGATGTTTATGATAATGGCAACCGTTTAACATGCCATTTCAGACAGGAAAACGTAGTGCCAAGTTTGTTCCTATTGTTATCGATGAATTGCCATTGTTTAAACACATTGAAAGTCGATCTTATAACTGCCGATTTTATAAATAAGCATGACATCAGTTTTTTATGTATTAACGAAACATGGTGTAATCAGGAAAGTTTGAAATACATGGTGTTTGCAAACGTTTACTTGGCCGCCAGCTATTGCAGATCTCATACCAAGGGAGGGGGTGTTGGAATATGGTGTCGAAACACAATAACAGCACTGCCGTTACACTTACAAGATTTCTGCCTAGAAAAAGAACTCGAAATTTGTGGCGTCTCAATTAATCTTGTTAATAGTAGATTAGTAATTTTAAATTGTTATAGATCCCCAAATGGTACCAGTTTCAAAATTTTTCATAAGCAAATGAATAAGGTCTTGAATTGCATTCATAAACCTGGAATACAGATTATATTGTGTGGTGACTTTAATTTCGGCCCAGATAGGAATTGCAATGAATTCAAAACTTTTGCTAGTCTCTGTGATAGTTTCTCAGTCAGAAATACAGTCTTTGATAAAACTCGTCTAAATTATACATTGGATTATATTTTTACTAGTACTTCTGTGTTCAAAACAAAAACTACTGTGATTGACACTCTTTTTTCCGATCACAGAGCACTTTTATTTCAAGGAAACATTAAAATGGGTCCAATTGTCAAAATTAAATATGAATATGTAAGAGCCTATCCTGAAGATGTCATCCTAAACTTTCTGGGCGATTTAGCTCATGAGACCTGGGGTGATGTAATGATGTGCACGAAAGTGGATGATGCCTTTGAAAACTTCCACAATATATTCTTGTTCTATTTTAATATTCACTTTCCACTAAAACGCAAGTACATGAAGGAGAATAATGATAAAAAAAGAAATTGGGTTAACAATATGGTCAAAAAATCCAGTAAATATTTAAGGGATCTTTTACATTGGTAAAATCTTTTCCGAATATAGGGATTACTATAAAGCATATAAAAATTCTCATTCTCACCTAGTTCGAGAAACAAAAAGATTATTTTATCAGAATAAAATAACTATGGCTCAAAATCCACTTAGATCCAGTTGGAAATTGATTAACTCTGTAAACAATCAAAGGCAACCCGAAGGTAAAATTAAAATTCAAGATGGTGATGTTTTAATTGAAGATCCTGCGCTGGTGGTCAATAAATTTAATGAGTTTTTTGTAAATGTGGCAGATAGGATTATCAGTCACATCCCTAAGGTACCTTTTTCTACAAAAATAAAGAACAACAGTAACTCACTATTTCTAATTCCTTTTGTGGAGGAAGAGTTTATTTCGTTAATCAGCAAAAAACTAAAATCAAAAAAGTCAAGTGGTTTCGATGAAATCCCAAATTTTCTTATAAAAAAATGTCTTAGGGAAATTGTAAAACCCCTAACTTTTCTCATTAATCTCAGTTTTGAGTATGGTGTTTTTCCAAAGAAACAAGCTTACCAAGGTTCTTCCTCTTTTCAAGAAAGGTAATGTAGACTCATTGGATAATTATCGTCCAATTGCCCTCATTTCAGTTTTTTCTAAAGTGTTTGAGTACTGTTATCTGGATAGACTATCGAAATTTCTTGATTCTAACAAAATCATAATTACAAATCAATTTGGTTTTCAACCAAATCATAGCACAGTGGATGCAATTTTCAAGTTTGTTGAAGTCGTTACTAATTCCATTGAATCTGGTGAGAATCCTGTTGGAACCTTTTGTGACCTTAGCAAGGCTTTCGACTGTGTGTTGCACTGGATACTTTTTATAAAGATGGAGAAGTATGGCATTCGAGGAAAATCCTTTAGCATGGCTCCAGAGTTATTTAGACAGTCGTTCACAGTATGTGTCGGTTCAACACACTATGGGTAACACACGTAGGTCTATTAACTTGACGGTACTGGAAAATAGGGTCGGGGTGCCACAGGGCTCAGTTTTGGGCCCTGTGCTATTCCTTTTGTATATTAATGACATCAACATGGATTTTTTTAAGAATGCTCATTGTTTTTATATGCTGATGATGCTACAATTGTAACCTCTAATCAGGATCCTTCTACTCTCCAGTCCAACCTGCAAAACAATCTTAATCATTTGTTCAATTGGTTCTCTATGAACTTTCTATACATCAATCCCAGCAAAACATTGACTATTGTTTTTCACAATTACAATAGCAAAATTGTGAACATTGACGTTACACTCAATGGCACCCCAATACCTCAAACAGGTAGTATCAATTTTTTGGGTGTGAATGTAGATCAAAATCTAAATTGGAAGCCTCATTGTGAGAAAGTGTGCGCAAAATTAAATTCACTATGCTATTTGATCAGAAACCTTAAATCATTTTTGAATACAAACCAACTGTTGTTGGTATACAATTCTCATTGTTCCTCAACACTGAGATATGGAATCAGTTTCTGGGGTGCGTCGTCCGATGCACGTGATGTTTTTATTTGTCAGAAGAGGGTGGTTAGGAATATCATTAGTATTTCACAAACTACATCTTGCCGTGCCTTTTTTAAGCAATTATGTATTTTAACTCTACCTTCGATTTTCATTTTAGAAGTGGCCACTAATCTATAGGAAACAATCAGATTACTCGCATGGCTATGACTATCATAACCATGACACTCGCAATAAAAGTGATCTCAGGATTCGCAGCTTTAAGTATAGAATTGGAAGGACATCTCCCACTTATCTTGGTCAAAAAATTTTTAGTAGTCTCTCTCAAGATATAAAGTCCTCACACAATGTAAAAATTTTTAGAGTTAAACTAAAAAGTTTCTTGGTAGCTCAGAGCTTTTACAACATTGAAGAGTTTTTCTCCTACAGTTTGAAACTAGCCAAGTATGCATAAGTTATAGTGTGGTATATGAAATACAGAGTTATATTAAAATTTTAATGTTATATTTAATATTTAATGTTTCTATAGGTAATAGTAAATGTTGACTTGTTCCATAATGTTTTTTTATGTACATTCCTATGGAAATGAATTTCTGAAATAAAAATAAAAAAAAAATCAAATTAATCTGTGTTGCTCTTTATTCTGTTTGCTTCCTGAATTTCTTCATGTTGTTTGCTTTCAAGAATTATTTTGGATCAACTCTTCATTATATTAATGTATTTTACTTTAACTGCTAATTTCGAAATTAGTCTTCCAGCCCAGCGGATTGGATTTAGTTTTTTTAATGTGATATGCGACTCATCTGTTATAGAACTTAATATATCCCACCTATTAATACTATTTTTTAAAAAGTTATGTCTTGTAAATATGCAAAATAATTTTGAATTTCGCGAATTGCATTGATTGCATCATTAATAACTAAGTTTAAATTATGTGCTGCATAATGCACGTAAAGGGCTTTAGGTTCAAAGGCTTTAATTCTAGATTGAACGCTAGTGTATGTGCCCTGCCGCTCATGTTATTTGCACCATCATACCCTTGGTCGCGACACTTATTAATATTTACACCATCATTCTGTAGAATATTCATTATCTGGTTACTAATACTTTCAGCAGTTTGAGAATGTACTTGAAAAAACTCTGAAAGTATAATAAATATAATGTACTTATAATTACCTAAAAATGATTTACCTAAAAATGTCTGAATACAGATTCTTGTAGGCATGTCCATGTCAATTTTCATAATTTTAACATACCGGTAAGTAATGCTATCTTGAGTTGTGTCAGCAATGACTGAAAAGTAAGGGACTTCCACAATATCCCCATATAATATTTTTTTCAAAGTTTTACCTAGACGGTCAATTAACTCATTTTGAATTTGTGGAGATAAATATTTGATGGTATTTTGGATTTGTTAACCAGTTCTCGCATGACATCGTCGTATTCAGCAAGCAGCTTCACATCAGATAAGAAATTGCCGTTATAAATGTCATCGATATAGTTTTTTGGTTTTTACTTCCTCTGAATGAATTAAGGTTTTTTGCTAACTTCAAAGTGATTTTAAAAAGTCTTTCTAACACTTGTCGCCAAAAATGTTGTTTCAAAATGATCTCGTCATTTACGTTATCTCTACACAATTCAGTCTTTTCCAAGTCCCTTTAACATAACATGAATCTATATGTGCCACACTATCTCTGTGGCTTTTAATTCTCTTAGATAAACCTTGCCAGTCATTAATGCCTTCCTGACACCCAGACTTAATTATAAAAACAGTCAGCATGGTTCACAATAAACTTTGTCGTATTTGGGGGAGTAACATAGCCAAGTTAAATCAATTTCTATATTAGATGTCGATTTAGAAACGTAATAATTTTTAGAAGAAGGCCTGTTTTTGGCATTTTTGGGAAAGAGTCCTTTCGGATGACAGGTTCCGTATTTCAAAATAAATCTCTTAATGTCTGTTGTTAATTGTATACCAGGAAATAGAGCCATATCAGTAGGATACTTCTCCTGTATAAAGATTTTATTTCGATTTCGAAATCTTGTTTTCCTATAAATAAATTATAGGTTGTAGTACAAATTCATAAATCAAAATTTTTTGCAAAGTAAGTTCCATACATGACGCCACACGATCTCGCAGTAAAATTTGTTTGCATTTCTTCACAGAAAAAAACCAATATGTTAATTTTTTTATTTAAAGAAATCTCTGTGAGAGAATTTCGTTTTCCTTTAAGTCAAGATATTTGTTTTTCCTTCAGAGAAATTTCTTTGGAGGAATTTTATTTTGCTAAAAGTCAACATACTTGTTTTTTCTGTGTTCGTAAATCTGTCGTGCCTGGTGACGCTTACTGAACTTACTTAAATGCTTTATAAAAGTACTTACTTTTGGATAATTCAGACTTTTGTGAAAACTTCGGTTCAGTATCAGGTATCGTCACTTGCGAGGGTGAAGAACTACTTAATAAAACATCGTTATCAATGGCAACTTCTGACGAACGCAGAAAAGAAGTTTTGATGGGGATTGTTTCTGTACTGAATAAACATGAGGCACTTGCATCACTTTCATTTGGAGTAAATTCAAATTCGGAGGTAGTCGTTTGTTTGAAAAATGCTGTTAGTTTTGGTATTTTTTCCACAAACTTTTCCTTGCTCACTTTTTCTTCTTCCCTTTTCTTACGCTTAGCAGAACCACTTTCATAGTGTCTTTTCATTGTGTGTAAAGTCTCGGTGAATTATATGTTTGGGGTAATCGAAATTCGAAAATGAAAAATAACAAAGGTATTATTTTCATATAGTTACACTATTATGCGATGCGACACACAACACCGACAGCCACATGCAACGGACTAAAATAATAATATAAACATACACAACCTGCATGCGTCTGCAAGCAGGGTTAGGACAACGCTGGTACGTTGACGTTGATGCGGCACCTTAACACCTAGATTTAAGATGATTGGCGAGTCGTCAGTATATACATATTAAATTGATTGGTTTACAAATTACCTATTGGACAGGTATCAATCTGTTAAACTAGTTAAACATCAATCCCAGTTTCTTCGTATACCTCAGGGTGTACCACAGGGAAGTATTCTGGGACCTCTCCTGTTTGCCATCTATACAGCAGACCTTCCTTCGGTGTTATCTTCAGCATGCAAATGCCATATGTATGCAGATGATGTACAGTTATACATATCAAGTGACATACTATCTGTCAATAACACCATTATCCAATTGAACAAAGAACTTTCTGCAACCTGCAAGTGAGTGCAAAATAATGGGCTAATCCTGAATACAACGAAAAATGAGACCTTGCGTGTTGGTTCAAAAACAAACTGTAAACGGGCAGACATGCTACAAAAAATAAATCTGAAAGTGAACAATACTGCGATTAATATCAGTGGTAGTGTTAAATATTTAGGGATAAAGTTGGACACTGAACTCAATTTTGAAAGTCATGTCAATAAAAAAATAGCAGGATGTTATTATAAAATGCGTACTCTATACAGATACAAGCACTTACTAAATTCTTATATTAAGTGGAGACTTTGTAACAGTTTAGTTATTTGTCATCTACATTATTGCAGCGTTGTATATTATAAACATCTGACATCTCATCTTAAGAACAGAATACAGGTGTTGCAAAATGTATGCTTTAGATTCTCGTTTGATATACAATGCAGGATACATGTAACACCCTATTACAACTCAAAAGCGATACTTAAATTTGATAGAACAGATTTATTACGGGCCACTCTCATATATGTAATCATAGTCACCAAAGAACCAAATTACCTTCATGAAATATTACAACTACGATCTAGCTTACATCGCCTAAATCTGAGAAACAATACTGTCTTACGATACCTGCACATGTTACTGCTAAATTTAAATCTTGTTTTGCTTATGTGGCTCCACTGATATTTAATAAATACGAAGAATTATTTGATAGAAAAACTAAAAAAACATTTCGTACAAAGTTTCATAATAGTCTATGGGACGAACAGAAAAGAACTTGATATTAGAATATACATATACCTACCTACTTGTTTATTATATTTAATATTAATAGTTATTTTATATTTTATACTGTAGGGGAGGAATTGAAAACCAGCTCTGCTGAATTCCTCACCCGTTGGTGTAATTTATTCACCAATAAACGTTATTCTATTCTATTCTATTCTAAATTACAAACATTATAGACTGGACCCTCGTGCGTGGGTTAACCATTGTTATAATTACACGTGACATACTTTCCAGCACAATTTAAGTAAAATCAATTTACTCATGTGATGGGTATCTCGGAACTTAATCTCTGGATCCAGCGGTGGGTTGTGGGTTACGTAACGCCATGTTGAACTTCAAATTGCCATCCGTCCTAAGCTCCTTATGCACTCCTAAAGGGGGTGCAGGAATAGGTACCAGGTACTGCAAAGGTAAGATACAGGGAACCTACATACCTATTTCTAAAAAGAAAAACACACCACTATATAGTTGTTGCTTGGTTCACGTCTCGTAGCCTAGTCCTCGCTTTTGACACTCGCACACCCTCACATTCACTCTGTGCAGACACGACTGTCAGCGATAACAAAAGTTAACATTATTCATTTAAAAAACGCAGCAATTAACTTATAATTTATATCTAAATCTAAAACATGCTACATTGCCATTTTGACATGTAACACCATTTGAAATAATAATGTTCTGCTGATTTTCTTTTGAATTGTAGGTATAATGTAAAATTTCAATAGGTAATTATTCAGTGCTATATTGTGTGGCATTGTGCTTCAATTTGTATTCTCCATTCTAATTCTAATTTTATACCAAACTTTTGATTTTAGAAACTTACAAAGTTAAAAGCACATTTTACTAATACAACATTCAGGAGATGAACACTAAACACTTATTTTTTTATTGCGTTATTATTGAAATTTTGGTGGTCAGGGACCCCCCGTGGTTGCAGGTACTGCGGGTACCTAGTTACATCGCTGCACAACTTGATTGATTTTGCTCTTCCTTCGACGTGTTTCATTTTTCTTTGCTGAAGATATTGATTTTAAATAATTAAATTAGCGATTAATGTTTAATTAGATTAATTAATTAGATTTTGCATTGTTTTTAAGGTTTTGCTTTTGTACTATCATGATTATGTACTTATTTGCAAATTGTTATTTAAAATAAAGTTATTTATTATACAAGGGAAAAAGTACTAGATTTTAGCCCGAGGTGTGTTTGTCTCCCGACGCTAAGCGGAGGGAGACAAACCACCGAGAGTTAAAATCTTACATTTTTATCCTTGTATAATACACTGTTTTTTTCTGTGACAGGCAAAACGATGATTTAATATTGAAAAAAATAGTACAATATATTAAAGTCAAAAAATCAATCGATGTTAAATTTGAAGTTTCAAACAAGTAGGTTGTTGTACTTATAAGGACAGTTAGACTTGCGTTGCTAACGAAACATTTAAAGTAATCAAATATATGTCGATTTAATTCTGCGAATGGTTTCAAAAATTGCTTACATAAGTTGTTTGTATCGGTTGTTTTGAACGCGACGAAGTTATGATACGATGTTATGTTACACCCGAATGTTACAAGTGTGAACCCGGCTTTAAATTAAATATCTTCGTGTTCTTACTTATTTGCACATACCCGGGAAAAAAGTACTCATTTTTTCCCAGGGGAAAAAAGTAAATTCATAAAAAGTGACATTTTGGTACCTGTCAAGAAACATTAAATGTCAAATTTTTTTCCCATCACAGAAAAAATTATTCAGTAATAGAAAGGCAAAATGGAAGAGAAAGGTTCTTAGAAACCAAAAAAGTAACGTAAAAAGATTTAAAGTTGTATTGTTAAAACAAATTTGTTTATCTTTAAACCTGTCCATGATACGTAACGAAAAAAAATCCAAACAAACAACAAAATATGTCATTAAATTTCCTAAGAAGAAATTAATGAATAGTGCGATAAAAATTAATTTTTCTTAAGACGAAAATTAGGACTGATGTAAGAAGCTGCCTAAGATTTGACTGAATGCTATCTGATTGTGCTTACCATCTCTCTAAATAATCAAAACTGATTGTTGTGCTGTTGTTTACTCCTCAAATGTATGTATACAAACTAAATTTAAAGAAGAAGCAAATTTGCATAATAATACTAATTTTATTAACCAAATTCAATAGAGCATTGGCAAGCACCAGTAATATTATACTTGCTACATCAATCATCGCCAATAATATAACTGACCCAAAACATAATTATAAGTTTACATCAACATTGCAGTTCAATTTAATCAACGCACACATTAAACACATACCATTATTAAGCCACTTGCTCAAGCTGTATGTCCTATTCCATTTTCCTCTTCATCTTTAAGTACCAACGTAATCGTTTTTCAAGTTTCGGTTCTATACCTGCATACTTCATTATCTACTAACGAATTGATCAACAGAATGAAAGTATACCTAATGGACCTTACACCATACAGAATCAATGACTACCTGAAGAGCACTATATTAATGTAAATAATCTTGTATGACAAGGTTAAATATCTTGTATATATTATTATTCCACAAATTATTATTATTAATCTACTTTCCACAATTAACTTGTAAACAATACATTTCTTCTTTATATTTTTATTACGCATCCGGTGTACATAACATTCGCTCACCGAGTGCCCATTCGCTTTTTCCCACAAACGCGGTTCTGGCCCAAACAGGTAATATCCACCCTCTACATCTCATTTAACACATTTCTTACATGTAGCATTGTCCTATACTATTACAGCGCAGGATACACCATTACAACCAGGAAATAACTTTGCCACTAAACATGAAGAAAAAGAAAATTTAGTAAAACAAAACATAAGTGAATTAAATATCCCAAGGAAAATCAATAAATAGTACAAACAAATACTTTCTTCATAAAAAAATTATTACAGAGGCGATCCGAATAGATCATTGCAACTAGGAAATAACTTCACCACATAATCATCTTTGAATCTGTCTGCAAAACATGAAGAAAGGAAACCTGAAAAAACAAAAATCCTAAGGACAACAATTAATAAATGCTGCAAAAAAAAAATATTCAGAAAAAAAATAGGTTTATTATGTAAGATTGCCGTCTAAGATTTTTATGTTCGCCTCTCAGGATATACCATCACATCACAATCACGAAATAACTTCACCGCGCGACTGATAAAAAACTATGAGGGTGAAATCTACAAACTTGAAACATAATCTAAATCTCCTACTAAAGGAATTAGAACGGAACAATTTCATTTGTTGCAAAAGTACTCAGATGTTATTTAGATCTTAACAATAGTAAAAGATTTCACTTTCTCACCACAAATATATTAATTATTTAAAATTACGGTCTGATTGCAGGTAAAAGATATTTTGTTACATTTGTCCAAGTTGAGTTTAAAGTTGTTGGTACAATAATAAGTAAAGAGTCTAACCAAGTTGTTACGTTGAATTCTAACAAAAATCAGCCAAACTATTCGTTTCTAATATATAAAGTACGTTTTAATCAATACCACGTCCTAAAAATATTCATCTATTTAAAAATAATACTAAAAATGATTTTCATTCCAAATTTAGTTGTTCATCTAGATAAATTTCGTTTAATTAAAATCCTGTTCAAATATTTCGCTAATTGGCAATAAAACTGCAATAAAATATTTTATTTGCCTTTGGTGTTTAAAGACTTGCTTCGTTATGGCAAAGTTGCTCGTTATTTGTGGTTTTCCCTAGAGTACGTCGATCGATAAAGCCCTGCACTATACAACGCAAGGTTGAACAGTAACACTTGAAACAACCTGTTGAGAAATACACGAGATAGGGAACAAACTGGTGTATTTTGAAACGCATTCTGTTGTGTACGATAATGCTGTCTTAAAAATTATTTCTGGTTGTTATCGCAAGTTTATTTGATATGGTTTGGTTATTCTGAAATGTGAGGTTTCCCGACGGCTAGAAATGTCGGATTTTCTTTGGTCCTACTGCTGCTATGTACTGCTGTGGGTGTACTACAAGTGCTAACACCATGTACGTGATGTATGGGCCTTGGGGGACTGCCTCCCTTGTTTGTTAGAAGACAAGTGGAACCCTAAGGTCGTATACACATTTTCTTTTACTACCTGTTTTTGTCTCGTTTCAACAACTATATGACTAAAAATTATTTGCGAGTTAAAATGGTGGTAAACCCCAGTTTTACCCCAACCAAAATTTAAATACACATTTTTGGAATTTGATAAACCACTTTGCTTTCTCCCCTTTGTGTGCGGATGAAATTAAGTTAAAATTGTGGTAAACCCCAGTTTTACCACCACAAAATTTAAATACACATTTTTGGAATTTGATAAACTATTTCGCTTTCTCTGCTTTGTGTGCGGATTAAATTATTATTTAGACCAACTATTGAATGTAACTTTTCTTGAAATACTAAATTTTAGTAATAGTAAATGTAAACTACCGTGTTAGGATATTTTATGTATTAGATTTTTTTATACTTACGATAATGCTTTAGAGCTGTTGTTTTTAGCGGGGAAACTTTCTTTTTGCAATGCTTGGTTAATTAATTTAGGGGTTTGGGACCTAAAAACGACAGCTCGCCATGTATCCCTTTGGCTTTGTTTGTACGGTGTTCGGAGTACTAATGTACTTCTGTATATACATTTTGTATTTTGCTTTAATTTTAATTATAAGGTTTTCTAGATGTCGGTGGTTAATTTATTTGAATGAGTGCGAGTGTGTTTGGTTTATTTTTATTTCAGGTCCTCCGTTCTTCTGTTTGGGTATTTCTAAAAACCCCGCCCCCACTCACTGGCTGAGCCCGGACAGTCTTTTCTTTTTTTTGTTAGGTTTTTTTAAGGCTACGGCTATACACGTAGCAAAGTCATACTGTAAAAGTTGAAAGTCTCTAGTCGATTTAGCAGATAGATAAACCTTTATATCATCAGCATAAAGCAAAAATTTAGATGCACAAAGCAATATAGTTTATCATTAATAAATATAATAAAAAGAGACTGAAAAGTCGTGGTGTTACTTAAGATGCTGTCTTTTTTGAGGCATTGCTGTGCTTCGGTTTTTATAAAGTCCAACTTAGTCAAGCTCTGTAACTAGTGAAATTATTTCATACAAGTATCGTCTGTCGACAATTGTAAGTACGCACTTTCAGATCTACTACCATGATACCAGAGGCAGGCTGGCGATATATGATAGGGTACATACTGAGTTAATAGTTCCCTCGGAAGGCAGTCACTCATATTTTGCACATAAACGGACTTAATGTACAAATACTCTGCTCTTTTGTTGATGCTTTCTATGAAACCTAGTTACTTAGTTTTTTATGGTTAATAATCACGCCAATGTTCTAGTTTTTTTTGTTATTTGTGGTTTTGGCACGATAAATTACAGGCTCTTGTTCTAACATTTACTATCAAATGTTAATACACGAAGTGTTCATGCGATTGTATTCAAGTCACAATTAAAAAACTCGTATTGAAGCAATTTTACTTACTTTAACTATAAAACTTACACTTTAATAGACTCGCATTACTTGCAAAAAGCACAAACAAATTACAATTTTTAACCTTCGACTGCAGAGTGTTAACAAGCATGACCGTACTACAACACACTTTATTTTTTCTATCGAAAAATCAAGACAAGTAATGCTTTCATTAATGTAACTAATATTGAACGCTTCGATGACTGGTAATATAAGGAGCAACTTTATGGTTTCTACTTTCCTTTATCCTATACACATCCTAACTTAAATATTTCCCTGTTTTTTTATATGTGATCTATGTAGCTCTTAAAAGTTACTAAATTATCACAATTACGCAATTCATTACACCGCTGTAAAATATGGTAAAAACGGTTAGTTGGACTTGTGCTGTTTCAACTTTCTAAATATAAAAATTATTCTTTGTAGTTTTATATTATATATAATTATCCGTTTTTGATAGTACCAGGATTTCCACTTTACCCATGTTTGACTTCTTGCTAATTAATTTTTATTTTTAGACATTGATGAAAATGGTCAGTATTATGATGTTGGAAGGATAATTTTGAAAAGACTTCAATTTCTAGAAAGGACTTCTTGAGCTTGCGACACATTTAAGAACTATTTGTATATATTTTTTACTTTTGTGTTTGTATTTATGTATTATTTACATATTTTTAAAATATTTTACAAATATATTTATGTTATATCGCTTAATAAAAATTCCTTTCAGGAATTCACCTTACGGAATTCCTATGTACAGGGTGGTCGCTGAGGTTCCAAAAATTCGTATAAGAGTTCCTTAAGTGATTTTTACCTAATTCTAATCAGTTTCTGGTGCCAAGTGGGATCTAGTGTTGAATAGAATCAAATTTAGAATCGGAGGCATAATAAACTCTTCGTAAATACCACTAGTATCTGTTGCAATGGAATTTAATGCCAGAATAATTTCGATGTTATAAATAGCAGACAAAATTATGTATCCTAATGTGTATAGGAGGCTGTTTGAAGAACCAACTCTTTGGCAGATCGAGTACTTACATCAATTGTATCAACATGGTTGGTGGTACAAGTCTAAGTGCTTTGAAGCTATGGACATAGGTACATTGGTACTTATAAAAGAGGAAGGAATTTCTCACCTACATTAGAAACTCGCTCAAATTGTAAAACTTTGTCCCAGAAGTCACAGTGTTACCCGAGTATTCACAGTAAAGGCTTCTCTAGACAATTTCAAAAGGTCAATGGTCAAATTACACCCATTACCCTCTTGATAACATTTTATTAGTTAGTTACTTCTTTTTGTTTCTCTTTTCGCTTATCTTATTGTGTGGTTTGATGTTCGGTTTTATACATATACAATACTACTAAATTTTGTCAAAATATAAAAATAATTAAGAGCTATTTTGATGGGCGGTATATTCGTATTAATATTAAACATATTCATTTTATTTAGATTCCTTATTTATCATTTCATTAAACAAACATTCATATCTTAGTCTTCTAGGCATTTGTTTAAAAAAATTAAGCGGGTGAATCAAAGTTGTTGCTGAGCAAATGTGGTTCGTGGACACTTGACAAGCTTGGCCAAGCTCCGGTTAGTGTTATATGCACCCCAGAGGCATCTATCAACGACTACAGCAATCTAAGTAGCAAAGTACATGGTAATTTGTTTAGCATGTTTTGTGTTTAGGTATTATAATCACTCGTTCCTATTCACAGTCCATTTAAAACCTATTAGCCAAACGGGTTTGGATTTAGTTTCAAATTCATGTTTAATCACTTGATATCAATTTAAAAAGTACATAGTTCGAGAGGGAGTTCCTCAAAACACATTATAGGGGTGAATAGTTTACACTATGTTACAGGTGGAATAGACTAAATTTTGGCTTGCCTTAGAGGCAGAGACCTCATAACAATAAATGGGTGTGTCAGCTATCTGCAGTGATGCAGAAGTGGGTTCCTATGGATAAATGAGAAAAGAATGTAAAGAGACAATAAAGAAATACAAAAATGATAAATAACAAGGTTTCAAATTAAAAATTCTCTACATTACATTAACGCTCTCTCCCGAAAAAGTCTTGTTTTTGTCACAATTGAGCAGTGCCAAACAGTCTGTCACTGCAAGCTTTGTAAGGTCTCTATGTAGAAAACTATTATTCTGCATAAAACTCTCTTGCATTGGTATTCTACAGTCGATCATTATCCAGTTTCTCTGTCAAAACTAAATACTCCTAGATATAGCTAATACTATTTCCTAAATAATTAAAATAAAAATCCACTTAAACAGATTAGTACAAGGCCGTGCTGCATTTAATAAGAAAACGCAACTACTATGTTCAAAAACAACAAACAGAACAAGAAGAAAATTGCTGAAAGCATGTGTGGAGCACAGCACTGTACAGCTGTGAAACATAGACAGCAGGAGAAGTGTACAGGAAAAATTACAAGCCCTTGAAATGTGATGCAGCAGACATATAGCAAAGATATCATGGACAGGCTATGTTAAGAACGAAGAGGTTCTGGAAAATGTAGGGGAAGAAAGAAATATGTGGAAGGCGGTAAAAAATAGTAGACATTGGATGATAGGACACATACTAAGGCATTGGGAATTAGTGTAGAATATATTACAAGCACAGAAAGGAAAAACGAGTTGTGGAAGATTAGACTATTGTACAGAAATAATGAAAGATGTAGACTGTGGGAATTTCGGGGAAATGTGTAGGTTATTACAGAATAGAAATCAATACGGTACGCATGCAACCAGCTTCAAGAAGAAAAACCTAATGGTGAAACAGTAATTGTATTTAAACCTGATGATTATCATAAACAGCTACAGGTGTTGGTTTTGTAATATACTTAACAAATGTTGATAGTGTGAAAGGAGTAATTGGAAAACTATCGATTCGGCAAATGTAGTGGCATGGGATTTGGGTAGCCGCCAGGTTGCTTAATCCCCTTCATGAACCATTGAATGTCTGTGAAACGGTAGATTTTTTGAAAACAAAGCGAAAATGTGCAGAACATTTAAAAAGATAGATTGACACAAGGCTGTTCTGTATTTAACAAGAAAAGGTAGCTGCTACGTTTAAAGACAACAAACAGAAACAAAAAAAAATTGTTGAAAGCATATGTTAATAGTACAGCACCGCATGGCTGTGAAACTTGCAGTAGGCGAAGCAGACAAGAAAAAGCGTTTGAAATGTGGTACCACAGATGTATAATGAAGATATCACGAAGTTAAGAACAAAGAGGTTCTAGAAATAGTAGGGGAAAAAAGATATTTGTGGAAAACAGTAAAAAAAATGGGAGTTAGGATATGCTGTAAGACGAGGGAATAGTGCTGGATATATTAGTAGCGGTGAAAGTAGAGGTAGACCTTAGAGTATTGCACACAGATGGTGAAAGATGTATGCTGTGGGAATTTCAGAGAATGTATAGGTTGGCTCAGAATAGGAAACAATAAGGGCACGCGTCTAACCAGTTCCAGGACTGAAGACCTAATGATGAGGAAAATATTAAGATTATAAATAACTCGAGATGAAACAGTTACACCTGCTGACCCCAGATATCAAATGTTCCGGTATTCCAATATTTCTAGAATAAAACTTCAGAATTCTCATAAATAGCTGCTTATAATACTATATGTCAGATAGCATTTTGTACTAAACGCAACACTCCAGTTCAAAGCATGATTAATAATGGCTGCCCAAATTTATCAGAAATCCCATTCTTGCGACAATTGGAAAGCTTTGAAAGTATATTCCTTTCTAGTTGCTAAAAGATTTACATCCTTATGAGTGAAATTCAGTTAGTAGCACAAGAAAAATCTTATCCGCACTCAGGACTTGAATTAAATCAATTGCCAGCTGAACAAAGTAGTATCTTGTTGAAGTATCAAAAGCAAGCAGACATTGAGATGGCGATCCATCATCCACCACAACGCTAAGAAAGGGAACAAGACGATGCATGGAACAGCACTTTGCATTAAACGGGCTGAACTACACATCCCTTCTCAAATCTCACATGATATGATGATAAAGTAGCTGCTTCTTGCTCTTACACACATAATAATACATGCATGTAAAGTTACCTAACTTCTCAAACTAGTGACAGAGAATCATACTGTTATAGTACGAAGGGCATACGTTCGCTCATTGCCCATGCTGCCATGTCATTCTGTATGACAATTTTGATATTATTAACAATAGTCACATTACACATTGTTACGTGCCAAAAATTTCGGCCGGAAATATGCGGGAAGTTCGCGAGATAAATTTAAAAGACTTGTTGTGCGTATTTCCATCAATTCAAAAGTGCCTTGCGCGAATTTCGCGCCGACGCGTGTGGACAAATAAAAGTGGGGAATTTCGGGAAGACGCGTTAGGACTTGCCTTTGAAAACGCGAAGAAGAGTGGTTGTGTCTTATCGTATCTTTTTGTTATGTAGATTCCCTTGCCTTTTTTGATTATCGTTCCTCAACCCGTTCCTTATTGTTACCTCTACATAGGAAGAAGATAGTAATTTGGATGCAACCTGGTAGAAGATCCACGACCCAAGAAAAAGTCGTGAGCAGCCCAAACCCGAGAAATATGAACGGAGCCCCGAGCCGCCATCAGGAAGTAATTCTGGAGGGAGCTTTGCCTATTCACGTAAGTACCCCGTGGGGGTGTTTATATAATTTGTATATTTAAAAAGAAAAATGTGTGTTGCAATAATTTGCATATTGTGTGATGCCATCGAAATTTGAGCGTTGATTTTCACATTATGTAATATCGTTACCAACTGTCTTTTGTGTCGCATGTATCGCGTTTACGGGATTGTATTAATATGGTAATATATATTATACAAAATTAATAAATGCAGATACATCATCATCATTAGGTCTTCAGTCCTGACACTGGTTAGACGCATATCACCATGGTCTATTCTGAGCTAACCTTCACATTTGCCTGAAATTTCCAGTCTACATCTTTCACTATCTGCATGCAATAGTCTGATCTACGTCTACCTCTTTCTTTTTTCCTATCTCTGCTTGTAATATATCTCACACTATTTCTCAGATGCCTTTAAACATGTCCTACCTTTCTATTTCTTCTATTTTTTTTTGTTTTCATCTACTGCAGGCTGTTTCTATAACCTCTTTGTAATTAACTTCGTCTGTCTATTCTATCATCATCATACATATGAAGCACCACGTTCCAAAAGGTTTATACATTTTTTCATGTTTGCTTCTTCTACTGTCCCTATTTCATAGCCATACTGTGCTGCGCTCCACACATATGCTTTCAACAATTTTTTCCCTATTTTGTCTTCGAACATAGCCGCTGCTCTTTCTTGTTAGATATAGCTCGGTTCCCCTTCTATTGTTTTCGAAATATATCATATTTCACTGATATTTTCAGTGGTAAGTGAAGAGGGTTAAGCATCTCGCGGCTACCTAGATCCCCCAACTCATCCTTTCGCACAATGAACGTTAGTTGAAAATATTGCAAAACCAATACCTGTAGATGATATTAATAATCATCAGGTATAAGTGCAATTATTATTTTTCGTCATTAGGCTTTTCGTCTTGAAACTGGTTGGATGCATAGCACCACTGATTTCTAAACTGAGCTAGCCTACACATTTCTCTGAAATACCCGCAGCCTACATCTTTGACTATCTGTGTGTAATAGTCTAACCTAGGTCTACCTTTGTTTTTTCCTGTCTCTTACTGCTAATATATTCAACACTATTCCCCCATGCCTTATTATGTGACCTAACATCCTATCTCTCATATTTTTTATTACTTTCCACATATTTCTTTCTTATCCTACTATTACTAGTACCTCTTTGTTCTTAACTTTGTCTGTCCATGATATTTTTATCATACATCTGTAGCACTACATTTCAAAGGCTGTCTTTTTTATATCCGTTTCTCCTACTGTCAAAGTTTCTTAGCCATATTGCTGTGTTCCATACATATGCTTTCAGCAATCTTTTTCTTGTTTCTATGCTTGTTGTCTTTGAACACAGTAGTTGCTTTTTCTTGTTTAATGTAGCACACCTTGTGCTAATAATTGTTTTATATCCTTTGCGCTTTTCGCATCTTGCATTATTTGGCTTCCTAGGAAGCAGAAATGGTGATAGACAGGGCTGTATACTACCTCCCTTGATTTTTAATGTTTATATTGAGGAAGCTTTAAACTTAGCTAGAGAGAGAGAAGAGATAGATATTAGTGTACAGGGAAAGAAAATAGACGTACGTTTTGCAGATGATATAACCATTATGGCAGAGTCTAGAAAAGAGTTTTTAAATATTTTAGATGAGAGACTACAGAGTAACTATAATATGAGAATTAACTCAGGAAAGACAAAGATAATGACAAGTGAGTTACAGCCTAGTTCTAAACCAAAATAGGTAATACCGAAATAGAGGATGTAGATGAATTTTGCTATTTAAATAGTATAATTGCAAAGGACGGAAGTAGCAGAAGGGATATAGAAGCTAGAATAGCTCAAGCTAGAAAAATGTTTTTAAAAAAGAAAGACTTACTAATAGCTTAATAGTATTAGTTTAGATAATAGAAAAAGTTTCTTAAAGTTGTAAGTATGGAGCGTTCTGTTATACGGTAGTGAGACTGACAATTAAAGAGGTAGATAAGAAAAAGATAGAAGCTTTTGAAACTTTGTGTTATAGGAGAATGTTAAAGATTAGTTGAACAGATAGAGTAACAAATGAGGAAGTTTATAGAAGGATAGGTGAGGAACCCTGCAATTGGAAACAATTAAAGGTCAGGAGAGATAAAATGATAGGGCACCAGTTAAGACATGAAGGACTATTTAGTAAGGTCTTAGATTATAGACTACTAAATAAAAATAGAGTAGGAAGGTCTAGAAAAAGCTATATTAGTTAAATTATTAGAGATTTAGGTTACGAAGGGTATGTAGACCTTTTTAGACTAGCTCAGAATAGAAAAGTTGAGCTGCGTCAAACCAACCTTAAGTAAGTCGGAAAAAAATGATGAGGTAGCAGAAATCTTTAACCTCTTTTAAGTTCTTGTTACCTATTTGTATTTTTGTTTTTGATTTATTTTCCCCTCTTTTGCATGCTAGTACTTTAGTTTCATTTTTGTTAATTTTCATACCTAATTAGTCATTCTGTATGACAATTTTGTTATTAACAATAACAACATTACATGTGGTAATATTTATTATACAAAATTAATAAATGCACATACACAACATATCATTTTAATTTCCTGTAACGTACACCACAAAATTATCAAAACAAATAAATACAAATAAATAAACCATACAATCTTGAACAATCCCAATTAATAGTTTTAAAGTCTTAACAAGTTTCTCTATTTTATTTATACCAATACTGAAATTAAATATAAATAAATAATTAAGTACAGAGCCATGTGTATTTGTTGGTTTGAAGAACACATACCCTATTATCTCAAATAAAATAAAAGGAACTAGCACATTATTTAAATACAAGTTAAAAAGCAAGTCATAACTAATTAAATATTCAAATTGTTTGCTGCATGTAAACAACAATCTGATCATTAATGCCAATAGTATTATAATATATAATCTAAATGTTGCAATCCTACTATCAGCATTACTATCAAAATTCAGGTCCGATGGAGGTTGCGTTGGAAAGTGGATGCTTTCATTCACGCTTTGTATTTCAATTTGTTCCTTCGCAGCAGTAATATCCTGGTTATGTCGAGCTGGTTTATCACATGAAAGCAGAGAAGTTCTTGCTTCCATTGTGCAGTTAGCGTTAGGAACTGCAGATAATAAGCAATTTGCAAAGTACTGATATTTAATACTTACTTTGTTCCTCAGTGGAATGATTACTGTCGTAAACATTTGAAATCATTTGTAATCGCTTTGCGGCATTTTCTAGTATTTTTCGAGTACGGACATCACGGCGTGCTTGCATCGAATGCATTTTCATACACTTAATATTTTCAAATACTTAGATATTTTGTAAATGATTATCAAAACATTGGATATAGGTTAAGATGAAGTTGATTTCTGCTGTGTCCCAGGTAACGTTCATGTGAGCTTTTTAGACAGCGGGTTTTTCTGTTGTTTTATAATGTCGCAACCTTTAGGTTGAGTTTTCTTCAATGAGGCTATAGAACTTGTTTAATAAAAACAATATTTTTAACTATAATCTGATTTCTAAAAAAGCTGAAAAAGTTTGTTTAACAAATCTTTATTAAATCGACAACTCGCTATTTAGCAAATTTAGTCTAAACTCAGATTATAAAAAAACTTGTTAACTTGAAACCCTAGCTTTGCGCAGTGAGGATTCGTAACCAGTATGATTTCCATGCGGTTGGTTACCCATTGGGCGCGTCTCCAGGTGGCGGATAAAAGAAATCCCAGGATATATGACCAAAGGATTGGTCATCTACTGTGGGAAGGATCGTGACAAGCTTATCTCTTTCAGTGACCCAGTACCTGAGTGGTATAAGATCCACAACATGGTGAAGAGCAAGAGACTGTGCTAGAGCGGAATAAAATCCGCCCCCTAGCCAAGTGAAAACGTTCCCGCGGACCAAACCCCTCAGCCCAAGCTGTAGTTTCGTGACTAATGTGCCTGCACTGAGGTAAACGAAGCCGGTGAAGCAATTCTGCAACACCGATACACCGCGCCTTCCCTGCTGTCGTGATCATGTCTCACCGGCAAGAGTGTTTGGGGGTCTTGGCTTAACCGTCCGGACCAAGAGGAGACAATCTCGCTAAAAATCCTAAATCATGTAGCGAAGGACTGAGCCCAAGGAATGCCTGGCTGGATAGATGACCAGTCTTAATCAGTCCAGAACTCGCGGAACAGGGCGGCACCCCGTTTTGCCAACAGGGGGTCCTGGCATAGTGACCATTTACACCCCCCTTACTCATGGGAACGAACAATTATAATCAATATTGGTACCATAAGTAAAATAGAACCTAAAAAGGTGGAATCAGCAATGGGGGACCCCTCAGGCAACCAAAATATGTCCATAGAGGTGGAGCAGACCCGGGATGCAAATCCGCTTGCAAGACCGGTGTCTGATACACCAGACACGGAGAAAACAATAAAGTAACTTGCAGGCACTAGACTGCAAGTAAATAGGCTTTCAGGTGCTCAGCGTGGGAAGCTGAGGCAGGCCAAGAAGGTCGAAGCTGGGACTTGGATGGAGTCACATCCGTTCACAAAAAGGTGTCGGTGCAGAAGGAGAGCGGGGGCAGTAAAAGACCTCGTTTAGAGACTTCCATACCGACACCATCTAGAGGCGCTGGGTAGAACGAGACAGCGCCTATTCGGGCGACCAAAGTTAGACCCGAAGAAAGTCGGTACCCTCTCATCAAGGGATCTGTAATTCAGGATGCAGGCTTTGCTTATTGGGTATAATACTTTACCAAGGTCAACACAATAAGCCTTTTATGCTGCAATGCGGCAGAGCCGTTTGGCAGACGCACCCGCCAGGGGGAGTGGTTTTAGTGGGTATGCCGCAAGGAGAGTCCCACACTTCGGCTATAAAAGTTTTCTACTTCACCGAGTTCAGATAACTATAAAAAAAAACAGTTTGCTTAATCCGAAGTGCAATTATTTGCTAGTTGGAAATTTTAACTTGAAACTGTGCAAATATACTAAGCTGCTAATTACGTAGTTTTATTGGGGATCATAGCAATTATGATAAATGTTTACATATCTTCTAATACACATAATATTTCTTGTTAGTTAAAGAAATTGTGTAGTAATTATTAATCAACATATGTGTGCCATTATTCCCCAATTAGTTTATAATATGCAGAATTGTTTTAAATTAAGTTTATTATAACTGTATTTAAACGACATTGCTAAATTACTTGATATCAAAAGCAGCATGTTTATCACAAGACTAGATTTATAAACTCTTCAAAAGTCAGGGATTTTCTAAAAATTAATAATAGGTGAAATTTTTTTAAAATAAGCAGTTTATTGCCCCATAAGCAAAAACAATTTTAATATTGTTGCGAGCTACTATTAGGCAACCTGTCAAACACACAAGCGCCGTAAACACTGTATATTTCCAGGGATCGAGAATTTTCTAGCAATTACTGGAGGATGAATCATCCTTTTTAATTCAGGGTACAAATAAGACCGATGATAAAGTACAGAGTGAGTTGCTGCCTAGATTCCGAAGCAACAACAGTTATCTACCACCGCCTCCGGGGAACAAAGGTGAGCAGCGGAACGGTGACGACTTGAGGGAGTTCGCAAGCTATGCGGGGCGCCGAGGAATGGGTACACAAGTGAAGTCGTTGGGGATGCACATCCGTCAGTCCTGTTAGACGAGTTACCTGACGATGGAGCGGCCTGTGACGAATAGCCATTCTGTCGGTCG
The DNA here is from genome assembly GCA_036346225.1 of Platerodrilus igneus. Lineage (NCBI taxonomy): Eukaryota > Metazoa > Arthropoda > Insecta > Coleoptera > Lycidae > Platerodrilus > Platerodrilus igneus. The sequence continues at coordinate 12,554,992 of JARFIW010000139.1, read as the reverse complement.
AAAACCACGGGCCAGTGAACCCAGGAATTTGATATCGTGTAGTTGGAGAGCAACCAAGGGGAAGTTCCGGGAAACTGCCCACTGCACCAAAACAGGTCTGGAGTAATCCTCATCAACAAATTTATCAAGAATATCTACCACAAAACAACACCACAACAATCAGAACATCACCAGCAAGCCAAAAACCCTCACGAGTTAAAAGGCACTACAATGACGCTGAGAGCGTCGTGCCCAGCTATTGCAGGAGTACAGAGTTTAGTCTATATCAGAATGTCGAATATAAATTATATAGTGTAAAGTTAAATAGTTGAGCTTTTGGAAGTCCAAGAGTAAACATAGATGTTATATTATGTGAACGTGTCTAATGTACATGCAGCTTGTAGAATACATAAATAGACAAAAGTGTAATAAATAAATAGTTGGGTTAGTGTTGTTAATAGACCTATGGTTAAGAAGTTAGTTTAAGAAAATATCAGTGCTTGTAAATTTATTAGTGTGATAGTGCTTCGTTGTTAATTGGACTGAAAACATCTATAAATAAGGTATATACTATTAATTAGACTTGTGAATCGCGAGTAATAAAGGCTTTTGTTACTACTCGTTTTAAATTAGTAAAAACGCGGTAGTAGTAGCCCGCTACAATATCTTTCTATCATGACATTCAATCAAGGACAAGATGTGCGAATACAAGAAGTTTAAAGAGCAAATACAAGAACTTTAAAGAACCCAAAATTAATAAAAACAAAGAACTTTTTTTTTGTAAATGAGTTAAAATAGGCCACAGTGGCATTCTATCGACCTATTTCGTGTTTATTGGATTTCATTAAGATATCTGGTTATAGAAAAATGTAGTTGAGATTGTTCTCCGCAGTGTTAACTCTTTTCAAACCGATGGCATTGTATAATATGGGCGATGTACTTTTCTTGTAATGTGTTTATGTTTCATATAATAACTTGCTACTCTGTTACGTGACAAAAAATTCGGCACTAAACCTTCTTAATTAAGTTTTAATTTGTAAGGATTTCGCGCCAATAAATTTAAAAAGACTTGTGCACGTATTTCCGTCACTTCAGATAGTGCGTTGCGCGAGATTTGCGCCGACGCGGTGTGTCAAGAAGGGAAGGGTGATTTCCGGCATACGTGACGGACTAGCCACCGAGATGTGAACAAGTGTTGTTGTCTTTTGTGTCTTATCGTATCTTTTTGTGTTATGTAGATTCCTTTTGCCTTCTCTTGATTATCGTTCCTTATATACCAGTTTCCCGTCGTTCCCTACATATAGAAAGAAGACAATTCGAATTTGGTTTCAATCGGGCCCAGCAAATCACCCACGCCCGAGAAAGACTAGCGAAGCCGCCGCCGACATCATGGAGTAATTCTGAAAGAAGTCCTGCAAATTATGTGAGTAGCATTTCCGTTTATTTTTTTATGTGATGGAGTAATTATATATAATTGTGTGACGTCATCTATAATTTGCGCATCATTTTTACATTATCTAACATTGCTACCAACTGACATAGTGGCTCGCGTACCTCGCCGACGGGGCTATATTAGTATCGCATCCAACGTGGTTAGGTTGTGAAAAAAAATTTTTCTTTTGGTTTATATCTTAGAATGTATTAATTAACTATATTTATAGCTTTTTCATTTAAAAAATGAATAATTATGAAAATTTTTAATATCTATTAACTCATAAAATTTAGAGTGGTAGCACTGAAAGTTACTAAATAATGACATAAAGTGAAATGACAGTTGCTATGTTAATAACATCAGTGGCCATATTGGATATTGATTTTTCTGGTATATTTTTTTACAATGTATTGCTAATCCAAGTAATTCTCGTAATATTAAAAAAAAATAGTGTGTTTCTAACTTAAATTCTCTTAAATAAGTACCTAATTTGTTTGGAATAAAATTAAAAGTGCATTTCTTTTAGGAGTGTGTATTACATTATATAACCTAACTTTGGTGTTTGGAATACATAACTCTTTTCCTGTAAGTACATTTAAATATAAATTATTAATTAATTTCTTGTCCCTTATGGAAATTGTTTGTTTGATATTATATTAAATACAGTTATATGCCTTTTTTTTGGGTTTAACTTTTTAAAAGTGTTTTTTAAATCATGTATAACTTATCTTGCTCTAATACCGTCCTAAAAGTGTTTTTTTAGTAATTTAAACATTTAGATATAACTTATAACTTCCTTTTAAAGAAAATTTCTTCCAAAATATAGATTTTGTAATTAACTGAGTTTTTACCATATCTCCTAAAACGTTATAGTAACGTAATCTTGTTATACCTGTTCCCTTAAACACTATCTTATTCGGATATCGTGCTAAAAGTGTTTTCTTACTAATTTAAACAACTATAACCTACAAATCCCTTTTTTAAAGAATTTTTCCTTCAAATACAGCTAACGCAACCAATTGAGTTTTTAGTATATCCTTTACCTTTCAAAATATTATAGTATCTTAAATTCCTTATATTTTTGTCTTAAATACTATCTTAAAATGAATATCGTTCATCTCGAGTCATCGGAATTAATCTACAAAATTCAATCTAGGAATATTAAACTAGCATCTAATCAGAATGACAGACGTTTACAACTTAAAGCTATACTAGCGCAAAAAACTAAAGGGGTGCCTATTTCGAGAGTAATCGTTTCTGACATACCTCAAAATATGTCCGAAATTAAACAATCCCTTGAAGATATAGCTAATATAGTAAACAAAATTGATCCAGACCCTAGCGAAATCAAAATAAAGCGTGTTGTTTCTCGCATAGCTCGCCTTAAGCAAGGAATAGAGTTGTGTTTATTTGACAATGAACAAGTGAACCAAGCTAAACAAAGCTTCTTATCGAACATTCTGTTACTTGAAGGAATAGTTCTTGATAGACTTAATCTAGATGTAGACACAGATATACCTATACCTTTACCGAATCTTGCAATTTCTCAAGCTCCGTCTTTGGGGATATCCATACCTGTCTATAAATGGTGTTTAACTTTTCAGGGTTTTAACACCCAAATTCTTTAATGTCTTTTCTTGATAGGATCAACGATTTCAGGATTTCACGGAATTGCACAGATCAAGATTTATTTGTTTCAGCGAGTGAATTATTCTCAGGTTCTGCCTTAATTTGGTATCGCAATATAAGAGGTCAGATTTCTACCTGGGCGGAATTAGTTACGGTTTGAAACGGGATTTCTTACCGCATGGTTATATTACCGACCTTTGGAATAAAATCAGAAACCGGACCCAGGGACCTGACGAAAATGTAAGTTCCTTTATTACCTCAATAGAAGCTCCATATAGTAGACTTGATAATAAACCATCAGAATTTGAAATTATCGATCAGTTGCGTAGAAATTTAAATCCAAATTTTTCCGAACGGTTAGCGTTACAACACATTTCTTCTTTACCTCAATTCAAAGATTTATGTCGCTCGCTCCAAGAAGTCAAATTTCGGGTTGATAAATACTGTCCCCTTCCAGAAAAACAATCTGGCCTATTAGAACCCGATTTAGCTTGTCAAGTTCAATCTTCTCGTAAAGTATCTACCCTTAATCTTCCTTCTACCTGGACAAATAACTCACTTACCTGTTGGAATTGTAAAAGAAGTGGACATAATTATAACGTTTGCACATACCACAAAAATATTTTTGCTATGGCTGTGGTCAGGCTAATATCTATAAATCTAACTGTACAAATTGCAATTCTAACGTATCGGGAAACTTCCGTGGAGATATTCCTACCCGGGACGTAAATATCTCAAGGAATCAAAATCGTCCTCAACACCAACCATTCAACGGACCCAGACGTCAATAAATTTAAAGCATAAAACTACCTCTAACGCTATACCTTTATCAAATATATCTAAGAATAATATCGCTACCTTGAATTTACAAAATGCCTTGCCTCCATTAACAGAATTATGTCATACTACCCCGTCAGAATGGTCGAGTTGGCTACAAACCGTTAATTCCTTTTACCATAAAAAGTTTGCTGCATTACAATTTGTTAAAAAACCCTTCGATAATCGGCCTCATTTACCCATCTCGATTGGTTCTTTAAATGTAATAGCTTTACTGGACACAGGTTCCTCATGCTCCCTTATAAACAACGAAGGTCTACAACAATCATCTAAACAAAATATTAAAATTCAAATTGCTCCCGAAAAAACTTCCATAAATTCTGCTGACGATAATCAAATATATGTAACGGGTTCCCTTAAATTAAAAATTCGAGTAGAATCACTTGAACGTGAAGTTCCATTTTTGATAGTACCTACAGTAGCTTATCCATTTTTACTAGGTGTAGATTTTTGTAAACACATGATCGCTAACAGTGAATGTATGTATGAGTGTGCGAATGTGTAAGTGTACGTAGAAATATCGTGTGAATATCGGGTGATTATATCACTGATATCAATTAACGCCGGGTGCAGGGATGCACCCAAATGCCTTTGCCGGTCCCTCGTGCAGTTTATTGCAAACGAGCCTGCTTCACAGGTCGCCCATTTTAGGGGGCACGTAAAATTCCTATTTAACGGCTCCACGGAGCCACTCTATCGCTATCTTACCTATTGTCTTTGATAATAACTTGAGATCTTGTTTTATCTTTTTATATTCCTAGCGTTTAGTATTTACGACCAGACGTAGGAATTATTTTTCTTGAATATTAAGTGAAAAAGCTAACCTGATGGTAAAAATGTAATTTGTTAGGTTAGCAATGTAAGGATTTAGTAAGATGGTACGTTTGGTAAATTTGTTGATTCACAACCACGTCATGGACAAGTTTTGATGTGTATTGTTTATTAAACCAGAGTACCAGTAACTAAAAATTTGCTAGAGTGCAGAGTAAATTGCTTTTTTGGATATTTTGAAATTTGGGCATTTTCTTGCTAAAGAAAAAAGTTTAGATGCAATGCTTATATGCGCGTGCACTTAAAAAACTGTAATGTTAGCTTTAGTTACAGTATATATGTTAGGCGACTTGTCGCATTTGTTTTAGTTTAAGTAGTGTTTCATGCTCCCCGACAAATTTGTGCTGTCGATTATAACTGCGCCACAACAAAGACTCGTGTGTGCACTTTTCCGTTTCCCGGTAATCCGGAAGACGTGTTATCGGTCGGAAAAAACCAGGTGGCGCCTCAAATAAACATTTTGTAGGATTTAAGTTAGGATTTATGTAGGCTAGTTAGGATTTAGATTTTAAGATGTTACTGTGCTAACAGTCATTTTCTTATTTTTTAGTTTTTTCTTTTATGGCTTTGTCGCGATTGTTCCGTGACGTAAAATTCGGCACTAAACCTTCTTAATTAAGTTTTAATTTGTAAGGATTTCGCGCCAATGAATTTAAAAAACTTGTGCGCGTATTTCCGTCACTTCAGATAGTGCGTTGCGAGAGATTTGCGCCGACGCGGTGTGTCAAGAAGGGAAGGGTGATTTTCGGCATACGTGACGGACTAGCCCCCGGGATGTGAACAAGTGTTGTTGTCTTTTGTGTCATCGTATCTTTTTGTGTTAAGTAGATTCCTTTTGCCTTCTCTTGATTATTGTTCCTTATATACCAGTTCCCGTCGTTCCCTACATATAGAAAGAAGACAATTCAAATTTGGTTTCAACCGGGCCCAGCAAATCACCCACGCCAGAGAAAGACTAGCGAAGCCGCCGCCGACATCATGGATTAATTGTGCAAGAAGCCTTACAAATTATATGAGTAGCCTTTCCGTTTCTTTTTTTATGTGATGGAGTAATTATATATATAACTGTGTGACGTCATCTATAATTTGCGCGCGTCATTTTTACATTATCTAACATTGCTACCAACTGATATAGTGGCTCGCGTATCTTGCCGACGGGGCTATAATAACTCATGGCCTGGTGAGTCCTAATAATAGTAAAAAGTCGACCGAGTGCCTTTAGAACTTGTTTTCACATTTGCCTATGAATTTTTTTGCTTTTTGTATAGGGTAGAAGTTTTTTGGGTCAACAAATAGCTTTTACGCATCGGTTAGGATCGTTATATGGTGTATTTCATACATGATTTAAACATTTCTTAAAAGAGCAATTAATTCCAAATTGTCTTTTTAAAATTGTTGCTTGTTTACATTTAATAGTGTACCGAAAACAACATATTTCGCAGATACGATAGTTGGGTTAATTTTTAGAACGCACATTCACATTAGCATTGAGATTGAAATTCATAAACAAATATATTAATTACTTTAATACTTTCCTGAGTTGACGAAGGTATGCCATACCAAATCATAAAGTAAACTTTGATTATTTTAATTTTAAGTTTGAATTTTTATATTTAGTATGCTTTTGTCATATTCCGGATTCTTGTTTTAATGCAACTGTCATACTAATAACAAAACTTTTGTGTCATATTGTGTTCAATATTAAAAAGCGTATGAAAAGGTGAGTGAATTATTATTGTTTTTATTTGAAATGCTTTAAATATATCTTAGAGCAACTAGGCTAATGCAAACCATGTAAACAAAATATTGATTATACCTTGACGATTCGCATCGTTACATTAACTGTAGCTCTACCTATTTTAATAATTTTATTGTTTGTGAACTGTTTATTGAAATTTTAGAAACTTTACTATGCTTTCTATTTTTGAATTTTGTTTTCGGGACTATATCGAGGGGTATTAGTAAGGAATCTAAAAATAATTGTTGCTGCACATTTCTTCTCTACAATAGATGACCACCAAAATATCACCATTTTTTATAGCAGATAAATATATATTTATAAAGAGACGTTTCTATAGTATGCAAACATTGATATTATATTGATATAAACTATTCCGCATAATATTACTAGTCATATAAGTCTTAAAATATGACAGTATTATTGGACCCGTAAGTATCGGTTATTTGATCCAATTGTTTTTAATAAGAAATACTAACTAGTTCAATATTTTCGGTTATATATTCATATAACAGAAATTACGAATGACGATATCATCACTTGTAAACATATGGAGTTAAATGCAAATTGCTATAATCAAAAAATATAGCACATAATAAAATAAGTTTTGATTGTGCAGTTTCTTCAAACTTGCTTATATACAAATTTTATTAAAGTGGGCTTACCAAAGATATCTTATTTTGGAGCCAGTAGTTGCATTTACTAGTATAAAATTGTCGTCGTGATATTTTAGAAGTTTAATCAATTTAACTATATATACAACCACTTTCTAAAAGTTTATCGAAACCTATTCATCTGAATACAGACCCATTAACTAATAAAATCTATTGCCGGCGATTTAGTCGCATAATATTCCTTTACTATACCATGAAAGCATCATGATCGTATTACATGATACTAAAAACTAGTGGTAGCGGCGACTTAGGTAGCTACTAAAAGTAACCGGTTACCAACAGTCGCGGTCGCCGTTCTTACGGTGACCTAAAAAAGCCGTTTAGCTCATCACCACGTAATACATCTTCCAGAGCCACTCTCAATCTTGAATTTTTGTGCGCATGTCCAACTTCGGCCATGTTCTTGGTGGTCATTGTCTTTTCCGTCCTTATTTCAAAATGTAATTTCGGTGTTTATGTTTAGTATTTATTGTGTTTGTGTAATATTGGACTATTGAAGCCCGTTGTGTTTTTAGTGTTAAGTGTAGTAATTATTGTTTAGTGATAACAAAACAACGAATAAAGGTGATTTGTACTGGACAGCACTTGGGTGTTCAAATTCAACAGCAACCAAGGAAATTTCATTTTTAAGATTTTTCAAAAATGTTAACAGGTGAGTAATTAAAAACCAATACATTTTAGGGACTGAATAATTATTTATTTTACTTGATTGTGTGCTATACGTTAACCCTAGAACACTAACATGGTTTCCACAAGCGTGCTTACTATTTGTAGTAAATTTTAAGATCATAAGAACGTATATTATTATCAAAGCTTTTGGTTTTATAAAAAATTGCTACTACAATCACTTATCTATAACTTATAGGAAATGCCATATAAAGACTAGTATTACAATAATTTATTTTATACATTGCACATCCTGTGATTGAATCAGGACTAGCAATAGGCTTGATTTAGTAACAAAAGCTCGTGGGTTTTGTATAATTGGTACCATGTGCTTGCAATTCATTTTGAACATTGCGTGTTCCTTTTAAAGGAGAATGTTTTGATGTCTGCACAGCTGTTGTGCCTGAAAGTGAAGAATTGGCAGTGACCGGTACACATAAACAAAATAGATATGACTATGAGAAAACCATTCCTTAAAGCAAGTGAATACGAGTTAGATATATTTCAAACATTCATTATACTTTTATACTAAATATTTTGTTTCAGATTATCATTTCAAACCCAATGCAAAGTGTAAAATTCAGAAACATTGTTTGATGGTATCGTTAAGTTTGTACAAAATGAGATGTAGAAAGTAACACAATTTGTATTATTAAGGTAAGTGCACCAATTATTGACACTTTTAGCGAACATTTTTCCAAAAAAATTGGTAAAACATTTATCTGTTCTTGTAATTACAATTTGATACGCTTTTCAAGTATACTGATAACATCTAAAAACGTGTTGTTGTCGATAAAACTTAATTTTAATTTACACTTATTGTAACCTCGAAAAATCACTAATAGTTGACATGCAAAAATTTAATCGGCACCTATTGTTGACATAATCATCACCATTTGTTGACAGGGCTAAACAAATATAAATACTTAAAAAAGGATCAGTACATATTTTTGCAAGCTGCTTGGCACAAAAACTTTGAACACTAATTATAAATTTCCGAGTTTTATGTTTTCATATCTTCTACTTCATACACCCCTCGTGTGTTCTTGGGAATTGGAGGTTTTCTTTTTTTGAACAAAATCATCTTTTGGGCATCAAAACCAGATCTTGTTGAAGTGACCATTTCCAATTTAATAAGCCGCTTTTCAGTCTATCCATATCAAGTGGTCCATAGGTGGTTGCTTGACCATTTTAGAAAAAAATATTTTTGGCATCAATAGTGAAATAGCCCATAATATTAGAAAACAATAGAAGAAACAACCACTGAATGTCTGAGAAATAGGGTATATAATTGTAAAACAATAGGAGATCGAACTGCATCTAACAAGAAAGAACGGCGCCTATGATGAAATACAACAAACATAGAACAAAAAATTGTTGAAAGCGTATGTGTGGAGCATAGCACAGACAGTGTGCCTACGAAATACGAGCAGCCTGCAAATCAGACAGAAGAACAGTAGCAGCCTTTGAAATGCCGTGCTTCAGATGTATGAGGATGGACAGACAAAGGTAATAACAAATATGTTATAGAAACAGTAGGGGGACAAGGATATCTTTGGGAAAAAAATATGAGAACTAGGCAGAATACGTTCTAAGGCATTTTTGGGGAATAGTATGCGATAAATGACAAGCAGGGGTAGGAAAAAAGAGGTAGATGTAGACCTAGATCAGATAGTGATAGATGCAGACTGTGCAAATTTTGGGGAAATCTGTACGTTAGTTCAGAATAGGAAACAATTATGGTATGCGTCTAACCAGTTTCAGGACTGAAGACCCAATGATGATGGCATCAATTACATATGGAATCAGTAGTTTAAAACAATTTTTAAAAATTTTTTAGAGTCAACCGTTTGAAAATGGCGGCCATATTTGTTTCAAGGCGCATCCTGATTTTTGAGTTTGTAAGCTCCTATGGAAAACTCATTTTTTCAGGACTGGTAAGTCATAAACTAATAATTAAAACACCATTGTTTTCCTTACAGTCTGCTCTATTTTTTATGTCCTTTTCAGTATTAGACTATTTTGAAGTTCAATACTTAAAAACTGCTATTGAAAATAAGTTTTTATTTCTCAAGAGGCCGCCTTTGAGGGTAATTTTTTAGCACAAGGGGATGTATATCAAAGTTAATTTTTGGCATGATAATAGACATAACTAAGTAGCTTGTATTAAAAGTACTCTTAACCCTGATATTTGTTACCTTATTTTTTTTATAAATTTTTAAACTTCCAATTTTTGAAATTTTTGTTAACTTTAGGCTTTAATATCTCTGGTGGGGGACTTGATAAAAATCTAATTTTTTATATGTTATACTTAGATGCAACATAAAAGTACTGTAAAAATTTCAACCTGTATATTTGAGTACTTTGGTAGCTACGAATTTTTGAAAAGTAGGTAAAAATAAATTTAACGCTTGGCATCATGGTCATTATTATATAACTATATATATTTACAATTTAAAATATATACTTACATCATATAAAGTACATGATTGAAAAACACAATTATTAATAATTAAATTCAATGAGTTAAAAATTCAAATTCAAACTTTCACGAATTGTCCTTATTGCTGTTCTTTTTTTTTAATAAAAGACCTTTTAGGTTGAATTCTAGACTAACTGACAACTTACCGAATCATTTGTTTTTTGAGAATTTCTTTGTACTTTCTCTTTTGTTTGCGTCAACTGAGTAATTCACTGATTTCTTTGCAAGACCCCGGAGAGATATTGTGTGATTGACCAGTGGATATTGTAAGCTCCAAAACACTTAATTTTCTTAAAACATTTTGAAGAGGCACCCAAACCTTATCACTGGATGAATTTTTGAAAAGAAGTTCTAAGTCCAGGTGGGTGATAGAAAAGCACATTAATATCATTATACTCTAAACTTATCTCCATAACCTCTCCAATCCACCACTGACCTTCATAAATACAAGCAATCGTACCGTGAATTTCCAGTGCAATATTAACAATACATGTTGTTACATGATCTTCAAACTTGACTGATTCTGATGTGAGGTAACATCTCAAGTGAGTTTCAGATATAGCTTGAAATTTGTGAAAATGTCTTGTGCCAACTATTCGTCTGCACTGGTAGAATCTGTCTCTTAACTTTGCTTCATATAGACTGATATTGGTTTGTTTGATGAGAAAATAAGAAATATTCTTGATGTGATTTTGGCAGAAGTTGAACATCTGATCAATATCAAGAATTTGATTTTGTATTGTTCTTTGTAAAGTAGCTTGTGTCACTTCCCGTTTTGTGGTCCCACCAACACCATCACACTCACTTTTCCCATGGCATGACGCAAAAAATGTCATTCTCCTTTCAGACCAAAGTCTCTTTCGTGATAACAGATGTTGACAAAATTCTTTTTATTTTTGTATTGACTTGCACTTCCATCAGAAAAGTAAATGCATTTTTTTACTTCAGGTTTGAGTTGTTTGATCTTTTCAATGACTTTGGATTGAAAAGCATGAAAGGTTGTTGTACTGTGTTCTCTGCAGTCACTCAAAATGCACATGCTGTGGCTTTTAACTACCTCACCATCTTTTAAATACACAACAAAAGGGTGTACCGTAGCTTGGTCGTTTACCCAATGATATCCTTGAATTTCATCCTGAACCATAAATGTAAAGTTTTCAGAGAAATTTGTTAATATCACACATTCAGTATTTGTAAGATTTTGTTTAATGGTTTTCAAAGCTTTACTTTGAACTTTTGAGACAAAATGATGACTTTTGAAATTTTGTAGCTGGTCCACCAAACATTCAAAGAATTCATCTTGACTTTTGATTACTGTTATCATTTCTGACTTGTCAGTATTTACCCATTGCTTGAATTCCAGGTTTTCAGACAAACAATCTTCTTCCTCTGATTCGTTGAACATGTCAAGTAATGTTTGTGTACCTGGACATTTAGTGCCAATATTCATCATGCAATCATGGTTATTTATGTCACAAACAATCAGTTCCATCAGATCTTTGTGAGAAACATTAAGTTTTTCTCCATCAATCATTAGCTTTACATTCTGATGATAAATACATTCACATACATTGTGCGTCCCTGATGCTCCTACTAAAATACACCATTTTGGACGTAAAGAACAAAACTTGGATCTTCCAATTTTGCAATTCAGGTTAGCGGCCTTAAAAGCAACATAGAGTTCATTCAAATTACAGAGTACTAATCGCTTTTGTTTTGTTATTTTTTTGCCATTCACCTTTATCGAAACACAATCCTTCTTCCCCGGACTCAATCTACTGTTTTAATCATCTTCATAAAATTGGATGACTTTCTGAACTGTATCTTCTTTAATTTTGGTTCCTGATTTTTTGCTTAACTCAGGAAGTATTCCTTGTTCCTTTACAAGCTTGTTTGTAAGTTTTACCAATCGATCGCTGACATTGAACTCTGATGTTATTTTATGTCTTGACCAAGATTTCGGAAGTAAACTTAATATTTTCACTTTTTCATCATTTGTTGCCACTTTACATTTATCTTTTAACGATTTAATTAGTTCTAAGTACTCCTCAGCAGTCAAAGCACTGTTGTTCTTCAATGTTTGTTTGATCAAAACAATGTTCAAGATTTTTTCGCAATTTTTCAGATACTTTGTGAACTTTAATTTCATTAGCTTTACTTCTTTTATCATTGCTTAGCTTTCTTAATTTTGATGCAGGAGATACACCAACAGCTGCACATGATGAATCTAATTGACAAATCTTTTCTTCTGGTGGTACAAAGTTTTGATCGATTTCATCGCATTGATCTACAGCCATATTATTAGTTTCTTAAATACAAAAATCATTGTATAACAGTTAGCGCATATTGATTTTTCTGGTATTAATTCAACAGGATTTCGTTCTGGCATTCCTATTTGGTCCAATGAAATTTCTCTTAAGCCTTTAGTTACAGTTTTTTTTATGCTTTTTAAAACGGTCACAGCACGATTGACCGAACAGATGATTGTACTTCATAATGTATTTCCTCTCATAGTAGTCACAAATTGTTGAAACGGTAAATGGCAACCTCAGCTTTAGCAAAAGTTGTTTTACTTCATCAAAACTCTGGATATGTTTTATGTCTTTGGAAACAGGGCCATAAGAGTTTTTATGACACAACTCTCCAATGCATATTCCAACAGAACACAATTCTATATTTAATAAAAATTAATCAATAAAAAAACAAATAAAAAATTATTATTATTATCTGAAATTCACTGAATTAATTTAACTAGTATAGAAATTTTAAAAAAATTATAAATTAAACACTGTATTAATATATACAATACACAACACTATCAAACTAGACTGCACTGTTCACTGGTTGAGTTGACAGACAAGACTGAGACTGAACACTGCTCTGCACCTGACAGCTCCACTGTACTGACCTGTACAGACACGCTTGTAACTTGTCACAACTGAAAGTTACAGTTGCTAACTTGTTGATTTCTTGCCAGTGGGAGTTATTTAGAATTGACTTAAACCTCTTTATCATACTATGCATGTTTGTTTGTCTTTATACTATTAAGTATTTTTTTCAATAAACAAAATAATACAAATTTAATAAGAGTATGCCTAGATTCTAATTATAAATAGAACTACAATATTTTGTGTTGTACTGGACGTAGATAAAAAGTTTTAAAAAAACTTAAAATGAGTTATTAAAAGTAAAAAGTTCACAAATAATAAAATTTTAATGAATTATTCAAGTTTACGCATTGCTAAATAGGCGCAACAAGGACCATTTTCAAAAATTCATAGCTACCAAAGTACTCAGATATACAGGTTGAAATTTTTACAGTACTTTTATGTTACATCTAAGTATAATATATAAAAAAATTAGATTTTTATCAAGTCCCCCACCAGAGATATTAAAGCCTAAAATTACCAAAAATTTCAAAAATTTGAAGTTTAAAAATTTATTAAAAAAATAAAGTAACAAATATCAGGGTTAAGAGTACTTTTAATACAAGCTACTTAGTTAGGTTTATTATCATATTAAAATCACTTATGAGTAATTTTATTTCAAGTGCCGGATGAGAATTGTCTTCCGCTAATACACTATTACTAGACTTTTCCACCAGTATACTATGGTTCGATAGAACCAGGTCAAGAATTTGTTCGTATACGTTCAAGATGTAATTGTATGGTGAGATTAAACAATTCCATTTCTCTACTATAGGAAAAGGAATTTTGGCTATCAATTTTGCTTCATCAAAATTGATGATATTATTACACTACTCTTGGTGAAAGTTTATATGGTCGATAAAACAGATTACAAAGTATTACACTCTAGATGGCGATACATTTATATGGTGATAGATAGTTCTTAAAAGTCGGTAATACAGTTACCAAAGTTCATAAGACACATCGCGCAAGCGCAATGGATAAAAAGCAATGCAACGCCCTGGCGGCCGGAAGCGCCAACCTTATGACAGGTTCGTGTGGCCAACTACCATGACGTCACCCATTGCCAAATTTACATTGCGTAATAGTCGAAAATATAAAAGTTAAATAAACAGGTAACACTATTTACTCACCCCGGAAATCCGAACCAAAGTTGGCCTCTATCAGGGTTCCTCAGGGCTCCATGTCGGAGGGATTAAAGATGGCGGTTCCTCCGGAGCGGCTAGCGGGGCATGGTCCTCAGGGTCGTGGAGCTCGTTTCGCCTAAGGTTGAATTCATCACCTACCTATGCAGGGATCGGATTAGGAAAATAAGGTATTAGGGTAGACAAACAAAAGATAATCAACAAAGGAAATCTACATAGGTAAAGGTACGATACGTCACCACAAACGACCACTCTACTCCAAGAACAAAGGCAAAAGCCACGATTCAGCGCGTCACCAAAACTCGTCCCCACTCTTTGTCTAGTATTGGTCTACCCCTCTAGGGTTGTGCGATCTGCGCAAACTCACTACTATACATTGTCCTGGGCCTACTTCAACACGATTTAAACGATCGTTCTGGTATATGGCCCCTACTTTATATAATAAACTCCCAGCCTCGATCAAAGACCTAAATAATCTTTTTGCTTTTAAAAGTGCGCTTTTAGCCTTGTTACGCGAACGATGTTATTATACCATAGAGGAATTTCTGGAGGACGTCTTTGACTAGTACTTTTGGTATGTTATTTTAAATTATTTAATGTGTAATTTGTTATTTATTTTAGATGTAACTTTGTATTTTTAAAGTTTTTATTGTATTATTTAAAGGGATAAGTGTAACTACCATTCTATATGGGTACAAATATATATCTATCTATCTATCTAATGCTGGAAATGTTACGGAAACTCCACATTTTCACAAATAAATTTAAATCACATTTTACGTACAAAGATTACCAAAACAAGTGGATAGAAATATCCGAGGTATTAAATTCCGTACCAGACGAGCTCACAAGGACAGTTGGAAGTCTTTGAGAAAAGTATGTATTGTCTACTAATAAGGGGATCTTTGTTGTAATCTATGGATAGTAAATGAGACATGTTCTGTTTCAGACATGGCAAGATAATAACAGCCGAACCAAAAAGAAGCTGCAGGCAATTGAACGGCACGCAATGGTAACAGGTGAGGGTAGACAATATATTGATACTCTAGATGATTGCGATCAAGCAGTATTAGACATAATGAAAAATGTTTCCTATTGAAGGTGCTGTGGGCGTTAATGTGGAATTCAATGTAGAAATTAATCCTGACGCAAACGAAATACAGAAAGATTTGGACAGGGATGTTGAAGATATGTCTCTCACAATAGCTCCAGTTCTTCAATATACCAAAAAAACATTACGAAGTGATCCCACAACTACTATACCGCTCCCAAGAAATATTTCAAAGAGAAAAACTGCTCGAGCAATTCAACATTTTGAAGAATGTACGAAGGAGCAGAACAGAAAGTTGAGGATTATGAAAGAACATCAATCAGAAGTTTTGGCATTAAAGTTCAAAAAATGTGAATCTATGGAGGGGATTAGCATCTGCTGTTGAAACTTTACTAGAAAATTTGCAATGAAGTATTTTTTTATTGTTGAAGTTTAGTACATAGTAAAATGTGTAACAATGTTCTTATTAATACATATATGTTTGGGTTTGTTCAGTTTCCGTAATGAGACACTGTTTGAATAAACAATTTATTGCATTTTAATATAAATTTTGTATAATTCTGTTTCTTATAACTTGCTGCTGTAAGGTTTTGATTCACATGCAGTGCTACTCGGTTCATACCTTGTTGATCTTCGCGTTCCTGATCATACATGCCATAATCAGCATTAACAGAGAGATTGTCATCGATAACTTCTGGTAGACCATGATCTATGCATAAATTGTGCAGCACTACACAGGCATTTGCAATTCGACCTGCAGTACTTGGAGTATAATGTAACACTCGATCCCGCAGTAAGCATATGAATCTCTTTCTTAATACTCCATTGCAGCGTTCGATGGTGCTTCGAATTGTTTTCAATCTTGAATTAAAACGATATTCAGGTGTCGCACATGCTGGCTGATTATTTATTGGAATCATTAACCATAGTGTTAGACGATAACCAGAATCTCTTATAATAAAGTCATGGTTTAACTTAGCATTATGATTGTGGCGTAGTTACAATACCTAACAGGCGGTATCTCCCGTTACCAGTTACATACATTTGTTGCAAAGCTCTGTTAACACTTAATGCCTGCCATATTAACGCATCATGATACTCCCAAGAAAAGATGTCAATACATTTAAGATTTTTAAATTGTCGCATATCTGTAATATTAGATTTATAAAGATATGAAAATAGGTATTGTATTTCATTATTACAAGTTGTACATTTAGAATATGGTAATTTTTTCTGTTGACATATACGTGTTCAGGATGGTCTGGATTGTTTTCAGATGGTGGAACAATTGCAACATGAGTACAGTCAATTATACCTATTATTCCAGAAAATTGATATTGCCTGTAGAAACATTTGTAACTTCCATGACATCGACTTACAGTTGGCTTCAAAACAAAACAATTTATTTGCACCCACGTCGATCTGATAGCTACCGGCAGCATAAAAACGGAGAGGTATTCATACCTAAAATAGGGGGCAATTTGTACACATTTACATTGTTAATGTTGCATTGTACCTTAGAACTTATATTTATATCGATATCTCTGCGGAGCTTCTAAATAAGGCGTTAATACTTCTATTAAAAAATTTGCCAAGTTTTTTGACAAACAAAATTTTCATAAATTTTTTCTCCTATAATTCCTCAAAAGGATTCCGACTTCTATTGTACACTCGCGGTGCCATTTCTTCAGCATGCTCTAATTCTTCTAATAGAAGTAAATGCAGATACTCTCGAGCCATAACTAACTAAAAATACAAAATATACCAAATCTTTGTTTAACAAACACAAAAGTAAGGTTATACTACTATTCGTATCCCAAACACACATGACAGTTAGTTACCGTTTGCTACATTTACAAATGCGAATTCGAAAATGTGTGCCCAAGAATAATGTCTCTTTGCATTACTTTCACATATGCATTCGCATATCAACATTCAGCATGTGAGAATAGATCCCCAGGTCAAAAATTTGTTTGTATAAGTTCAAGATGTAATTGCATGGTGAGATCAAACAATTCCATTTCTCTACTACAGAAACAGGAATTTTGGTTATCAATTTTGCTTCGTCAAAATGACTGGAGGCATGTGCCTGGCAATCAGAACCCAGCTGACCTGCCATCACGAGCGTGTAGGTGCGAAAGAATTATTAGATTTGCGATGGTGGGAGGGGCCAAGCTGGTTGAAACTGGAAGCAGAAGCTTGGCCAGGTGAAAAACCTGTACCAAATGAAGAGATTGTAAATGTGGAAAAGAGTAAGGTTATGTTATCAGCGTACGTTGTTCAAAATGAGATTCCGCTGTTCCATTCGTTGTTAATTTATACTACATACACACGACTTGACCGTGTTGTTGCACGTATATATCGTTGGAAAAATCATGCACCTAGCTATAACGAAGAATACTCGAGAGAGGAATTGATGAACGCTGAGAAGAGAATTTTATTATACGTGCAGAAAGACTGCAATTTGGAAAGTCATTTGCACCATAAATGCAAAACCGAAAAGGACGAAGATGGATTAGTGCGAGTTGTAACGAAGGTTACCGAAAGAGATGATTTGTATGATTTTCGGCACCCAATACTTTTGGTGGGTGACTATTTGGTAGTTCGTCTATTGATTAATGAAGCGCGTGTAAATAATTGTCATGCAAGCGTTCAAAACCTTTTTGAGAATTCTAAGAGAGCGATTTTGGATTCTATGAAGTCGACGAGTGATCAAGATAATGGATCAGGTAGATGTAAGCCTTCCAGCAGCAAGAGTTGAAGATACAGCGCCATTTCAAGTTGTTGGAATTGATTTGGCGAGTCCATTGTTTTTAAGAGGTGGTGTCAAATTGTGGATAGTTTTGTATACTGTGGTGTCTACAGAGCCGTTCATTTAGAAACTGTGACATCACTTAGTATGGAGAATTTTCTTTTGGCATTCCGAAGATTTGTGTCACGGCGAATTCGGCCATGCATTGTGTATACAAATCAGGGTACTAATTTTGTAGGAGTAGCAAATATGTTAAAGGACATTGATTGGGATAAAGTAAAACGTCAATGGTCGGCAGACAAGATAGAATGTAGGCTAAAACCCCCTTGTTCACCCTGGTGGGGCGGATGGTTGGAAAGGTTGATTCAAATTGTGAAAGGATTATTGTTGAGGATTCTTGGTAGAAGAGTAGTGAACTATGAAGAGATGGTTACTACGCTATGCGAGGTGGAATCTGTAGTTAATTCTCGCCCCCCTTGCATATATTAGCGAAGACCCTATTGACTTCCTTTGTTTGTCTCCTAGTTTATTTTTAAAAGGTGTTCAAGCAGATACTATTCCAGATGTGTTTGCAATTGATTCGCTTAAGATTAGGAAACGGCTTAGGAAATAAGCAAACCTAATGCGTGAGTTTCGACAGATTTAGAAATGAATATTCGAGTACCCTCAAGCAAAAGGCGAAAGAAGTGGGGCATAGATCAGTTCATATCGGAAACTTGGTACTGGTAGGAAACGACGAAACCAAGAGATTATTAGGGCCGCTGGCAAAAATTGTCGAGATTTATCCTACGCGAGATGGTGTAGTGCGTGTTGTAAAGTTAAAGACATCTGCAGGGTGGCTTATACGTGGGAGAATGTTAAAACAAATGTATAATATTCAGCATGTGGGAACGAATAGGTAGTTGTTGAAAATAAATTCTGGTGTTGTCATTGTCAAAAAAAAATAGAAAATAGTAATTTTAGTTTAAAAAGATAATAAAGAATATAAAGCATGGCTTGATATAATCAAGCTCTTGGAAACTGCGTGTAGAACTGCGTAGGCACGGCAGCAAAATAGTAATTAACATATACCAACTACCAACAACATAGTAGTCGAAGAAGCCTTTTCCGGGGTAGGAAAAGCGCAATTCTTAACAGGCGGTGTTCTCTCTTGTTAGATGCAGTTCGGTCCACTTTTATTGTTTTACAATTATATACCCCATTTCTCCGATATTCAATGGTTGTGAAGGAGGAGGGCCGCTCCGTGGCATAGTGGTATGTGTGTGACTACTATGCCCAAGGTCCCGGGTTCGAATCCCGACACGGTCCGCTTGAAAAATGTTAGGCGAGCATTTTTCACAAAAATACACCCTCGTTCGGATGAGAGGTAAAATGAAGGTCCCGTGTTGAGAGTTGTCACGCACGTTAAAGATCCCTACCTTGCTTGGAACAGCAAGGGTACGGCAAAATTCCAAATTTCACAGGTAAAAAAAACTCGCTTCCTGGTCAATGTAGTACCTTCGGGTGGAGCATTGGAAAATCACATGTAAGGTTGTGAAGGAGGGTAAGCAGCCTGTGGCTGCCAAGTTCCCCCAGCACTTGAACATTTTGCCGATTTAAAATTTTTTCCAATATACCTTTTTCGCATACTTAATATTAGTTGCAGATATTTCATAACCAACCCTTGTAGTTGTTTATAATAATCGTCAGATTTATCTGTGCTTATTTTTTTGCCATTAGGTTTTCCGTCTCAAAACTAGTTGGACATGTACTTCCACTTATTTATATTCTGCGCTAGCCTACACAGTTTCCTGAAATTCCCACACAGTCTATATACAACTCAGTTCGCCTTCTATTGTTTTCTAATTATATGCACTATTTCACCGAGATTTAGTGTTATGTGAAAGGGGTTAACCAGCCCGTGGCTGCCAATATCCCCCAACACTTAGACATTTGCCGAATTAATAGTTTTCCAGTAAATCCTTTCACACAATTAACATTATTTAAGAAAATTGCACAACCAATACCATCATGTTTAAGTACAATTATTTTTTCGTCATTAGTTTATCCATCTTGTGACTGGTTGGATGCGTATCTC
The DNA here is from genome assembly GCA_036346225.1 of Platerodrilus igneus. Classification (NCBI taxonomy): domain Eukaryota; kingdom Metazoa; phylum Arthropoda; class Insecta; order Coleoptera; family Lycidae; genus Platerodrilus; species Platerodrilus igneus. The sequence continues at coordinate 12,534,772 of JARFIW010000139.1, read as the reverse complement.
CATTGATTTCTTTTCTGAGCTAGCCTATACATTTTCCTAAAATTGCTACTGCCTAAATCTTTCACTATCTGTGTGCAATAGTCTAACCTAGGTCCACCTCTACTTCTCTTTTTTCCTATCTTTGCCTCTAATATGTTCCGCACTATTCCCTCATGCCGTAGTATGTGGCCGGCCTATCACCTATCTCTCCTATTTTTTACAGTTTTACACATATTTCTTTCTTCCTCTACCATTTTAGTACCTCTTTGTTTTTAACTTTATCTGTGAATTGATATCTTCATCATTCGTCTGTAACACCACATTTCTTGTCCGCTTCTCCTACTTTCCAGGCTTCACAGCCGTACAGTGCTTTGCTCCACACATGTTTTAAACAATCTTTTTTTTGTTTCTATGTTTGTTTGTCTTTCAACGCAGTAGTTGCTTTTTCTTGTTAAATGTAGCACGACCTTGTGCTAATCTTTGTTTTTTGTCTTTTATGCTTTTCCCATCTTGTGTTATTTGACTCCTAGGTAGCAGAAATCCCTAACCTCTTGCAACTTCTTGTTACCTATTTGTATTCTTATTTTTTATTTATTTTCCCTTCTTTTGCATACTAGTACTTTAGTGTTAGTTTCGTTAATTTTCATACCGTATCTCTCTTAGAACCGTTTCCATTTCGTTAAGAGCAGCTTCTAACTCTTCCTTCTAGATGCCAATACCGCTATGTCATCTGCAAATCAAAGCATATCAATTTTTTGTCCCTGCATAGTAATTCCAAATGTCTTCTTGCATTTGACAGTATTCATTGCCTCTTCAATGTACAAGTTAAAAATCAATGGGGATAGGGCACATCCCTGTCTCACCCCTTTCCTAATGTTTACTTCTCTACGTTCCTGCTCTAATTCTATTACTGCTGTTTGTTCTTTGTATAAGCTATGTACTATTCGTCTATCCTCATAGCTCATTCCAATCTTTTTGAGTATTTCGAACATTTTTTCCATTTCACATTGTCGAATGCTTTTTTCAGATCTACAAACCTTATACAGTGTGTCCAAATTTCGAGTCTCTACATTGTTATTTCGGTTATTATAAGAAATAGAGATTGGGTTAAATGGGGAAAGATTTGGAGGAATCCAGGGCAGTTTTGTATCTGTTTACAAAATTGGTGTAAGTTGTCTGGTTTTGGAGATATTCGAAGAAAACTAAAAATGGTGGATTTTGTTTTTTGATAATAAAACATGAATCATAAGTTGCACCATCACAAGACTTGCACATTATTAAGACACTTTTCTAAAAGGAGTATTTTAGCATGAACAGAATCATTCGACTGTCTTTTGTTTACGAGGAAACGCCCACAACTTTTGTTTTTCTTATGGCCGCCATTTTGAATATTAAGTGAATATTGTGCGTCTTAAAATTAACTTTTAAATGATATGCCACATGTCTATAAATAATGCAAAAACTATCCTAAATTTAAAAAAAAACTAAACATGTATGTTCTTGAACGTTTGGTAATCTCATGTTAGTTTGCACCTCTTTGCACTTTTCATCAATCCATTGCTCTTTAGTTTTTCTGCATTTGCGAATAATTTCCTATTTTATGGCTTTGTATCTCTGTTTTCCTGTTTCGTCTGATTTGTTTTTGTATTTTCGTCTTCTATTAAATTCTAGATATCCTTTGTTATCCATGGTTTCTTATTTTCTTTTTGTGTATACCCCAGAATATCTCTGGCCGCCATGTCTAAGCTGGATATTCCATTCTGTTTCTACTTCCTTAGTATCAGATATTTTTTCGGTATTTTTCAACAATTCATTTGACTTTTTTCTAATATTTCTTGAATATCTTTATCATTTAGTTTCGTAAAGTCAAAGTGCCTTTTTCTGTTTCTTTTTGTTTTATGGGAACAATAATATTTGTGGTAAGTACTTTGGTCAATAGAGGTGCGGCGTGAAAAGTAACTGGTATATCACCAGCATGAGAACAGTATTTAGGATTAATTAGACAAAATGGGTGAAGTTTAAAACATAGATTAATGTCTACATTTTGGGTCTTAAAAAGTTTTCTAGGTATTTTACAAAAAGTCGAATCTATTGTGCTTATTATTGAATGCAATGTGACATCTAGTTGGTTTGGGATACTGTTGCCATAATAAAAACAACTCATCAAAGAATGATGGCAGTAAACGGCTGACGTTATATAAAAAAAACATGAATAAAAATGTCTATAAAATAAATAATAAATGTACAATTCCAGATTTTAAAAGAATAATAATCTACTAAGTTTGGATACAGAAAAATATTTAGTAATTTTTTTTAATTAAAAAAAAACTTTAAAGGTCAATGTATTTTACTACAATTGAAACATCTTTTTATCCATCACATGATAACTGGCTTTTATGGCAACTGACGATTTTATTTTAAATTGGTTTTTGTTAATATTAGTCTTTACAAAGATATGATCAATACAGCTGCTTGATGTGTTAGTTACTCTAGTACATGTGTTTATATAGGATTTGTAACCCATAGACATTAATATTGATATATAACTATTAGATAAATCTGATATACCGCTAATATCTATATTAAAATCCCCTATAAGAATATTTACATTTTTGTCAGAAGCATTTGTTAAGTAATTTTCTAAATCAATCAAAAAATCATTATCAGAAGTTGAGGGTGACCTATAACATGCCATAATGTTGCATGATACCTTGCCACATTCAAATAGTACTCTGGATATAGTTATCATAGAGAGCGGCAGAACTGTATGCGTTATTTCACAGACAATTTTTCTATTAATCAATAATACTAGTCCATCATTTTTGTTTATGGTGCTGTTATTGTATATTGTACTAAACCCAGGTATTGCAATTGTTCCAGACTGAAATTTTCTCTGGTTTCACCAAGCACAATAATGTCTACCGACTTCAAGTTACAGGATTCTAAAAAAACTAAGAGCTCATCAAAATGACAGTAAACTCCCCTAATGTTAAGATGAAGTATTTTAAACATAGGTTCTAAGGTTAACATCTTATTTTTAAAATCATCAATGTCATCCACCTGCATAGAAATTGAAATATCAGACTGTATATTCCTGTCTATTTCATCTAATATTGATAACTCTAAATTAGCCATGAAATTTTATAATTATTAATAAGAAGTTTTAAGTGTACTAAAATAAAATTAATTGGATGACTACTCTATTCTGACAGTATAATTAACCAATACAAAAAAAGATAGTAATATAAAAGTGAACATAAACTTTATATATACATATTACTTACAGGATTACTTACAGGAATAATTAATTCTACTTCTCATTTTCATAATATGGTATTTGTATGTAGGGCACTCACTGCTATTTGCTTCATGATGAATATCGTATTTTAAATTATACTTGGATACTGCATTTACACAGTTGCGGCATTTTTTAAAATCCTTAGGACATTCGTTGAGTTTATGACATTCACCACAGTAAATACACGTTAGTTTGTTCTTACAGTTGGCTACCTTATGACCATAATCACAACAGTTCATGCATCTGAGAACAGACATGTCTTCAAAGATTGCATAGCGTTCCCACTGTATGTAAACTTTTTATGGCCATAAATTTACTAAATAGTTCACCTGAGCACTCGGCAAATATGATGTGCTTTTTGTTATTGATAGATTTAATATAAGTTATGTTAAGATTATCATCAGGGTTATGAACTCATTTTGATTTCTTATACAATTCATATACTCTTCTCGAGTTAAATTTTCGCTATTATTAACAATTATTTTTACACGAGGCCTTTTTAGTTGAGACAGTCGAACATCATATTTAATTGAAAAGTTTTTAGATTCCACCTTTCTCTTAAGCTTATTTGCTTCATCTTCAGAGCTACATTTTATTAAAACTCCTCCATTATTAATTTCTTTTACCGAATAGATAGACACATTTATAGCATTTGGATCAACTTTTTTTTGTATCTCTTCTTTAGTTTTAAGTGAGCTCTGTATGCTGGTCGGCTTAATTATAACCACTGGAACATTGTCCACTTTATAAGAATTAGCTTGAGACTCTTCAGTTTTTTTACTCAAGATATTTGCATATGTTTGCTTAGGGCTTTTTTCCATTTCTTTTATCTTGTCTTTGAGCATACTGATGATATTATTTTTATCAACTATGGTATCTTCTTTGTCTTTAATACTTTTTTGCAGCAATTTCACCAGATCGTAATTTCGACATTGTTTACTATTGAACTTTAGTATTCTGCCATTTAATGCCATACATCTTATTTCTGTTGCACTAAGCCCAGAACATTCATTACAATATAAATTTCTACACATGTCGCACGAAAAACACGGATTTTTTGTCTCTTTAGACGGTTGAAATGAACGTAAGCATTTGGAGCAGTCCATTTTATGTTATAATTAATTTTTTCCCCAACAGACATACATATTATACCCTTATTATTAAAAATTTTTCCAAAAATATGTTTGCAAATTTTTTATAATATAATATAATATTTGTATATTGCAGAATGATATTTAATTATAATACTTATCAAACATATGTCTGATAACATGAACCAAATGTTGATTTGTAAACCTTTTAATTATATAACAATAATGCAGTGAAGTAAATAGTAGTAAATTTATCAATTAAGTTAGAATACTGATAATTAAATATCACAGTATTGTTCACAAACATTAATTACACTACTAAGCAAAAAATCATATTTTAAAACTCACTATAACACTCAATAAAAAGCAAAATTCACAGAGCAAACTAAGCACATTAACTACACCTGTATCAATTAATACAATACTTATAGGTTATTAGGAGTAAACGTATCGGCGAGAGTATACAATATACGAGAATAATTAGCACTGTTTGGTTTGAATTTTCTTGAATTGAAATTATATTAAGACGTAATTGGATGAGTATAGCGTGATCTCGTGCAAAAACTTTATTCCGTGTTTTCTTACAAAAAATACGCAAGACTCAAACGAAGTTAAGTTATTTATTTACAAGATAATAAAACTAAACTACCATGTAGCTTATTCGATTATACAGAGCATTATAAATAGGCTAAATTAACGTTTAACGCTTATACTACTTTATGTGAAAACACTGGAACTTGTTTTTTCTTCGCACTTCTCCCTTTTGCTGAAGAAGCTAGTTGGGCATTATCAGCTTTTGATCTGGTTGCTGAATCTTTCTCAAGTGTGGTGGAGTGTCGCATAGCAAGATTTGGAAGTTGTGCATTAGAAAATATATTTGTATCATACAGCAAAGGAGATTGTAAATATAACAATTATAGGAATTCTAACAATTTTAACATTAAGAAAAGTCACACACATTATAATTGTTTTTACTAATAAATAAAATTTTTTTTACAGATGCCTAATATTGGAATTAATGGATTTGGCCGTATTGGACGTTTAGTATTGCGTGCTGCTGTAGCAAAATGTATGCCAGTTACTGTTATAAATGATCCATTTATTAACTTGGAATACATGATGTATTTAATTAAATACGACTCAACCCACGGTCGCTTTAAAGGCGAAATTTGCTGCGACGACGGAGCAATGTTTATAAATGGTCAAAAGATTTTGGTATATCAAAAGAGAGATCCCAAAGAGATACCATGGTGCGAAGGCTGCGCTGAATACGTCGTCGATTCTACTGGCGTCTTTAAAACCATCAAAACAGCCTCAGCTCATTTTGAAGGTGGAGCTAAAAAGGTTGTAATTACTGCCCCATCTAAAGACGCTCCTATGCATGTTGTGGGTGTTAATTGTGATAAGTATGACCCTAATTCCAAAATTGTTTCAAACGCTTCATGTACTACTAATGGTTTGGCTCCTCTCGTCAAAATCATTCATGATAAATATGGCATTTGTGAAGGATTGATGACGACAGTTCATGCAGTTACAGCTACTCAAAAAACTGTAGATGGCCCTTCTGGTAAAGATTGGCGCGGTGGAAGGGGCGCTGGACAAAATATTATTCCAGCGTCAACTGGTGCAGCTAAAGCTGTTACTAAAGTGATTCCAGATCTAAAGGGGAAATTAACAGGAATGGCCTTTCGTGTTCCAGTAGCAAACGTTTCGGTTGTTGACTTAACCGTTCGCCTTGGTACAGAAACATCATATGACGACATTAAAAAATCTGTAAAGGAGGCTGCAAATGGACAGCTTAAGGGAATAGTGGCATACACTGAAGACCAAGTTGTATCTTCTGATTTTATTGGATCTACATATTCTTCCATCTTTGATGCTAGTGCTGGAATTATGTTAAATAGTACATTCGTCAAGTTGATCGCTTGGTATGATAATGAATATGGTTACTCTAATCGCGTCATTGATCTTATTAATAAAATGGAGAGCAAAAAGTGTTAAACAGAAGTTTTCTCCAAGTTTTAGGTCTGAATAGTTAGACCTTATTATTTTCATTTACTCGTTATATTTGAATATTTATACATTGTTTAGTGTTTATGTTGACGTTTAAGTAATCTGTTCCTTTTGATTTAGGAGTTTAATAAAGTTTTGAAAGGTTAAAGACGACGTATTTGAAACGTTGAATTAATAGTGAAAAATTTTCCAGGTGCATCAGCTCGGATATAGTTAAAATTCTGCAGAAACTGGGTGTATAGCTCTAATACAAATCTTTTTATATATGTTTTCGATTCAGACATCTGGGTAGATATTTTACAGAGAATCACGTTAAAGTACTTTTAAAATTCTGTAATCTGGAGAATTGCCATTGACCTCAACTGAAAATAATAACGTAATAATTGCCAACTAACTCAGAGAGAAGGGAATGTAGATCCTTGCACAGGACTAAAATACTATTGTCAGGAAATACCTATCTACATTGGTCATTTTGCTGAGCGCCGCCTAATTTTGATTAGTCTCAGGGAGTTTTCTAAGCAGCCCAACTGGGTAATGTTGAGAGTAAAAAGTAACCAATTCAGAAAAGTGGATGGCAAGATTCCATTAAGTGATAACAAATGAAATGAATCTACAGTTTATTCCAATCTTAGTTTACCTCTGCAGGTACTCTAAAAACATTTCCCTATCGACGATATTCAGCAACGCCACGTGTTGCCGAACCTCAACCTCAAAATGTCGTGAAAGGTATTTTATAATCTGTCGGTCTGTTAATGGTGGATTCAGTTCTTTGGCTATGCTATACTTTCGTATAGCATACTGCTCCCTACTTCCTGCAAATTCCCCTTTATATTTCCCAGTTATCAAATCGTCACGCACTTGGTCTTGTCTGTGGTCGCTCCAGTAGTGCTACAAAAATCTGTCCTCAAATTCACCGTATGTCTCTATCTCCTGTCCTGTGAGATTATACCAGGCTTCAGCATGGTCTTTCAGTAACACCTTTACAATATTCAGCTTTGCCTGTTCATCAAACAAATTACCTACCATACCTCTAATATTGTTTATTAAAATTTGAGGGTTCACCCTACTTTCCTTATAAAATTTCATTTGTTGATCTAGTGACATATTTCCTGTTCGAATCTGGGACTATCCCCCCATCAAAGTGGATATATTCTGTTTAATTCCACTTACCTCTCTCTCAACCCTTCCTAACTGATCTCTACATGAGTCTGTCACATCAGTCATCTTAACATTAATCTCATCTTCACAGAAGATCCTAACCTCCGTCCGTAATTGTCCCATTTCCTGACCCAAACCTCTTATATCACGTTCATTTTTATCAACCCTATTTTCTACTTCCCCCATTTTTACTGTTAAGCTATTTTTAAAATCAGAAAATTCTCTTGTAGACTTTTCTATTTTCTCACTTAATTCCTGGCTCAGTTGTTCAGATTTTCTATTTGAGTCCTCTCTAACCTCGCTTAATGTCTCATTCATCCTTTCAAGCATCCTCATTATCATCTCATTTCCTTGGTCTCGCGATTCTGTTTTTGATTGATCCCTACTATTTCCGGCTTCCTCCATTTTTCCTGATTTATCAAATAACGCACTATCGTCACTTCCAATTTCAACTCCCTGGCTTCTTAACCACTCCTTTCGCTGCATAATTTTAAATCACTTCCTCACACACTCAAAAATATATTATAAATTACACTGCACACACACTCTCTCTCTCAGCTCGCCAGTTTCCTAGAATAAAATTTTCAAATTCTATCAGGGAATCGAGCCGCGGCACTCACAAAAATTCGTGCCCCATCATTTAGGCGTTATAAAATTGCTGTGGTAGATCAGGAACACTCGCATTTTTCCTAAAAACAATCAAGCCTTACGAATTGGGTGCCATAAAATTGACGTGGATCGGGGCTTTTGCTCTTAAAATTCTCGCCCCTGGAATTGGGCCAACATAAAATTTTCTGAAAAAATTATAAAAAAGAAATTCGTACACTACCTTTTTTGAATGCCTCCTTATTTCTGCTCACCCTGTCTAGCTCAGCAATCAGCTTCTTCTTCAATACCTACCATTTTGAGTACATACCTTTCTCACACACACAGTCAAATGAAATTACCACTCAAATAATGCAACATACATACAACCTTTTTATTTACACATATTAACAAGCTTCCATTATTAATAAAATATTTACATCTTGGTACAGACACTTTGCTAAAACTGTGTCCTTGGTTTTAATATATTTCAACAAATTCTATATAATACGAGTAGATGGGCCCCACATGCAACCCTAGTTTTACTTTTCTCTGGTCTATTTTGAGCTCATGATAACCCAGTTCCTCTAAATACTTTTACACCTTGCATTTTTATTGAAACAAATTTAAAGACCCGTTTACTCCGTACAACAACATTTTTATAGCATGAATAAACCTTTATATATCATCAATAAACCTTTTTTTAATAATCAAAATTAATTGTCCTGCACATATAACCCTTTAAACGAGTTTTTATGGTAATAAATACACCCCCAATACGTCAAAACACTAAAACACAAAAATATCAACACAAATGTTCATACAAAAACAAGAGATTAAGTTTCTTTACCTGGAGTCGCCTTCGTTCCTCGTCACCACTGAAGATCGTTACTAGAAACCCTCGTCGTTGTGTCCATCTACTTCGATTATGCATGGATCCAACTGATCCCCACCATCCAAATCTCTGCCACTACCTCTATTCTTTTACTCAGATATTTGTTTTGTTCAAACGTAACATTCCATACCAAATATACTTCATGCATACAAGTTACGTTTTAGGATTCGCTTACCCAAGTACCATCCCTTCATTTAATAGAGTCGTAGTAATGGCACCTTTTATCTAGACAACAGCACCAACTCGTGCAATATCACTTTTACAACTTTTGCGGTACGTTACTACAGCTTTACATATTTTCAAACAGGATGTTGTATGCAACTTTACTGAATACACAATAATTAATACCGGTAAGGGCATATACTATTACTACGCTGCAGATCTAAGCACGATCTCAGATCTAAAAGGAAAGAGAGCCTGAATATTTTTTTCCGTGTATTTATATGCTTTTCAAAACCCCCTATGGAACCTATTTCCATCGAAAAGCTTATTTTCTAAACTGTTTCTTAAAATTTTGAACGTAACGAACTTCTGAAAAATCCTTAGTTTGCCGTGCTGTTAAATAGAAATTTTGTTTAATCTTTCAACGGACGCGCGCTTCTCCAAACTGCCTAGCCTTAAACCAATGATATAGTTTTCCCTCGTCACAACGCTCCACCTATCAGCTATCTATCTCCGTTTCACGCATATTTGTTGTCTTCTTTAGAACCCCTCTTAAGCTACAGAAAATCGATATTGTAGTTGGCCTTCAGATTTACCCGTGTATTTAGACGTGACTTGTAACCAGCGCTTTCTTTATATGTTTCTCTGTCTGTCTTACATTATCGATCGTTTATTCCACTCAGACTTCAAGACACGTGTTATTGTTAGCAGTTTATACATTGACCGTTGCAAACTTCTATAGAATTTTGTGCTAACGTTCGTTTAAGTTTCCATGAACCTGACATTTAACCAACAGGTGTTCTTCGTAGCAACCGTCCGTTTAAAATAACAATTCCTAGTTTCTTCCTTTCTTAGTGTTTGTATAAACGAACGTTAGCTTTTATGTAAATGGAAAGAGGCGTTTGAATTATTGATTTTCTATACTTGCAAGCTCTATTTCTGCTTCCATGCGTTTGATTTAGAATTATTATAATTATTTATGCGTATCCTTGAGTTTTTATGTACTCAAAAATTTCTACCCGTTATGCAATTTTAACATTCCAATTTAAAAATAGAAAAATATTTTAATAACCGTCCGTTTTCACTATATAAACTGATTAATTTGGCGCGTAAATAAATTGTTTTTGTTTTCTATATACACATTTGATAAAATTTTATTGTCTACACCTATTTAACCTATAATTCCACGTCAATATATATATATATATATATATATATATATATATATATATATTACAATTTATTTTCTTTACGACCTTGCTCTATGTATATAGTTTGAATGTTCTTTGTGGTTTATAGGTCAGCCAGAAATAAGATAATACTCTTTTTTATTGCCTAAATTTTCGAATTTATTCAATTCTTGTTCACAGGCACTAAAATGTAGGGACATAATAACTGGTACAAATTCGTGTAGATATTACTTACTAAAGTGAGGATTAATCTAAAATTGGCTAGTATAGCATAAATAAACAGTAACTATTTTTAAAAAATAACAGTAGTAAAGATAAAAATAAATATTATAATCTAATATGACACTAGTAGTTTGTCAAAAAAAAATTTTTTTTTTGTTTTTTATTTAATATTAAATATGTGTTATGTGTTGTTTGATGTCTGTTAGTATGCATGCATCTGTGTTTGTGTGTGTGTGTGTGTGTGTGTCTGTATGTGTGTATGTGTGTGTGTGTGTGTGTGTGTGTGTGTGTGTGTGTGTTAGTGTGTGTAAAAATGTTTGTCTGTGAACTTGTATGAGTAGTGTATCTATGAAAGTATATAGTTTCTAAAAGTTTACCATAGATTTGTAGCTTTGATCCAAAATATAGTATTATGTTTGTACTTTTTTTTTTTCTCTAATAATTATTCATTTATTCTTTTTTGTTTTGGAAATTTAATAAATCATTATATATAGTGCTTAGATTTTCAATGTCTGTTTTTTGTTTATGGTATAGGAATTTTGATAAATATAACACATTTCCAGGAATAGTCGTTTATTTTCTTTCAATTGAATATCAATAACTTTTGGATTTTGAAAGTCTATTTGATGATCATTTGTTAATACGTGTTGTGTTAAAGCACATGCATTTGGTTTTCTTCTTATATCGCTTTTATTAACAAATGATCATCAAATAGACTTTCAAAATCCAAAAGTTATTGATATTCAATTGAAGAAACTAAACGACTATTCCTGAAATGTGTTATATTTATCAATAATTCTATACCATCAAACAAAAAACAGACATGAAAATCTAAGCATATATAGAATAATATAATTCAAATCTTCCAATTACATAAAAGACTAAATGAATAATTATTAAATAGAAAAAAAGTACAAACAAATACTATATTTTATAAAGTACAAATCTATGGTTAAACTTTTATGAACTATATACATTTATAGATTAATCCTCACTTTAGTAAGTAATATCTACACATTTGTACCAGTTATTATGTCCCTACATTTTAGTGCCTGTGAACAAGAATTGAATAAATTCGAAAATTTAGGCAATAAAAAGAGCATTATCTTATTTCTGGCTGACCTATAAACCACAAAGAACATTCAAACTATATATATATATATATATATATATATATATATATATATATATATATAATTTATTAATAACGTACCTCCTTTATTCTAATTTTCCAAAAGTATTTGGGTTTTAGTCTGGATTATTTAAAAAACTCTTTTATAAACCTGAGCTTTAGATTTATTTTAATCCTTTTCAAAGGTACTACAATTACAAAATTGATGAATAAATAGTAAATCATATTTTATACTTACTAAGGTGAGGTTATATAAATAAAATTGGCAATTAACATAAAAGTTATTTTGGTATATAAATTTAAAATGATATATCAACTATATATATAATATATATATATATATAAATGATATGTATATAAAATATTGTATAAATAAAATCCGTTATTATAAAAGCTACGTAAACCAAATTTGGAGACATATTAGGCATGCCTAAAGTGCACATTTTAAAAATATTTGCAAGCATACAGGGTGTTTCATAATTCCAGGGCGTATTAAACTTATATTTTTTTAAATGCAACACCCTATATATTATTACATTTTTGAAAAGTCCATAAAAAGAGCTTTAATTTGATATTAAATTGTATCTGTCTATTCCTTTTAGTTTTTGAGATATTCAATTGTTTTTAGAAAAAATGACCCTGATTAGATACATTGCCACTGCACTAATACACAACTTATGTTAATTTTTAATATGCAGAAAATTTTACTATATACCATAGTATATTTGTAAATATCACTTTTTTAAAATTTCTTCACAGTATACAGGGTGTGTCAGCTTTCTTAACGTAATGTAAATTTCGTGCTCGACTACCCCACTCGCACAAAAAACATGGATACTTTGTGAATCCAGACTGCTGAACCAAAAGCATGGATATTATTTTGAGGTCTCCACAGTGTTGTCAACAATATTCACTATAGTTTATTGTATTTAGCAACAGCTCAAGATTCTCATATATTTCTTCGAGATGCACGGAGTGAGCCACAGGCACCGAGGCATAAGTATTACCATTGTGCAACAAGACACCCTTCAGACTTCTCTTGCAAGAATCAATAAATAACCTCCGTGATGTGGAATCGTAATTGTCAGCTCCCAGTTTCATGAATAAAAGAGGAATATTATTACAATACACCAGTGAACCCTCTTGAGAGAAATATTCCGTGAACTCTTTTTCATGATGCCTATACCACGAAAATGTGGTTCCTGGAGCCAACAGAGTTTTGTCTTTCAGTTGTGATCCTAAGATTTGTGCAGCATCCTTCGATAGACCCAAGTCGCTCACTGTCATTTAGTTCAGCTTGGATAAACTGTTGAGGTTGGTCTATGTCAGGATTGAATTCGTCTTCATCGGTTTTTTCGTTTGAACTTTCATCTGATTATTGCTGTTGGATGGTTTGAAGAAAAGGTGGAGGAATGGGAATTCCTGGTCCATGAGGTACAGGTCGTTTAGCAGACTGTAAATCAGGATTCTGAATAGAATGTTTATTTTTCGAATTAAAACCCTGACATCGCAGGAGCAAAAGTAACAGTCGTCTCCATGGTTCCTCCATACCATAGGAACTCCAAAGGGTAAAGAGCTACGTGTACCTTTTGTCAATTTTCTCAGTAGCTCGACACACTGAAAGCACACTTTGTGTGGAGCCCAAGGTTTGTCCTGATCACCAAGCTTTACACCGACGTAAGTGTGATAAGCTTTTTGGATAAATTCTGTTGTTTGGTTGATGCTTTGCTATTGTTAAATCACCACACATGTAACAAAATATATCAGGACTGTTTTTGCACTTTCTTGATGACATTATGATGCACTAAATACTCAGAAAACAAAACACAACTCGATGCCACAAACAACTGACGCTAACCAACTATTTCGTAAACAACTGCCGATGCCATCAAGTTGACCTCGACAGATGCAAAAATGAAACAGTGTTGTCATTGAAATGAAATAAAGATAATATTATACTAAAATTATTTCTATCGATGTATCAAGTATTTTAAAGAAATAATTTTAATGCAACTTACCAAATATCATAAAGGTACCTCTTTGCTCTAGTACAAAATATTTCACAAGGGTTTTTTTAATTCTGTGAAAAATCTTGACGTGTTGGGCTCAAGCCAAATTCACATTCAGAATCTACGTACCCGTATTAGCTAAGCACACTTATCAAATTCAAAACACCAAAAATCATGTCGGCCTGTGTAATCGATATATTTCTGAATTTTTTTTTGTAAATTATTTTTAATTTACTTTCTTGTAATTGTTTGTGTTAATTAAAAAGAAGGTCAAACATGTTTTATTATTATGATATCCACATTTTATATGAATAGGTATGAATTCAGGAGCCTGTTTCATAAAAGTCGTTAATAAAATTAGGATTCGTTTGGCAGCTGTTGTATACTTGTAATGATAATGTAAATGACGGAATATGTAAGAAACAATTGACCACGCAAGAGATAAAGTCACTAACTCCTGAGGTATGCTTTGATATAGTACTTGTAATCAAAAACTGATGTGGATGTTAGTTATTAGAGTAATAAAATTATAGATAGTAGTAGCGAAGTTGATGTATCAATTTTATGTATATAGCATTCACAAGAAAAATAGTTGTATGCCGTGGTGAAGATACTCTCATGCTTGAATCTCTGAAGAACAGAAGACTTGAGCTTCAAGTACGTAAGCTAGAACTTGAAGTATGGGAAAAGGAGCAATCCTTAAATGTGCAGCATTTATCCCTTAATAGTCATATTGTCCAGCAAGAAGATGGAGAACAACCAGATATGAGTGATGTTGTACTTATTAATAGTGACGACTGTTTAGTAACTAACGAAGGGGACATTGTAGTGTTAGATCGAGATGATTCAACTGTACAGTAACATTTTATTTAATACTTATATTGAATAGACACATAAGCAAACGCTGTTTCATCACAAAATATGTATGTTTAAGATTAGGCTAAAGTACATACTTTCACTTTTAATGATTAAAGTGGTTGTAAAAAAATTCAGTTTTTCTTGAGCCTGAACGGCAGACAATTCATCTTCGTCCATAATAGTAGTCTCTGGTAAATCTTCTACCTGTATTTCAGATTCATCAGGTAATGCAAAGTATTGTAAATTACTCCTCGAAAGATTACACAACACTAAGCAGATATTGATGATTTCACAAGCAAATGTGAGATTCGGGCACATACAACCACTCAGAATAGGAAATTTTTCTTTTAATCACCCAATAGTACGCTCAATAACTCTCCAAGTTTTCTTATGAGATTTCGCAAATCTCTGTTGAGATGGATCATTAATATTTTGAATTACTGGTGGAATGAGCTTCTCTAAGTAAAACTCCGCCAACAAAAGGCCTCCGACCTGCTTCCATCCTGTTGTATAATTTACTTAACCGCAAAATTTGTGCATCACTAACTCTCCCAGGTCAATTTGCACATACATAATAAAGTTGTAAATTTGGTCTGTATACAAGCATTACGTTTAAAGAATGTTTTCCATGACGATCTACAAAAGCTGGTTCAAATGCAACTTGTATAAACTTTCCATCCATTACCCCACATACCAAAGGCATATCACCCAACTCACTAAATTTAACCACCTCTTCTGCACATTCATTTGGCCACCTTACCACATCCTTAAGAAGTACATTTGCGTATCACCTACACAATGGTACTGAGCACCACTTCCTAGCCAGTGGAGAGCAATTCCAACTTGTTGCTTTGGAGACAGTGAATAATTTCTTGCAGTTTGATGTTCCAATGTGTTACTTATATTATTAAGCACAAACATAAAAGTTTCAAGGTCTAGCTGAAATCTCTCATTGAACTCATATGTATCTTCCATGTAGTTGTAAGCTATTCTCGGTCGAAAAATCCTTGGACGATGGACATTAAACCGCTCTTCATCACTGCTGGTGTCACTATCTCCCATTTTATTTTGTTTTACACTGTTTCATACAGAATATTAAATATTTTATATATTTTTCTCTAAACCATTAACTTTATTTGATCTAATGAAATTAATTATTAGACTAAGCATGATAATGAAATAAATGCTAATATTTTAAGTAAGTTTCATTAGTTGCATTGGTTTATTATACAGTTTACCTTCAGCACTAATAATATTAAATAATCATTTTAAGTATTCCTCCACTAATATTATTAGGTAAATTTTGTTTGAAACAGAACAGTAATAATATTAAGTAATATTATAAGATAATCACTAATACTATTAGTAAATGAGTTTTATGAAACAGGGCCCAGGTAATACATGTTCGACGAACTTCAAAAGCTCATTTAGGAATTCAATGTTTGTGTGTGTTTCTTCGAAATTTTAAAGTTCCAAGTTCAGATTTCTATTCATTATAAACAAAAAAGCTTACTACGAAAAATGCGCGCCTATGAAGAAAATGTTATGGGGATTTAAAGTTTCAATATTTGTGTAATTAAATATTTTTTTTATTCATTTTAAATTTAAATATGCGTGGATCACAAATGTGAATAACAATTCGTCAAAATACATAATTTAATCGGAATGGTATTGTCGTTTTTTTCTTGAAGTGGGGGGAATTAGATATTTATTGATATAAATTCCAAGCTTCGCCACAAATTTCTATTTCAAGTAACCTATGTTTTGTTACACTTATACTTAGCAGCATTGTTCAGTTTTATTTATTATGTCAATTAGGCATACATAATGAGTAAAACTTCAAAATATTACTGGTATACGTAACAACCATTTCGAATGGACCTGCACCTTGCTGAAGTTCTAGATTGCTAGAACAGGTGATATGGCTTGCGTGTTCTAATGAGCTAAAGAGCCAAACTACAGGTCTAACCAAAGTAGTAGGGTCGTCGTTAGTGAGGAACCAGACGAAGATAGGTCCCCGAAAGAGGGCAGCGGCTCTTTCGGTACTTAGATTGGCAGAGACCATAGGGGTCGGTATGGCAGTCTAAGACACACTATTGCGATGTGAAAGGCAACGGGAAACCACCACATTACCTCCCAAGTACACATTACATTTGATTTTCCAATGCTCCACCCGAAGGTACTACATTGGCCAGGAAGCGAGTTTTTACCTGGAAAATTTGGAATTTTGCGAACCCTTGCTGTTCCAAGCAAGGTAGGGATCTTTAACGTGCGTGACAACACTCACACACGGGACCTCCATTTACCTCTCATCCGAACGAGGGTGTATTTTTGTGAAAATGCTCGCCTAACATTTTCAAGCGGACCGTGTCGGGATTCGAACCCGGGACCTTGGGCGTAGTAGTCACACACATACCACTACGCCACGGAGCCGCCTCCCAAGTACACAGCGTACCTAAATTATAATAAAAGGATGGCATTCTCTGGGGTAAAAGATTCCGGAGTTAAAATAGTCCACCATTCGGATCTCTGGGAGGGGACTACTTCAAAGGATGTGATCAGAAAGTCCAGAATAAGAGTCGAGAACATTTTGCGAGTCGGAGTGTGGAATGTTAGAAGTATGAAGCAAGTAGGTAAGCTAGAAAACTTAAAAATGGAAATGAATAGGTTAGCACTAGACATAGTAGGGATCAACGAAGTTCGGTGACCAGAGGCGGGGGATTTTTTGGAGTGGAGACTTCAGGGTAATTCATACAGAAGCAGAGGAGGGAAATTTGGGTGTAGGGATAGATATGCGGAAAAAGATAGGATACTGTGTAGAAAATTTCTTACAAAATAATGAAAGAGTACTCAAGAGTACACAGTAATAATACAAGTATACATGCCCACCTCTAGCTACAGTGACGAAGAGGTAAAAGCCATCTACAAAGATATCGAAGACATATTAAGACACGTAAAAGGACATGTAAATTTAATAATTACGGGGGATTTTAATGCAGTTGTAGGTGAGGGTAGGGAAGGAGCGATAGTAGGTTTATTTGGTTTAGGCACTAGAAACGACAGAGGAAAGAGGCTTTTAGAATTTTGCGAGAAGAACAATTTAATCATTACAAACACATTATTTCAACATCATGCTAGAAGACGATATACGTGGAAGATGCCAGGAGATATAGGAAGATATCAAATAGATTACATTCTTGTTAGACAACGGTTTAGGAATCAAGTAAAAGACTGTAGAAGCTACCCAGAAGCAGATATAGACACTGACCACAACATCGTAATTATGAAGGCCACACTTAAATTTAAAAATTTGAAAAAAAGAAACGGAAAAAGGCACTTGGACCTACAGAAACTAAAAGATAAAGATGTTCAAGAACGATTTGAAAAAAAGTCAAATGAATTGCTGAAAGGTATCGGGAAAATATCTGATACTAAGGAAATAGAAACAGAATGGAATAACATTAAATTCAGCCTAGACATGGCGGCTAGAGATATTCTGGGGTAAACATAAAAAGAAAATAAGAAACCATGGATAACAAAGGATATCCTGAATTTAATAGAAGAAAGACGAAAATACACAAATAAATCAGACGGAACAGGAAAACAGAGATACAAAGCCATAAAATGGGAAATTATTCGCAAATGCAGGAAAGCTAAAAAACAATGGATTGATGAAAAGTGCAAAGAGGTACAAACTAAGATGGAAGTACGAAACACAGATGAAGCATACAAACTAATTAGAATCAATTTTAGGGATATAAAACCGTATAGCAAAAATATAAGGGACGCGGGAGGAAATGTCATTATAGAAAATGTAGAGAAAGAGGGGTAGATGGCAAGAATTTATAGGGAATTTATATGCAGGAGAACTAACTGCATTAGAAAAGGAATCAGACATTGAAAATGATGACTTGGGATATCCTATACTTAGAGATGAATCTGAATTAGCATTAAAGGGTCTGAAAAATGGTAAGGCGCCGGGTACAGATAAGGTGCAAGCGGAGACTCTAAAAGCCGCTGGTCAAGCAGTAACAGAACGTCTCTTCCAACTTGTAAGCTATATGTATGAAACAGGCAAGATACCCAAAAATTTCAAACATAACATCATAGTAACCATACCAAAAAAGAAAGGCGCAGATAGATGTGACAATTTTCGAACAATAAGTTTGACAGCACACGTATCAAAAATATTAACTAGAATTGTACAAAGACGAATAGAAAAACGGGCTGAAGAAATACTAGGAGAAGACCAATTTGGGTTTAGGCGAAACAGGGGAACACGGAAGGCTATTTTAGTTCTGAGGGTGATAATGGAGAAAACAATAGAGAAAGGGGAAAGCGTGTATATAGGGTTTGTAGATCTGGAAAAAGCATTTGACAATGTAAAATAGAAAAAAATGTTCCAAATACTCAAAAAGATTGGAATGAGTTATAGGGATAGACGGATAGTACATAGCTTATAAAAAAAAGCAAACAGGAGTAATAGAATTAGAACAGGAACGTAGAGAAGTAAACATCAGGAAAGGGGTGAGACAGGGATATTCCCTATCCCCATTAATTTTTAACTTGTACATTGAAGAGACAATGAATACTGTCAAATGCAGGAAGACATTTGGAATTATTATGCAGGGACAAAAAAATTGATATGCTTAGATTTGCAGATGATATAGCGGTATTAGCGTCTAGCAAGAAAGAGTTAGAAGCTGCTCTTAATGAAATGGAAACGGTTCTAACAGAGAGATACGGCATGAAAATTAACAAAAGTAAAACTAAAGTACTAGTACGCAAAGGAGGCAAAAATAAATCAAAAACAAGAATACAAATATGTAACACAAACTTACAAGAGGTTAATGATTTTTGCTACCTAGGAAGCCAAATAACGCAAGATGGGAAAAGCACAAAAAATATAAAGCAAAGATTAGCACAAGGTCGTGCTACATTTAACAAGAATAAGCAACTACTTTGTTCAAAGACAACAAACATAGAAACAAGGAAAAGATTGCTTAAAACATATGTATGGGGCACAGCACTGTACGGCTGTGAAGCCTGGACAGTAGGAGAAGCAGACAAGAAAAAGGTAGAAGCCTTTGAAATGTGGTGCTACAGACGATTGATGAAGATATCATGGACAGACAAAGTTAAGAACGAAGAGGTACTAAAAATGGTAGTGGAAGAAAGAAATATGTGGAAAACGGTAAAAAATAGGAGAGATAGGATGATACGCCACATACTACGGCATGAGGGAATAGTGCAGAATATACTAGAAGCAGAGATAGGAAAAAAGAGAAGAAGAGGTAGACCTAGGTTAGACTACTGCACACAGATAGTGAAAGATGTAGGATGTAGGAGTTTCAGGGAAATGTGTAGGCTAGCACAGAATAGAAATCAATGGAGGTACGCATCCAACCAGTCCCAATATGGATAAATTAATGACTAAGAAAGTAACTGCACTTAAACATGATATATATTATAAGCAACTACAAGCATTGGATGGGCAATATTCTTGAATAATGGTAATTGCGTGAAAGCATTTACTGGAAAACTATTATTTCGGTAAATGTCTAAGTGTCGGGGGATCTTGGCAGCCACAGGTTGCTTAACCCCTGTTCGGGTTCCTGTCCCTCTCTTCTTGATCATTGTCAACCCCTTCCTGTAACAATCATGAAAAGACCTAAAACCAGCAGCCGACAAGGGTGTTGTGTTGTCATGTTTGAACCACCGGAGGTGACAGACCAGTTTTCGTGTCGTGAGTGCTGATTGACAATGCTATAGTGCCGTTAAAAGCTCGCTGTACAGTTAACCTAGGCGGCTCCGTGGCGTAGTGGTATGTGTGTGACTACTACTTCTGAACAACCTACTTTTCCAGTCACAATCCAACCAAATTTGGTGCGAATGGCCACCGGTTCGTCTTGTTGTCCGATCCGAGATTCATTTAACAAAATTTGTGCGAAAATGTCTGCTCCTAACAACAAATCAATTTTCGCAGGTTCGAAAAACCTTTTATCAAGTAATTGTAATCCATCGATATGATCCCAATAGCGTTTTGATAAAGGTGTGGCCGGTAGTTGACCACATATTTCCTGTAAGACAAAAAATTCTAAATTGAAATTGGATTGAGTTTCAGCCTGATTACAAGAATGAATACGACACGATAAGCTACCACTGATAGTAGACGCATTCAAGCCCAAACCTTGTACCTTTGCTAAGCTTTTATGCTTCTGCAAAAAGAGCCTTTTACGACACTTTTCTGTCATGAAATTTGACATACTCCCATTATCTAAGAGTGCCCTAACGGTTTGTAGTTTTTCAAAACTATCGATAATCGCTACCTGAGCAGTAGCTAACAAAGTTGTTGCCTTAGCAACTGAACGAGAAAAGAATGAACTAACTTCAGCCCTCTGCATCGACAAGGAAGAAGCTTCACTTGTTTCATTCCCTTCAACCATTTTTTGTGTATGATCTGCTGATGTAGTAGGAGAAGTATTTGCATTCTCAAAATGCAACAATGTGTGGTGTGGTTTACGACATTTTTTACAAACAACCTTTGACTGGCAATTTTTGACACGATGCGAACTACACAAACAATTTAAACAGAGATTATTCTTTTTAACGAAATCAAATCGTTCCTGACTGGATTTACCAAGGAACTTTTTGCAACCATAAATCAAGTGCGAGTCATTACACACTATGCATTTGTTAGGTGACGTCGTAGATACAAACGTCCCACGAGCTGAATTTTGTCTATTCCAAGTTGAAGGCTCACTTTTACTTTTAGTCGCAAAGTTGACGGTTTTCGATGCTTTTTGAGACATCAAATCATTTATCTTTAAAGCCTTACACGTGTTCCTGCTCATGTACAAGAAAATGCAGAAAACGTATTGTGTGAAAAGACGTTTGTCGAAACTTATTCTAGAAACGAAGCAGGTCGGTTCATGGTTTCATTGCCTTTTAAAGGACCAGAACCGATCTTTACTGATTCTCGTGCAATCGCTTTACGTCGTTTTTTGGGGTTGGAAAGACGTTTGCAGAATGACTCGCATTTACGAGCGTCATACAATCTTTTCATGCAAGATTACATAAACACAGGGCACATGAGTCCTGTACCTTTTCTTTCGTTGGATAGTAGTCCTGTTTATTACATTCCGCATCATGCGGTAATAAAGCCAGAGAGCACAACAACTAAATTAAGAGTTGTGTTCGATGCAAGTGCAAAAACCTCAGACGGTATTTCACTAAATGACACGTTGTTACAGGGAAAATCACTACAAAAGGATATTTTTGAACTTCTATTGCAGTTTCGGATTCACAACATTGCTTTCACGGCGGATATCAAACAAATGTATCGCCAGATCGAGATTATACCAGAACATCGAGATTTCCAACGTATTTTGTGGAGATTTGATTCATCGGATCCTCTTGTTGATTACCGATTGAACACCGTTACTTATGGGATAAAGGCTTCTCCTTTTCTTGCTCTTCGTACAATCCAAGAATTAGCCAGATTGGAAGCGGTTCATTACCAACGCGCTTCACTTGTTTTATCGTCCAACTCATATGTAGATGACATCATCAGTGGTTGTGAAACTGTTGAAGAAGCCAACTTGCTAGTTCAAGAACTGACTGAATTATGTAAGCTTGGTGTATTTGAACTTAGAAAATGGAATAGTAATTCCACCCTTGTCTTGTCAAATATACCCAGTTCACAAATCGAACAACCACCGCTGACGTTTAGTCAAGAACAAATTCCGCTAGTAAAGGTGTTAGGACTCAAATGGTGTTCCGATTTAGACGTTTTTTCATACGATATACAAATTAGTGAGCGTCCTTGTACAAAAAGGAACGTTCTCTCGACGTTAGCAAGAATTTTTGATCCCCTAGGTTTCTTAACTCCTGTTACATTTTTTATTAAACATTTCGTTCAGCGTTTATGGACTTTGAGAATCAATTGGGACGTCCAGCCTCCCGAAAAACTTATTCGTCTATGGGACAAGTATTTGTTGCAACTTCCATTCTTATCCGAGTTGAAAATTTCTCGTCAGTTGATTTGTAAAGACTTAAAGAGCATCGAGTTACACGCCTTTTGCGATGCCTCAGAAGCAGGTTATGCATCTGTTGTTTATTTTCGTTGTTTTGACAAAAATGATAATATTTTCGTGTATTTTGTTTGTGCAAAAAGTAAAGTTGTGCCCATAAACAAGGTTTCGTTGCCACGGTTAGAGTTGGGTGCAGCAGTTCTACTCGCAAATCTCGTAGAGTATGTGAAGAAAACATATTTCAAGTTAGAATTTACTAGCATCTTTGCTTGGTCGGATTCTACAATAACACTTTCATGGTTAAAATCGCCATCTAATAAATGGAAAACTTTTGTGGCAAATAGAATTGCACATGTTCAATCGCTGGTTGCACCCTCTAATTGGAAGCATGTCAAATCACAAGACAACCCTGCCGATTGTGCCTCTAGAGGCCTTTCTGCAACTGAACTTATCGATCACCCGCTATGGTGAGCGGGTCCTGTGTGGTTAAAACTACCTTTGGAAGAATGGCCTAAACAACCATTTCTTGATAATTCAGCATCAGAATTGTCACAAAGTTCTGCCGAAGCAAAAGTCGTGTTGATTGCCATCGAACCCTCGGATCACGTTTTGACTTCTTTGTTAGATACAGTCTCCGATTTGCAAAAGATTTTAAAAATAATTAGTCACTGCCGTCGTTTTGTGTTCAACCTCAAATCACCTAATGAAAAATTAACTGGTGCGATTACCCTTCGAGAAAGAACATCAGCGTTAGAATTTTTAGTGAAACATGTTCAAAACGGTGCATTTGCGGAAGCTTTGGAAAAATTGAAAAAGGGACATTTAGTTAGCAAACAACTCCGTTCTCTTACTCCATTCGTAGATTACCAGGGACTCCTCAGGGTGGGTGGTCGGTTAAAACATTCGGGCATCTCACATGATGCAAAATATCCTTTACTTCTCCCTCGGCTCCATCGTCTAACAACTCTTATTATACAGGATTGCCATATTAAAAATTTACATTGTGGTAATCGTACAACCCAGTCATTATTGCAACAGCATTTTTGGATTTTGTCTGCTAGGAGAGCCATAAGACAGTGTCTACGGGCATGTATTCCTTGTTTTAGGGTCAATCCTACTTTTATTGTGCCTTCTATGGGAGATTTACCTACTCCGCTAGTGACTCCTGGAAAAGCATTTCGTCATACTGGCGTAGATTTTGGGGGCCCTTTTTCCATAACAATGGGTCGGGTTCGAGGAGCCAAAACCTTAAAGGCATATATTTGTCTGTTTGTTTCAGCACTAAGGCAGTGCATTTGGAATTGGTTTCAGATTTGTCGTCAGAAGCATTTTTAGCCGCTTTCCGTCGATTTATTTCTAGACGCGGAAGGTGTATCCACATGTACAGCGACTGTGCTACCAACTTTGTAGGTGCTGAAGCCAAAATTCGCGAACTGTTAGAACAATCCGCACACGCAGAAAACATTGAGTGGTCGTTCAACCCCCCTTCGGCTCCGCACTTCGGTGGGCTATGGGAGGCGGGAATTAAGTCTGTCAAAACTCACCTATTTCGGGTAGTTGGTGAGCAAAAATTGACTTATGAAGAATTTAATACGGTTATAGTGCAAATTGAAGCACTTTTGAACTCCCGTCCATTAGGTCAGCTTAATTCGGATCCTAACGATTTATCTTGTTTGACCCCAACTCATTTTTTAACCATCGAACCTATTTCTGTCATTCCAGATACGGACGTTACTGAGGTACCGATTAATCGTTTAAATCGTTGGCAACTAGTTCAGCGGTTACAGCAAAGTTTCTGGAAGCGATGGCAATCAGAGTACCTTCATACGCTTCAGCAAAAATCAAAATGGTTTGCTTCAGGGGAATCACTAAAGCTTAATAGCTTAGTATTGATTCAAGAACCCAATTCTCCGCCTCTTCAATGGAGATTGGGTAGAATCATTCAATTACATACTGGTAAAGATAACGTTGTTCGCGTTGCAACTGTGAGAACGGCACATGGGACTCTTAAAAGACCTGTGCTAAAGGGTTGCCCTTTGCCCTTGGAACAATAATTGTTGGTGTATTTGTGCAACAAGCTCATAGGGTTAGATATTATATAGCTATTTAGTCTAGTTCCGTATAAGTTAGTTAGTATCGTTCATATTAGTTGTTTACTTTGTTTAAAAATAAAGTTATATTTATTTTGGTGGGCGGGATGTTCGGGCTCCTGTCCCTCTCTTCTTGATCATTGTCAAACCCTTCCTGTAACAAACATGAAAAGACTTAAAACCAGCAGCCGACAAGGGTGTTGTGTTGTCATGTTTGAACCACCGGAGGTGACAGACCAGTTTTCGTGTCGTGAGTGCTGATTGACAATGCTATAGTGCCGTTAAAAGCTTGCTGTACAGTTAACCTAATTACAGTCCACATTCTAATTAGAAGAGTTCAAAGTAAGTGTTAATGTTAAGAAATGCATGATACATCCTTTGATCCAACAACCCCCTTCAATAAATCTCAGTTTAATAGGGCATAATATTAGAAAACAATATAAGGGAAACCAAGCTGTATTGCTGTGTGAGAATTTCAGGAAACTATGTAGGTTAGCTTAGAAAATAAATAAGTGCAGGTACATGTCCAACCAGTTTTGAGTCGGAAAACCCAATGACAAAAAAATAAGCGCAGATAAATCTGATGATTAGTATAAACAACTAGTTGTTTGTTGTGAAATATCTGCAACTAATGTTGACTGCGCGAAAAGCTTTATTAGAAAAAATATTAAATCAGTAAATGTTCAAGGGTTGGGGAAACTTGGCAGCCACAGGCTGCTTACCCCACTTCGCAACCACTGAATGTCGGAGAAATAGGGTATATAATTGTAAAACAATAGAAAGGGACTGAACTGCATCTAACAAGAAAGAACGGCGCCTATGATGAAAGACAACAAACAGAACAAAAAGTTGTTGAAAGTGTATGTGTGGAGCACAGCACAGGCAGTATGCCTACGAAATACGAGCAGTCTGAAAAGCTGTTACGTACCAAATTGGCACTAAACATTGTCTTAGCTTAATTTTTACGTGCGGAAGTTTCGCGCCACAAATTCAAAAGACTTGGCGTATATTTCCGTCACGTCAGAGTGCGTTTGCGCCAGATCGCGCGACGCGAGTGGCGGAGAAAAAGTGGGAGAAGTGTTTCCGTGAGACTCTGTAACGTGGCCGTTTGCCTTTGAACATCGAGAAGGGCGGTCGTGTCTGGTATCGTATCTTTATTTTTATTATGTAGATTTCCCTTGCTTATCTTTGTTTATCTTTACCTAATTAACCTATTCCTTATCGTTCCGCTACATATAGGAATCTGATACGACCCTAGAACGAGCCGAAGTCCATGCTCCGCCAACGGCACCGCAGCAGTCACCATCTTTAATCACTTCGGAGTGGAGCCCTGAGATCCAGTCGAAGCAATTTGGATGGATGTTAGGCGTATCCTCCGTTAATTGCATAAAAAAGGGCCATCAGTAGCCCTGATGGACTTCAACAGAAGTCAACTTTAACCCAGGGACATATTCATGTGAGTATTTCGCTGTTATAAACTATTGTCTTAAATTTATATTTTCCGATAATTGCGTATTAAATTTGTGCATTGGTGACGTCATTGACAGATGGGCGCGCCGAAATCTGTACAAAGATTAGCGTTACCAACCGCCCATGGCGTCGCTTTTTCCGCGCTTGCGCGATGTATTTACAACTTTTAAATTGTAAGAATTTGTTTTAAATTGAAAGAAAGCAGACAGAAGAACAGTAGCAGCCTTTGAAATGCCGTGCTTCAGATGTATGAGGATGGACAGACAAAGGTAATAACAAATATGTTATAGAAACAGTAGGGAACAAGGATATCTTTGGAAAAGAATATGAGAAATAGAAGGGCAGAATACGTTCTAAGGCATTTTTGGGGAATAGCATAGAACATCTATAACCCTGGGAATTGTATGGGATATATGACAAGCAGAGTTAGGAAAAAGAGGTGGATGTAGACTTAGATCAGATAGTGATAGATGCAGATTGTGCAAATTTCGGAGAAATCTGTAGGTTAGTTCAGAATAGGAAACAATGATGGTACGCGTCTAACCAGTTTCAGGACTGAAGACCCAATGATGATGATACGTAACAAAACATTGAGGTTAGATTACTGTTAATAACATTCTGGTAGATTTTATTAGTCACATTTAAATTTCCCGCAAAAAACCTCTTATGTAATGGCGGATTGCGTTCAAGGTTATAGAATTTTGCTTGACAAACTTCAAACGAACCGACAAAGCCTTCACATCTGTAAGAGGTGGATAATTTGTGGCGGAGTAGTGTTAAGTACAGGGTTACATAAAGTACTTCATTTTAAGAGGGAACTTTCGTCATCATGCACACATAACAAGAATCGGTTTGGAAGATTTCATTATATATATTTAGATATTAAAGGCAAGGAACATTAACATTCTAGTAGTAAATATTCTTTGTTGAAGTCTTTAGGCATTAGTTGCGTCGAGTTCTGTAATCTACCAATTAAAAATTGCCTTGCATTCGTCTAGACTCGCAGTGTATACTTTTTTTTTTTACTATTACGATATTATCATTCATTTACACTGCGAGAATACGATTACTCTGTATCATGACATTAAATTCTGTCATTTACTCTACTCTGATATGAAAATATAATAAAACGCATTTTTATATGTGAGAGTATTTATAAGACATACCTTTCTAACATTCACCGTTCTCATTCAAATACGCACCTAATGGTACATTTCTGCGCAATGTATCAATTTACGTTTGGTTCTTTTTAAAGTGAAATGCCTCTATTACAAGATGTATAGTAGTATATTATATACCTATGTTGAGAAATGAACACATAAATGGAGCATTTTTGTATCTACGTACAAATTTTGTTAGTTTAGATCCTTATGTTAGCAAGTCAACATTATTTTTAAGTTTTAAAATACTAAGTAGGCTGCATAAAACAAACATATGTTCTCTAGTAGGCTGGATGTCAGTGTATGTCAAATTATAAAAAGTTGATTGTTGTTAAATGTTAGGTTACTTGAAGTTGTTTTAATTGGTTAAGTATTATATATAAAGTAGAAGTAGAAATAAATAAGACCCCACCTGAGCTTGCACAACTTGTAGACAGTACTATTTGTGATTTGTTGGCAGATAAGTCTAGAAAATTGAATATATGTGCACACACTCAGTTCAAAGAATGGTGTGAAAAAGAAAGCTACAGAAATATCAGAAAAATTATTTTTGGCTTAACAGTAAGTTAATATAGCTAAATATTAAAAGTTTCCGGTTACTGAAAATTGGTCTGGAAGTTTTACACAGGTAATCTATCAAACTAAAATATTTTGATTGGTAGTATTAAAGGTCATTTGACTAGAATAGTAAGCGTTTTTTCATTATTGATCTTGTAATTTGGACTTACTATTAACCTAAGGAGAGAAGAACTACTTCTCATTCAAACAATGGAGTAAATAATGGCCACCTCTTAAATTAGTAGTAAAAAAAGTACTTTATACACCTTGCCCCTAATGAAAAGAGGTTTTGAGTACAGGAATGTGTCATTTTGGTATGTTTAAATCCATTTCAAGATTCAACCAATGAAAATAGATGTTTAAATGCTTCTTTTTACCGTAAACTTATATCAATTTCAGCATAAACATATATGCATTTTAAAGCAGCTGCTACATGCAAGGGGCGATATCGATACGTTTCAAAGTATTTTGTAAAAAATAGTTAAAGATAAATTGCTAACTAAATAAGTAGAAATGGTTTCCATAGCAACACAATGCGATTCGTTTTTGTCCAAATTCATTATAATCTAATTAGTCGTCTACTGTTTCGTATTCTTCCATTCCCGCCGCACGAGTTAATAAGCACCGTCGTTGATGTTATAAAATATAATCTTGAAGATAATACACTTTTTTTTATGAGAATTTTAATAGATAAAATTTAAAGTTATTAGATTTAATAAATAAATAATACCATTCAAAAGAATTTTATAATTTAACGATTTTATTACTCATGCGCAATACCCTCATCACGTGATTCTAGCTCCTTTTTTATATCCGATTTGCCCTTCAAATGACACTTTTATGCAAGGTTCGTTCCTAAGGCGGTGTACGTGAATTTGAAACCTTACTGTTCAATTCATTACTGCAGTGAAAGGTAAGTTTAATTATATTTTTGATTATAACTTCCTAGATATTATTATGCAATTGTTTTATTACATCCTAGTCTTAATTTTAGCTGTAAAAAATGTTCCATATTTCATGTGGATCAGTCCATTTAATCCTTATCATTTATCTTTAATTTTTTTCTATTTCTTGATTTAATGTTTTGTTACATCACAGATGGCCAGTATTGGAATTAATGGATTTGGCCGTATCGGTCGTCTTGTATTACGCGCTGCCATCGATCAAGGAATCCAAGTCAGTGCTGTGAATGATCCATTCCTTGGACTCGATTACATGCTTTACTTGTTCAAGTATGACTCAACTCATGGACGCTATAAGGGCGAAGTTAAAGCTGAAGATGGACATCTTGTTGTGAACGGACAAAAAATCGCTGTATATCAAGAACGTGATCCTAAGGCCATTCCATGGGGAAAGCATGGTACAGTGTATGTTGTCGAATCCACTGGTATTTTCACAACTATCGATAAAGCTTCTGCTCATTTAGATGGCGGAGCTAAGAAAGTCATCATTTCAGCACCATCGGCTGATGCTCCCATGTTTGTTGTTGGAGTTAATTTGGACAAATACGATCCAAATTGTAAGGTCGTTTCCAATGCTTCATGCACCACAAACTGCTTAGCTCCTCTGGCTAAAGTCATCCACGATAACTTTGAAATTGTCGAGGGTTTAATGACAACTGTTCATGCTACCACAGCCACTCAGAAAACCGTAGATGGACCGTCTGGTAAATTGTGGCGTGATGGGCGTGGTGCAGCTCAGAACATTATTCCAGCTTCTACTGGTGCTGCTAAAGCTGTAGGAAAGGTTATTCCTGCATTAAATGGCAAACTAACAGGAATGGCTTTCCGTGTTCCCATAGCAAATGTATCAGTTGTCGATTTAACTGTACGTCTTGGCAAACCAGCAAGTTATGATCAAATTAAATCAAAGGTTAAGGAAGCAGCTGAAGGACCCCTCAAGGGTATTTTAGGATATACTGAAGATCAAGTTGTATCTTCTGATTTTATTGGTGACACACATTCATCTATTTTTGATGCCGATGCTGGTATTCCCTTGAATGACAACTTTGTTAAGTTAATTTCATGGTATGATAATGAGTATGGTTACTCTAACAGAGTTGTTGATTTGATCAAATTCATGTTAACCAAGGATGGTTAAACCTAAATAACTGCTATCATATATTAATTGTTCTTTAAGTCTGAATGTATTTGCTTTTTAAGGCAACTTGTTATAAATGCATCTATGTATTATATATGTAGGACTTAGTATCCATGATTGTTCAGGATAATAAGGATTAATAAAATTTGAAGTTGTATGCCATTAATAATTGTTTTTGAAATACCGTTTGTCCTGGCTGATTAATAGTGTGTGATGTTATTTTTACCTTGCAGACCTTCAACACATTTACTTGTACTAAATTAGGAAGTCTTACAACACAGCTCGCAATTACAAATACGTGTAATTGAAAACTGTTTCCTATTTTAATGGCCTGGGGTACAAAAAGAACTACATACTTATCGAGTAACAATGACAATTACAAATCATATTGTGGGTATTTGTATGTGCTTGTGCCTAATTCGGCGATGCTAAAATAGATTACTACACATTTCTGTTTTATATCATTCCCTTTTCATATGCTTGTTAGTATCCAATAAATAATTTGAAAAATGTAATTTGTAGCTGATTTATTTGCACTTATTTTTTTGTCACTAGGTTTTCTGTCTCAAAACTGGTTGGACACGTACCTGCGCTTATTTATATTCTGAGCTAGACTACACAGTTCCCTGAAATTCTCACGCAGCCTATATGCAATTTGGTTCCCTTTCTATTGTTTTATAATTTTATGCCCTATGTCAGTGAAGGAGGTTAAGCAACGTGTGGCTGCCAAGATCCCCCAACACTTAGACATTTGCCGAAATAATGGTTTTCCAGTAAATCCTTACACACAATTAACATTATTCGAGAATATTCCCAACCAATTCTTGTTGCTTATAATAATTATCATGCTTTTAAGTACAGTTATTTTTTTCATCATTAGTTTATCCATCTTGGTACTGGTTGGATGTGTACTTCCATTGGTTTTTATTCTGAGCTAGCCTACACATTTCCTACAGCCTACAGCTGTCACTATTTGTGTGCAGTAGTCTAACCCAATTCTACCTCTACTTCTCTTTTTTCCTATCTCTGCTTCTAATATATTCAGCACTATTCCTTCATGCTGTAGTATGTGGCCTAACATCCTATCTCCTATTTTTTACCGTTTTCCACATATTTCTTTCTTCCCCTACCATTTTTAGTACCTCTTCGTTCGTAACTTTGTCTGTCCATGAAATCTTCATCATACGTCTGTAGCACCACATTTCAAAGGCTTCTATCTTTTTCTTGTCCGCTTCTCCTACTGTCGGGGTTTCACAGCCGTACAGTGATGTGCTCCACACATATGTTTTAAGCAATCTTTTCCTTGATTCTGTTTGTTGTCTTTGAACACAGTAGTTGCTTTTTCTTGTTAAATGTAGCACGCCCTTGTGCTAATCTTTGTTATATATCTTTTGCGCTTTACCCATCTTGCATTATTTGACTTCCTAGGTAGCAGAAATCCTTAACCTTTTATTTTTTCCTGTGATAGGAGAAGCTTTTATAGCCTACTCTCCAGCTGGCTCAAGGCATCAAGTGCCGGAGAAGTGTGGGACTCACCTACTAGCTGGGATACCACTAAACTCCTTCCCTCTGGTGACGAAGCACCCTGGAACCACCGTGAGGTATTACTTCAGGGTGCTTGAGGCATATGGATGTTAAGCGATATCTACATGGTTGTATTTTACTATCCCTATGCTGCAGAGTTCTCTCAATCTGTTCCTTCATACTTATTACATATGTAATAAATCTATTTATTTTCCTCCCAATTCTGGGGTGGCCTCAGCATTAGTTTAACCATATTAACCGATGACAACTGTACCTCTACGAAAATCTCAACCCTGGTTCTTCTTTGTAGCCATCGTGGACAGTCAAAGAGAGTGTGCGCCAAATCATCTTGCTCCCCGCATACAATGCACCGGTCATTCCCATATTTGCCAAATTTGCATAGATAATTGGAGAAAGAGCCATGGCCACTGAGAGCCTGGGCTAGGTGGTACCCAACCTCTTCGTGCAAACGTGAGATCCACGGCTGAATCTCCAGAATTAGGTGCTTTGTCCACCTGCCTTTGCCTGATGCAACCCATCTAGCCTGCTATGCTTCTAAAGTTGCCATTCTGGCCTCAGCTTTGGCCAATTGTAAAGATCTCACCTCCCTCCGTTCCTTGGCAAGCAAATCTATCGGAACGAGTGCTGCGATATCTACAATGGCTTCCGTAGATACAGTTTTATATGCACTGACCACTCTCAGCGCCATGCGTCGTTGCGCCTTAAGAATTAAATTCCTTTTATTAGCATCTTGCGTTTATTTGGCTTCCTAGGTAGCAGAAATCCTTAACCTCTTCTAAGTTCTTGTTACCTATATGTATTCTTGTTTTTGATTTATTCTCTCCTCCTTTGCATACTAGTACTTTAGTTTTATTTTTGTTAATTTTCATACCGTATCTCTTTGCTAGAATCGTTTCCATTTCATTAGAAGCAGCTTCTAACTCTTCCTTGCTAGATGCTAATACTGCTATATCATCTGCAAATCCAAGCATATCAATTTTTTTGTCCCTGCATAGTAATTCCAAATGTCTTCCTGCATTTGACAGTATTCATCACATCTTCAATGTACAAGTTAAAAATTAATGGGGATAGGGCACATCCTTGCCTTAACCCTTTCCTAATTTTTACTTTTCTACTTTCCTGCCTTAATTCTATTACTACAGTTTGCTCTTTGTATAAGCTATATACTATTCGTCTATCCCTATAACTCATTCCAATCTTTTTGAGTATATCAAGCATTTTTTTTAACTTTACATTGTCGAATGCTTTTTCCAGATCTACAAACCCTATATACACGCTTTCCCCTTTTTCTATTGTTTTCTCCATTATCACTCTCAGAGCTAAAATAACCTCCCGTGTTCCCATGTTTCGCCTAAACCCAAATTGATATTCTCCTAGAATTTCTTCAGCTCGTTTTTCCATTCGACTTTGTACATTTTGACACGTGTGCTATCAAACTTATTGTTCGAAAATTTTCACATCTATCCGTGCGTTTCTTTTTTGGTATAGTTACTATGATGTTACTTTTGAAATCTTTGGGTATCTTGCCTGTCTCGTACATATAGCTTACAAGTTGGAAGAGACGATCTGTTACTGCTTGTCCAGCAGCTTTTAGAGTTTCTGCTTGCACCTTATCTGTACCCGGCGCCTTACTATTTTTCAGACTTTAATGCTAATTCAAACTCACTCTAGGTATAGGATATCCCAAGTCATCATTTTCAATGTCTGATTCCTGTTCTAATGTTGTTAGTTCTTCCCCTGCATATAAATTCGCTATATATTCTTGCCATCTACCTACTTTCTCTACATTTTCTATAATGTCATTTCCTTCCGCGTCCTTTATATTTTTGCTATACGATTTTATATCCATAAAATTAATTCTCATTAGTTTGTATGCTTCATCTGTCTTTCCTACTTCCATCTTAGTTTATATCTCTCTGCACTTTTCATCAATCCATTGTTCTTTAGTTTTCCTGCATCTTCGAATAATTTCCCATTTTATGGCTTTGTATCTCTGTTTTCCTGTTTCGTCTGATTTATTTTTGTATTTTCGTCTTTTTTTTTATTAAATTCAGGATATTATTTGTTATCCATGGTTTCTTATTTTCTTTTTATGTTTACCCCAGAATATCTCTGGCCGCCATTTCTAGGCTGAATTTAATGTTATTCCGTTCGGTTTCTATTTCCTTAGTATAAGATATTTTCTCGATATCTTTCAGCAATTCATTTGATTTTTTTTCTCGAATTTTTCTTGAATATCTTTATCTTTTAGTTTCTCAAAGTCAAAGTGCCTTTTTTCGTTTCTTTTTTTCAAATTTTTAAATTTAAGTGCGGTTATAACAATTAACATTAATAAAACAATAAGTTACTCAACAGATGTGTTTGCAGAACACTAGAATGAGATAGAAACCACTTAAGTAACATGGTATTCAATCATTTGCTTTATCGGATTTTACAAAATAACCTTGCTATAGCAGTATTTTTTAGGGATATTGATGCACACAACTCATATGGCGATATTATATTAAAAATTTTAAATTATAATTTAATTGGTTATGTTTATTTTTTTACTATTTAGCGCCATATCTTCCGTTTATATTATCAGCGAATACAAACGAGACGATTGAAGATGGTTTCTGACAAGAACTTTAACACCTATCGCCAACGCTGACAGTTTATGAGCCGAATTATGACGTTCTTCACGTAGTTTAGCCTTCAACAATAATTTCTGCCGGGCGAACACTACAACGCTAACACGATCTAACTCGGGTGTCTCGGCCGCTGAGAGTTCTACTTTTAATACAAACGGATTCGTAGGGCGAGTACCAAAATGTAAAAATTCAGGCAAAAACGAGGTACCACTATGTATAATACGATTCAACCACGACTGAAGACTATCAAGAACCCACACCCACTTTGTGTGTCGGTAATTGCACATGCTCCGCATTAATCTGCCAATTTCTTTATTAATTCTTTCCACCGGGATACCTTGGGGAAAATAAGTGGAGGTACGTCGCACGCGTATTCCTTCATCCTTAAGTCGACCGGACCATGCTTTACTAGAGAATTGAGTCCCGTTATCTGATAGGATACTTTTTGGCTTACCCATCAATGGAACACATTTTGACAAAATACAATTTACAATGGCCTTGGTCGTACCACGCCGTAGAGGGAACAGCATGACAAATTTGCTGAACATATCAATACATACCAGGTGCATTGTAACCCCTCTTTGAGATCTCGGTAATGGTCCTATTA
The DNA here is from genome assembly GCA_036346225.1 of Platerodrilus igneus. Lineage (NCBI taxonomy): Eukaryota > Metazoa > Arthropoda > Insecta > Coleoptera > Lycidae > Platerodrilus > Platerodrilus igneus. Next base: position 12,499,987 of record JARFIW010000139.1, on the reverse strand, counting down.
TATCTACACTTAACATTTTATTGATATTGTCTGGCACCACGGTGTGCATGGCCCCATGTAAACGTACATAACTTTTGGCCTTCTGGCACAGATCACAACTGGAATTATTTCTACGACAGATACTTTGCATTTTAGACCAATAACAATTCAATGCTAATTGTGCATAACACTTCGCCTGACCAAAGTGCCCCTGCTCTTCATGCTCCTGTAACACTAAAGACTTGACTTTGGCCGCGGGGATACATAGCCGGAAATGGGCATTTGCTCCCGACCCTCTCCTGAACAATAGTTCATTGTGGACAACATGTTACATGCCAAATTTGGCAATGTACATTTTTAAAGTTAGCTTTAATTTGTAAATAAATTCCCGCGGGTATTTTTAAATTAAAAAATGTCAATTTTCGTCGTCCCCGAGTCGCGCCTGTGCAGAGTGAATGGCGGAGTACGCGCGTGTTATAAGACGCCATTAAGCCACGAGGCCTCAAGCCAAGAACATCAATCTGTGGTGTGTGTCTTTTCTCTTTTTAGGGATGTAGGTTCCTTTATCTTTACCTTCTGTGTACCTCTACCTTGGTTCCTTCATTCCTCTACGAGCGTAGAAGAGACAGGAAGAACGGATTGGCAATTTGAAACTCAGCAATGGCGTAACTTACCTACAAAATATGATGGACCTTGAGATCTAGTTACGAAATACCATCCATGTGAGTACCCTGTTTTACTTATATTGTGAATGTAAATTGACCTTAAATGTGCATGAAAATTTGACTATTGCATCATATTTAAAACGTAGTGATACATTTATAGCATTACGTCGTTTACAACAAACAAACCACTTCGATTTGTTCGAGCCTTCACCAGCCCCTATTAACGCTTGCCTAACCTTATTTCAGAAAGGATCATTCGCCTGATCCTCTGCCAACCGCTTCATATTAGCCGCCACCGTTTTATAAAGATCGGAACGACGCATTGTAAATATAGCATTATTTAAATCAGAGGGAACCTCAATTTGGTTTCCCGACGTCTTTTCAGGATACCGAGATAAGGCATCTGCCATAAAATTCTTGGACCCCTTACAATAATTTTATTTGCAAATCATATTCCTGTAGGTACAATAGCCACCATGTCAGACGAGCAGACAGTAACCGACAAGATCGAATGAACGCTAATGCCTTATGATCCGTGATAACAGTAATCTCACGACCTAAAACTAACACGCGCCATTTTTTAAATGCAAAGACCTCTGCAGCAACCTCCTTCTCTGTAATTGTATAATGAAACTCGGCCTCCTGCATTATGCGGCTCGCAAATGCAATTATCATTCTTTTACCTATAACTTCCTACTGTTGAAATAACACCGCCCCCAACGCATATTCAGACGTATCAGTTTGGATGAAAAATCCTCTAGTAAAATCTGGATGTTTCAATATCGAAGCCTCTAAGAAACTTTCTTTAATTTTGATAAAGGAGTTATCCTCTTCGACCCCCCACGTCCAAGGTTGGTCTTTCTTTAGGAGACGAGTTAACAGGAAAATCAGCTGAGAGTTATTCCTTCAATACCTCGAATCGTAATTCACAACGCCTAAAAACGCCTTCACTTGTGCTTAACATTGCAAAGACTCGGATAATTTTGGATAGCCCAAACCCTATCCGGGTCCATCCGAATACCCTCCGCTGAAATAATATGGCCTATATAATTAACTTCCTTACACGCAAAGTAAGATTTCTCCAACTTAACAGTACACCTCAAGATGGTTTAAATCAACCTCCGGAGATGGGGAATAAATCAATAGATCATCGACATAGGCTATCGAAAAATCCTCTACCTCGCTGCCCAGAACAGCTCGCAACCCTCGAATAAACGACCCTATAGATGTGCAAAACCCAAACAGCCAAACACAAAACACATATGTTGTACCATCGTACAAAAAACCGGTATATTTCCAATGCTCCTTCTTTATCGGGATTTATCAATACGGGGCGGTGAAAAATCATACACTAACTCCGATAGGTTAAGCGGAATGACGTGATCCTTAACCATACGCGCGTTCAGATATCGTGCGTCTACGCAAACCGTAATAGAATTATCATTTTTTGACTACCACTAAGGGGCTTATGCATTCGGTGTGATACCCCCCGTGGATCATTTCCTGAACATGACGGCCAACTTCATCCTTGTAACAAACAGGCATCGGGTACGACTTTATGAAAAATGGACTATAGTCATGAAGGAATATTTCATGCTCATATCAATTAAGAGTGCCCGGCTGATTAGAAAACACCTCAGAATATTTCAACAAAAGATTATATAACATGACCTTTGGTGCTTCATTAAAACACTCGGCCGCTAAAGTTTTTCTTTAACCTTTCCTTCTGAATAAGATTTCGGTCGGGGTTTCTTCAGCACTACCGATTCCTCTTCTACTACTTCGTTCACCAATATGTGAACTCCTACATTGGGTTCCCCACAAAATTAATACTAAATGGCTTGTCGTAATAATTCCCATCTAAGGTATTACTGGCAAAATTTATTTGTAATCTAATATCGCGAAGCCAATCGCACCCAAGTATTACTGGACGAGCTAACCCCGGAATAACCAAAAGGGAGTATTCAAACTCGTTTTCCCAGTCTTTCACGCGGAACGCAAGGAATACCTGCTCGTTCGCTTTCGTTGATTTATCTCCCAGCACTCCCATTAGAGTAATACATTTCGCTGGAATTCTAGAAATTTCAGAATTGGTTTGCAATAACGTCGATAAAAACGCTTGACTTATGCCCGTTATTTGACTTCCAGAGTCGATTAACACACGGACTTTGTGCCCTTCAATATCTGTATCAACGGTAGGCAGCACTACCATCGTCTGAATTTTAGGTTCGTCTTCCTCTAAAATTTCAGAGAAATCCCTCTTAAAAATCGTTGTTACCTCGCGATTAGCAATAGTTGGTTGACTATTACGGGAATCATTAACAACTCTATTGTTATTGTTACATAAACTCTGTTCGGTATACGGACATTCGCTACCCCTCTGTTTCCCTCAACTAAATTGATTATGGGCTCTATTACCCCCATCATTTTCTTGCGCCGGGCGATCGCGATTTCTCCACGATTGCTAATTCGACCTTTCATTACGCGAACTTTTATCTTCCATTGCATCTACCTTCCTGAGATGAGATTCAATATCGTCCACCGATCGGTATCCCGAATTTATCAGTCCCCACCTAATTTCAGGTGAGAAATAGTTTATACGCAAGGAGGTTAATTCGCTTTCGTCAATAGCTTGCGATAAGTATCAAGCCTCTTTAATCGTTTTTAGAAAGTAGTCCGCTCTGGACCCCCTCTTATACTCCCCAAATTTAATATTAGAAAACACTTCTCTTTTTTTCTCTACGTCCCAATATATACTCACAAACTGTTTAATAAATTGATCTAATGAACCAAAACATTTAATTTTTGCCAAATTCTGAACAGAACCTTTTAAACATCCTATAGCATAATATACCTTTTCTTGTTGGGAACTCCTGCCTCGTCTAATAAAGGAGTTAATTTCTCAATGAACGCCATCGGGTGCATTTGACTATTAACTGAAAATTGCAAATTAGTACTCCCCAGATCTTTCCATGTCGATATATAATTCCTACTATGTGAACCGCAACACGGTTCGCCGCTAAATTGTCCCTGGGATGTAACAGTTTCATTTTTAACACATTCTTTCCTGTCACCCTGTACATATACACTAGTATCCATTTTAGTTCCTTCAACATGACTAGATTGGTTACCCTCTTTTAACAAAATTTGCTTTGATAAATCACAAATGATATCCTGAATAATCCTAGTATTTTCACTTAATGTGCTACTCATAACATCACTAAATTTTTCTAGTGATCTCTCAAGAGCTTTACTCAGCTGGCCTATTGCCCTATCATCCCGACGGGTATCAAAGCCCTCCTCAGAATCACTCAACTGAGTTTTTTTACTCTTATTACGTTTCGCCATCGTTTTATTCTACAGCGCTACACAATATTTCCAAACATTGATATCTCCTATACTTAACTAGTTTTAATAATAAAAGATAACGAGTAATATCATTAGCAGAATAGTTCTCTGTAGTATGCAATAACTCCTACAATTTAAAGTAACGGCCGTTTAATAATCCGACCACTAGCTGCAAACTCGTTTCTGCAGGTAACAAATTTGTTATCGTTGGAGTCGCCTTGAAAGTATAACTTTCAATGTGAGCTGTCCGGACGTTCTGATTTTTCCTGTTAAACGCCAAGCACGTATTTGTTTTGCATGACCTTTATTCCTCAACCGCAATACTTCTCTATTCGTCTTAATTGAAAGTTTATTTTTGTAACACAATTAAACGCCTTGCATTTGCATACAACTTGCCATAGGTTGGTGTGCCAAATGAGAATGTAGATTGTTATCAACAGGATGAATAATTAATCACGGGGTTCTTGTAAGTTACATGCAGAATACAAACAAGTAACATGCGTTTTTATCCATTTAATTCAGTTGTCAAAACAATACAGATACAAATATTAAGAAGTAGTGAGATTAGAATAACTAATCATCACTACAAACAAAATCCTTAAATTAGAACAATCTCACCGAATTCAGCTACAATAATTGTATCATGCACTGTGATCTTCACTTCGAGAGCATGTGCTTCTACTAGCGCAACACTCACACGTCTACTCCCAGTACCGGCGCTCACTGCACTTCCCCACTACCTTAACCACAACGTAAAATATATATATTTATAAGAGTTGGGCCTGTCACAAATTTCAGGACTATGCAAAAAGGCAGGCCTTCTTAAACAATGATCTTTAGAAATGAGCTATAGAATTTTACCTCAGTGTGTGGCATTGTGCCGATTTGTCACATATCGTCAGTTTGACATCACAGTTGTGTTTTGTATTTCTGCCACTCTAAATTGAACAAATTGACCTTTTAGTATTTGTGCATCGGTATGGAAATATAGAACCATTTTTGAGTCCAATAAACCACTCGTGCTAGATCAATTGACAGCTTTTTTGTTACAGTTGTACTAATACGTGCACCTTACACTGTGGCAACAATTTCCAACTATTGAATTGGTGTGAGTTTCAAAGAGGATACTCTGCTCTTGGCAAGCATTCAACGTTCAATTGTAGTATTCTGCTGTAAACGGATGTAAGTGACAGCCGTGCTGCAGTCCCTGCTAGTGTCAACATATAAGCATATCTGAGAAACATCTTTCCAGGTTGGGAATGATTTTAAATAGCAACATGGTATAGTTTGAACATCATTCAAACCTTTAAGCCAAATTACCTAGTGTCACAGTGGTCTTCACGAATAGGTTGAAATTAATCGCGTGCAAAAAAGAAACTTAAAAGGCATGCTTCAAAACATTACGGTTCAAGAATTTGTAACAAAGCTGCATTTATTTCAATCTCCACATCCACTATCTCTGGGATACATTTCTGAAAATGTACACGAAATTCAACTTATTAAATCGGTAACAAATTATTTAAAATGCAGGATGTTGCATCATGCACGTTTAATGAATGAGACTGTTCACTGTAAATCACTGGGAATGAGACAAAAATTCAATAAATTAATTTTATTTCATCATTTTTAATAGGATGTACATATAAACCCAATTTATTACAGCTTATTGTATATTTACGTATGTAGTTGGACTTTAACATTAAGATTAATAATAGATTTTTAAGATTAATAATAGTTTTTTATTTATATCAGTGTTAGCGATAAGATAATTAACAGTATAGTTTTAAGTGGGGTACGATGCTATTCTACCTCTGCGTGGTGCATCTCGAGAAATGCTAAAAGATTAGATTAACGTTTAAAAGGATTTTTTATTACTTGTATACATTTATTGAACACTATTTTCATAATAAATGAACTATTAATGTTTTGTTTATTTGAAGAATGTTATATGAAAAATGGTGATGAAAGTTTAGACATGGTATTTCAACAATCACTTTTTTAATGTTAAAAGATAACAGATTAGGTTCAAGAATAACATAATATAAATAATTAATGTACAAGGATTTAAAAAAAATTGTTTGCTGTGTGTAGTTGATAGAGCTTAATAATTACAATTATATAAATATTAATTTTGATTTAAGTTGATGAGTGGGACCAGGATAGAGAAACATCCACATTGCAGGTCGCATAATTGAAAATATTCCTCGCTCCAAATCAGTGATGTGTTGCATAATTTACATGTTTTTTTTACACATTATTTTACACGTAAAGAATACAAGTAGTAACTTTTCTAACCACAAAATATGTTTGTTTCAATTTGAAAGTTTTAATGTTACATTATTTTTTAAGAAAAATGATGTGAAGTTACTTTATTATTAAAGTGCAGATTAGAATATCGTTTAAAAATACAAAATCTGAGATAAACACTTACAAAACGAAAATCTTAAAGGTATAGAAACATTTTAGTATTCATGACTTCAATTCTTATCAACGATTTTTAATGAGAAATATATATGTAACAACTTTTTAGCCGGTTCAAAATTAAGCTGTATCTCGTAGATGAGTGCACATACGACTAAAAAAGTCTTATTTGAGATGACAAAGCTGGTAACTGCATGAATTTAATTGCAACTTTCAAGAGGTCTGGGTGCTTAATTTTTGACACATTCCAAAAGACCATTGTATTGACAACATTTTTCACTTACAGTTTGAAAACTGTACATTCGTTAAAATTATGTACGCCATCAATGCCCCCTTCGTCCAGATTTTCAAGTAAAAAAATAATGAATTTTTTCAATTTGTGATGTTGAAAAACTTGAATCTGCACTTTTATGGTAAACAGAGTGTAAATAAAAAGTAGCCAGATTATAAACATTTAATGCCATAGTGCGTCAGTATTCTAGTTTTGGATTTAAATGTACAAAAACATTTACAAATTGAAGACTTAACTATAAATGTGTAGCTTTTGCTGCAGAACAGTTTGCACTTTGTGCTCTTAATTAATGTACAAATTGGATCAAAAATCAAAATATGCGCTTTGATTTCGAGCGCAAAATCATCATTAAAAACTAGACTTTACACTAGGTTAATTTTCTTGAAATTGTCGTCATTAACAATGAGATTTTGTATAATGTGCAAATTTTGTATTAGACACGCATAAGAATCTCTATACGTACATCTTGTAGCGCAAGTTAGTTTTATTCGAGAACCATGATTGTCGACTAATGCTCGTTCAAAGTTAGATTGTTTAAATTTACATAAAATGGCAATGACAATTTGTACATTTTTCGACCAATATGTCTTTTGCTAATAAATTAGCTGTGTACGAGTTACAATCAAATGCCATATTTTAACAGTTTTGTCTATTTTAAGCATAGCTGAAACATTGTTGGAAATTAGAGTATAAACGTTTGTGTTATACAAGTTTTTTGCTAACTGAATGAATTCATTAACAATCTCCTTTAGTTTATGTCCTGTTTCAGAGTCTTCAGTTAAATCACAAGCATTCAAAAAGGTTTGGGAGCTTCCTGTATTATGGAGCATAAGGGCTTTTCGATTTGTCCATGTAGTTTTAAACAGCGGTTATATTTAGTTATGCACTGGTTCTAAATTACATCATATGATGACGTTTAGCAATGGGCGATACGAAATTGTCTGGTACTAATTAAGAAATGTTAAACATTATTAATTTAGGTAATGCTGTGTTGTTTTCTTAAAGGAAGGTTATGCTTAAATTGTCTAATGCAATGGGAAATGTTGTTTTAACTATAGCTTTCCAAGCACCTTTAGAAGATCTAACGTCAGACAATCCATCTAATATAGGGCAATTGCAGCTTACCTCAATAATTTGCTCCTAAATCAGCAACAAGCCTTTGTACAACTGTGCCCACTTTTAAAAGAGAAGTGGTTTAGAGTGGAAGATTCTTTAAAGAATGTATTGACAAATATATGGAGTAATTTTTTGTACTTATTTTCACATGAAACGAATGATATAAGTGAAATATATAATTTAGTCAACTTTTCGGAAAGCCAATTTTTTTGTAAGAATTTTTGTTACATGGGTTTATTTATGAAAACATTTTGTTAGTTACAGTATAATAATTCAACTAATAATATTTGAAGATGTGATTGGAGCATTAAACTGCACCCTGATCATTGCAACAGTGCCAAGTGAACAAATTGATAACTAATTGGAAAGAAAGTTGATGCATCAATAGTTCTTCAGAGCATTGATCAACTATTTGTTGGATTTTCAGAATCCTGCCATGATGTCAGGGTTAGTAATAACAATGTATTACGTAGAATTAACTTAATATAACTATTTCAGGTTCTAAAGTCCTAATTGTTATATACCACAATAGAAAGGAAAGATTAACGATATTTGTTTTACAGCAAATACCATTTGTTAGAGGATAGTGCATATCCTTGCAAAACTTAGATGCTTATGCCTTACAGGTAAATGTTTATTTGGTTTATAAAATTGTTTAATTTTTGGGAAAACTCAAAGTCTAACTGCATGGCAAATCAGTTGCAATTTGATACGTAGTAAAACAAGAATTAAAATTAAATGTGTTTGGTATTTTGAAAAGCAGACAGCAAATATTGTACAATGTTAATGTGTATTCAATCTGCAAAGTTGTAAATTTTGTTTATTACATAATGACATGTTTGATACTGGGAATGAACAGAAAATTGAAATCACATATACATTTATAAATTATGAAGGCAACGATGCAGGTTTCCATAAAAGAAAAGAAATTACTATGTTGTATAGCAGAGTTCCACATAAACATCCAAAACTGTTTTAATATACTGTTTATTATTGTAAATTACATTACATAAAAAATACATTGCAGAGTGTCGTAATTAAGTGCTTATTATTAAATTTTTCAAATATCAATAACATACAAATATAAAAACATCAAAATACATTGATACAAATTTATATGTTTATTTCTTGAACGTAGTTAATATGCCTTTAAATGCATTTATGAGACGTTTTCTCTGTTCAATTTGTCGTTTCAATAAAGTATTTTGTTCTTTCAATTCTGTTCTTAATTTGGATTGTAGCTTATATCAGTAAATGAACTTATTAATACCTCTTGTGCTGAAAGTTGAAGTGTTTATTACGTTTTGCAACAAATTTGTCAGCTGCACTTTCTTCAGACAATGATATTTCGAAGAAATTCTGCATTAACACAACCTTTAGGTTGAAAAGTGTTATTTTGAATACCGTCAGTAGGTGTATCTTCCATGTGTAGTGGAAAATATTTATGTTTCTATCTTACAAAATGCTATGAAGTTTTTCATAATACGGAGGTGGTTCTTTGCCTTCTACTCCTGTACTATTACAGTGCTGGGTACATGCATGGGTACATAAGCTTTCTGTAAATTTGCAAGCTTCTGGTAGCATTTTTCAACACATATTATTTCCAACATTAAATCATTTACTTTTCATTTGTATGACAATTTTTTGCCACAGTGGCATTTTAGTGTTTTTCTTATCGTCAAACATATTGGAGTATTTTTCTCTTAATTCTAATAAGTAATCTGTTGCAATGTTATTAATTTCGGTTGATTTTCGAGTGATTCAAACTAAAGATGAGAACGTTTAACTGTCTGAATTATAGTGGCGGCTCGTACCGAATATATTTGGTAGTGCTGCATCGCTAATGTAAAAATATTTTATTGGTTTTTCTTAAATATGAGTGGAAAACGTCTATCTTTCTTTGTAGCAAATTGGTCAATCACTTTTTCATTAAAATCGGGAATTGAAGTTATGAATTTTTTTTCAATTGACAGCATTGAAAGGGCTGTTAACCTATCTTCACACATCGAATTTCTTAAAAAAAGTTTTTATACGGTTTAGAGTAGAAAAACTGTGTTCAGCTTCAACAGTGGTCATTGGTGTGGTCACAAGAATTTGTAATAACTATTTAGTTTCGGCCATCGTTTCGTCCAAATTATTCGCAATTATGAATTTAAGAAAAGGTACAGCACCACGTTTTCTCTACATTCCCTATTGGAATATAATACGGAGAACTCTGTTTTGAGGTGTTCTTTATTTAAAATATCGTAAGCGATGCAAGTTAAATCTAACTCTTGTTATCATACTCGACAAATTTTTCTGAAGATACAAGTGAAGCGGCTATTAAATGGTCAGTAAAAGAAAAACGTTCTTTTACATTGTTAACCATGATGTCGCATACTTCTATGCAGGCGACACGGTGATCCCATTGACTATTATTAAGCCGTTTTCGTTTAGTTTCTGCAGGAACGGTATCTAATTTTGATGCTTCTTCAACGACGGTTCCTATTTTATTATTACGTATATTATTAATATTAAAAATAGGTAATACCGAGTTAGAGGAGGTAGATGAATTTTGCTATTTAGGTAGTATAATTACAAAAGAGTGGACGTAATAAAAATATGTTGTAGTTCAAAAACATTTTAGATTATATTTATTTTTTAAAGAAAAGTATAACTGTAGGTTATTAAAACCTAATTGATACATAATTGGAATACTTGTCGAAATATCATTGAAAGGTATGAAAATTCTTAGTTTTATTTTTGTGGTAAAGAACATAGTGTTGTGAGCTACTATTAGGCACCCCGTCAAACACTAAAGCGCCATAAGCACTGTATATTCTCCATGGACCGAGTATCTTCTAGCAATTACTGGAGGTAAATCATCCTTTTTAATTCAGGGTATAAATAAGACCGATGAGGAAGTACAGAGTTAGTCTATATCAGAATGTTGAATATAAATTATATCGTGTAAAGATAAATAGTTGACCTTTTGGAAGTCCAAGAGTATACATAAATGTTATTCGATGTAAACGTGTCTAATGTACATGCAGCTTGTAGAATATATAAACAGACAAAAGTGTAATAAATAAATAGTTGTGTTAGTGTTGTTAATGGACCTATGGTTAAGAAGTTAGTTTAAGAAGATATTAGTGCTTGTAAATTCATTAGTGTGATAGTGCTTCATTGTTAATTGGACTGAAAACGTCTATAAATAAGGCATATACTGTTAATTAGACTTGTGAACTGTGAGTAATAAAGACTCTTGTTATTGTTTTAAATTAGTGGAACGTGGTAGTAGTAGCCCGGTTCACTGGTGCCAGGCCTGTGTGGAGTATATAGTGATTAATTTAAAAGGAAAAAACACACTAGTCTAAAGACATTTAAGTGGTTTATATATGCCAGTTACAAAAAGTCAAAGTAAGATGGACGCAGAAACTTTAATGAATTTCCTTAAGGATTTTAAATCTGGTATGGAAGAAAAGTTTAGTGAAAACGCTGAGAAAATGGAGGAGAGATCGGCTAAACTAGAAGTAACACTTAGTGAAAATGCCGAGAAAATAGAAGAAAAGTTGAATGAAAGTACAGCCACATTAGAACAAAGATTAAGGGAAAGCTCCATTGCATTGAAAGAAAATTTCATGCAACAGGTAAAAACAGTTGAGCAAAAGTTGGACAGTAAATTGGTAAAAATGGAAGAAGATGTGATGAGACTGCAAGAACAAATGATTTCACTAACAACGCGTCCACTTGAATTAGTAAACCAAGTTGTAAATCAGAACATTCCAGAAATAAAAATCATGGAAGGAAGCGAGTCAATACCGTCAAAATTTAAAGTGAAACCAAACACATTCGATGGTAAAACACCTTGGCCCACATATTTGAAACAATTTGAAGCCGCTGCAATAGGCAACGGTTGGTGCTACAAAGAGAAGACCATCTCCTTAATAGTGGCCTTACGGGGAGAAGCTCTTAACATCTTGCAAACCATTCCCGATCACCAACAGAAAGATTACGGCCTTTTAACATCGAAGCTTGAGATGAGATATGGAGACGCTCACCTTCAACAGGTTTACCACGCACAAGTTAAGAACCGCTTGCAAAAGACAAATGAAAGCCTGCAAGAATTCGAAGCTAACACTGCCAGATTAGTTAGATTGGCATACCCAATGGCACCAGATAGCTTCCTCGAACAACTGGCTGTTCAAACTTTTGTGGATGGCGTTAAAGATGTCGAAATACAGCAAGCGTTAAGATTAGCACGGCCAAAAATGTTAGATGACGCACTGGCCCATGCACTTTAATTTGAAACAGCTAAGCAGACATCACACAGGGTGTCACAAAGTTCGGTCTGCCTTAGAGGAACCTGGTCAAGCGCAGAAGAGCATAGATGAAATAATCAACCGTGTGGCGGAAAGGCTGAAAAGACAACGACCGCGGAGATGGCGTCTGCGATGCTGGAGCTGCGGCGAAGTTGGTCATATACAGAGACTCTGCACTCAACCAGCAAAACAACCGGTTGAGCAGCAGGAAAACTAAAGCAAGTCGACGTAAGGGGCGAACGTCAACAGCACAAGGTAGTGCCCGGAGATTATCATCCGTGCTGCATCGTTGATGGGAAGTCTGGACAGCATTTATATCGATGGTGGAATTAATGGTAGGGTTGTCCGATTATTCGTGGATACAGGAGCAACTAGGACTATTGTGAGACCAGATTTGGTTGGTCGTGGAAAAGCGCTACCTGCATCGGTGTGTCTTCGAACGTCAAGTGGTGAGAAAATTTGTACTCATGGAGAGACTGCCGTTACGTTGGCAATTGGGGACAAACTAATTAATTATCGGGTGTTGGTAGCTGAAATTACAGAAGAAGTGATCTTGGGAATGGATCTCTTGAGAGAATATGGATTTCATGTAAACATGAAAGAAAATGTGCTTCGGATAGATGATGATGAGATTCCATTTCAAGGAACGAGTAACCAGACGATGCAAGTTCGAATGATTTGTGATATGAAAATACCCGAGAAGGCGGAAATGATAGTAATGGGATGCCTGGATGGTACGCTCCGGGAAGGACATATATGCATGATGGAAGAAACTGATTCGGAAATGGTTCAGGAAGGATTACTGATTGGAAGAATGCTGGTGAAGTTTCGAAATATGATATCATTAAGGGTGCTAAACATTAATCCGCATACGGTGACCCTGAAGAAAGACATAATAGTGGGAAATTGCATTCCAATATGCCATATTAAACGTTGTGTGGACGACACGAAAGATAAACCAGCCAACGGTTGCTCACAGAAATTGCTGGATATGTTGTTACCTTCGTGTCAAGGATTAAACGACGATCAACTGGGCAAGGTAAAAGAACTGGTCGGACAATATCGAGGTGTGTTTGCACTGGATGATAGTGAGAAGGAAGGGACGAATGTTCTGCAATATAAGATCAATACTGGAGATGCGCAACCGATAAGCCAACACCCCAGGCGGCTTCCTTTGGCAAAACGTAAGGAAGCCGAGCAAATTATCACCGACATGGAAGAACGGGAAGTAATTGAACCCTCGAATAGTCCATGGGCATCCCCGGTAGTGCTTGTCAAGAAAAAGGATGGGTCGACAAGGTTTTGTGTAGACAATCGGCGGCTAAACAATGTGACAAAGAAAGACAGCTATCCTTTGCCCAGAATTGATGACACATTGGATACTCTATCTGGTTCTAAATGCTTTTCGACCTTGGACTTGAAAAGTGGATACTGGCAGGTAGGCTTCGAGCCAAACGATAAAAAAACTGTTTACAATTGGAACTGGATTATGGCAGTTCAAGGTCATGCCCTTTGGATTATGCAATGCCCCTGCTACTTTTGAACGTTTGATGGAGTCGATACTGCGTGGACTGTCCTGGAAGACATGTCTGGTGTACCTAGACGATGTGATAGTGTTAGGTGGGTCTTTTGAAGAACACCTTAAGAACTTAGAGGAGATATTCCAAAGATTACGCGGGACGAACCTTACATTGAGCCCCAATAAGTGTCACCTATTTGGAAAAGCGGTGAAATACCTAGGACATGTTTCGGAGACCCTGGCAAAATAAAAACGATGCAAGAGTGGCCTACACCAGCAGATATACACCAACTACGCAGTTTTCTAGGATTGTGCACATATTACTGACGTTTTACACTTGGGTTTGCGAACATTGCCAAACCGTTAACGAAATTAACCGAAGATGGACAGGAATGTGATAGGAATGACGACTGTCGCGGTACATTTTAACAACTGAAACGGCTACTAGTTACAGCACCAATTTTGAGTTATCCACGGATGGAGGGGAAATTTGTGTTGGATACCGATGCCAGTAACACAGCTATAGGAAGCGTTCTTTCTCAAATGCAGGACGGACAAGAAAAATTTATTGGGTATTTCAGCAAGGTCTTGTCGCGGCCAGAAAGCAAGTATTGTGTGACAAGAAGGGAGCTGTTGGCCGTCGTCAAATCCGTAGAGCACTTTTATAAGTACTTATACGGCCGTAAATTCCTGTTGAGAACAGACCATGCTGCACTAAAATGGTTACTGCAGTTTTGAAATCCTGAAGGGCAAGTTGACACAGAACATTGTGAAGGAACTAGCCTTCCTTGTGGAACACCCCACTCAATTTATGATCTACTAGATGTTTCCCGTTGCCATCTCATTTCTTGCTCCCTGTTTTGTAGGTAGTCTTTAAACCACTCTAACGCATTATCTTTAACTCCATATTTTTCCAATTTTTGAATGAGAATATTTCTACTTATAGTCTCAAATGCTCTTTTATAATCTATAAGGACTGCACACACCGCCTTTCCTTTATCCATTGATTCTTTCCAGTAAGTTATAATTAGCTGAATCGCTGTCTCACAAGTGTTTCGTTCGAAAACCAGACTGATAGGTGGTTAATATATTAGTCTCATCCAAGAATTGCTTCAGTTGTTTATATATTACTGTTTCTAATACCTGTTCAATTGTGGCCAACATATTTATAGGCCTATACTCTTCGCATTTCTTTGTTGATACACTTTTTGAATTGGTGTAATTGTTGATATCTTTAAGTCCTTGGGCACATTACCATGCATAAGAGACATATTTATTATGTTTAGTAGCGGATAACCAATAATATCAAAAAGTTCTTTAAGAACTCTACTGTTTACACCATCCGGACTGCTTTTATTTGCTTGCTTATATGCCATGTTACGTTCATTTTCGTAAATAATTGATTAGTTTATATGCAATAATTTTTAACTTAAATTCCTTTGGCGTTAAACACGAAAATTATTTCCGTAAATTAAAAAAACCCATTCGCGTATTAAAAATGGTATTGTAATTAATACTGAATATCCTATATATTTTACTTGATAAATCTTTCTGCTCATTAAAAATAAATATCCTTTCTAAGAATTTCTTACCGTGGAATTTACACCATAATTAGATAGGCGTCTTTCTAAGTATTCAATTATTAAGGCTGGTGTGTTTTCCCTTTTTAAAGAATTCGGCGAAATTGTTTCAATAAATTAGGGTTTTCCTGTTTTATTTTCCTTGAGAGAAGTTTACGTTGAGCTTTGGTGCTTTAACTAAACAAATGTAATATTCACTTTCTGTTCGAATAGCAACAAGAAAACATCCGTCCTGCTTTGCTTCGTTCCGTTTTTCGTTATGCGAATTTCTGGCACGCATTATATAGCGTAGTGAGTATTTAGGGTTTATAAAACGGTACTTTTCGGTTTTAATAAATTAATCTATTGTTCGTAATTATTCTAGCTTCCTGCGGGGGACACGTTAATCCCTTGAGCTGTCGTTTCTTCTGGTAATGTGAGGCCAAACGCGTTCTTCCTGGGCGTAGGCCTACCTACTCGCTGACGTGGACCAGCGACTGAGTCAACCTCGACGTCAGCAACTTGAGGGTGAGTTTTTCTTTGTATACACTTCTTACTTTGGAACCAGAACGCCTGGGTTTTTACCGTTCAAATATGGCATTTCCAAATTTAATTCTTATATATGAAAATTATTGAACTATTTTGGTATTTACTGCTCTTTTATTACTGCTTTACTATTTGTTTATAAATCACTAAAAATATACTACTTATTAATGTAAAAACGGTTTAAAGATTTGCTGGCACATTTGAAAATGTTGTTGCCATTACGTTTGTAATTATAGGTTAAGTTTATATTTACGATGATCTAGAGTTGTGGTTTTTAGGGTTGCGTTTGGTTCTTTTCTTTTTACTACTTAATGTCAGGGGGTAATTACCTAAAAACTACAGCTCGCCATTTTCATGAATAATTTTTTTACTGTGTTCTGTAAATATTTTGTTTAGTTATAAGTTCTTTTTTTCTTTGTATGTTTTGTTCTGACTGCGAATGTGCGAGTGTATATATATTTTTTTATTTTCTTTTTTTTCAGGCTTTCCTTTACGTGCTTATACGTATAATACCCGCCCACTCACCGATTGAGCCCGGTCATCCTTTCTTTCTCTTTCTTGGTTTTTTTATAGGTTACGTCAATGTACGTAGCTACCATTTCTTTTAGTTCATGTATTTTTAATAATTTTAAAGTACTTAATTCCTTCAGGCTTGTATGTATTTGGTCGTGAAACTCAAACTTTTCAATGCCAATTGATGATGTAATTTCTGTTATACTATTTATGAAGTAAGTATTGAAGTTTTCAGCAATAGTCTTGTCATTAGTTTCAGTGTATTCTCAAATATAGTGTGCTTACTATTTTGAATACGTTCGGTTTTTAATACAAGTTTTAAAGTCTTCCACATTTTTACTGGGTTACCTTTATTTTCATCTATTTTCTTTTCATAATATTTAATCTTACCTTTACGGATTATGAATATCACAATATTTCTGCGCTCTTTCTATGCTTTCCAATCTTCCATACTTCTTGTGAATGTAAATTTTTTATAAAATTTATTTCGTATATTAATTACTCTTTGTATTTCTCCATTAAACCATAATTTTGAACTATTTTGTGACACCTCCTTGTCATATGAATTATGGTCAATTGCATTTTTAATGTTTGTGTAAAATGTAAAAGTTGATTGATATTGGTTATTTCATACTTCCAATCTGCCAATATTAACTGATTCTTTATGGCCTTATACTTAAGAATTTTCTTTATTTTGCTTTCTGCATCAACTTGGAGTTGTTGTGTGATGTGACTAATGTCTGCAACAACAATACTATGATCTGTAACTTTTGGAGTGTGCCATACTGTACTTTTTAATCCATTATTATTAGTTATCACTAAATCTATTAATGTTTCAGATTCCTTAGTAATTCTTGTACTCTCAGAAATTAGTTGTACAAATCCACGGTCCTTTACAATATTTTTTAACTTAATTGTATAGAAATCATTTATTTTATTCCAATCAATATTATAATCCCCAATCAGAATTATATCTTCACTACCACGTGATTCTACTAGTTCTTCTAACAAATTTTCCAACAGGTTTAGAAAATTTGCACAACTTCCACTTGGTGAACGGTAAAACACAGCTATATTTATACTTCTACTATTCAACTTAATATTACCAACAATACCCCAATATTCTAAATGGAGGCTATACTCTTTTAATATTTCAAACTGTAGAAATGCCTGATAGTAAATCATGATACCTCCTGTGTGTCATGAACTAGAATCGACTTTCAATACAATTTGTCAGATGTGTTTCTGTTAAACATACCAATATTGGTTTTTCTCGATTGATTAGTTGTATTGAAAATTCATGGTGATAGTGCTTCATAGTTAATTGAACTGAAAACATCTATAAATAAGATATATACTGTTAATTAGACTTGTGAACTGTGAGTAATAAAGACCTTTGTTATTACTTGTTTTAAATTAGTGAAACGCGGTAGTAGTAGCCGGCTACAATATTATATGAAACATTACCTGTATAATTTATTTATATGGTATCCGCTGTTCATTTATAATATATGTGACTATTATCATTCAACATTTATTTTTCCATAAGTTTGCTTACAATAAGACAACAATTCAGGAAGTTGCACAAAGATGTGATGCATGCACAAGTGCTGCTCATAGATTTATTGATAAGGTTGTAGTGCTCAAATCCATTGCTGGCTACGTCTCTAAAAGAACACTAACAAAAATAATTACGAATAAAAATCACGAACTCTTTATTGTAAATACAATCTCAGAAGATTCTTGGACAAAAAAATGGATAGCTGGAACGACATAAACGCTATTTTAAAAACTAATAATCAACAATCTAATAACGTAAGACGTTTTTCTACGTCTTGCAACATTCAAAGCTCAAACCCGAATCCCCACTTATCAGTTCACTTCACACTTCGGAGCCTACGCACTATTAGATTTCCTGACTATACACGCCTCTTCCGGTAGGAGGCAATATTTAAATTGTAGTAACACATGTCCGCACTACATCACCCCCCCTTAAAATTGTAATATGGATACATATGTAAATTTTAATAATAAAACCTTTTTGTAATTTACATCCTAACGAAGCATTATTAACAACCCTACAATAAAATGTATGCAATACATAAAGGGCGAATAATTTTCTTTAACTTCCTACAACCTAGAAGATTACTACAACACTATAATAAACTTATAACTGCTATTATTTTCACATCATACCACCAAGGAATCCAAACTATTTACAGTAGCACAATAAGATTTTAAATGTTTAATATTACGCGTGCCCTTCAAGATTCCTTGATCATCAATCAACTGATAGGAATTTGCACCAACCACTTTATTAACACTATATGGACCCTCGTAAATAAGGAAGAACTTTGCAATACTTGAGTCAAGTGCTGATGATACTGAATGCGTCCTTACAAGTACTTCATCACCAGTTTTGTAAATAGTAGGTTTAACGGTCTTTTCTAATCTAATTTTCCTCTTGGCCGCTTTCGTTAAAACCCGCTCTTGAGCTAAATAAATGATTTGTTGTGGCGATAGACCACTTCTGGCTGTTTTTGGATATTCAACTATCTTATGGATGTCACTGGGTACTTTTATCCCAAATTGCAAAACCATAGGGGAAAAACCGGTCACACTATGTATTGCTTGATTTATTTGACGTTCCACTTGGTCAATAAAATATGCCCACTTAGTGTGCTTGTCGAAACAATAGGTACGTAGTAAACGGCCTATTTCTTTATTAACCCGTTCGGTTTTGTTACCTTCCGGGAAATATACTGAAGTAAATTTTGTTTTAATTCCTCGCTGACCAAGTTCCTTTTCTCATATCTTGGAGTGGAATTGAGTTCCATTATCCGTTAATATGGCCTTCGGCACCTGAACCTTTTCAAAATAATCCTTAATCAATCTATTTAAAATTGACTTTGCCGTGGCTTTCTTTAGCGCGTATAGTTTGACAAATCTCGTAAAAGAATCTACTATGACTAACAAATAAGTTACCCCCCCCCCCTAGATACTGGTAACGGCCCCATTAGGTCTAAACATACCAATTCCTCAGGGCTCTGTGAAAGGACTGAATTCACCGTACCTACAGTTCGCTTACAAACCTTCGCCTTTTGGCATAGCTCACATGTACGCACCACCTGGCGAATATGGTGGTACATTTTTGGCCACCAAAAACTCTCTTTTATTTGCCAATACACTTTTTTATAACCAAAATGACCCCCTTCTATATGCTGTTGCATAATTAAATCGAGTATTTGGGCACGTGGGACACACAATTTCCATCCTGGAGACTCCTTGTTACCCTGTCTAAATAGAATGCCTTTATAACTCTGAAACCATGGCCCACTATCTTGTACCCTACACCCATTTTCATTTCCCTTTAGCATTTCCAACTTTTTGTTGATCCACTTTTCTTTCAATTGATCTTCGTTTAGTGTTCTGAAATTATTTTTCAGTTCCTTATATTTTATCGTTAGTTGGCGGCAATACAAATCTAGTGTAACTCCATTACACTGAGGAACATCTACTTTTGATTCACACCCTATACATCGCGAGAGTGTATCCGCTAATACATTGTCTTTTCCATGACAATAAGTAATTTGAAAGTTAAATTCTTGGGCAAATAAAGCCCAACGAGCTAATCTGCCTGTCGTTAACTTTATAGACAACAAGAATGTCAAAGCCTTATGGTCTGTGACAATAGTAAGGCGCTGACCCAAAACAAGGGTACGCCACTGTTTGAGTGCAAAAATAAAAGCTAAAGCTTCTTTTTCCGCTATTTTGTAATTTAATTCAGCCCCATGTAACACACGACTAGTAAAAGCAATAAATTGCTTGTCATCATTATCCAACTGAAATAATACTGCAGCAATTGCACGTCCCGAGCTATCGGACTGCAAAAAAAATTCTTTGTTAAAATCAGGGTGAGCGATAAACGTTACTTCCAGGAATAATTCTTTGACCTGCTCATAAGCTTTTTGGTAAGTTTCGTTCCATTCCCAACATTCGTTTTTCCTCAACAGTTCTAATAAAGGACAAGATGTTTCAGCTAACTTTTCGCAAAACCTGCGTTCATAGTTCACGAGCCCTAGAAACCCTCGCAGTTCCTTAATATTTTTAGGGACAGGGAATTCTTGTATAGATTTTACCCGACTGGGATTTATACGCATTCCCTTTTGGAAATTATGTGACCAAGGAACTCGCTCTCTAACTTATCGAAATTTGATTTACGCAACTTAATGGTGAGATTACATTCTTTAAATCTTTTAAATACTGCTTCTAAATGTCGCAGATGTTCCTCTGGATTTGACGAAAATACTAGAATATCATCAACGTACATTAAAATAAACTCGTCAAAAGCTCCACCTAATACTTTTTCCATGCAACGTATAAAGCTCGCAACAGACGTTGATAACCCAAAAGGTAATACGTTGAAACAATATGTGACCCCATCGTACAAGAAGCCAGTGTACTTCCGATCCTCTACTTTAATGGGTATTTGATAGTATGATGACGTCATGTCAAGGGTAGATTGAATCTGACCCTGCTTACATTTTATTAACAACTCGTCGGGTAACGGTGGGATAACGTGGTCATTTTCCATTTTCCCGTTCAAAAACCGTACATCTAAACAGATACGAATAGCCCCATCTTTCTTTTTAACGGTCACCAATGGCGACACATATTCCGTTTTACATTCAGAAATAATGCCATTTATTAACATAGCATCGATCTGGTCCTTAACCTCATTGCGATAAGCAACTGGGATAGGATAGGATCTTTTGAAAAAAGGCGTTTTGTCTTTCATGACAATCGTATGTTCATACAAATTAGTGCGGCCTGGTGTTTCTGAAAACACTTGACTATAGTTTATTAATAATTGGCAGAGTTGGTTTTTCTCTGCATCATTAAAAGTCTCAGCCGTACTGGCTGCCCTTTCTATTTCAGCGGCGGAATATTCATGTTTTGCATATGCATTACGTAAATTTATGAAGTTAAGTTTTAACAAGTTTTCCGTTGCGTTTACTTGGCAAAATTCTAATTGTAATTTGGATTCGGCTAATCTAATAACCCTTCCCGCAAAATCAATTTCTGCTTTTGTTTGAACCAACCAATCGCTACCTAAATAATTTTTTCGTTTAGGCGTGGAATTACCACACAAGGAATATCAAACGTTGTATCATTCAACGTCACAGGTAACAAGACCTGTTCTCGAATCCCGGTTAATTTTCCCCCAATAGCTACTGCTACCGATACATTAGATAGAGGAAATACTGGTACCGTATTCCCCAAAGTTTTCAGATATGTGTCTGATATTGCAGATACTTGACTGCCTGTATCGAGTAAAATATCTATCTTCTGATCTTGTACTACCCCTTTAATTATTGGTGCTACCTTATTTATTTGTGAAACCTCCTGTTCGTTATCACTTAATAACTCCTCTGGTTCAATGGTACACTTTTTAATAAGCCTAACTTCTTGAATTCCCTTTCGTTCATCTTTACGCTCCGCTTCGTTTCTTTTCAAACTTTCTCTATTTTCATTTGAGCTTGAATTGAACCGATCGTTGTTTAAATAACCTCTATTACCTCGCCAGTTTTCATTACTTCGATTATGCCCCCAATTTCCCTTATAATCAGTATCCACTCTATTATTATTATTCCAATTAGAACGTGTATTGTTTGTATTTTGGCTACTGCCCTTTTGCAAATTTTGATTTGTTCTGTTCCCTAACTCAAAAGTTTCATCAATTTTTCTTACAAATTTTTCCAACTCGTCAATTGAATCAATGCCCCGCAATAATATACTTCTCTGTACATCCTGTGTAAAATGTTTACCTAACCATTCTACCAAAGTTTTCTCACCAACCTTCTCAGTCAAAAAATCGGCTTCTGTGACCAACCTCAATACGTAATCCGCGCGACTACCTGTTTCAAATTGTCCATATTTTAATTTATAATATAATTCTCGTTGATGATCTACATTCCAATACCTTTCACCAAATAATTTTTCAAACTTTTCATAATTATTAAACAAACTTTCCCGTGCAGCTGCCCATTCTGCCGCCGATCCCTCTAAACAACCAATGACCAAACTAACCTTTGCTGTTTCAGTTACACCAGCACTCTCAAATAACTTATTAATTTTCTTTAAAAATTGAATGGGGTGCATTTTTCTATCAGACCTAAATTTTATTTCTGACCCCCCCAAATCACGCCAAACTGAAAGAAATTTCTTATTTTCCACTTCTAATTTAGGTACTATAATATCCGTAGGCAATAACTGTACATTTACCGGTTGCTTATTTTCAACATTTTCACGAACTGTTTCAGCTAATTCCGTAATACTACTTTGCATCTTAATCATATTATTTGATAGGTGTAATAAAACCGCTTGCAATTGGGCTAAACCCAATCCTGTAGATTCGTTTGATTCCTCGTTGTTATGCATTTTTTTAAGCAAACTATTATTATAGCAAAACTTAACCTAAACCGGTAAAAATTTCTATATGAAACAACGTTCAAAATTATTTGTAACTACAACATAAAACACCTTTATTTATTTCTCGGGTAACCTTAAAAATACTACACGAGGATCGTTTACTTTAATTATTACGCTAACTTTTTTTTTTTTTATAATGCAAGGCACGCTGTTCGTTGACCTCTCATTCTAAACATAAACAATATTGTTGCACCACTGCACGGAATAAACCGTTCAAGGTTATATTTGTGTTATTTGTTTACGCAGCCCGCTGCGTGTTTTCCTTTTCAGACAAGTTTAACGGTTACATGCAGCACTCAAAGTTTTCGACATGCATTAATTACAATTGTTCATATCAAACCTCATGCGTTGAAAACTTCGTTGGTCGACTGTAACCCTTACACGTATTTGGCTTTTTCCAAGTATATTTCTTCTTTAAAATGCATAAGCTTTTATTTCTTTTACGTTTTTTGTCGGCAGATCCAACCATTAATTATCCAAGCTCCACGTTGGGCGCCAATTTAAGTAGTGCTCAAATCCATTGCTGGCTACGTCTCTAAAAGAATACTAACAAAAATAATTACGAATAAAAATCACGAACTCTTTATTGTAAATACAATCTCAGAAGATTCTTGGACAAAAAAATGGATAGCTGGAACGACATAAACGCTATTTTAAAAACTAATAATCAACAATCTAATAACGTAAGACGTTTTTCTACGTCTTGCAACATTCAAAGCTCAAACCCGAATCCCCACTTATCAGTTCACTTCACACTTCGGCGCCTACGCACTATTAGATTTCCTGACTATACACGCCTCTTCCGGTAGGAGGCAATATTTAAATTGTAGTAACACATGTCCGCACTACAAGGTAATGAATTATTTTGTAGATTAGATCCCATGAGTCATAAAGTTTCCATACACTTGGCAGAAAAAATTGGAAATTGCAACAAAATTGAAAGAAGTAGGTACTTTGTCATTATATTTGCCATACAATTGTTTAATTGTATAATTTTGCAGATATCAAACTTCCCAAGAGTATTAGCCTGCATTGATGGAACATCTGTGCGAATTGTTACACCTACTCATAAAATTAAATCTACTTATGTTAACCGACATGGGCCTCTATCTTTAACACATCAAGCTATTTGTGGACCATATAAACTTTTTATGATATATGATCAGGTTCTCCTGGAAAAACTTACGATGTAAGAATTATTAAATTATCTCATATTTACAAAGAATTGTCAATTATGTGTAAAAATAATTACCATATTCCAGTTTGTCTCGTGTTTGTTTGGCGAAGAATTCACACAAATCAAATTGTCTGTAGTAAATTTGTATTTGATATTAAAGTTTCAAATTCATGTGCAAAGACGAATTTTAGGTGCTACAAAACGATAGAAAGAAATAATAAAAATTTGAATTGATTTGATTTTGAGCTTAAGGCAGCATTTCATCTTATTTTGGTTGTAACTTTTTGCAACTACTGTTAGGCAGTTTAATTTTAGCTCCCATTAGGCCACATCTTGAACGTAACAAAATTCATTGATTCTTAATTTGTTTGTTGCATGTAGCGCTATCTTCTGATCCTTACATCCACCAACTTTTTACCACAAAACCAAACAAAACATATTTTTTTAATATTTTATTAAGACATAACTTTATAGTCTACAATTAACAAAGTGTCAACAAATAAAGCAATATGTATTAAATACACCATCGACTTTATTATTAACCAATGAGGCAGCAAATTAAACCTTCATCGCATGTTAAAAGCAGCATGTTGAACAAGAGACATTTTTTCGCGCAAGTTGTTAGGAGAATTGATATGTTTGAAGCTTTGCAAGGTTCATCTGTAATAAATGTACATCATTAATACTACACATTTTACATATTTCCTCTTTAGACAATAAGAAGTAAAGTACCCAGTATCTATGGCACCTAAATAGACAATCGGTTTCACAGTTGGGTTCGTGAAGTTAGCATGCATCTGAAAACACTAACGAAAACTTTTTGACAATTTCTCAGTGCTTCATTAGTACTTTATAGAAAAGTCAACATGCCCATTTTCAAAATAGACGTGCTGACATAAACGCTTTGTTGAAAGCACTAACGAAAATTTTCAGGTGCTTGTTAGTTTTTCGTGCTTTGTCGAAAGCACTAACAAAAACTGTTCCAACTGTTTAGTGCTACATTAGCGCTCGTTAGTGAATTACAGGTGTAAGCGCATCCATGCATTTGTGAAAAAAATCGAAATTAAAAAAGGCGCAATAACTATGCTTTGTTGAAATCACTAATGAAAAGTCCAGTAGCGTTTAGTTTTCGGATAGTGCTCGTTAGCACTCTGTAGAAAGTCATGCACATGCATTTTCAAAAAAATTCAATTTGAAAAGGACATGCTAATTTTGGGCTTTGTTGAAAGCACTAACTGAAGCTCCTAAATCTTTTTAGCATTTTGTTAGTGGTTTATAGAAAAGTCGGCACACCCACGTATTTTCGAAACAATTGAATTTGATAAAGGCGTGTGAACTTCACGCTTTGTTGAATTTGAAAACATATTGTCTCGAAACAAAACTGTCTTGTCAGTTTGTTGGTCGACCACGTCTTTACCTCGTTAGTAGGTTGAGGGCTACACATTGGCTGCGATGCAACGCAATATTGTCTGGAGACAAAAAAATTTTGTTGCAAGGTGTCTGTCGATGTCTCTTCCAATTCTTGCCTCAAGGCAAAATGCTTGCAACATAGTGAATTGCGTATGCTATGACTGCATATCAAGTTTTTGCTACTTTCTTGTCAAATATTTGTATAGGCTTGTTATTATTATTGTTCGTGTAGTTTTTTTGAATAAGTATATTTTATTACTATGGATGTGGAGAAGTTATAAGACCATCAATTGCAAGTAGATTTGGACAAATTGATTGTTTTAGTAAAATCAAGCCCAGAAATTTACGATATAACATTAAAATTTACTTGATTTTGTCACAAGGTATTGCAAATCATTGCCCACTGGAGGCAACACGATGCAACATTTTATTTCGAGGCAAAACTGTCTCGAGACAAAATGTTGCGTCGTGTTGCATTTGGTGTCCATCCAGCCTTACAGTGCAGAAATGAATATTTCTTTAAAGTTATTTTGGTTGCTTGACAACAACTAGAGACGGAAGCAAATATAGATTTTTTCTGCAAGTAGTTCAGAAATGTTGACATTTCTGATCAAATTTCTTGAAAAAAGGTCTATATTTCCATATATATAGTTGTTGCCAAATAACGAAAAGTAACTGTAAGGAAATGTTCATTTCTGTACTGTAAGAAAATTATTTGCACATATGCATTTTTATTCTTACGATAGTTCATAAAACGATTGTATGCATATTTGTATTTCTCTCTTGATCTTTCCCTAAAAAGGGATTTTTTTCAATGGAGCAATCAGCTACTTTTCTCGGTATCGCCCTATATAGCAAACTAAGTTAGGACACCCACTGTGATCTGCTATGCAAAAAACTTTGCCAAACTATTTATTTCATAAACTGTTTGGTAAGATCAGTTTCACCTAATGTGCTACTGTCATGTTATCATGGCATGTTCCATTGTCATATTTTGTATGCTATAATTGTGTGGGGTCACTGTAGCGGCTCCCTTCGGGTTTTCAAGCTTCAACTTAGAGTTGTTCGCATTATGTCTAACCTTGGGTCCCATGATGACTTTGCCTTGTCTGTTTATTTTACAATGTCTGCTTTATGTCAAAAAACAAATCTTACAAGATCAACACAACACCGATATTCATCACTTTGACACTCATAACAAGGGCAAATTGGTTATACCTTACCATAGACTAAGTAGGAGCAGAAATGGTTCTAACTACTTTGGCTGTATTTTTTATAACGCACTTCATTCTAGCATAAAAGATATGCCTCTCCATCAATTTAAATTGAATATAAAAAGATTCTTATTAGAAAATGCTTTGTATACAGTATCTGATTTTTTAACTTCTATTGGTTCTTTAAGGTTGTCATCTGAAGATTTATAATATAATTTCCATCTTTTTGGTGATTTTTTCTTTTAAATTGTATATTGTAAACATACTTATATTGTATTTTGTTGACAAATTGTTATTCACATTAGTGATTCACATGTTTCATTATAAATAAATAAATAGTAAATGTAATACAGTAGTATTTACTGCCTCTGTTAGTTCAGGAGGAGTTCCAGGAATGGATAACTCATCATCACTCTTCATCATTTCGTACTGGTACTTTCAATACCTTTGAAAATATCAGCAATCAAACTTCAAAGTGCCAAGTTTGACTATTAAATATAATGATACGTTTCTATAGTTATGCAACAAATTTTGCAAAGAATTTCACGGCACCATTTATTTAGAAATAAAATTAATCATTTGTTTTAAAATTAAATAATGTTTTAATTTCTGTCGTTCATTAATGATTCGCGCAAAGTACACTATTTTCTTCAAACTTTAAAATACTTATTTTCCTTTTGCAATCGTCGGAGGTAAAATTGTCGTCATCACATCATTAAATAAGTGATGCAAAATAACAATATAAATAGCAGTTGAAACTTCATTTTTATTTTGCAATGTAATATTAAATGTGCAATTTTTAAGGGTAGCATTTTAAAAATTAAAGCCGTGCAGTATAGAGCTAGTCTCTTTATGTGCATTGGTAATAGTAAACTGCGATACTGTGGGTTCTTCTGAAATATAATCTTTGTTTGTTTCACGTACAACTAGTGATTCGTTTAAATTTAAAATCTTTTGGGTGTTATCATTTTTGTTTCTAATAGATTCTCCAATGTACCCTTCCACACCACTGCTCGAATTTCACCCTCCATGCCACTTGAGAAATTCCAAATTTCCTCCACCATCAATTAACAATGTAGCCGACGTGTGTGTCAATGAGTGGCACATATATTCTTTCGAATTACTTAATTTCCAAAAATCTGCCACTTTTCCCAGTACAGAACTTATGCTGTGAATCCCCATTACACTTCTGCAATATTGTTCATTTTGATATTTTAGAAAAAAATTTATTTTTCGCACTATTTAAAGGCCTCGGTGATATAATTTTGATAAATTTTAATATAATTTTCACCGATGATTATAAACGATTGAACTTTCCTAGTCTTGCTGTTGGGAAATTTGATAAGAAATACATTTCCATGTCTTGAATGTTTTCAGTATTTATTTTCATCATTATTAAAATGTATGAAATTAAAACTAGCTATAGTTTACCTTTATCCCTAAATACTTATCATCTGACACTTTGAATAGAAAAGTTTCAAACTGTTCTTTTGTAAATATTTTAGACTTCTTTGCCAAATATTCCTCGTTTGTCTTCTTCAAGAAAGCACAGAGTTTTAAATTTTGGCTCATACCTACCCCATGTTTCATAATTAGTTGAGACTTAATCATTGAATATCGTGACCACATAGTAGTTGATTTCCACTCCTTTTCCTTTTCCATTATATTAAAGAAAGCCAGAAATACATCTTCATTGCATTCCTGTACTTTGTTTGATTGCACCATTGTATAAAGTGCTGGTAAGCAGCACAATATTTGTCTCCAGATTTTGTCGGTCCAAGGTGCAACACTGCTTCTTTTGCCGCAGAATGAATTTCAGAATTTTGCATTTTATGAATGCTTTTCTATTTAACAACAATCGCGTAGTTATTGTTTCAAATTAATTTGTGCCAAAAAGATAACAAATAGTAAGTAGTAAGTAGATTTATTGCATAACTCAATATAGGTTATTAAAGTATAAAAACAAAATATTATACTATAAAACAAATTATTAAAAATACAGTTAATAATATACTTAGTTTTCATTTCTACAACTTAAAATATATTTTTTTAAATTACTCTTAAATTTTCTTTGAGAAGGCTGATTTGTAACTGATTTTGGTAACGTATTATATATCTTAACGCCATAATGAAATACATTTTTTGTGGTTATCGTTTTATTCTTCTTGTATATATAGTAATTGTCTGCTTGTCTTGTGCTGTAGTTATGTATATCTGACACTTTAATTAAGTTGGTAACCAAGTACGAAGGCAGCAAACCATTTATAATTTTATATATAAAAACCATACTATTATATTTCATTTGTTCCTGAACATTTAAAAAATTAAGGCATTCTAACATTTTACGGACTTTGGCAAATCTGCTACATTTTAATAAACATCTCATTGCACGATTTTGTATCTTTTGCAATCTTTCCAAATCACCTTGGTTTGAGACAAATAAAATGGTGCTGCAGTATGTTAAGTGTGGATAAACTATTGCTCTATATAAAGTTATTCGAGCAAAACTTGATAACTTTGCACTAATTCTTCTCAGAAATCCAACCTTTTTACTTACTTTATTTATAACCATCTGTAGATGCATTATAAAAGTTAATTTTCGGTCGATTATTACGCCAAGGTATTTAATGTTCTCTACCAGTTCAATATCAGACCCATCTATTTGTACATTCCTATTTTCTGTTTTTATCATTTGATAACTTCTATCATTCGTTAACAACATCCATTTTGTTTTATCAGCATTTATCTTCAGCTTATTTCCAACTAAATATTTGCTAATTCTTATTAAGTCACTATTTACAGATTGAATCAGGTTTATTACATTTGCACCTTCAGCATATATTAAAGTGTCATCAGCAAACATATGCATCGTTGTTACCTTCACTACATTCACTATATCGTTTATGTAAATTATAAAAAGCAATGGTCCCAAAATACTTCCTTGTGGAACACCCCACTCAATTTCTGATTTACTAGATGTTTCCCTTTGCCATCTCGTTTCTTGCTCCCTGTTTTGTAGGTAGTCTTTAAACCACTCTAACGCATTGTCTTTAACTCCATATTTTTCCAATTTTTGAATGAGAATATTTCTACTTATAGTCTCAAATGCTCTTTTGTAATCTATAAAGACTGCACACACTGCCTTTCCTTTATCCATTGATTCTTTCCAGTCATTTATGATTAGCTGAATCGATGTTTCACACGAGTGTTTCGTTCCAAAAAGCAGACTGATACGTGGTTAATATATTTGTCTCATCCAAGATCTCATCCAATCGTAAGCAGCCTTTGATATTAAGCAAATACGGAAAATTCGTAACCATACAAATATGAAAATTAGAAATTTTCGTATATTTTGCAGACATTTGAAGAAAAAATAGTATATTTTATGTGGAAGGAATGTGACTTTTCATGGCTTGCCTCTATTACCCGCCTTACTAGCGTTTGGTGGGTAAACGGAGGCATGCCATGAAAAGTTTCGTTTCTTCTTTGTATAAAATAATATATTATTTCTTCAAGAAATTCTATCAGAAATGACTAAATTTCTGAACAATTGCGAAAGAATATTTTATTACATTTATGATGAAGCAAGTTTTGCGATTTAAGTGTGTGTTACTTTTAATTAATTATCATTAACATAAATGACACTATATCATAATCATCATGTTATCATTAGGTGTCGTTAGTATAAAATTATGTTGGAAGCTTTGATGATCGTTGTCCTGAAATGAAAATGTACATTGTGGGATACATTGATGTAACTGCATGAATCAAATATAAGTGTATATTTGCAAGAACACAATGTACAACTTTGAAAAATTAATTGCCGCAATTCATTTGAGAGTCAGTGCTTTCAACGAAGAAGTTAGTATACCTTTTTCAAATTCGATTCTTTGAAGATTCTTGAGCAAGCTGTTTTTCTACGAAGCACTAACGAAGCACTGAAAAGTGGCCGGAACGTTTCTGGTAGTGCTTTCGATTGTGTGCTAACTTCATGGACCTGTCACAGTCTGGTATGTTGTAGAATTGTTGCTTTTTCTTTGGCTAACCAAATTTACAGAGATTATTTCAGATAGTAATAGTCATACAGATCTGACACGAAATATTCAAAATTGTTAAAATTAAAAGAAAAAATATTATAATCCAAATAGGCCAATGCGAGATCTCCTCAAACTTGCACAATACTATATCTGTTTCGATATATTTAGATGTACATACATAAAAATGGGTAAAGCGAGGATCGTGCGAGGTTGCTGGTGTTAAGGATCTCAGAATGTGTGTGTTCTACCTACATACATATAAAGTTAAAAAGCTACAACACAGACAGATCCACCGCTGATTACAGAATGACCAGAGTTTACTATATTGTTTTCAAATGTTGTGAATGCTTATGTAATCATATACGTATATTTAAACGGTGTTACTTTTGTTAAAATTGTTTATCGAACTATGTTTTAAGTGTAGGATACTTATGGTTATTGTAGGATTGCACGTCACCTTGAGCACCAGCTACATTCGATAATTAAACGCTACTGTTGGCTACTTTATATTTATATGCCTGGTTAATTTGGTACTAAATAAAGTAGTACATGCATTATAATAATTTTGTGTTATTTATGATGCAGTGATTCTTAATCAGACTGCAATCCATATGTCTTTGCATTTTACACTAAATAACAAACAGAAAAGAAGACTAATACAACAAAGAGATAAAATCTTTACGCATAAAGAGGAACGTTTAATAGGTCTTGGGAAGGTTAAATTTACTGATGTGGATATATAAAGGTATAGTTGACCTTCAATAAATCGTTTTAAACATAAAACTTTGGTCGTTTAGAAAGGGCGAATGCAGTAGTGCAGCGCGGGGATTTGTTTTATTTGTGACTCAGATAAAGATTATACCAGAATATATTGTTTCAGGATTTCCAACTTATTTGAATTAATCCCAGAATTTAAAAGTATTTGAAACATGAATATTGAATGTTTATTATGTGAATTGCGCTTCCCGTTAGTGATTAAAAGGACTTCACACAGCTTTTAAAGGTGATTATTTGTTTCCCTTTAGAAAGTTGTATTTGTTATAATGTTGTATTGGCTGTAATTATCGGAAAAATAATCTAAAAGGAAAAATAAAACTGATTAATACACTCCTATAATAGGAACCGAACAAATAACTTGAAACAATCAGCATTCGTTATGAAATTTTGTCAGTAAAATTGCTTGCAAACATGGGATAAAACTGACAAAAAAGCATATTACGATTCTACGGAATCGCACCTGCCTGGTGAACTTTTACAATGTTATAAGTATTACATTTTACAATGTCAAGTCATGTATTAATCAATCAATCAATCACCCATCATGGAATTCCCTTTCGGGGTCACCAAACCTAGCACCTCTTTCTGGGAGGATATGCACATTATAACTCTAGGCTACTACATTACTTTTACTCCCAGCACCATTTACAATCTTTCTCCACATCCCTCGGTCCCTACACACTTCTTTGCATCTGTAAGATTCATACATTGCTTTTGGCATGCTCTTTTATTCCTCATATGTCTCACCTGTAGTTCTTTCAGAACCTCCTTTACTACATCCAACCATCTTTTATGCGATCTGCCCCTTACAGCTCTACCAGTCATCTTGCTTGCATATATACGTTTGTTAAGTCTATTTTCGTTCATTCTTTCCTTATGTCCAAACCATCTAAACGTACTTCGCTCGCTTAACTCCTTAAGGGTCACTTGCACCCCACACTCTGCTCTGATCCATTCGTTTGGCACTTTGTCTCTCAACGTTTTTCCGCACACATTTCTTAGGAATCTCATTCCTGCAACATTTACAAGACTAACATGCTTCTTCTGCCAGACCCTAGATTAGCTTCCATACAGAATAGAACTGTTGTAAATGGCCAGTTTTATATTTATTCTCAATCTTTTATTCCTGTTCACTGCCCACATACTTCCAGACATTTTTCTTTCAGCATTTTCCCTCCTTTGTATTCCACCATCCAGCTTTCCATTACTCAAAAACTCTCTACCGAGGTACGCACAATTCACTTTCTCTATCGCATCATTGTCCGTTCAAAATACAAAGTCATCAATCCCACTATCTCTGTCTAAAATTATTACTTTTGTCTTATTTATATTCACTTTCAATTGCATATTTTCACAAGCTTCCGAAAGTCTGTCAAGCATTCGTTGCAAATCTTGTGACAATTCGGCCAACAATACTGCATCATCTGCATTCAACAGCACACTGATATTTGTTTCATCATTTTTCACTCTTCCCATTCCTTCCATTTCATGTATTAATACTTCTAAAATACACGCAACGTTGACTTTCCAGCTGGATTAAATTATTTTTGATTTACTCAAAGCGAATTGTGTATGGAAGTTACTTTTGAGTTAAGGCATCTCGAATTTTCTCTCGTATTTTCCATGACTACCTGACTTTGTCGAAAAATAATTTTATTTGCAAAAAGTGCCTCTATTGATTAATAAATACACTCTTATAATACAAACTAATCAGATTTAGGCTTCAACCAATCAGTATTCATTTTCAAACCGATAAAAACCAGTTACGATTACGGTCTCATCAGACAGCAGCTGTTAGGTACATTAGCTAACTATCATGCTGCCATGTGGTTTTACAATTTTATAGTCATTTATTAAATCTTCTTGAAATGTACTCGTGGTTGACTTTCTAGCTGGATAAAATTATTTTTGATTTCCTCAAGTCGTATTGTCATTGAGACATTGACAAAATGTAATATTACGATACAAACCAATCCCAAAAGAAGATTTGTTCATCATTAGTCCTCTCATAATTTCTGAAAAATTCCAGAAAAATCACGATGGAGACCAACTTAACAGTCGACTTTGTTTTTTAAGAAACGAATGCTTATACATAGTGCTTCGTTAGTGTTCTTTAGTACTTTAAACATCATCACTGGCACTATTATGCTTCTGAAAAAAACAAAACAGGGCATTGGTGGCCCAATTTAACGTTTGATTTTCAGTATTTTAACGTTTAACAAGTTAGAACTTGTGGAGGATAATGTAGCGTTTGGAAGTTATTTTCATTATCAAGAAAAAAATATCATAGAAATTTATTTAAGAACATAAAATTAAATAAACTTTTATGTAGAAATTATATATTAATACAATGGCGCCAATTCCCTACCGTGAAAAATATTTTCAGCCCATGAATATCCATCATCATTAGGTCTTCAGTCCTGGAACTAACGTAATCTAACTCCCCCTCACACGGACTTGTTATCAAATTACTCTAAAAATCGTGATTTACAAAACTTCCTAAATAGAATTTTGATTAATTATTTAATTAAGCGGTAAAACCCCTATGTGTTGATAAAAAGATGGCGGGCTATTCCAATCTGGCGATGCCTCAGCATATTTATTGACGGTGACTATAAATCATAAGCACCACATTGCCGGGCGGTGCCATGTCCTTATAGTATTTACTTTTAATTTGAATTAAAAGGAGATGTTACAATCTCTCACTATCTGCGTGCAAAAGTCTGATCTTGGTCTACCTCTACTTCTTTTTTCCTATCTCTGCTTGTAATGTATCTTGTACTATTCCCCAAAAATGCCTTAGAATGTGTTACGTTTATTTTTCTACCTGGTTAAGTCATTATCCGCTCGAATAAATTCCATTTCTATTCTTAAATTCTCCAACAATATCCTACCTATTTTACCTGTTCCTCTTAAGCCCGCGTTAACATAATTTTAACTCAAATCACTTTTTCTCTTGAAACGAAAATGTATTCGATAAATTAAATAGTCTATACCTTGTTTTAGGTATCAGGTAATTTGTTAAACATTCCGATAACGTATAATTGCTTTCTCTGGTGTTTCCCATTTAAAGACTTGTCGAAATAATAGATCCTACTATTATTTGATGGCGTGTTTTCCAGTTTTGCTAATCGTGCTTCGATAACGAGAGGATTGCAGTTCGAACTCGTGTTATTTGAACACATTTTGAATTTGATTCTGCAGCTCGTGCGTTGAAATATTTTCTACATTATTCGTCACAGTACTTCAAAAGCAATGCACGTTATTTTGCTCGACAAGTAGGAGGTATCTTGCGTGTATTGATGAGTTTCCGCGCTTACGCATTCTAATCCGATTCTCTTCTTAGCTATTAGCTGGAGGCCAAATGGGTTCTATCTTTATGTATGTCCAACTGTTCGTTGATGTAGACCAACTGCTTTTGCCTGTAGACCGCTGCTGCAATTACGGTGGCAGGGCGAATGGATCCTGACTACCGTGGCGTTGCTGTGTTGACTCACCCCCCGACCAATTGCAAGCCAAGTATCCTGACACATACAGGTATACAACTTGTTTTCTTTTGTGTATATCAATGGCATATTCCGTATCAGCGTTTGGTGTAGTTATGTGATAAGAAACGTGATTCTGTAGAACTATTGTTTGTTGCTGCGAATCGATATTATCGCTCTACAGGTGTGCTGTACCATTGTTAAAAATGTTTCACAGACACACGCTTATTTTTTTCTAGTGATTGGCACTATGTACAATTTAAAAGAATGTTTGACAAAAACTCTCACACGTTAATTTTTTCCTACTGATTAGTTTATTTTACAAAAAGTATTAGGTGCAATTTTAAAAACACGCTTAACAAAAGCTCTAACATGTTTATTTACTACTGATTAATTTTATTTTGTGTAAAATACGAGATGCGCACTTCGTATCTAAACTACTAAATTGTTCATATCACATAATGTTTGCTTTGAAATAGTAACGCTTAATTTATTGCTTTTGCTTGTTTGTACACAATCTTTTATTTATTTTCTATTTGTTAATAGATAATCGTGGGCGACGTGCTTTTTGTGTTTTTTTGGTATGTAGGTGAATCCCCCCACTCTTCGCTGTTGGTAGTTAGCCTGATATTTACTTTTCTTTCGGCTACATCTAGGTACGTAGCAAATGTATCCTACCCTTCTATTTCTCCATTTTTTTTTGTTTTTCACAGATATCTTTCTTCCTCTACTATTTTTATAACCTATTGTTATTAACCTTGTCTGTCAATGCTATCATCCTTATACATCTGAAGCACAACATTGCAGAAGACTTCTATCTCTTTCTGTCTGTTTTTCCTACTGCCCCTATTTCATAGATGTACTGTGCTGTGCTCCACACATATGCTTCCAACAATTTTCTTCTTGTCTCTATGTTTGTTGTCTTTGAGCAGATCCGTTGTTCTTTTTTGTTTGATGTGGTTCGGTCACCTTCTATTGTTTTACAGTTATACACTCTATTTTCCGTCTCGAAGCTAGTTGGACACTTACCTGCACTTATTTATATTCTGAGCTAGTCTACACAGTTCCCTGAAATTCCCATAACAGTCTATATACAGCTCGGTTTCCCTTGTATTGTTTTCTAATTGTATGCCCTATTTCACCGAGATTCAGTAGTATGTATTTTGTTTTTATTTTTCTTTCTTTTGATGGTTCTTTCACATTTACATTTTAATTTCTAGCTTAATAGTTCGTGAGATGTTTCAAATGTTCTACCAACCCCCCCTCCCCCCATATAATTTTGTATTAAGATAGATTTTTTTGGGTTTTGTTTCGTCCAAATGTCAAAAATATTTAAAATGCCAAAGTCATTTATTCACAACTGACGTTTCGGAAAATATGTTTCCTGATACTTAGTTATTAGACTGTTGGTTTTTGTTACAATCTGTGTTGTAATGTAATGTAATGCAACAAATGCAAATTACATTACAACACAAAATGTCACAAAAACCAACACTAATAAATAACTAAGTGTAAGGGATCATATTTTCCGAAACGTCAGTTGTGAATAAATGATTTTGGCATTTTAAATATTTTTGAGATTTGGACGAAACAAAACCAAACAAAAAACCTATCTTAATTCTAAAATTATATGGGGAGGAGGAGAACATTTGAAACATCTCAGGAACTATCAAGCTAGAAATTAAAATCTAAATGTGAAAGAACTATCAAAAGAAAGAAAAATAAAAACAAAATAACTATGATCATACAGACAATATGACTCTAGACTATTATTCAAAATAGATTTTCCTAACGTATTTTTAGATACAAGGCTTATTTCTTTATAAGATAGATTTAAGCAATTAAAAGACCACGATAGTTTCTAAATTTTTATATAATTTTCAAAATAGTAATTCAAAAAATTAATAAATAATTGCATCGAGTTATAAAATCATTTAGAAGCTAAAGATAGTCAAATTAATTGCACAGAAATTTATAATGAATTATCATTATTCAACGATTTACTAATAATGAATAACTTCAAAAATTTTTTAAATGTTTCAAATTCATTACAGTTGATGATAAAATTTAGATTTAATTTTTAAAAATATATTTTTTATACATGTTACCTCTGTTTGTAACGCACTAAGTGAATTGTGTTGTAGAGATCACTAGCCCACGTGGTGAGGAGAATATTCTCGAATGTATTCAAAGCAACATCGGTAAATTGTATGTTGGAAATGTTCGTTCCAGACTATGTTGTGAAAATATTCTCAGAAGTTTTCTAGAACAACTTTTTTTACTTATTGATTGAATTTTGCTACTGGCAAATGGTCAAAATACATTAAATATTGTTGTAGGGGTTTTAGTTATTATTTATAATTTTTTTTAAGATAAATCTTTATACAGAACTGTATTTTATTTATATTTACAGTACGTTGTAATTCTTATGAATAAATAATATATTTTCTATTACTTATGTGTAATTGATTGTATAATTTTTATGTGGTATATTTATTTAACTCAAAAAGAACAATATTAATTTATGCATTGGGACAGATTTTCACATTTGTCCAACAATCGTTTCAACCAAAAATCATAACATTAAGGAAATTAAAAATAATAGAAACTGTAATTGTAGAAAAACCTTCTTAAATGCTCTCATTTAGAACTGAGAAATCTGTATCTAGAAGCTATCTATATTCTATACTTATATTAAAAATTTAATTATAAAATCTGTATACCTTCTGCTTGTGCCTGTAGCTGGACAACACAAGTGGAGATAAGAAGAGCAGCAATTAAGAGGACTTTCATCTTGAAGATCTGCTTTAATTTAAGTAAGTTAACAATATATTAAAATTTAAAACTGTACTATTCCTTTTATATTAAAAAAATTGGTCTTCTATTGGTGTACGTACACACTAGATTACAAAAATAGGCTTTGAACCAAAGTAAATATTTGTAAGACCTAGTAAAGTAGTAGAAGATTTCTCAACTATTTTATTGAATTACCTAAACTAAAAAAAGTTACATGAACAATATTTACTATTTGTGAAATATCGTATGCTTAATAGCACTATTATAAAAGTTGTAGACTTGTTTAGTTAGAGATGTTGTAATTGAAACAAATAATATTTAAAACAATGGAGCAGGAAATGGCATTCTAACAAAACTATCTGGAATATGAATGAGACAACTTTTGTATTTGCTTTTCTAACTGAAAATCATGTAGCTGTTAAAATTTTCATATATTAAAAGAATCCAAAACTCCAGTCAGTGATTTCCACACAGTTGAGTAAATTATGCTTTCAATCACTATTCATTTTCAAACAATTTGCTTCTAGGTAAACGTTATTTAAATTTATCGTCTAAACACATAGCATTTACCATGAAAAATAAAAAAATCTGGCTCTGTAGCTAGTTACTCTTTTCAATCACACCAAATATGAATAAATATTATGATTATGTCAAATTCTTATACCAAGTTCGATAAATCTTGGTTTTAAAGTTCTCTGATTCAAAAATTATGGTTTACTACTTGATGCATTAGTCTGTGTGCATGTACCTGTACGTGTGTATGTCTATGTACAAACATTTGTATGTGTACATGCAAGGGTGCATGTTGGGTCAATTCATTTCAAGTGTCCAGCAGTGCTTGCTTGACCATTTTTAAAAAAATTTAGTTTTAGTAGGTGATGACTCACCCATGGTTGTTGGTAGCATAAAACTAATATTCTTTTAATTTTATATTTACTTGTTTAAAAATTGCAGCTATTTTTGCTTCATGCCGTGTGACATTATCCTGCGTTTCCAGAAATTTGTGGAAAACTCTATACTTCAGTTATGGTTTGTCACAGAGCTCTGAAACAAATGCTGTTATTTATTGCACACTAGACTAATTTTTTTGTTAATCATTTGGCTATCTTGTTTTTATGTCTGAAATTTTGTGAACAAAAAAAATTCAAATTTCGGAAGAGCAATGTTTTGGATAGGATTAAAATATCATACCTCGATTTTTTTGCAAATACCTATATCAAGGTAGTTTATGTAATCACACAATTGAGCACTGATACTTGTCTCTTTTTTATTACAGGAACCCACTAACATGCCATTTTAATTTTTTTGTCAAATTTAGGAGCAAATATCTCTGGTGGATCTGATAAAAATTTAAATTTGCACACAATAAAGTACTGTTTGGTAGTAAATTACAGTAAAAATTTAAAGTTTGATATTCGACCGAAAGAAGAGTTATGAAGGGCACAAAATGTTTCCTCCCTAAACCCCTTTACCTAAATCCTTCAACAATAAGGAACCGCAGTGGTGTGTGTATAATAGTAACTGGTTTTTTGTGCGTCCTCGTCGTCGAGTTAACATGTGCATTTTTTCAAGTAACAACAAGTTTTCACTTAACCGCATTGAGTTCGTCATAGAACCAGCAAATCAGTAAGTGCATAATCATTTACATAAACATTTGTATTATGAATTGCATCCAAAGTCATATTTGGTGGTCCTTTATTATTAAACATCCATTATCAACCCTCAATTAAGCTCCTTAATTAACCGCATTCATAACATTTATGGTGCTTCGAGCCGGATTCAGCTTTATGTTTTAATTACAGTTCATTAATTAATTAAGAAAAATGTACAATTGAGTTTATTAAGATTGCAACGTGAATCTATACAATTCGGCCTTCGTATTTTCGTTAACATTGTAGGGTAAAATAACTGGTTTTCAATACTAGTTCATCCCCTTGTATGATTCAAACAACTGCATTCCTTGTATCTGTTATTTACAGTTAGGGAAAACAAGTTACATATTTTGTCTGCCCTTTCACAAATCTACAGGCAGTAAATAATACTAGTTCAACCTTTCCTGTAGGATTCATGAAAACAACCAATCCCATTCCTTTGTACCTGAAATTTACAGTTAGGGAAAACAAGTTACATATTTGTTGTTTGCCTTTTCTCAAATTTACAGGTAGTAAATCGTGTTTGCTATTTTCAAGCGGCTTGGCATTATTTGTTTATTTTATAAAAACCCTGCATCTTAGAATTTATTCGAAATTTTAGGGGCAAAGATTTTATAAAAGCTCTGGAGTGAATTTCATTTATTCTACTCTAACTCTCTAACACATGCATTGCATGTTTGGTTCAATAATTATAAATTTACACTATACACATAGTATTGTTTCAACAAAAATGAGCTATGCATTAGAAAAATCGCTAGTCATAGCGAAACAGACTTTTTCATGTTTGAAAACTTTTGAAGTCTTATCTAACAATATTGATGAATTGCAGAACCTGCTCAAGTTTACCGCCGCGTTTAAAATTGCATAAAAATGTTAACTGCAACACTTTAGTTGATGAGTCATCAGAGATTTTTATTGTTTATTATATTGTCAATTAGAGGTTGTTTACATGAGCATCAGTGATGTTCCGCAAAATCAAGATTTGCAAAGTCCAGTCCAGACTCATTTGGTGGAAACGCAAATGACAATGTCATGTTTCAATTCCGATAAATCAGTAGCGTTGCAGGTGGGGTTAACGAGTAGCCTACCTATATAGATTTATTTAATGCACTCATACACAATAATGACAGTTTATCGCCCATGGCTAAATTCCAATATTTGATCTCATCTCTTTCAAAAGAGCCTTTGTCAATTGTCAAGCACTTGCTCTTGACTTCCGATTATTATTTCATAGCATATAATACGCTTTTGTCTAGATATCAGAATGAACGTGTCTTAGCTACCATGTATTGGCAATCAATTTTTAACGCACCAAAATGCAACAATGATTCAGTTCAATCATTACGAAATTTATTAAATACTCAATGAAAACTTGACTGCACTTTCGCAGTACCAAAACATAGATCTTTGGGAATTCACACTTTTTAATTGGTTTATGCAAAGAATAGACAATTCTACTCGCAAGGCTTTCGAAATAAAATTCGCAACTATGGAATTTCCTATTTTTGAAGATTTGAAACAATTTTTAACAGACATATGTCGCACAATAGAAAATAATTCGTAGGCTAGTGTTTCCAACACTAATAATGTTGCAAGCAAACCTTCATATAGACCCAGTACTAAAGTTCGTCCTCGAGTATTGTTAGCTTCTACTGAAAGTGAAGCACCAAAACCTAGATGTGCCCATTGCAAGGCCATAACACAATCACTTTTTAAACGTGAGTTTCTTTTACAATTGCCAGCAACTGCACGCTTTAATGTTGTAAAATCAGCATGTTTGTGCATTAATTGTCTTAGTTCGTCGCATTTGTTAAATTCATGCAAGTCGACGACTACTTGTAGGCATTGTTCGTCTAAACATAATTCGTTATTACATTTTTCGAACGTTGCTCCCAGTGCACCTCCCACAGAGAATGCTTCAGGGCAACCCTCTTTGCAACCCACACAAACTTCCATGTCTTCGACAGGAGGCTTAAACAATTTGTATGCTAATCACAGTTTTGATAGCTACTGTAGTTTTTGAGGACAAAGATAAATGGAATAATTTTCAACTTGTAAAAGCAATTTGTGACTCTGAAAGTCAATCAAGCTTTATGACTAATCGTTGCAGGCTTCTGCACCTATTAAAGGTTTAGGTCAAGTTGCTGTAGGTTCTTCACATGGAACCATACAATGTCAAATTCGCCCGGTGAAATCGTCAGATTTTTCACTAACATTTTCTGCAATTGCTACTGATATAATATTGTGATCCGTTATTATTGGTGTTGGATGGACAATAGCCCCGACTTGTTTAGCATTAGTTAAGATATAGTCAATTAATGTTGAACTATTTTGTACAATTCTAGTAGGCTCTGTAATTAATTGCTGTATAACATTTACCCTAATGAAAGTACTTAACTTTTTTACAAGGTATTTACCCTTAATCTCATAATTTAAATTAAAATGTCCCGCTATAATACATCCTATAGAATATCTCAGGTCATCATTTTCAATGTCTGAGTCCTGTTCTAATGCAGTTAGATCCTCTCCTGCATATAAATTCCCTATATATTCTTCAAATCTACCCACTTTATCTACATTTTCTATAATGGCGTTTCCTCCCCTGTCCCTTATATTTTTGCTATACGGTTTTATATCCCTAAAATGAATTCTAATTAGTTTGCATGCCTCATCTGTCTTTCCTACTTCCATCTTAGTATGTATCTCTTTGCACTTTTCATCAATCCATTGTTCTTTAGCTTTCCTACGTTAGCGAATAATTTCCCATTTTATGGCGTTGTATCTCTGTTTTCCTGTTTCGTCTGATTTATTTTTGTATCTCCATCTTTCTTCTATTAAATTCAGGATATCCTTTGTTATCTATGGCTTTTATTTTTGTGTATACCCCAGAATATCTCTGGTCGCCATGTCTAGGCTGGATTTAATGTTATTCCATTCTGTTTCTACTTCCTTAGTGTCAGATATTTTCCCAATATCTTTCAACAATTCATTTGCACTTTTTTTCAAATCTTTCTTGAATATCTTTATCTTTTAATTTCTCAAAGTAAAAGTGCCTTTCTCCGTTTCTTTTTTCAAATTTTTAAATTTAAGTGTGGCCTTCATAATTACGATGTTATGGTCAGTGTCTATATCTGCTTCTCGGTAGCTTCTACAGTCTTTTACTTGATTCCTAAACCTTTGTCTAACAAGAATGTAATCTATTTGATATCTTCCTATATCTCCTGCCATCTTCCACGTATATCGTGTTCTAACATGATGTTGAAATAATGTGTTTGTGATGATTAAATTGTTCTTGTTGCAAAATTCTACTAGCCTATTTCCCCTGTCGTTTCTTGTGCCTAAACCAAATAAACCTACTACTGCTCCTTCCCTACCCTCACTTACCACTGCATTAAAATCCCCCGTAATTATTAAATTTTCACGTCCTTTTACGTATCTTAATATGTCTTCGATACCTTTGTAGACCGCTTCTACCTCTTCCTCACTGTAGCTAGAGGTGGGCATGTATACTTGTATTATTACCGTGTTTACCGGGATTAGATTCTAATCTAATCATGAGTACTCTTTCGTTCTTTTGTAATTTTTTACAGAGTATCATATCTTTTTCTGCATAATTTCCTTCATCTGCTCCTGTATGAATTACAATGAAGTCTCCACTTCAAAAATCCCCCATCTGGTCACCAAACTTCGCTGATCCCTACTGTCTAGTTCTAACCTATTCATTTCTTTTTAGGTTCTCTAGCTTACCTACTTGCTTCATGCTTCTAACATTCCACACTACGACTCACAAAATGTTCCCGACTCTTATTCTTAACTTTCCATCCCATCCTCCAAAGTAGTCCACTCCCGGAGATCCGAATGGGGAACTATTTTAACTCCGCAATCTTCTACCTCAGAAAATGCCATCACTTTATTATAATTTATGTACGCTGTGTATTTGGGAGGTAATGTGGTGGTTTCCCATTGCCTTCCATGGTAGTGTGTCTTAGACTACCATACTGACCCTTATAGTCTCTGCCAATCTATGTACCGAAAAAGCCGCTGCCCTCTTTTGGGAACCTGTCTCTGGTTCCTCACTAACGACCCCACTACTTTGGTTGGAGCTGTAGTTTGGCTTTTTAGAACACGTAAGTCATTTCACCCATTCTAGTAATCTAGAACTTCGGCAAGGTGCAGGTTCATTCGAAATGGCTATTTTGACTTATGCAAAAAATTTTAAATTTTATAGCATCAATAAAGTTCTATTCTATTCAGTGCGAGAAAATCAAAGCCATCTTCGCAGTAAAATAAAAAGTATAAAGCTATTTCCTCCAATTCTGCTTTAGTTAGTCATTTTTTTCTCCATGACATAACTGCAAGAAATATAGTGTAATTTAATAAATATTCATGGTGTTATAAATTTTGCAACACAGTTATTTCAATCACAAAATCAATCCCATACAAATATGAATAACTTTGTACAAAAAGCAATTGTGCATGCTTTTGTTTATGAAAAATATTGTTTTCCCTTTTTTATATTGTTTTACTTACTTGCGAACAAATATTTTCATTGCATGGAAACAGACTGTTCATTTGACGCTTGGCAGGATAGAACTAAACTGATACAATAAACACTAGCTCGACCTCTTGGAAACCTAACGAACTTCACTGATATAGATAATGTTACAAATGATTAGAACACAATACTTTTGAAATGGAGATAGGCAAAATTGTACGTTGTAAATTTGCAACTATATGAAAGTATGGGTTAATACTCAATGTTGTATCTAACATTAAATAACTAATCCAAGGGGTTAAGGTTTTTTTATCTTTCAATAGTTTACTTAAATATGTGAAGATTATACTTTCATAATATATGCCTGGTGCTTACTATAATGATTTCTCGGTTTGCAATAAATTTTATCGTGTTTGTAGCGTCCTTTAATTTAGGAGTACAAAATTCAAAATCAATATCAGTCACACTAGGTTATAAATCTATTTTGCACCACATTACTTGAACGTGGACTGTCAGTTTGACACTGTAATTGAACAATTTTCCGACCGTCAGATGTCTATTGCTATTGTAAACAAAAGTAATTTACAATTGTATGACAAATTCGCTGCTGTGTCCACGCTCTGAAT
This sequence comes from Platerodrilus igneus, assembly GCA_036346225.1. Taxonomy (NCBI): domain Eukaryota; kingdom Metazoa; phylum Arthropoda; class Insecta; order Coleoptera; family Lycidae; genus Platerodrilus; species Platerodrilus igneus. The sequence continues at coordinate 12,455,567 of JARFIW010000139.1, read as the reverse complement.
GTTAAAACTTTGATCTCTTAAAGTAGAGTACACTATTTTAGGGTTTTATGCCTTTCACAGGGTGTCTACTCGAACAACTGAATAAAAATTTAGTAGTTTTTCTGTACTTTAAATGAAAAAATTTAGTACTTTTTGTTGCACGAAAAACGGAAAATAAAAGTGATCAGAACATTTGAATATTTTAATTAGTCAAGAATAAGGTGCATAGAAAATATTTTTATTTATGAACTCTTTCTTTTTTAATTTTTCTAATTCAGTATCGATCTCTAGTTCTTCTTCTTGCGCTTTTCTGTTACCTCAACTTTCTTTAACTTGAGTGTCTTGATATCAGCATGCAATTGTTGAACCTCTCGCTTTCTTAGTAAGTTTTTCATTATGTTAAACTTTTAATGCTTCTCGCCTTCTGGAAGATGCACTTTGAAACTCTAACATCATCTTCTTAGAAATTGTAAATTCGGAAAAGTGTTTTATTTTAGAAGTTAAAATTTTGTCATAAATAAGTCGTTGGGAAACTAGCGATTTATTTTAAGCGTTTTGTACGAGGCATTCTTTATTTATCGAAAAACCCCTTTCAACCGAAGCATTGTCGTGAAATATGATTAAAATTGTTTTAATAAAATTTAAAAATACAAATTCTAATAAGCCACACTCTTTACACAACCTCATTGAAAATATGTCCAATCTTTCCTTTTCTGGGGAATTGCTCCAGTTTTCAAAACACTCTTCTTGTCCTGACATAATTGGTATAGTGTTTTTGTAGAATGTCTGCATCAGGTGAAATTATTTGCTTTTGCTCAATAAATTCCTCTAAAGCAATATTTAACCTGAATGTTTTTAAGACGTTGCTATACATTACCAAAAGTGACAAACAAGAAGCACCTTTGATAATTTTGTATTTCAAAGGACTTTTCTCTGTAATTTTTTGAAAAAATGTTTTAGAAAAGCTAAACAATAATTTTTAAATTTAACGACATCAAGTTCCTTCAAACCCTTCGCCTAACAAACAACAGATGCCCCAAAACCAATATACACATTTGCATTTGACTTTAAGTTTGCAATTTTGGTTATATCAATTTTAATTAGTTTATTAGGGAATGTTTGCTTCATTTATAATTTTCACAAAAATGAAACGACTTCCGATATTACGCAAAATAGTATGCAATTCCTGATATAGAAATGGCGTTAGGGCATCGTCTGATTGAAAAAATTTTAAAAACTGTTCAATTTCTACACAGATTTAAGAAATTGTAATCTAGCTAGTTTAAAGCAATAGATTGTTCAACATATGCACCTACAGGTTTTATGATTTCAATGGCTCTGGTAATAACTACTTGTTTCCACCCAACATATGCTGCAAAAATCGTTTTGGAAATATAATAGAACCAGAAAAGGCTGTATAGTTAGCACATCTTGAAGGAAAGTCTTTAAAAAGATAATAGAGTGATCGTAAAAAATCTTGCATCTACCAACCCTTCTTTTTCTGCTGTTTTGAATGTCCAATGAATCACATGTATTTCACAAGTTCCAGTGGAAAACTTCAGGATTCTCACTGCTTTCATCTTTTAAATATTTGCGCAAGTCTTCAAGCATTCTTAGATTAACGTTAGGACCATCCATCCCTACCTGTACAATTTTTTTCAGAGACACAACGAAGTTATAGATTCAATCAATTTATTCATTAAATCAGAAGCAGTTGCATGTTTCAAGAATGCCGAATTTAGAAATCGTGTTTGTACAGCATCTGTTGCCTCATTACAAAATCTGACAATTATGTCCATCTGACCAAGTTGGGATATTTTATTAAGACTCGTCAAATGACAAAGTATAAAATGTACACTCTTTTAATTGGTTAGAAAGTTCGTTTTGTATATAAGATTCTAGTCCATACATTATGGAATAAGCTATTTTATCCTTATGACACTGTACATTTTTTGCAATCACACTATCTGGAAACATAGCAGGAAAAACATCGGTGGCAGTTGCAAAACTTCTCTCTGAGGAATGTCATAACTTTGTGAATACACCATAAAATTTCTGCTATACTTACTTCTTCTCTTTGTAAGTGGGTTAACTTTAATATATTACTATTACCAAAATACGTTGAATTATCTTTGGTTAAGAAATTACGTGCACTTGTACTTGCTACTACTTTATCACCATCAGCAACGACAAGTCCTGTATTTGTATTTAAGCATTCAATACCCATGCTAATTGTAGGCACTTTAAAAAGTGTACTTTGAGTCCCCATCAGTAAAGATTGCACAATTTTCAAATGATTTGTACCTTTTACGTGTGTTTTAACACAATGTATACCACCTTGACTAACATAAAACTCCTTTCTGCACATATTATAAAGCGTGCGAAATTTATCTTCACACAGCCGTAACCACAATTTACACTCCTCTAAATCTAACCATAATGGATTAAACTAGCATTTACCGGGCACAATAATAAAAACAGCACTATTATGGTGCTAAATTTGATTCAAAATATTAATAAAAACTCCCACAATTTAAATTAGCAGCACATACAAAATCACCACCGCCGCGTTGTAACTTGTATTATAAATAACAGTTGAGTATGCTAAATTTGATCTTTTAATAAGTGTAATGAGGAAGGAAAAGCAATAGCTTACTTCTTTGAAGTAAGTTAAAAAAATGAAATGAAAAATGAATGATCCAGAAAGATCCCATTATGACTAATACTCACGATAACAAGATGGGATGTTTAAACTAAAAATGTAGAAAACCGTCGATTGAATCAACGGTAAAACAGTTGAGTAATTGCGAAGTAGGAGGGCATGGAAAACTGTCGTAAATCCATTTTGTTGGCTAGTAAACTAGAATACGGATAAAAATTTTGTAATAATTGTTTATCTTTTGCTAACAACTCTACAAATTTCACCACTGAACACCCGAACTACTTGCATTCGAAAGCAACGTAGAGGTTATCATGTTTCTTATTGGCGTTTTTAATAAGTTATAAAAGGAATTGAAGTATTCTCTCGCCAATTCCTTTTATACTTGTAAAGTGATGATATATCAACAGAGATGTATTATTCAGATCAATACGTGTAGAAATAGACGGCCCTTGCTAGAGTGCCTAAAGATCCAGTATTAAAGCACTTAAATAATTTAATTGAGAAGAATGGATTTAGCCTGAAGAGGTGTAATGTAATTTGTTTTCGATTATGAATGTATTTACGGCCATTGTATCCGTTGGGGCAATTTTTAATAGTAAAACATTACTAACAATAACCTAATACCTGCACACTATTTTCGCATACATGTACCTATATATTTTTAGCAGCCGTGGCTACTCCCTGGGGGCTCAAAGGCTAGAGCCCCCCAAGTTATTTTAAGGAACAGGTACCATAAATAAACTTAATAAATAAAAACTAGAAATCGAATACATAAATGCTTTCAGCCCGGCATTTTTAAGTGGTCTCAGTAAATAAATTGTAAATGCTACGTTTACAATGATGTCTGATGCCGGAAACAGATATAAATAGTAAACATATCCCGCCGCCGTCCTTTCGTAAGCATCTAACCGTTTTAATGAAACACCAAAATGCATATTTCTTTTGAGATTTGTGGTTCAAATGTAACACTGATAGTAATATTTTAAAATTATTTAAAACTATTACGTTTCTCACTATACTCATTTTACATCCAACATGTAAGCAATAATAAATAAATACCTGCCCTACACATTTTGACAGTACTCTCTTCACGTTAACAGAACTCCTTGATTTTCTTTAGTACATCGGTGTAAGGGAGGGCTACATTCTATTGAGTCCGGCTTTGATGTAAATCTTATAGGAAATCGAACAATTACGAATTCTGCCGAACGCAAATAATAACATCTTCAGATAGCTTTAACAGGGCTCTCATCATTAGAGCCCTTAGCCACAGTATCTGTTGGTATTTCAAGGCGTGTTTGTTGTCCGGTACTAATTTGCGTGAGCGTAGAGATTATTTCACATGTTTTCGTTGAAAGTAAAGACCGTGTCTTGTTTTGTGAGTGTAGTCGTAGTGTATAATTTTGATTATTATTTTGAATTATTCAAGATGACTGAAAATAATAATCGTAATATAGTCGAAATTAAATTTAAAACTCCATTAGCAGAAAAGGTGAAAATTAAGAACCTAGGTCGTCCGACACCGGATTTAAATCTGAAACAGGTAGATAAGGTTGGAAATCGTAGTTTCACAAAGCATTTTTCAAAAGAAATTTATAAAAAATGTCAGGATTTCCGGATACTCTATTTTGTTTTCCTTGCCATTTAGTTTATTGTGACGGAATGGACAAAACATGGTCGGAAAAAGGCTTTAGAGATCTGAAGCATATAAACGATAAAATAAAAAAGCATGAAATTAGCAAGTACCATATAAAGTCTTGCACGGATTTGGCTATGCTAGATTCCGTGCACACTGCGGTTCAGTTAGGTTCCACATATAGGCAGAACATTATTAAACATAATGAGTAGGTGACTAAAAATTGATACATTTTTTAAAAAATTATAAATTGTATTAAATTTTGTGGAAAGTTGGAATTGGCATTGAGAGGACACAATGAAAAAGAAGATTCCGAAAACCGTGGAATTTTGTTAGAATTGATTTTACTTTGGAATTGAATGTAATTTTAAAAGAACATTTACACAAAACGAGTGTATTTAAACGTACATCTAAAACTATGCAAAACGAGATTTTAGAAAGCATGCTTGCAATGTGTCCTCAAGAAATTCAAGATCAAATTAAAGGTAGTGAATTTTCGGCAATTCAGTGCGATGAGACGACTGACATTTCAAATCAATGCCAAATGGTAATTATAGTTAGATATTTCTACAGTGGAAATATTTATGAGAGATTTTGGACATTTCTGCGAGTAATAGATAAAACAGCCAACGGTTTAACGGAGTGTATCGAGCAGGAATTAGATAAATTAATATTAAACTCGCCATCTAAACTAATCGCTCAAACTTATGACTGTACAAATGTTATGAGTGGTTCTGCTAGTGGAGTTCAGTCAAAAATAAAACTTACATATAAAAATGCCCATTTTGTCCACTGTTATGCCCATCAATTAAATTATGCAGAAAGCAACTAGGCAAAATTCTAAAGTTACAATTTTTGTTTCTAATTTATCAGCAATTCCTGCTTTTTTTCTCATTCTACTCGCAGGTGTGATGTGCTAAAAGAAATAGTGAAGCGAAAATTGCCCACTCCTGCTGCCACACGGAATTATATTTGTATTGTGAACGTCATATACGAGAATAGGGAAAAACTAATTGAATGCTTTGAGGAATTAGAAGAAAAATGCAATAAAACTATTATCTGGAAACATGGTTTGCGTAGAATTCTGAAAGATCCTGATTTTGTTTTTTATCAATTTATTACATAAAATTTTTTCACATGTTGACATATTATTTAATCAGTTTCAAGCTAGAGATACAGACAGTGTTGCACTGAAGAGAAAAATGAAAGACTTTGAAGGGATAATAGCATCTGCTAGAAATTCAACTGATGAGATAGAAAATATATAATCTGTAACGATACTAAACGAAGAAATATTAGTAACGTGGAAAATCGTAATTTGATTGCTAAAGAAGTGTGCGATACAATAGTTGTTCAGATGAAGGACAGGCTCTCATACCAAACTCATTTAGAAGCCGCATTTTTAGTAGACATAACTAATTTTGATACTTACTATAAAAAAAAATCCAACATCGCATTTCCAATTGATTGTTAAGTGTTATACGATGTTACAGCCAGATAAATTGAGGATTGAATTGGAAGTAATGTACTCAACAACTGATTTTAAAAATATTTTAGGCGGCCTAAACATGCTTTCCTGGTTGACCCAAAATGGGTTAAACGAAACATTTGGCGAAACAATAAAATGATTAAAAATTATAGTCACAACTCCAATGTCCACTGCCGAATCTAAAAGATGTTTTTCAATTCTTAATACGATTAAAACTTATTTAAGGAACACAATGACCGAAGAACGTCTTAATGCCTTAGCAATGATGTCAGTCAACAAAAACTTAATACATAACATCAACAATTTTGGCGAAAAAGTTATAGACCATTTTATTGCTCAGAAAGACAGAAGGCTTGATTTCGTATACAAGCAGTAAAATTTTCATTACGTGACAATTAGAGTACAGTGTGTGACTTTTGTACATAAACCTATAAACAAGTATACAAAAATTAATGGATCTGTGTGAGTGACTAGGCTGAATACACCATACCACTGAAGATGAGTGTTGCTTATGTTATCTTGTTTTATATTCATGCCATAAACAGTTAGAGCCCCTCAAATAAAATCACCACGAGCCGCCACTGATTTTTAGGCACTTTAGCAGAGTCACGAAAGTTTTATTTTATACACAATGAAAGACTACAAAATAAAAGTCAGATTTTATAATGTCTAAAAGCAGACGCTTAATTTCTATATGTTTAGTATAAATTCTGCACTTTTTCCTCATATCCGGACTGGCTCTAACAAAATCAGCACTTTTTCAGTACTTTTCGGATTTTCCGTACCAGTAGACACCTTGTTTCGTCAGTCTTAAAGTTAAACCTATAACAATTTGCAAACAGTTCCAAATGTATATTTGTTCCACAATAAAATAAAAATTTATTGTAATTACTAACATAACTTTAATAATTCACTAATAATGAGTATTATTTCATGGAGATTAATCTCAGCAATTCCCAACATATATTCTACATAAAAAATCCACGTTATACATTATAACATCTTTGTCTAAAAATGCAATATGCAATTTTACTAAAACACTTAACGAGTGTATACATATAAGTTTCATAACATAAATTCAACATTTATACAAACAAAAATGTACAACAAGTTTCATTTATGATAAAATCATTTTAGAACAACAGTGAAATTGCCACAAAAAATTCTTATAAAAAGTACAATCAAAATTTCAATAATTTTTACTAGGAGATACACAGTATCAACTTATAATGAGAAAAAATTACGTTTATTATATAAAAACCGCAATCCTTAAAAAGTAAGAACATACTTCAATATGAAGTTTAACTTGTTTTACAAGCTTATTCCTCAATTATACTTAATTACTCAAGCAAAAAGAAGGTAAACTTAAAACGTAACATTAAATTTCGATAATTCACAGAGATAGAATATGTACAATTACATTAATAGGCCAATTTATACAGCATTTTTGTTTATTTAGCCGGAAACATTGATAGAATAGCTGCACATATTTTCTGAGGATTCGATTCTTCTGGATACAATTGCATTGCTTGTGTTACCTGCTCCTCAGGAAATATTGCCGATAAATGATAGTGTAACTTGCGCCTAGCATCTTCAGAATTATTTTGAGGCCAATTTTGTGGGTATACATTCAGCTGTGTATCTGAGCAACTAGAAATACGATGTTGTTGGATATTTGGTGGCCATTGTCGGTATGAATCCGGAGCTGATGCAATGCGAGTTACATTTTGATGATGAATATCCCAGTTTTGTGGCAAAAATGGAGGAACATACTGCATTTGCAGTAATCGCGGATCATTTGCTGGGTTAAGTGTTAGCTGACGCTGCAGCTTCTTATGAAGATTTTCAGTTGAGTATGAGGTACCAACGTTATCAACACTTCTACTTTTTGAAACAATAACGTGTTGGATTTCTTTAGGTGGCGGAATATTAGAGCGTGCTCGACCTAACGGTATCTTGCGTATTTCACCTTCCCGTGCTTGGAGATGCTTTTGTGCATGTTCTGATAAACGTTCTGTCACACTTTTGTGAGGTAATGGCCCTCGTTCAGGATGGTGGTACTTACACTTGTTACCATAAGTACATTTTTTGGCATAAGGGCATGGTGGTGGAGGATCACTTCGTTTTGGCTGATACCTTAAAAAATTATCTAATGTGGGACCTGATCGACCTAACGGATCATCGGGCGGCATAAATCGATCATTAACAAATGAGTACATTAAAATTCGCTCTTCCACTACTTTTCTAAATTCACCGCTCTCTTGTACTAGATCTCGATAATTATCATTACTAACTACAATACCATTATTCTCCGAAGCTAATTTGAGTATATAACGATCATCATAGCAAACCATGCGTTTACCACCAATTAAGCGAGATGGTGTAAACACTAACAAACGATCTCGTTCTAATTCTGCTAAAATGTCTTGGTCCCTGATGGGATTATCTGGTCTTGGTGCTTCTTTTCTCCATTTAGGTACAAACACTGTTATTTCTTTATGTCCTCGGGATTTAAACCAGTCCACGCAAATTTTAATACCACGGCACGAAAAGATTTCCTTGTTGCCATGACTACAACAAATATTTTAGTTAATACACAGAAATTTTACAAGCGAAAATGAAATAATTAGTCTAGAACACAAAAATATATTGTGCAGAACAGTACAAATTTCTCACAAGGTTAAAAACGTTGCAAGTGAAAAATGTTCATTTCTGCACATGTTGCACCCTGTGTTCTATACAAATCTGACATCAATAACTTTATTACGTACAGTTTTGAACCTATACGAGGGGTGCTCGATGTATATCGGAAACTGACAATACTAGTGTCGCTAGGTGCGATCTGACGTTTCTAATCTAAAGTTTGACATTTTTGACAGTATACTGTAAGACAACTCTTTATATTAGCCGTATGGCAACCCTAAATTGTTATTATTTAATTCTAGGGGGGCGCATGCGCAGGGCAGAGACAGTATCGTCGGGGTACAAGATGGTGGACAATGTAGTTTAGTTTAATTATGGTGAATAAATGAGTTTTGCTATTGACTTCGTTACTGCACTTTTAATAAGTCATCATTAATTACAAAGCTAATCTTCCATATGTATTATAATACATGATTATAACATTTTGCCATATGAACACTATTTATTTTGTTTTGATTGTTGTTTTGATTGAGTTGAAAATTTTGTCTCGGCCAAAAAATGGAATTAATTCGTGAACTTTTTTTGTGCAATGCTTTTTTACAATTCCTGACATGGATTATTTCCACAACAGTGCCTGAATCAACTTACTACGACTTTTGGGGAAGAAGCTACAACTAAAACCAATGTATATCGTTGGTATGGTGAATCCAATCGTGGTCGTAGTTCGCTAGCGTATGAATTTAAAGAAGATCGTACAAAATCGGCTGTTGCGTTAGAAAACATGAATGCTGTGCGTGACTTGATAATGCAAGATTGTCATGTGACTTATTGTGAAATTCGGGCATTCCTAAGTCATTAGTATCACAAGTATACATTCGATATTACATGAATATTTAGCTGTGAAAAAGCTATGTGCATATTGGATCCCACATAATTGGACAATGGCTCAAAAAAAGGCTCGTGTCGATTGATTGCTGCAAAGAAATGCTCAAAAAATATGATTACGGTGCATTAAACGCAGTGTATGATATCTTGGATTTATTCGATGAACCCTAAAGCAAACGGCAGTCAATTGTATGGGTCTTTCAAGATGAACGAAATCCAACAAAAGTTATCTGCACTCGAAGCACTTTCAAGAAAATGACTACCTGTTTTCCAAAATAAATGAACATGTTATGACCGTTGTTTTAGAGGATTGCAGAACAGTTAATTTTGCTTGGTATACAACCATTTGTTTGCCACAAATTTTTGGAGAAATAAGAAAAATAAACCTATGATGCCGAATCATTCCCCATCATAACAATGCGAGCTCTCACACATCGGTTGAAACAATTGGCTATTTGAGCACTCAAAACATCAAATTGATGGGTCATCCAACCGTATATTGCTGATTTGGCACCAATTGATTTCTTTCTGTTCCCATACAACAAACTGCACGGACGATTTTCGACACCAGAAGAGGCGGTTGATGCGTTCAAAACCCAATGTTTTGGAAATATCTCAATCGCAATGGAAAAAATGCTAAGAAAATTTGTTCCAACGTATGCAAGAATGTATCAATCATCACGAAGAATATTTTGAAAAACAGTAAAGAAGTTTTCACAACTTAAGTTTTGTTTTTGTTACTTATTCCTGATACATATCGAGAACCCCTAGCTAGTGACCCACAGAAACACTCAGTGAAGTATTCCGCTAAAAGTCCTGTTTTGGTAAAATACTGAAAATTTCAACTGTACCAACAAAAATGTTTATCGATTAACTCGGTGAGACAAATGCTGTAAGTGGTTGGGCAGGATTCCAGAATGCTATCAGGTAGAAAATATGTTTTAATCGGGAAGTATCTTGGACGCCATCTAATCTCGCAGATTTTCTAGGAAAAATCCTAAAAAGAATAATAAGAGGATGCCAAAACTTGATTGTGGCTTAAAATTTATCTGAGGAACAATTAAGTACACTATTGTTAGAGTAAACATAGAACAAACGTTAACCATAAGAACACTAATAGACCCATTTCAAACTGATAGCTGAAAGGAAGGTTTATAAAATCAAATGTTAAATGACCCGAATTTTCAATTATGCAATTTGAAGGTATGTTTGTGTGGTTTTTTCTATTTAATAAATATGTGCAATTAGCTTACAAATGCGTTAACTAAGCTCAGAAACCAGGACATTGTATTTGAGTTAGCACGATTTGCATCTGACTTGACTTTGCACTCTGATGATGGGATTCATCGTCAGCATAATCTGTATTAATCAAAACAATTCTTTTTTCAATTCAATTTATTTTCATTATACATTTGTCAATCATTTTTTACATGTTTGTATAATATGGGTCTCAATGTCTTGATCTTTTGCATGAAATCAAACAAAGAAGCATTTGCACATAAGAACACACGAGGTTCTTGTATGTGCAATTTGTATTTGCAAACTTAAACCTTTGCGTAAATCAAAACTGAATTATGTGATAGTATAAATTTCAGTTATAAATATTTTATGTAGAATATATCGTTGCAGTTAAGTTAAATCCTTGATTTTGAGATATGTGGATTTTGTAGTCTAGTGTAACAGTCTCCAGAATATGACAATACTCGTATCTCATAACTGGCTCAAATACGCTTGTGTTAAAGTTATTAAAAAAACTCGGATCTGCAAACAACTTCATCGCATGTGTCAAAACCACGTATGTCCAGTTGGTGTTGTGATGCAGTTAATTGAAGCATGTATTTCAGAAACCAGTCAAGTAGTCAAATGTTTATTTTGAGGAAACAAACAAAACTGTGTAGCAACATATAACACTTTTGGATGCGATTGTTAATTCATTTATGGAAAGTGATCCATATTTGAAACGGTTTTACACGATTTTTTTTTTATTTCTTCACTGTTTTTGCTAAAAAATAATCAAAACTCTGCCTTGACTGGTTTTTGCAATAAACAACTGTGTAATTGTATTTTTATAGTATAATTCCACAATAAATTATTAAGAAATTTTATATATAACTATATATTTTATGATACAAAACTAATATTTTCATAATAGGACACAAAACTTATTTTTAGTATGTAAAATGCACCAGATATCGATTTGTGAAGAACTATTCATCGTCATAAATGAGGTCCACAGCACATTCTGCTTCTGTAGTAGGCCTTTGTAATTAATATCTTATTATAAAATTCTTCGTATCCAACCAGGCATAGGGCATTTATGCCTTGTATGCTCTTGTTGTTAATATGGACATTTTCTGAGGGATATACCATATCAGTTGGTAAATCAGGACGTGGATGTACTTTTAGCAGAGTGAAGGTTGCTGAAACCAGTTCATGAATAAATGGCCTTACTACCACTTTCCCAGGAGTATTTTTGTTGAAACAAAACTGTCTCTAAGTTGATATCTTAAAACTTCCCCTTCTGTCCTTTGGAACACCACTACCTTACATTTGGTATTCCAATGTTCCACCCGAAGGTACTACATTGGCCAGGAAGCGAGTTTTTTTTACCTGGAAAATTTGGAATTTTGCCAAACCCTTGCTGTTCCAAGTAAGGTAGGGATCTTTAACGTGCATGACAACACACACACACACATGGGACCTCCAATTTATCTCTTATCCGAACTAGGGCGTATTTTTGTGAAAAATGCTCGCCTAACATTTTTCAAGCAGGACTGTGTCGGGATTTGAACCCGGCACCTTGGGCATAATAGTCACAGGAACACCTCCACCAGAGGTTTCGACTGAGTTGGTTTGTTTCTTGTACGACTGTGGCCACCATTTCTTGAAACTAATGATATCTTGAGGGTAAACTCTGTGTATAATAAAGCGACTGGTTTTACTGCCCTGTTGATTACATTTTGTTAATAGTTAAGTATTATTTTTTCGAATTTCGTGGTTAGTACCTTGGTGAGCATATGAAACACTACCTGGAGGGATTTTTTAATGCAAAAAAGGTTATCTAAAACAATGAAGCTTGCATTTCAGTTGTATTAAACTTTTGAAATAAATAAGTTGTAAATGAAATTATTGTGTCAAATATAAGTTAAAATCAACAAAAGAGTTATAGAAGTACTTTGTTAAATTTGGCTGAGTAACTATTAAAGGGGAAAAAGGGTGAGAGAAGGTCATGCAAGGAGGTGGTGAGAAAGGCAGTTGAAGAGTAAAAGAAAACTTAAAAAACGGCATCTTTTGACTGGTAACTCGAATAGATGTAAGAAGTACGGCATATCTATTTTATTATTTAGAAAGGGACGCCACAGTTGAAATTTCAGTCTATTAATTTGTAGATAATTGGAATTTGCATTAGCTTGCAAATAATATCCTAATGAAAAAAAGTAATCACTCGTAATTATGAAAAGGGGATCCAAAGTTGTAAATAGGCGATCTCTGCATGGTATGGTAAATGCCGTTCCTAATCAAATATTGAGACGTCATTAAGTGATTGACTGTGCTGGGGCAACCTAATCTGTATTGTAATAATAGACATGAATGAACCTTGTATACAAATAGTGTATGCTAAATAAATTTGTTATTATTTGGTATAAATAGGTATTCTTAGATGTAATTGTGGCCACAAAGGTAAGCTTAGATATAAGGTAGTAATAAGAGGAAATAATTCCTGTTTTGTATCTAGGTTAAGTATTTAATATTAAAGTAACAATTTGAGTAAACAAATCTACTTTTAGTCGTGAGCTTGAAGTATAAAAGGCATAGGTTGTTCCACTCACAATTATTCATAGAGGTAGAAGCTGTTGCCATGAAGTAAAACAAATGAGGAAGTAAAGTTTGTATATCCATGCTATGCAGAAATCACAACCAATTTCCATACCACAAAGGATCTGGTAAGAGATTTATTTAGAACTAATTGTGTTAGTCGTGATTCGGTTTATCATATTTGACGAACAAGGTGATCACAAATCGTTAACCCGTTCATAAATAATAAGAAACATTACAAGATTCATTAAAAATCTTACAACCATATGGTTTTTATTTTGCCCTGATGGAGTGTCACTAAAGAGGATAAGTTTCTTCACTGTGGAAAGTATTTATGTATTTATATAATTAAGTAGAAAACTACATACTTCTTCTGGTGATTTATGTGCCTCACCCGTGTGATATAGATACACTTTAGTTTTATTGGTTTTTAAATCGAGAGTACTAAAAACATTTACCCACAACCGCCACATAAAATATTTCCTGTACGGGAATGTTAGGGAGGGGTAAGTTCTGCATATAGACCAAGCACAATGCAGCAGTTTGACCATCTTCATCTTTGGATGCCTCTTTCATACTATAGTAAAACTTATTTGCCTGCCGTTTATGTATTATGAGATCTGCTGTTGCACAACGTTTGGCATTATATCATTTAGGGATTTATTTCTTTATTTGACTTGTAGAGCCTCGCATTGACTACACATGTCAACTTGTGGTCGGTCAAAGGAGTATTCAAAAGTTTTCTTGAAAGTAGGAATAGTAAAAATGATATTTTACAACATCTCTTAGGTCTGGATTTTCATCAATAAACATTTGATGCATTTTGTCACATTCAATCAAATGTCTAAATATTTTTTGTTTTGCTCCGTAGTGGGTTTCCTTTACTTCATATTTTGAAATATGGTTTTGAATACAGACACACACATGTCCAGGAACTGCACTGGTGTCATTTTGAAGTAACAATATACAAATTCGCCCTAGCCTGTTATGGATAATACCAGGGATCTTCATAAAAACATTTTTGCAAACGTTTTTAAGTACACCGCCAATTTTTACATTATATTTATAGGAATGATTCCTGCTATATTTGTCTTCATAATCATTTTCAGCTCCTATTTCTTCACATGCGGCTTTTCGTTTACGTCTACGTTTGACTTGATTTATCTCGATCAAAGACTGAATATAAGTATTGTTAGAATTTTTATTTTCAGGAGAATGGAAATAATTCCAGGTTGCATTTATTGTATGCACATTAATATTTGATGAACATTTAGCATTGCACTTACAGATTAAATAATCTGGGTTATTTCGTTTTCTGATGTACTTGCTTACCAGAGTATGCAACATAAATAACCTTCTCACTTCATCCTACCATGCCGAACGACGTTACATTTGTAGGTTCCATCATTAAGAACTCCTGGTTTCTTTTAGTAGTAGGTTCTTCATAGGAACTAGATATAATTTGGTTATGCTACAATTACTAATAAAATCACTACCTTTGTAAAGTTCTACACATAAAGTTCAAAACTAACAGTGAATAGGAATACTAATTTTTTCTATACTTTTCACTGTAAAAAATGCACAAATAGCTGTTTACTGCACAACAGATGACTATTAACTACAAAGCAGGTGACGATTATGACGAGGCAACAATGATAACCGACCGCGCACTAAATTTTTTGCAGTTTAGAGCAGAAACCAGTCAAGTGCCGTCCTTTAACTTCTTTCTGTATTACAAGTCAGATATTGACAAGCTGCCATACCACTATAGGAGGACGGCGTTTGATTTTGTTTAGCACTAAACAGTACATGGACCCCTAAAGAAGCATAATCTATCAATAACTCATTTTTGTATTGGTGCTTGACTGGTTTCTGAAATAAACGATTCAATTATCCTCAATGAAAGACTTTCTTTGCTTGAATTTTAATTATTGCAATGGTAAGTATTAACCACCTGTGTTAAATTATATATTTGGTACTATCTAAGCAAACTTATTTTTAATAAAAATGCGAAATTTATGTGTTCATGGGGTTAATTGTGAGGTTCGGTAAAAGTTTTTCCACTTTTGAACCAAAATAATTTTTAATGAGTGGCGGAATTGTGATTGTACTACCTCAATAAACGTGACATAATTTACTTTTCAAAAAAGAGTGTGCCGTATTAACTAATTTTATAGCAAATCTTTTAGTTACGTAGTTTTTACATATCATTTGTATTCAGGCATTTTATCACACAATTCTGAGATGATTTTATTGCAATATTGTCCTAGTATAACTTGTTTAATTTGCAAACTTTTTTTAGGCAAGCTGAACAGCTAGTACCTTACTTATAACCACAGATAATAGTTTAAAAACTAATAACACGTCAAATGATAATAATGATGCAATGAACCTGTTTCTACTAATCAGGAACCTCAAAATAACCCAAATGAAGTTAATATAATTTTTGATCATGTTGAAATTATTACAAAAATTGATCAGTTTCTTTGTCCAGTTAATATTGATTACACCAACAAAAACACTGTTCTAGATACCTTGCCAGATTCATCAATATCCAATTGCATAATTGCTACAGAAATCATAGGTGTTGAACAAGGCGATGAGACCTTAGATGAACCACAGTAGTAACCGGGAAGATAATGTTGAGAATGATTTAGAAAAAGAATATTTAGAGTATAAGAAAGTCTTTGATGATTTAGGATCAAGCTACATTCTAGGCATTGATTCAAATGATTCTGACATATTCCTCGATGAATCTTTACAGATCAGGCATAAAAGTCTTCACAATGAAAAAGTAGAAGAAAATACCGGATGTATAGTAACTAAGAAAAAGAAATGAGTTAAAAAAAGGGCAAGACGACAAAAGTACATGAAGAAGAAACAAAGCACAATTTCTGAGGGAAAAGGGACAAGAATATGATGGAATTAAAAAGGGACAAGGTGGAACTAAAATAATTACGACAAGGAATGCTAGAATTGTGAAGGAGCAGTGTGGTTCCAAGAAATGTGTGTGAAATCGAAACAAAAACATCAATGTAGTCTCGTGAGTGAAGATCAAAGAGAAGAAATATTCAAAAAGTTTTGGTCAGAGCTTGGGTGGAAACGATGACAAATATTTGTGACAACCTTAGTAAATAAGTCTTACTACAGCACAAAAGAGTATGCAAAGCAGATCTCGTCGAAGTACTACTCTATTGTACCACCTAAAAGTAAACGATCTATTAATTCTGGTCCGTAAGAAAACTTTTGGGTTGGGAGAGTGGACAGTTTTGAACTGGGTGAAAAATAGTCATCACTCTGGGATCGTTAATTCTTCAATGTCTAAAACATTTGAAGGGACGGTTAATCCTTTAAACAGTCTTCGAAGATCTGCTGTACAAGAATTCTTCGCCAAACTACCTAAAATGCCATCACATTATTGTAGATTTACTACCAGCAAAGTATACTTGTAAAATGTATTTCAATCACATGCTGAAGTTTACAAACTTTATAGACAGAAAGTGGCAGAACAACAAGTTTTCGTCAATGAAATGAAGCGTTTAAATACTGATATTTTCGACCCGCGCAAAAATCAATGCGATCTTTGCTTTAGTTTTAAGCAAGGAAATATAACTACTGATGTACACAAGGTACATATAAATGCCAAAACCAAGCAAGGATGGACAAAAACTCACGACAAAGAAAAGGCTGTGTATTCTAGAAATGCCTGTGTTTTTACGATGGATGTTCAAGCAGTACAGCTTGCACCCTGCTTACCGGTAAGGATGGTCTATTTTAAACAGAAACTGGCATCCGCAATTTCACAATGTATGATTTAGCCAATGACAATATAATTTGTTACGTTTGGCATGAAGAGTAAGGTGGAAAAGATGCCAATTGTTTCACTTTTTGTTTGACAGACTTTAAAGCAAATGAAATGAAGGAGTGTGATAAAAAAAAGGTAAAAATATTTTATAGCGATGAGTGCTGCACTCAAAATCGAAAGATTACTTTAGCTAATGCCTTACCAACAACGATGCCATAATTCAAAAGTACTTAGTTAAAGGACATTCTCAAATCAAATGCGACAGCGTTCGTTCCACAATTGAAGTCTTTAAAAAGAACAACGAAATTTTTGCACCAACGAACTACGTTCAAATAATTCAGCAATCAGGAAAAAATTCAAAAGAAGAAATCAAATCAACTTTATGATATATGTGGCGAAATTTTACCAAAAGTTCAAATTTCATCCGGCACATGAAAAATAAACATCCAACCAGACATTAATGTTATACAATCTCTTTTACTATCTACATAATGGGATGTACAATTTTTAAACACATTTATCCAATATACATTCCTCACTATCCAAAACTATGTCATAAGATGGTCGCAGCACGTGATAGAAAGGTAATGTCTTCTTACATTCTGAACAAAAAATTCCATTAAGACATTATAGTGGTACAACACTTGAATGACTATTTTCACGTGCCTGATCAAATTTGA
Organism: Platerodrilus igneus; assembly: GCA_036346225.1. Lineage (NCBI taxonomy): Eukaryota > Metazoa > Arthropoda > Insecta > Coleoptera > Lycidae > Platerodrilus > Platerodrilus igneus. Next base: position 12,437,972 of record JARFIW010000139.1, on the reverse strand, counting down.
AGCTCTTGTAAAGCTTTCTTCGCAAATATCACTAAATTTATTTGGTTTCCTCTTAGCTGTAATAATGGAATCATTATCATCTCAACACAATCATGTATTTTCCTTAAATTCTACGTCCTAAGTACTACGTTCTAAACAAAAAACGTCATAATTTTCCATTTTACGAGAACACAATAATTTGTTTCTTTTCAAGAACAACATTCAATTGCAAAATCTTAGATTACGTTTCTTTTCAAGGACAACATTCACAGATCTGTCAGTAGCCAAAGAGCCAAACTGCGGCAAGACACTTATTTTAATAGTATCATAACATGTGGCTTCATATCTATTTTCTTTATTCTAAACCTTACATGTAGTCCCTTGCACAGTGAGTTAGATACTACCAAAGCTGTATTATAATACAGACTTTCAAAGCTTTTTTGAAAAAAGCTAGGGGTTCATGACCTGTGTTTTATGATTCAGAAATTTTTGTTTCCTTTTTTTTGTATTCAGATTCCCTTTATAGAAATGCATATTCAACTCAAACTTTAGTTGTGATAGACTTATCCTTAAGAAAGATTAAAAATATGTTTGATAGAGGGAACGAAAAGATTTCAAAAGATCTCAAGAATGCGTCACGTAACCCGCCGAACATAAAATGTGCCCAAAACACAAGTCAGGATATTAACTAATTCCGGCAAATGTAACACAAAAAAATATAGTGTAACAGTGCAAGGCCCTATAATATTATAATTTATAACCGAAACAAAGTGCCTAAACAAAAAATCTAAACCCTAAATTTTCTGCTGCAAGGTGATAATATTGGAACTTGAAGAAACCTGTTTATTTATGTTAATTACCTTTAAAATTACTTAGGCAAAAATATATTAATTTTTTATTTTTAAAGGTGTTTCGAGTTATGCTATAAAATGCAAAAGAATTTTACGAATATTCCTGTAAATAGGTCCTGAATTTTCGGAAATATTTACTATATATCCGAATATTCCGAACCGAATTTTCGAGACTTCCAACAGTAATTGGCTACATGTAATGAAAATTAGTTATACACCAATTATTAGTACTTTAGGTATAAATCTTAAGGTCTTAAACGGTCATTTTTTTGTTTTAATACCAAATTTTAAAAAATGTATATACTTAAAGTAACCCACCTCATAGCAACATTGCTTCCATCAACTACTACTGGTCTTAAGTAATGCCCTATACTACTATCACTTCCAAAATCAGCACTAATATCCAAAATTCCATCTGTAGGACTATTATCACAAGAGGATGCACCACGCTGTGCACCTAATTTTATTAATTCAGCTAAAAGTTCATTTTGTGCAGGTGCTGGTCCTAGTTTTTGTAAAGCTGCCTGAACTAGTTTCTCAGTATAACCCAACTTGAGTGCAAATTCGACTCTAAGAAAAAATTATGTAATAAAAACTGTACATTAAATTTGATTTACCTTGCTGTATACCCAGGGGATACATCAGGAGTCGATTGGATATATTCAGCATACTCAGCCGCAAGAGTATCACTTGTCGTTCTAGACACATCCTCATGTTTTGTAGGAGTTTCAGCTTCATAGTCGGAATCATAACTAGAATCGTCACCAGCGACTGCGCCCGCACAGCCTTCGCGACATATATCATCTACATATTTCTGAAAAAATAAAAACTATTAAAACTGTGGTATCTTAAAAATATATGAAAACTAAATAATAGTTTGAAATGTCACATCTTCTCCATACTCTGATTGTTTTAGAGTATAATCACAAATAAATAATTTTTTGCATAATGTAAAACAAAATAGCATACTGGTTGTTTCTTTGGATTTAGAAATATGCCCCCTTACATTTCTAGATAGAGTGGTATACAAAAGAAATTGTGCTACTATTAGAAAGAAATTATTAACTTAATCATAAGATACAAATACAAACTGAACAATGAGAAATAGTTCACTTTGTTTGGTTTAAATGAAATTACAGATACAATAAAACCTGTCTGAATGGACACGTCTACAATGCAGACATTTCCCTTAAAAGAACATTATTATATAGTCCTGATTACATTATACACGTTTATTGTTTCCTATCCTGTACAACGGACACTTCGTAACGAACGCAAACACCTAAAACGTCAAATACAATACCTCTATAAGATATTTCTTTGTCATATATATATATATATATATATATATATATATATATATATATATATATATATATATATGAAGAGTGCAGGGGAAAAAAATGAAGGTCCATATTTTATGACAATCAATGTTATGTTATTTTTGTATTCTTAAATTGAAACAGAATTCGGAGCTGCAATAGTGGTAAGCTAAAACAATGACAGTACAGAGATATGAGTTTGAAATATATGTGGCCTGGGAAAAAGGATGAGGGTGCTAGTGATTGTTGGCTAAACAGATGAGGGTCCACAGGAGTTAGTTGCACTGAACCACTAGCTGTTTCATTCTTTTTGTTTTCACTTGCAGTCAGGTAGTCTGTGCAAAACGATTGTAGGTTGTTATTGTGACACAACAATATTGTGGTGTTGTTAAAGTGTTTCTGTTAGTTTGAGTATTATTTACAAGTTTGTGTTGTTGTAGGTGATTAAATGATGAGTGAAAATGATTTTGCTACTATTGAGCATAAGTTAGCAAAAAAAAAAGAAAATCTTATAGACGTTTACAAGATGTTGCAAAAAACTAAGGTTAAGTATTCATGAAACTGACGTAGACTGTAAGTGTCTACGACTTCAATGTTTTAAAAATATTGTTTTGAATGAACAATGTTCATTATTTCTAAATTTAATGAAATTAAATCTTATGATGAACAATCGGGTTTATCTTTGTGGGCTCATTACTTGCCAGCAGGTAATTCGGCATTGCCCTAAAAAAAAACTGAAAATGAAGCCGCCTTTCATACATACTCTTATTCTTATAAGATTAGGGTTCTAAGAAATGGCGAATAATCCGAAGTTCCAGTATGCTACAAGGCATTTATGTCACTACATGGTGTAACTGCCAAGAGAATACAAACGTTACAAAAAGGACTTACAACAACAGGAGCTGCCCTTGGATGCGTGGTAAACACAAATCGAGGCCTAATATGCTGTCAAATACTAATTTGAACTACGTAATGGAGCATATTGGCTCTTTTCGAGGCAGGACTTCTCACTATAGCTTGAACAAATAAAAAAAACTGTACTTGCCCGAGGAACTTAACATTAACAAAATGCATGTCATGTTCAAGGAAAAGTACCCCCAAGCTGTTATATCTTATGAAAAATACAAGGAAATATTCAATAAAAATTTCAATATAAGTTTTGGGTATCCACGATCGGACACCTGTAGTTTTTGTGACCAGCACAAAGTCAAAGTAGAAGCCATTCAATGTAAGTTAGCTGACACAGTGATCTCTGTTTCTACAAAGTCAAAACTGATCTCGGAATTGACAAAGCTTGATTCTGAAAAAGAGTTACATTTAAGGAAAAGTCAGGCATTTTATATGCGTAAGAGATGTGAGAAACAAATTTTGCAGAAACATAAAACTACGGTTGCTATTGCAATGGACTACCAAAAAAACCTAAATATTCCAAATATAAGCACAAACGATGCGTACTACAAAAGGAAACTTTCATTTTATATGTTCAACATTCATCAATTATCAGATGCAGAATCATTTTCTTATACATACCCTGAAATATCAGCAAAAAAGGGAGCCGATGAGGTGTGCTCTATGCTGTTTGATTATATGATGAATCATTTAGACTTGGAAGTAAAAAACTGATAATATTTTGCGACTCATGCAGAGGGCAAAATAAAAATTATGCTATTTTCAGGATGCTGCATTATATTGTACACTTTGTAAAAAGACTTGATTTAGTTACTGTTGTTTTCCCCATTCGAGGTCATTTGTACCTCGAATGCGATAAACACATGGGGCTTATTAATGCAAAAACTGTAGTTGAACTACCTTCTCAATGGAATAATGTGGTGCTACATTCCCGCATAAGACCTAAGCCCTTTGAAGTAATAGATTGTGAAAATCAAGCCATTTTCAAGTCTTGGACAAAGTTTCTCCCAAGTTTATATATCAAGAAATGTCCCTTTAAAAGTAGGCCTGTACGAAAGCTAAAGTTTAATAAGGATCATCCCCGAATGGCACTGCACCGAGACACTTACAATGGTGCTTTTGTGCAAACTGTCATCGTTAAACCAAAAAGAAAACAGCTTGTTTCATCTTTCTTTGCTTACATTGACCTTCTTCCAAAACGAATCAAAAATATAAAGATCACCAGCATCTCAAAAAATTTTGCTCCGTTGAAAGTCAGCAATACTTTGACAAATTGCCTTATGTCTAATGTTCTTGTGTTCTTTTTAAATTTGTAAAACTTTGAACAAAGTTTATAAACTACAATTAGATTAATTAATTAAATCGATTGCTACAGGTAAATCCATAAACTACTATTGATCTTTTTTGGATAATTTTACGCAATTCTCCCCCCTTTAACTTTTTAAAAATTGTATAAATGCAAACAGTAATAAAAAAAGTGCACAATGACTCTTTTTTGCTTTTACAATGAATTTGAAACTCATCTTTTTTTCTGTTCTAATGGATACTCATGTTTTTTGCTTTGTGTTTTATGTACTTAACAACAAAATTATGTTTTTTTTTTGTTATAACAATTACTTAGAAAACTGATTGTTAGGGTATTTCATTATTGAAATCATACCCTTAGGGAATAGGCTAGTTGGTATTGTCCTAAAACTTTATTTGTTAATTTTATAGCGTTTTAAAATTAAACATTGCTTTTTCTCAAAACTTTAATTTTTGGACCCTCATCGTTTTCCCCTGGCTATTCATTCATATATATATATATATATATATATATATATATATATATATATATATATATATATATATATATAGTATAATATACATGTTAATATTTTTATGGGATGTAGTCCAAATCAAACAACAGAGAACAGAATTAAATTTTAATCAATACCTAATGTTTCGGTACATTTTTCGCACCTTTTTCAAAGGCTAAAATAGAAACAAAAAATTCAAAATTAGCAAGAAATACATAACCTGTCGCTAAATACTTACATTGATCATTAATATTATAGGAAATTGAAAAACAATTACTGCACGATTCACATAATAAATGCGGGTCAAAAGTTAAAAATTAAAAAATTGCCTGAAGGGCATGTCATGCCACGATGGCGCTTAAAACATAAAGACAAAATTGAGAATGACAAATTCTGTAGGAGTGACGGAGTACGTTCAGAAAATAGCAATGATTACATAACCTGAAGGAAAATACTTAACGTTGTTTAAAAATGTTATTACTATATAAAGCAGAATAGACGTTATGCACCCTATCAATATCAATCTTATTATTGATAGGATTAATTTCACTATTAATATAAAAAGACTCGATGAAAAGCCTAGTTTTGTAATTGGTTTCATTCTCCAAAATGATGGTGTCGTCGAAAAGTGGAGTATGACTGGTTGCCGCAACATGAGCGGACAACGCACATTTATTGGAGTCGAGCTAGCAGTGATTGATAACCGACCAACTGACGCCGAATGTCATATGAACTTTCGGCATATGGATATCCAAGCTTCCAGAGAATGAAATTAATGAACTTGTTTTGTATACGCTCAATTTTCTGGATGTGAGTGGCATAATAAGATGACCAAATGATGCAATTGTATTCTAAAATACTGCAAACTAAAGAATTGTATAATGATTTCAAAACTTGGACATCATTGATGTGTATACAGTTTCTTTTAATGAATCCCAACATCCTAAATGCTTTAGAGACAACTGAATTAATATGATTAATAAAATTTAAACCAACATCAAAAACAACCCCTAAATCAGAGATGGTTACCACAGTTTCGAGTTTAGAACATCCAATGCAGTAATCAAACAAAATCAAGTCTTTACATTTTGTGAACCTCATAATTTTGCACTTCCCAATATTTAGTTTAAGTTTATTATGAGCCAAGTAGATTACTAGATTGTCAATATCTTTTTGCACTTTAAGACAGTCATGTATAGAACTAATACACCCAAAAAACTTTAAGTCGTCGACATATAGTAGGCATTTCGTATTTTTAAATGCAGAAACGTCATTGATAAAGAGAATAAAAAGAATTGGGCCAAGGTGTGACCCTTGAGGCACACCTGACGAAACACTGATGCTTCTGGATATTATGCCTGCAATTTTCACACGTTGGGTGCGATTCACTAAGTAGGAATATATCCATTTCAAATATGAACCTGTTATACCAAGAAAACGAAATTTATCAATAAGTAACGTGTGACAAACACTGTCGAAAGCTTTCGAAACATCGGCGTATACTGTATCAACCTGTAATCCACTTTCCAAACTACTTATAAGAATATCATGATACATGGCAAGGTTAGTGACTGTGGAGCGGCCTTTAAAGAAGCCATGCTGTTCAATAGCAATACAATTTTTAAATACACTGAATAACTCATCGCATATGATGGACTCAAACAGCTTAGCAATAGAGGATAAAATTGATATGCCACGATAATTCTCGATTTTAGCACAGTCATCCGATTTAAATACTGGGATTAAAAATGACCTTTTCCAAGCTAGGGGAAATGTTTCACTACTAAAGCTTTTATTAAAAAGAATCAATAAAGCTTGCGATAGACTATCACAGCATTGGTGTAGGAATAAGGAAGGAATGACGTCAGATTCTGCACACTTAAATGAATCTGAGGCATGAATTTTTCTTTTTACTTCATCTTCAGTAAAGATATGTGAAACAAGAGTAGTGCTATTGTAAGAATATGAACATTTGCTAGAAGAGGAAGGATCATTCAAGTGATTAACATAGCAAGATTCAAACATTGACGCAAAAGCATTGGCTAGACTACAGGCATCACTTAGAATTTTACCATTGTATGACATCCGTTTTGGAATGCCTGAATCTCTCTTTAATGACTTAATGAAAGACCAAAAATGTTTTGTGTTGTCGGAAATCATTAGCTCACTATCACAGATTAGTTTTAAATAACAGAAGTCAATCAAACGTTTTGATTCCTTACGAGCCGTGAAATATCTAACATAGTCAATTTCCGATCTAGAATGCTGATACCTATTATATAGTTTATTTTTTAATTGAATGAGTTTAATCAAAGAATTACTATACCAACACGGATATTTTCCAGACTTTCTTTTTAATATGGGAACAAATCTATTAATACCTTCAAAAACAGTTGAATATAAGTAATTTGTAGCTGGTGCGTAAAGATTGCGAAAGATTGCGAAATTCGAAGGACCTTTTAATATGTTTGTGATTCAACACAATGTATAATGACATATGGTTATCGGCAGTATGGCGATTGAATTTATATCAAAAATTATAATATAAATGTAACAAGTACAAATTATTATTGATTAACAAAACGAACATACCTCTAGTAGTTTTCTGAGCAGGTACGGTACACTGAAACGGCAATGATTAAGCGGTTTGGTTCACTTGAAATCACGCACTTCAGCCATATGGAGCAGCTGCACTTGTTGTTGCTTGTAGTTCGAAATTACGAAAACGAATGATAACAAATGCCAAATCGTCTTCTTCTCTTCTGATTGGAGATAATTTGGCATATTTACGACAATTGGCGATTGTAATACACCAATTTAAAAATAGTTTTATTAACAACTGGAGTTGTTTAAAAACGCGAAATAAATTGTGTTTTATTTTAAAAATGAATAAAACGGGAATACGAACCAGTAGCTATACTCTGAAAGTTATCTAAAACTGACCAATCAATTGACTTATACATTCTGTTAAGTTCATCATAGTTTGCTTTTTTGTAAGCAAAGACATGGACATTCTCACAAAACCTAATACAAGGAATAAAATTACTCTTGATAGAAATAAGCAAGGGAGGATGGTGACCGTCTACAGTAGTTAAAGCAACATCAGATTCACGCACTAGAGCATTAACCCCCACATCAGCAAAAACTAGATCCAAAAACTTACCAGAAGAACTAGAAACACCCTTAACCTGCAGTAAATTAATAAATTGCATATTCTCAATTAGATTTTGAGCCTCGATTGGCAAAGTGCCACATGTACTGAAAGAATCAACGTCAGGTATCCAATTAATTTTAGGTAAATTAAAATCCCCGATTATTAAAAATTTGTGATTTTTATAAGCCATTTGAAGTCTTGCAGCATTGTCCATAAATTCTTGATATAATTCACAATTTGAGATGGGTGGGAAATATACTCCACATATTATTATACACTGCGAAAATAGGTCGATTTTTACCCAGGTGTCCTCAAAATGTATATTGGAACAACCAGGAAGCTGGGAAGTATTAATATTAGAAGTAATAGCAACAAGTGAGCCACCACCACGGTCACAATTGAGTGCAGAATAGTTCCTGTTGGTGTTAAAGACAGCGTAAGTAGAAGGAAATAACTCATAATTAGAAATATCATTGTTCAGCCATGTCTCAGTCAAGACAATAATTTCAAAATTGAAAGAACAACTGGCGCGGTAGCAATCAACAGTTTTTGTACGAAGATCACGAACTTGTGGTAAAAAACATTGATGAATGATGAATGTCTGTTATTAACTTGTGGTTTTGTTAGTTATGAAGCTGGTAATTCAGTATCAGGCAATTTGTTATTTGTTAGTCACAGTCGTATTTTGCAATGAACTTTTGGCAATTATTTTAGATTCCCTTTTGTCCTTATCACTGTCCTTAAATTCAAAAAAACGTACCATAACCCCGCAAGGCCAATAAGAAGGAGACATGACCTTTTCAACAATATCAGCAGGAATTCCCAGTTTAAAAGAATTTAAATTACCTCTAGTGCTAATCTTAAAGCAAACACCATTGGCACCATCTTCCTGCATATATCTCAAAATATGTGAGGCTTCCACAATTGGAGTTTGTGCATTAGCCATAACTCAAATGCAGCCAAGTTTTCTTTAGACTACCACTAAAAAGAGCTGAATTGGGTAACACAGTTTGGGTACCAATGATAACCTTGTTTCTGGATTTTAATTTACTTTTTCTCCTATTAGCAACATCCGACCCAAGACTCTGAATTCATACAATTTCCTGAATTGGATTCATTGCATAAATCAGTCTTAGAAACGGATTCCACATTAGATGCCATAGTCACAGGAACAGAGCAAACACTATTCAAAGAAATAATCGAATCCATAGTTTTGCTACTATTCTTTGCTGCAACAGCATATTCTACTGAATGTATAGCCTTACTAACTTGGTCATTAGTTATTGATAAATTAGAAACCTGAGTTGGTATTAACTGTGAATCCAATATATGATTGTGAGAACTTAAAGCATGGTTCATCATGGAACTACCACTTTGAAAATTTACTAATTTGCTTTTTAAATCAGCAATTTCAATTTCCATTGAAAGAAACTTATTATGAAAAAATTGAGCATTTTGCCGCATACATTTTAAGATTGCTCGTAGAATTTTGGAATCTTGACCGAAGTCATCACCAAACTCCTCATCAGAGATAATGGAGGGTGCAGCACATTCAGCACATAACAACCTATCATAACCAATTATAAGTGTACCTTTTAGTCTTACTGCACAGCCAGGATGAAAAGAGGAAGCACAGGCGATGCATCTCACATCACCTTTAACATCTCTAAGACAACTATTGCACTTTTTACTAATAGAGATAGTGACAGGTTTTTCTCCATCTTCACCCATGATTGAAACATTAACTCCAAATACCTTCCAACATAAATAAATAATAAGTTGAATGCTGCTAAATACAGCCCTGTCTTGAATTCAAATTCCAACAATATTTATTAGAAATCACAAAACACCTGTAGATAAGAATATCACTGTGTATTGATAACTACATTTATGAATGTCCTTGCAATTTTGTAGAAAAATTAACAGCTTCTAGTAAGAACTATTCTTCAATAAAAACACTGCACTTAAAAACACTAATGTCACCAGATAACCCAGTAGATTAGTATTCAGATGGTATAAATAAAACTGTAAAACTTGCAGTTTAATTATAAGAATTAATTTAAAATGCACAGAGCACATGCAAACATGTTGCTTGTTCATTATTCAGAAGCTAGAAACACCAAAGAAAGATTTTTGGTAATCCCTTCAATATTATTTCTGATAGAAGTAGCAGGTTTACTGCCCAAGAGTTTGAAGATTGTTGCAAAGAACATAGTATAAATCATTTTAGAATAACTAGGTTTACCGAGATCAAATGGACAAATAGAAAGAGTGAATTCCATTATTATTCCTGTTTTAACAAAGTTATCGATTGACAACCCTTGTAAATGGTACAAGCATGTCGACGAAGTAGAATGCGTAATTAATAGTACTTATCAAAGAAGCTTAAACACGATGCCATTTGAGCTTATGATCGGAGTGAAAATGAAAACAAACGACGAACCGAAAATTTATTAATTTATTTATTTAGTTACAAACTCTGTAACGTGCATTTTTATAGCTGAACATTTTACGCTCCCTTTCTGTTAGCGTACTTAAAAATACATCGTTTCTTTGGGATCGCCGTTTGTATAAAGGAAATACTTCAGAATAATTCAGATTTGTATGCAATTTAACTCGTGTGTATTAATGTAAAAATAGATTAATTGAAGATTGATTTTCATTAATAAATAAATTGCGAGGAACGAAGGTTAATTGGATTATTCGTAAATTACTTTCCAACTTATCGAATATGATAAACAGCTCGTAATTAATTAGTAGATATGATGGCTGCATTCATTTATTGGATGTTCCTTATGTGGATATACAAGTTTAGATAATAGTCGATAAGAGGTTATGGTAACAACGATTGAATAGAAACAGATTGGAGAGGAGTTGTAGTTTGTGTTTTGTTCCGATATATTACGTTAAAAATACTGTTTCCTTGTTGCTTTACTAATTGTGTTTTTAGTTGTTTTTCTTGTGAAATAATAGTGGTATATTAACTGTAGCAGTGTAGTTCTGATTACATTGAAGGAAAGATGCTTTATAGGCGAACGTGTTTTACTCGACCGCACGTGCTTGTTTTACGGAACATTATTTTAGTGATACGCGTAGCTTTACTAATTGTTTTTGTTGATTTTCTGTTGGAAATAAAAGTGATAGAACTTGTTGTACTCGACCTGCACGCGTTTTTGTGCGGAGCATTTGACGGACTTGCTTAGCATTTGCACGTGCTTTATTGATTGTGTTTTTTTGTTGATTTATCTTTTTATATTTGAACTGTGTGTGCGATCTAGTTTTCGTGGTCCTTTTTTTATTAGTTTAATGCATTACATCGTGCCTTGAAAGCCCGTGATTCTAAATTTTTATTACCATTTTTTTCCGATTTGTGTTACAAAATATTTCGACATTATTGTCTCAGGAAATAGAATTAACAAGAAATTTATCAATGCTACATAGTTCCATCAGCCTGATAATGTCTGCTGCTAACACCAGTGAAATACGTAGGTGTGATTAGTGTAAAGTGTAAGAAATTCCATCGACACCCTCACAGTCAAGGGTGAAGTGCTTCGTTAGTGCAGGACATCGTGAATCCCATTTTATTAAACTGGATTACACACACAATATCTCCATATTTATGTATGTAATAACTTCTTTTTTAATAAAAGATGAAAATATAAACTTGCTTGCATTATTTCAGATTTTTTTATATACTCCTGGATTAGAACCAAGCAGAGATTCTAACCTTTCTATTTACTGTAGACATAAACCCATTTTGGTTTAGTTACAGGTATGGACCTCACTACCCTTGTTTATATACTACGTATAGTTGTTCAACCTATGGTTAGTACCGCTCCAATGTCTCCAGGGGGCGAGTCAAAAACAAGTCACAAATTGAAATTAAATAAAATAGTAGATTCTTACATTACTTGGTAGAAATGCCGCCATTCGGCGTTAGATGTTGTGATGGTACCTGACAAGTAGTGTAGGGAACTTGAATTTTGTGGATTTTCTTCTGTCTTGCAAAATGCACGGCTGAATATATTTTTCAATGCGACTTGTTTCTCTAACCAAACCTTAACCTTAGCCTCTTTTTATGGTGCATAGTTACTAATCTCTGTGCGTATAATTATATGAACAAAAAGTGTGCAGTGTATTTTAAGAAATTGTTGTTTTTTAGTAGTGTTTATAACTAATATTTGTAAATATTGACATTTAAAGAGCTTAATGTATATAGTAATTTTAATTAGTGATTAGTTTAACCAACGGACCTCTTAAAATGGAAGATTTAACTTAAGTAATAGCCGGGGTAATTGCTATTTCAATTTCAATAAACATTCAGGATTATTCGGCCTGTTATTAGGTTCCCAATGAGCACAAAAACATTAATTGTTTGTTGCAACAACATTACAGTATTAAAACGCAACGTTGTATTTTAGCTCGCAGAACTATTTAAATAATATTGTATATATTCTCCGAAGCTCCTCACATTAATATTGCATTTGAAACGTTACATTTATGATGTTGCAGTGACATTCTAAATAATGATTCTCAGAACATTTACCAAAATTGTTACTATAACATTGGGCACGTCTAGGTACAAAAAGTGTTAAAATAATCTTTGTTTACGGTATGGCCCTAAAATATTATAGACGTGAATAGAACTAATCCACACATTCTACCTTCTTGCGTTGGATCGCTCCATTTAAGTTTTCATGTGTTTTGGTAATAATAGTGCACGCATTTGATTAGTGTCTGTGATTTTTGTTTGTATAAATGTCATCCATGGGTAGACTACGAGTGCAAAGAGCATTGGAAATGATATTAAATGATGAGGAAAAGTATGAGCAGCCTGACGTCCTTAAAAGAATCTGATAACCAAGAAATAGAATATACCTTACTATCACCGGTTCGTTTTGGTAAGTTTGAAGTTAATGTTACCTTATCTGTTATCTAGGTAGGGGTTAGTGCGTAGTGCGACCGGAATTTAAAGCATACTTCCTATAGAGTTGCATTGAAGTGATTTAGAAAAATTATATTATTACATCAAGCCACTTCAATGAGTTTAATATTACCTATGTGTAATTTTAGATTACTAGAGATTTATTTTTATATTAGTAGTATTATTATACAATACTTTTTAAGGAGATTTTTTAATATCAAAATTTATGTAAATTTAAGATGAAATGCCAGTTACTGCTGAAGATTGTGGGCAACAATCTCCTAATAGGCAATTGTCACCTACAGTTGCAGGTAAAATTGTAAAAAAAAAAAATTTTTACACGTACGCAGTTGCATGCCGTTAATTAATAATGATGCCATGTATATCCTTTGTAAGTCCGACCATAGGCCCATATTAAATCTTTACCATTAATTGCTTCACATTACTGTAGGAGCACTACAAAGAGGGAATATCTACCCACAGGATTATCTGAAAATAGATTATATTTGGCTTATAAAGATTATTGTGCAGAGCTTGGAGTAGCACCTGAGAAAGCTAGCTTTTATAAACACATTTTCACTTCAGAATTTAATATTCGTTTTCACCGGCCTAAGAAGGACCAATGTGATATTGTGCCGAGTTTCAAAATAAAAATGATGATGAAAAGCTAAACATACAAAATGATATGAATGTCCACTTCGCTAGAAAAATAGAGGCCAGAGAAGCAAAACAAGTTGACAAAAAAAGATCAAAACTTGATAAGTCGTTTGTATGTTTTGCTGTAGATATGGAAAAAATTCTTTTAACACCTTCATTACAAGTAGGAAAGCTATACCATACCCAAAAACTAAAAACCTTTAACTTCACCGTGTACAATTTGCCCAAGCTGATAAGTTTGTGGCATGACGGTGTTGGCACCAAAGGTTCATCAGAAATTGCAACCTATTTGTGGAAATGTTTAAGTGGCTTTGGGGCTGAAGTAAAGGAAGTGACATCATTGGGGCAAAATCGTAACTGCATTAATGTTGCCATGTTTTTACGAGCTGTACAATTGCTACTGATTGAAATTATAAACCAAAAATATATGGAGCCAAACACTCTAAAATGGAGTGCGACAGTGTCCATTCAGCTATTGAAAACCTGTGGTACTAAACTAGATATTTACACCTCAGAGGGTTGGTACACAGTTGCTCGAACTGCAAAAATGAAGCAACCATTTTACAATGTTATAGAAATGAACTATTCGATTTCTAAAATTTCAAATTGTTTTCCAAAATTGCGATAACAAACAAAAACAAATGTGAAAATGGAAGTAATATGAATTGGTTAAAAGTAAAATGGATTGAATATAGGAAAGAACAACCTAACAAAATCTTTTTTTAAGAACGTCTAAATGATTCTGAATTCCGTTTCATAGTAGTTAAAAAGACATTCTAAGGAATAGTATATTGTACCTAAATGAAGTTATACTCAAATTGTACACTTCTAGTTTACCGATTGAAAAACGAAAAATGATGGGCCTGCGTAAACTTTGCGAATCTGACTATATAAAGTCTACCTATCACAGATTTTAAGAGGCACTAAGAACCACTGATAAAGTTCAAGTTGAATCTGATATCGACGAAAACTGACAATTTGAATTGGTGTTTTTTTATACTCTTTGTATCACTTATAATTGTAATAAAATTATTCAAAAGAATAGTTGAATTTATTATCATTATTTTTAACATTACTAATATCATAATAACATAATATCGCAGAACAACCAAATTTATTGTAGTAAATGGAGTTAAGCCACATAACATCTAAAATAATGTTTATAATTCTAAAATAAAAAGATCGAAATAAAAAGCATAATCCTTAAATAATAATACCAAAAAATTGTTATGTTTGGTCTTCTGGTTTCAGTTTTAGAGAAGAAAACATTAATTTTTTAATGACAAACCTTTTTAAAAGTGCGCTAGCTCAAATTTCTATTTATTTGGGTTAGAACAGTTCACCACCAAAACGACGATATTTTCTTTAAAATTATGAATTCATGTGCCAATCGTGCAACTATATTGAGAAATTTTGAAAACCTATCCAAGAGAATGAAACGATTGAAATTAAATATTTGGTTCAACTCAACTTGTATAAAAGAAGATTTGGTTCCTAAATATGTACAAATATATTCTAACACACACTATCATAGCCAGGAAGCGAGTTTTTATACCTGGAAAATTTGGAATTTTGCCGAATCCTTGCTGTTTCAAGCAAGGTCTTTAACGTGCGTGACAACACTCATACACAGGACCTCCATTTTACCTTTCATCCGAACGAGGGTGTATTTTTGTGAAAAATGCTCGCCTAACATTTTTCAAGCGGACCGTGTCGGGATTCGAACCCGGGACCTTGGGCGTAGTAGTCACACATACCACTATGCCACGGAGCCGCCACAATTTCTAAACTACCCCAAACTCCCAAACAGACATTTTAGAAACTAAATGATGTCACATTATACACAAATTCCCAAAAGTCCCTGATTGTACTCATTGAGGTGTTAATTAAATACTTTAGTTAGCTGTGTTATTTTGTCTTGCATACTGTCAGTTAATGTCAAGTACTTTTAACTAATGTATATGTTGAGTTCTCTGTTCATTAAAGCCTTACTACATGTCTAATTCATTACAATTTAATGAATAGAACTATTGTTACTTGTAAAATGGATCAATTGGTACGTCCTGAGAAATTTGGCTTAGATCCTAACTTACAGACTGCCACCCAAGAATGGAAACACTGGTTTCAAACATTTCAAAACTTAATTGATTCCATGACTTTTCCAGCAGAAGGTCCCAAGGCAGATCTTTTAAAACTAAGTATACTCGTAAACTACGTATCTCCGGTTGTATACGAGTACATCTCCGATTGTTCATCTTATGAACTAGCTATAGAAAATTTAACTGAAATATATGTTAAAGAAGTAAATCATATACACAGTAGACATGTCCTCGCGGCGTGCGAACAATGATCTGGTGAAAGCATCGATCAGTACTTGCAAATATTAAAATCTCTTGGAAAAAATTGTCTATTTAAATTGGTTACCGCTGAACAATATTAAGACGAATATATTAGGGATGCTTTCAGAAGAGAATTATTTTCAAGTGACATTAGGTAAAGACTTCTAGAAAGTAATACTTTATTATCTTGTCAACAAGCACTAGATAAAGCAAGATCCCTGGAAACCGCTCAAATACAATCAAATCTCTATAAAACATCGCCTATACCTACTGTTAACAATGTTTCATTAAAGTCTCAAAACGAAAATTCACAAGTAGGGGCAGTACCGTAACGCTTTGAATCATCCAAGAGATACTACTTTTGTGGCCGTACTAGACACTATAGAAGTATATACCCCGCTAAAAACTCTGTTTGTAAATTATGTAATAAAATGGGCCATTGGGCTAATATTTGCAAATCTTCAAACTGTAAACTAGTGACTGTGGGGGCTATTTCATCAGCAGTAGATGGGTCTTATGTTACGGCTGCTATGCACCCAAGCTTAACAAAATCGTCTATTAAGATTAAAGTAAATGGTAAATTTACAGATGCCTTGGTGGACACTGGTAGTTCTGAAAGTATAATAAACTCAGCCATTGTTAAAGGAAGGAACCTACCTACTGTTCCATTCTCTGGAAGGTCTCTATGGCTTCATCGTCCTTGGTTTTCCAAGTTCAAGGCTTTTGTGTAGTCGATTTAGAAATCCAGGAAGATTTGTATGAGAACGTTAAACTGCTGATTTTAGATCAACTTTGCTCCGATGTTATTCTTCTTTAGAACTACAGTTTGGTGGAAACAAACCTCCTATTCGAATCTCCTGTTTAACTGCAATGAAAGTGCCAGAAGCACGCCTTTTTGAAAATATGGATCATAAGTGTCTTCCAATAGCAACTAAATCTAGAAGTTGTTCGCAAGAAGATGAAAGGTTTATTGAATCTGCAAACTGTTAAAAGAGGGCGTAATTGAAGAGAGTCAGTATCCGTGAAGAGCACAGGTGCTAGTTACATCAACGGAAAACCACAAAAAACGTATGGTGGTTGACTATTCACAGACTGTAAATAAAACTACTCTTCTAGATGCTTTTCCACTACCTAGCATAGATAAAATAGTTCAACAGGTTTCCCTATATAAAGTGTTTAGTACCATTGATTTTTGCGATGCCTACCATCAGATTCCAACCAAAAAACTGTACAAGCCATATACAGCTTTAGAAGCATGCGGCCGCTTATATTAATTTAACAGAATACCCTTTGGTCTCACTAATGGTGTGGGTGCATTCCAACGAGTTATTGATAGTTTAATACTTCAGGAGAAACTTAAGGGGACGTTTGCATATTTGGACGATATAACCATATGCGGCCGAACTCAAGAAGAGCATGATGAAAACCTACAAAATTTTTAGATGTGGCACTAAAATATAACCTTACAATAAATAAATCAAAGTCAAAATTCTCCCAGGAAGAGATACAATTGCTAGGGTACGTTATTTGATATGGAATTATCAAACCCGATCCTGATCATCATATGCCACTTATAGATCTTCCAGAAACACACAATATCTTATCTTTACGTAGAACACCAGTTTTCTCCATTAACACCATCAGAGCTAAAATAGCTTCTTGTGTTCCTCTGCTTCGCCTAAACCCAAACTGATCTTCTCCTAATATTTCTTCAGCTCGTTTTTCCATCCTTCTTTGTACAATTCTAGTTAAAATTTTTGAAACGTGCGCTGTCAAACTTATTGTACAAACATTTTCACATTTATCCGAGCCTCCTTTTTTTGGTATAGTGACTATGATATTACGTTTGAAATCTTTGGGTATCTCGCCTGTCTCATACATATAGCTTACAAGTTGGAAGAGACGTTCTGTTACTGCTTGTCCAGCGCCTTTTAGAGTTTCTGCTTGCACCTTACCTATACTTGGCGCCTTACCATGAAAAATATAAACATTCTAATTTTTCACTAAATTGTTCAATGTCCATAAATCATTACTGAAGTAATCTTTGTTATTAGAGAGATCGCACCACCACCGCTAAATTTATTCTACGCTATTCTTTCTAATTTAGTAAAAGTGCATGTACACAGATATTACACGTACAATAAATAAATAACCGCAGTTCGTTATTTTCGTAAAATACTGTGTACAAAACATTGGACGCTATTTGTGTTGTTTCATTTGTTTAACGTTAGTTTTGTAAATTGCAAATGAATTGTCACACTTTCGAGGTGAGGTTTTTCGTAAAGTAAAATACTAGGATGCGATAACTCTGGTTTATGTTTCTCTACACAAAATACGTTCATTTAAAACATCACGTGTCATTTAGCTTTAACGGATCTCTAGCTTTGTACATACGATAACGCCCTATTGTTTATTTGGGTTTTAAATTTTTTCGACTTCAACCACATGTTTAGAATTTTATCGGGGTATCATTATGTGCATTAGTGTATTTATGAATTGTGATTTCTGCTAAATTTATCATTTGCAGCAAACAGTAATTTATGTAATATTTAATTAAGGCCCATTTCGAATGGACCTGCACCTTGCCTAAGTTCTAGATTACTAGAACAGGTGAAATGGCTTGCGTGTTCTAATGAGCTAAAGAGCCAAACTACAGGTCCAACCAAAGTAGTAGGGTCGTTAGTGAGGAACCAGACGAAGATAGGTCCCCGAAAGAGGGCAGCGGCTCTTTCGGTACTTAGATTGGCAGAGACCATAGGGGTCGGTATGGCAGTCTAAGACACACTACCGCGATGTGGAAAGCAACGGGAAACCACCACATTACCTCCCAAGTACACAGCGTACCTAAATTATAATAAAATGATGGCATTCTCTGGGGTAAAAGATTCCGCAGTTAAAATAGTCCCCCATTCGGATCTCCGGGAGGGGACTACTTCAGAGGATGCGATCGGAAAGTTAAGAATAAGAGTCAGGAATATTTTGCGAGTCGGAGCGTGGAATGTTAGAACTATGAAGCAAGTGGGTAAGCTAGAGAACCTAAAAATCGAAATGAATAGGTTATCACTAGACATAGTAGGGATCAGCAAAGTTCGGTGGCCAGAGGGGGGGATTTTTGGAGTGGAGATTTCAGGGTAATTCATACAGGAGTCGAGGAAGGATTTTGGGTGTGGGGATAGTTATGCGGAAAAAGATAGGATACTGTGCAGAAAATTACTTACAAAAGAATGAAAGAGTACTCATGGTTAGATTAGAATCTAAAGCGGTAAACACAGTAATAATACAAGTATACATGCCCACCTCTAGCTACAGTGACGAAGAGGTAGAAGCAACCTACAAAGATATCGAAGACGTATTAAGACACGTAAAAGGACATGAAAATTTAATAATTACGGGGGATTTTAATGCAGTGGTAGGTGAGGGTAGGGAAGGAGCGATAGTAGGTTTATTTGGTTTAGGCACTAGAAACGACAGAGGAAATAGGCTGGTAGAATTTTGCGACAAGAACAATTTAATCATTTCAAACACATTATTTCAACATCATGCTAGAAGACGATATACGTGGAAGATGCCAGGAGATATAGGAAGTTATCAAATAGATTACATTCTTGTTAGACAACCGTTTAGGAATCAAGTAAAAGACTGTAGAAGCTACCCAGAAGCAGATACAGACACTGACCACAATATCGTAATTATGAAGGCCGCACTTAAATTTAAAAATTTGAAAAAAAGAATCGGAAAAGGGCACTTGAACCTAACTAAAAGAGAAAGATATTCAAGAAAGATTCGAAAAAAGGTCAAATGAATTGCTCAAAGATATCGAGAAAATATCTAATACTAAGGAAGTAGAAACAG
The DNA here is from genome assembly GCA_036346225.1 of Platerodrilus igneus. NCBI lineage: Eukaryota > Metazoa > Arthropoda > Insecta > Coleoptera > Lycidae > Platerodrilus > Platerodrilus igneus. Next base: position 12,418,186 of record JARFIW010000139.1, on the reverse strand, counting down.
AATGGAATAACAATAAATCCAGCCTCGACATGGTGGCCAGAGATATTCTGGGGTATATACAAAAAGTAAATAAGAAACCATGGATAACAAAGGATATCCTGAATTTAATAGAAGAAAAACGAAAATACAAAAATAAATCAGACGAAACAGGAAAACAGAGATACAAATCCATAAAATGGGAAATTATTGGAAAATGCAGGAAAGCTAAAGAACAATGGATTGATGAAAAGTGTAAAGAGGTACAAACTAAGATGGAAGTAGGAAAGACAGATGAAGCATACAAACTAATTAGATTCAATTTTAGGGATATAGAACCGTATAGCAAAAATATAAGGGATGCGGGAGGAAATGTCATTATAGAAAATGTAGAGAAAGTGGGTAGATGGCAAGAATATATAGGGAATTTATATGCAGGAGAAGAACTAACTGCATTAGAAAAGGAATCAGACATTGAAAATGATGACTTGGGATATCCTATACTTAAAGATGAATTTGAAATAGCATTAAAGGGTTTGAAAAATGGTAAGGCGCCGGGTACAGATAAGGTGCAAGTGGAGACTCTAAAAGCCGCTGGTCAAGCAGTAACAGAACGTCTCTTCCAACTTGTAAGCTATATGTATGAGACAGGCGAGATACCCAAAGATTTCAAGCATAACGTCATAGTAACTATACCAAAAAAGAGAGGCGCAGATAGATGTGAAAATTTTCGAACAATAAGCTTGACAGCACACGTATCAAAAATATTAACTAGAATTGTACAAAGACGAATGGAAAAACGGGCTGAAGAAATACTAGGAGAAGACCAATTTGGATTTAGGCGAAACAGGGGAACACAGGAGGCTATCTTAGCTTTGAGGGTGATAATGAAGAAAACAATAGAAAAAAGGGAAAGCGTGTATATAGGGTTTGTAGATCTGGAAAAAGCATTTGACAATGTAAAATGGAAAAAAATGTTCGAAATACTCAAAAAGATTGGAATGAGTTATAGCTATAGCTTATACAATGAGCAAACAGGAGTAATAGAATTAGAGCAGGAACGTAGAGAAGTAAACATCAGGAAAGGGGTAAGACAGGGATGTGCTCTATCCCCATTAATTTCTAACTTGTACATTGAGGAGGCAATGAATACTGTCAAATGCAGGAAGACATTTGGAATTACTATGCAGGGACAAAAAATTGATATGCCTAGATTTGCAGATGATATAGCGGTATTAGCATCTAGCAAGGAAGAGTTAGAAGCTGCTCTCAATGAAATGGAAAATAGAGATACGGTATGAAAATTAACAAAAGTAAAACTAAAGTACTAGTATGCAAAGGAGGGAAAAATAAATCAAAAACATGAATACAAATAGGTAACACGAACTTACAAGAGGTTAAGGATTTCTGCTACCTAGGAAGCCAAATAACGCAAGATGGGAAAAGCACAAAAGATATAAAACAAAATTAGCACAAGGTCGTGCTACATTTAACAAGAAAAAGCAACTACTATGCTCAAAGACCACAAACATAGAAACAAGGAAAAGATTGCTCAAAACATATGTGTGGAGCACAGCACTGTATGGCTGTGAAGCCTGGACAGTGGGAGAAGCGGACAAGAAAAAGGTAGAAGCTTTTGAAATGTGGTGCTACAGACGTATGATGAAGATATCATGAACAGACAAAGATAAGAACGAAGAGGTACTAAAAATGGTAGGGGAAGAAAGAAATATGTGGAAAACTGTAAAAAATAGGAGAGATAGGATGATAGGCCACATACTACGGCATGAAGGAATAGTGCGGAATATACTAGAAGCAGAGATAGGAAAAAAGAGAAGAAGAGGCAGACCTAGGTTAGACTATTGCACACAGATAGTGAAAGATGTAGGCTGTAGGAGTTTTAGGGAAATGTGTAGGCTAGCTCAGAAGAGAAATCAATGGAGGTACACATCCAACCAGTCCCAAGATGGATAAATTAATGACGAAGAAAGTAGCTGCACTTAAACATGATATTTATTATAAGCAACTACAAGCATTGGAGGGGCAATATTCTTGAATAATGGTAATTGCGTGAAAGCATTTACTAGAAAACTATTATTTCGGCAAATGTCTAAGTGTTGGGGGATCTTGGCAGCCATAGGTTGCTTAACCCCCTTCAATAAATCTCAGTGAAAAAGGGCATAATATTAGAAAACAATATAAGGGGAACCGAGCTGTATTGCTGTGTGAGAATTTCAGGGAACCATGTAGGTTAGTTTAGAAAAGAAATAAGTGCAGGTACATGTTCAACCAGTTTTGAGACGGGAAACCCAATGACGAAAAAATAAACGCAGACAAATCTGATGATTATTATAAACAACTAGTTGTTTGTTGTGAAATATCTGCAACTAATGCTGACTGTGCGAAAAGACATATTGGAAAAAATATTAAATCAGTAAATGTTCAAGTGCTGGGGGAACTTGGCAGCCACAGGCTGCTTACCCCCCTTCGCAACCACTGAATGTCGGAGAAATAGGGTATATAATTGTAAAACAATAGAAGGTGACCGAACTGCATCTAACAAGAAAGAACGGCACCTATGATAAAAGACAACAAACATAGAACAAAAAGTTGTTGAAAGCGTATGTGTGGAGCACAGCACAGACAATATGCCTACGAAATACGAGCAGTCTGAAAAGCAGACAGAAGAACAGTAGCGGCCTTTGAAATGCCGTGCTTCAGATGTTTGACGATGGACAGACAAAGGTAATAACAAATAGGTTATAGAAACAGTAAGGGAACAAGAATATCTTTGGGAAAAAAATATGAGAAATAGAAGGGCAGAATACGTTCTAAGGCATTTTTGGGGAATAGTATGGGATATATGACAAGCAGAGATAGGAAAAAAGAAGCGGATGTAGACCTAGATCAGATAGTGATAGATGCAGACTGTGCAAATTTCGGGGAAATCTGTAGGTTAGTTCAGAATAGGAAACAATGATGGTACGCGTCTAACCAGTTTCAGGACTGAAGACCCAATGATGATGATTAATTAAGGCAAAAACTAATTTTCATGACATATCTTGTTTGATACATGTTAAATAAAGGAGCAATCTCACAATATGGCATCATAAGTTGTTGCTGCTATTCAGAACAGTTTGCGGTATTTATTTCTTTTATTTTAAATCTACTTTACCCTGTAATATTATAGTGTTTAAAAGGTGAAGTATATTGTATGGATAACCCAATTTGATTTTGATTTATGGCTTATTATGGGTTTTGAAATGTGTTTTCGATTCATAGCTCTCTTTTAATAAAATTTGGTTTAAGACAAATTAAAGTTTTGTTTTATTGTGTTTTGCGCACATTTCACCCACAAGTTTACCGGTCCTTGAGATTTTTAAATATATTTTCACTTGTTGTACATGATGCATTGAATTAAATACTCTAAGTAATATATAACTAGAATGGGTGGCGTTAAAAGCAGAAAAGTATTTACCTCAATAGTAATAACATGTTAGAATACTAAATAAAATATTTCACTTTGTCCATGCTTCCCATTATAACTTGAAGTGGAAATAAATTTCCCGTATGTCGATTTTGACTTTTCCAACTTGAACATCAAAATGACCCAAAGTTCTCTAAAAGTCTCCAAAATTACCTAAAGTTCTCATGTGAGCATGGACATGGACTATACAAACTATTACTTGACTATAAATAATAGTTGTACAGTTGATTTTTTTTGTTTAAGAAAACATTATTTTTTGTATTTTTTGTATTATTTCAGCTAAAGAATATAAGTTATAGAAACTAAGCCCATATTATTTGAAATCAAAACATCAGCTAAAGTTAAATCTTAGTTTGCAGTATGCAAAACACATTTATTTAGTCTGAGTGCGGCTGTGACAATTATATGATATTAAATTTTTTGGCACAATCACAAAATTGCATCAAAACTCTATTAGTCTGGAAGATAGTGAGTGTTTCTGAAGCGATTTTATCGGGTCTGCCATTGAGGTTCGAATATTTAAATTTTTTATAATAAAGGCTGCAAGTTACAAAACGCTGATCTGCAAATTTTAAAATAAAGTGGAAATGTGGATCAATATTATCCCGTCTGTCATGTATTGTAAAGGTGAATTAGGGTAAATTTAAACAAAACAACGTAGACAAGAGCTAAACGAAAGAAACTCTGTTTGCATGTAAAGTTTAAAAATTAGTTGTAATGAGAAAAAAGAAAGCTGAAGAATTCCAGCTTCAGTTGGATTGGCTGCTTTAAAACGCGAATTATTGTAATTATTAACTTGTTAAAGTATTAACTTATAGTATTTTTCAATTTCAAGTACTTAATGTTTAATGTATATAAACATTCAAGTGTCATAAAAGAAATAAAGTCATTTTGTAATTAATTAATTAAAATACACTTGATAGGAATGTTTTGTTTGGAAATAAAATCTTTAAAAAAGAAGCTCCCAACGGTCCAAAACCCTCGCGTCACAATCGAACTATATATGTATATCTTTTTTGAAAATTGCATGGTGTCCATTCCAACTCCACACACGTAATTTGCATCGATAGAAAGGTAAGTAAACACAAACAAAATTAAATTTAACTGAAACAAATATTATCGCGTTGGTGAAACAAGAAGGATATTCCACAAACCAATTGGATATTCTAAATAAAAATTCTAAAATAAACAAAGGTTCTAGGGTAAACGCGTACGATTGCATCTACATTCATGACATCTAGTTTACCTTATAGCACTTTTAAATCAGAGCTACTATTTTGTAGGTTCCTGTAATTTTGACAACGGAATTGATGGCTAGATTTGGAATCGCCCCCTATATGTAACGTACGTACCCCGGTACTAATATTGACAGTTGAATCTATATGTAGTATATAAACAAGGCTCACTACTTAGTAGAGGGGTTCATAGTTATAGGTCAATTTAGTGGCGCTAGTGAATACGGTTTGAAATAGTATATTGTGTCACAAGGGCAGAAAGTGAACATTAGCACTACGTACCTATTAGATGAGCGAGCGAAGCGAGCGAGGGCAGCTGATAGCTAAGGGCTGCTAATGCATTTTTGCCTGTGTGACACACGACTGTTTTTCGCCTAGCATTAAAAAAAAAAATAGGAAAAATAACACAAAATAAAGAAGGTTAATAACATTTGCCGTATTTATTTATTATAGTAATTGATATTAATTATCCCTTGAGCATTATTAAGGATAGTAATACCAGAATTTGTAGGCAATTGGTAAGTATTTTTCTTGCAAGTCCGGCGGAGTACTTGTAAATTCTTCGTCATCATCACTGTCTAAATTACCATTCATTTTCACTAACAGTTATTCAGTTAGAATTACAATTATTCACTACTCATCTATGATTATTTTATATTTTTATTCGAAAATCTCATTAACACTACACCGACGCCGAGGTTAAATAAAAATTATTTGAAACGTCAAAGTCGCAATAAATGAATCTCAATGATAGTCATATGTGTCTAGATTGTGAACAACCTACAAAATCATGCTGTTACGAGTTTAGCGGCCCTAGGGCCGTAAAAGTTTACTTTCAGTCACATTTTAGGGTAAATATGATTCATTTTCATATACGCTAGGCGAAAAATTAGTATTGTACTGCTCGATTTATTATTATGGTAATCTGTGCTCAATAATAAGGGCAGAAATTAAGTGCGTCGTAAAAACTAAACTAGTCTTAGTTGCGCCATCTTACATCAAATGTAGCTACGTATGTAAAGGAATCTACATGAAACAAATTTTTATCAAACTAGAACTACACTTCATTTAAATAAATATACAGTTAATTTTTTTTACTATTAGCTTTTGCATCTGTAAAACTATACGGAAATTTTTCGCACATGTTATAAAATAAAATACTTTCCCGCCATCTATGCGCCAATGTCAAAGTTGTACCTAAATAGAAACTACAATTTTTCTAGCAAATCGTTTTGCTTCATACGATTTTTCGTAAACCCAAATATCTCAATCTACGACGCATTTATTTGGATTGTTTAATCTAAATTGATTCTTAAATAAATGTGTAGAAAAATTTAAGATTCACCTTGCCAAGGGAGTTAACAATATAAAAAAAAAACACCTTAACTGCAAGTCAAAATGCTGTGTTCAAACGCTTTTTTTTAAAGTAAATCTTTTATTGGAAATTAATTCATAAATTTATTCAAATTCTAATAGTATTTAATACGACACGGTTTCATCTGAAAATCTTCTGTTAATTATTGCAGAAAATCCCTACATTATGTAGGCGTAAAATACTAGGAACAAATTAATAAATAATGCATGATTGATTATGTATGACCTCCACCATAAATTACCAAAACAAAAACAAAAAACGAACCTCCGTAAAAATAATCATATCTTAAGGTACTCATAATCATCACAACCGGATCTCGTTCCGTAATTTGCGTTATAATACAAAAATTCACATCACTGACCGCGTATATCCTGGTTCATTTTGGTTTCACACTGATAATCCTTTGTTTACTGTCGTCGTACAAAACTTCACTTATTTAATGATGAATAATAGAACCGCTAAATTTTAATATCAAGTACACTTCTTAACGCTAGCCGGAACTACACTGATTCCCGTCCGGTACTAACAGAAACTACGAATAAGCAAATACTACTACAGCGAGAGAAAAGAGAAAGCACTAGAATTCGAGAGATTGTTGAACATGCAACATACAATGAATGTGTGGTGTGGGTATAAAATATACGGTTTTTATGTAATGCTGAAGGTACTAATCGGTGAAATTCGGACACGTCAAGTTGCAACGTGTAATTACAATAATTAGAATTTGAATAGAAAAGTAGAACTACATTTAAAATTAAATGGATTAAAAGGTTTGATACAGGATGTAGTATTTGCTCGCATAATTTAGCAATAAACTGTATATGAGAGTCGCAGCTTTTGAAAATCTCATTATTAAATCACGGGAATTGAAAAATTATATTAACATATCTAATAGAAACAAACAAAGACACCTATACAAAAGTTTACAACTCAAACACGACTATCAGTTTTAAAATAATTATTTAATTACTACCTGCAGGACAGCCATTTTTTCTTAATATTCTGAAGACCTCTCCTGAAATCAACACAGACCTAATGCTTATGGAGTTACAAACATCCTTATTTTAGCAGGACACTAAAACAATGCATTTTTAAGCAAAATTGATGTTTTCTGTACATAATTTATTTATAAAAACAAAATTTATACACGCATTTTGATAGCTTGCTTAAAAACGCTTTTTAATTCAAGCACCAAGCTGCTAAAGATTTCTTGGCTCAATTGAACATGCTGTGCAATAGTTATTTACCGCCTTTGTTTTTTAAGACAAACATTTTTAATTTTATTTATGTGTATAATTACCTGGGCTTTAAAAGTATTCAATTCTGTACTATAAATATTCTTTTAATTCAATACTCATGTTTAGTAGGTGTTCCTGCTGTCAGAAACGTCACGTTCCATATCCTTTTCTTTGATGCGTATCGCCCCACCCAAGTGGTGATTTGAAGTACCTGGAAATTCTAGCTTAGCTTTTTATTTTATCATAAGTAGCCCAAGACTGCTACGCATTAAGTAACCTGTAACTTGCATTTTCATTTATTGGATAACCAGTTTCCACTTTTTAATTCATTAAATTCACTGCGTTTTGTCAATCCTGTCAGTGCCGATCCCAAGCCCGGGTCCAAAAAAGAGAAAGGGAGAAATAGCAACATTAGACTTGTAATCGGCTGATACTACCCAGGGGGAGGATTGAAAATTTTTTTGAATTTGACATTAAGGCCCTCAGTACATGCGTGGCCGCCAGCACTACTTTGATTTTTTTTGGGTTAAACAAAAGCAGCGAATTTCTAAAAAAAGCTACATTTAGGAATTAAGGTCCTCGGTACAAATGCGGCAGATTTTCAAGTTCCATGCGCACATACAAATCTATTAATTTTTTTCTAAACTGTACCAAGAACCCGTCAGCACTACTTTAATTTTTTTAGATAAATACCAAAGCAGCGAATTTGGAAAGAGCTCTCCATTTAGGTATTAAGGTCCTCAGTCCACATCCGGCAGATTTTTAAGTTCCATTCCCAAATAAAAGTTATTATTTTTTTTCGGAACTGTATCAAGTGGCCACTACTTTAAATTTTTTCTGGGTTAAAACAAAAGCAGCGAATTTATATATAATTCACATTTAGGTATTAAGGCCTTCTGTACATGCACGGCAGATTTTTAAGTTCCATGCCTAAATAAAACAGCTTTTATGTAACTATTTTCTTAAGCGTATCAAGTGGCAGCCAGCACTACTTTAATTTTTTCTGAATTAATACAACAGCAGCGAATTTGTAGAGAAATCTACATTTAGGTATTGAAGCCCTCGGTATATATGCGGTAGATTTTTAAATACCATACACAAATAAATTTATTATTTTTTCCTGAACCGGATCAAGTGAACGCCAGCACTTTTTTTTTGGGTAAATACAAAAGCAACGAAAATGTAAAAAATGTGTATTTAGGTATTAAGGTCCTCAGTACATACGCATAAGATTTTTAAGTTCCATGACCAAATAAAAAGTTATTAATTTTTTCCTGAACCGTATCAAGTGGAAGCCAGCACAACTCTAATTTTTCTAGATTAATATAAAAGCCGCGAATTTTTAAAGAAATCCAAATTTAGGTATCAAGACCCTCAGTACATGCGAGGCATATTTTTAAGTTGAATGCCCAAATAAAAAAAAAACATTAATTCTTTCCTAAACCGCATCAAGCGGCCGCGAGTACTTTGATTTTTTTTTTTGGTTAAAAGTAAAGCAGTGAAATTGTAAAGAAATCTACATTTGGATAGTAATGTTCTCAGTACATGTACGGCATATTTTTAAGTTCCATGCTCAAATAAAAAGTCATTAATTGTTTTCTGAACCGTAACAAGTGACCGTCAGTATTAATTAAATTTTTTCTGGGTTAATACAAAAGCAGCAAATTTGTGAACAAATCTCGATTTAGGTATTTAGGCCGTCAGTACATATGCGGCAGATTTTTAAATTTCATGTCCAAATAAAAAAATTATTAATTTATTTCTGAACTGTATCCGGTGGCTGCAAGCACTACTTCAATTTTCTTTCTGTGTTGAAACAAAAGCAGCGAATTTGTAAAGAAATCCACATTTAGGTATTAAGGCCCTCGGTACATGCGTGGCAGATTTTAAAGTTCCATGCCCAAATAAAAAAGGTATTAATTTTTTCTTATACTATATCAAGTGGCCGCCAGCGCTACTTTAATTTTTGTTGGGTTAATACAAAAACAGCAAAGTTAAAAAATCTATATTTAGGTATTAAGGTCTTAAGTACATGTGCGGCAGATTTTTAAGGTTCATTCATTTTTTCCTGAACCGTATCAAGTGGCCGCCAGCACTACTTTAATTTGTTTCTGGGCTAAACAAAAGCAGCGAATTTGTAAAAAGCTACATTTAGGTATTAAAGTCCTCAGTATAAATGCGGCAGATTTTTAAGTTACATGCCCAAATAAAAAAAAAAATATTAATTTTTTCCTGAACCGCATCGTGACCGCCAGCAATACTTTAACTTTTTCTGGATTAATACAAAAGCAGCGATGATGTAAAAAAGTCTCATTTGGGGATTAGAGTCCACAGTATAAATACGACAGATTTTTAAGGTCCATCCCCAAATAAAAAAGCTTTTAATTTTTTTTTGAACCGTATCAAATAGTCGCCAACAGTACTTTAATTTTTTAAGTTAATATCAAAGCAGCAAATTTGTAAAAAATGTAAATTTAGGTATAAGGTCCTCAGTACATGCGCGGCCGATTTTTAAGTTCTATGCACAATTAAAAAAGCTATCAATTTCTTCCTGAACTGCATCAAGTGGCCGCCAGTACTACTTTAATTTTTTCAGGGTTAATACAAAAGCTGGAAATGTGTAAAGATCTTTATTTTTATGTGTTAGGGCTCTCAGCACATGGACGGCAGATTTCTGTGCCCATAAAAAAGCTATCCCGTTTTTCCTGAATAGTATCAAGTGGTCGCCGGCACTACTTTAATTTTTCTCTAGGTTAATACAAAGCAGCGAATTTGTAAAAAAATTTACATTTAGATATTAAGGCCCTCAGAATGTACGTGGCTGATTTTTAAATTAAATTCCATACTCAAATAAAGAAGTTATTAATTTTTTCCTACACTGTCATGTGACCGCCAGCAGCACTACTTAAATTGTTTTCTGGTCAACGCAGAAGCAGTGAATTTTCTTATTTGAATAAAAATTTAAAAGTTTGTCGCGTATGTACCGAGAGCCTTAATACCTAAATTTACATTTCGTTACAAGTTCACTGCTTTTGTATTAACCCAGAAAAAATTAAAGTAGTGCTTGCGGCCACTTGATACCGTTCACGGAAAATAACTTTTCTATTTGAGCAAGGAATTTAAAAATATGCCGCATATCTACTGAGGGCCTTAATATCTATACGTAGATTCTTTTACAAGTGTCACCTGAAGAGACTAAGCACCTACGAACCCATCTGGTCACAATGGCGATCAAAGTAATGAAGGAATCTCATGGTGCGAAGTAACCGAGGTTCAGGAACCCGGGAATGGTAGAGCCAGTGTGATTCTTAGTGATACCTAGGCTGAAACCTCTACCCAGTAGCTTCCGGAACTTCAGCCCTTAGTACTCAAAGGTATAACCTTGCGTTTACTACCTTCGGCCGAGGCCCCTTTGCCGGAGGGGTTCCTGGTTAAAATGTAAAGAGTTTGATATGGATCGACTTAGACATGTGTTGGGATTCCAAAACGAAACTCTAGACATAGTCAAGTGAAAACCTGCCGAAACCACAAGACGTCCAGATGCATGGCATCTGATCATAATGAAGAAGGACAAATCAACGAGCATATCCAAAGTAAGACAAAGCGGGTCTGCAAAAATCAGCCAGTTTCAACAAATGGACAGCCGGCTCCGGGAGGAGGTAGTCAGGGAACCTTTTGCGAAGAGTGCGCTCACGGAGATGTCCACGTCAGCTACGGGGAGCAAGAACCGGGTGACGAGTACCTACAGGAGGTTCAATCAGGACCCTATCTATAGCTAGGGGAAGTTCCCGAGAGCAGACAAGACACCTCTCCAGATAGGAAAAAGACCGCCCGAATTCCTGGAGAGCGGATGCACGCATCTCCTTCTGTGAGACACGCAGCTGCAGCGCCACGGCGGAAACTTCTCGAAGCAAAAGGAAGTTCCAGGTTGTAATTCGATCATTTAGGCCAGAAGAGGAGGTGACGTCCGAAGAGGCTGAACACCTATGAACCCATTTGGTCACAATGGTGATTAAATTAATAGAAGAATCTAACGAAGCGATGTAGCTGAGGTTTAGGAACTCGAGTGTGGTAGAGCCAGTGTGGTTCTCAGTGACTACTCAGAATGAAACCTCTACCCAGTGGCTTCTGGGACTTCAGTCAATAGTACTCGAAGATATAACCTTAAGTCTACTACCTTCGTCAAAGGTTCCTTGGCCGGAGTGAAGGGCTTCTGATCTCATTGTAAAGAGTTTGACATGTATCGACTTAGGCATGTGTTGGGATTCCAAAACAAGGATCTAGACATAACCAAGTGGAAACATGTCGAAACCGCAGGAGGTCCGGATGCATGACGCCTGTCCTTCAAAATGACCAAGAACATAGTGCACCGGCTGAAAAACCCTGGGTGGGTGCTGTACTTCAAATTGGTTACACTAGTGGTACGCAGAGTGCCGGCTTGGAATGCAGCAGTACGCCGTTGGCCTCTACCTGCTGCGATGTCCCTCAGTATGTACGTGGCTGATTTAAATGCTATGCTAAAATAAAAGTTATTCATTTTTTTCTACACTGACATGTGGCTGGCAGCAGCTCTATTTAAATTGTTTTCTGGGTCAGAAGCAGTGAATTTTCTTATTTGAATATAAAATTTAAAAATTTGTCGCGTATGTAATGAGAGCCTTAATACCAAAATGTACATTTCTTTACAAGTTCGCTGCTTTTGTATCAACTCAGAAAAAAATAAAGTGTGTTTGCGGCCACTTGATATCGTTCACGGAAAATAATTTTTTTATTTGAGCAAGAAATTTCAACATCTGCCGCATATCTACTGAGGGTCTTAATATCTATACGTAGATTCTTTTACAAATTTTCTGCTTTGTATCAACCACGAAAAAATTAAAGTAGTGCTGCAGGCCACTTGAAACGGTTTAAGAACGAATGAAGGCGGAGCTAAGTGATGTTGAACTAAAATACGAGTGGATTAATGGGAGGGACGTGTCTCATTCAGGAGGCTGGCAATTGGCTGCAATATTTACCGACGTAAATGAGCAACACAAAAACAGAAGCATAAAAGTGCGAAAATACGATGTTGACTAAATCACCGCACGCGAGCTGAGCACAGAACGGACTGACAGAATTGCAGTTGACTATATCAAAGTGCACGAGCTGGCAATAGAACAAATTAAGAATCGCGAGAAATTCCAACTTATTTTTTATGCTACCCAAAAATCTGTTCTTTCATTGGACAAACTAAATTTGGAGATTCTTTTACATTCAAAACTCGAAATATACAATTCAATTAGTTAAAGACATCATTAACGTTTTTCAACTCAGGAAGAATAGGAAATGGAAGTGTATAAATACAATTTCAAATTCTCCTAAAGACATTCGTTAGTGCTCACCATAGCCTAAGGAAACACCTTGCAGTGCTCCCCATAGCCTGCAAACCCTTCAACGAGCAGCACTCTCCATAGCCTGCTATTGTACAACACGCAGTGCTCCCCATGGCCTGCGTATCCTCCGACAGTGACGCTTCCGACGTTTTACCCGGGGCACGTCATTCTAATTCATCAGTCCATAGTTAACAAACCACGTATGAACGTTAAGCTCCGTTCCATACTTAACCGACAAGTCGTTATAGTGATTGCTTCCGTCAAACTCTACCACCGGGATGACATCCCCGCAGAGGCATCACTACCACAAAGCCTACCGAAGAGTTCCGAAGACAACCGAAGACCTTCTGAACCCTCTATACTTGTATATATTGTAAAATAGTAGTTTTTGATTTCATATCATAATTCTTTGTAATGTAACGTTGACCCACAATTAAAACACGCAGCCTTCCGAAGAGATCCGAAAACCATCGAAGATGTCTGGACCTCTTCAAACTGAACATATTTCCTAACTATCGTTGTTCAAGTTCTCATTGGGCCTCATAAGCAACTTCCGAAGCATTCCGAAGAAATCCGAAGACTACCGAAGACTTCTACACCGCGTTAAATTGTACATACATTCAATTCATCAGTGTTTAAGTTTATTTCTGGTTCCACAGGCAACCATAAAGCCATCCGAAGACTTCCGAAGATGACCGAAAACTTCCGAACTGCTAAAACTGTTGAAATAATTCAATTTCGCTTTTATTTTATGTATTTATGAAATTTATAATTATTTTGCTTATTATTATTACACAAATAATCAAGCCAAACCTACATGCTTTCCGACACCGCCCACCCGAACGATAACAAATGGCGTCCAACGTGATTGGTCCGTCTTCACAGAAGATTTTGCAAACAGCGCGCTTGCAAGGACCATAATCATGCCCGAGACGAGGAGTCAAACCACATCACACGTCCAGCAAGACACCAACCAGCCGCCTCCAACACAAGATTTCACACAACCATCAACAGTTCTGGGACTGCAACAACCCAGTGGCGCTCAACAAACACAACCAACCGACAAAATAGTCACAATCAAGACGCTCGCGAAAGAGCTGCACCACGTCACCACAGCCACCTCCGAAGCAGAAAAACCTACATTCTCTGGCACCCATCTGGAGGATCCCGCAGAATTCCTTTAACAGATGGAAGCTATGGACGCGGATGTACCTACAATAACCGCTCAATTCCGAGGCCAAGCAGCCACTTTGTGAGAAGCGTACGCAATGTTCCAACCCACCTATAGCGAATTCAAAAGGTTATTTCTGCACAAGTACGACAGTCCAACCATTATAGCCAAAATAACCTCCGAGTACTATGGACAGAAGCAGATGGCATCTCAATCAGTAGCCGCCTTCCTCGGCGCTAAGGCAAAGCAAGCCCAACGCCTTACGCTAGACATAAATCTGGACGTGGAGCTGTTCACGGATCTCCTCCTACCAAACTAGAGTAATCCAATTCAGTGCCATATGCAGACAACTATAGAATAAATGGTCTCCCGCCTCACAAAAATCGAGGAAAACTTAAAAGAGGCAACAATAAAAACGACCAACCCCACATCAGCTGCGAGACGTCCAACCACGACAGAAAACCTACCAAGGTGCCGCTTCTGCCCTCAAAGACATTGGCATCGAGAATGTCCAACGAGAAACTCGGGAAACGACACTCCGGCCGAGCTGCGCCAGCACACCTCCCGGCGGGCCAAACGAACTGACGCGACTAAACATTACCCACGACGACCTACTATCAAGGATCCCCATCACAATATAAAAGAAAACTCAACGCACTCCTAGACACAGGGGCATCGACGTGCATGATTAGGGAAGATCGAATACCCACAGGCTCACGGGTAGAACCCTATCATGCCGCCGCCTATCTAGCCGAAACAGGGACTGAAATGGCATTCAAGGGCAAGTTCCGCACACCATTCGCCCTCGGGAAAGTGACGGACCACGACACTTGCCTGGTAGTAGCCAATCTTGCAGAAGATGTCATTCTGGGACAATCCTGGTTTCGACGCCAAAAGGCAGTCATGAATCACGAGCGAGGATCTGTACACTTTGGAACACACAATCGCCAGACGCTCCACTGGAACCGAAGGACGACGCCCATCTCCGCCAGCAGCCCCCCTTACAAACCACCAGTTCCCAGCCAAATTCCAAGCCACATTTAACGGACTCCTGGAGAAGTTCCACTCAGTTGTCAACGGACCAACACAGCCGACCACCAAGGCCAGCACCAGCCACACGATACGGACCAATCCACACACACCTTTCGGATTGCCGCCGAATCGATATTCCTCACAAAAGAAACTCATAATCGCCGCCGAGGTAGAGGAAATTCTGGCTAACCAAATCATTGAGCCCAGTACCTCGGCCTACAACTCTCCTATAGTGATCGTGAAGAAAAAAGATGGACGACCACAATTTTGCGTCGACTATCGGAGACTCAACTCCATCACCAAGGATAAAAGCTCAACCTACCAATCATTCACGAAGCACTACGAGACTTTGGCACGGCATCCGTTTTCACCACCCTCAACCTCAAATCAGGATACTGGCAAGTACCACTGGACCCCGAGTCCAAGCCTCTCACGGCGTTCACCACGCCCGATGGAGCCAGTTACCAATTCCGCGTATGCCGTTTGGACTGAATAATGTCCCAGTCAGTTTTCAGAAGCTGATGACACAAGAAGTACTGGCAGGCTACCTCCGCAAATTCGTGCTCGTATACCTGGACGACTTAATAATTTATTCCAACAACTGGGAAGAGCATCTACAACACATCCGACTCGTCCTAGAGAGGCTTGAACAACACAGGCTACACCTGGCCTTGGAGAAATGCCGCTTTGAACTACAAAACCTTGAATCCCTAGGCCACGTCATAATCGCCGAAGGTAATCAACCCATACCAAAAGACGCGGAACAGATCCAGAAGGCAAATCGACCCACAAACCAACGACAGCTAATGTCCTTCCTCGGCCTTACCAATTGGCTCCGAGACTATATCCCGCGGTTTGCAGACCTCCAAGCACTGCTAACCAACTTACTCCAAACCAATCAACGCTTCCAGTGGACTACAGAAACTGAGCAAGCCTTCCAAGCCATCCAACAGGCCATTTGCCAACCATTGAAGCTCTACCAACTAGATTTTAACCAACCTTTCATTTTATAAACCGACGCTAGTGGAACTGGCATAGCAGCAGTCCTCTACCAAGAAATCGAAGGGTCCCGAAACATCGTCAGCTACGCCAGCGCCAAACTCAATCAAGTCGAAAGAAACTACCACGTAAATGAGCATGAATGTTTGGCAGTAATCTTTGCCGTAAGAAGTGCCGACCATACTTAGAAGGTAAGCCCTTTACACTCCGCACGGACAGCCGCGCGCTGCTATGATTGAACAAAACCAAAAGACACCCGTTCCAAACTCACCCGCTGGACCCTGTTGCTACAGGAATTTTCTTTTGACATCCAACATTGCCCCCGAGCTCAGAATGAGCTACCGGACCATCTCTCACGCCATCCCATCAACAATGATATTCCCGAAGAGGTCACAAGCAAAACCGCCTGCTACCATCAAACAACCCGAGCAGTCTACAGGCCAACTACGTAGCTCTAGTGGACCTGCCCGAACGGGTACAAACTGCTCAACGGAACAGCGAAGTCACTAAAAGGATTACCGAAGAATGGCTTCTCGTACAGCAGAGAGGTCCCCAAAACCCTCACGAAGAGAAAATCCTACAAGACCTTGTAGTCGAAAACGGATATCTTTGGCGATGCAACCCTAACCAGAACCGACTCCTGGTGCCCCCTGATGCACAGACCGACATTTTGCACGCTTTCCACGACCTAGCTGGACATCCAGGCACCGACGAAACTTACCGCGTCCTCGGCGAAAGATACTTCTGGCCAAGGTCGGTGACGCGGTAAGACAATATGTGAGCCAGTGCTGGACTTGTGCCGCTACAAAAAAGGAACCGTATCAACAGAAAGCACGCCTCCGACCACATCTACCCGTCCGACCATACGAAGTCATATCCGTTGACACCATGGGACCATACACCACTTCACGTCAGAACAATCGGTTCATATTGGTCGTAACCGATTTCTTCAGTAGATGGGTAGAAACATTCCCGACACCTGATACTAAGTCAGCCACTGTCATCAACTTACTCAAAAACGAGGTTATCTTCCGGTACCCAAGAGCGATCCTTACCGACAACGGGTCCCAATACGTATCTAGATGATGGGACCGAAGAATGGACCAAATGCGGTTGTCACCACTGGACTACGCCAATCTTCCACCTACAAGCAAACCCAGTCGAACACCGGAACCAGGAGATCAAGAAAGCCTTGCGAGCCTTCGCAATCCAACACGACGCACGATCCTGGGATTGGAAACTTTCTGAGATTATGTATTTCCTCCGCACCAGGAAGAACGTAACTACGAGAACTACACCCAGCTATGCCCTCCTGGGATATGAACTACCCCGTCCAAGAGACCTTCACCAACCACCAGTGGACAACCAAGGAGAAGCCCAACTACGCCGCATCCGAGAGATTCAGGATCGCGAGCGCCGCTTCAAGGAAAAATATGCCCAAAACGAGGATCCCGCTCTGTTTTCGTCTGAGGACATGGTTATTGTCAGAAGCCATCGCTCCGCCAGAAATCAATTCGAAGCCAAATGGGCTGGCCCTCACCCTAATTCAGACAATAGCCAGACCCAACATGTACTGGGTCCGGATGGAACAGGGAGACTTAAAGATACACTCCAAAGATATACGACCAGCACCCACCAGACCGCCACCTCCCCGCATCAACCAAGCTACGCTCTTTAGCGGAGCGGATGTTGACTATATCACCACAAGCAGAGCACTGAACAGGCTGAGTATTTGCAGTTGACTATATCAGAGTACACGAGCTGAAAATAAAACAAACCAAAGAATCTCGAGAAACTCCAACAAAGTTTTTGTGCTACCCAAAAATCTATACTTTCGTTGGTTAAACTAAATTTGGAGATTCTTTTACAATCAAAAACTCGAAAAACGCATTTCATTGGTTAAACACCTCATTAACGTTTTTCAACACAGGAAGAATAGGAAATAGAAGTGTATAAACATCATTTCAAATTCTGCAGAAGATATTCGTAGTGCTCACCATAGCCTAGGAATCCTCTTGCAGTGCTCCCCATAGCCTGCAAAACCGCCCCAAGCAGTGCTTTTCATCGCCGCTATACTTCGAAGCGCAGCGCTCGCCATAGCCTGCATACTCTCCGAACGTTACGCTGTCCGCCGCCAGACCTGGAGCCTGTCATTATAATTATACTGTGAATAACTACATAAACTATGTAGGGGTGATAAGATTCGTTCCGTACACCAGGCGAGTCGAAAACAAGCACAGAACGCCCTTCGACGTGCGATCCGTGAACAACACAGGCTACACCTGGCCTTGGGGAAATGCCGCTTTGGAGTACAAAACCTTGAATCCCTAGGTCACGTCATAACCGCCGAATATAATCAACCCATACCAAAACACGTGGAACAGATTCATAAGGCAAATCGACCCACGAACCTACGACAGCTGAGGTCCTTACTAGGCCTCACCAATTGGCTCCGGAACTATATCCCGCGGTGTGCAGACCTCCAAGCACTGCTAACCAACTTACCCCAAACCAATCAACGCTTCCAGTGGACTACAGAAACTAGCAAGCCTTCCAAGCCATCCAACAGGCCATTTGCCAACCATTGAAGCTCTACCAACTAGATTTTAACCAATCTTTCATTTTATAAACCGGCGCTAGTGGAACTGGCATAGCAGCAGTCCTCTACCAAGAAATCGAAGGTTCCCGAAACATCGTCAGCTACGCCAGCGCCAAACTCAATCAGGTCGAAAGAAACTACCACGTAAATGAGCAGGAATGTTTGACAGTAATCTGGGCCGTGAGAAGTACTATACTTAGAAAATAAGTCCTTTACACTCCGCACGGACAGCCGCGCGCTGCTATGGTTGAACAAAACCAAAGACACCCGTTCTAAACTCACTCGCTGGGCCCTGTTGCTACAGGAATTTTCCTTTGACATCCAACATTGCCCCCGAGCTCAGAGTGAGAGCTACCGGACCATCCCTCACGCCATCCCATCAACAATGACATTCCTGAAGAGGTCACAAGCGAAAACCGCCTGCTACCACCAAACAACCCGAGCAGTCTACAGGTCAACTACATAGCTGTAGTGGACCTGCCCGGACGGGTACAAACTGCGCAACGGGACAGCGAAGTCATTGGACGGATGACCCAAGAATGGCTTCTCGTACAGCAGAGAGGTTCCCAAAACCCTCACGAAGAGAAAATCCTACAAGACCTTGTAGTCGAAAACGGACATTTCTGGCGATACAACCCTAACCAGAACAGACTCCTGGTGCCCCTGATGCACAGACCGGCGTTTTGCACGCTTTCCACGACCTAGCTGGACATCCAGGCACCGACGAAACTTACCGCGTCCTAGGCGAAAGATACTTCTGGCCAAGGTCGGTAACGCGGTAAGATAATATGTGATCCAGTGCTGGACTTGTGCCGCTACAAAGAGGGGACCGTATCAACAAAAAGCACCCCTCCGACCACATCTACCCGTCCGACCATAGGAGGTCATATTCGTCGACACCATGGGACCATACATCACTTCACGTCAGAACAATCGGTTCATATTGGTCGTAACCGATTTGTTCAGTAGATGGGTCGAAACATTCCCGACATCTGATACTAAGTCAGTCACTGTCATCAACTTGCTCAAAAACGAGGTCATCTTCCGGTACCCAAGAGCGATCCTTAGCGACAACGGGTCCCAATACGTATCTAGACAATGGGATCGGAAAATAGCCCAATGGGGTTGTCACCGCTGGACTATGCCAATCTTCCACCTACAAGCAAACCCAGTCGAACACCGGAACCCAGAGATGAAAAAAGCCTTGCGAGCATTCGCAATCCAACACGACGCACGATCCTAGGACCGGAAACTTTCTGAGATTATGTATTTCCTCCGCACTTGAAAGAACGCAGCTACGGGAACTACACCCAGCTATGCCCTACTGGGATATGAACTACCCCGTCCGGGAGACCTCCACCAACCACCAGTGGACAACCAAGGAGAAGCCAGACTACGTCGCATCCGAGAGATTCAGGATCGCGAGCGCCGCTTCAAGGAAAAATATGCCCAAAACGAGGATCCCGCTCTTTTCGTCTGAGGACATGGTTATGGTCAGAAGCCAGAAATCAATTCGAAGCCAAATGGGCTGGCCCTCACCCTAATCCAGAGAATAGCCAGACCCAACATGTACTGGGTCCGGATGGAACAGAGAGACTTAAAGATACACTCCAAAGATATACGACCAGCACCCACCAGACCGCTACCTCCCGCATCAACCAAGATACGCTACGCTCTTTAGCGGGGCGGATGTTGACTATATCACCACAAGCAGAGCACTGAACAGGCTGAGAATGTGCAGTTGACTATATCAGAGTACACGAGCTGGAAATAGAACAAACCAAAGAATCTCGAGAAATTCCAACAAAGTTTTTGTGCTACCCAAAAATCTATACTTTCATTGGTTAAACTAAATTTGGAGATTCTTTTACAATCAAAAACTCGGAAAACGCATTTCATTGGTTAAAGACCTTATTAACGTTTTTCAACACAGGAAGAATAGGAAATAGAAGTGTATAAACCTAATTTCAAATTCTGCAGAAAATATTCGTAGTGCTCACCATAGCCTAGGAATCCTCTTGCAGTGCTCCCCATAGCCTGCAAAACCGCCCCAAGCAGCGCTCTTCATAGCCTGCTATACTTCGAAGCGCAGCGCTCACCATAGCCTGCGTACTCTCCGAACGTTACGCTGTCCGTCGCCAGATCTGGAGCCAGTCATTATAATTATACTGTGAATAACTACATAAACTACGTATGGGTGGTAAGATTCGTTCCGTACACCAGGCGAGTCGAAAACAAGCACAGAACGCCCTTCGACGTGCGATCCGTTCCATCCAACCGCACCCAAGCCTTCTGTCGCCTCTGCCACTATCGCCGAAGATACACATTCAGACCACCTTTACTGCCAGTACGTCCCGAGAAGTGGATTATTGTAATGTCACCGACTGTATCTGCCCAGTTTTCCTCCGAGGCAATACCCCCGTACAGTTTAACGGAGACGTACTCCACGAAGCATAAGGCTCCACGTCCATGACGTCTGCCGAAGGGTACCGAAGACCACCGAAGACGTCTGGGCCTCCCAAACCTGTCAATATTTTCTAATCATCACCATTCAAGTTATTATTAGACTTCACGATTCAAGTCCGAAGCTTCCGAAGGGTTCCGAAGATAACCTAAAACTTCAGAATCCTCTATACATTTGTAAATATTATAAAGTAGCAGTTTTTAATTTCAAATCATAAGTCTTTGTGACTTAACGTTGTGCCAAAAAGGAAGAAACAAAACCTTCCCAAGAGTTCCGAAGACAACCGAAGACTTCTGAACCCTCTATACTTGTAAATATTGTAAATTAGTAGTTTTTAATTTCAAATCATAACTCTTTGTGACAACACGAAACTGTCCGAAGAATTCCGAAGCCCACCGAAGCCGCTTTCACCTCCTTCAAGCTATATAGACATTCGTTTTATAAGTGTCTGAGTTTATTTTGGTTTCAGAAGCAAGCACCAAGCCGTCCAAAGACTTACGAAGATTACCGAAGACTTCCAAATTACTTCAACAATTACGCCTCCTACTCGAACGATAGCAAGTGGCGTCCAACGTGATTGGGCCGTCTTCAAAGAAGATTGTGCAAACAGCGCGCTTGCAAGAACCATTATCAATCCCGAGACGAGGAGTCAAACCACGTCTAAAGTCCAGCTGGACCCAACCACCCGCCTCCAACCCAAGAGATCACTCAACCAACAACAGTTTTGGGACTGCAACAACCCAGTGGCGCTCAACAAACACAACCAATCGACAAAATGGTCACAGTCTAGACGCTCGTGGAAGACCTGTACCACGTCACCACAGCCACCCCCGAAACAGAGAAACCTACAATCTCTGGCACCCTTCTGGAGGATCCTACAGAATTCCTCCAGCAGATGGAAGCGATAAATGCGTATGTGCCTACTACAACCCCTCAATTCCTAGGCCAAGCAGCCATATGGTGGGAAGCATAGGCGATGTTCCAACCCACCTACATTATAATTTGAATAAGGGCCGCTATACTTGCGGCCACGTCCCCAATGCTCCACCCGGAGGTACTACATTGGGTTTAAACGCGAAAAATAACGTGCTTCTAATTTATACTAACTTCATAGTTGATCCACCCTAAATAAAAACTAAATAAAAATCTAACAAACCAAAAAATCTAACAAACCTAACAAACTCTAACAATCTAACAAACCTAAAAATCTGACAAAACTGAAACAAAAACAAAACAAAAACTAAAAACAGGGTTGTAAATAATGGTATCCCTAGCGCTGACTTTCGAGTGTACCCGATCAACAAGACACAAGCAAAAATGAGAGGGGGAGAGATCCGTAATACCGGATAGCAGACCCCGGCTCTGCTTACCAGTGCGACCTGAAGGTTCGTCTTAAAACTATCCAAATCTAGCTAACTAATTTAAATCCATCCCTAGCTTTCCCTATCATTCCCTAACTGATTTATATTATGATTACAATCTTCTCAATTCTGCTCTTCCTTCCCAAATATATACTGCAGCCAAAATGGCGACAGAGCGTCAAACAAAACAAATATGCCACAAAATACTACAATACATGCTAATAAATATAAAGTGTAAATATAAAATATAAATAATTATAATTATATAAATATATAAATAAATGTCTAATAAGCGTTAAGCATATAGCAGTGCACAAAATAGCAAAAGCATAACCCTATTTATCAGGTGCACTCCCAAAAGCATATGTCGGCTAGCGCCATTACACACAAAACGTGCTTGTTAAATTATTTCAAAACCTACTAATTAATGTAAATCAATGCTTGTGCGAGTACAGCCGCCACAATTTAAGTCTTACCTCCATGATAAAATTCTCCTGCATCCGAAGATCTGGTCGTCTGCTTACATCTAACTGTAACTTACTTCTAAGGGGAAGATGGGGTGCACTGCTAAAGTCCTGGTGGGTATGCACTAAATGTTCTTGGGGGGATCACAATCACTATCACTATCACTTCACTTTCAAGTCCTGGGGGGGGATGCGCGGTTTCACTCTATTTTATTATCTTTGTTTATTTTATTGATTTAATTTAATGAGGGTTTCTGATTTATTTATTATTGTTTATTTGTTATTATTTATTCTCGATTTCCCGATTTTCCGCACATAATTATGAAGATAGGCGGTGATTGTATTAATGGTGTGGGGGTTTCTCGTGCATATTGGACATTTGGGTATAATAATCATGTTATTTTACTATTATTATTATTATTTTTTTTTTTTATTTTTAATATCAGGTTGTGGTTATATCTATGCTCGTATCCTTACTCACGCCAAGTCAATGTAAAATTTTCCAATCCTCCCACCAACCCCACCGAATTTTACACGCAGTTATCATTGTCTAATCTCGCGACCCTTCCCGCGAATTCTTTTAAGGCTGTCCAGAACGCCTTCTGGTTAACCACTTCCCCGACTTCCTCTAGGCTCTTTGGCCATGCCAGACCTAGGATAGCTAGTTTGCTATCAGCCAACCCTCGATTTCCTGCCTCAAGCGGGCAGTCGAAGAGCACGTGCTCTGCGCTTTTCGCGCCCTCACCGCATTCGCAGCGGTCGCTGTTGGTTAGTCTGAACCTTTGTAAATACGCCTTTAGGGCGCCGTGCCCTGTTATCAACTGCACCATTTTGTGATCGAGCTTGACCTCGATCCTACCTCTAGCTTCTATGCTCGGTATGAATTTGTGGGTCAACCTGCCCGTGGCAGCGTTGTTCCACCTCTTCCCATTGTCGAATTGATTTTTCGCGCAGCTTTCTTTTGATTAAAGACCTCGGTATCGACGAATGTGATATTCGAAAGTCGCCCGTCGCGGCCTCTTTAGCTAATTCGTCAGCCCTATCGTTTCCTACGTTACCATTGTGCGACCTGACCCAACAGAACTTTAAACGTTGAAACTCGAGCGCCGTACGCGCTATCCTCCAGACGTCCGCTTGGAGATCTGTCGAGGTGTTCATGTTTGTTAAAGCCGTTAGCGCCGATTTACTATCACTGATTATATAATACTCGTATCTGCCCGTATGGTTTATTACGTAATCGATAGCCTCTCGTATGGCTACCAATTCGCACTGGAAGATAGTGCACCAGTTCGCGAGTTTGGTTTGAAACCGAAACACCTCCTTTTCCTGCTTATACACGACAAACGCCGCGCCTGCTTGCCCATTGTCCATACGTGAACCGTCCGTATAAATTCTGATACCCATCGCGTCCTCATCACCTTCGACAAACTCGATTCCTCTAATATCAGCCGGGTGCCCCAACTCAGATACAACGATTTTTCTTGCAATTTCCCTATTACCAAGATTAAGATCTTCGATAATTTCGCGCCCTTTTCCTATATTTATTAATCGTCTATCTCTAATCTCCCTAACGACATATTCGATAGGGAGAGTCCTACTGATCACCAGGACAGCCTCCGTAGAGGTGGTCCTGTACGCCCTCGCCGCTTTAACCGCGGTTATGCGTTGTACGCTCGTCAACTGACGCATCTCCCGGACTTTACAATCTTCTGCCCATACAGAAGCTGCGTACAGTATTGCCGGCTCAATTGCTCCGGCATAAACCGTCCTCAGCGATTCGCCCCTGAAACCCCACTTTATTTTAGCCGCCGCCATCATTTTATTTGATATTTCGCCGCCCTTACTTTTTACGTATTGTACGTGCGCTTTCCAATTTAATTTATTGTCGATCTTGACGCCGAGGTAGGTAATACAATCTTTAAACGGATTTTCTCCTCCTAGCTCTAACCTAGGAGGTCTCTGTCCTGGTTTCGTGCCGAAATAAAGCGCCTCTGACTTCGCCGTGTTAAATTTTAATTTTACCGCCTGCGACCATTCGTGTAATTTATTAAGCGCCTCGTTCGGTTTTGTGCGCATATGCATTAACAATCTCGATCTTACAATTAAAAGTATGTCATCTGCAAACCCAACGATTGAGCATCCTGCGGGCAACTTGACCCTAAAGATGCTCTCATACAACAACTTCAAAATGTGGGACCAGAACATGACCCTTGCGGGCATCCCTTTCCACCTCACGCGACAGAACTTCACCCGGAATTTCAACCTGTGCCAATCGCCCCGAGAAATAGCTCTTCACCAAAGACATCAAGTTTCGCGGACAACCCCTACGATCTAACTCGCAAACGATTAATGGCCACCAGGCAGCATCAAATGCTCCTGAAATATCCAAAGCAACAACGACACAGTACTCTTTAGCATCTCTTGCCTGCTTAATTTCCCCGACAACGAACTCTAACGCGTCGATAGTCGACTTGCCCTCCACGAAACCAAACTGTCGGTTATTAAAACCGCCGCTGTCTCGCACTAGGTGTTCAACACGCGTAGTCATAACGCGATCTAAAACTTTTCCCAGCACCGGTAGCAAGCTAATTGGACGATAGCTACCCGGATCTGACGTATCCGCCTTTTTAGGTTTGGGTATAAATTTCACATTCTGGATTTTCCAGCAACGCGGAAAAACGCCCCTTTCTAAACAAAGATTAAACAACCCAACAAAGATACACGGGACTAACAAGCACGCCTGCAGAGCTGCGTCTGAAGTGATTCCATCATGCCCCGGTGCCTTCTTAGGGTTCATCCTCCTAAGAGCCCTGACGACCTCGTGAACTAGGATTGCCTTATCGGCACCTGTTCCTTGCGCCTCTGCAGCTTCCCGACGTACTAAATCGTGCGAACCTTCATCCCCCTACGTGATTATCCGATGGGAAAAATTTCTCTAGTAAATATTCCGCTATGGTTTTAAAACCTTCCGTGTATTCGCCATTTGTTTTCTTTATATTACTGAGCGCGATTTTTTGTTGTTTTCCTCTAATTACGCGGTATGCGGTTCCCCAGGGTTCTTTCTCTGAATTTTGCGTGCAGAATTCTTTAAATTTATTCGTTCGCGTTTCTTCTATTAATATTTTATATTCGCGGTAACTTTGATTATATTCTATTCTCCGTTGTTCTCTTATTTCTCCCGAGGCGCGTTGATAGCGGCGCCTTAGGTTACGCGTTTCTGCCCGCTTGGTGGTTAGTTCCCGGGTCCACCAGGGTACGCTGTCTTTAAATGTTTTCTTTTGCGGCATGGAATACGACGACGCGTCTACCATCGCGTCGTTCAATTTTTTCGCGAGTGTTTCTACTTCGTCTGCCTCTCGGCAGTTAAATAGCTCATTTTCGAGCGCAGGGATACTTTCGCCAAATTTTTCTTTAAACCGCTCCCAATTTGCTTTTTTATTACAGAACCGCGGAAATATAGTTAGCTGCTCGTTTGCGCTTGTTTTGGTTTCAACGTCCCATGTTATTAATTTATAGTCAGAGAGCGTTTCCTCGACCGACCTTAGTTTCCAATTACAAATCGTTTCTAACATTTAGTGCGAGACTGCAGTAATATCTATAAAACTGCTGCCTCTGTGCGTCTCAAACGTAGGTGAATCATTAGTGTTTATCACACTAAGGTCCCATCCCGTAAAAAGATCAGCAACCTGCGAGCCTCTATCGTCTTCGATAGGGCTGCCCCATAATGGAGACTTAGCATTAAAGTCTCCCGCGAAAATTAAATTTCTATTTCTACCGATTTTACGAAGGATTCCTTCAATTTGATTTATTAAGTCCTCTGTTTGAGGATTCTCCCGCCGGGAATCGATCGGCGGAAGGTAAGTGCTTATCACGTAAAACGTATGCAATCCCGTTTTTATTTCTGCGGTGGTTATGAGCTCATTCGACAGATTGTTTAGGATTATTCCGGCGCACGTCCCGTTATTTATTATTATCCCGCTACGCGGTCGTTCGCTGTTTGCGTTTAAAACGGTAACCCCCTTCCCAAAACCTGTTATTTTGTGGCTATACAGGTGCGGTTCCTGTATAAGCCCGATGTCGATATTATTTTCGCTGAATAACTTTACGAAGTTATTTGTAGCCCCTTTTCCTTTCCCGAGATTTAATTGCGCGAATTTTATCTTCTTACTTCTTTTAAATCTATCTTTTTCTTCACGGTCCATAATCGATGGTCCGTGTGATTGCGTTCTTCAATCTCAGCATCGTGGGGCATCTACTCGACTTGGCGTCGTGGCGCGTATCGACCTTCGCACCAACGCCAGTTCTGTCGTTTGCCCTAGCGCAAACCACACAGCAGGGGATTGCCCTCCGGCAATTCTTGAACTCGTGTCCGACGTCGGCACAGTTACCACACCACTGTACCTTCTCCCTGCACTCCATCGATCTATGGCCGTACTCGTAGCACCTGTAGCACTGGGTCATCGAGAAGTGGTCCCGGGCCCAGACTCTTCGCCACCTGAGGTTTATAGCGTCAGCTAATATGCGTCTCCGAAGTGTGAGGGTCACTTCGAAGACTACGTTGACGAAGGGATCCCTAGGGCCCTTTCCGCCAAACCTAAATTTCTCCCTCAGGTGGTCTTCGATCTTTAAATCGCCGAAGCGGGGATTCTGGCTCGCGATCAACCGAACCAGTTCTTCTGCCTTCATCCCCGCTTCCACCCCCGGAAGAACGACCCGTGGACGCTTCTTCTCGATGGTCTTCGCCACGAGCTCTTTGCAGTGACCGCCGACCTTCGACTGCAATTTCTTCGCGTCTTCTCGTCCTGCGCACTCAACTACTACACCACCTCTACGAGTCCTACGAGCTCCGACTACGACAAACCCATCACGAGCGGGATCGACCTTTTTCTTCAGGGTCGACATGACGTCCTCTTTCTCCCCTGGCCTGGCGTCGACCCTAACAGCAAAAGTAGGCGTTACACCTGCAGCAGCTGCAGCATACGACACCTTCCGCGGCATCGGCACCTCCTGACCCCGGGAACTCTGCTGCCCTGAAACAGGAGCAAGCACCGCTGGATTTCCCCCGACAACACCAGCTCTCCCAGGACTATCTAAGCAAAGTCGAAGCGCCCTAACCATGCCTATAAGTTGGTTCGTAACGTCGCGGATATCATCCACGGCGTGCCGAACCATCTTTCTGTCTTCGACGACGATAGTGGCGGAGGTCGTCGGTACCTTCCCATAGACGGCAGCGTGCGCCTTCCTCACCCTGAACTTCAAGAGCTCCAGCTCATCGAGGTCGCTAGCATCAACGCTAACGTTGCTGCTAGTCGACATCGTGCGCCTGGCTTTCGAAGTAGAAGGCAATTCTGGAGCCGCAACCACCACGGGTGGCCCCGACTCCCCCGACACGACCGCCGCAGACACAGGCTCCTCTACCTCTTGTACCTCCTCCTGAATCCCTAACATACAATCCTTTAACACTACCTTCAGCTGTTTCCCCCCAACAGCGCCCTCAGCCTCCGACCTATCAGACTCCGACCGATCTCCCCTCTTCCTCCTGGGCAACGGCTCCTCGTCGCGGTGGACCACCATGCTGACAAAACTAACAAAGAATGACGCCTAAAACGCAGCTCAAAGACGACTTGACCGTTACGACGCTAAAAGAACGACGCTAGAAGAGCGCAAAACGTTGGTCCAATAAAAATGTTTTGTTTAAAGGTGAACCGTAAGCAACCTTGTATTTATTTAAATTTCGAACCGCCCAATTAAATATCAAATTTTAACAAAAATACAACAAGCACTAAGCGTCAAAATGACAACTAGAACCAAATAAATTCCCTAACGCAATTCGATTCAAAATGTACCGCGAAAAACACTATTTATTTATTTTAAATTTTTTAAACCGCCAAATCAAATTTAAATAAACTAATTACTTCAAAATATCTAATTTATAAATAACAACACTTTATTTTTAAATGTGTGATTAACAAAATAAGCTCGAGCGTAATCGGAATGCGGTTACCGGAAATGCCTTTTCATTTAATCACTTGGCAACTGTAACTGTTACATGGCTTAATTACACCAAAATCGATTTTAAAGAAACTTATAAGTACGCGTGTACTTAAATTATGGAAAATTTATATTAAAATTGTTTTAAAATTTACAGTTTTTGAGTTATTTATTTGATTTAAAAAGGCTTAGATTTTTGTTTTTTGGTTATTATTTGATTATACGCGCACTATAAAAAATTCACACACTTTTTGGTTGTTTTACCCGGTTTTTTAGCAAATTAAAAAGGTTCTTTCTGGACAAGTAAGACAGTCCAACCATTATAGCCAAAATAACCTCCGAATACTATGGACAGAAGCGGATGGCGTCTCAATCAGTAGCCGCCTTCCTCGGCACTAAGGTGAAGCAAGCCCAACGCCTTACGCTAGACATCAATCAGAACGTGGAGCTGTTCACGGATCTCCTCCTACCAAGCTTGCTGAATCCAATTCAGTGTCATATGCCGACAACGGTAGGGGAAATGGTTTTCCGATTTGTTCAGTAGATGGGTCGAAACATTCCCGACACCTGATACTAAGTCAGCCACTGTCATCAACTTACTCAAAAACGAGGTCATCTTCCGGTACCCAAGAGCGATCCTTACCGACAACGGGTCCCAATACGTATCTAGATGATGGGACCGAACAATGGACCAATGGGGTTGTCACCACTGGACTACGCAAATCTTCCACCCACAAGCAAACCCAGTCGAACACCGGAAACAGGAGATCAAGAAAGCCTTGTGAGACTTCGCAATCCAACACGACGCACGATCCTGGGACTGAAAACATTCTGAGATTATGTAGTTCCTACGCAGCAGGAAAAACGCAGCTACGGGAACTACACCCAGCTATGCCCTACTGGGATATGAACCACCCCGTCCGGGAGACCTCCACCAACCACCAGTGGGCAACCAAGGAGAAGCCCGACTACACAGCATTCGAGTAATTCAGGATCGCGAGCGCCGCTTCAATGAAAAATATGCCCAAAACGAGAATCCCACTCTGTTTTCGCCTGGGGACATGGTTATGGTCAGAAGCGATCCCTCCACCAGAAATCAATTCGAAGCCAAATGGGCTGGACCTCACCCTATCCACAGAAGAGCCAGACCCAACAACTACTGGGTCCGGATGGAACGGGGAGACATAAAGATACACTCCAAAGATATACGACCAGCACCCACCAGACCGCCACCTCCCCGCATCAACCAAGCAGAGCACTGAACAGGCTGAGAATTTGCAGTTGACTACATCAGAAAAACTTTCTAGTTGCCGCTTGAAGCGAGCGGACGTGTTTTTGCCGAGCTCCCGCTTCAGCAATAACAGTAAGTTTTTATCAAGGGTTTATATTATTTATTGTTGTATTATTTTATTTGAAGCTTTGCTTTTATTGTGTTTTATTTTTATAATTGTGTGCCATCAAATTTTAAATACAGGGCAGTAAAATAAAAATTTTAAAACAGAATTTAAACTAAATAAAAACTAAATAAATCGCGTCTTCTTTGTAATTTAAACCAAATCCGCGTTTTAAAATAAACTAAATAAATTTCGGGTTAATAAAACAAAGGTCTACTCAACTAATACTCAAAAATAATTTCGAAATAACTTAAAAGGCATTTTAATAATAAATTTAAAATAAAATCCGCCTAAATCAAGTAAAACCGGGTAAAACAACCAAAAAATGTGTGAATTTTTATAGTGCGCGTATAATAAAATAATAACCAAAAACAAAAATCTAAGCCCTTTTAAATCAAATAAATAACTCAAAAACTGTAAATTTTAAAACAATTTTAATATAAATTTTCCGTAATTTAAGTTCACGCGTATTTAAAAGTTCCTTTAAAATCGATTTTGGTGTAATTAAGCGGTGTAACAGTTACGGGTTGTGCTAGTTACCAAGCGATTAAGTGAAAGGTCATTTCCAGTTACCACATTCCGATTGCGCTCGACCTTATTTTGTTAATTACACATTTAAAAATAAAGTGTTCTTATTTATAAATTAGATATTTTAATATTTTGAAGTAATTAGTTTATTTAAATTTGATTTGGCGGTTTAAAAATTTAAAATAAATAAATAGCGTTCTTTACGGTACATTTTAAATCGAGATATTTTTATTGCGTTAGGAAATTTATTTGATTCTAGTTGTTATTTTGACGCTTAGTGCTTGTTGTATTTTTGTTAAAATTTGATATTTAATTGGGCGGTTGAAGTTTTAATAAATACAAGGTTGTTTACGGTTCACCTTTAAACAAAACATTTTTATTGGACCAACGTTTTGCATTCTTCTAGCGTCGTTCTTTTAGCGTCGTAACGGTTAGGACGTTTTTGAGCTGCGTTTTAGGTGTCATTTTATTGCTAGTTTTGTCAGCATGGTGGTCCACCGCGATGAGGAGCCGCTGCCCAGGAGGAAGAGGGCGATCGGTCGGAGTCTGCTAGGTCGGCGGCGGAGGGCGCTGTTGGGGAAACAGCTTAAGGTAGTGCTAAAGGACTTCTTGTTAGAAACTCAGGAGGAGGTACAGGAGGTAGGGAAGGAGCCTGCGTCTGCGGCGGTCGTGTCTGGGGAGTCGGGCCTCCCGTGGTGGTCGCGGCGCCAGAATTGCCCTCTACTTCGAGAGCCCAGCGCACGATGTCGACTAGCAGCAACGGTAGCGTTAATGCTAGCGACCTCGATGAGCTGGAACTCTTAAAGTTTAGGGTGAGGAAGGCGCACGCTGCCGTCTATGGGAAGGTGCCGACGACCTCCGCCACTATCGTCGTGGAGGATAGGAAGATGGTTCGGCACGCCGTGGATGATATCCGTGACGTGACGAACCAACTGATAGGTATGGTTAGGGCGCTGCGTCTTTGTTTAGATGGTTCAGGAGAGCAAGTGTTGTTGGGGGAAGTCCGGCGGTGAATTCTGTCGTTTCAGGAGGCCAGAGTCAGGGTGCGTCGGTGCAGCGCAAGGTCTCCTACGCCGCTGCAGCTTCAGGATCTGTCCCTACGTTTGCTGTAAGGGTCGACGCCAGGCCAGGCCAGAAGGACGACGTGATGACGACCCTGAAGCAGAAGGTCGATCCCGCTCGAGATGGGTTTGTTGTTGTCGGAGCTCGTAGGACGCGCCGGGGCGGTGTCGTTGTGGAGTGCGCAGGTCGCGACGACGCCAAGAAACTGCAGTTGAAGGTCGGCGGGAACTGCAAGGAACTCGTGGCGAAGACCATCGAGAAGAAACGTCCACGGGTCGTTCTTCCGGGGTCGAAGCGGGATGAAGGCTGAAGAGCTCGTGCGGTTGATTGCGAGCCAGAATCCCCGTTTCGGCGATTTGAAGCTAGAAGACCACCTGAGAGAAGTTCAGGTTTGGCGGAAAGGGCCCTAGAGATCCTTCGCCAACGTAGTCTTCGAAGTGACCCCACACTTCGAAGACGTATATTAGCTGATGCTATTAACCTCAGGTGGCGAAGAGTATGGGCCCGGGACCACTTCTCGATGACCCAGTGTTACCGGTGCTACGAGTACGGCCATCGATCGATGGAGTGCAGGAGAAGGTACAGTGGTGCGGTAACTGTGCCGAGGTCGGGCATGAATTCAAGAATTGCCGGAAGGCAGTCCCCTGCTGTGTGGTTTGCGCTAGGGCAAACGACAGAACTGGCGGTGGCGCGAAGGTCGATACGCGCCACGACGCCAAGTCGAGTAGATGCCCCACGATGCAACGTCTGAAGCACGCAATCACACGAAACATCGATTATGGACTGTGAAGATAAAACAAAGTCCATAAGAAGCAAGAAGATTAAATTCGCGCAACTAAATCTCGGGAAAGGTAGAGGGCAACAAATAACTTCGTAAAGTTATTCATCGAAAATAATATCGACATCGGGTTTATACAGGAACCGCACCTGTATGGCCACAAAATAACAGGTTTTGGGAGGGGTTACCGTCTTAAACGCGAATAGTGAACGACCGCGTAGCGGATAATAATAAATAATGGAACGTGCGCCGGAATTATATTAAATAATTTATCGAACGAGTTTGTAACGACGGCCGAAATCAAATCAGGGAAAATGCGTTCTATGTAATAAGCGTGTACCTCCGCCGGTCGATTCCCGGCGGAAAATCCCAAACCGAAGACTTGATAAATGAAGTAGATAATATTATTCGTAACATCGGCAGAAATAAAAATCTAGTCATTGGGGAGATTTTAATGCCAAGTCGCCACTATGGGGCAGCCCTATCGAAGACGATAGAGGCTCGCAGGTTGCTGATCTTTTACGGAATGGGATCTTAGTGTGATAAACACTAATGATTTACCTACGTTTGAGACGCATAGAGGCAGCAGTTTTATAGATATTACTGCAGTCTCGCACGAAATGTTAGAAACGATTTGTAATTGGAAATTAAGGTCGGACGAGGAAACGCTCTCTGATCATAAATTAATAACATGGGACGTTGAAACCAAAACAAGTGCAAACGAGCAGCTAACTGTATTTCCGCGGTTTTGTAATAAAAAGCAAATTGGGAGCGATTTAAACAAAATTTGGCGAAAGTATCCTGTGCTCGAAAATGAGCTATTTAACTGCCGAGAGGCAGACGAAGTAGAAACACTCGCGAAAAATTAAACGACGCGGTGGTAGACGCGTCGTCGTATTCCATGCCGAAAAGAAAACATTTAAAGACAGCGTACCCTGGTGGACCCGGGAACTAACCACCAAGCGGGCAGAAACGCGTAACCTAAGGCGCCGCTATCAACGCGCCTCGGGAGATATAAGAGAACAACGGAGAATAGAATATAATCAAAGTTACCGCGAATATAAAATATTAATAGAAGAAACGCGAACGAATAAATTTAAAGAATTCTGCACGCAAAACTCAGAGAAAGAACCCTGGGGAACCGCATACCGCGTAATTAGAGGAAAACAACAAAAAATCGCGCTCAGTAATATAAAGAAAACAAATGGCGAATACACGGAAGGTTTTAAAACCACAGCGGAATATTTACTAGAGAAATTTTTCCCATCGGATAATCACGTAGGGGGATGAAGGGTCGCACGATTTAATACGTCGGGAAGCTGCAAAGGCGCAAGGAACAGGTGCCGATAAGGCAATCCTAGTTCACGAGCTCGTCAGGGCTCTTAGGAGGATGAACCCTAAGAAGGCACCGGGGCATGATGGAATCACTTCAGACGCAGCTCTGCAGGCGTGCCTGTTAGCCCGTGTGTCTTTGTTGGGTTGTTTAATCTTTGTTTAGAAAGGGCGTTTTTCCGCGTTGCTGGAAAATCCAGAATGTGAAATTTATACCCAAACCTAAAAGGCGGATGCGTCAGATCCGGGAAGCTATCGTCCAATTATATTGATACCGGTGCTTGGGAAAGTTTTAGATCGCGTTATGACTACGCGTGTTGAACACCTAGTGCGAGACAGCGGCGGTTTTAATAACCGACAGTTTGGTTTCGTGGAGGGCAAGTCGACTATCGACGCGTTAGAGTTCGTTGTCGGGGAAATTAAGCAGGCAAGAGATGCCAAAGAGTACTGTGTCGTTGTTGCTTTGGACATTTCAGGAGCATTTGATGCTGCCTGGTGGCCATTAATCGTTTGCGAGTTAGATCGTAGGGGTTGTCCGCGAAACTTGATGTCTTTGGTCAAGAGCTATTTCTCGGGGCGATTAGCACAGGTTGAAATTCCGGGTGAAGTTCTGTCGCGTGAGGTGGAAAGGGATGCCCGCAAGGGTCATGTTCTGGTCCCACATTTTGAAGTTGTTGTATGAGAGCATCTTTAGGGTCAAGTTGCCCGCAGGATGCTCAATCGTCGGGTTTGCAGATGACACACTTTTAATTGTAAGATCGAGATTGTTAATGGATATGCGCACAAAACCGAACGAGGCGCTTAATAAATTACACGAATGGTCGCAGGCGGTAAAATTAAAATTTAACACGGCGAAGTCAGAGGCGCTTTATTTCGGCACGAAACCAGGACAGAGACCTCCTAGGTTAGAGCTAGGAGGGAGAAAATCCGTTTAAAGATTGTATTACCTACCTCGGCGTCAAGATCGACAATAAATTAAATTGGAAAGCGCACGTACAATACGTAAAAGTAAGGGCGGCGAAATATCAAATAAAATGATGGCGGCGGCTAAAATAAAGTTGGGTTTCAGGGGCGAATCGCTGAGGACGGTTTATGCCGGAGCAATTGAGCCGGCAATACTGTACGCAGCTTCTGTATGGGCAGAAGGTTGTAAAGTCCGGGAGATGCGTCAATTGACGAGCGTACAACGCATAACCGCGGTAAAAGCGGCGAGGGCGTACAGGACCACCTCCACGGAGGCTGTCCTGGTGATCAGGTCTCTCCCTATCGAATATGTCGTTAGGGAGATTAGAGATAGACGATTAATAAATATAAGAAAAGGGCGCGAAATTATCGAAGATCTTAATCTTGGTAATAGGAAATTGCAAGAAAGATTGTTGTATCTGAGTTAGGGCACCCGGCTGATATTAGAGGATCGAGTTTGTCGAAGGTGATGAGGACGCGATGGGTATCAGAATTTATACGGACGGTTCACGTATGGACGATGGGCAAGCAGGCGCGGCGTTTGTCGTGTATAAGCAGGAAAGGAGGTGTTTCGGTTTCAAACCAAACTCGCGAACTGGTGCACTATCTTCCAGTGCGAATTGGTAGCCATACGAGAGGCTATCGATTACGTAATAAACCATACGGGCAGAGACGAGTATTATATAATCAGTGATAGTAAATCGGCGCTAACGGCTTTAACAAACATGAACACCTCGACAGATCTCCAAGCGGACGTCTGGAGGATAGCGCGTACGGCGCTAGAGTTTCGACGTTTAAAGTTCTGTTGGGTCAGGTCGCACAATGGTAACGTAGGAAACGATAGGGCTGACGAATTAGCTAAAGAGGCCGCGACGGGCGACTTTCGAATATCACATTCGTCGATACCGAGGTCTTTAATCAAAAGAAAGCTGCGCGAAAATCAATTCGACAATGGAAGAGAGGTGGAACAACGCTGCCACGGGCAGGTTGACCCACAAATTCATACCGAGCATAGAAGCTAGAGGTAAGATCGAGGTTAAGCTCGATCACAAAATGGTGCAGTTGATAACAGGGCACGGCGCCCTGAAGGCGTATTTACAAAGGTTCGGTCTAACCAATAGCGACCGCTGCGAATGCGGTGAGGGCGCGGAAAGCGCAGAGCACGTGCTCTTCGACTGCCCGCTTGAGGCGGGAAATCGAGGGTTGGCTGATAGCAAACTAGCTATCCTAGGTCTGGCATGGCCAAAGAGCCTAGAGGAAGTCGGGAAGTGGTTAACCAGAAGGCGTTCTGGACAGCCTTAAAAGAATTCGCGGGAAGGGTCGCGAGATTAGACAATCAATGACGACCGCGTGTAAAAATTCGGTGGGGTTGGTGGGAGGATTGAAAATTTTAGATTGACTTGGCGTGAGTAAGGATACGAGCATAACCAAAACCTGATATTAAAAAAAAAAAAAAAAAAAAGATAATTATACCAAAATGTCCAATATGCACGAGAAACCCCCACTCCAGTAATACAAACACAGCCTATCTTCATAATTATGTGCGGAAAATCGGGAAATCGAGAATAAATAATAACAAATAAACAATAACAAATAAATAATAAACCCTCATTAAATTAAATCAATAAAGTAAACAAGGATAATAAAACAGAGTGCAACCGCGCATCCCCCCAGGACTTGAAAGTGAAGTGATAATGATAGTGATTGTGATCCCCCCAAAAACATTTAGTGCATACCCACCAGGACTTTAGCAGTGCACCCCGTCCCACCTTTAGAAGTAAGTTACAGACGACCAGATCTTCGGATGCTGGAGAATTTTATTATCGAGGTAAGACTTAAAATGTGGCGGCTGTACTCGCACAAGCATTGATTTACATTAATTAGTAGTTTTTGAAATAATTTAAGAAGCACGTTTGGTGTGTAAAGGCGCTAGCCGACATAATGCTTGTGCGAGTGCACCTGATAAATAGGGCGATGCTTTCGCTATTTTGTGCACTGCTATATGCTTAACGCTTATTAAACATTTATTTATATATTTACATAATTATATTTATTTATATTTTATATTTACACTTTATATTTATTTATATATAGCATATATTATGTGGCTTATTTGTTTTGTTTGACGTTCTGTCGCCATTTTGGTTGCAGTATATATTTGGGAAGGACGAGCAGAATTGCGAAGATTGTAATCATAATGTAAATCAGTTAGGGAACGATAGGAAAGCTAGGGATGGATTTAAATTAGTTAGCTAGATTTGGATAGTTTTAAGACGACCCTTCAGGTCGCACTGGTAAGCAGAACCGGCGTCTGCTATCCGGTATTACGGATCCCTCCCCCTCTCATTTTTGCTTGTTGATCGGGTACACTCGAAAGTCAGCGCTAGGGATACCATTATTTACAACCCTGTTTTTAGTTTTGTTTTGTTTTTGTTCCAGTTTTGTCAGATTTTAGGTTTATTAGATTGTTAGAGTTTGTTAGGTTTGTTAGATTTTTAGGTTTGTTAGATTTTTATTTAGTTTTTATTTAGGGTGAATCAACTATGAAGTAAGAATAAATTAGGAGCACGACTATTTTTCGCGTTTAATTCAATGTAGTACCTCCGGGTGGAGCATTGGGGACGTGGCCGCAAGTATAGCGGTCCTAATTCAAATTATAATGACTACATCAGAGACTTTCTAGTTGCCGCTTGAAGCGAGCGGACGTGTTTCTGCCGAGCTCCCGCTTCAGCAATAACAGTAAGTGTTTATCTAGGGTTTTATTATTTATTGTTGAATTATTTTATTTGAAGCTTTGCTTTTTATTGTGTTTTATTTTATAATTGTGTGCCATCAAAATTTAAATACAGGGCAGTAAAATAAAATTTTAAAACAGAATTTAAACTAAATAAAAACTAAATAAATCGCGTTTTCTTTGTAATTTAAACTAAATCCGCGCTTTAAAATAAAATAAATAAATTACGGGCCAATAAAACAAAAATTTACTAAACTAATACTCAAAATAATTTCGGAATAACTTAAAAAGGCATTTTTAATAATAAATTTAAAATAAAAACCGCGTAAATCGAGTAAAAAACCGGGTAAAACAACCAAAAGTGTGTGAAATTTTATAGTGCGCGTATAATAAAATAATAACCAAAAAAACAAAATCTAAGCCTTTTAAATCAAATAAATATCTCAAAAACTGTAAATTTTAAAACAATTTTAATATAAATTTTCCGTAAATTAAATACAACCGTACTTATAAGTTCTTTTAAAATCGATTTTGGTGTAATTAAGCGGTGTAACAGTTACGGGTTGTGCTAGTTACCAAGCGATAAAGTGAAAGGTCATTTCCGGTTACCACATTCCGATTGCGCTCGACCTTATTTTGTTAATTACACATTTAAAAATAAAGTGTTGTTATTTATAAATTATATATTTTAATATTTTGAAGTAATTAGTTTATTTAAATTTGATTTGGCGGTTTAAAAAAATTTAAAATAAATAAATAGTGTTCTTCGCGGTACATTTTGAAACGAATTGCGTTAGGGAATTTATTTGGTTCTAGTTGTTATTTTGACGCTTAGTGCTTGCTGTATTTTTGTTAAAATTTAATATTTAATTGGGCGGTTCGAAGTTTAAATAAATACAAGGTTGCTTACGGTTCACCATTAAACAAAACATTTTTATTGGACCAACGTTTTGCGTTCTTCTAGCGTCGTTCTTTTAGCGTCGTAACGGTCAAGTGGTTTTTGAGCTGCGTTTTAGGTGTCATTTTTTGTCGTTTGTTTTGTCAGCATGGTGGTCCACCGCGACGAGGAACCATTGCCCAGGAAGAAGAGGGGAGATAGGTCGGAGTCTAATAGGTCGGAGGCTGAGGGCGCTGTTGGGGGGAAACAGCTAAAGGTAATTTTAAAAGACGTTAGGTTAGGGATTCAGGAGGAGGTACAGGAGGTAGAGGAGCCTGTGTCTGCGGCGGTCGTGTCGGGGCCCCCTGGGGTGGCTGCGACGCCTGAATCGCCCTCAACTTCGGGAGCCCAGCGAAAGATGTCGACTAGCAGCGACGTTAGCGTTGCAGCTAGCGACCTCGATGAGCTGGACCTCCTGAGATTGAGGGCGAGGAAGGCGCACTGGGCCATCTCCGGGAGGGTGCCGACGACCTCCGCCACTATCGTCGTGGAGGACAGAAAGAAGATTCGCTACGCCCTGGATGATTTCCTCGACGCGGCGAATCAACTTATAGGCATGGTTAGGGCGCTGCGGCTTGTGGCTAGTGATTCTGGGAGAGCTAATGTTGTCGGGGGAAGTCCAGCGGTGGTTGCTTGTGTTTCAGGGCAGCAGTGTTCTGGGAGCCAGGAGATGCCGATGCAGTGGAAGGCGTCGTATGCTGCAGCTGCTGCAGGTGCGACGCCCACCTTTGCAGTTAGGGTCGACGCCAGACCAGGGGAGAAAGAAGACGTCATGTCGACCCTGAAGAAGAAGGTCGATCCCGCTCGTGATGGTTTTGTCGTAGTCGGAGCTCGTAGGACCCGTAGGGGCGGTGTGGTAGTTGAGTGCGCGGGTCGAGAAGACGCTAAGAAATTGCAGTCGAAGGTCGGCGGTCACTGCAAAGAGCTCGTGGCGAAGACGATCGAGAAGAAGCGCCCACGGGTCGTTCTTCCGGGGTCGAAGCGGGGATGAAGGCGGAAGAGCTGGTGCGGTTGATCGCGTGCCAGAATCCCGCTTCGGCGATTTGAAGATTGAAGACCACCTGAGGGAGAAATTTAGATTTGGCGGAAAGGGCCCTAGGGATCCCTTCGTCAATGTAGTCTTCAGTGACCCCACACTTCGAGGGCGTTTATTAGCTGAAGCTATAAACCTCAGGTGGCGAAGAGTCTGGGCCCGGGACCACTTCTCGATGACCCAGTGCTACAGGTGCTACGAGTACGGCCATAGATCGATGGAGTGCAGGAGAAGGTACAGTGGTGCGGTAACTGTGCCGAAGTCGGTCACGAATTCAAGAATTGCCGGAGGGCAATCCCTGCTGTGTGGTTTGCGCTAGGGCAAACGACAGAACTGGCGGTGGTGCGAAGGTCGATACGCGCCACGACGCCAAGTCGAGTAGATGCCCCACGATGCTGAGATTGAAGAACGCAATCACACGGAACATCGATTATGGACCGTGAAGAAAAAAATAGATTTAAAAGAAGCAAGAAGATAAAGTTCGCGCAATTAAATCTCGGGAAAGGAAAAGGGGCTACAAATAACTTCGTAAAGTTATTCAGCGAAAATAATATCGACATCGGGCTTGTACAGGAACCGCACCTGTATAGCCACAAAATAACAGGTTTTGGGAAGGGAGTTACCGTTTTAAACGCAAACAGCGAACGACCGCGTAGCGGGATAATAATAAATAACGGGACGTGCGCCGGAATAATTTTAAATAATTTATCCAACGAATTTTTAACAACGGTCGAAATTAAATCAGGGCTAAGTACATTTTACGTGATCAGCGCGTATCTTCCGCCGGTTGATTTCCGGCGGGAAAATCCTCAAACCGAGGACTTAGTAAACCAAGTTGAAAACATTTTGCGCAAAATCGGCAGGAATAAAAATTTAATCATCGGGGGAGATTTTAATGCTAAATCGCCACTATGGGGTAGCCCTATCGAAGACGATAGAGGCTCGCAGGTTGCTGATCTTTTTACGGGATGGGACCTTAGTGTGATAAACACTAATGATTCACCTACGTTTGAGACGCATAGAGGCAGCAGTTTTATAGATATTACTGCAGTCTCGCACGAAATGTTAGAAACGATTTGTAATTGGAAACTAAGGTCGGACGAGGAAACGCTCTCTGACCATAAATTAATAACATGGGACGTTGAAACCAAAACAAGCGCAAACGAGCAGCTAACTATATTTCCGCGGTTCTGTAATAAAAAAAGCAAATTGGGAGCGGTTTAAAGAAAATTTTGGCGAAAGTATCCCTGCGCTCGAAAATGAGCTATTTAACTGCCGAGAGGCAGACGAAGTAGAAACACTCGCGAAAAATTGAACGACGCGGTGGTAGACGCGTCGTCGTATTCCATGCCGCAAAAAAACATTTAAAGGCAGCGTACCCTGGTGGACCCTGGAACTAACCACCAAGCGGGCAGAAACGCGTAACCTAAGGCGCCGCTATCAACGCGCCTCGGGAGAAATAAGAGAACAACGGAGAATAGAATATAATCAAAGTTACCGCGAATATAAAATATTAATAGAAGAAACGCGAACGAATAAATTTAAAGAATTCTGCACGCAAAACTCAGAGAAAGAACCCTGGGGAACCGCATACCGTGTAATTAGAGGAAAACAACAAAAAATCGCGCTCAGTAATATAAAGAAAACAAATGGCGAATACACGGAAGGTTTTAAAACCACAGCGGAATATTTACTAGAGAAATTTTTCCCATCGGATAATCCCGAGGGGGATGAAGGGTCGCATGATTTAATACGTCGGGAAGCTGCAAAGGCGCAAGGAACAGGTGCCGATAAGGCAATCCTAGTTCACGAGGTCGTCAGGGCTCTTAGGAAGATGAACCCTAAGAAGGCACCGGGGCATGATGGAATCACTTCAGACGCAGCTCTGCGGGCGTGCCTGTTAGCCCCGTGTGTCTTTGTTGGGCTGTTTAATCTTTGTTTAGAAAGGGCGTTT
The DNA here is from genome assembly GCA_036346225.1 of Platerodrilus igneus. Lineage (NCBI taxonomy): Eukaryota > Metazoa > Arthropoda > Insecta > Coleoptera > Lycidae > Platerodrilus > Platerodrilus igneus. The sequence continues at coordinate 12,376,707 of JARFIW010000139.1, read as the reverse complement.
TCCGCGTTGCTGAAAATCCAGAATGTGAAATTTATACCCAAACCTAAAAGGCGGATGCGTCAGATCCGGGCAGCTATCGTCCAATTAGCTTGCTACCGGTGCTGGGGAAAGTTTTAGATCGCGTTATGACTACGCGTGTTGAACACCTAGTGCGAGACAGCGGTGGATTTAATAACCGACAATTTGGTTTCGTGGAGGGCAAGTCGACTATCGACGCTTTAGAGTTCGTTGTCGGGGAAATAAAGCAGGCGAGAGATGCCAAAGAGTACTGTGTCGTTGTTGCTTTGGACATTTCAGGAGCATTTGATGCTGCCTGGTGGCCATTAATCGTTTGCGAGTTAGATCGTAGGGGTTGTCCGCGAAACTTGATGTCTTTGGTCAAGAGCTATTTCTCGGGGCGATTAGCACAGGTTGAAATTCCGGGTGAAGTTCTGTCGCGTGAGGTGGAAAGGGGATGCCCGCAAGGGTCATGTTCTGGTCCCACATTTTGGAAGTTGTTGTATGAGAGCATCTTTAGGGTCAAGTTGCCCGCAGGATGCTCAATCGTTGAGTTTGCAGATGACACACTTTTAATTGTAAGATCGAGATTGTTAATGGATATGCGCACAAAACCGAACGAGGCGCTTAATAAATTACACGAATGGTCGCAGGCGGTAAAATTAAAATTTAACACGGCGAAGTCAGAGGCGCTTTATTTCGGCACGAAACCAGGACAGAGACCTCCTAGGTTAGAGCTAGGAGGGGAGAAAATCCCGTTTAAAGATTGTATTACCTACCTCGGCGTCAAGATCGACAATAAATTAAATTGGAAAGCGCACGTACAATACGTAAAAAGTAAGGGCGGCGAAATATCAAATAAAATGATGGCGGTGGCTAAAATAAAGTTGGGTTTCAGGGGCGAATCGCTGAGGACGGTTTATGCCGGAGCAATTGAGCCGGCAATACTGTACGCAGCTTCTGTATGGGCAGAAGGTTGTAAAGTCCGGGAGATGCGTCAATTGACGAGCGTACAACGCATAACCGCGGTAAAAGCGGCGAGGGCGTACAGGACCACCTCCACGGAGGCTGTCCTGGTGATCAGTAGGACTCTCCCTATCGAATATGTCGTTAGGAGATTAGAGATAGACGATTAATAAATATAGGAAAAGGGCGCGAAATTATCGAAGATCTTAATCTTGGTAATAGAGAAATTGCAAGAAAGATTGTTGTATCTGAGTTAGGGCACCCGGCTGATATTAGAGGGATCGAGTTTGTCGAAGGTGATGAGGACGCGATGGGTATCAGAATTTATACGGACGGTTCACGTATGGACGATGGGCAAGCAGGCGCGGCGTTTGTCGTGTATAAGCAGGAAAGGGAGGTGTTTCGGTTTCAAACCAAACTCGCGAACTGGTGCACTATCTTCCAGTGCGAATTGGCAGCCATACGAGAGGCTATCGATTACGTAATAAACCATACGGGCAGAGACGAGTATTATATAATCAGTGATAGTAAATCGGCGCTAACGGCATGAACAAATGAACAAACATGAACACCTCGACAGATCTCCAAGCGGACGTCTGGAGGATAGCGCGTACGGCGCTAGAGTTTCGACGTTTAAAGTTCTGTTGGGTCAGGTCGCACAATGGTAACGTAGGAAACGATAGGGCTGACGAATTAGCTAAAGAGGCCGCGAAGGGCGACTTTCGAATATCACATTCGTCGATACCGAGGTCTTTAATCAAAAGAAAGCTGCGCGAAAAATCAATTCGACAATGGGAAGAGAGGTGGAACAACGCTGCCACGGGAAGGTTGACCCACAAATTCATACCGAGCATAGAAGCTAGAGGTAAGATCGAGGTTAAGCTCGATCACAAAATGGTGCAGTTGATAACAGGGCACGGCGCCCTGAAGGCGTATTTACAAAGGTTCGGTCTAACCAACAGCGACCGCTGCGAATGCGGTGAGGGCGCGGAAAGCGCAGAGCACGTGCTCTTCGACTGCCCGCTTGAGGCGGGAAATCGAGGGTTGGCTGATAGCAAACTAGCTATCCTAGGTCTGGCATGGCCAAAGAGCCTAGAGGAAGTCGGGGAAGTGGTTAACCAGAAGGCGTTCTGGACAGCCTTAAAAGAATTCGCGGGAAGGGTCGCGAGATTAGACAATCAATGACGACCGCGTGTAAAAATTCGGTGGGGTTGGTGGGAGGATTGAAAAATTTTAGATTGACTTGGCGTGAGTAAGGATACGAGCATAACCAAAACCTGATATTAAAAAAAAAAAAAAAAAAGATAATTATACCAAAATGTCCAATATGCACGAGAAACCCCCACTCCATTAATACAATCACTGCCTATCTTCATAATTATGTGCGGAAAATCGGGAAATCGAGAATAAATAATAACAAATAAACAATAACAAATAAATCATAAACCCTCATTAAATTAAATCAATAAAGTAAACAAGGATAATAAAACAGAGTGCAACCGCGCATCCCCCCAGGACTTGAAAGTGAAGTGATAATGATAGTGATTGTGATCCCCCCAAAAACATTTAGTGCATACCCACCAGGACTTTAGCAGTGCACCCCGTCCCACCTTTAGAAGTAAGTTACAGACGACCAGATCTTCGGATGCTGGAGAATTTTATTATCGAGGTAAGACTTAAAATGTGGCGGCTGTACTCGCACAAGCATTGATTTACATTAATTAGTAGTTTTTGAAATAATTTAAGAAGCACGTTTGGTGTGTAAAGGCGCTAGCCGACATAATGCTTGTGCGAGTGCACCTGATAAATAGGGCGATGCTTTCGCTATTTTGTGCACTGCTATATGCTTAACGCTTATTAAACATTTATTTATATATTTACATAATTATATTTATTTATATTTTATATTTACACTTTATATTTATTTATATATAGCATATATTATGTGGCTTATTTGTTTTGTTTGACGTTCTGTCGCCATTTTGGTTGCAGTATATATTTGGGAAGGACGAGCAGAATTGCGAAGATTGTAATCATAATGTAAATCAGTTAGGGAACGATAGGAAAGCTAGGGATGGATTTAAATTAGTTAGCTAGATTTGGATAGTTTTAAGACGACCCTTCAGGTCGCACTGGTAAGCAGAACCGGCGTCTGCTATCCGGTATTACGGATCCCTCCCTCTCATTTTTGCTTGTTGATCGGGTACACTCGAAAGTCAGCGCTAGGGATACCATTATTTACAACCCTGTTTTTAGTTTTGTTTTGTTTTGTTCCAGTTTTGTCAGATTTTTAGGTTTGTTAGATTGTTAGAGTTTGTTAGGTTTGTTAGATTTTTAGGTTTGTTAGATTTTTATTTAGTTTTTATTTAGGGTGAATCAACTATGAAGTAAGAATACATTAGGAGCACGACTATTTTTCGCGTTTAAACCCAATGTAGTACCTCCGGGTGGAGCATTGGGGACGTGGCCGCAAGTATAGCGACCCTAATTCAAATTATAATGACTACATCAGAGTGCACGAGCTGGAAATAGAACAACCCAAAGATTCTCGAGAAATTCCAACTTTCATTGGTTAAACTAAAATTTGGACATTCTTTTACAATCAAAAACTCAAAAAACGCATTTCATTGGTTAAAGACCTCATTAACGTTTTTCAACACAGGAAGAACAGGAAATGGAAGTGTATAAATATAATTTGAAATTCTGCAGAAGACATTCGTAGTGCTCACCATAGGAATCCTCTTGCAGTGCTCCCCATAGCCTGCAAAACCCTTCCAAGCAGCGCTCTCCATAGCCTGCTATACTTCGAAGCGCAGTGCTCACCATAGCCTGCATACTCTTCGAACGTTACGCTGTCCGCCGCCAGACCTGGGGTCCGTCATTATAGGCGTCGTCGTGGATCAATGTAGTAAGCGTAAAACTACGGATCCCAAGTTCCCGGGTTCAAATCCCGACACGGCCGACTGCTTGAAAAATGGCAGGTGAGCATTTTTCACAAAAATTACGCCCTCGTTCGGATGAGAGGTTAAATTGAGGTCCCGTGTGTGAGTGTTGTCACGCACGTTAAAGATCCCTACCTTGCCTGGAACGACAAGGGTTCGGCAAAATTCTAAATTTCCAGGCAACAAAAAACTCGCCTCCTGGCCAATGTAGTACTTTCAGGTGGAGCATTGGGAATGTAAATGAACGGTCCGTCATTATAATTATACTGTGAATAACTACATAAACTACGTATGGGTGGTAAGATTCGTTCCGTACACCAGGCGAGTCGAAAACAAGCACAGAACGCCCTTCGACATGCGATCCGTTCCATCCAACCGCACCCAAGGCTTCTGTCGCCTCTGTCACCATCGCCGAAGATACGCATTCAGACCACATTTACAGCCAGTACGTCCCGAGAAGTGAATTATTGTAATGTCGCCGACTGTATCTGCCCAGTTTACCTCTGGGACAACACCCCCGTAGAGTTTAACGGAGACGTACTCCACGAGGCCTAGGGCACCACGTCCACGACATCTGCCGAAGGGTACCGAAGACGTCTGGGCCTCCCAAACCTGTCAATATTTTCTAATCATCACCATTCAAGTTATTATTGGACTTCACAAATCAAGTCCGAAGCCTTCCGAAGGGTTCCGAAGACAACCGAAAACTTCAGAATCCTCTATACTTGTAAATATTGTAAAGTAGTAGTTTTTAATTTCAAATCATAACTCTGTGACAACACGAAACCGTCCAAAGAGTTCCGAAGACCACCGAAGCCGTTTTCACAGCCTTCAAGCTATATAGACATTCGTTTTATAAGTGTTTGAGTTTATTTTGGTTTCACAAGCAAGCACCAAGCCTTCCGAAGAGTTCCGAAGATTACCGAAGACTTCGAACTACTTCAACAACTAAAATTCTTTCAATTTTAACGAATTCACTTTATTTTCATGTATTTATGAATTTATAATTATTTTGGTTGTTATACTTATTAAACAAATAATCAAGCCAAGCCTACTTGCTTTAAGACACCTCCCACTCGAACGATAACAATATATCATTTTTGGACATAATAAAGAATTTATTCTACAGCCGTACTTGAAATTATCTAAAATTAATGCAATAATATGATAATATAGCTGTGTGAGAATGTTATAAAAATGGAAATACATATACAAAAATGTGAAATAGTGAAAAATGTATACACGAAAATGTGAAAATAAAAATCTGAAAAAGTAAAAATACGGAAATATAAGGTAAAAAAGAGATAGAAGTATGAAAGCAAGAAAATATAAGCTGTTAACAAATAGTGGTGATGCAAATAGTTCGAAATACTAGCTGTTATTTTTATTTCAGAAATACTAGTTATAACGAACATCCGTCAATGAATTGATTATTTTTCTATATCTTAAAATTTATAGATGTATGTGTATAAAAGTACATATTGTATAGTGACGCGCATATTAATAGACACGTAAATATTTTAATTATAAATGTGATACACACCTAAGAATTAATAGTAGTTACTTGAACATTTTTTAAATATTTTTCTCTTAGCGAGCATCCATATTGTTAGTTCGAATCTGTTTCACTGTACTTATTTTTTTTGCTAAGTAATCCTTTTCTGAATTCGAGCGATAGGCTTTATAAAATTAAAACCGTAAAAAATTCATGTTAGAAATAGCCACCAATGGGCATTTAAAAATTTAGCTTGGGAAGACCCGATTACTAAAAAAAATCATATTCCATGTTAACCAACAGCTAACAGTACAACATATAAAATTAAAAATAAATCTCCACATGACAGCACATAATTAAAACAAACTACAATCGTTTTAATACAAAAAAATATTAAATCTCATGCTAAATCCGTTTGTACTGGGTCAAGAGATGTTAGTTCAGCGACCGTTCAGCCCGGTCCATACAATACCCGACCCGGATCTACGCTGACGTCACGCGAGGCCACCGCTAATAAACCATAATCGTATGAATGAAGAATGAATGGCATTATATGGTAAAGGTTTAGTTCTTTGCAAGTAACACCTACGTTTACAAAAAAAAAAAAGAATTCGCCCCCTTTAAATCTGTTCAAATCTTTATCATCTATATCCGTTTTTAAAATAAGACTGTTCCGGTTGTAATAAAATCGTGACCTTAATTTTCCCTACAAACCGATCTAAAATATCAAGTTATTAAAATGTAGTGGGCCATGGCTGTATAGTATGAAATACAGGTTTGTATTTGCACATCATTTGCGGATGTGGTCGTATCTGTACACTCATTTAAATGGTAATAAATCAAAGGTTAATGCATTCTAACACAAGTTTGCAATATAAAAATTCAGTACCTGTGCGCATATTTTTTCGGTTCTACGTAATATTTATATTGCTTGTTATTTATACCTATTACACAAAACAGCGAAACGGAAACATATGACGATTATGTCGAAGACGTAAATGTCAAGAAACAAAACACGTCCAAAACATTAGCTAATCATTTATTTTTTACATCCATCACTGAGCTTTGTATAATTAATTTATGAATGTTTTGTTCGTCAATACGCTAATCAACCTTGAGCAAATAAAAATTTTCCAAATGTTAAACAATTAAATTCATGACTACATCGATTATTAACAAGAATTTACATTAAATCATCATGAATGTTAAAACAATCATTGCTTCACCTAAAACAATTGGCGAAATTAGCATCTACTAGGATCTAAATCTAAGGAACTAAGAAAAAGTAAAAGTATGGCCCCGTTATCGTACATGCACCAGGTCAAATCCGTTTAATAAAGCTAGTGTTACTAAATAAAATTTCTACAATCACGTCCCAGTTTTCGAAATATAAATGTAGGATTTTAAAAGTTAAAACCTACCTACCTACCTGTAACCTGGTTACGAAATCCGGGCTTGGTTTTCTATCTAAAGAAGCCGATGCACCAGGATGAACAGCGTAGAACACATCGAAACTTGTTAAACCATCACTTAAGCGGTCCTGAACACTTTTTTCGTTTAAAAATGCAGAAAACAACACAGATATTCGACTCGAGTTATCTTGGAGTAATGGTGTACATGATGTTTTTATGTAGATTGTACCCACACTCGGTGTTGACATTTTTATAAAAGCCCATGCTTACATAGTTAATTGCATTAAACTATATTTAATTAATATAAATTTATTATCCGATTGTAAGATGTTTTTGTTTTCGCCATGATGATTGATTTTATGATGGCAAAAGATCTAGGGATTTTAACTTACACAGGTTGGTGTTTCTTGCTATATTTAAATATACAAAATACAATTTGACAGAAATTTATTACCTATACTTCCTCAGGTCGTAACGTTGCTTATTTATAAATAACAGTAATCCTTCAAAAATGAAGACAAATTATATAACTGATATATTTCTTAACCATTAAATAATTGTGGAAATTTTTCAAACGGTTACATAACTATTATATACACCACAACAATGAAGGTATTAAACAGGATAAAACATACAGAATTTTGTTGGTATTAAATTAAACCATATTCTACTTTTAATTCAAGATTATGATTTAAAATTGGATTTACAATAGAAATTTTAAACCAGTTCTACATGTTTTCTTGATAAGTTAAACAATTTCCAGCACAAACAATAATGAGAATTTTAACTCTTAATGCATTCAATTATATTTAAAAAGAAAAGCAATTCTATTGCCATGCAGAAATTTGTTTTATAAAGACCCCTTGACATTATGCTATGCAAGATCCAATATTTCGAGTGTTCTTACGCTGTTAGAAAATTTTAGATCAGCTAGTGCAATTAAAATTGCATTGCACAAGATAGAATTGGGGCTATCTTTCTTACAACAATAAATAAATTTCAGAACTATCAACAACAAAAAGTACCGACAACCAGGGTTTCAATGCGATGCATAATTTTATTTATAAGTGCATTCCAGAGACTAGTTAACTAAATATTCGTTAACTGGTCTCTGATACATACGAAGAAAACTGCGGTAGATTGCTTTGTCATTAAAGTTTACTTGTAAATGCAAGTTACCTTGTCTATTTAATCACAGCATAATAAACATTATACTGCCATCCTTAGTTAAACCATCATATTTGCACAAAAGTTGCTTTGCTGCAAATTGAAGTTGTAGCTTTAAGATGTCGCTGCTTTTTAACTCTTAGTGTTGGGGTGATACTAACATTGTAGCTATATAAAGACAGGCAACCATTCAGGTTTAGTGACTTGCTTTACTAGTTTTCGCACATATATATTTAACAAATGGCGTATACTAAATTATTCATTGCAAGATGTTACTTAACTTTCTTAGATAAAACACCGTGTGTGCCAATACAGTGTTTTGATTAAGGAAATTGACTTATTTGTTCATTTGCGGGTTTGCCTATCAATACTCAGTAAAAACACCAGTGATGCATCAATTCAAGTGTTGTTATTCAGGAATCAAATATATTTCTATAGTGTACCAAAACGAATAACTATTGGGTCTAACAAAAACTATAACTAAAGAATGTCTATTTATGATAAAGAAAGCGCTCAATGTAATTAAGTAGGATTAAGATTCCCAAAACATTTTCCTATTTTCCAGAATAATACTGTATAAGTTTTTAAGGACGGTTTCTTTTCTCGATTTTTGAATACCGGACACTTGGGTGTGCGGTTTGGGAAGTTTTAAACCATCCTGTAATGCTTTAATTTGTAGAAGATCCAAATGGACAAGGTTATTGTTTCCAGTGGTTCTGTATCCCAAAGTGTGCTGATCTTTTCGTGCAATCACCTGAATAATATCATATAAATAGGGACGCGGATTCATTTTTTTAAGCTTTTGCTGTGAACTAAAATCTTGCCAGTTAAAAAAGCCTCCTACCTGTATTATTTTAGTGTCAACTCTACCACAGTTGCAACTTTGGACTGTGGAAATAAAATCATTAAAGTCAAGTTTTCTTTTGTCTTTTTAGAGCTAATTCCACCTAGTGGTAATTGTGTTTGCATTCACTTTTTAGAATTTATAAGTACACCAAAAAGCTTATGAAGGCCCAGTTCTTATTTTGTGCTGCACAATTATCCAACCACAGTATAAATTGTTTAGAATCCCTGTTTGATAAAAAGGAGTAGAATGCGCTCATAATATCTTCTTTCGATCGGCCAGAAGTGGTTTCATGCCAAAGGACCAGCTAAAGGTTTTATTTTCCTGCTAGACCCAAGTGGAACAAAACTCTGGTTATAAACCACAATCCTCTGTGTAAAGATAAATTTCTTAAACATATCAATACGTAGTAACATAATGACTTTTTGCATATCAACTGACACACGAATTGTTCCAGTTTCAGTTGCCTTAGCTACATCTTCCTTATAATGTTTCCTGGACTCCTTAGCAAGATGTATGTGCTTTCCCCATTTTTGACACGTCTCACACTGTTCATCTAAATTTTCTGTTTTATGGCAGTTATTATGCAGCTAAAATTCTTCACAAAGCTCGCACTCTTCGTGATCTAAATTTGTAAAGGAGATGTTCTTTCCCTTAACAACCTTTCGATAAACTTCATATGAGCACTGCTGATGCGGATTTTTTTTTAATATAATCTTTATACATCGAAATAATGCTAACATCACTTGGCAAATACCGTCTGTTAATTGCTCCTGCCACTTCGTTAGTGGGACAACAATTAACAAGAGTATATTAATTATGTTTAAAAAAAATGTTAGTGTCATAACTGTTTATAGTTTAAAATCTGTTTATTGTTTAAAGACATCTTATTAAGTTGTAGTATAACTTCCTGCCATTCTTTTCGCAGACCCGTGTACTCCTGCCATTGACTTGCTTATGTTGAAAAAATATATCAGTGTTACAAATGTTTATGACTGAAAATTTATTTGTCATTAAAGAAATCGTCCAGGAACTGAAAAAAACTTATACTGCCGGTTATTTGACGGAACCTGATTTCGGCAGGACCTATCCAAGTCGCTACATATCGAATGAAATAATATAGAAGTTTTATTTATTGATTTTCATGCGCTTGTACAATAAATTGATAATGTGCACGCCCATGAAAGTTTTATGGACACGCATCTTCATCGAACGTTTACTAAACTATTTCCACAAAACAGGACAACTCTTCAACGTCCAAATCTTCGTCAGAATCACTGTCTTGTTCCTCACGATCGTTGTCACTTTCTTTATCCTCTTCATTACCCAAACTAGTCTGGAAATAAATAAAAAATAATTTTGAAAGCAGTGGCAACATATTTTTTGGAACAAATCACTCTTTGAGTGTAGAAAAATTATTAAAATTACCTATGTCGCCGATTTTACAAACATCTTCAATTATAACGTTACTGACAGCATCTGGCAATTGATCACCCTCAAACCATCGGAACACTAATTTATTTTCGATTTATTCCCATCTGCAATTATGAGGCAACAACACGGTTGGATGTTGGAGATGAGTGTTGCACCACACACTGGAAATAAAATTGCCCTCAAGATTTGTTGGCGTAACTCCAACTTGCAGGGTGATAATGCTAATTCATCGAAGTTCTTAGATTTCATTTTCAACTATTCATCAATATCGTTGCACTGAAACACTTTCATGAACAAAGCTACTCGTGCTTCATCCACGTTGTCTAATCGTTTGCAGGTGTACATCTCACAAACATATTTTTCGAGAGCTGGAATAATATCGATTTCTGGATAGCTGCACATTTTCCAAAAGGTATCAATAAATTGTGTAGTTTTGTAAAATTGTGAAAGGTCACTTCTGGGCTTTTTTGAAAAAAGAAGGATTGAAATCACATCCCGTGAATACGTAAAACCCTGGAAGTGCCCGGCATAAATTTTGTCCCCATTAAATAATTGTTAATACTTACGTCGTAGCTGCAGATGTTAAATGCACTAGTAATAAATCTTGTTGTTCACTTTTATCAGAAACAGCTTCCTCAACCGATGTTTTATATTTCCCTTTTAATGCCGTAAAATTACTCAAACATTTAGAACGATAACCTAGATCATCTCTTAAGGACGATGGCAATTGTACAACGTTACCATGCAAATGATATTTCTTATGGATTTTTAAGATTGAAACACATTTATTTAAACATTCTTGTGTGAACGTAAGTATTTTTTCCTTATTGGAACCGCAAAATACGCAAATGGGCTTAACTATTGTAGAAATTCGTTTTTACGTGTGTTACAGGACAGTAAATGGTAAACTGAATGAACAGACCATTTTCCGATGGTCGTATGAATGCGGCTCCTCTGCCTTGCACTTTTGTTAGGGAGAGACAAGGGCCCATAGGGGTTTTCACTTTTAAAGAAACTGTAGTATAATACTGTATACATTTGTGCGTGACGATTTTGTTCCTGCCAAAGTCAGGTCTCGTCAAATAACTGACAGTACAGATTTTTGCATTCCTGAACGGTTACTTTAATGACAAATAAATTTTCAGCCATAAACATTTGTAATACTGATATATTTTTTTAACATAATCAAGTCAATGCAGGAGTACACGAGTCTGCGATAGAAATGGCACGAAGTTATATTAAATCTAATAAGATGTCTTTAAACTATACACAGATTTTAAACTATAAACATAATTAACATGCTCCTGTTAATTGTTGTCCCACAGGTGTTCCTGCAGGAGTCCATTTTATGTTAGTGCAGCTCTAATGTGATACGAAATACATTAAATAAATCTTACACAAATCAGTGATGCTGGCTCCCGAACTATAAGATAAATATCAGACTTTTAGATATAACAATTTACAAGAAGCAGCACAAACGGTGACAAATTGAAATTCTGTACTGTTGGGGTAACAATAGTTTGCTTTTTAGAACACTATGATATTGCATTATTGTTTAACTTAATCAATAATTGATTTCAAATTCAACTACAACTAGGGCAAGTTTGCTACAGACTAAGAATACACAATTTGTTCCGATAACTATAATAAAATTTCTAGGTTATTAAACACCATAATTAAATTAAGTGGTCTTCTTTATACAACCTTGATGATTTGTTAAAGAATAATCTCTAATGTTTATATAATGTTCAATTAAACCTACTAATAATCCACAACATTTCGGAAAACTCAAATCAAATCTATGTACAACACTATCACTTATGCATTTAAAACAAACCTTTTGAAGCAATAAATCATCCTTTTTAAACTGAATACAATATTCTGTAAATATAAACATATTGAAAACTGTTTGTGCAATAAAGTATGTCACCCATGTCAGACTGGTGTGTTAAATATGTATGCAATTCTATAACACTACCGCCACGATGTAAAAATGAAACACAATTGCCACAAATTCATTTTTTCTTCATCATCTCACGAGTACAACAACCACTTCCATAAAAGATGTTATTGAAATCCAAACAAGTAAATTCAACATCCTTGTTGATGCCGTTACCGAGAGCAGGAGTTGAAGACATCTGTATCCTAATGCGATAAAACATCTGTAAAAAATAATTTTATTTCATAGCAAAATTTAAAAATAAAACTTACTCAAAAAGTCTAACAACGCCTTGTCAAATGTCTCCAAAATAGTTCCAATCTTGAATTGTCAATATGAATTGGGAAATTGAAATCAATTTAATTGCTCATAAAACGTCATATACTGATGGAATACTGCCAGTTTTCTTGAGGATTTTTGAAAATACATTTTCTAATGCATCTTGAGATAATCTACAACCCAAGATAAATTTATAACCTTTGACAAAACATAATGTTGAAATCTCTATGAATGATAAAGTGCTTGAAATGGTTCAAAGGTTTCTAGCCATTCATTATCAATAGTTGTATTTTGAACGATTTCCACAAATGTAATAAATATTTAAACTTTTGTTCTTGATTTAATATAGTAATATATTTCATTCTATTTTTTGAAGACAGTATTTCAAACCACTGACATAATAGTCAAATAAAATAGGCTGTTGTTAGAGCTTTAGGTGTTAAAGTTCGCAATCGTACAACAGTTTCCAATTCAGTGGCAGTTTTTAAAGAAAGATATCAAATAGCCTGTCCAACATTCATTTTATTGAAATGAGATGACGAAATGCAACTTGCTGTTAAATGACGTAATAAACAAAGAGCAGACGTTAATTTTAATTCAAAAGTAAATTAAATTTGTCACATATTGACCACGTACAACTTTTGTTACTAAATCTTGACCAATAAGCCCTCTTGGAAGTACTATCTCAAAATTATTAATAAATGCTGATCTCCAGTTTTTAATTAAATGAGATATATCCGTTACAACGAATACACTTTCATCAGTATCATTTAAAATAAATTGCAACTGCTTTTGGGTTCTGCTCACTAATACGCCATTAGCAGATCGCAAAGCCTTATGTGCAGTTCCCATATCAGATACAAGTGCTTTAAACTATCGTTCCGCTTTAGTCCTTTTATTACAGGACTAAGAAGGAAAGATAGTTTACCTGCAAATATGGAGTATAACAGCACAGAACTTCATACATCCCAGAGCATTTCGGAGGCATTTTCAGTCAGTTTAGTCTGAACACCTTTTGCCACTTGTGTTTCATAAATTTTCGCTCAATCAGTCTGTATCTCAGCACTGTTTTACAATTGAAGAAGTTACTGCTAAAACTAAGACCCTAGATACAAAAATGCAAGGTGGGCCAGATGGTATTCCTCCACTTGTACTAGTGAAGTGTAACAGCTCTCTAGCAAAACCATTATGCTATCTTTTTCAAAGGTCTTTTAATCTTGGCCTCTTTCCTGATCGCTGGAAATGTTCAATTCTCTTCCCAATTTTCAAAAAATGGTAATAGAACCCAGATAAGTAATTACAGAGGTATTTCACTCATGTGTATTATTCCTAAATTAATGGAAGCAATTATAGCGGAAGAGTTACTACAGGTATTTCGGCTAACCTTTCTAGAAGAACAACGCGGTTTTATCAAGGGTCGGTCAACCGCTACAAATTTAGCTGTATTTCAAGATTTTATAATCAACTCCATGGAAAAGGGTTATCAATATCAAGTACATGTAGTATTTACTGACGTGGCCAAAGCTTTCGACAGTGTTTGTCATGCTTTGCTATTAGATAAATTGGAATATCTTCGCTTATTTGGTAACTACTTATTATGAATTGCTTCATTCCTAACAAATCAACGTCAGTTTGTTAAGTTGGGTAACTCGACGTTTCAAGAGTTTTAAGTTACCTCTGGTATACCACAAGGGTCTCACATTGACCCAGTATTATTTTTGCTATTTATAAAAGATGTGGTTTCATGTTTCACTCATAGTAAATTTCTAATGTATGCTGATGATATAAAATTCTTTGCCTGCGTCAAATCCCCAGAGGGCTGCTCCAAGATTCAAGTTGACTTAAATAATTTCCTACGATACTGTGATGATAATTGACTGAAAGTTAATGAAAGTAAGTGTAGAGTGTCATGAGTTTCACTAAATGCAAAAACATGATTAAGTTTAATTACACCATTACGGATGTAATTCAGACCACAGACAGTATTAGGGATTTAGGAGTTATTTTTGATTCAGGTATGATTTTTGTTAAACAAGTGGATAATGTTGTGCTTAAACGATACAGGTTGTTGGGTTTCCTACATAGGTGTACCAAACATTTTAAAAATATTCGTGCAACCATAGTTTCATTCAACAACTTAGTTCTTAGTGTACTAACATATAATAGTATTATATGGACACCAAAGTATAACTGCTATAATGCTGAGTTGCAGAGTTCAAGACAGTTTTGTTAAATATGTTCTATGGAAACATCACTTCCCTTATAAGGACGTGTCTAGACCCACTCGTCTGTTGCTCATTGGCATGAAAGGTCTCGCCTTTAGAAGGAATGTTGCGCCATGGCAGTATTTTTATATGAATTGGTAAATAGTCAAATTGACTGTCCATGATGTATTACTCCACATGCACTTTCTTTGTTACGTTCGTTTTTTAATAATATTTTTATATTTGTCTGGAAAATTAATACAAACTGTTCGTTAAGAACAAATTTTTCTATAAATTGTTGTAATGTAATAGTTGTTTTATACAACAATTTATTGATCAATTTCTAGACAAAAAAATAAGTAGAAAATTGCCAAGAATTTGACGACCTTGAATAGTTTTACACACATCAATTTAACTTTTTTTCTGGTTATTTCACAAGCAGCAACCGTTTTTCACTCTTTGCTTTCCATTTGCATACCTTCTACAGATTGTTGATATGGTTTATATCTCGGGATCACTCGCATTGCTGAATGTTACGCGGTCACTCGCAAATCATTGAGCACTTATCTATTAAATGATTTTTTTATATTATCCTATGATATTGGCTTACATTCGTAACGAACACATACCCATGGAAGAACGCATACTCACTCACTCGCTTACCCGCCCACTCGCTCACCCGCCCACTCACTCACACTCTCACTCATGCACACACGCGCACCCACGTATGCGCGCGTGCACACACAATGTTAGTAAAAACTCGTTTATTGCAAATAAAAAACTGTACAAAAGAGCTAAAATATACCAACGACAAAAAATCAAATAGATGTATAAGAAATTACTCGTCACGAATAAGCAATATCTTTTATTAGTGAACTACTCATCTTGTTCACTGGCACACTCACAACATACACGTAATATTTTTGCAGTATGCTCTTTGCAAATGAGGTTTGGAGCACATACTACATTGGTGATTGATAAATTTGTTCTTCCTGAGAACACAAAAAGTACACCTGGGTTGAGATGGTGGATCTGCTTCTGTTTGTGGACCATGTGCTGCTGTAGCACTTTGTTGTAAATCACCTAGAGCCTTTCAGATTGTTTGTCGAAATTGAATTGAAAGATTTTGTATTTTGAATCACTTCAAAGGTCTTGTAAAAAGTTTTGACAACTCTGTTAGATATACCCTTCATGGAATCTTAATGTCAGTGTTGGAATTGTATATTTTTTGCAATATATATATATATATATTGCTGTGTTTATAGGGTCATTTAGGGGTAGTTAGGACCAAGAGTATAGCGCACTCCACATAAAATACATAAGAGCTCAGAAAACCACACAGTTTTTGGAAGAAAACAAGAAATACAATGACTAGACTGGAAAGTAAATGACAACGCCCTGTACATAAATAATAATCGTAATTAATTTAGTTAATGAAAAATACTTCGAAGATTTATTTGAATAAAACAAATCCGCAAGTGGTTAAATAAAAATAAATGCAAGCTGAAACGCGACACGTGTAGATAACGCATCAAGAATCCCAATTAATACAAGCAGATAATGTAATCCATACATTGTATTTTGTCTATGTGACTAGAGAATTAAAACGACACCTGATTTATTGGAACAAAGAAAGCATGTTTATTGAAAATCAAAGCTCACCAATAAGCTCTTGAGCCTATTTTTTACTTTTTCTTTTATAACCATCCTGCAACAGAGTATTTCTAAAAGATAATCATTATCCCTTATTAAACACGGTAGGGGATACTTCTAATACCTTAAATTTTTTACAAGTATCAATTTTTAAAAAGCTTTACCCTGACTTCCAGTACTTGTTCGTGAGCCACTTACAAGCTTTTACCTAAGTGTATTCAACCTTATTTAAATCAAAAAAATTAGTCTTTACAAGCAACTTCTTTACTCAGATGTAAAAACAAAATACACCATGGATCTATTTCTATGCATACCTAATTCCCTAACTAAATACTCTTAACCTAGTTATTTTGTATACTACAGACAAGTATGTCATAAATCGCCTTAAGGGTCAATTTAACATGAAAATTACTTACATTACATGTGCCGCTTTTTTCTACCAGCATTGCGTATACGATCAGGTGCAAATTCCACAGCCTGGGTCAGCGTCCTGGTTGACGTGTGGCGCCGTTGTTTGTAATATATTCGCGGTATTTGGGTAGTTTATTGTCCTCGCACGAAACACTTTCAGTTTCTATTCTAATAATGTATATAGTGGCTATACCAACAACTACCTGCTAAAGGTCGCACTGCAGGGTTGCTTTGTCGGGCTAACGGTATTTAGTTAAGTTTATAAATACCTTCACTTTCGTACATTGAAAGTGAAAAGGCCGGGGCACCTGGATGTTTTACAATCCGTGCCCGCTCTCCAATCTAATTTAGTGAAATCAGTTTATCTGGACTGTTAATCGCGCCTACAATTATTTAATCAGGTACACTTGGGATAATAAATCACTTAAAAATGGAAATGAACCACTCTCGATGCGGTCAACGAAATATTAATCACACCTTGTATTTACTCGAGGCTCCCCTCGAGACAAAAGCTTTTTTCTTTCTAATATTCTAGTAATCAACGATTACTAGTGAATGGTTTCGCACTACCCTATCTGAATACACGTGGGTATTTATCAATTTTCGGTTCTTTGGTATACTTTCTGGAGCTTGAAAGTGTTAATAAAGAACTTTGGGTACTCTTAACCTATCAATTTCCATTTGAAAGCACCTTTATTGATGTGCTAAGGTCCAGTTTCCTACATAATATCCTACTATTACTTCCTTATTTACAAATTATGTTTAAACTTGACCTACTTAAACATGCTGGCAATAAATTTATGAAAATATTTATTACTATTAACTAACGTAATTTAACTCCCCCTCACGCAAACTTGTTACCAAATTACTCTAAAAATCGTGATTTACAAAACTTCCTGAATAGAATTCTGATTAGTTATTTAATTAAGCGGTAAAACCCCTATGTTTTGATAAAAAGATGGCGGGCTATTCCAATCTGGTGATGCCTCGGCATATTTATTGACGGTGACTATAAATCATAAGCACCACATTGCCGTGCGGTGCCATGTGGTCAGACCACATGTCCTTATATTATTTACTTTTAATTTAAATTAAAAGGAGATGTTACAAGTGGAGATGCATTTACAAGCAAATTTTGCATTACTTTAAATTTTTCTTCGGCTTTGCTGTTGTATTTCCTATTATCATATTTGGGCGAACTTTTTTTTCCAAACAGGGTCATTCATTATTTCAGTTGCATTTTTCTTTGTAGGTGGCTCGCTTGATTTAGAAGAAGACTGTTTGTAAACTAAAGATTTTAATGGCAACAAGTCTTCATGATCATAGTCGAAAGAAATCGCAATTTCGGTCTGCCCAGCTACATCAGATATGGCGAGAACACATGTATCTTCATCTTCTAACACTTCCTCATCTGTCATTTCATCAACATCTGGAGGCCTAAAATATCTGCATCAATGTCATTTGAAAATGCATATTCTACAGCTTCTTCATATATTTTGAAAACTTGACTCATTATAGATAAAACTGAAACAAATTATCAATCAGTAGTGCCCATCATCATTTGAGGACAGCTTAGTTTTAGAATGTCTGCACTTTCTATAAAACTCGAATAGTAACTATTATTACTCTTTCTATATAGTTTGATATGTAACTGATTCAATAATACTTGCACACTATACTTACTTCAACAAATAACAGTTTGTTTGAAATATTCAAGAATCAATTCACTACTTCGAAATAAAGCTCTAATTTCAACTCCAACCATCTTGTACATAAGAAGTGCAGTTTGATACTGTTATGTTCATAGTAACTTCTGGAACCGTTAGGTCTTCTAAAACTGAAAAGTAACATGTTTGGTCATCCCAACATTATTTACAGCATGTAATAAATAACTGTCCTCAGAAAAGGACACTGGGCGCTAATGGGTTAATATATTCACCAACCGAATAGTTTTGAACACAACAAAAAGTCAAAAACAAGCACACAGGTGCTAATTAATCTTCCTTTACTCTCTCGGTTCTAGATTTTTTTCGTCGTCAACCTGATTGTTTCTATCAGAGTATGGAAACTGTGTTTAGACATGACAGCTGAGAAATACTCTGATGTCATACCATTAGTGCTACACAATTCTGTTGTCTAGATGCGGCATTTTTTATACACCGGCTAAGTATAACAAACCCAAGAACATTTATTTCATCAAAATCTGTTAGCATACAGTCGCTATTACGCCAATATATTTTTTCATGCTGTCAAGTTAAATATTTGTACACTGTATAACATGATCTATAATAGTAGCTGAAAAAAATCGTTTCCAGCAATTCAAGATAGTTTTCGCGTTCTTTGCTACTTTTTTACACCAGTTAGCTTGTCACTGTTCTTTCGAGGGGTTTTACCTTTCTTTTGTAAAGGTTTATATTATAACCACATTGTTTTACCGTCTTTTCCAATATAGTACCCAATTGTATCAATAGGATTGGTTTCGCTATCATCAGAAAATCAAATTGTTTGGTGTCCTATTTTCCTTATGTTTATTTAGAAGGAGCATCTTCATCTTCTGACTCATTGGGGTCAAGTTTAAACCCATGCATAAAATCAGCCCTCTCACCTTCTTCCCAGCGTGCTAATAAATGTTATTGCTTTGCTTCATACGACATTTTAAACTCACATTCCATTAACTAACCACTAAAGGAATCACTCGCATCATCGCTAGATTATTTCTAACAGAAACGTAAATGCGGATTGAGGTGTTAATTAAATACTTTAGTTAGCTGTGTTATTTTGTCTTGCATACCGTCAGTTAATGTCAAGTAGTTTTAACTAATGTATATGTTGAGTTCTTTATTCATTAAAGCCTTACTACAGGTCTAATTAATTACAATTTAATGAACAGAACTATTGTTACTTGTAAAATAGATCAATTGCTACGTCCTGAGAAATTTGGCATAGATCATCACTTACAGACTGCCACCCGAGAATGGAGACACTGGTTTCAAACATTTCAAAACTTAATTGATTCCATGACTTTTCCAGCAGAAGGTTCCAAGGCAGATTTTTTAAAACTAAGTATACTCGTAAAATACGTATCGCCGGCTGTATATGAGTACATCTCTGATTGTTCGTCTTATTAACTAGCTATAGAAAATTTAACTAAAATATATGTTAAAGAAGTAGATCAGATATACAGTAGACATGTCCTCGCGACGTGCGAACAACGATCTGGTGGAAGCATCGATCAGTACTTGCAAATATTAAAATCTTTCGGAAAAAATTGTCTATTTAAATCGGTTACCACTGAACAATATTAAGACAAATATATTAGACATGCTTTCATAAGAGGGTTATTTTCAGGTGACATCAGGCAAAGACTTCTAGAAAGCAATACTTTATCTCTGCAACAAGCACTAGATAAAACATCCCTGGAAACCGCTCAAATACAATCAAATCTCTATAAAACATCGCCTATCCCTACTGTTAACAATGTTTCATTAAAGTCTCAAAACGAAAACTCACAAGTAGGAGCAGTACCGCACCGCTTTGAATCGTCCAAGAGATGCTTCGTTTGTGGCCGTACTAGACACTATCGAAGTATATGCCCCACTAAAAACTCTATCTGTAAATTATGTAATAAAATGGGCCATTGGGCTAATGTTTGCAAATCTTCAGGCGCTAAACTAGTGACGGTGGGGGGCTATTTCATCAGCAGTAGATGGATCTTATGTTACGGCTGCTATACACCCAAGCCTAACAAAATCGTCTATTAAGATTAAAGTAAATGGTAAATTTACAGATGCCTTGGTGGACACTGGTAGTTCTGAAAGTATAATAAACTCAGCCATTGTTAAATGAAGGAACCTACCTACTGTTCCATTCTCCAGAAAGGTCTCTATGGCTTCATCTTTCTTGGTTTCCCAAGTTCAAGGCTTTTGTGTAGTCGATTTAGAAATCCAGGAACATTTGTATGAGAACGTTAAACTGCTGATTTTAGATCAGCTTTGCTCCGATGTTATTCTTGGCCATGATATCCTAAACCAACATTCTTCTTTAGAGCTACAGTTTGGTGGAAAAAAAACCTCCTATTCGAATCCCCTGTTTAACTGCACTGAAAGTGCCATAAGCTCGCCGTTTTGAAAAGATGGATCCTAAGTATCGTCCAATAGCAACTAAATCTAGAAGATACTCACAAGAAGATGAAAGGTTTATTGAATCTGAAATCTGCAAACTGTTAAAAGAGGGCGTAATTGAAGAGAGTCAGTCTCCATGGAGAGCACAGGTGCTAGTTACATCAACAGAAAACCACAAAAAGCATATGGTGGTTGAATATTCACAGACTGTAAATAAAACTACTCTTCTAGATGCTTTTTCACTACTTAGGATAGATAAAATAGTTCAACAAATTGCCCTATATAAAGTGTTTAGTACCATTGATCTTTGTGATGCCTACCATCAGATTCCGATCAAAGAATTGAATAAGCCATATACAGCTTTTGAAGCTTGCGGCCGCGTATATCAATTTAACAGAATACCCTTTGGCGTCACTAATGGTGTCGCTGCATTCTGAGTTATCGATAGTTTAATACTTCAGGAGAAACTTAAGGGGACGTTTGCATATTTGGACGATATAACCATATGCGGCCGACCGGGAAGAGCATGATGAAAACCTACAAAAAATTTTAGATGTGGCACTAAAATATAACCTTACAATAAATAAATCAAAGTCAAAATTCTCCCAGGAAGAGATACAATTGCTAGGGTACGTTATTCGAGATGGAACTATAAAACCCGATCCTGATCGTCTTAGGTCACTTATGGATCTTCCAGAACCACACAATATCTCATCTTTACGTAGAACACTTGGCTTGCTTGCTCATTATTCTCAGTGGATTCCATGTTTTTCAGAGAGGATTCATCCTTTAGCTCACAGTAATGAATTTCCTATAACTGAAGAAGCTTCAAGGGTTTTTAAAGAATTAAAAGAAAAAATTACTTCAGCTGCTATCACTTGTGTAAACGAAACTGACCTGCTAACAGTAGAAACGGACGCTTCCGAATTTGCCATTGCAGTTACCTTATCACAGTGTGGTAGACCGGTTGCATTCTTCTCCAGGACTCTTACTGGTAGCGAGAGAGGTCACTCTTCAACTGAAAAAGAGGCTTACGCCATAGTAAAGGCTCTTCGGAAATGGAAACACGCCGCTAGGCAGGCAATTTCAACTTATTACTGATCAAAAGAGTGTTTCTTTTATGTTTGATCATAACTCTCATGGGAAAGTTAAAAATGATAAAATACTAATATGGCGGCTTGAAATATCTCTATTCAAATATGAAATTCTCTATCGCCTGGGCTCTAAAAACAGAGCAGCTGATATGATGTCTAAAGTTTATTCTGCCGTGGGTAGCAAAGTTGACATACGCCAATTACACATAGATCTATGTCACCCAGGTATTACCCGCATGTACCATTGGTTAAAGCTCAAGAATCTCGCAGTCTGCTTGGATGAAGTTAGTCAGATGACTGCTTCATGTTAAATATGCTCTGAAGTCAAACCACATATTTTTTAAAAATCAAGGCACTTTGATTAAATCCACTTCACCTTTTGAAAGGCTTAATGTAGACTTCAAAGCACCACTTCCTAATTGTACTAGGAAACCTTATATGCTAACGATTGTCGATGAATTTTCTAGGTTTCCGTTTGCCTTTCCCTGTTCGAGCACGGCGACTTCGAAAGTTATTAGGTGCCTTAAGAAACTTTTTGTCATTTTTGGTAATCCTTCTTATATTCATAGAGACCAAGGTGCATCTTTTATGTCCCAAGAACTGAAAACGTTTCTTAATTCCGTAGGAGTAGCCACTTGCAGAACTACGCCATACAATCCTCCTGGCAATGGACAGTGTGAACGTTATAATGGCATCATTTGGAAAACCATTAATCTTGTCCTTCGATCCAGAAATTTAAAACCTAGTCAGTGGGAAGAGATAATGCCCCAAGCGCTTCACTCAATCAGGTCGTTATTGTGTACTGCTACAAATGCTACTCCCCACGAAAGAATGTTTATACACGCAAGGCATTCAACTAATGGAATCTCCTTACCATCGTGGCTTTTGTCCCCGGATCTGATTTTACTTCAAAAGTTTGACAGGAATAATAATAACGACGCTTTAGTTGAAAAAGAAGAACTTCTAAATGCTAATCCACAGTATGCTGAAGTGCGTTTAACAGATGCCGGGAATCTATGGTTTCACCTAGACACCTAGGTCCCCTGTAGGAGGAGCTAAATAGGACTTCTACTTCTACTCAAGAGCAAGAAGACGCACTGCCTCCCGTTAAGAGAAAATGATGTCTAGTTCTGACGTCAAAACTTCACAATTTGGGCCTAACGATGGACTGCCATCCGAAGTATCTCTTGCTGAAAATGCATCACCAAGGAATCGGGCAGGCTTGGCTTCAAGAGAAGCAAACGTTGCTATACGTCGAAGAAGGCCTCCTTTGTACTTGAATGACTATATTCGATAGGTGGATAGAATGAGGTGTTAATTAAATACTTTAGTTAGCTGTGTTATTTTGTTTTACATACTGTCAGATAATGTCAAGTAGTTTTAACTAATGTATATGTTGAGTTCTCTGTTCATTAAAGCGTTACTACAGGTCTAATTCATTACACGGATGATGTGCTCACTCGTGTATTAGAACCACACTGTAATATTGATACAATGATCACATGCAAGACTAACAAATATTTCAGGGCTATAGAAGTTAATGCAAAGGCTGGTGGTATAAACGAGCTAAGCAATCCTGACAATACAACTACCTACTATTACTTAACAATAAAATATAATAAAAATTATGAAAATGTTAAGTAAAAAGCTAACATCGCGAGTGATCCTAGGATATTAATTTAAGTAAACAACAATTACACTACCTTAGGTGATTCACAAAAACACCAAACAATAAAAATTTAACCTCTTAATTATTATAGTTAGTAAACATACTATAAGTTGGTAATTCAGCTCAAATACTAGTTACTAAAAAATAGCAAGCAAAGTGATACAAAAATTAGAACATATTACACACTTTTGAATGGCCTTCAGTAATTTTTTTTTAACCATCCTCCCGAGTCTTTACGCTTGAACGAGTCCTCGCTTAGGTTACTGTTAGAAATAGATATTATTATTAAAAAACACAAATCACTTAACAGAACAGTCTGCAATAGTTTTAGTAACAAAAAAACAAGACTGTTCTGATATACGTGTTAAGAGCTTTGTATTTTTTAATAATAATATCTATTTCTAACAGTAACCTAACCTCAAAAAACCTATCGCGGGACTCGTTCGAGCGTAAAGACTAGAGAGGATGGTTAAGAATAAAATTTTTGCGAACGGACTTACTCTTCAAGGTCAACAATTTCTTGAAATTTGTTGTGTGTAAAACAATCATAGTATTGTTACGAATTATTAGGCAACCTGTCAAACAAGCAAGTAGCATAACTGAAGACAGTACTTTTTTCTTAACTATCCTCCCGAGTCTTTACGTTCGAACGAGTCCTCGGTTAGATTACTGTTAAAAATATTGTAACGCGCTACTACTACCGCGTTTCTTTAATTTAAAAACAAGTAATAATAATGGTCTTTATTACTCACTGTTCACAAGTCTAATTAACAGTATATGCCTTATTTATAGATGTTTTCAGTCCACTTAACAATGAAGCACTATTACACTAATGAATTTACAAGCACTAATATCTTCTTAAACTAACTTCTTTACCCTAGGTCCAATAACCACACTAACACAACTATTTGTTTATACACTTCTATTTATTTATGTGTACTGCAAGCTGCATGCACATTAGACACAGCATATCATTTATGTATATATTCTAAAAACTCAACTACGTTTACTTTACAACGATATAATTTATATTAGACATTCAAGAATAGACTAACTCTTACATTCATAAGCGGCCTTATATATACCCTGCATTAAGATATGACTCATTATCTAGAACTTTGTAGAAGGATTCTCGAATGCTGAAGAATACGCTGTGCCCCGGGCGTTTGTATGTTTGACGGGTTGCCTAATAGTGGATCGCAACAATATATTATTATTAAAAAACACACATCACTTAACAGGCATATCAGAACAGTCTGCAATAGTTTTAGCAACAAAAAAACAAGACTGTTCTGATATGCCTATTGTGATTTGCGTTTTTAATTATAATATCTATTTCTAACAGTAACCTAACCTCAAAAAGCCTATCGCGGGACTCGTTCGAACGTAAAGACTCCGGACGACGGTAAGAAAATTTTTTTAGCTAAAGTGTATTCTGCAGAAGTCTAGAACATGTTACATGCCAAATATGGCAATGTAGTATGTTTTAGTTTTAATTACAATTTATAAGTAAATTTCCGCGTTTTTTAAATAAAGAACGCCAACTTCCATCGTCCCGGACAGTCGCGTCTGCGCAGAATGAATGCGGAGGTGCGTGAATGTCAAAAGCGGGATTACGCCTCGACACCTGAAGCAAGCCACTACTATCTAAGCGGTGTGTGTTTTTCTCTTTAAAAATAGGTATGTAGGTTTCCTGTATTTTTTACCTTTGTGTACATGTACCTTATTACTTTCATTTCTCTACGAGTGCAACAGAAGTTACCAGAAGGACGGATGGCAATTTGAATATTCAGCATGGCGTAAACCAACCCACAAAAATCACAGCTGGAACCCTGAGATTTAAGTTCCGAGATGCCACCACGTGAGTAATTTGATTTTATTTAAAATGTGCATGTAAATTTAACTTAAATAAGCGATTGCCTGACTCGTATAGCGTGGCCGGTATAAAATACAATATGGCGGAAATTATACCGCGTAAAGGTATAGCAATGGCGCATATGTACGTGTTTGTTGAAACTAGAATCCGTCGATAAGTAACTTTTATTGTAACTTGTAAAATATTAACTTTGAAGATGTTTATATTTTTTTTAGAAAATTTGGTTTGTTCACTCGAAATCGATAAATAAATTTTTTAATTTCTAGATACTTTTAATTTTCAATTTTGTAGCTCCACCAAATCTAGTTACCTTTAGTTACTTTTTATCTTATGTGGTGACAACATTGGAAGGAGGTCAGATGTCAATTGCACTTGTTGAAACTGTCACTTTAAATAGTAGGTTGTTTACTTTTACTTACTTTGATCTTGAAATTTTAAACCTAGTGTAATTTGGATTTCTTTTAAAAAAACAATGTTATTTAAATTTTCCTTACAAAAACAGTGTATTTATATTTGAAATGTGCTGGATAATTATTACCTAACCTAACTTGTGAATAAACTGAAATATGTTACCTTGGGATATAAATAATTTATCCAGTAAGTATTGTTATTCATAGATAATTTATTACTGTAAGAGCTTTATTTGTCATTCATTATGCTAAAATTCTTAAAAACTCATTGGGTAATTACTTATCTTGAATTTGAATTCCTCTAGATTGTTAAAACTTGTTTTGTATTAAATTTCAGTACAACTTATCTGCAACTGGTATTTATTAAACCCAACTTAAATAATTAACTAGTTTTTACGGATTTTTTTAGAAAAAATTTATTTCCTTAGGAACTAGTGTTCCTATTTGCTTTAATCTTATCTTAGTATATTTACTTCCTAAAATACAGTAATATGATGAAATCGTCACATCTTAAGTATCTCGAAACGATTTTTGAACTTAAATTACGCAGTATCCAACCTGCGTCGAATCAAAACGACATACGTTTGCAATTAAGGGCCGTATTAGCACAGGAACCTGACGGACAATTAATTCCTGGTACACTAACTTCAGACTTATCACAAAATACCTTTGAGATAAAACAAATCTTTAGACGATATTAACAATATAGTTTACAAAATAAATCTAGCACCTTCAGATTTAGAATTAAAACGTATTTGTTCGGTCTTTTTTATTATTTTATTAAGTTTAATTTGAAGACGACTCGCTCCTGTATCCTATTAATGTAGACATTGGAAATATGCATCCTGAATACCTCACCCCTTTTATCACGAAGGTTACGCGCGATCAGGTTCGAACAGGTAGAAACTTGTTTTCGATGTGCCTGCACCCCTAAATAGAGTGTAAGAAGAAGGAGTCGTAGTTAATCGTTCGAAACGGTAAGACGTTATTAAAGCAGCATACAATTCGGTATGTTTTCGAAGCATGTTTTACGGTTCGTTATATAAACATTCATAATCGTGTAGTGTTCGGAATGAAGGGTGTAATTACACAAGTGCTATTTATGGCCATAATAGTGCGAACTTTGTAAGTTATAACAAAACTTGTCGGTCAGTGGATATTTCGTCTCGGCTTGCAGAGAAGCACTACTACATCATAAAAATACAGTCCATTAATTCGTTGGTTATTAATCGTTGGACCAGCAAACTTCGTCCTTTGATAGTATCTCCAGGTATGTACCTTGATATATTCTAGCTACAACCTCATAGGTACGTCCAGTATTAGTTCTCGTATAATACATTTAAATCAACGTTTAGACTTGTTATCATTACTTAAGGATGAACAGGCTAATGGAACCAGGCAAACTTTCTTATCTGACGTTTTCTTAATTGAAGAAATCATTCTCGAAAAAATTTACTTCGAGTCCGATGTAAATTTGCCTTCTGTTTTCCATAATCTCTCTATTTCGCAACCTGCTACCTTGTCTCTGAAATCTATACCCGTTTATAAATGGGGTATTTCTTTCTCGGGATTTGATTCGAAAATTTCTTTAATGTCATTCCTAGACCACGTAAAGATTTTAAGATCTTGCGTAACTGTACAGACCAAGATTTATTTGTCTCACCAGCGAATTATTTTCTGGTTCAGCTTTGATATGGTATAGAAATATACGAAACCAGACTTCTACCTGGAAGTCACTAGTACATTCCAAAACTGCATACCTCGCTCTTTTTACCTTTCCTATATGTCCATTGCCTTTTCATTTCCATTAGTCACCGTGTGGTCGCGCGGGGGGGTTTTCATAGACACCTGGACCACGTCTCTGGGAATCTTTCGTAAGGTCATGCGGTGCCGCTGTTAGCCGCACGTGGAAGCCAACAGTCCAAGTATGTATGAGTGTATGTATATAGGGATGTATATCTTATCGAACCCGATCAACACCGGCTGCAGGGATGCACCCACATGCCTTTTCCGGTCCCTCGTACCGTTTTATCTAACGGGTCTGCTTTACAGGTCTCTCTTTTTTAGGGGGTACGAGTATTTTCCTGCGTAACGGCTTCAAGGAGCCACTCTCTTTTGTATCTTTACGATGGAGGACAAAACGGCTTGGTAAGCTGGGGAATTTTACGCTATATTTTTTAAGTGTATAGTTGTAGCATGCCTTGGCGTACTGCGACGTTTCGGATCCATCTATTGTTATCTAGTTTAATCTTAATATCTCTATCTTACCTATTATCTTTAGTAGTAACTTGAGACTTTGCCTTACTTTCTTTTGTTGTCCTAACGTTTGGTATTTATGATCAGGCATAGGAAATTTTTGAGTATTGAGTGAAGAAGCTAACCTGATGGTAGCAATGTAATTTGTTAGCTTAGAAATGTAAGAAATTAGTAAGATGGTACTGTTGGTAAATTTGTTAATTCACAATCATGTCATTAAAAAGTTTTGATGTGTACTGTCTTTTAAGCCAGAGTACCAACACATAAAAATTTGCAAAACGTATAGTAACTTGCTCTCTTGGGCATTTTGAAATTCGGGCATTTTCTTGCCAACGTAGAAACAGTTAAAATGCAATGCTTATGTGCGTGTGCACCCCAGAAAAAACTGTAAAGTTAGCATTAGGTTGTTGTATAGAAATGTTAGGCGACTTGTCGCTTTTTTTTTTAGTTGTAGTAAGGTGTTTCGTGCCCTCCGACAAATGCGTGCTTTCGATTATAACTGCGCCACATTTGAGTCTCGTGTGTGCATTTATACATGTAGTTCGATAATCTTGGGACTACACATTCCGTTTCTTGGTTACTCGCAAGATGCGTTATCGGTTGGAAAAACCAGGTGGCGCCTAAAATAAACATTTAGTAGAATGCAAGTTAGTTCATATGTAAATAAGGCTCTAGACTTTAAGTTTCTACCGTGCTAAAAGTTTTTTTCTTTCTTAAATTTTTTTCTTTTATGACTTGGTTGCGATTGTTACATGTCAAATATGGCAATGTAGTATGTTATAGTTTTAGTTATAATTTATAAGTAAATTGCCGCGTTCTTTTAAATGAAGAACGCCAACTTCCGTCGTCCCGGACAGTCGCGTCTGCGCAAAGTGAATGCGGAGGTGCGTGAATGTTGAAAACGGGATTACGCTTCGACACCTGAAGCAAGCCACTACTATCTGAGCGATGTGTGTTTTTCTCTTTAAAAATAGGTATGTAGGTTCCCTGTATCTTTTACCTTTGTGTACCTGTACCTTATTCCTTTCATTCCCCTACGAGTGCAACAGAAGTTACCAGAAGGACGGATGGCAATTTGAATATTCAGAATGGCGTAAACCAACCCACAAAAATCAAAGTTGGAACCCAGAGATTTAAGTTCCGAGATGCCGCCACCTGAGTAATTTGATTTTATTTAAAATGTGCATGTAAATTTGACTTAAATAAGCGATTGCCTCACTCGTAAAGCGTGGTCGGTATAAAATACAATATGGCGGGAATTATACCGCGTAAAGGTATAATAAACATCTGAGCAAACACCAGACTATGAATCATCTAGTTAATTTTAGGGTATAGATAGATCGCTGATGAGTGTACATCAGTTAGTCTATATCCAAATGTCGTATATAAATCATATCGTGTATCGTTTGGAAAATATAAATTTGTGTTATGTGAACGTGCATATTGTACCGCCAGATACACAAAAGAGTAATAAATAAATTGTGGTAGTGTAAGCGTTGTTAATAGACCTATGGTTAAGAATTTTGTTTAAAAAGATATTACTGCTTGTAAATAGCATTAATGTGATAGTGCTTTATTGTTAATTGGTAAGAAAACATCTATAAATAAGGCATATACTGTTAATTAGGCTTGTGAAAATTGAATAATAAAAACTTTTGTTATTACTTGTTCTAAATTGGTAAACGCGTTAACAGTAACCCGCAACAGTATGATAAGCTAGTCAACCAAAACCCAACTTAACCTCTAAATTACCTGTCAACATTGCAATATGAAAGCAATCAGTGCAGTGACTTGAGAACATAATCTTTATTTATATGGTGGTGTTTGAGTCAGGTGACGATAAAGTATTCAAAATATGAATAGTAGATATTTGTATGACAATAACAAATGCTATATATTGTTCCTTTAGCATGTATGTTCGGGTCCTACAATTCAATGGCCTCTATTCAGTAGATTCGCAGCGAAGTTTGTTGTTGATATCTATAACATTTTGTTATACTCCCGGTGTCCGTACTCAGCACCACTACTACATTTGGCAACACTGATACGATCACGTTCACAATATTGCACAATAGTAATATTATGACATAATTACGTGTCAAATTGTATAACACCAAATACGTTTACTATGATACAATTGGCACTCAAAAAGATAAATAAAGCGAAGTACTCACTTAAAACGCTCCTTTCAGTTCAATCTCAGGACCCTTGTTGGGGTAAGTTGCGCCATGCTATCGTTGAAACCAAATTTATTCGTCTCTCCTCTTCGTCGTTCGTAGGTAGGACGAAAGAATAAAGGTAGAGGTACGATAGAAGGTAAAATAAGATACTGAAACCTACATCCTAAAAAAGAGAAAAGACAAAAAAAACGACACGGGCAAACGTCACCGTTCGACGTCTCATGGCCAATAATACTCATGTCCTGTCGTGTCGCAAACCGTGCACTTCTCCATCACTCCGCGCCTGCGCATTTTTTTGCGCCGACGCATCTGTCCGAAATGACGGAAATGAGCAAGTCTATTTTAAAATAGTGGCAGGAATTCACTCACATATTTATACTTAACCTAAATATGATACATAGCTGATTTTCGGCATGTAACAATTTAAAACATGGAACATATGAAAAGTATTCTGATAGAAGGATCACATAGGAATTTCACAGATACTTTACTGCATTCCCGCACTAACTGCCACTCGTTTATTCATCAAAATAACCTAAGGTAATCTGTCCATCATGACGCTTGTTTTACATCAACTTCTAAAACTCCTTCTATATCGCCGTTCGCATTGGTTGAAACTATGACGGCGCATTACCTGAAAGCGTGAGAAAACGTCTGTCCGGCAAAATATATATAATAAATTTTAAGTTATTTTCCTAACAGTGGACGGAAATTAAAAACTGCATTTTATACATCATAACCTCCTTATACTAGCTAAATAATGATAAGAAATATACTACTCATTTAGAATTGGAAATCCCCTATGATAAATGTGGTACCAAAAAAGCGTAACAAATTTAATATTTCACTCGTGGCACTATTCACTCCTACCGTCTTATAATTTGTTAATATTTTCACTTCATCTTCATTTACTCTTTTAATTGCAAGCATGGTTTATATCTTTTCTTCTGTTCCCTTCACATTTTCTCCATGCTCAGGGTATTATCGCTACTGTTTCATTTTTCATCCTGTTTCATACGTTTTACCCACTTCTTATTTTTTTTCTCAATATTATTCCTTACGCTTTCGATACTTCTTACAGTCTATCGGACCACTCTTGGCAACCATTCTTCTTGTACTGTTTGTCTTGCGTTATAACTCCGCCATGCACTTTATTACGTCTATCTCACCACTCCAGGCCTTACGCCATTTTCCCACATTTAATTACCGTCCCGTCGGTTTATCCCAAGCACTCTCAACACCATCGTTATTTGCGACAATCTTCCTATTCATCTCTAGCAGACGCAATGTCTCTTCCAAACTGCTTTTAAAAATTTTTTTGTACACATTTATTTTGGAGTCGGTCAATATTTATTTTTAGTTGTTCCACTTACTGAACTTCCCTGTCTATAAATTTGTCCTAAATCTATCTTTGACATAACTATTCCATATTCTATATCACGCATTACCGTATGCCTTACAAGGTTCTAAGTCTTTCATCATATATTGGAAGGCCAATGATCGTTCTAAAATCACTTTTTTGCCAGGTATACAATTGTGCCTGCATATTCATGTGATCGATATAAACAACTGTTTTTATAAACGTAAGCAAACCAGTTTCTTCTAACACTGTTTTTGTTTAAGCTCTTTCTTTCCGCCCACTCACTCCTATCTTCTAATAAAATAATTCTTTTACTTAGGTTACATGCATCTAGTACTGACAAATCGTTTTTACATCGTGCAAAATTTGTTCTTGTAAGTCTTTGTATTCTCCACAAATAATCCTGCAAACGGGTCTTAAAAATTTACTGTTTGGAATTAAAATCAGAGTATAAATGGTTATTACTTTGTAGTAAGGTCTTGACCATAATCAATTAAATACGACAAAAGTGATAATCCTGTGGAATTAGAAGATATGCCGGTGTGTTTGCGAGATAAAATGAATACAATAAACGCACAACCGATATGGCAACATTTGAGAAAATCTATCTATCTAATGTATTTGGAAGGGTGGCCTTCGCTACACGCACTTAGGCCTCTTTACACTAGTCTGGTCTTGCCTCGCTCAGCCACCCGCCTTTACAGGTAAACTTGTGGATATCGGACCAGGGTGTGTTTCCAATTCTGGCTGTGTCGGACCAGAAATCTCCTAGCATGAAACCTTGAAGTCTAGCCGGACAGGAACATAGAATGTTTGCCGTCGTCTCGTCGCGACAGGTAGGGTCAGCAAACAGACCCATTCTGTGTAGGTGTTTTCTGAAATTACCATTCCCAGTTAAGATTCCCACAAGTAACCGTAGTTTCTGTTTCGGCAGGTTAATGCAATATTTTCCGTTTTTGGTAGCAGGGGACGTGATACACAATTTTGCCTGTCGGCAGCTTGTCAAGTTAGCCCACCTATGACGGCTCAGAGTTGCCAGTTTTAGCATGGAAACAATGCAGAAGGCGAAATGGGAACCGACGGTTCAGGGCCGATAAAGCACTGAGCTGAGCGCCGCTTCGCCAGATCGTCCACCTGCTCGTTATCATGCGCCCCAGAGTGTCACTTGATCCAGACTAGCTGTAGGACATTAGTGCAAGAAGCAAGTTCTAACGTGTGGTAGCACTGTAGTACCACCCCTGAGAGGAGCTTCTGTTTGTTTAGGACCTTTAGGGCTGCCCTACTGTCGCATAAAATGCGTATTGTTTTATTTTGGATTCCACGCTCCAAAATGACAGATGCACCGTGCATGATGGCAACGACCTCTGCTTGAAAAACAGTAGCCATTGAACCCATTGTGACATTAATACAAAGGTCAAGGTCATCCGAATAGATGCCTGCCCCTGAACTTTGCTTTGTTTTGGATCCATCCGTGAAGTTCGAGATGTCTGGTGGGGACGCACCCTCAGGGTCGATAAAGACACTGAAGTGCTTCCTGAATATTATTTTGGGTGTTATCGAGTCTACCACCTTATCCAAAAGTAAAATCGTGCACACCGCCTCCTTGAGGATGCTGTGATGTCTACCTTCCCCTATATATGATTTTCCAATGCTCCACCCGAAGATACTACATCGGTCAGGAAGTGAGTTTTTTTTTACCTGAAAAAATTTGAATTTTGCCAAACCCTTGCTGTTCCAAGCAAGGTAGGGGTCTTATCGTGCGTGACAACACTCACACACTGGGCCTCCATTTTACCTCTCATCCGAACGAGGGCGTATTTTTATGAAAAATGCTTGCCTAACATTTTTCAAACGGACCGTGTCGGGATTCGAAATCGGGACCTTGGACGTGGTAGTCACACGCACGGAGCCGCCGATGTCTAACTCCCCATTCCTTGTCGATCCCGCAGTCTTATTGCCGTCTTCAGAGTCATCTCCTCTACATGGAGATCAAGCGGAGTGAGGCCGATAATGGCCTCTGAGGTTACAGAGGGTGTGGATCTTATCGCACCCGTGATGCTTAAGCAGGCTAGTCTTTGAATATGTGTAAGTTCCTTTGCTGCGTGTGCCGGTCTGGTCCTGAGCCACTAGACTACAGCACTATAGCAAAACATTGATTTCGCTACCGCAGAGAACATCCACAGAACAGCCTTCGGGAAAAGACCCCAAAGTTTACATATGGCTCGTTTACACTGCCAGAAGACCATGCTGGCTTTTATAGCTTTGGTCATTTCGGACAATTTTC
This sequence comes from Platerodrilus igneus, assembly GCA_036346225.1. Taxonomy (NCBI): domain Eukaryota; kingdom Metazoa; phylum Arthropoda; class Insecta; order Coleoptera; family Lycidae; genus Platerodrilus; species Platerodrilus igneus. Next base: position 12,342,714 of record JARFIW010000139.1, on the reverse strand, counting down.
TTTAAATTGACATAAAAAGGAATACAGCTCTGCTGATTTGGAAAGTTTGCAAGAATTATTTTTCACAATATGCAGTCGTTGCGATAGATCAATTAAATTATCTGACGCGGAATATAGAAAAGATTCTATTAACACGCTAATGTACACTATAAATAGATAATTATCCTATAAAACCGAAGAACAATATTTAAATAAAAACAATATATAAATGCTATAATAATAATCCAATAAATTGCAATGATTCTACCAATATAAACTAAATAGTTTGCTATACATACTTAAATTATTGAAAAAAATACAAAACGAATTAAGTAAAAATAAAATAAGAAAAACATATAGAGGATATAGCCTAACAAATAACTATTACGATAAACTTAAACTAGCATACTCTATTTACAAAATTCCATGCCAGATTAGTTTTAAAAAATTGAGTACGAATATTGGGGTATAATATAATTCAAAATTATTGAGATTGGTACCTTAATGGATATATTAACTTTAGGATAGGGAACAATACTGTAATGTTACTGTAAATAATATTTTAGGTGTGAACTGTTTAACTTTTAATAACGTAAAAATATTTGTTTTAATTTTTAGTTCAACTGCAGCAAACAAGAAAACTGCAAGGTGCACTTTATAATTGGTCAATTGCTGAACCCATTAAAAATACTGGAGTCGAAACAAAATTTTACCTACGGGATGGTATTAATCATAGATGTCCTCTATGGTAATAATTAACACTTCCCTATAATATAAATTTTTGAAATAAAATTTGTTTAGTAAAAATACATCACAAACTTTCCTTAAATTGTTTATCATATATCGAAACAGGCTAGAAATCTAAAATATAAAATTAAAATGCATTTGTTTATATAATAAAATTATTACAGTCATCTTTGTGGGGGAAATTTTAAACTAAGAGCGCGAAAATACTCTTTTGTGATTGGTTAAGAGTATGAGTCGGTTTTCCGGCGGCTCAAATTACTTTTCTCAAGATCTAAGTTGCTTAACCTTCCAGTTAGTCTTTCTTCCGTTTTCTAATAGTGAATACGTATCCATACAGTCATTATTCATTATTAGAATGAATAACCTAAGGCTTCAGAAACGCCTGGCAGCTGCTATTAAAGGATGTGGTAAAGGAAAGGTTTGGCTCGATCCTAATGAAATTGTTGACATTGCAAATGCAAATTCACGCCAAAGCATACGCCGACTTATGCACAATGGCCTGATTATCATTAAGCCTGTTGCTATCCATTCGAAATACCGCGTCCGAAGAGATAAGCAAGCTAGGTTGAAGGGGCGACATTGCGGGTTTGGTAAACGCAAAGGAACCGCTAATGCACGTACATCTACCAAAGCGCTTTGGACTAATCGTATGCAAGTTCTTCGACGCTTGTTGAAAAAGTATCGCGATGACAAGAAAATTGACAAGCACATGCATAATAGACTGTATATGAAGGTTAAAGGAAATATGTTTAAGAATAAACGTGTTTTGATGGAACACATTATTAAAAAGAAGAATGAAGCTGCACGTTCGAAGAAGTTAGATGATCAAGCAGAAGCGTGTCGTCGTCGAGCTAAATTAGTAAGGAAACGTCGTGAAGAGAGAATTGCTTTGAAGAAAGCCGAAGCACAGCGGCAGTGGATAGAGGAAGATTCCGCAAAAGTTGCTAATAAATAAAAATTCAGAGTTTATTGTTTATTAAGGAGTTTAACGATGTTTGTCAGTGTGTTTATACATTATATTTGATAAATATTATTTGAAATTCTTTTAAAGATAATTACTGCAGTTTAGATTTAGACATTGTTTTGTTGTTTGTTCATGACCTGAACTCTCTAATGTTGTATTGTATTGGAAGTATTTATTTTTATGAATCAGTACTACATCTGAGACTTAGACAAAAGATCACGAGTGTACAACTCAACATTGGTTCCTCCAATGCTTTATACCGCATGAATTCTGCCAAGTACAACTCCATACAAAGATGAGCAGTGCTTCAGCGTTTTTGGTTGCCACATTTAGCCAATTTTATGTACAAGTGTCAAAATTTGAATCCACAAAGTTCTAATGGTAATAGACTGTGAAACATACAAATCCTATATTTTCCGTCTGTGGATTTGTAATTATGCCAACTACGAGATAGTTGGTATTGACTTCTTGTGATAGTCTTTGCAAAAGTTGCCGCATTGATCTGGAACTTGCAGCAAAATGCACTAGACGTTTAGGTTGTTTATTTGCTAAACATTTTCTGATCATTCTCTTTCTGTAATCGTGTTCCTACCACTGTTCCTAGGTTCTGGTTGTTGATTTAACTATTCGGCAAAGGCTTCTCTTGAATAGTTCTTCACTACAATAGTTACCTGAGCCTGTTCAACTTATCGTTGCAGCTTGTGATTGAAATTAGCTTCTTGGTTATGCAATTGAAAGAGCAGATGGTTGCTACGAATGTAGCTATTGATGAACCAACTACTGCCGCAGTTGTTTTTGTGCAAGTGTTGGCATTGCATTTGCACATATGATTGTTTGGGAGAGGCTTTTTTTTTGCTGAGAAGATACTTTTTTTGTAGCTGAACTGTAAGTCAAAGATTGAATAAAATGTCAAAAAATTTTAATTAGTTTTGACAATGAATAAGTACCAATGTTTATGAAAGATTGAATAGATGTTTGTTAAGCTACCACTTAAATATTATAATTAATGAATTTTATTAATCTTAATATGGGGTATGTTTACAAGATAAATGAATGAATAAATAAGAACTCTGTGGTGAGATGAAATTAAGTAGGGGGAATAAGCCAGTTGTCAGACATTTGTGAAAAATCTCGGTTACTTTCCTGACAAATTTCAATTACAAAGATATCTCTTTTACCTTACAAAAGAAAGGTGCCTTGAAATTACTATTTTCAATCATAATCAAAGATTTTTTTAAACAAATATAACAATACATTTTCATAATGTTTTTATCAGTGGCAGCTCGTGGTGATTTTATTTGAGGGGCTCTAACTGCTTATGGCATGAACATAATACAAGATAAAGCAACACTCACCTTCAGTGGTTTGGTGTATTCAGCCTAGTCACTCGCACAGACCCATTAATTTTTGTATACTTGTTTATAGGTTTATGTACAAAAAGTTACACACTGTACTCTAATTGTCACGTAATAATAATTTTACTGCTTGTATACGAAATCAAGCATTCTGTCTGTCAGCAATAAAATGGTCTATAACTTTTTCGTCAAAATTGTTGATGTTATGTATTAAGTTTTTGTTGACCGACATCATTGCTAAGGCATTAAGACGTTCTTCGGTCATTGTGTTCCTTGGATAAGTTTTAATCCTATTAAGAGTTGAAAAACATCTTTCAGATTCGGCAGTGGACATTGGGGTTGTGACTATCATTTTTAATAATTTTATTATTTTGCCAAATGTTTCGTTTAACCCATTTTGGGTCAACCAGGAAAGCATGTTTAGGCTGCCTAAAATATTTTTAAAATCCGTTTTTGAGTACATCACTTCCAATTCAGTCCTCAATTTGTCTGGCTGTAACATCGGATAACACTTAACAATCGATTGGAAATGCGATGTTGGAAATTTTTTTGAGTAAATATCAAAATTAGTTACGTCTACTAAAAATGCGGCTTCTAAATAGGTTCGGTATGAGAGCCTGTCCTCATCTGAACAACTATTGTATCGCACACTTCTTTAGCAATCAAATTCCGATTTTCCACGTTACTAATTTTTCTTGGTTTAGTATCATTACAGATTATATTTTTATCTATCTCACCAGTTGAATTTCTTGCAGATGCTATTATCCTTTCAAAGTCTTCCATATTTCTCTTCAGTGCAACACTGTCTGTATCTCTAGCTTGAAACTGATTAAATAATATGTCAACATGTGGAAAAATTTTATGAAATAAATTGAGAAAAAATACAGAAACAGGATCTTCCAGAATTCTACGCAAACCATATGTTTCCCTGCAAGTAATACCTTTATTGCATTTTTCTTCTAATTCCTCAAAGCATTCGATTCGTTTTTCTCTATTCTCATATACGACGTTCGCAATACGACTATTATAATTCCAACGTGCGGCAGCAACAGTGGGCAATTTTCGCTTTACTATTTTTTTTAGCACATCACACCTGTGAATAGAATGAGAAAAAAGCAGGAATTGCAGATAAATTAGAAAAAAAAATTTTAATTTAGCATTTTGACTAATTGTTTTCTGCATAATTAAATTTAATTGATAGGCATAACAGTGAACAAAATGGGCATTTTTATATTTAAGTTTTATTTTTGACTGAACTCCACTAGCAGAACTACTCATAACATTTATACCATCATAAGTTTGAGCGATTAGTTTAGATGGCGAGTTTAATATTAATTTATCTAATTCCTGCTCAATACACTCCGTTAAACCGTTAGTTGTTTTATCTATTACTCGTAGAAATGTCCAAAATCTAAATATTTCCACTGTAGAAATATCCAACTATAATTACCATTTGGCATTGATTTGAAATGTCAGTCGTCTCATCGCACTGAATTGCCAAAAATTTACTACCTTTAATTTGATCTTGAATTTCTTGACGACACACTGCAAGCATGCTTTCTAATATCTCGTTTTGCATAGTTGTAGATGTACCTTTAAATACACTCGCTTTGTGTAAATGTTCTTTTAATATTATTTATTTTATTTATTTATTTATCAATACAATGCTGTTGCCAGCGGTGGTACCAATATAATTACAATTATAAATCAAACTAAGAAATACTAATCTAACAGGTTAGTAAACTGGGCTTTTGTTCCAGGGAAAGGGTCAAAGACACACTGAGGCAGCACATTCCACAGTGCGATACCCCTACCAACTGGGGAGTTTGCACCAAAGGAGCTTGCAAATTTCGAACGTTGGATCTTACATCAATGGTCATTACGTGAGATGTAGTTGGCCACAAGTAGACGGTTATCAATCTCCATTAAGGAGGGCAATTTAGTTATGGCTTCGTAAATCAAAATTAGCAGTCTTTGGTCACGTCGTAAAACCAACGGCTCCCACTCTAAGAATTGTAAGAGTGCTGTGCTACTAACTGCATAGTCGTAAGTATTCAGGACCTGCCGAGCCGCTCTACGTTGGCAACAGGAAACATCTAATAAAGCAGAAATTGAGTGGGGTGTTCCACAAGGAAGTATTTTGGGACCATTGCTTTTTATAATTTACATAAACGATATAGTGAATGTAGTGAAGGTAACAAAGATGCATATGTTTGCTGATGACACTTTAATATATGCTGAAGGTGCAAATGTAATACACCTGATTCAATCTGTAAATAGCGACTTAATAAGAATTAGCAAATATTTAGTTGGAAATAAGCTGAAGATAAATGTTGATAAAACAAAATGGATGTTGTTAACGAATGATAGAAGTTATCAAATGATCAAAACAGAAAATAGGAATGTACAAATAGATGGGTCTGATATTGAACTGGTAGAGAACATTAAATACCTTGGCGTAATAATCGACCGAAAATTAACTTTTAAAATGCATCTACAGATGGTTATAAATAAAGTAAGCAAAAGGTTGGATTTCTGAGAAGAATTAGTGCAAAGTTATCAAGTTTTGCTCGAATAACTTTATATAGAGCAATAGTTTATCCACACTAACATATTGCAGCACCATCTTATTTGTCTCAAACCAAGGTGATTTGGAAAGATTGCAAAAGATACAAAATCGTGCAATGAGATGTTTATTAAAATGTAGCAGATTTGCCAAAATCCGTAAAATGTTAGAATGCCTTAATTTTTTAAATGTTCAGGAACAAATGAAATATAATAGTATGGTTTTTATATATAAAATTATAAATGGTTTGCTGCCTTCGTACTTGGTTAGCAACTTAATTAAAGTGTCAGATATACATAACTACAGCACAAGACAAGCAGACAATTACTATATATACAAGAAGAATAAAACGATAACCACAAAAAATGTATTTCATTATGGCGTTAAGATATATAATACATTACCAAAATCAGTTACAAATCAGCCTTCTCAAAGAAAATTCAAGAGTAATTTAAAAAAATATATTTTAAGTTGTAGAAATGAAAACTAATTATATTACAGTATTGCCCGAAATAAACAGTACTGAAATTGTAATTGTTTTGTATATTTAAAAAATACATATTATTGACACTTTATTATATGTTCTAAATGTGCACCTCCACGTTCGAGACAGACTTCATAACGATGTTCTAAGTTTCTGGTCATGTTATTGAATAAGGGTTGTCTCAGGGCTACGAAGAAGACTCTAACGGCATCCTTTAATTCATCGATGGTTTTTGGTGCCCGTTTGAAAACGGCATTTTTAGCCATGCCCCAAATGTATGCGTCTGGAGGTGTGAGGTCTGGAGAATGTGAAGGATAAGGGAAGTCAGTAAATCGTGATATGAATTTGCTTGGAAAATGTTCTTGAAGAAATTGACGAATTGCGGCAGCAGTATGGAAAGTTGCCCGTCCTGCTGAAAAATTGGTTTCGAAATGCCAAGTTACGTGCACGACAGAATTGACGTAGATCAGGGATAAATCGTGTTAAAATTTGTCTGTACCTCTGTTGATTAAGTGTGACTTGCCTACCATTCTCTTCGATAAAGTACGGACCAATGATTCCGTGTCCGGAAACAGCACACCAGACACTCACTTTTTCACTATGTAAAGGAACCTCTTGAACCTCATCGGGTCTGGCAAAGCCCAGAAATCGATTTGTGCGACGATTCACATAGCCTGACAAGTGAAAATGTGCTTCGTCTGAAAACCAAACATTTTTCAAAAATTCAGGATTTTCATACTGTAACGCGAGAATTCTGGCGCAATATTCCACTCTACTGCGATAATCCGAGGATGTAGTTGTTGATGTACCTGAATCACATACGAAAATGTACCCAGCTCCTTCAGGATTCTTTGAAAGGAAGTTCTTTTTAAATCAAGTTGTAACGCTGTCCTTGCCTGGCTGACTTTCGGATTTTCTAAGATTTGCTCAAAAACACGTTCATGGTTATTGTTGTTGTTAACTGTCCTGGGACGCCCCGAGTTTCCTTTTCGTTGGCACAATACACTACCTGTATTTCTAAACTTTTCAATAACCTTCAAAATTACAGCATTACTTTGAGAACGTTTATTAAACCTTTGTGTGAATTGATCAGACACGTATAGCAAACTTGCACCATTATGTCGGCCGATTCCGTATGAACGAAAATAATGCTCTACCAGAAACACTTTCTCCTCTGTACTTAACACCATTTTTAACAATTAGGCCCTACTAATTACTTGATTGAGGTTTACTTGACAGGTCTATACTAGCTAACTTGAGTGTGACAGCGCACGCATAAAAACACCGCCAACTTAGTTTCAGTACTGTTTATTTCGGGCAATACTGTATTAACTGTATTTTAATAATTTGCTTTATAGTGTAATATTTTGATTTATACTTTATTAACCTATATTGAGTTATGCAATAAATCTACTTACTTACTTACTTTAACCGCCTCAAGGGCTAAGGCAAGAAACTTAGCTGGCGGACTCCAAACTGATGCGCAGTACTCCAACGTAGGACGTACAAGACTAATGTATGCGTGTCGCTTCGTCTCATAGGAAGCACCACGAAGACAGTACTTGAGAAAGTTTAGCTGCTTATTGGCTTTAGAAATAGCATAAAGAACATGCTCATTCCACTTCAGGTTTTGGTTGATAATAATACCCAGATATCTACAACTGACTGTTGGAGTGAGGGTTGTTAGACTCAGTCTGTAGGAGTCGGCAGATGAAGTTGAGCCGAATACAACCCAGACTGTCTTGGTACAATTAATGAGCATCCCATTTGCTTCTGTCCAAGCTGTGAGGTGGGCCAGATCTTTTTGCAGAACATTACAATCTTCTTTAGTCTTGATTGCCCTATAGAGGACAATGTCATCAGCAAAGAGTCTAATAGTGGATGATATGTTATTTACAATGGTGTTAATGAAGATCAAAGAGTTGGACCAAGTAGCGAAACTTGCGGCACCCCTGAAGTAATCTCAACTGGTACGGATAAAGAATCTCCAATCCTGACCTGTTGCGTGCGACCTGATAAAAAAATCTTTAACCAGGACAGTACTCGCCGGTCAAGACCAATTTCAAACAAGCGCTCTACAAGAAGTTTGTGGGGCACACTGTCAAGTGCCTTAGCCATGTCGATAAAAATAGCATTAACGGGTATTCCATTGTCGCGATGATCAGCTATGTCTTGTACAAAGCAGGCCAGAGCAGCCTCACATCCAATTCAGAAGTAAAATCAATTAATTCTAACAAAATTCCACGGTTTTCAGAATCTTCTTTTTCATTGTGTCCTCTCAATGACAATTCCAACTTTCCACAAAATTTAATACAATTGATAATTTTTTTTTAAAATGTATCTATTTTTAGTCACCTGCTCATTATGCTTCATAATGTTCTGCCTATATGCGGAATCTAACTGAACCGCAATGTTCACGGAACCTAGCATAGCCAAATCCGCGCAAGACTTTATATGGTACTTGCTAATTTCATGCTTTTTAATTTTATCGTTTATATGCTTCAGATCTCTAAAGCCTTTTTCCGATCATGGTTTGTCCTTTCCGTCACAATAAAATAAATGCAAGGAAAACAAAATAGAGCATTTGATTGAGAGCATCCAGAAATCCACTGACATTTTTTATAAATTTCTTTTGAAAAATGCCTTGTGAAACTACGATTTCCAACCTTATCTACCTGTTTCATATTTAAATCCGGTGTCGGACGGCCTAGGTTCTTAATTTTCACCTTTTCTGTTAATGGAGGAGTTTTAAATTTAATTTCGATTATATTACGAATATTATTTTCAGTCATCTTGAATAATTCAAAATAATAATCAAAAAAATCTAAGAAGCATGTATGCCTTACAACCAAACTTACGGAAATTTTATAAAAGGAAATTATATATTTTAAATTAAATAAGTAGTACTTAAATGTTAAACAAAATTTTATTGTTTTAATCAAGGTTGAGTCGGACTACTTAATGATATAAGCTCCCAGCACCACTCAAACAAACAGAAAAATAGAGAATAATTAATTAAAATTGTTAACATATATTCTGTGATTAGTCCCGGGTATTGTGATTCCTCCGAATAAGTCAGTTTGATGTATGGTTGGAATATCTTCAGCCGAATTAGGAATGATTGCTTCATAGTGATCTCCATGTATCACATACATGCCATTTCCAGCGCAATGAACTACAGCTAAAAGCTCGCGAACGAATTGATCTTCTTTTGCACAAAAATTATATAATGTGATACTGAAGCCGAAATGATTAGTTTGTACTAATAATCTATAGGAACACTGTGGCACGATTTAAATAAAAATAAATAAAAACCCTTAACCACAAAAAATATTTAAATTACTAGATACGTATTTCGACCACTATGTGGTCATCATCAGTAGGAATTTTAACTAATAATTAGTTGTTGTTCCAGAACACTTCAAGGGATATTCTCCTCACCACTTAGGCTGAAGTGAACCTTCCCAACATACAATTTACTAGAATGTTGCTTTAAACACTATCGAGGATATTCTCCTCACCCGCAGGCTGGTGTTCTCCACAACAAACAAGTGAATTGTGATGTTATAACTAAAATCTACTTAATTTATACTTATTCTAAATCTGCTGAAGCGGAACCAAATTATTCTTGCTTTCTCATTGGTTGTTGACCAATAGAGAAAGCAAAGCAGATGGCTCTATGGGCCCTTTATCAGTGTTTAAGAGGAGCCCTTTATGTTTAACAATTTTAATCGATTCATAAGCATTTAAGAAGGAAAACGTTGGTACCGCTTTTAACAATTTAACATTTTCAAGTTTAACGGGGTGGCTGGTTTCAAAAATATGTTTGGTGACCTGAGACCTTTCGTATTTACCATATTTGAAGTGAGCAATGTGCTCTTTAAATCTTTTTGTTATATTCCTCTTGGTCTGACCAATATATTTTTGAAAACACCCAGGCCCTGAACAACTAATTTTGTAAATCCCAGACTTTTGCAATTTTTCCACCTTATCTTTTGGGCTACCTAACAAATCTTTAATTTTATTAGTATTACTGAAAGCAATTTTGAAATTACACTGTTTGACTCTTTTATCAAGACCCTTTGTGGTTTTGTGAAACGGAAGTTGAACAAATTTAACATTATCGTTAGAGGTGGTCGATTGCAAAGTCGTTGATTTACGGATGTTAATTCTACTTTTACACTTTCTAAAAATACTATCTATAACATCAGAAGAGAAACCATTGTAATTCGCTATTTGCTTAATAAGAACAAATTCCTTATTAAATCTGTTTTTATTTAAAGGGAAATTCAATAATCTATTAATTAAAAAGTTAAATGAAGCCAATTTATGTTGTATGCTATGATTGGAGGAAGACAAAATAAAGCGATTTACGTTGGTTTCTTTTCTATAAATGTCAAATTCCAGTTTATTACCATTTCTAATTACTAATGTATCTAAAAAGGGTAATTGTCCATTATTTTCTAGTTCATACGTAAATTTTATGCTCCAATCATAGCATACAACATAAATTGGCTTCATTTAACTTTTTAATTAATAGATTATTGAATTTCCCTTTAAATAAAAACAGATTTAATAAGGAATTTGTTCTTATTAAGCAAATAGCGAATTACAATGGTTTCTCTTCTGATGTTATAGATAGTATTTTTAGAAAGTGTAAAAGTAGAATTAACATCCGTAAATCAACGACTTTGCAATCGACCACCTCTAACGATAATGTTAAATTTGTTCAACTTCCGTTTCACAAAACCACAAAGGGTCTTGATAAAAGATTCAAACAGTGTAATTTCAAAATTGCTTTCAGTAATACTAATAAAATTAAAGATTTGTTAGGTAGCCCAAAAGATAAGGTGGAAAAATTGCAAAAGTCTGGGATTTACAAAATTAGTTGTTCAGGGCCTGGGTGTTTTCAAAAATATATTGGTCAGACCAAGAGGAATATAACAAAAAGATTTAAAGAGCACATTGCTCACTTCAAATATGGTAAATACGAAAGGTCTCAGGTCACCAAACATATTTTTGAAACCAGCCACCCCGTTAAACTTGAAAATGTTAAATTGTTAAAAGCGGTACCAACGTTTTCCTTCTTAAATGCTTATGAATCGATTAAAATTGTTAAACATAAAGGGCCCTCTTAAACACTGATAAAGGGCCCATAGAGCCATCTGCTTTGCTTTCTCTATTGGTCAACAACCAATGAGAAAGCAAGAATAATTTGGTTCCGCTTCAGCAGATTTAGAATTAGTATAAATTAAGTAGATTTAAGTTATAATGTCACAATTCACTTGTTTGTTGTGGAGAACACCAGCCTGCGGGTGAGGAGAATATCCTCGATAGTGTTTAAAGCAACATTCTAGTAAATTGTATGTTGGGAAGGTTCACTTCAGCCTAAGTGGTGAGGAGAATATCCTTTGAAGTGTTCTGGAACAACAACTAATTATTAGTTAAAATTCCTACTGATGATGACCACATAGTGGTCGAAATACGTATCTAGTAATTTAAATATTTTTTGTGGTTAAGGGTTTTTATTTAATTTTATTTAGTTTGTACTGTTAACATTTCTCAAATAAATTCGATTATTTCGAAAACTAAATGAGATATCAAAAAGTGTATAGCATATTTGTAATCAGCGTAAAAAACTAAACAAGGTACATATATATCATTTATTGTATCATTATGGGAATATGGCAACGGACGACGGCGGCGACGACAACGTAGCGATTATAGTAACCTAACTTACTTTGTAAGTTTGGTTGAAAATATTCCTTATAAATGAAACAATACGATCCACTATTAAAAGGTTTGACTATTCTATTTGCTATCGATGATACCCTGAAGCATTCCTCTTTTATCTCCTGTCCTTTAATAAGAATTGGTACTAAAAAGAAAACACCACACTCGATCTTCAAACACTTAAAGAAAACTTTATTCATTAAGTACAGAACTGTGAGCAACAAGATTCTCGCATTTTCTAACCTACGTGTATCTAAAAATAATCATAATAATCTAACATCCGCGGCCGCCAAAACACAAGTCCCTTTCACCGCTCCCCCACTCTCCTTCTTCCCAACTAGTTCCAGCTTGCGCCACTTAAAACCCGCACTATTTAAATATAGGCGGCACCGTATCCTATTGTAGACATGGGCCCACTACATAACCCCCCAAAATTTATGACTAATTACAAGGAGTAAATTTTACATGTACAACAGCTTAAATTTTACTAAACTATACCAATCAACGAATAATGAGATAAAAGAAAAGTAAGTTAAAGGCCTGGTGAATAATTCACTCTTTTCTTTAAATTAATGATATTGTGAGGACCGACAAGACGTCCCTCTGAATCGTGCAACATATAAGCATTTGACCCCACCCGCTGATATATCTTATAAGGACCTTCATAGAGGAAAAATAACTTCTTCTTAATCTCCGCATTAAGAGAAGATGATTGAGGATGGGTTTTAACCAACACTTCATCTCCCAACTGGAAAACAACAGGTTGAATTTGATGATTATATTTTACCCGCCGTTTCTCTGCTTTAGTCGAAACTTTATTTTTGACAGCTAACCAAACCTCTTGTAAATTGCGAGGATCCTCCTTCCCCAGTGGATATTCAATGAGTTTCCGAATATTGTTTAATTCCACCGCCCCAAATTGCAAATATGATGGGGATACCGGTAGTCTCATGTATCGCACTGTTAATACATAGCTCTATTTCCTTTAACGTATAAGCCCACTTGGTATGCTTTGCATTACAAAACATCCTTAATAACCTACCGATCTCCTTATTCACCCGCTCAGTAACGTTTCCCTGTGGAAAATACACAGAAGTGTGCCTGATTTTTACCCCGAATTCATTTAAAGTATTCACCCATTTTTCTGAATGAAACTGAGTTCCGTTGTCGCTCAGGATCGCTTTTGGAACCTGCACCGAAGAGAAATAATCCTTGACCAACCTATTCGTAATCGCTAGTGCCGTAGCACGTTTTAGCGCATACAACTTCACATACCGGGAAAAGACATCAATAAATACCAATAATTGTGTGGTACCCCCTCTGGAAGGAGGGAGTGGCCCCATTAAGTCAGTGCAAACCAAATCGCCTGGTTGGTCTACCGAGACCATATTAAAAGTACCGTGCAAACGTGGAGACGCCTTTGACTTTTGACATATCAGACAAGATGCTACGATCTGCCTTATCAGCTTTCGCATCTTTGGAAAATAAAAGGATTTTCTCATATGAAGGTATGTTTTAGAACAGCCAAAATGCCCTATGTCTGCATGCTGCTGTTCAATCAATGCCTGTATTTGCTGCTTTGGGACTACCCATTTGAAACCTTTATTGTCTGCTTCACCTCTCCTGAATAATATCCCTTTATGTAGAGTATACCATTTATTATCCGAACTATCTCCTTGAGAAACCCTTCTTGTTCTATGATTTCTATTTTCCTCCTTATCCGTTCATCATTATTTTGATCCTCTCGTATTGTTTTCAAATTCTCCTTCAAACCTTTAAACTCATTAGTGTACCGGAGCATCCATACACTCAACTCTGCATTCACCTCTGGAACGTCCGGTCGTCTAGCTTCGAGCGGATGTCTCGACAGCCAATCTGCAACGATATTGTCCTTGCCCGGACAATATTCAACCACAAAACTAAACTCTTGAATACGTAAAGTCCACCTAGTAAGACGGGCATTTTAAAAGGACACGTCATCAAGAATGAGAGATTTATGATCTGTTACGATCACTAACGGATTTCCCAAAACCAACACTCGCCACTGCTCTAAAGCATATACGATGGCTAACGCCTCCTTTTCTGTGACGGTGTAATTTACCTCAGCTCCCTTCAGGGTTCTACTACTGTATGCGACCACCTTACGATCACCTGCTTCTCCCCTTTGATACAGGCAGCAACCTAGACCATATCCAGAACTGTCTGCCTGAATGTAAAAAGTATCATCTAATTTTGGATGCTGCAACATTGTAGCATCGAGGTAGGCTTTTTTAATTGCTTCAAAAGTTTCTTGGTGGACAGAAGTCCAGCTCCAAGGAGTGTGTTTCTTTAATAGCTGCACTAACGGTAGTGCCAGATCTGCAAATTTTTCAACAAACCGTCGTTCGTAATTTACTAAACCCAGAAAACTACGCAACTCTCGTAAATTACGAGGTGGCGGCGAATCGGTTATGGCTACCGTTCGTTCAGGGTCCATTTTGATTCCCTCTGCCGAAATTACATGACCCACATATCTTACCTCAGTCGGTAGAGCATGAGACTCTTAATCTCAGGGTCGTGGGTTCGAGCCCCACGTTGGGCGCCATTGAAGCATTCCTCTTTTATCTCCTGTCCTTTAATAAGAATTGGTACTAAAAAGAAAACACCACACTCGATCTTCAAACACTTAAAGAAAACTTTATTCATTAAGTACAGAACTGTGAGCAACAAGATTCTCGCATTTTCTAACCTACGTGTATCTAAAAATAATCATAATAATCTAACATCCGCGGCCGCCAAAACACAAGTCCCTTTCACCGCTCCCCCACTCTCCTTCTTCCCAACTAGTTCCAGCTTGCGCCACTTAAAACCCGCACTATTTAAATATAGGCGGCACCGTATCCTATTGTAGACATGGGCCCACTACAACCCCCAGTTTGGAAAATTCCATCTACTTTCAAAATCTCGGGGATTTGCTCTCATCCTTCAGATGTATCAGGAAACAAAGAAAAAAGTGATCTATACAAAATGTACATAGTTTTATGTACGTATAGCTATATTAAAACTATTGACTGTTTCAGACTGATTGATGAACAATGCTCTAACACACCTGACAAGGATGATTGTGTTTTACTCGTATCACCAGTACCTACACCTCCAACATAATTATATGAACAACCATCATGCACTCCTAGTCAAACTTCAACAAAATCAGGTAAAAAATCAAGAGACGACATTGAAAAGCCCACCCGTCTGCTTTTACAAAATCAAGACGAATACGACATAGTTGGAAGTAACGTAGTGTGCAAATTATGCCGAATGTATGAACAGTGAAGAGCAGGTGTGTGAAGTTGGAATCGACACTATACAATTTTTAAAATAAGTATATACAGTTCGTTTGTGCTTCGCACTGCCAAAAATTCAGTGTTTGTGCTCAAAAGTTGTGCAAGTTATTTGTGATTTAAAGTGGTCAATCCAACTTTGCACGAAGTTGGAATGGCCACCGTGAAATATTGATATTTTTTCAACTCTCTTTATTGTATTCGTTTGTGCTCCGTTTGTGCCGCACAGTGCCAAAAATTCAGCGTTTGTGCTCAAAAACTGTGCAAGTTATTTGTGATTTAAAGTGGTCAATCCAACTTCGCACGAAGTTGGAATGGCCACCGTGAAATATTGATATTTTTCAACTCTCTTTATTGTGTTCATTTGTTATCCGTTTCTGCCGCACAGTCCCAAAAATTCAGCGTTTGTGCTCAAAAACTGTGTCAGTTATTCGTGATTTAAAGTGGTCAATCAAACTTTGCAGGAAGTTGGAAGGGCCACCATGAAATATTGATATTTTTTAAACCCTCTTTATTGTATTCGTTTGTGCTCCGTTTGTGCCGCACAGTGCCAAAAATTCAGCGTTTGTGCTCAAAAACTGTGCAAGTTATTCGTAATTTAAAGTGGTCAATCCAACTTCGCAATATGGTGGAATGACCATCAAGAAATACACAATTTCTTTTCACTTTCTTTATTGTGTTCGTTTGTGCTCCGTTTGTGTCGTGCAGTGTCCGAAATTCAGCGTTTGTGCTCAAAAACTGTGCAAGTTACTCGTGATTTAAAGTGGCCAATCCAACTTCGCAAGGAGTTGGAAGGGTCACCATGAAATATTGATATTTTTTCAACGTTCTTTATTGCGTTCGTTTGTGCTCCGTTTGTGCCGCACAGTGCCAAAAATTCAGCGTTTGTGCTCAAAAACTGTGCAAGTTATTCGTAATTTAAAGTGGTCAATCCAACTTCGCAATATGGTGGAATGACCATCAAGAAATACACAATTTCTTTTCACTTTCTTTATTGTGTTCGTTTGTGCTCCGTTTGTGTCGTGCAGTGTCCGAAATTCAGCGTTTGTGCTCAAAAACTGTGCAAGTAATTCGTTATTTAAAGTGGTTAATTCAACTTTGCAGAACGGTGGAATGGAACGGTGGACTTTTTTTATTGCGTTTGTTTGGTACTCCGTTTGTGTTGCGTAGTACTAAAAATTCAGGGTTTGTGATTAAAAACTGTGCAAGTTATTCGCGATTTAAAGTGGCCAATACAACTTCACGTGAAGCGGATTGACCACCATGAAAAATTGAAAATTGTTTTACTTTTTTTAGTTCATTTATTTGTGCTTTCGTTTGTGCCGCGGAGTGCCAATAATTCACAATTTTAAAAAGTGTTTAATCCGTATAAGGTAATACAAATTGAAAACAAATATAATTTAATAAGATACATAAATCAATAGATGGGGTTGCACAAAATCAGTCTGTGTTTTTATCTTGGATGATAAATCATCAAAAATCTCCCACTCATTAGATGATCGTTGAATATGACACAGATAATGCCCACAATAATTAGCATTAACATGTGATATGAAATCGATAATCGAAACTAAGTGATAATTTTTGTCTAATAATTGAACAGTATGTGGAATTTCGCATAATTTGACTTTAAAAGTTCCACCAGTATTTGTTCCAACTAGGTTGAAGATTTCAAATAAAATTATATTCTGAATGTTATACTGAATATTCATATTTACTGATGTTTTATGATCAATATTGGGGCATGCTTCAGTGATTCGAAAATTAATAATTGCTTCTTGCAATGACTGTAAACCAAACATTGATAGTATGTTATAGTCTAGCGGAATAAATGGTGCATTCACTGATCTTGAAGATGTAGAATTATAGCACGTCGTTGATTCACATCTTTTTTATTTTGTGAAAGTAGAAGAAAAGTCGCAAATCATTTTGTTTACAATATCGGAAATATTCAATCTCATTTAATCTTTTTATAGTTGCTTTTCTGTTCATAATTTAAAAATATTTTATCCAAAATTTTGTCATGAAAGTTATAGACTTGCTTCAAATTTTTGTTGACAGGGAGAATTTTTTTTTTTTACAAAAGTCAAAGTCAACTTTTTTTCATCAATTAACGCTTTAACTTCAGTATGATTTATGTAAACAACTTGAAATGCATGTGCTATTGCATCACATGCACATGTGTTTTAATATTCGTGTTTTCTTTAAAACAACTGGTGGTCTTAAATGACCGTTTTGCAAAATACGACAATTATTATTAGTAATTGGTTTACGTACATTACTCCAATCGAGTTGGATTTTTAAATAAGATTTACGATTACCCTTTTTAGTATTTAAGCCTTTCTCGTTTACCTCCTCATATGGTATAGTTTGAAATACCGATTCCTTACTGAAGGCAGAGTTATGGGAATTATTTTCTTTTACCTCCGAATCGGTGAATGTATTGCTATGTGCAATTTTTAACTGGCCGTTAAGAGCATCAATGTGTTTCATTAAAAAGATGTCTGCTCGAAACATTAAATGCTTAATGTCTTTAAAATAACTTTCAATTGAAGCAGTTGTGCATTTCGTATTTGCATATTCATAACGGACCGTCATAATAACACTCCATAATGGTATTTTCCAACATGTGTTTTTTAAAGCTGGAATAATTTCTGGAAGACTGTACATGTAGTCCAAGTCAATTTCAAAATTGCTCTTGCTATTTATAGATGACTGTGCCTCATCCTGTGCGGAGTTATAAACTGTTTCAAACTAGTGGCAATTTAACTCTACTTCTGTTTCGATTTCTTCTTCTACGGTTTCTTTATTATCTGAATTAGTATCATCATTAAAGTCTTGAATAATTAAACTTCCTTTTGAAACGAATTCAATGATGTTATTTTTCGAAATCTTGCAGATATAGGTTTCATATTTTGATAATGCTACAATCAAAATATCCTTTATGACCAACTTACTACATCAATGACGTTTCATCAACCAATAGACCAAGTGTATGACAATAAAATTTTTTTTAACATTTTATCATCTTTGAAGCACTTCTACGCTGAAATCGTTTTAATAAAATGATTAATAAATAATTAATAAAATGACACATGTACCTGCATTTATTTCTTTTCTAAACTAACCTACATAGTTCCCTGAAATTCTCACTCAGCAATACAGCTCGGTTCCCCTTATATTGTTTTCTAATATTATACCCTATTTCCCTGAGATTTATTGAAGGGGGTTAAGCAACCTGTGGCTGCCAAGATCCCCCAACACTTAATAATCTTTGTAAAATGCAATTTGGAAGTTAATCCAATAATGCACAAAGAATGGATCCAAACCAATATGACGAATTGTACCTATATATGGCATGGTGTACTTGGACAGGCAAATCTCTAGCAGTGGATCAGAATGCAAGCGTTCCTCATTCCTATTTTATTCTTTCACTTTTGTCTTAACAATATCCGACGGTATATTGGGAGGTTCAGGTTCTCCATACTTCATGAGCTTATCTGCCAATTCCTTTCTTAACAAAGAAACTGATTTATATTTTAGTTTTTGAGCAATTTTAATGCGCTTGATACCTGCTAATCGCCTTTTAATTTTTTGATTATGGATAAAGTTATTAACAAAGTTTTTTATAGTTTTTTATGCGACGGTCGTGGGTGTTGCGACAAAATGAGATCACGATTGGGGCTATGATCCCAATGCACCGATAGCAATGCAGTGTGGTGGCTAGACCCAGCCGCAGGAGGGGGTGGGCGACTGGCTTATGGAAAGGGGGACCGTTATGGTTCACGGAAGTAGGAATGGGCGCCAGGGTCGGAGCCGCTACTAAAAACCTAGAACCTTGACCCAAGGGTTCTGAGCAAGCATAAGGCAAAGCAATAGCCTCCCAGAGTCCCAAAATCTCAATTCCCTTATCACAATAATAAATCTCATAAAGCCAAACTCAGAGGGATTAAATACACAATTTAATACCAGCGGTAAAATTACATTGATTACAAGGCTGAAATAATCAAAAAATAACCTGTAAAGTAATGTAATGTTAAAGCATAAAATATTTGCAGTAAATGAAATAATAAATGGTGAAAATATACTTATTTGCAATAGACAAAATAATAGATGGCACAAACGGTTACTAAAATAAACAACATGAATAAGTAAACGTCTTAACTATGTAAAACTATTGCATAGGGCAGGCTCCGATCCGCTGAAATTTGTGTTGATTTAGATGTGACCCACTATCGGGCACTACATGTAGCACTGCAGCTAAATATTAGAGAGGGGAGTACGAAATAGTCGTTTTGGTACACCAACACGGACCTGGTTTCAATAAATAAAATACCATAATAATAGAAGAGGGGTGCATGGAATCATAGCGGAAGGGGTTCCATACCCGTTCAATAACATACGGACTGTATTAAGGAGAATATAGTCAATAACAGAAAAAAATGTCGGTGGAGGATGTAAACTACACTGTACATTTACAAAAGCTAGCGGCAAGTATGTATAGGCGTTATAACTATTAAATACAGGTAAACTTTAAAACGATACTACATAGATGGGCTTAGGTATAAGCACTTAAATTAACATGGGAAATATTCGCACAAATACTAAGTGACGGCAATGGGGCTCTTAAAAATTGTTACGTCTTGAATAAACTTATTTGTATAACTTAATTTATAGGTAAATCTTTTGTAAATATAAATTTCGGAACACCCAGTATTGACGGTATAAATCGTAAAAATAAGTAGGTGAGTAAAATACGAGTGCAACCCTATTTAAACACTGGTGATGAATGAATGAAAGATCTAACTCACCCTGTATGGCTGTCTAATAGTACCTTAAACAAGCTGAGGAAGGTCCAAGCACATCTGGGCCTTGATGTCTACAGCGAGTAGCGTCAACGACCACAACAGGGGTATGTCCATTAAGATCGATTTGCAACAGGTTCCGCATGGACAAAGCGTAAGATCATTCCATAACCATCAGGCTCAACGACACAACGCAGCAATCACTAAAAGGGGGACGACAGACCAACACAGAAGAGTTAAGCGCTAATCAGAAGAAAAGAGTGGAAGAAAAAGCCGCTGCAAAAATATAAAAGATAAATTAATATAATCGTAGGATTGGCTACTTACGTTCTTCTGCTTAATAATTAGATGATAAGATTGACTAAATCAGGTGTAAACAAGAAACACCTTTTTAACAATGAGTTAAATAGCTTCAATGCTAAATGTATGCAAATCCGCCAATTTAGGCAATTCTTAAATTAAACAACTCAAAACAGAATATACAACTACATTTAGAGTAATCAAATCGTAAAATGCCATTATCGAAGTAAGTCAACGTTATGTCTGCCGGTCCTACGAGGAATCGAGATAACAAAACTAGTCGTACGGGCAAGGTCGCGTGTAATTAAATAACAGGAGATTTCTAATACTATACTAAGCGTTATAAAACATAAGGCTAATACAATTGAATATTTAAAATATAAAGGACGTTAATTTGAACGTTACAACTAGTTCAACGTTTTCGTGAACTGGCTTTTCATTCATATCACATTGAAGTATCTCGCATCACATTGTTTATATTTTCCTATGCAAGAAATTGTTTTTATATTACCTATTTTAAAAATCCATGTGTATGGACTTTTTACCTTTTCGTACACAGCATCATTAATGACATCGGTCCACATTCCTTTTGGCAGAGTTTTCATTCTTTTAAATATTGAATTGGGTTTTTGTTTTTCATTTCGACTACCATAAACGTACTGTGGCTTAATTGTGTCCCATACATCAGTAGCTAAATGTATTTTAAACTTTATTTCATTTTCTGCATCTTCCACTACTATCGTAGTTACAGCTACTTTCAGAATTTTCATCATCTTTATTTAAGTTTTGTGTGGCATCGTCAATATTATTACTTAATTGATTTAAATTACCACCCAATAAAATAAATAATTCTTTATTGTTTGTTGTGAAATATCTGCAACTAATGTTGACTGTGCGAAAAGATATATTGGAAAAAATATTAAATCAGTAAATGTTCAACTGCATCTAACAAAAAAGAACGGCGCCTATGATGAAAGACAACAAACATAGAACATAAAGTTGTTGAAAGCGTATGTGTGGAGCACAGCACAGACAGTATGCCTACGAAATACGAGCAGTCTGAAAAGCAGACAGAAGAACAGTAGCGGCCTTTGAAATGCCGTGCTTCAGATGTTTGAGGGAATAATAAATAAAAAACAAGAATACAAATAGGTAACGAGAACTCACAAGAGGTTAGGGATTTCTGCTACCTAGGAAGTCAAATAACGCAAGATGGGAAAAGCACAAAAGATATAAAACAAAGATTAGTACAAGCCCGTGCTACATTTAACAAGAAAAAGCAACTACTGTGTTCAAAGACAACAAACATAGAAACAAGGAAAACATTGCTTAAAACATATGTGTGGAGCACTGCACTGTACGGCTGTGAAGCCTGGACAGTAGGAGAAGCGGACAAAAAAAAGGTAGAAGCCTTTAAAATGTGGTGCTACAGACGTATGATGAAGATATCATGGACAGACAAAGTTAAGAACGAAGAGGTACTAAAAATGGTAGGGAAAGAAAGAAATATGTGGAAAACGGTAAAAAATAGGAGAGATAGGATGATAGGCCACATATTACGGCATGAGAGAATAGTGCGGAATATATTAGAAGCAGAGATAGGAAAAAAGAGAAGAAGAGGTAGACCTAGGTTAGATTACTGCACACAGATAGTGAAAGATGTAGGCTGTATGAGTTTCAGGGAGATGTGTAGGCTAGCTCAGAATAGAAATCAATGGAGGTACGCATCCAACCAGTACCAAGATGTATAAATTAATGACGACGAAAGTAACTGTACTTAAATATGATGATTATTATAAGTAACTACAAGAATTGGTTGGGCAATATTCTCGAACAATGTTAAGTGTGTGCAAGGATTTACTGAAAACCATTACTTTGGCAAATGTCTAAGTGTTGGGGGATCTTGGTAGCCACAGATTGCTTAACCCCCATCACTGAATCTTGGTGACATAGGGCATAAAATTAGAAAACAATAAAAGGGGAACCGAGCTGTATACGAATGTGTGCGAATTTCAGGGAACTGTGTAGGCTAGTTGAGAATATAAATAAGTGCAGGTACGTGTCCAACCAGTTTTGAGACGGAAAATTTAATGACGAAAAAATAAGCGCAAATAAATCTGATGATTATTATAAACAACTACAGATGTTGGTTGTGAAATAACTGCAACTAATGTTGACTGTGCGAAAAGTTATATTGGAAAAAATATATATATAAAAAAATTAAAAAAAAATATATTAAATCGGTAAATGTTTAAGTGCTGGGGGAACTTGGCAGCCACAGGCTGCTGACCCCCCTTTACAACCGTTCATTTACATTTCCAATGCTCCACCCGAAGGTACTACATTGGCCAGGAGGCGAGTTTTTTGTTGCCTAGAAATTTAGAATTTTGCTGAACCCTTGCCGTTCCAGGCAAGGTAGGGATCTTTAACGTGCGTGACAACACACACACGGGACCTCCATTTAATCTCTCATCCGAACGAGGGCGTAATATTTGTGAAAAATGCTCACCTGCCATTTTTCAAGCAGTCGGCCGTGTCGGGATTTGAACCCGGGACCTTGGGATCCGTAGTCTTACGCTTACTACATTGATCCACGGCGACGCCCCCCCCCCTTTACAACCACTAAATGTCAGAGAAATAGGGTATGTAATTGTAAAACAATAGAAGGGGACTGAACTGCATCTAACAAGAAAGAACAGCGCCTATGAGGAAAGACAACAAACATAGAACAAGAAGATAATTGGTGATAGCATATGTGTGGAGCACAGCGCAGTATGCCTATGAAATACGGGCAGTCTGAAACGTAGACAGAAAAACGGTAGCAGCTTTTTGAAATGCTGTGCTTCAGATGTATGAGGACGATAGCATGGACAGACAAAGATAATAACAAATATGTTATAGAAATAGTAGGGGAACAAGGATATCTGTGGAAAAAGATAAGAGAAATAGAAGGGCATAATACGTTCTAAGGCATTTTTGGGGAATAGTATGGGATATATTACAAGCAGAGATAGGAGAAAAGAGGTAGATGTAGACCTAAATCAGATTAGTGATAGAAGCAAACTGTGCGAATGTAAGGAAATGTGTAGATTAGTTCAGAATAGGAAGCAATGAGGGTACACGTCTAACCAGTTCCAGGACTGAAGACCTAATGATGATGATGACGAATAATGAAGTATACAAAGCTTTTGGAAGTAATGAATTTAAATTTTTTGATACCTGCTGATATATAACATCACTTGGTTTAGGTACACAATATGGAACCTGCAATAATAGTTCTTTATATACCAAAAATGCATTTATAATATCAGTATGAGACGCGCTAGATTTTTTGGCATCTTGTGGTCTCTTTACGTGTGCACTGTATTGAAACACAAACCTTCCAATAACTGCATCTAATCGTTATGTATGAATTAAACACTATCTGTCTCTTTACGTTGAGCACGCCAATAGTATACAATAGTAAATAATACTAATTACTAATTGTTTTTATGTTATACAATACCATCTGAATTAGCACAGCACTAAGTATTATGAAGAATAATGTTCAAGTTGACATGGTGTTTTTAAATTCCATCCAGTATAATCTGATGTGAGACTAATAAATAGAAGAGCACTGATGTTAAAATACACCACCAAAACTATATCACTGCGATTTTTCATTGATTTATGGTAATTATGAAAGATCAAAATTCAAGGTGTAGAAAAGGCAAAGCTATGAATATTTTTGTTACAAGGGTTAATCTTAAATATTTTAAATCCGATATAAAGACATCTTCAGGCACTTAAACCTGTCACTTCAAGTGAAGAACTACAAATGAAATTTAAGTTTGAAATCTTTCAAAATACACCTATTGAAAGGGATGTTAAAGGTATTAAGTAGCAGGTACTTGGGTCTTTACAAAAATATCACACTTCTAGGAATGTAGGTTTTCTAACAATAGGTGCTTTCAATAGATTCTGGCAAAGCAGTTAATAATGCAGTGGACTGTTCATAACTGTAAAATGAAAACCACTCCTAAAAGTATTGTAGTTTTTAAAAGATAATGACAATGTAGTTGTATACTATACTTAAAGCTCTGGAAAGGAATCAAAGAAATAATGTACTATACTGCAAAAGCAGTGGGATTGTGAATTTTTGCGTCTTAATGAATTTAAATTCGAAAATAAATTGAAACTTACAAATGAACAATCTTATACATTAAAGTATTTTATTACATAATATCCATTCTTTCGAACCGCAACACAAGGAATTTATATGCAAATACAGTAATTTCCAATTCTTTCTATATTTTATCGTATTTAGAGAAAGAAAACTAATTGGGTTGTATTTGTAGTTTGTTTCTATACAGGATAATCCATGATTATAAATAACACGGCTATGTTTTGTTTAAAAATTCTGGAATGAACTTTTGGATTTTCATACATAACGAATTAAAATGATACAAAGTGGTTATTTTTCTGTATTTGGGCAAATCCCTTTAGCATTTACATTTCAAAATGCTTAAAAACTATATAGTCGATATATTTTAGCTCATTTCCATTTGTGTTACGAAAACCGACCGCATTGTTTGTGCTACTCCCATTTTGAGATTTTTAAAAACGATTTGGGGTCCCTGTAGTAATGAAATGAATGAAGGTAAGGTGTAGGTTTGAAACTGCATCAAATTTGTTGAAAGTGCTTGTTATCGCGTTTGTGCAACACAATGTCCTAATCAACGACGTGCTATAATTCTACATCTTCAAGATCAGTAAATGCACCATTTATTCCACTAGACTATAACATACTATCAGTGTTTGGTTTCGGTCATTGTAAGAACGAATTATTAATTTCCGAGTCACTGAAGCATGCCCCAATATTGATCATAAAACATCAGCAAATATCAATATTCAGAATAACATTTAGAACATAATTTTTTTTGAAATCTTCAACCTAGATGGAACAAATACTGGTAGAACTTTTAAAGTCGAATTATGCAAAATTCCACGTACTGTTCAATTATTGGACAAAATTATCGCTTAGTTTTGATTATCGATTACATATCACCTGTTAATGCTAATTATTGTGGGCATTATCTGTGTCATATTCAACGATCATCTAATGAGTGGGAGATTTTTGATGATTTATCATTCAAGATAAAAACACAGGCTGATTTTGTGCAACCCTATCTATTGATTTATGTATCTTATTAAATTATATTTGTTTTCAATTTGTATAACCTCATATGAATTAAAGGGTTTTTTAAAATTGTGAATTATTCACACCCCACAGCACAAACGAAAGCACAAATAAATGAACTATAAAAAAGTAAAACGATTTTTAATTTTTCATGGTGGTCATTCCAGCTTCATGTGAAGTTGCATTGGCCACTTTAAATCGCGAATAATTTGCGCAATCTTTGACCACAACGCTGAATTTTTAGTACTACGCAACACACATGGAGTACCAAAAGAACACAATAAAAATAGTTAAAAAGTTTCAATTTTCGTCGTAGCCATTCCACCTTTCTGCGAAGTTGGATTGACCACTTTAAATCACGAATAACTTGCACAGTTTTTGAGCACAAACACTGAATTTTTGGCACTGTACGGCACAAACGAAGACAATAAAGAGAGTTGAAAAAATATCAATATTTCTTGGTGGCCATTCCAACTTCCTCCGAAGTTGGATTGACCACTTTAAATCACGAATAACTTGCGCAACTTTTGAGCACAAACACTGAATTTTTGGCACTGCGCGGCACAAACGAACTGTATATACTTGTTTTAAAAATTGTATAGTGTCCATTCCAACTTCACACACGTGTGAAGGGCTTATGCAGAATACCTAATAAATACTATTCTGTTGTATGAATGTCAACAAAAATTAAATACCAGTCGTCTTAATTGGGAAAGAATCGTTAATTGAATTTATTACTTTTCAACAATAAATACTAAACGTGTTTGTCTTTATACACTTTAATTAATAATAAACATTTGAATGGTTTATGTATTTATTCTGTACTTACTTCTACATACTTGTTTTTTAAAGCTTGATAAATGCATTTGCATATTTTCAGTATTATTCTTTCCAGGGCTTGCGGTGAAATCATTGCAAAAAATTTGAGATTTTCCATGCGTCATACAGTGACCAAATACCACTGTTACAACCAACCGTTCTTCAACTGTAATGTCTTTCTTATAACGGTATTATTCTTTGATATACGAGGTTTCACCAAATTCAAAAGCGTACTGAAACATTGTCATTCATTTTTAGGTAATTTTTGAGGTTATCTTTGGCATTAGCTCTCAATTTTCGTATTAACTTCATACAGGACTATGTATCACATTCGCATAATCAGTTTTTGACCCTAAAACGCTTTTTTGCTTTTATTACTAGGATTATCAAAATAGGTGCAAGTTTTTTTTTTTGGTAACGCAACATAGCCGATACATTGTTTATATTCATAAAACAATAAAATCTCAACTGCTTTGTTGTTTACGCGCGGGGGGTCTTATAAATTTATATATCGACTTACCACCGCGGGTTTGTTTGTTGTTCTAAGCTGGAGTTCCTATTTCTTCAACTAAGTGGACTGTATTCGAGATTATAGTACGTGTTACTTTGCACTTGCACTGTGTTTTTTAGGGGTTTATCGATAAAGTCGGCGGCACTATTGACAAACTCACGTTACCGAACGAAGAACCGACTGTTCTGCTTCGATATCGATGAGAGAGTGTTTGTTCACTACCCCTTTTTCAACTTATTTACACATGCACAAGGAATTTTTATGACAGGATATAAGGGAACAAACGATGACAGTTTTACTATTTGATTTACAACTAAGAATTTAAAGTAACTTAAAATTAACCACGCACACGTGCGACAAAGAGACCGAACATCCCGCCCACCAAAATAAGTATGAACTAACTTCTTTTATAATTAAAAATAATTATAGCTATTAACTACAAAACCTAAACCGACAAACTTATATAAGTGAATATATGTATACATACCACTAAATATTAAGTAACTGGCAGTAAACATAGTTTCACTAGGGGGCGTTTAACTAACCCTTGGGATGTCTTGACTGTAGCTACCCGAACGATGCCGTCCCTACCAGGGTGAACATCTACTACTCTTCCTAAACGCCACTGTATAGGGGGGGTTATTTTCTTCCTTTAAGAGGACAAGCGAATCAATAGGTAGGGTAGTGGAATTCCTCAACCACTTACCTTTCTGCTGCAACGTGTGCAGGTATTCAGCACTCCATTTCTTCCAAAACCCTTGTTGCATTTGCTGCAACAGTTGCCAGCGATTCAAACGAGATGGGTTGATGGACAACAAATCTGGATCTGGTAACACCGAGACCGGTTCAACATTAAGAAAATGACCCGGGGTCAAATATGAAAAGTCATGCGGTTCACAACTCAGTGTGCATAGTGGACGTCTTTTTAAATGGGATTTTACTGATTTAATCCCGGCCTCCCACAACCCACCAAAATGAGGAGCAGCAGGAGGATTAAACACAAATTCGATTCCCTCAACGCCTGCCGAATGGCGCATCAATTGAAAGATTTCACGAAAGGCCCTAACGAAATTAGTACCATTGTCACAATGGATTTGAATACATTTGCCTCTTCAAGCAATAAAGCGACGTAAAGCACCCAAGAAAGCGTCTATCGACAAGTTAGACACCAGTTCTAAATGGATAGCCTTCGTGCTGAAACAAATAGACAAATGTATGCTTTCAATGATTTTGCGCCATGACATCGATTCATTGTGACAGAGAAAGGTTAACCTGGAAACTGGTAAATCTCCCATAGGGGGGCATAAAGCCACAGGGTTTGCACGAAAACAAAGAATGCAGGATTTCAAACATTGCCGAATAGCCCTCTTTGTGGACAAGATACAATAATTTTGAGTCAGTAAAAATTGAGTTGTTCGATTTCCAGGATGTAAATGTCTTTCATGACAATCTAATATAATAATTTCAGTCAACCGATGCGACCAAGGAAGCAAAATTGGAAATTTTGCATCATGCGATAACTCTGAGTTACGTAGGCGACCGCCCACCCTCAACAAATCACGACTATCTAGAAACGGACTAAGACTACGAAGTTGTTTACTAACAAGTTTTCCAGTTTTAATATTTGCAATGTCTTGGGCAAAAACATTTGTTTGAACTCTTTTAATCAATAAATGTGTAGCCTCTTGCTGCTGAGCTAGAGACAAACTATCAGAATATTTCGAACGCAAATTTGGACATTGAACATTACGAATGAAATGACGAATATATGTAATAATCCTACAAATTTTCTGCAGTTTTGAAAATCTATCCAACAACAAATCTAAGAAATTCTCAGACATAACGACTTAACGACAGAGTATGATATTTCACGTCCATCTGAGATGAGTCGATAAGTTTTGGCAGCGACGTTACTGGCCATTGTTCATTACGACGCACTAACCAGGAAGGTCCTGTCCACCATAATGGATGATGAACCAACTCTGAAGCCAAAAGTCCACGTAAGGCACAATCCGCAGGGTTATCCTGGGACTTAACATGAAACCATGAAGATGAAGGAATACATTCTTGAATATGCGAATTGCGATGGTTAATGAATGTCTTCCACTTATGCGAGGAAGACCGAATCCAAGACAAAACAACAGTAGAATCTGACCACGCGAAAATACTACTAAATGATAAAATATCTGTATAAGTATTTTTGACGAAATCTACTAAATCTGACAAGAGTACGGCAGCACACAATTCGAGACGCGGCAATGAAACGCGATTAGTAGGAGCAACCTTCGAATTTGCGCACACTAATGACATGGTAATATTACCTTCTAAATCGAACGAACGAAAATAGATGACAACTGCATACTCGGTTTCAGAAGCATCGCAGAACCCATGCAACTCCACCTTTTTAAAATTATGACATATGATGCGACGCGAAATCTCAATATTCGAAAGCGCTGACAATTCACCCAAAAAATGTTTCCATTTTTGTACGACTTCCAATGGCAGCTCTTGGTCCCAACCAAGACCTAAAAGCCAAAGATCTTGAACTAAACGTTTAGTGAAAAGTACTAAAGGCGCTATCAAACCGAGAGGATCCAAATTTTTTCGATAGCCGACAAAATACTACGCATAGTGCAAGTGCGCTCTTCAACGTCAAGTTGTATAAAAATGCATCTGTAAGAGCGGGCCACGAAAAGCTCAAAATTTTTATTGAACCACTATCTTTATCTTGAAATGTAATTGCATCCGAACTGGACAGGGACTCCCTCAAGTTGGACATCACTTCCGGGCAATTACTACTCCATTTTCTTAATTGAGAACCACCACTAGTGCAAATACTATTCAATTCACCAATTAATTGATTTGCAGTTTCAATCGAATTGCATCTAGTGACTAAATCATCAACATAAGTATCGCTCGCCAATACCGATGACGCGAAAGGAAAATTAATTGATTCTAACCTTGCCAATTCTTGAACAGTACGCAAGGCCAAAAAAGGCGACGACGAAACTGCATAAGTTACAGTATTTAATTTAAAGTCCATAATAGGATCTGACGGAGAAAATCTCCAGACGATACGTTGATAATCACGATGAGTATCTTTAACCAAAATCTGCCGATACATTTGTTTGATGTCAGCTGTAATTACGATAGGATATACACGAAAGTGCAATAACAAAACTGCAATGTCCTTTTGCAGAGCAGGGCCAATAGCCAAGCTATCATTTAACGAATTTCCAGATTGATCCGGACACGAAGCATCGAAAACCATACGCAATTTGGTGGTAGTGCTATCACGTTTATGTACAGCATGATGTGGAATGTAATACATTTTCTCATGAACCGACGAATTTTCAGGCGATTCCACTTGAACCATGTGACTGCTTGTCAAATAATCCTCCATAAATTGTTTATAATCTGAATACAATTCAGGATTTTTTAGCAAACGACGTTCTAACGACAATAATCTTTTAATACAAATCGTACTCGTATCCACAAATGAGGGTTCCGAAATTTTAAAGGACACTACAAAACGACCGTCCTTGTTACGTCTATAATTTTCCACAAATTGTTTTTCACACCTTTCTTCTTCAGGAGAAATGTGTTTCTTAAAAGGAATATTTTCTAATTCCCAAAATCGACAAATGTCGCTGTCTAAAGGCTCAACGAAAGCACACAACGACGTAATAGAACTATTCGGAGAAACGACCTTTCCCGTTAAAACCCAACCAAAGGTTGTTTTAATAGCAACTGGCTCGTTAGCGACACCCCAACGAGATTCGTTCAACAACACCTGAGCAAAGATTTCCGCTCCGAGTAGCATGTCAATTTTACTAGGAATATTAAAATTAGGATCAGCTAAGGCCAAACCTCGAGTATGCGACCATTCCTTGACCCCTATCGACGATGAAGGTTATTGATAACAAATGCTAGGTAAAATATAACAATCAATTTCATATGCTGGAGACCTTGCTTCCGAGGGGGTGACTGCACACGATTGTGTACCAGACACCAACAACGAATTCAAGCCAAGTCCTTGAACAGTAACATTGGCTTTCCGTTTCTTCAAACCTAATTTCTGACGGCACCTTTCAGTCATAAAACTTTCCATGGATCCGTTATATAAAATTACACGAACAGGTTGCAATTTTCCTGTATAATCTAGCACCGACACCATTGCCGTAGATAACAGCGTGGTTGTATGTTCTAATGACGTCGAAATTAACGAGTTGGTGGCAGGTTGTTCATGCACAACCGCTAACGACAGATTGTCTTCATTAGGTCCACTAGTAGAGGTAGGTCTAGGCGCCGCTCTCCGAGGAGACGCTGACCTTTGACGATGAGTTTGTCTGCGTGGAGACATTGATTTTTCTCGTTTATCGAAGTGGAGTAACAAATTGTGTGACTGAAGACATTTTCTACACGACCAATCTAACTTACAATTTTTCACCGAATGTGAAGTATTTAAACATTTAATACAAAGATTTTTAACCTTTACCACCTCAAATCTTTCTTGAAGGGTTTTATCGAGAAACTGCTTACATCTATAAATAGGATGCACAGCTTGACATAAACTACAATTTTTACCATCATTGGTGGTACCAACTAAAGAAGTTTTAGCCGAAGTGCTAACAGACCTTCCTTTTTCTCTTTCTTTCACTGAATCTCGAGATTTTAAGCATGTTCCTGAAGCAATGTCATTTATTTCCAACACTTTACATTGTTTTTCAATGTACGACCTTAAATCTTTAAACGAGGGAATCTCGTCACTATTTTCTAATTCGAAACGCTTTAATGTTTGTATCTAATTTTTTCGATAACAGATTAAACAACATGAAATCTAATAAATCTATTTCC
Organism: Platerodrilus igneus; assembly: GCA_036346225.1. NCBI lineage: Eukaryota > Metazoa > Arthropoda > Insecta > Coleoptera > Lycidae > Platerodrilus > Platerodrilus igneus. The sequence continues at coordinate 12,311,095 of JARFIW010000139.1, read as the reverse complement.
ATCTGCTTTAACACGAATATATTTTCATCAAAACAACTAATTAATTGCCGGAGTTCTGCATGCGAGTCTGAGGAACTGACCTTAGGGCATTTTTCAAGAGCATTAAAATATGTTGAAAGTAATAACCTCTTGGACTGAAAACGATTAGTAATGATTTTATAGGCTTCCTCGTATGCATAATCATTTAATGGCAAGTGTTTTATTAAGGCACGCGACGACTCATCTAGTGTATCAACGAGATGGCAAAATTTTTCAACGGGTGACAAACTGACATTATCATGAATCAATCGCTTATAAATTGCATGATAACTCTCAAAATCCGAAATGCGTCCTGAGAACCGTGGGACAAAAAGATGTTTCAGCAAAACCCACTTCTTAGCGACAAAGAATTATTCATATTTTCCACCTTTGGTTTATTTTCTACCCGATCTAATTCGCATTGTTCAGCGATAATGCGAATATTTAATAGATAATCATCGATTTTCGCCCTAAGAACCGAAAATTCATCCAATTGTTCACTTTCTTCATCAAAGAAAATATCCTTGCAAAAAGACTTGAAATGAGTTTCAATTTGCTCGACACTTTTAATCGATGCTCTAATTAAAGCAATCGATACATTTTCCGTTTGATTAATCTTACTGTATATATGATTCAACCTTTTAACTACAAATCTAGCTTCAAGAATAGCTTTATCAATTGATATAACCATATTCGATTAATGAACGACAATAAAAATTAATGTAAAAACAATGCGTACTTAAATACGCTACAACTAATTAATCTACAAAATTAAATTATTAATGGACAAATGCAACTAATTACAGTGCTAGCCCGACAAAGCGTTTAAGGTTTCCCACAAATTCCAACCCCTTTGTTATATACTAAGTCTGATGAACCCAAATGGTTCCTCGAACTTGAGACAACAAATAAGGTAAAGATTTACAATACAATAACCCCTCATAAATTTAGTTTACCTAAAGTAAACTGTTCGACCACTATAATCTTTGACACAAAGGATGAGGGATATATTATAAAATCTACTGTTATAACCAGATGTTTCTACCATTAAATTTGCAAGCAGGGTGTTATTCTCTTTGTAACACGTTTAACCATAATCAAAACTACGACAATTATTAAATTAAAGTGTAAAGAGCGAAAAAGAATTGAAACTAATTAATTAATTAAATAATCCGGCTCGAAAGCCCATTGGTTTACGCGCGGGGGGTCTTATAAATTTATATATCGACTTACCTCCGCGAGTTTGTTTGTTGTTCTAAGCTGCAGTTCCTATTTCTTCAACTAAGTGGACTGTATGCGAAATTTAGTCCGTGTTACTTTGCACTTGCACTGTGTTTTTTGGGGTTTATTGATAAAGTCGGCGGCACTATTGACAAACTCACGTTACCGAACGAAGAACCGACTGTTCTGCTTCGATATCGACCCTTTTTCAACATATTTACACATGCACAAGGAATTTTTACGACAGGATATAAGAAGAGATGACAGTTTTACCATTTGATTTACCACTAAGAATTTAAAGTAACTTAAAATTAACCACGCAAACATGCGACAAAGAGACCGAACATTTATGTTATCAAGAACTGCTTTGCGTCATCAAGAGAAATACCTATTTGCCGTTTAGCTACCTACATGTATGATAAAATCTTCAAACACCACCTGCAGGCCAAAGATCAGTTTTAGAACTGAAGTCAATTGTTTAATTAATTGAATCGCGTTGTGCAGAACAGTTCAAATCTCCATTCCAGAACAACTGTGCATGAATAGGTACTTGTCTTTCCTTATAATAGTTTAGCAAGTCTGTAAAAAAGGTCAATTTCTTGAAACAGCACTTTAAAGATATTCCATACATTGACCATCATTAACTTCGACATACAAAATTCGTTTACCGACACTTTTATATTCCACACACACAAATTTGCAAAATACACTGACAATTTGTGTTGCACGCATAAAAGTTCTTCGACGCATTGTTTGTTTTCGAAAACAAGATAAACACTTACTGCATTCTTATACTCCACTAACTAGTATAGTTTTGAAAATATACCTTACACATACAAGTTTTGTTGTGAAAGCCATTGATGCTATTTATAATACGAGGGCCGTTCGGAAAGTTATACCCGTTTTTGAATATAAAATAAACTAGTATATCTTAACAAATTTTAATGTTTTATTTGTAAAGAACAAACCTTACACTACTTCTCTACATAGTCACCTCGCAAAAGTTTTTGTATGCCAACTTCGTACTCCTCTGCTGCCAATGTATTGAGATATGTAGTCACGGCTGCTTTGTGTTCATCATCACTTTCAAATATCTTTCCTGCCAAAAAGTTCTAGAGTTTTGTAAACAGATAAAAATCTGAAGGTGCCAAGTCTGGGTTGTAGGGTGGCTGGTTAAGTTTTCCATTTGTAAATACTCCCTGTATGTTTGTTGTGGTTTGTTTAGCATTCTTCTTAAGTTTATTTGGGAATTAAACCACTCATAGTTTTTAAAATGATCTTTATTTACGTTTCAATCCATGACCTAGGACGTTTTCAAAATAATAAAAACTTCAAGTTTGACATATATGACATTTGAATTGTTGAACAAGTTGTTCTGTTATTTGAGCAGTATGAGGCTCGGCATTGTCGCGGAGGAAAAGGACGCCGCTAGACAACAGATCTCGCCGTCAATTTTGAATTACTCGCCATTGACGATGAATATCGCAGGGTTTCACATTTCTTGCATTGAGAAATCTAATCACAGCTCTAATTTCACAACTGGCAGCGTTCTCTATTTTTTGAACATTGTAAACACACAGAAAGAACACAGTCAGTACTAGCGAGGCGTAACTTTGCACATAGACAGCTGCAATATAACTAAACGTGTATAACTAGTCTGAATGCTACTCTACTCACCAGCGCTCTACACGGTACAAACAAGTACTACTTTCAAGATGGCTCTTGTAGTAAGAAAACTCTCCCAGAAAGCTTGTCAAACTTTGCTATTCAAAATATTACGCTTTAGCTAGGATAGATATTTTAAAATCCATGTGCACCCTTGACCAAGATAGTTTTTAGTATCAAGATAATATTTTGCGCAACGCGTCTTTTACGCCTATAATCACTAATTGTTGTATTCCGTTTACCTAATCGACTAGAACCCTAACATATATTACCCCCTTTTTCAACAGCACAACTAGTCTGACCGCGAATGTGGCATTATAGATTACAAAATTCAACATGTAATAATGTAATAATAAGCTTTAATTAATATTCATTGTGAAACTCTTCCAATATGACAGAAAATTTCTTAGTTTGCGGTAAAAGTTCATTAAAATATACTTTTATTGGAATTGTTGAAGTATGCAGCAGTACAAAAATACTTAACACAGTCTCACTTTAATAAATTACAAATCGGGCCCCCACAGAGTCAGCATATTAAGGAGTAACTTACAATCTAAGTAACCTAGGAACTACAGACTAGTCTATGAAAAATCAAGGAGTACAAAACAAATAATAAAAAACCACTGCACTACATACTACTAACATTAAACAACAGCATTTAATACTGTGATTTAAAAAAAAAACTTTCGGTAACACACACTTAAAAATTAAAGTGGTACAATTACTTTCTACATCTCCTCTCGTTTGACAATGTTATGAGGATCCATAACTCGCTCACCATTTGCAGAAATTACTTGAAAAAGCCCTTCGGTATGAGGATTGCTAATAGCTGTTAAAGTACCACTAGCTGAACTTGCACATTCAACTTCGTCGACTTGCACGACATGATCCCCATTTCTGGCATCTTCGCCATCATTATAAGCAATTCGAACAGGCATTAAATACACTGTACCATCACTACCAATGGTCAACTGTGCATAACTTCCATCCTTACTTTGTAAAATCGAATCTGTACCAATTACAGCCAAGATCTCCCTTATTTGTCCATCGTCTCCAGTTAAAATAATTTGACTGTTTCCTTCTAAATCGCTGATATTGTTAATACTACCTTGTAGAACACCATCGCCCATTGTCATAACTTCTACTCTACCAAATGTTCCATCTGGAAGAGTTACTGTTGCATTATTTGGATCTATTTGTATAGTACTAATAGGATCCTCAGCATCTGAAGCTGTTTGCAAATTCGATGTGGACACTTGATTTGTCACAGTTCCAGCAGCAAATTCTGATTTTATTTTGGAAGCTAGAGCTTCTGCTTCTAAAGCTGTAGCTTCGTTTGAATTATCATCACTTTCCGCCTTTTGACCTTCTTCATTATACACCACGAGCAATTCTTCTCTTCCGTGATACTTGTAACAGCTAAGAACAATTTGTCTTAAAGCAAATGTCCATGAAAGGTTTTGTTTATCGTTTTCACTTCGTACGTCCATCCGTACGTTGGCCCATGGTAAATCTGTAGGCCACCATGGCGGTTTCATGCTTTCTCGACCCCATCCTGGTTTACCTCTTAATGTGGAATATTTTAGCATGTATGGAATAAAAGCTCGCAGTTGAGCTTGTGTCATCTTTTCCAACGGTGTAGGAATTCCATCGATAACAAGTGGGGGAAGAGGATAAAGTGAAGGGTCATCCTCAACTTGCGGAGGCGAACCTTTCATTAATTTAGTTTTCAATTCTTGTGTAACTGACGGTTGTAAATTTCGCATTACATCTAAAAGTGGTCGGGTACCAAATACTTTATAATTATGCGATTCCGTAGGACTAGCAAGAAGAAGTATTGCTTGTTGACCGACACGAGTCGCAAATTCTTCAATTGTGTGACGTAATTTTCTTATTAATCGTGTCATATGACGCTTACGAATAGAAGGATTTGTTTCAAAACCATAAAGACGCTTCTTATTTCCTACTGACCTAATTGCGGCCGCTGCTGATATACCTGCAGGTCCAGCTTTAATCAGTGCAACAGTTACATTATCATTCACTGCAGTTGTTAGAAAATCAGTTTCTTCGGCTGATGTTGAAGGAGATTCCACCATATGGAGATCATCTGGTGAAGTGGTTTCGTTGGGGAGATTGTCTGTTCCACAGTCTTTACTCATTGCGCACAAATCTAAAACATGAACAAAACTATCACCATCCAATTAAATTTCTACTTTAGATAGAAATAAATCCATACTGATTTGCATTTAAAATACAAAATAGTACAGGAACATGCTTAAGAAGCCTACTTTAAGCTAGTGTGAACTAGATAAAATATTCAATTAAAAATATGGCTGTTGCTACATAGTACCTACCGAAAATGTTTTGTATTTAGTAGCGCCTACTAAAGGACAGTATTATAATACCAAGACGTTGGAACTCAATACAAAAATTGATGCAGCAGTATGTTTTTGTCTTCTTCCTTAAACTCTGTCCAATACCAACTGAAAATTGAAAATTATATTCTATTGCAACAATTACAAAAACTAGAGATTTCGAGCTACATACAAAACTGTCTATCTTCGATAATTTAATCATACCATTTAATATTAATAGGAAAATTCTTTCAGACTCTTTTAAATAAATCTAAGGTTAACTCTCTTATAAACAATTTCGCCTGCGTTCCAAAATTAAGTAGAAACAACAATTCGACAGCGTACGCTCAATCACGCCTCGAATGACGTAACCTTCGAACCTTAAAAATAATTAGAGGATTGGCAATATTGTTTTTGACAATTTTCCAAGTTTGCAAAAATTTGTGAACGAAGGTGATTGGTCGTTAGCCGTATATAAAAAATAATGTAAATTGAAGTCTGGTTATTTCTGTATACGCATTTTAATGTGTTTTATATATTAAATATAATAGCAATTTTATATTACTACGGTTATATTGAAAATAACTACCAACTCTATTACTTCAAATACAACACATTTATATGATTAACTTTGGATTATAGATAGGCGCTATATACTTTACCTCTACCCATTATCAATATACCGTTGATTTTCAAAAAAATCTGCTAGTTGTATATCGTAAATGATTGGTTGATCAATTATTGTTCCTAACATTTTTTAGGTACAACTTAATTACAAGATTCAACACTAACTGTGTAATTCTTCAAGTTTAAGTTATCTAAATAAACCTGGTTGTCTGGTACCTATAATGAGAAAAATAATTTAAATTCCCCAGTTAAATATTGTTTTTGAGTGTTCAGTTAGTGGTTCGTGTATAACAAATAGTAGAAAAGCATCACAGTAAACGAAGTGGCTATAACTAACTGTTGTACTGTTCAATATTATATTTCAAATTTGAACGTAAATGTCAAATATGAATTTACTGCTGTTTCTGATTCGGAACATTTACTTTTACTTTAAAAATAAGCAATACTTGTTATGGTCGGAGGGATTGACGGTCAAAGGTACGATAGGCGTTACCGGTTTGGAGCGTGTTAAATTAATTATTAATATAGAAATTTTTTATTAATATTTACGATTACAGAATTCGAACACAAAATACAAATTATTAATTAACTGATAATTATTGAAATTATTTTTAAACTACCTTATAAAACAACCCCATTTGATGGTTTTAATAGATCATAAGAATGTTAGTCCCTTTTCTTAGAAAGTGATTGTGATAGATTGCAAAACCGTCTTAAAGTTCTCTTTTTTGCCAAAAGGTATTAAGCGTTTATAAGGGATGCCCTTGTAGGACTGCACAACCATTTAAAGCATTCCTTTCCTGCCAAAAAGTTTCAAAAGATCATAGAAGATAGTCTTCTTTCTTCTAGGAGAAACGTGGTGAATTTCAAAACCTTCTAAACGAGTGTTTTCCTTCCGAAAGTATCAGAAGATCAGAAATGATGAGTCAACTTTGTTGTAGGTCGATCGTAAAACTGTAAAAGGATTTCTTTTCATGCCGCAAGATATCAGAATATCATAAAAAAACTCAACTATCTTGTAGCTCGAAGTTAGTTGATTGCAAGACCTAAAAAAGATCCTTTCCTGCTGAAAGGTATCAGGAGATCATAAGTAATGTTGGTCCTCTTTTTGTAGGGCAAAGGTGATTGAGTACAAAATCACCCTTGAAGTTTCCTTTCCTACTAAAAGGTATCAGGAGGCTATACGGGATGTTAACAATTTCTTTGGTATGCCGATGGCAATCGATTGTAAAATCGTCTAAGTGATTTTTTTGCCAAAGGTTATTAAGAGATTATAAGAGATAAGAGTCCTCTTTGTTGTGGGGCGATGGCAGTCGTTCGCAAAACCATCTAAAGGTTTTAATTTTCTGTCAAAGAGTATCGATACATTAGTTCCCTTTCTGGTAGGACATTGGTAGTTTGAAGGATTTCTTTTCCTGCTAAAAGGCATCAGAAGTACATAAGGCATATAAGTTTTCTTTCTTGTTGAACGGATGATCGATTGCAAATCTATTGGTTAAAATAAGGATGGTAGGTTTCGATTACATTAGTTTAATTTAAAGGTGATCAATTAGGGTATAAAATGATAATTTAGCCATTTATCAATTTGATTCACTCAGATTACGCTAGGCGAAGCTAAATTGTTTTCAATTAGGCCAGTCTAAGATAGAATAGATTACACATTAGAAATAACTACACTCGTTCATAATGGGGTTTGTTTAGAGTAGGAAAAAAAATGTTTTATAATATATTTAAAATTGCTACACTAAAAATCTTGTTTTATGAATGATAAATTTAAATCCAATAGCCTAAATCTAAGTTTTAGGTCCATTGCATCGTGCATAAATTTCTCGTTCGTCTAATCACTAAAAAATCTGTCCTGATTGCATCTGTTTTTTTTTGTGAATTCTTGCCAAACTAATGAAAAGATCCATGGCACATATTTTAACAAAATAGATTTTAAACCATGATTGATGATATTGAAGATGGTCACAGATTTTAAATAGAATTGGACAACGGTACTCAGATTTTACAATACTAACATCTGGGGGAAAAAATAGGAGAAATTAAAGAGCAGAATACGTTCTAAGGCATTTTTGGGGAATAGTATGGAGCAGAGATAGGAAAAAAGTGGTAGATGTAGACCTAGATGAGATAGTTATAGATGCAAACTGTGCAAATTTCAGGAAATCTGTAGGTTAGTTCAGAATAGGGAACAATGACGGTACACGTCTATCCAGTTCCAGGACTGAAGACCTAATGATGATGAACATGAATTAATTTTAAATATTTGTAGAGTTATATAAATATAATTAAAATTTTGAATGAGTATGCTAGTGCAATAAATATATTTTGTTATATGACATATTTTATATTAGATTTGATTTATCATGGTCGTCCAAGGTTCAGTGTGATTAAACCATTGAGTAAGGGAATATATTCCCTTAATCAATGATTAAACTTACTGTTGTTATATTGCTTCAGGTCACGTATTACTTTTAATTAAACTACAGTGATAAGGGATTTTTGTAAAGCTGAAATATAGCCTATCAAAATTCGAAAGTTGAACTATGAAACTCATACATTTTCTTGAAATTACGTTGGAGGGTGTCAAACTTTGAGGCCTTGAAGCAAATAAAACAACCGAACTTTTACTGTAAAATTCCAAAATTAGCGTCGCAAGTTAAAGGCAATAAATTATTGTCAAAAACTTATTTAGAAATGGGCATGGCCAAATTAAAAGGATATTACAAGAATTATTAGTTTATTTAATTAATCTTGTAATTATTTTGATGTTAATGCATTAGTGTGTATGTTAATAGTACTAACAAGTTTTTTGCTATTATCAAGCTAGAAATTATTTACCTTAGCCCTGCAAATGCATAAAAATATCTAACATTGAATAGAATTAGGTAAATGTGATTGAATTAATAGGGTAAGGAACTTTTGAATATGTTTTTAATAAATGCAGTAACATCCACGTTAGGTTTCTGCACCGTAATCGATATCCTTAGCACAGTGAACTAAAACAAGATGGCATTATCAACATATACATAACCTTATTTCAAACGCCCTGGTGATCTAGTATTATTTGTATTTACATTTATAATTTTAAGCACCATGGCTGAGGAAATTGAAGCTGTATTATATAAAATATATAGTAATTAGAACTTCATTTAATTTTATTTTTAGATTCCGGTTATAACAGTGAAGGAACCTTTAGATTTAGTCAGGTTAAGTTTGGACGAGCGAATTTACGTGAAAATGCGTAACGACAGAGAACTACGTGGTCGATTGCATGTACGTACTCCTTCTGGAAGTATGCAATATAAATTGAATATTTTAGGCCTTTGATCAACATATGAACATGGTGTTAAGTGATGTTGAAGAAACCATAACGACAGTTGAAATTGATGAAGAAACTTATGAAGAAGTGTATCGTACTACGAAACGCAACATTCCAATGTTGTTTGTGCGCGGCGACGGTGTAATTCTTGTATCACCTCCTGTTCGCACAGCCTAGAGAAAAATACAGGAATCATAGTCGTCTAAAAATTTTCCATTCGACATGTTAGTTTTTCCTTATTTTTGTACTTATTGAAGAAAATTATTCATGTTATGCACTCGCCTTGCACATTTTATTTGTATGTTCCTAATGTGATCAATTCTCTTATGTTATAGAAAATTATAAGAATATCGACTGATTTTTTGCAAAACATTGTAAGCGCCATTAAATGAATTTTACAGGAGGCGTGTTTCTTGTGTATTTTTTGATAATACTAATGGTACATTTATGAAATTTTGAATATAATTAATCTGGGCTTGCCATTTATTATACGTACTGTTATCAGAACGTCGCATTTTTCAGTAATTTTGGTGCTTAAGCTGTTTTGCTGGTAAGAAGAAATTTCACAAGTAATAGAAATTTGTCATTTACAATGCACATATCATCTTGTGTAGGAATTCAAAATTTTAGTTTAATGTGCCACAATAACCACAAGTCTTACAGTTTTTTTTCCATTTTCTAATGATGTATTAAAAATAAAATCAATTTTAGTTAAACACCAATAATTTTATTAAAGACAAGCTGAATTATTAAATGATATTACTAATTCTAAGAACTATTGAACTTCATCTTTTTTTTTTCATCCTCTTCATCTGTTTCTGCGAGTACATCCGCTACATCTCCACTATGTATTAGATTTTCATATTCCTTTGCAAATCGAATTGGAATAATTTTTTTTCACATAGTTCCTTTAAATCCTTGTATTTTAATGTGCTAATTGGAAGTGGCTTAGGGTATAATAAAACTGTTGAATCTGAAGTTGTGGTGTTTCTTTTTCTTTTTGAAGCTCTAGCTGCAAAAAAAACTTTTAGTAGGTTGTGACTATCTTAATATTTTAAATTAACCTTTGCGTTTTTGAGAAATAGGTAGGGTGAACTCGCTCTCTGATTCGCAATAGGAATATCTTATTTTAACATAGGGTTGGCCTTTCTGAAAGGTTGTAATTCTAACTGAGCTTATAAGAAATTTGATGCCTTCTAAGGTTTTTGTAGTTTTATTTGGAAGTAATTGCTGAGCTAGGTGTTTCCAAGATATAAAGTCGGTATGCTCCATCTTAATAACTTTGAGCGGTTTGGGACTAACTCAGGCATTACCTATCAGAGTCTGCCATTCAGAGGGTGCCCAGATAGTTCTCTTTCTTACAAATCGTTCAATCGTTGCATGGACGGAATTCACGGGCATGTATGTGTGACCAGGAAGTAAAAACACTAACTTAATTTTTTGTATATTCTGTAATTATTCCAAAAACTTATGCAACATAATAATCAGAGCCCTATTACGATTCTGTCCTGTACAACTATCGCAGTATAATGCAATTTCTGTAATATTTTCTCTACTATCCACTTCTTGGAGATATTTATATACGATAGTACACATTTCATTGCATCCAGTTTCCATCAGATTCTCCCCAAATAAAGCAGAAACCGTTTCTTGTGCCGCTTTCATGCACTGTTTCATTATACATAGAGTATTTTCTTGAATAATATAGCAGCATACTATCCCCGTGTGGGATATTTAGCACCTTCTGTAGGTCGAAGCTGGCACAGATAAACTGACCATTTTGTTTTGATTGTTTGGTCATTAAGAAATAACGTTTTACTTATATTCTTTTCAACAATGTGTTCTTTGTAGAGTGATATTTGATGCTCGTCTGTACAGTTGAAATCGGGGTTACATCTCATCTCACACAATGCGCATTTGTCTTTTTTGGGTAAATGAAAACCCAGATTAAAGTCTTTTCTGAAAATGTCTCTGAAGACTTTTAAGGACACTATAGTTTCTCGCTTGTATACTGTTAATTGATCTTGCACAAATTCTTGTATAGAAACGATACGTTTCTTAGTTCTGAAGACAAATACTTTTTTGTGGAGCTAGCTCGACAGTAATGAGAAGGCACAGCAGGCAGTTTTTTAAGAAACTCATGTACTTGCTGTTTTTGAAGAAATGGTGTTTTATTTGCAGGACAGTGCTTTCCTCTTTGATCGACTTTTGTGCTCCTATAAGATATTGAGTTGTTTTTCGTGTATCTTAAAGTCATTTGTGAAATATTGAGAGTATGTAAGAGAAACTGCTGACAAACTTCAATCACTCTGTCCTCCCATGGTACAAAGTATTTAAAACTTTTTGTTCTCCTACTTGTCGAACTACTTATCCTTCTTCTCCTAATTTCTACTTCGGTTATGCAAGAGAGTAGCCAATCTCTTTGCTTCATAAAACTACCAAGACCCCGGTAAAACTCGAAAATGTCATGCCGCTGCTGTTTGGTAAAGTTATTCACGCAATTGTTTGGACATTTGCCATGACTACACGGATTTGGTTGAACAGACTTACCGTTGCCTAGGTTTTTTCTTTTTGCTTCAATAGCCTTTTATTCGGTTTTTTTTTGCCAATATTAAACGTTTCCTACTCTACAACACCTTCGGCTGTAGAAGATGAACCAGAAGAATCATACGAACTAGGTTCATCAAAAAATGAATTATCGGATGCAAATCTTTGAAATTTTACCTTCTCCTGCTTATAGCTATTACTACTACTAGCATTATCTTTCTGTCAACCTATGTTTAGATTAACATTTGATTGAGAATCAGATGATGAATCATCGTAATCAACTATCTTTTGATACCGGTAGCTTTGGCTTTATTTTTGTGTTTAGTTTCTGAAACTGGTATTTTTTCATTAACTTTGAGAACTTGGATAGTATTATCAACAGGGTCAATTTCATTGACAAGGTCTTTGTCAACAAGCAATACAAGCATGCTTTCAATATCAAATACATCGCTCTCTTTATTATCCTCTTGCAAATCGTAGTTGTTAAATGAAGGTACAAGAACAGAGCTACCACTAATTCCATTGTCGTTTAGTTCTTTTGTAGCGCTCTCTGATACTTTGGTTAACTTTTGCTTTTCTATGCATTTAGAATTATTCTCTAACTGACTGAGAGCCAGATTTAAAATACGTGCGCCACGTGACATTGCCATAACCATAAAATAAGGGAGACCTTAACACATGATTGCTATTAGGCAAATAAAAACGTGTAGATCTTTATGTTGTTCAGTATCTCAGATAAATCGTTCAACTTACCAGATTATGATGATTTTTAAGGTGTAAGCTTAGCTAGAACTGCACATCAATAAAGCGTATTCCATAATAATTATAGAGAGTATAAAGTAAAATGCCGTCTCAACAAAAAACCGTCACTGACGGTATAATCCACCCTGCATAACAGTACTATTTAATTTGACGGAAAGTATTGACCTCTATGATCATTTTTATGTATTTATCTACTCTGAAACTCGCAAACTTCTATGGAGATCTGTAAAATGTTGCTTAAGGTTTGAGTCTATAAATGCAATTGCTATCTGTAAAGTATCGTAAGCAACGTTTTTTCTTGCCACATATGATATTTTGCTTTTGCAACATGTCGCTTACGTTTTTTTGCCGGTTCGTTTTTTATAAAATTGGTCGTTACGACAATATAAAAATTAGATTTACCCTATTTTGGGATGCCTACTCATGTACGATCTTTTGCAGGGTCCTGTACAATCACTTACTGCATAGCCAGAGCTGAAAAATGCGTTTTCGGTAATATTGTCGCTTACGATGTTTTGCAAAAAAACAGTCGATATAATGAATATCTAATTTAACACTATTGTTTTTACATATTCTAAGAATTCATTATTGTACTTTTCAATTCGTTTATGAACTACATTATGCCGTGCTTTTAAAAGTGGAAATTATTTGTACTGCAAACAAAAAATTGATTTCTAATGTACCACTAAAACATTTTTCCAGTAATAATAATACTATTAAGTATATTTAAAATTATAAATCATGTTTGTTGTAAACTATTCTTTCTTTTGGCCTCCTTGATAGGAATTTGTTTGTCTGATTCCACGACATTACACTATTGTAATGTTTAGGTATGCTTTGCTATATGTATACAAAGTTCATTAAATCTATAGTTTTTGCTATTTATTACTTGGTGTCCTCCAAAGTACAATTTTTTTACATTGAAGCTTTAGTTTGAATAGATTTTTATTGCTAAATTACTTTGTTTTATTTACAAGCCGGTGAGCTTCTCAATATACAGTTCACTTACTTGCAATATGTGTCAGATTACATATGTCAGTATTATATTCAGAGCTTTGAATCAAATCTACTGTGACCTCGCTTATGGCTAAGTGTTTTGATTTTTCAAGTCTTATTGGCCACTCTATAACAATCAGATGGTGTACAATTAACAATACGCTATATTCTGTCTGACTGCCAGCCAGCCGTGACTACTCCATGGGGGCTCAAAGGCTAGAGCCCCCCAGGTTATTTTAAGGAATAGGTACCGTAAATAAACTTTTCGGCATAAATTAATTCATCGTAAAATGATTACTCAAAACTAGAGATCGTATGCATAAATGCTTTCAGCCCGGCATTTTTCAGTGGTCTCAGTAAATAAATTGTAAATGCTACGTTTACAATGATAATGTATGATGCCGGAAACAGATATAAATAGTAACCATATCCCGCCGTCGTCCTTTCGTAAGCAACCACATCTAACCGTTTTAATGAAAATTAACACCAAAATGCATATAATTCTTTTAAGATTTGTGGTTCAAATATAACACTGATATTAATATTTTAAAATTATTTAAAACAATTACGTTTCTCACTATATTCATTTTACATCCAACATTTAAGCAATAATAAATAAATACCTGTCCAAGACATTTTGACAGTGCTCTTTTCACGTTAACAGAACTCCTTGATTCTCTTTAGTACATCGGTGTAAGCGAGGGCTCCATTCTATTGAGCACGGCTTCAATGTAAATCTTATAGGAAATCGAACGACGACGAATTCTGTCGAATGCAAATAATAACAGCTTTAGATAGCATTAACAGGGCTCTCATCATTAGAGCCCTTAGCCGCAGTATCTGTTGGCATTTCAAGGCGTGTTTGTTGTTGTCCGGTACTAATTTGCGTGAGCATAGAGATTATTTCACTTGTTTTCGTCGAAAGTAAAGACCGTGTCTTGTTTTGTGAGTGTAGTGTATAATTTTGATTATTATTTTGAATTATTCAAGATGACTGAAAATAATATTCGTAATATAGTCGAAATTAAATTTAAAACTCTTCCATTGGCAGAAAAGGTAAAAATTAAGAACCTAGGCCGTCCGACACCGGATTTAAATCTGAAACAGGTAGATGAGGTTGGAAATCGTAGTTTCACAAGGCATTTTTCAAAAGAAATTTATAAAAAATGTCAGTGGATTTCCGGATGCTCTCAATCGAATGCTCTATTTTGTTTTCCTTGCCATTTATTTTATTGTGACGGAATGGACAAAACATGGTCGGAAAAAGGCTTTAGAGATCTGAAGCATATAAACGATAAAATAAAAAAGTATGAAATTAGCAAGTACCATATAAAGTCTTGCACAGATTTGGCTATGCTAGGTTCCCTGAACATTGCGGTTCAGTTACATTCCGCATATAGGCAGAACATTATGAAGCATAATAAGCAGGTGACTAAAAATAGATACATTTTAATAAAAATTATCAATTGTATTAAATTTTGTGGAAAGTTGGAATTGGCATTGAGAGACACAATGAAAACGAAGATTCCGAAAACCGTGGAATTTTGTTAGAATTAATTGATTTTACTTCTGAATTGGATGTAATTTTAAAAAAACATTTACACAAAGCGAGTGTATTTAAAGGTACATCTAAAACTATGCAAGAGGAGATTTTAGAAAGCATGCTTGCAATGTGTGTCGTCAAAAAATTCAACATAAAATTAAAGGTAGTGAAATTTTGGCAATTCAGTGCGATGAGACGATTGACATTTCAAATCAATGCCAAATGGTAATTATAGTTAGATATTTCTACTGTGGTAATATTTATGAGAGATTTTGAACATCTCTACGAGTAATAGATAAAACAGCTAACGGTTTAACGGACTGTATTGAGCACGAATTAGATAAATTAATATTAAACTCGCCATCTAAACTAATCGCTCAAACTTATGACAGTACAAATGTTATGAGTGGTTCTGCTAGTTTAGTTCAGTCAAAAATAAAACTTAAATAAAAAATGCCCATTTTGTTCACTGTTATGTCCATCAATTAAATTTAATTATGCAGAAAGCAACTAGTAAAAATGCTAAAGTTAAAATTTTTTTTTCTAATTTATCCGCAATTCCTGCTTTTTTTCTCATTCTACTCACAGGTGTGATGTGCTAAAAGAAATAGTGAAGCGAAAATTGCCCACTGTTGCTGCCACACGTTGGAATTATAATATTCGTATTGTGAACGTTGTATATAAGAATAGAGAAACACTAATCGAATGCTTTGAGGAATTAGAAAAAAAATGCAATAAAACTATTACCTGCAGGGAATCATATGGTTTGCGTAGAATTCTGGAAGATCCTGATTTTGTGTTTTTTCTCAATTTATTTCATAAAATTTTTCCACATGTTGACATATTATTTAATCAGTTTCAAGCTAGAGATACAGAGAGTGTTGTACTGAAGAGAAAAATGGAAGACTTTGAAAGGATAATAGCATCTGCTAGAATTCAACTAATTAGATAGAAAAAAATATAATCTGTAATGATACTAAACGAAGAAAAATTAGTAACGTGGAAAATCTGAATTTGATTGCTAAAGAAGTGTGCGATACAATAGTTGTTCAGATGAAGGACAGGCTATCATACCGAACTTATTTAGAAGCCGCATTTTTAATAGACGTAACTAATTTTGATACTTACTCAAAAAAATTTCCAACATCGCATTTCCAATCGATTGTTAAGTGTTATCCGATGTTACAGCCAGACAAATTGAGGACTGAATTGGAAGTGATGTACTCAAGAACGGATTTTAAAAATATTTTAGGCGGCCTAAACATGCTTTCCTGGATGACCCAAAATGGGTTAAACGAAACATTTGGCAAAACAATAAAATTATTAAAAATTATAGTCACAACCCCAATGTCCACTGCCGAATCTGAAAGATGTTTTTCAACTCTTAATAGGATTAAAACTTATCTAAGGAACACAATGACTGAAGAACGTCTTAATGCCTTAGCAATGATGTCAGTCAACAAAAACTTAATACATAACACCAACAATTTTGACGAAAAAGTTATAGACCATTTTATTAATCAGAAAGACAGAAGGCTTGATTTCGTATACAAGCAGTAAAATTATTATTACGTGACAATTAGAGTACAGTGTGTGACTTTTTGTACATAAACCTATAAACAAGTATACAAAAATTAATGGGTCTGTGCAAGTGACTAGGCTGAATACACCAAACCACTGAAGGTGAGTGTTGCTTATGTTAGCAGTTAGAGCCTCTCAAACAAAATCACCACGAGCCGCCACTGCTGCCAGCATCCATTTATGACCTGCAGATGCGTTTGTGATAAGTATACATGATAAAATACATTTTACAGCTGCCATTATTGGCTGCAGCCTTAGTCCTATGACTAACAAAAGTTCCCAGCAATTTCGGCTAATTCATTTTTTGGTAAAAATGTAAAATTTAGTACTTCAAAGACTTCTAAGATAGTGATGAAACTAAAGAAGACCGTTATCAGACAAAGATTCCGATTATGTTGTAGATAGTGAACCCAGTAGCGATTTGGAACAAAATTATTTAAGTGAAACGAAGTTTTGCAACTAGCATAACTTGAGCCTACTTTGAATGTAAAACAGGTAACAGGAAAAAGATTGAAAACGGTTTGTATTTAGTAGATAAGCACCAGTTACTAATAATTAAAATTATCAACTGTTCTTGATTGAAAAATTTGTTACATTTATTTTCGGGATAAATTAATTACCCTTTTTTCCCCTGGTTGTCATTACCCGCTCGAGTAAATTCCATTTCTATTCTTAAATTCTCCAACAATATCCTATCTATTTTACCTGTTCCTCTTAAGCCCGCATTAACATAATTTTAACTCAAATCCCTTTTGCTTTTAAAACGAAAATTTATTCGATAAATTAAAGAGTCTATACCGTGTTTCAGGTATCCGTTAATTTGTTAAACATTTCGATAACGTATAATTGCATTCTTGGTGTTTTCCATTTAAAGACTTGTCAAAATGATAGATCCTACTATTATTTGATAGCATGTTTTCCGGTTTTGCTAATCATGCTTCGATAACGCGAGGATTGCAGTTCGAACTCGTGTTATTTAAACCCATTTTGAATGTGATTCTGCAGCTTGTGCGTTGAAATATTTTCCACATTATTCGTCACAGTACTTCGAAAGCAATGTACGTTTTTTTGTTCGACAAGTAGGAGGTATTATTACCAGTTTTTTTTTCTTTTACAAAAAGTTACGGCTGAAATAAGCCAAATTCTATTATGGCCCACTACGTCAAAGCGACAATACGGTCAATTTTTTTTATAATGGGGCTTGACCCCAATATTTTATAGAGCATGAGACTATTTTAATTACAAAGGGGGGGTGGTTGGTGAGCTTAACGATATCGAAAGAAATACTATTGAACTCATTAAATATGTTTACTTATTTGTCTAATATAAACAAAATGCAATAGGGGGCTGTATACCCAACAAAATACAATTTATGTATGCTTACTGCTGATGAGGTTTGACAACTCAGCTATTTAATAATTTAAAAAAAAAACATGGTTACCTTAAATAACATACCTGTTAGTTGTAGCTTAATGTACCTTATACTAAATGACGTACAACCACCTGCCCAAAGCAAACATCAGTAGTAGTTGTCCAGGATCAGATTTTTCTTTAAAACTATTTGTAGTGATGCAGGAGAAATTCTGCAGCAAGGCTAGGACTATAATTTGTGTGCGTTTAACAAGTAAATAAGATTCTATGGTGGAAAGGTGATATTACAGTTGTGAAGATGCCCAGTGCTGACGGTAAAACCTTAAGGTATGGATCACGCTGCAAACAATAACACAGCAGCAGTCCCTTAACAGGGACTGGAATGATAGCGTCGCCAGAGGAACAGTATCCCACGAGGTAGATGATTAGATTCCACAGCCCCAAGTATTCGAGCTCACTGTGCCACTTCAACGACACCAAAACGGAATCAGCATCTATAAGAGGAACTAGTGGAAGAATCCCAAACGGTAAAGTCAACAACAACGACTTAAATGCTCCACTTAAACCAAATCCCTTCTGGACTTGACGACTGACAAAACCATACTCTTCGGAAAGAATAGTGAAATCCATTTTCATCTTATCTTTAACCAATCCTACACAGGACTTGAAATAAACTTCCATAAACTGAATTTTCAGGCAACAATAACCAATCATCGGTTGACACAACGTAAATTGTAACCACACCTAAACTACAAAGCCAAAATTGCACCACAAAATCCGAATATCCCTAGCATAAAAATGCAAGGACAATTAAGCCAAACATTACCAGTGGTGTCTGTATTAAAATCCAATACAACGCTTAAGCCGGTTATTGATAAGAACTAACACAGCTTGTATAAATTCTATAAATGTTATTGGAATCCCTGCAATTATCATGCAACAAATGTAACAAATACATTGAATAATCAAACTTTAAGTTAACTCCCACAAGTACGCTAATGCAAAATAATGCAAGAATAGAATATAGCAGGCTTACCAAATATTCCGATTATCATCAAGATTACTGACATTAATTTCAGCGGCAACAGCAATCATAGAGCAGTATACTGTTGAATCGCGCATAGAATTAAAATAATAGTAGAATTCTCTGCAAATACATTGTAAATTGCATGCAAAGTTTAAAGTTAAAAATAAACCCGTAACAGTATCTTGCGTGTATTGGTGTTTTCTCACACTTACACGTTCTAAGCAGATTCTCTTTTTAGCTCTTAGCTGGAGGCCAAATTGGTTCTTTTTTATACAGGCCCAACTGTTCCTTGTCTGTAGACCGCTGCTGCAGTTATGGTAGCAGCGTACACAGATCCCGACGACCGTGACGTTGCTGTGCTGACTCACCCCCTGACGGGAATGCAAGCTAAGTATGCAGACACATACAGGTATACAACTTTTCTTTTGTGTATATCAATGGCATATTCCGTATCAGCGTTTGGTGTAGTTACGTAATAAGAAACGTGACAATGTAGGACTATTGTTGGTTGCTGCGAATTGATATTATCGCTCTACAGGTGTGATGTACCATTGCTAAAAATGTTTGACAGACACGCACTTATTCTATTCTACGGATTGGTTTATTGTACAAACGGTATTATGTATAATTTAAAAAGAATGTTTGCCAAAAGCTCTAACATTAATTCTTTCCTACTGTTTAGTTTATTTTCCAAAAGGTATTAGGTGCAATTTTAAAAACGCTTGACAAAAACTCTCACAAGTTTATTTACTATTGATTAATTTTATTTTGTGTAAAATACGAGATGCGCACTTCGTATCTAAAGTACTAAATTGTTCGTATCAAATAATTGTTTGCTTTGATATAGTAACGCTTAATTTATTGTTTTTGCTTGTTTGTACAGAATCCTTTGTTTATTTTTATTTGTTAATAGATAATCGTGAGCGACGTGCTTTTTTTTTGTTTTCTTGGTATGTAGGTGAATCCCCCACTCTCCGCGTTTGGTAGTTAGCCTGGTATTTACTTTCCTTCTGGCTATGTCTAGGTACATAGCAAATTGTTACATGATATGATCAGAAAAATTAACTGGTCATTCAACGTTTTACCACAAAACTCAAACCCGGCAAAGCAGATTAACGGTTGGGAAAGATGAATTTGTAAAAGATGAAAGGATTTGTAGTTTCATTGCTATACTTGAGAGTAATTAAAAATTCATGCATATTAGCATGTTGGAACATGAAAACTATAGATGAACAATGTTACTGTCAGAGTAATGATCCTTAACAGATTTGCAATTTTGCTATCGATGTTTAATTTTATACACATCCAACCAATTCAAAGCTGGAAAACCTAATATGAAAAAATAACTGTACTTAAACCTGATGATTATTATAAGCAACTACAGGTATTGGTTTTGCAATACTCTCAACTAATGTTAATTGTGCTAAAAGATTTGCTGGAAAACTATTAATTCAGCAGATGTCTAAGTGTTGAAGGATCCTTGGCAGCCACAGGCTGCTTAACCTCCTTCACATACCACTAAATCTTGGTGAAATAGGGCATATAAGTAGGAAACAACAGAAGGGGATCTGAGCTGTATCTAGGCTGTGCGAAATTCAGGGAACGATGTAGGCTAGGTAAGAATAGAAATAAGTGAAGGCACGTGTCCAATCAATTTCAAGATGGAAAACCTAATGACGAAAAAAATAATTGCACTTAAATCTGATGATTATTATTAACAACTACAGGTGTTGGTTTTTAAATATTTTCAACTAATGTTGATTGTGCAGAGGGATATATTGGAAAACTATTAATTGAGCTATTCTAGTGTTGGGGGCTCTTTTTAGCCGCAGGCTGCTTAACGCCCTTCACATACTACTGAATATCGGGGAAATAGGGTATATATTTATAAACAATAGAAGTGGAACCAAACTGCATTTAACATGAAAGAGCAGCAGCTATGTTCGAAGGCAACAAATATAGAAACAAGGAAAAAATTGTTGAAAGTATATGTGTGGAGCACAGCACAGTGTGTCTATGCAATAGGGGTAGTAGGAGAAGCAGATGAAAAAACGGTAGAAGCCTTTTGGAATGTTGTGCTTAAGATGTATGAGGATAGCATTGACAGACAAAGTTAATAACAGAGGTTATAGAAATAATAGGGGAATAAAGATATCTGTGGAAAACAAATAGGAGAAATAGAATGGCAGGATACGTTCTAAGACATTTTTGGGGAGTAGTGCAGGATATATTACAAGCAGAGATAGGAAAAAGGGGGTAGAGGTAGACCTAGATAAGACTATTGCACACAGATAGTAAAAGATGCAGAATGTTTAAATTTCAAGGAAACGTGTAGGTTAGCGCAGAATAGGAAACAATGATGGTACGCATCTAACCAGTTCCAGAACTGAAGACCTAATGATGACGTTCAATTTTTGCGAATGTGTAATCTGACAATTGTCTGTATAAAATAAAAATAATTGTAGATAAGCTAGTAACTACTTTTTAAGAAAATAAAGTATTGTGAAATACCTTGTGCTAATAAAAGTAAGATAACTTCGGCAGAAAGATACTTTAGGGAAATGTCATAAAAATACTAAAACTGCAGAAATATACACTCAATCTAACGATCTACTAAGAAATGAAAACCACAAACGAATGTGTATTATGTATAGATGCAGTTTAGAGTTGATGACGACCATATATCAACCCCAATGAACATTTGTAACTTAACCTTTGTACCATAATTCCGTTAGCAAAAGTTTACTTGATAAAAAAAATTCACTTTGGAAGTAAAACAGTTCTCTTTGCCATAGTCTTGGTATATTGTGAATACATTGGGGTTATTTTTTTTATTTCAGCCTGCAGATACTTCAGGACCATGTCATCTATTATAATCAAATGGAACAAAGGGGAATGTTTCATTACAAATTGTGCTGCTTGTGAATTGATTTTTATTATAGTTTGGTTGTAGATAGTTACTTTAAATGTCCTGGTTTTAATGTTTTGTTTTCTTCAGCATATTGAATAAACTTTTCAGATATAACCAATGCCTTGAATAAAAACCACAGAAACTTTTCTTGAAGTTGTAACAATTATGATTTTCTGTTATTCAAATATACAATTTTGTTCAATACACCTAATCAATAAATATTAAATTTCTATTGAAACCTTTTATTATGAATTCATACATAGTACGCCATCTACATTAGAATAGCAAAAGTACACTTTAAGTGAACTTCTAGTTGTTTGTATTTTGATTCAATATCTCCCTTCCCGACACATGCTTGTATAGCTAAGATTGCCTCGTGAAATAAGCCATTTTGATATCAGATGTAGTCCGAATACCAGTATTATCTAGAGCCTGCAGGTTTTTAATTAAACATGCCGCCCGAACAATTAGTTAAGTGGAGTCAACATGTACCATAAGTTTAGTTTTGGTGATAGCATCGACCTAAAAATGGTTGTAAATATATTTTTACGTGCAAGTTCTTTTTTTAGTTTATAGTTTTAAGGATTAAACTACCAATTATTAAATATGAAGACAATTTTGATTCCGAGTTTTAAAACATTAAATTCAAGTCACAAGTAATGAAGCAATGGAAATTAATTAATTTTTCTTTGACCTTTGATTTTATTAAAGATAGCTATTAGAAATGTAGAACCATAACCAGAGAAATTGTTTTTTGAATATGTAATTTGTTTCTTGTACACTGAACAGGATCCTATTCTAGTAGCATAAAGTCAATGTAACAAAATAAAAGTCATATATTTCTTAAAGAGAACTGAAGTAATTTATGCAATTAATGAAACAATATTCCAAGAATGCTTAGAGATTAATATTATATAGTGAAAACGGAACTGTTTCGAAAGTCTCCGTATAAATAAGTTTGTATAAACAATGTATATATACATATTTTTTTAAAAAATCAATAGAAAAATTATTAAGTTGTCTCAAAATTTTCTTTCTTTGAAGTCAACAGTAATTATCCTACAGAATCAAACAGTTTACAAATATGAAACTTTAGTGTTGAAGAAAGGTATTATTGGTGTTAAAGTTAAAAGTTTTTTTTGAAAGTATAATTTATCCTAGTGGATTTATATATAATTTTTTTTGTGATAAAGTGACTAGGCTCTAACGAAGTCCTAGTTTGAACATGCTTAGGTGTGGTTAAATTTTCAGATAGCACGAGATCGTCGTTCCCATTCCAGATTGCAGAGACCAAAGTAAGTATTTTTGTTTATGTTGCTCGTCGTAAATTTTTTTCTTTTGAAGGTTTCCGTATCTGATCTTCGAATAATTTCTTATAAAACACTCATTAAGATATGGTGGCGTCCAATAAAATTTCTTTTGTTTTATCGTATACCATCCTACGACCCTAGCTCATAGCTCTGCCCTAAGTTGAAGAAGCTTAACTGGCTGGAAGAACTCTTTAGAGGGACCCTTTTTTCTCAAAGCCATTCAACATCCTTTTTACCATGGGCTTGACTATCAAACAGGAACCCCTCGTAATCTATCGAGGCTCTGCCGCCTGTATGGTAGAGCAGACATATTGATTGATTGATTGATTGATTTATTTATTTCCACAAAACATTTTCATGTTGTAGGAAACTACACTTATATTAATTTACAAAGTTATCTTATAGACTATTAAAACATGTCCTAATCTAATAAAATCACTAGTATTAATTACAACTAAAATGTCACAAATATCACTGTAGTATCAACTGCTCTGATTTATATGGTTTTGTCATCAATATATTCATGCACTGAGTAATATGCCTTCTGAAGCAGCAAAGCTTTAATCGCCCTTTTAAATGTTAGAAGTGAATGGTTTTTAATTCTGTTAGGAAGATGGTTGTACAATTTAACACCCATATATTGCAAGCTGTTTTCAAATTTTCTGGTATCATGTCGTGGCACTACCAGCAATTGGCCCGATTGCCTGGTTTTAATCGTCTTGGCGACTTTAAAGAATACATTTTTAAATTTGTGCACAAAGCACAGACATTCAAAGATATAGACACATGGAAAGGTTAACAACGCTAAGGATACAAATAGTTTTCTGCAGCTTTCTCGTCTAGGAGACTTACTAAGTATGCGAATGGCTGTTTTTTGTTCGAGGAAAATTCTAAATGCATGAGATGATATACCCCAAAACATAATGCAATAGCGCATTATACTATAAAAGTATGCATGATATGCCATCAATAGTGTTGAGTGTGACATTACTGTGAGAAGTTTGCGCTGTGCAAAATTGGCTTTCACGAGACGTTGTAGAGGTTCGTCTTTTTTCTAAAAGAAATAACTATAGATGTTTTACTTTATTACATTGAAAAATTTTAAACATTCAAAAGTCGAAAAGGATTACATATATCCCTCATTTATTAATTACATAATAATTACAAAACAATACCGTACAGTCGCTTCGCTCTGCCCGACTACTTATCCCCAACCATCGTTTTTACTTTGCGTCTTCTCGCCTCTCGAACGTACCCGAATCGTCCCGGTGCACTGCGCATACCATTCACAATTCCGCGGGAAAGGAGCACTGAAAATGCCGCACTACATCACCCCCCCATATTAAAATAGTTCTGTGCCCTACAAATACATTTTAATATAATCAGTGAAAAGGAAACATTCGCAATGGTTGAGCTTAAAAACTAACAAAATTCTCTTCTGGACCTTACCTAATAAAACCATCGTACGAAAATACTACTAAGCTAATTTTGGTTAATATACAATGCCCTAATTGCTACATTTATCTTTCTGCACTTCTGATGGACCCGAAAGCGTAACCCGATCGCAGAATAACTTTAAATTTTTTATATTATGGATACCCTGTACAATTCCATCTTGATCCACCAACTCATAGGAATTTGCACCCACTATTCTTTTAACTAAAATCGGTCCTTCATAAATCAAAAAGAATTTAGACGTTTTTGCTTCCAAGGCTGATGACAGAAAATGGGTACGCACTAATACTTTATCTCCCACACTAAAGATAATAGGAGTTCGTCCTTGTTCATATTTAGTTTTTTTCCGATCTGCTTTTGATAGTACTCTGTCACGAGCTAAATGTAAAATTTGCTGACGACTCAGCAGGGGTTCTGTCCCCTCGGGATACTTAATCAAAGTGTGAATTTCATTATTGCTAGTGGCCCCTAATTGCGATACAATTGGAGGAAACCCCGTAGTCTCATGCACTGCTTTATTAATAAAATTCTCAACCGTACTTAGATAGCAAGCCCATTTGGTATGCTTGTCATAACAAAATGAGCGCAGTAGGCGCCCAATCTCTCTATTCACTCTTTCCGTTTTATTCCCTTCCGGAAAATAAAGAGACGTAAACTTTATTTTTATTTGAAGTTTTGTCAACTCCTGCTCCCACAATTTAGATGTAAATTGACTCCCGTTATCAGATAAAATTGCCTTGGGTGTCTGAATCACTTTAAAATAATCATTGGTTAACTTATTTAAAATAGCACGAGCAGTTGCCCTTTTTAACGCGTACAATTTAACATATCGGGTAAATCCATCAACTACTGCCAATAAATATGCAACACCCCCTTGAAACAGGAAGTGGTCCCATTATATCCAGGCATACTAAATCTCCTGGGTTTTCCGAAACAACCGTATTCACTGTACCAACTGAAGTTTTACTGATTTTTGTCTTTTGACATAATTCACATGACTGAATAATTTGACGTATGTGACAATACATGCCAGGCCACCAAAATAATAATAATAATAAAAAAAAAAGTGAGTTCATATGAAGGCCATGTTGTGTAAAATCCCTGGCATGTAATATTTTATTTAAATCTACATAGTGATTTTGAGTATTCTGTACTTCTCTATAAATATCCAAATTAAGTTTGTAAATAAATTGATTCAAATAAGGACGTCCTAACCAATACGGTGCAGTTACAAATATCACATTAGTATTTGTGGCAACCTTTAATATAATACAAAACTTCTCTTTATCTATAGAATTCCCACGAATAGCATTATTGAAACCTGCTAAAATGACTAAATAGTCATCCATGTCAACGTTTTTTATAGTAGATTCGACACTTTCAGTAACGGCTTCGTATGTAGCACCCGGTTTAAATAAACATGATATTTTAAAATTGTCACCTATCAGTGAACGCAATATGGATACACATTTGCGTCCTTGACTATCTGCAAGTATTGTTATCTTAGGTTTTGGAAGTCTAGGCAGTTCATTATTGTTAGATGCAGTTGATTTGATGTTTCCTCCTTCATTAAAATTTAATTTGTTAGATACAATGCTACTACATTCATTATTTTGGACAGTTGTGGTATCCTTAGATGTTAATGTTTTATCACTATCATTTTTGCACTTAGAAGTGTTAAGTGGAGATTGCTTATCAAGTTTCTCAGTGTATGTTTTTGAATTTGCATTAATAGATGTTTTACTGTATCTTAAGATACTTTCTAAATTTGAATTTAAACCAGTTCCAAGTTTGTTTATGTTGCTATCTTTTACCTTAATATTCCTATCTTCATATTTTGTTTTACTTGACCTTTCCCGAGCAGCTGTTTCTTTGTTTACATTAGACTTATCACTTAAGTATATGACCTTATCAGGTGATATTATGTTATTAACTAATGTTGTTTCTGTATTTGTATTTACTATATCTTTCGATTTAAAAATAGGCGAATATCCAGTCATTATTTTAAACCATTCATCAGAAAAGCTTTTGTCAGAATGTTCGTTTCTTGTTACATGTGTACTTTGCTCATTGTTTATGAAATGTGTCTGAGTTTGAGTAGAAACAAATTCCTTATTAACATTGGTTGTAAGTAGCAGTTTCTCCAACTCCACCTGTTTACATTCAGATTTGTGCAGTAGGTCAGTCATAATATTTTCATTTTCAATTGCTTCTGTAACAAATTCATCAAACTGCTTTTTGAGATTATTTAAAAATTTATCTTTGGCTTTAACATCTGCAATGCTTTTTTCAAGTTCAGTTATCAAATAATCATCTGTTTTCTTTTCATTGTCCACAAACTGCTTGTCAACACAATCACCACAAACTAACACATTATCATATAGTAATTTTTTGTTCTTGATACGAAAAAGACAACTTTTATGAAATAATTTTAAACAAAACTTACACACATATATTTTACATGCTTTGTTATTGCAGCATTTAAAGTTTAATTGAGGAGATTCACTATGTGTCACTTTACTTTCGGCCATCTTGAGGAATTTGAGGAATTTAATACGTTACAAAGTTCTATTGAAAGGAGTATTGTAAATTTTTAAGTGCTTGCAGTTGCTTATATCTTCTTTTGTATATTTCCTTTTCTACGAGGCTTGTTCAATTGAAACCCATCTTTGGTCAGGTTAGCATTGGAAACAATTGTAATCACTCAACTGATGTCTTACAACGATAGTGGTGTTTGTAAACTTCCCACTGGTCAGTTTCTCTCGTATATATTTGACAGCGATTTTAAGTATTGTGACTTTGAAATGACGTTTGTTGTTAATAATCCGACCAAATGTGATCAGCATGCGGTCAATCAATTTGTGTGTGCTGAAGGTTTGCAACGATTGGAAATTCATACACAAATACAAGCAGTGTATGAAAACGCGCGTTTTGATGATAAGCCACGACCAGGTGCAATGTGTACTGTGTCAACAGACAGGAACATGGCATGTGTGGAAGGCCTGATTAGAGAAAATCGTATAGTTTCAATCAGAATAATTTCAGAAAATGTTGGTGTGAGTATCGGATCTGTTCATAGCATCGTACACAAACTAGGCTACACCAAAGTTTGTGCATAATGGGTTCCTCGCCTTTTGTCAGAGAACCAAAAAAGCTTGCAAATGGGCTTATCTTTGCATCACCTCGTGGAATACAGACAAAATGGTAGCGATTTTCTCTAGGCAATTATTGTTGGCGATGAATCTAGGTGTAATTATTTTGAACCGTGCAGTAAGCTGTCATCGATGCAATGGAAACACACAAATTCTCCGCCACCAAAGAAGTTTAAAGTTCAACCTTCTGCCGGTATGGTAATATTGACATTTTGTTTCAACCATGGACCCTTGTTGATAAAATTTACAGAACCTCGGTTGCATATCAACGCAAACCTGTATAATGAAACTTTGAAGAAGTTCCATCAAGTAATAAGACGAAAACGTCTAGGAAGGCTTTCATGTGGTGTCATTCTGCTTCATGACAATGCTCGACCTCATGTTGCTAACATAGTGAAAGAAAATCTACAGCGAAAGAAATGGATGATATTAAAGCATCCATCCTGATTTATTGCCTTGCAATTTTCACATTTCTGGGCCACTGAAAAAAGCATTAAAAGGTAACTGTTTTCAGTCGGACGAAGAAGTACAAAAAGTCGTGAAAGAATTCTTCGAGCAGTAGCCACAACATTTCTTTAGGCAGGGTATACATAGGTTGACGAAACAATGGGATATGTGCCTAAATCGTTGAGGTGATTATTTGTAAATTTAGTTGTCAATAAATTTTTCCTGAACCAAAGATGGGTTTCAATTGAACAAGCCTCGTACTATTTAAACACGAGACAAATCAGAATAACTGGTTTTGGATGTACTCATTTTCATGCATTTTAAATAACCGTTTTTCATTAGAAAGTTCATTCCAATCATTTTGATATTCAGCATATGAATAAAGATATTTCTACGTTCCAGTTTGTATATTTAATTTTCTTTTAGTACCTTTTTTTCTCCAGTGTAGCTAAAATCAAAATGGACTTTCTAAACAATTATTAATATCCTTGTTTCTACTGTTTCATGCATATTCTATCTAAGAATCCATGATGAATATTTAATAAATTAGGTTCCCTAATCAGTTTTCCAATGTTTTGGCCCTACAATTTTCCATAATCTAAATGATCCCTGAGCTATTTTAAAAGCGAGGCAGTTTCTCTGTTCTGAAGTCTGATTGGTTATAAGGACTATTCATCAAAAATTAAAGATTATTACTATAGGTACTGTCGGACTTTAGCACACTGCTAAAATTTCCTAAATGGTTCACGAAGAGTAGAGTTGTCAGTTATAAAGATTTGTTCGAATCCAGACAACTATATGTTCACACACAATCTAACAAAAAATTATGTGCACAAGAAATATGTACTAAACATTTTAACGTGTTGCGTTACGCTAGAAATAAGTAAAGGGGAAAGGAAATTCTTTAAAATGTGAATGGATAAACTAAAATATGCACGTGCCTGTATAATAGATTTCAGAAATATTTATTCTTAATTAAACATCGAAGAGGCAATGAGTACTGTCTAATGCAGAAGAACATTTGAAATTATTATGCAGGGACAAACGATTAAAATGTACAGATTCACAGACCATATAGCAGTATTAACATTTAGCAAGGAATAGTTAGAAGCAGCTCTTAATGCAATGGAAACAGTACTAACAGAGAGAGAGAGAGAGAGAGAGAGAGAGAGAGAGAGAGAGACGGTACGTAACAAAAATAAACTAAAGTACTAGTATGTAAAGGAAGGGAAAATAAGTCAAAAACTAGTAAACGAAAATTGCGAAACATATAAAACAAAGATTAGCACAAAGCCGTGCATTTAACAAGAAAAAGAAACTATTATAATTGAAGACACCAAACATGGAAATAAGTAAAAGATTGCACAAAGCATACGTGTGAGGCACAGCATTGTTCGGCTGTGAAACATGGACAGTAGAAGAAACAGACAGAAAAAGATTGATGCCTTTGAAATGTGGTGTTATAGACGTATGATGAAGATATCATGGACAAAGTTAAGAACAAAGAGAATCTAGAAATAGCAGGGGGAGAAAGAAAAATGAACAGAAAAATAGGAAACATAGGATGATAGGACACATACTAAGGCACGAGGAAATAGTGCGGAATATATTAGAAGCAGAGAAAGGAAAAAGAGAGGTAGACCTAGGTTAGACTATTGCACACAGATAATTAAAGATCTAAGCTGTGTGAATTTCAGGGAAATGAGTAGATTAAATTAAACATCGTATTTCAAATTTTGTTTCTATAAAAATACTTCAGATAAGAAAGTACAAACTTATTCTTTTAAATACATTGTATCGTAATGAAGGTGATGACATTGTAAAACTGCAAAGCAGGCATCAGAATGCAACAAACACCGCATATACAGTTTTCATAAAAAAAAATACATTGTGATATACTGTTGCATGTTGACAACTTGTGTAGAAAGCATAGATTAAACGCAATACATTGCATTAACCAGGCACTGATTATAATTAATATGATTTACACTGGGAGAAAATCAGATTTGTTGAACGTGCGGGAAAGAAAATGCAATCAATTAATCGTAAATCGCTGACATAAAACCGTAGAATATGTAGGGATGGGGCGTCTTACCATCTTTCAGACCCTTTAATGCTAATTCAAATTCATCTCTACGTATAGGATATCCCAAGTCATCATTTTCAATGTCTGATTCCTGTTCTAACGCTGTTAGTTCCTCTCCTGCATATAAATTCCCTATATATTCCTGCCAACTAAGCACTTTCTCTACATTTTCTATAATGACGTTTCCTCTCGCGTCCCTTATATTTTTGCTATATGGTTCTATATCCCTAAAATTCATTCTAATTAGTTTGTATGCTTCGTCTGTCTTTCCTATTTCCATCTTAGTTTGTACTCTTTGCACTTTTCATCAATCCATTGTTCTTACTTAGTTACTATAGTATTTAAATATTCCTTAACAAAAAAAAACAATGTCCATGTCTCTTTAAAAGAAAAAAATATGAAATGCATTTGAGCTGGAGCTGAAAAAAATAATTATGTAAAAAAAGTAAATCTAAAACATAACAATACAAGACGTCGTCATTAACATATTCTTAACATGAAATCAAAGTAATTAGATCTTACCCTATTGTTTCTACATAATTTTCCCAAACAAAATATACCCCAAACAGGAGAGCAACCTAAAAGGAAATGTATAGGAGAAAAATTTTATACAGTCAGTGCAAATCTATTATTAGTAAATACTCTCCCAATACTAGTTACCACCATAATTCCGACGGTCCAGCAAAGCAAAATTCATTTCAACAAACGAACACAAGCTTCGTGGAAAAAAAGGAGCAACCGAGATCGCTCGTACTACCAATTTATTCTTCTAAGTAAGTAATCAACACAATCAGAATCATGCATTGAATGAACCACATTAGAAAGGTCGAAAGCTAACAACTCTTGATAATGGAAACCCAATTGATAATCTAAATTCCATCACAACTTATAGAATTTTCCAATAAACATCCAAACGTAGATTAAAACAACCACGTTTTAAACGTATTATAATATTTCTGAAGTGTGTTTTAATAAATAGATACCAGCTTTTAATATTACATTGAAAGAATAAATTTGTCATATTTAGTTGATAATAGCATATACCAATAAAACTTATTGAGGAAATGCATATATTTAACCTTTGTTACTGATGATAATAATCGCAGATTCGAAGTACCTGAAATTTTAAAACTGAATTTTTAACACAAATTTACAGGATGATAAATAAGTGATTCTTTTGATTGACGAAGGCTGCCGGATTCACTAATACACGCAAATAATCGTGTGAAACAGTACGGATTTTTAAATTAACTATAGTCATAATCAGGAAAGAATGAATGCACGTATTCGTATGCATCAAGATTAATCAATTGACTGTTTAATAAATATTTCAAGAAATATTCCTATTGGGAACACATAAGTGTAATATAGTTAGGACATACGACAGTTTACTGTTCCCATTCTTTATATATCATAAACTCCACAGCGTAAGTCGTTACTAAGCTACTTTGTTCGAAACACGTGGTACTTGTATTCTTTCTTTCTCTTACATGTTAAATACGCCCATTGTATATGCGGAAGTATATCTTGGATTGAATCAGAAATTAATGATGTGCATTCATTCTTTCCTTATTTCGACTATATGTGCCAAATTTTAATTATAGGTACAGAACGTAAAAGGGAAGGGAGAAATTTGAGGAAAGCAGTAAAAAAGGGAGAGATAGGATGATAGGACACGTTCCAAGGCATGGGGAAATACTGCAGGATATATTAGAAGTAGAGAAGGAAAAAAGAGAAGAGGAATAGGTAGACCTAGATTAGAATATTGCACACAGATAGTAAAAGATACAGGTTGCGGCAATTTAGGGAAATGTGTAGGTTAGCTTAGAATAGAAAATAATGGAGGTATGCATCCGATAAGTTCTAGCTCGATTTCGAAACCGTTTTTTATTTACTTAAAGTTTGCTATATTTCTGAAACCGTTCGTTTAATTAAAAATTCGTCTCAGCTTTTTGAAAACGTCTATTCCTACTCATCGTTTCGTTTCGAATTTTTCTGTACATACCCCTGAATTACTCGGGGTTTATGTAATTAAAATAACATAGTCAAACAGATGCTGGTTATCTTTCAAAGATAATTATAAATGTCCATAATACATATACGGGATATAAGCAAGACAAATTGTAATTAAATATTTAAACACTTACTGCAATATTTTTTTATATTTTCTTCTACACGGTATAACGTTCAAATTAACGTCCTTTATATTTTAAATATTCAATCGTATCAGTCTTATGTTTTATAACGCTTAGTATAGCATTGGAAATCTCCTGTTATTTAATTATGCGTGACCTTGCCCGTGCAACTAGTTTTGTTATCTCAATCACTCTTAGGACCGGCAGACGAACGTTGACTTACTTCAATAATGGCATTTTACGATTTGATTATGCTAAATGTAGTTGTATATTCTGTTTTGAGTTGTTTAATTTAAGAATCGCCTAAATTGGTGGATTTGCGTGCATTTAGCGTTGAAGTTATTTAACTCATTGTTAAAAGGGTGTTTGTTGTTTACATCAATCTTATCATCTAATTATTAAGCCGAAGAACCGGCTTTTCTTTCCCCCTTTTCTTCTGATTAGCGCTTAGCTCTTCCGTATTGGTTTGTCGTCCCCCTTTTGTGATTGCTGCGTTTCGTTGTGGAGCCTGATGGTTATGGGATGATCTTACGCTTTGTCCGTGCGGAACCTGTTGCAATTGATCTTGATGAACATACCCCTGTCGTGGCCATTGACACTATTTGCTCTAGACACCAAGGCACAGATGTGCTTGGACCTGCCTCAACTTGGTTAAGGCACTATTAAACAGCCATACAGGGTGAGTTAGATGTTTCCTTCATTCACCACCAGTGTTTAAATAGGGTTGCACTCGTATTTTACTCACCTATTTACTTTTACGATTTGTACCATCAATACTGGGTGTTCTGAAATTTACATTTACAAAAGATTTACTTATAAATTAAGCTATACAAGTAAGTTAATTCAAGATGTAGCAATTTTTAAGAGCCGCATTTCCGTCACTTAGTATTTGTGCGAATATTACCCATGTTAATTTAAGTGCTAATACCTAATCCCTTCAATGTAGTATTGTTTTAAAGTTTACCTGTATTTAATAGTCATAACGTCTATTCATACCCGTCGCTAGCTTTTGTAAATGTACAGTGAAGTTTACCTCCCCACCGACATTTTTTTTTCTTTTTGGCTATATTCCCCTGAATACAGTCCGTATGTTATTGAATGCGTACGGAACCCCTTCTGCTATGATTCCATGCAACCCTCTTCTATTATTATGGTATTTTATTTATTGAAACCAGGTCTGTGTTGGTATACCAAAACGACCATTACATACCCCCCTCTAATATTTAGCTGCAGAGCTACACGTAGTGTAGTGCCCGATAGTAGGTCACAAATCAACAGAAATTTTAGCGGATTGGGATCCGCCCTATGCAATAGTTTTACATAAATAAGACGTGTACTTATTCATGTTGTTTATTTTAGTAACCGTTTGTGCCATCTATTATTTTTCCTATTGCAAATAAGTATATTTTCACCATTTATTATTTTATATACTGCAAATAGATTATGCTTTAACATTGTATTACTTTACAGGTTATTTTGTGATTATTTCAGTCTTGTAATTCATGTAATTTTGCCACTGGTATTCAATTGTGTATTTAATCCCTCCGAGTTTGGCTTTATGAGATTTGTTATTGTGGTAAGGGAATTGAGATTTTGGGACTCTGGGAGGCTATTGCTTTGCCTTGTGCTTGCTCGGAACCTTTGAGTCAAGGTTGTAGGTTTCTAGTAGCGGCTCCGACCCTGGCGACCATTCCTGCTTCCGTGAACCATAACGCCCCCCTTTTCTGGAAAACAACCACCCACCCCTCCTACGGCCGAGTCTAGCCACCGCACTGCCTTGCTATCGGTGCATCGGGACCATAGCCCCAATAATGATCTCATTTTGTCACAACAACCACGACCGTCGCAACAGATGATACGTTGGCTGGTGAGATTCTCAACCAAGTTTCTAACACTACTTAAGAATTGCACTACAATTAATTGCAGCATTTCTTTCGTTGCTTGTAGTGGTTCTAAATTTGTGTACAATATTTAAAATTGAATAATGTGATGCATAACTGGATATTCGATAGCTGTGGCTGTCGTGGTCTGACAGAAAACGCCGATCGCACTAAATAGGCGCTCGTAAGAAGAGAAGTGCACGGACCACGGATACGGCGAGGGGGAATCTGTTCTCGCTGGTTACAACGAGAAGAAGCGTAATTATTATTTAACTATGAAGAGCATCCAATGGTTGAATGTTGAATTTAAATACGACCATCACTTTTAATTAATCGGCAACTATACCACAGCTGCATGGGTTCAACACTGAACAACTAATAAAGAAGAAAAAGGTTTTATTTTTAGGATGGCGTCATCAATTTTTTCATTTAAAGCCTGTTTAATTAGATAAGATTTAAGATGAAATATGTTATCAGATTAGTGGTAAGTTTTGTTAGGTCAGTGACAAATTTGTGTTACCAATAAAATTATTTGTGAACGTAGTATACTTGGTTTTTCTTGGAATTTTTATGTAGAAAGCCCCCCAAAATTTAATAAAAACACTACATACTGAAATTTCAAACGGCACAAAAGAAGGCGCCATCGTGTTTGATCTGCACTGCACTTTTAACTAACACATAATTCAGCGTGCATTTGTTTAATGTGTCAAATGTCATTCAATACTTTAAGTTTGCTACAACACGTAATCCGACTTCTATATAATGCTTTCTGAAGATGTAAAATAATGCTCTCTTTGAAAAAGGAAATTAAAACCCTAGTACGTATCACGCACGTCTACACTTCTAAACACTCCTTTGACTATTGTTTAAGTGTGATTTTATCTGTAGACCTCTATGATTAAAAATCTCGAGCGCTTCACTTTCAACTGAAAATGTATGAAGCTCTGACCCGACGTTCAGGTATTTACGCCTTAATCATAATCCAAGACTTTAAAATGCTACTTCAAGTTTACCGACTTATACATAATGCTTGCTGAAGGTGTAAAATAATGATACTTTGTAATCACTGGTTAACAATATGCGTTACGCTGTAACGAATATATTTTCTATAGCACCATGTTTGTAAGAATCGCTTCAGCATAGATTTATTCTGTGGTATTTAATTCTCGTATTTGATGCTATAATGTCTAAAAGAAACAATCCTATCTGAAAACGGGAAACCATGTTCGCTTAAATAACTTAAATGCTTTGCACGGAGGTATTTAATAATATTATAATTTTCAAGGAACGTATTTATATGGGGTCTAGTAGTTTGTGTTGTCTACCTTACAGGCGAATTCTTCCTCTTCATTCGGTAGAATTAGGATAGCGCGTGCGTGTACTAGTCACGAGGTATTGCGCCAGGCAAATAAGATGTGTCGTACTAACGAGGACGGCCATTGCTTCTTCTAAATGTAGTCGAGTTGGCAGTGTATTTTCTTAAGAAGGATGAATCTCCATTCTTTGGAGAAGTGGGGCTTGCGAATTGGCGTGGGGTGGATATAATAGGGGGACGAGTTTGTTACGTGCCATTGCCACTTAAACATTGTTTTAGGTTAGTTTTTGGTGTAGGGAAGTTTCCCGCCATATTTTCAAATACGCGAGACGCGGGAATTTTTAAATAGACTAGGCGGTGCTTCCG
Organism: Platerodrilus igneus; assembly: GCA_036346225.1. NCBI lineage: Eukaryota > Metazoa > Arthropoda > Insecta > Coleoptera > Lycidae > Platerodrilus > Platerodrilus igneus. The sequence continues at coordinate 12,275,001 of JARFIW010000139.1, read as the reverse complement.
ATACGTCAGAGTAGTGAGCTTGCGCAGTGTGCTTATCCCTAGAGGGATAGAGCAATACTAGACAAAGGGTGGGGACAAAGTGGTGAGAGGTTTGGATGACGCCCTGAATCGTGGCTGTTTGCCGGGAATTTTCAAGGAGTGAAGTGGTCACCTCGGAGGTATCGTATCGTAGCTTTTACCTATGTAGATTTCCCTTGTTAATTATCTTTTGTTGTTGTACCTTCTACCTTTTCTTTCCGTCATTCCCTGCGTAGGTAAATTTATAGCAACCTTCGGCAATGGACCCTAGACGACCCTGATGTCCAAGCTCCGCCAACAACCTCGGAGCAGAGGCCTACCATAAAGCAACTTCATGCCGGATGCCGGATGTCGGATTTCCGGGGTGAGTAATACCGTGTTTAATTTGTTCACGAAGATGAACTTTTGTTAATTGTTTATTTAATTTTTTATACTTCTGATTATTGCATAATATACCTTTTTATCGGTGACGTCATGGTGGATTGCCGCGCCAAAATCTGTAAAAGGTTTGCGCTTTCCTCCACTAGAGGCGTCACTCGCTTTATTCATTGCGTTGCGCGATGTATTTTGTGAACTTTGGTAACTGTATTACCGACTTTTAAGAACTATCTATCACCATATAAATGTGTAATACTTTGTTAACTGTTTTACCGACCATATAAACTATCACCAGTAATAGTGTAATAAGAATGGCGCCCATTAAATGTGGAGGTTAGGAACCGGGGAATTTTCCTTTGTTTTTTTATATAAACATTCGATGTATTAACAGATGTTATTTAAACAGCTTTCTCACTTAAGGAACCGTACTTTTATTCATGTAAGTATTACAAATAAGCATTTTACCTTGATTAGATACCTTTAAATATAGTTATTACAAAATTACCTATTAAAATATAACTTTTGTTGTTTTCTTAACTTTAGAAGACAGGTTTTTTGAAACTTTTATGTTACATTCTAAAAACTGCATTATGGATTTACATATTAAACTAATAATATCTTAATTACCTTTACAAGAAAACCTTGTGGTTAAACTTCCTGATTTCCGTTAATATCGCATATCTCATATATCGTGTCTCGAATATTCAATCCAAAATGAATATTTCTCATTTAAAATCCTCGAACTAATTTACGAGCTTGAGTGTAGGAATATTATTGCAGCTAGTAATCAAAATGACAGGAGATCTCAGCTCAGGGCTATTTTGGCCCAGGAAACGAAAGGCATTGCTATCTTAAAGAAACCCGTTGGTGATTGGCCTCTGAACGTATCGGAAATTAAATTGTCTTTAGATGACATATCGGGTGTAATAAATAGAACAGATCCTGGTGTTAGTGATATCGAGTTAGGGAGATTGGCTTCGAGAATAAAGCACGTCAAACAACGTACAGAACTACTATCTTTATATGACGATGCGCAAGCAACCCAAGCTAAACAAAGTTTGTTGTCCGAAGTATTATTACTTGAATGGACTATTCTTGAAAGACTTAATCCTAATGCAGACGCAGATATATCGTTACCCTTTTCAAATCTCGCTCTCGCTTGACCCAAACCTGTAGGAAAATCCATACCTGTATACAAATGGGGTCTCACTTTCGAAGGGTTTGATTCGCAGGTCTCTTTATCGTCTTTTCTTGATCGGATTAATGATTTCAAAATCTCTCGCGGGTGTACAGACCAGGACCTATTTGTCTCAGCTGGTGACTTGTTCGCAAACTCAGCGTTAATATGGTACAGAAACATACGAGACCAAATTTCTACCTGGGAGGAGTTAGTTGCGTGTTTAAAACGAGATTTCCTACCTTATGGCTATATTAACGACCTTTGGAACGAAATACGTAACCGAACCCAAGGTCCTGACGAAAATGTTGTTTCTTTTATTACCTCACTAGAAGCTTTATATAGCAGACTCGACAAAAAACCTTCAGAACCCGAAATTATCGATCAATTACTTAGAAATTTAAACCCCTACTTCTCAGAACGTTTGGCACTGCAGCAAATCTCGTCGTTAGCCCACTTTAAAGACCTATGTCGTTCTCTACAGGAAGTGAAGTTAAGGATTGACAAATATCGGCCACCCCCCGGGAAACTATCTGGTCTTTTAGAACCCGATTTAGCTTGCCAAGCTCGAGCTTCCCGTAAAGTATCTACCCTTAACGTTCCTTCTACCGTTACTAATAACTCACTTACCTGTTGGAACTGTAAGCGAAGTGGACATAACTATAATGTCTGCACATACCCAGAAATATTTTTGTTATGGTTGTGTCGCTCAAATATCTACAAATCTAACTGCACCAACTGTAATCCTAATGTATCGGAAACTCCCGTCGAGATATTTCAAATCAGGGTGTGAATATCTCAAGGATCCAAAATCGCCCTCATCACCAATCATTCAACGGACCCAGACGTCAATAAATCAAATCATAAAACTACTTCTAACGTTGTACCGTCATTAAATTTATCTAACAATAATACCGCTACTATTAATGTACAAAATACCTTACCTTCATTACAGGAATTATGCTATACTACGCCATCCGAGTGGTCTAAGTGGTTACAAACCGTCAATTCCTTTTACCATAAAAGACTGCTGCCGTTTCACAACTTGTTAAAAACCCTTCGATAACCGTCCACACTTATCTATCTCAATAGGTTCCTTAAATGTAATTGCTTTACTGGATACAGGTTCTTCATGTTCCCTTATAAATAACGAAGGTTTACATCAATTATCTCAACAAAATATCAAAATTCAAATTATTCGAAAAACTTCCATAAATTTAGCTGACGATAATCAAATACATGTAACCGGTTCCCTTAAGTTAAAAATTCGAGTAGAATCTCTTGAACGTGATGTTTTATTTTTGATTGTGCCTGCATTAGCTTATCCTTTCTACTAGGCGTTGATTTCTGTAAACTTTTAATCTGTCACTTTATTTCCAGGATTTTCATGGCAAACCTCTATTAAAACGAATTCTTGTGCATCTACAGGAATATCTAACAAAATTTCTCTTACTGACTCCCAAAATGTAACTCTTAGCGCTACAATTGACAAATTTCGCAAACTTAATACCTCCGAACTTGGTTGCGTTACGACTGCAACACACGTTATCTCTACAGGTGATGCCCTCCCTTTTAAACAACGTCAATATCCGTTATCGCCTGCTTTGCAAAAGCATTTACATGCTGAAATAGACAAAATGTTAGAATCTGGTGTTATCTCTCCTCAAATTCACCGTGGACCTCTCCTGTATTACTAGTTCGGAAAAAGAATGACGAATGGCGTGTCTGTTTTGATGGCAGAAAGTTGAATTCTGTGACTGTTTCAGACGCTTACCCTCTACCAAGAACTGACTCGATTTTAAGCCGGCTTCGAAACGCAAAATTTATCTCATCTATCGACCTTAGACAAGCTTTTTATCAGATACCTCTCGACCTATCTTCTCGTCAAAAAACTGCTTTTTGTGTCCCAGGCTGGGGTCTTTTCGAATATAATTTTTTGCCATTTGGTCTTTGTAACGCTCCACAAACCCTACAACGTACCATGGATCAAACGTTAGGTCCTATCTTACATCAAGAACGTGCCTTTGTATTTTTAGATGATATCTTAGTTATCTCTAGTTCTTTCGATGAACATATCGCCACATTAGATGAAGTTGCAGAACGTTTAAACGCAGCAGGTTTTAAGATAAACTGGGAAAAGTCTCAATTTTGTCGTTCATCCCTCACATTTCTTGGTTTTATTATCGATGGGACTGGCTTACGAGCGGATCCTGCTAAAGTCGACGCTATTACTAAATTTAAAACACCTAAAACTGTTACCGAAATCAAACGTTTAATTGGAATGATTAGCTATTATCGCATCTTTCTACCCAATCTTTCAACTATATCTGCACCCATTACCGCTTTAATTAAAAATAAAAATAAATCCCAAACTATCGAGTGGAATTTAGAATCTCAACAGGCTTTCGAACAAATTAAAACATTAATTACTTCAGCACCTATCTTAATCTCACCAAATTTCGATGAAAAGTTTTATATACAAACCAATGCCTCACTTACTGGGTTAGGTGCAATGTTGTTCCAGGTAAACAATGGTTTAGAACATCCAATCGCCTATGCAAGTCGTGCCTTAACTTCTGCCGAACAAAAATACTCTGCTACCGAACGAGAATTATTGGGCGTTATCTTTGGCATCGAGAAATTTAGAGGATATATCGAAGGTACACACTTTACCGTAATCACTGATTGTGCAGCTCTCACGTGGCTTAATGACTTGAAACAACCCGCAGGTCGTTTGGCCAGATGGAACTTGCGTATATCTCAATTCACTTTTGACGTTAGGCATAGGCCTGGCAAATTAAATATCGTACCTGATGCCTTATCTCGTGACGTCGTCTCTCTTAACCTTCCAAATTTAATTCTCGATACCTGGTACCTCAATATGATTAAAAAAGTTTCTGATAATCCCGACAAATTTCCTACCTTTCGTGTAACTAATAATAGACTATATAAATTTGTATCTTCGTCCCCGCATAAAATATCGAATATCCCTAAATGGAAACTGGTCGTGCCCACTGCAAACCGCAGTGAGGTGCTCAAATTATGTCACGATGATCCCATAGCTGCACACCTTGGTGTTACAAAAACTCTCGCTAAAATATCTGAATTATATTACTGGCCCACACTTAAGCAATCTGTTTGTCGCTACATCAAGAGCTGCAAAATTTGTGGTTCCCATAAGAGTTCACAAGATGCTCGTCCTGGTTTAATGGGTAACTTTAAGCGTGTATCTTATCCCTTTCAATTAATATCGCTTGACTTATTAGGACCTCTCCCCCGATCGAAAAGAGGTAATCAATATCTTTTAGTCGTTACCGATTGGTTTTCTAAATTTGTTATGGTGCAACCCTTACGTAAAGCTACATCTGCAGCTATAATTAAATTTCTTGAACAAAATGTCTTTCTTATCTTTGGTGTCCCACAGATTATTCTTTGTGACAATGGTGCACAATTTATCTCTAACGATTTTCAGAATTTCGTTAAAAGTTACAAAGTACACAAAATTTGGTTTAACGCAAAATATCACCCCCAAGTAAACCCTACCGAAAGAGTAAATAGAGTCTTAATCACCGCTATCTCTTCCTATATTGATTCAGACCATACTACATGGGATGAACATATCTTTAAAATTGCTCAAGCTTTGCGTACATCTAAACACGAAGCAACCCAATTCACTCCGTCTTTTCTTGTTTTGGAAGATATACCCCAATCGATGGGAGTTACTATGGTTTAGTGCCTGACGATACTAACGTAATTGAATTTGACGATAAAGTACGTTGGGACAAGGACCAACAGTCATTACCTTCTATCTTTAACGACGTTAGAAAAATTTGTTAAAAGCTTACGAAAAAGCAAGGTGATTGGTTGGGATTAAGAGATGATATAAATTGATAAAGATATGCTAATTACAGGAAGGACCAATTGCTTTTGCAAGCAATAACGATAGCAGTGGGCGGTTATGTAATAACTACAACTACCAAACTACTTAATAAAGGGTATAAATACCTTTTATCCTGTGCTGCAATAAACATTCACACAAAGACTTCGACGGATCACCAGTAACACGCTCGACCGGGTGATGGTGTCGCTTTCAAAAGCTCTACGACCGTCTTCTGCAAGGGTTCGGATGCGACTTGCTTCTGTAAAGGCTCGAGTACGACTGTCACTTCATGCACTCACTGCCGGTATATAATGTTTCACTGACAACTGTAGGATGACACTGACGGTATTTATTGTCACAAAATACCGAATTGTTCGATGATCGTAACACAAGGACCATTATAACTACGTAAACGAAATATTTCCTTCGCCTTGGGCGAACAAGTTTGGAAAGAATTATGTCTTATCGGATGCATCTAAGAAATTCTCTTCAAAATTAGCCCCTAAATTCATTCTTTGTAAGGTCACTCGTGTCATTAGTCCCTTATCTACGAACTTCAGGATGCTGAGAAAGAAAGGCAGGTGGCATATTAAAGACCTTAAGCCATTCTCTGCTGACCCAAATGCTACTTAAGTTTTTCATGTTCCATGCTCCTCACTATTTACCTAATATTTTTGTTTTCACCATCAATTAGTATCTTTAATTACTTATTCCTTCTCTTATACACCTTACATGGTTTTCTTACATGGTTTAATTGTGTGGTAATTGTCGTAACTTTGGTTGCAATGACTCATTGAATTTTTATGATGGGTTTTAGCTGATGTTGAGTGAATGCTTTCTTCTTTGGGCTCACATAGTGTTCGCGACCTATGCCATTGAAAGAAATAGTTCATATTCGCAGTTGCAAAAATTAGGATTGTCTATTCCATGTGTTTTTCTTCTGAATTATTGCAGTCGCCCACATTATACCACATCATTATTTGTTTCTTTTTCTACTAAATCAACATAACTTATAAACATTTTTTTTCATTGTTTTTGTTGAACTTTGTGGTGAGACGCTATCGCTTCTTATTGATATCTTATTAAACTCGGTTGTTTTAGCATATGGGGACAGTGTATCTGTATTTAACTGCTTATAATTGGGCATTTTGTGTGTTTAGGGTGCTACCGTTTTAAAACTACCTTAAAACAGTTTGTTTTGTGTGTTTGTATCTGTAATGATACTTTTAAGTTGTCGTGTCAACTTTTGTCTGATTTTCTTATCGTAGTCAATGTACTCGTTAGGAAAATGATCGCACTAGTTCTCTTGAGAGTTTAGTGAATGTCAACATATGATATATCTTATCTTGTCGGATCAATATCGCAGGTGGTCCTTCAGACTGCGCTGTGTTTAATAAGGACAACTCTCTACCTTCTCTCGGACGCTTGTCCAAAACTATACTTTTTCTTAACCCGCTATCTCCGCTATGCCTTATTCTTCTTTCGGTGGACCTGTTCTTGTCCCGGAACACCCGTCTGCCACATAAGAATGATGTTCCCTCATTCCGAGCTACTAGTCACATTGGCTGGTTGAGTAGCGCTTTGCTATCCACCTTTCCCTCTGTCGCTTTTGCTCAATGCGAGCCCTTCCTCTACTTTCTTCTACCTGGAAGTGTCTCTTATGCACCCAAAACCAACCTCCTTCTTTTTACCTTTCCTATTTCTACTGCCTTTTCATTTCTGTTAGTCACCGTGTGGTTGCGCGGAGGTTTTACAGACACCTGGACCATGTCTCTGCGAATCTTTCGTGGGTCATGCGGTGCCGCTGTCAGTGCATGGGCTCTGGCAGTGAAAGGTATGTATGAGTGTGTGAATGTGTGAGTGAATGTGTATATCTGTATATCGTTATATACCGTGTGGGTATCGGGTGATGGTATCACCGATATCGATTATCGCCGGGTGCAGGAATGCACCCAAATGTCTTTGCCGGTCCCCCGTGCTGTTCTTGTGAACGGACCTGCTTCACAGGTTTCTCTTTTTAGAGGGCACGGGTCAATCCCATTTAAACGGCTCTACTGGAGCCACTCTTTTGTTGTTATTCATTGTCTTGGGTAATAACCAGGCCAATATCTTTGTCTTCTTTATTATCTTTGACAATACCCTTAGTTTTAATAGTGTTATCTTACTTATTACCTTTAATAATAACTTTAGTTTAGTATCGTTATCTTACCGATTACCGTTAGTAATAATTTTGGTTTAATTTCTCGTTATATTACCGACTACCGTTAGGAATAACTTCGAGTTGTTTCGCGTTATCTTACCGGTTATCTTTAGTAATAACTTTTTTTAAATTCATGTTATCTTACCTACTATCTCTTATAATCACTTTAACTTAATATCGTGTTATCTTATCGAGTATCTCAAATAATAACTAAAGCTTAATACCGTTATCTTATTCATTACCTTTGAGGATAACAACTTAAGCTTAATAACATTATCTTATCTACTATCTTTAACAACAATTTGAGATCTTGCCTTATCTTTTTATCGTCCTAACGTGTGGTATATATGACCAGACGTGGGAATTATTTTTTTCTGAAATTTAAGTGAAAAAGCTAACCCGATTTAGAAATGTAATTTGTCAGGTTAGCATATAAGGATTTAGTAGGTGGTACTTTTGGTAAATTTGTTGATTCACAACTATGTCATGGACAGGTTTTAAATGTGCATCGTAGAAAACCAAAGTACCAGTAACAAAATTTGCTAGAGTGCAGAGTGACGCACTCCATGAACATTTTTAAATTTGGGCACTTCTTGCCAAAAGAAAAATAGTTTTGTTGCAACACTAATGTGTGTTTGCACATAAGAACTTTTATGTTAGCTCTAGTTAGATAGGTTTAGATAGTTTAGGCGACTTGTCGCACCCGTGTTAGTTTAAGTAGTGTTTCATGCTCCCCGACAAATTTGTGCTGTCGATAATTAGTGTAGTCAAAGACTATCGGGCTACCTATTCCGTTTCCTGGTACTTCGGTAGACGTGTTATCGGTCAAAAAAACCAGGTGGCGCCTTATATAAACATTTTGTAGCTGTTAAGTTAGGGTTTATGTAGGGTAGTTAGGATTTAGATTTTAAGCTGTTACTGTGTTAACAGACTTTTTCTTTTTTTAAAGTTTTTTCTTTTGTGGCTTTGTCGCGATTGTTACGTGCCATTGCCACTTAAACATTGTTTTAGGTTAGTTTTTGGTGTAGGGAAGTTTCCCGCCATATTTTCAAATACGCGAGACGCGGGAATTTTAAATAGACTAGGCGGTGCTTCCGATACGTCAGAGTAGTGAGTTTGCGCAGTGTGCTTATCCCTAGAGGATAGAGCAATACTAGACAAAGGGTGGGGACAAAGTGGTGAGAGGTTTGGATGACGCCCTGAATCGTGGCTGTTTGCCGGGAATTTTCAAGGAGTGAAGTGGTCACCTCGGAGGTATCGTATCGTAGCTTTTACCTATGTAGATTTCCTTGTTAATTATCTTTTGTTGTTGTACCTTCTACCTTTTCTTTCCGTCATTCCCTGCGTAGGTAAATTTATAGCAACCTTCGGCAATGGACCCTAGACGACCCTGATGTCCAAGCTCCGCCAACAACCTCGGAGCAGAGGCCTACCATAGAGCAACTTCATGCCGGATGCCGGATGTCGGATTTCCGGGGTGAGTAATACCGTGTTTAATTTGTTCACGAAGATGAACTTTTGTTAATTGTTTATTTAATTTTTTATACTTCTGATTATTGCATAATATACCTTTTTATCGGTGACGTCATGGTGGATTGCCGCGCCAAAATCTGTAAAAGGTTTGCGCTTTCCTCCACTAGAGGCGTCACTCGCTTTATTCATTGCGTTGCGCGATGTATTTTGTGAACTTTGGTAACTGTATTACCGACTTTTAAGAACTATCTATCACCATATAAATGTGTAATACTTTGTTAACTGTTTTACCGACCATATAAACTATCACCGGTAAAGTGTAATAAGTTGCCTTGGGACACGGTACGAAGCGCCAGACTCCTGTGACACCGGCAAGGCAATGAAACGCGTCGCCCCTTATTATTATTGTGCTAGGATTTGTTAAGGGTAAGCTCGCTTTAACTAAATAACTTATAAATTATTTTCATCCCTTTAGCGTATGACATTACGGAGAATTAAAATGATGGACTAGAATGAAGGTATTATAGTTGAACCCAAGGTTGGAAAGCTGTTCATTTATCAGTGCAAGTACAGCCGTGATTTAAAGTTTCGTCACAACAATTTGATGAACACATTTCGTAGCATGTACGTCGACGTTTAATAATTAGATTTGAAAACATCAACACCTACAGGTATCAAATCTTCTTTTTTGCTTTATTTGTGAGAATTCGTGAATGCTTGCTTAAATAATTTTCAAGGACCGTTTGGTTAAGTTAAATTTTGTATGTATAGAACAGCGTGTGAGAAAATAGCCACGAATTACTATAGTAATAGTTTTGTAAAATTTGCATAAATTCACTTGCTAACAATATGATATTTCAAAGTCCATTTCTTACTTTTAAAATATTTATTTACTCATATTAAAATTTTAATAAGCCTCTAATACCAGATTTAAATGAAAAGTTGTTTGTCTAAGTTAACTACATGTGATTCGATTTTTTTTAGAAATAATGTTTGAGACACATATGTGAACCAATACTCAGATCTGAATGCTTGGTGCCAAAACTTGTTTTGATATATTATTATTAACTTAAGGTTCTGTTATGTCAAAGACAGATGTATTGAAAACTCGATTTTATTTGTTCATTTTGTAAACATATTTAAAGAAAAAATTCAAGAAAGAGAAACTATATTAAATTTCATTTTTAGACTCAAGTTTTTTATTTCCATGCATAATTAAATTTACCAAATTTTTAAAGTAAATAAGTTTGTTGATCTATAAAATTATACGAGGCTGAAGTAATTTAAAAAGCCCAGATATGCTACAGCTGGTTTGTTCTAGGTATTTATTTTTGATTTAAATATCTTTGGTGTGGTAATCTCAATATTATCCACCTGTAATTATTGGCATGTATTTTTATTGGAAAGCACAAACTGTGTCTTTCTAATAGAGAATTTGTTGTGATTTTGTTCCAGGTTCATCGAGATCGGAGAGGTCGTAAGTATGTTCCAGAGGTTTCCAGATACATTAGTTTAGTAAGTTGTAAGTTTTTATTGCGTTTATATCCCGTGAGTTTCTGTATCTTCTCATAGGAGTATTGAATCTTTAGTGTAACCGTTCATACAGATACAGTGGCGCTCAACCCATTTTCCTTTTGTTAGTTTATTGTAGAGTTTAGACCATCACCACACCCTTTTCTCATTGCTCACCCTTGGGGTAATTCCCAGACTTAGCCGCTGAATAATTTAAGCTTCACTTTATCCATCAACAAGGAAGCTCAAAAAAAATTACGCTTTACTGACGCCCAAACAACGTGGAGCGTGCATTAGTAAAAAGTAAAGAAAAGAGAAAAATTTTTTTCGCTTTAACACTTTTAAAAGGATCAAAGTAATTAGTTCATTCGATGTGATTAAATCTCACACATTTCTTTTCCAGCTGTTGTAAGTATGCATACAAAGTAATAATCACGAATACTTGCATGTTAATTTATAATGTGATGAAAGCTAAGATATCTTCCTTGAAGAGACTAGGTTACTACTGAAATTACTATAGACTTTTGATTTGTACAGTTACCAGAATTGTGTTTTTGCTGGCGATTCGGTTTTTTTTGTTGAAAACACTGGCACCCTATTTTTATTTCTAGAATCAATTCGGTTCGTTGGGATTGCAATTTCCTCCTTTGCATATATTTTAACGTATTCATTCGGCTGTAATATTTATTGATCGTATTTAAATGGCAACTATTAAGATGTTTCAAAGTAATAAAATTGTTCTTTTGTTTAAAATCCTTTGTTAATTGCATTATCTCCTAGTTGGCAAGCTGTTACAGTTTGTATTTCTGCAACTGTTATTTGGGAATGCAGCACACTTGATTCTTTGGCGATATTTTTGAAAGCCAAATATCTACTCCCATACATGGTTCTGTCCTTATAAAATAGAGATCGTGCTTTTAAAGACAGATTGAATACAACATCTTCTTACCGAAGAAACATGTTAACAGCTGTAGGATACCAGATAACAAACCCATTGCAAGTGTTCACTTACTGGGCAGATGGTTAAATGGCCTTATCTTTTAGAAGCTGTGCATTTATGTGCAACTATAATTAAAATGTAGTCACAGCAGGAACGTATTTATATGGGGTCTAGTAGTTTGTGTTGTCTACCTTACAGGCGAATTCTTCCTCTTCATTCGGTAGAATTAGGATAGCGCGTGCGTGTACTAGTCACGAGGTATTGCGCCAGGCAAATAAGGTGTGTCGTACTAACGAGGACGGCCATTGCTTCTTCTAAATGTAGTCGAGTTGGCAGTGTATTTTCTTAAGAAGGATGAATCTCCATTCTTTGGAGAAGTGGGGCTTGCGAATTGGCGTGGGGTGGATATAATAGGGGGACGAGTTTGTTACGTGCCATTGCCACTTAAACATTGTTTTAGGTTAGTTTTTGGTGTAGGGAAGTTTCCCGCCATATTTTCAAATACGCGAGACGCGGGAATTTTTAAATAGACTAGACGGTGCTTCCAATACGTCAGAGTAGTGAGCTTGCGCAGTGTGCTTATCCCTAGAGGGATAGAGCAATACTAGACAAAGGGTGGGGACAAAGTGGTGAGAGGTTTGGATGACGCCCTGAATCGTGGCTGTTTGCCGGGAATTTTCAAGGAGTGAAGTGGTCACCTCGGAGGTATCGTATCGTAGCTTTTACCTATGTAGATTTCCCTTGTTAATTATCTTTTGTTGTTGTACCTTCTACCTTTTCTTTCCGTCATTCCCTGCGTAGGTAAATTTATAGCAACCTTCGGCAATGGACCCTAGACGACCCTGATGTCCAAGCTCCGCCAACAACCTCGGAGCAGAGGCCTACCATAGAGCAACTTCATGCCGGATGCCGTATGTCGGATTTCCGGGGTGAGTAATACCGTGTTTAATTTGTTCACGAAGATGAACTTTTGTTAATTGTTTATTTAATTTTTTATACTTCTGATTATTGCATAATATACCTTTTTATCGGTGACGTTATGGTGGATTGCCGCGCCAAAATCTGTAAAAGGTTTGCGCTTTCCTCCACTAGAGGCGTCACTCGCTTTATTCATTGCGTTGCGCGATGTATTTTGTGAACTTTGGTAACTGTATTACCGACTTTTAAGACTAGGTTACTACTGAAATTACTATAGACTTTTGATTTGTACAGTTACCAGAATTGTGTTTTTGCTGGCGATTCGGTTTTTTTTGTTGAAAACACTGGCACCCTATTTTTATTTCTAGAATCAATTCGGTTCGTTGGGATTGCAATTTCCTCCTTTGCATATATTTTAACGTATTCATTCGGCTGTAATATTTATTGATCGTATTTAAATGGCAACTATTAAGATGTTTCAGAGTAATAAAATTGTTCTTTTGTTTAAAATCCTTTGTTAATTGCATTATCTCCTAGTTGGCAAGCTGTTACAGTTTGTATTTCTGCAACTGTTATTTGGGAATGCAGCACACTTGATTCTTTGGCGATATTTTTGAAAGCCAAATATCTACTCCCATACATGGTTCTGTCCTTATAAAATAGAGATCGTGCTTTTAAAGACAGATTGAATACAACTTCTTCTTACCGTTGAAACATGTTAACAGCTGTAGGATACCAGATAACAAACCCATTGCAAGTGTTCACTTACTGGGCAGATGGTTAAATGGCCTTATCTTTTAGAAGCTGTGCATTTATGTGCAACTATAATTAAAATGTAGTCACAGCAGGTTTATTACAACTACTTTGTAATGTAAAGTTTTCTAAGCAGCTGTCTGATTTTATAAAGCAAACTTTTATATAGAATAATTACTTGAGAAATTTTATAAACTAACACTAATTTCAAATGGTAGGAAATTGAGCTTGTTGAGAAATTTTAGGGTGTTTTAAATATGAATGCAGAGAAAATTACTTACAGGGTTTTGAACGTAACAAGGTATTTTAATTATGTGACTAGGGTCTTTACAAAAATCATTTCGAGATGTGTCTCTTTCGACTCAGGCATGACACTCTATTTTTTGGAGAAAAGTGATAGGGAAATTATAAAAGAACTCTCAGAAATCGTATATATGTAATATCAGCGTATTCCCATTTAATCAGCAGTTATTTTCAAAGCGTATAATTACAATAATGTACAATATAATATTGATTTTTAGGTACACAATATACATTAAAATATTTATAACTTAAAAACATCTTATTTATACAATTTTCAACAAACATGTAAAAAATGAACGATAGAAAAATAGAATAAAATACTTAACGATTAAAAAAGGAATAGTTTACAATGGATCACATTCTTTGTATTTATTTCTATCTTTCATTTTTACAAGTAATAAATCAATTCCGTAAAGCTCAATTATAGGTTTACATTTTAAGTAGCAAAATGCTAAGCTTACAATATCTAGAAAAGTATAAATGCTGAAGCGTCAATTGTACACCGAAGTATATTTCTAATACTGTGATGAATTAGGGAGTATTGAAGGAGTTATTTCAGAGATATAATTGAATTACATGCATACATTTGGGTATTGAGTCAACATCACTAAGGTTATAATATGTAATTATATTGATTATTCAACCACAAGAACCAATAAACTGTCAAAGTTTATAATGGAGCCAGAAACACAAAAACTTCAGCAACTAAATTTAATGTAAAATGGTTTGGTTAAGATTTGTAATTATTTAGCACCTACTGGTTGTGTTAGCACCCAGTTGTTATACATTTATGTAGTCAGTAATTATGTTATCAAATTATTTCTCACAATACTACTCATAAAAATTTGTATCTTTACAAATTATGTTGATCTGCTTACTACAAAATCAAAGTCAAGCCGACTCAATAGTGACAAATAATTTTTTCTGATATTAGTAAAGTAGTTCAAGCAAAGTGAACGAAAATTGAATTGGTTATTTTACAAAGAGAAAAGTCGTGGTTGCATCATTAGACTGGCAATTTTCTTTCTGCAAAACAACCAACAAAATTCTTGAATTATACACGAATTATGGTGTATTTAAGAAATACAACTGTCGGCAACTTTTTCAAATCTCCGACATTGTCAGACAAAATTTAATAAGAACTAGTCTATGACAACTAAGGTATTAGGTCATTTGTTTATTTTCATCCAGCTGACTAGTTTACTTTGTAAATTCTTTGGCAGCATTTCACAAAATTACATATTTTACGAGGTAACATAAGGTTCCATCGAAATTGGGTAACAATTGTACAAATCATTAAACACCATTAAATTTTAGTAAAGTAGGCTTTGTTCTTTAAATATGAAGAATTATTTAGATTTTATCTAGTATTTGTTATTAAGCATCAGGGTATGTTAGTTTTCCTTGGTAGAAAAATTTCAAATTGTATGAAATTACAGAACACCATATTTCCAATTGATTTTGTCTTAAATTAAGAAGAGAAACCGACGAAAGTGTGTAAATTGCTTTTAATGATGTAGCTGTAAGTTATGCTAGTTTTTCTGCAGTTTGACAACGTTAATAATAGCCACACGTCCTAACACTATGAATGCTGTTCAGATGTGTTATACAACACTTCTTCATTTGTATATCTTTTTAAACTCACATACTATAGTAAAATATACATTAATCATCTTTTTATATTCACGGACATTGCTCTAATTTAGTTCTCTATTTTTAACCTTTCCATAACTGCAATTTCATTGATAAGCGGCTAATCAAAGTTACAGGAAAATTTATGTAGAAGCACATACTTCTAAAGTACATATTTCTTGAAAATTGTAGCTAAAATACATATTGTCTTACTGATTGTTTTTTTAATCAAGAAATTATAAATCTCATTTCTGAAACATATTCTATTTTGCTTTTAAAATTGCCGCGTTTTTATTTTATCGTGCAAAACTTTCCATTTTGTGACGTTCCTTTGAAATACTTATCATATTTCATTTTAGTAGTTTCTGTATTAGTATTTCCCACCAATAGGGTTTGGTTATTTCCTATAAGAAATATAATTTTTAGGTTGCATGCATTCTTGATCTAAGAAAGTTTTATTTTTGTATTTTATATTGTTCATACTCAAAGGTTGTCAAATTTATCATGGCAACTTTATATTCTTAATTTATTAGTTTATTATTCATGGATTTTGATTAATAATGTATCATGTTGGCGTCTGTGACTTCATTGTGTGCTTATTAAATAAAGTTCACATACGAATTGTACGGATATAGAAAATAAAGACACTTTCTCTGGCTTTAGTTAACCTTCCCGTAAGTTAATTTTACATATATACATATTAGATCGAGAAAACAACACAAAGTAATTTCAATTTGCATTCTTAATTTATCTATTCGAATTCTACCTAAGATATCTTGAATTACTTTATGGAGGTAAGAATTTTTAAATAGAATACTTCGTATTTACCCTCTAAACAATTAATATTTAACTCGAGAATGTTAGCTTACCTTTAAGAATAGGTTATCAAACTGACTGCAAGTAGTCAAGAATATTCGGATATATTACCAAATTGGTTGCTTTTAATTTTAGGGGTACTTAGGTTTCCAAATCGATAACTTTATGTTAGACATAAGCATGTTGAGAACAACTGGTTTTGAAGCCATAAAAGATAAACGTGTTTGGTGGTGTTAGAGTTATCTACAGATAAAAATCACTCCATATATTTATGAAAACCTTTGAAACTATAACCTAGAAAAATTGTAAATAAACGAACATTTTTAGTTAATTGCATGAAATTTATACATGTATTCCCACTAAGTTTTCGTTATTAGGTTAAGAATTTATATAGTAATTTTATATGTCGAAAATGTTTTTCATTAAGTTAAGCAATTGTTGATGTATTTGATTTTTAATATTTGTTTAAGAATGTCCATCCTATAAGTGTAAAGACTTTCTTTATTAGTGTGTTTTTCAACTAATGTAAAGGCAACAGTTCCAGTTTTTGTTATAATAAATTATTTAGCAATTGCCTACAGGCATGATTGTAATTCAGGTCAAACATTTGAACTTAGAAACCTTTCTTTCAGATAGCAGCTTTAGTATTCTTTTGGTTAAAGTACAATGTACTTAATGATTTCTCATATGAATTTTAGATCAGAATCACTCTCCTGATCTCAGATTTGGCAACCTCTTGTCATTTTTTCTGAGTTTTTTCCCCTGCAAGAAACCCTGTGAGATTAGGCGGCGTCCAAGATATTTCCCGATTAAGACATATTATTAGTGACACAGGTGGACTTAATTTAATACCAGTCTATCGATTAAAATTTGCTTCTGATTTGCTCCATATGTAGCGATGTAACTAGGTATTATGTTTGATTCCGTATCACAAATAGTCCCTGGAAAATGAAAATCATCACTCTACATAAGCATGTCCAATTGTAGAATCCTACGCGATCTTGAACATGTGTAAGAATTGTCCATACTACATTTAAGTTCACTTTTCAATAAACAACCTTATTTTCAAATTTTTGCTGTTAATCGAAAGTCCCGTTTTTACGTCGTGGTCAGTTATGGCAGAGCCCAAGTGTACCATTTGCAAAAAGACATACAGTATGCAAAATAATATGAATAGGCCTCAAAAATGGTTCGATGGTACAGATGTAGATACTGTCGAATCAGAATTACACCAGAACGTCTTCTGTGACAAAACATTTTTTAATAAAAGTGCCCTCAAGGTGCGTTTAAAAAAATTCACTCTGACTCAAACATATTCCAATGCTTGGTCAATGATGAGTGTGTTGAATGTATAGAATGTAATAAAGGTTACAGATGTGGAGAAACTTTATTATACCATTTAATTGAATTGCATCATTTCAGCAGGAAGTCGTCGAAGAAAATTTTTTATCTTTAGAAGGTAACAAAATGTAAATGTTTTGATTATAGCATGAAACACGACTTCCGATTTCATAATATGGTTATCTGATATTGAAAAAGAAAGTAATGTCCAATATGTTCGTAATAGCGGTAAAAGCCACCAATATTTTACTGATTATTATCAGTGTAATCATTTAGGTTAGTGAATGTAACAATTAATTAAAGAATTAGAACGTATAAGCTACCGATTTATATTTTAGGTAAAGTACGAAGTAACATCGGAAATCGTCAGTCCAATCTCAAAGGCTTTCTAAAATTGGATTTATGTGTATGAGTAATCATCATCATTATTTTGTTTTCAACCTTACTTAAGGTCGGTTTGATGCAGCTCTAACTTGTTTTCTATGCTGTGCTAATCTAAAAAGTTCTACATCATACCCTTCACTACCTAAATTTCTAATAATTTGACTAATATAGTTTGGTCTAGGTCTTCTTATACTCTTCTATCTTTTTCCTATCTACCTAGCTCTACATAGATATTAGCAACCTGATGGTTGTTAAAGAACTCCAACATGTTTACATGATTGCCATTTATAAGGAAATGAAATATTACCTGCTTATCCCCTCCAAAAAAGGAAAAGTGTTAAATTATATGTTATGGTAAGGCTTAAGCAACGAATCGCTGCCAACATGCCAGACCGCTAACTAATTGTATTTTGTCATGGTGACATTTAATTCACTGATTTTTATTTATTAATTTTTTTCTTGTTTTGTTTTCAAACTTACTTGAGGTCGATTTGATGCAGCTCTAAATTCCTTTCAATTCTGTATAAGTAATATAATCGTAAAATTAAATGACATCAGCAATGAAGTTAGGGTAAATTATTTTAAAATACATTGTTGTCATACTGTCGAAGCTCAGCATATTAGAATCCCACATAACGTAAAAGCAAGAATTGGTGGTAAACTAGCATTAGAAGTATTATTGCCAAAGCTTATTGATGACGTGCATGATAATATTGGGGAATCAATTCAAGTGTGGATTTATTAACAAAGAAAGATATACACAACTTTAAAAAACCATTCAATATTGATGCTCATGATGGTACAAGGTGCCAATGATGCTAAAAGTATACATTTGTGTGTAGAAGAATGTAGAGCCGATGAAAATATTCCTGTACTATTCAGTAAATTTCAGAATTAGAATGTGAACAGTTTGACTTAAGAAAATATGATTTAATTATAATGAATAAAATTCAAATGGAACTTTTAAAAACGTTACAGTGTGAAAGTGTTTCTGAGCAAACACTTTCTTCAACGATAGTTTGATAAATGGATTACTGACACCCCCAGTTTGTCCTGCACGAAAAGGTTGCTTGGACCTCGTATTTAATCAACAAGCTGTAAGTGATAGAAGTTTTGTTTTTCAGTCGCTACATAATTTGAGGTTATTTCATTATTTACATAAAATTTATTGGTATTGAGACTTTTATGTTGATGTATACTTAGTTACAAGTGTAATGCAATAGGAAGTTCTAATATAAACAAGCACCACTATTGTATTTGCATAAATTTATATATATATATATATATATATATACTTGGCCAATTTGGGATAGCGTTTAATTTATTTACATTGCTGGTTTGTTAAATACTGTGATATTCATGTTTCAATATAGGTTAGATGAACGTCTTGCAGTTTTATTATTGTTTGTGCTTAGTTTAAATTACTAGGTGAGGAAAAAGTGCACATCAAGGCTTCATCAACTTATGTGACAGAAAAAATAACCATTTAGTCGTCACTTAGACGACCCATCGTCTATTGAGATCCAAATTCAGGTGATTTGGTGTTCAACAAATTGCATTTGACAGAAAGTCCAAAGACATTTTCAGGTAGGTGTAAGTGAAATTGTTGAAGTTTGTATATCACGAGTAAAACTAGCTGGTGCATGATTGTACTGTTACGTTTTCTTGGTAGATGAAATTTCATTCATTCATTTCCACATAATAGAAGTCATTTCCAAAAGCACATGTTAAAAATGCAAATTTGGACGAAATCACATTTAAAATGAATTTTATCAAAAAAGTTTCATGGCAGTCTTAATTCAATTGTAAATATTACATGAAAGCTTGTTATAAATGTAAGAATATTAGGTTTTTTAAATCAAACTTGTAATCGATTTTGTTAAAATTAAATGGATAACGTTCGATGTTTGTACATATTTATTTAGTGTGAAAAGCAACAAATGAACTTCTAGCATAAAATAGAGCGTCTGATACTATGTGAACGTCTTTAATGAATTTGATTTACAAATGGGATTACATGTACATTTTCTTATTCAAAGTGATGATGTAAAGAGATAAACGTATGAACAAATTGATCTGACTTTAAAATACTGGGAGGACCTATTGTGGATTGTCGATTAGTTTTTAGAGTTAATAGTTAAAAATACTTTGATCTAGAAAAACCCAAACATATTTGTTTGAAATATTATTAACCAGTAAAAGCATAGATTGCAGTTATTCAGTCACAATTTAGGGTATTGTTTAATTTAATATTAATATAATTTTAATATTACGTGATCTGTAAAGATCTCCTCACATATTGTAACAGAATTCCATGTTGTTGGTCTACTTTTAATTAAGGATAATTTAAATGAATGAAAATTTTTTAGAATGTTTTTTGGGCTTCTGGAGGATGAGCAGATTTATTAGTTTCCACATGATGTGGAATAAACCTACACAAAAGAGCAAGTTGACAGATAGTTTATAAAGGAAGATCCACACTGGAAAACATTGGCAGCATATACAATCAATGTTTCTCTCTTGGTTTTGTGTGTTTATATATATATATATATATATATTGTCAGCATAAACTTTTGAAACAATATATTTTTTGGCGATACAAAGTGTTATTTATTACAGTCCATTGACTACTGAATACATGAGCTGCAGAATAAGCGATGCTTTTACCACCATAATCCCCCAAATATTTTCTAAACTTTTGATAGATGCTCAGACTTCCCAATGCTCCACCCAAAGGTAACTACATTGGTCAGGAAGTGAGTTTTGTTTTACCAGGAAAATTTGAATTTTGCCAAACTCTTGCCGTTCTAAGTATGGTAGGGGTTTTGAACGCACATAACAACATTCACACATGGGACCTACATTTTACCTCGCATCCAAACGAGGACGTATTTTTGTAAGAATGCTCACCTAACATTTTTCAACTGTCGGGAATCAAACCAACAATCTTGAAATTAGTAGTCATAGCGAATCTATCTAACTAACAATGCACAAACATTAAGGTTTATGGTTTGTCTAATGACATATCTATAAATCTTAGCAACATAACAGACAAAAGCAAAAAGTAAGGTTGGGATTAGTAATAGTAAAATCTAAGGGCAAACTTTTACAACTTCAAGAATTGGGAATAATTCTATATTTAAACGGGTTTCTCTAGATGCCATGACTCAAGATAAGCCTGTTGGGTAATGTATTTACATAATGCCGTTCACATTGCTACTACCACAGCATGCGAATCGCCCTACAAAATATACACATTCTAACGTAAGCATCATCTGACATCAGGAAATTAAATAAAATTAATAAATACAAGCTCATATTCAGAAGACTAATAGCACCTCTTTTGCTGCTGCTATAGTGTGAACACCATCTAGGAAAGCCCTTAATGTTCGCCAATGTGAGCAAGCAGTGTTTGTATGTCTGTAAACTCATCTAGATTTGGTAATAAATTTCAATTTTTAGTCTTTCACTGTTAACTTGATGTATTGATAAATGACGAAAAAGCAAAGACGTTACACCACACTACATATACTTCTGTACTAACAAATCTCAAAAAATCTGCTTTAACAAAAATGACACTTCTGTTAAGTTCGTATAGAAAGAGTTCTAAAAATATGTAAGTGCCTTAATTTGTATTCTTTTTAGCACAAAATCCTCCGATCATTAATAACACAATTTAGAGTCAATATGAAGTCTTTGAATTCGATACCTGCAGGTGAACAGCAGAAGATGAACTGAAATCTGATTATATCCAGTGCAAGGGTACCAGTCGATAACTTGTGGATTTAAGCTGAGTTGATTACTTTTGCTGAATCCTTCACAGGATTTTTTTAAACAACCCCTTTCTTCACGTATGGTTAAACTACTTGTCATAAAAACCCCCATCGTTTCAGTTCATGAAATCTGTTTTTTCTAATAATATTAATATTTATTTAAAGTAGGTAATCTTAATATTTTAAAGCCATAACAACACTTAATATTTCCAATTTTTTATAACTACATTATATTTTGTGAAAGAAAAATCACGCGGTAAATTTTTGTAATATCGAAGCTCTCTCACTTAGAGAAGTCTAAACGAGATTATTTTATTAGTAACAAAATAAGATTTATATTAGCATTGCTTATAATTCCAGCTTTTTTAATTAAGTTTGTGACTGGCAGATCTGACATTCATCCATAAAGATAACATATGTAACCAAATTGCGTTAAAGTATTTTAAAACTAAAGAATCTGTGGTATAACTTAATTGTTAAATATGGTTGTTAGATGATTTGTTATTTGTTATGAAATAGACGCATTATCACGCAAGTAATTCTTTTTGTAAAAACACATCTGTTAAAAATGTTTCTAGGTCGAAAAGGTCTAGTCGATTATGCTGTAAGTTGATCCAAGAATTTAAATAGAAAAATTTAGAATTAACAACTACGACAGGGTTTTCTGTATTTTTGTATAATAATTACTAGATACAGTGGCATCCAACTTTAGATTAAACTGTTTTCTGTTTAACTGAGAAAATTTCAGTCCAGACCTAGCTCTAACTCTCCCTTGGGATGATAGCCAAGTTAGCCATCGGCAAAACAGTTTCAAGCTTAAAACAAATTCTTTAAAATTACTATAGCGAGTCACGTGCAACGTGAAAATTTCATTAAGCACGCATAAATAATTAAAACTGCTTCAACACAATAAATGTAACATTGATATAATACATAAATTATCAAATTTAAAACAAAAAGAAGTCAGTCCTTTAATTATTGACCAGAAAAACAAAAATATTCTCCAATATCCTAAATAAACAAAAATTAAAGTTTTAAAAATATTTGATACAGAGAGTTAATCTAACTACAAAATCTTAACAACAGATTTAGGTAATTACTTTGTCAATACAAACGACTATACAAACACTAAACAAAAGTGGTACTATTTGTTGATTTATCCAAGTTGCAAAATTTGTTTATAAGTAGAACTCATACGAGGGTGAAACACCATACAAAGAGAACTACTCGGTTAGCTTTTGGATACCGCATTCTTTAATTGAACTACAGATGAAAAAATTCGGCCCAACCAAGCTAAGAAAAATATGACACTTAGAATTTCTTAAAGAATCAGAAATTAAAAACATAAATAAAAGTAACAAAGCGTTCAATAATATCGAAATACACAACAGAAATTATTTTCTGTTATTCACACATTTATATTTTATTTTCGTGTAGTAGCACAGTTGGTATTCATTCAACAATCGCACACACAAGAACGTTGTAACATTTCTTTGAAATTTTAAAATCATATTTCATTTTAATAGTTTCTGTATTGGCAAATCTCACCAATAGGGTTATGGTTACTTCTTTTAAGAAATATAATTTTTGTTAGATGCATTCTTGACCTAAGGAAAAACATTTTTGCCTCACATTGTTCATACTCAAAGGTTGTTAAATACATTATTGCGGTTTTTAAGGTTAAGAATGACATTACATTTGTAACGGTGTATTCTAAATTAATGTACTTTTATGGTTCATTTGTTTTGATTAATAAGGTATAACGTTGACGCCTATCAGATCCTCGTCTTGGAACAAAGAAATTTTACCCGCAAAATTATGCTGATTCAAAAAATGAAAATCCCCTTTCTAGATACTCCCTGTATGTTTGTTGTGGTTTGTTTAGTATTCTTCTTAATCTTCTTTGGGGATTAAACCACTCATAGTTTTTAAAATTATCTTTATTAACGTTTCGATCCATGACCTAGGATCGTTTTCAAAATAATAAAAACTTCAAGTTTGACATTTATGACATAAATTGAAGGTGACTTTGATTTATTGTTGTTCGAAATATTTGGTTTGAGTACACTAAGAAAATTTTTTTTTAAGTTTAATTGAATGATTGCCTTCAATTTGTGTTACGGCCTGGGACCGACTTTTCTAGGTTAAGTCAATGTGTCTGTAAGATAATTTAAATATGTCTGATAGAGAAAAAACGATCAAAGTAATTTCAATTTACAGTTTTAAATTGTTTGTCTGAATTCGTGTATGGAAAGAAGATAATTTTTTATACAGCACTTCGTCATTACCATTGAAACTGATAATATGCAAAACTTGAGTAGGTATAGTTAAACGTTAACAACAAGGTATTGAACTGATTAATGTGACTAGAGAATTCCTTCAGTAGACAACTCCATGTTGGAATAAGGCATATCAAGTAATAACATCCAACTCGTTAACAAAATTTCAGTAGTCCCGTAGGAACTGGTTAGAACAAATAGAGTCCAGAATATCATTGCATGTAGTTGTTTCCAAGGTATGTAGTAAAAAATCACTCCAGGTATTTAAACTTTTGAAATTATAACCTACAGTAACTATAAATGAATGAATATTTCTTTATTTTAACTGTAGGAACTTATAAACGTACTCTCATTACGTTCTTTTTGTTATTAGTTAAATAATTTAGAAAGTAATTTTGTCCAAGAAAACTTTTTCCAATCGGCTAGGAAAATTTTTGAAATACTTTGTTTCTTTTTGTGCTTAATAATGTTTATTTATTGGCGATTTTTACAATTAACGTAAAGGTATAGGTTCCAGCCTTGTTGTAATATAATATATTGCAATTAATTACAGGCATGATTAATATTCAGGTAATTTAACATTCGATTTTGAAAACCTTCTTTTCAACTAGCCATTTTTAAATGGGTATACTAACGTCCTTGTTGTCAAATTTACTTTAGGTTGGTTTTAACATTAGTATACTATATTATTCTTCGTGTGAATTTTAGTCCAGAAGCACTTGCCCGATCTTGGGTTTTGGCATCCTCTTGTTAATTCTTCTGGTATTTTAAGATTAGATGACATCCATGATACTTCCTGATTAAAACTTGTATTTCACACACAATAGCATTCAGGGACCCTTTTCAAACACACCATCCTTACCACTGAGTTAGTCGGCAAACATTCTTGTTAGTATAGTCAACGTTTTTTGGGTACTTTCGCGGAATACAGAATTTTAGTGAGGTACTGCACAGTTTCTAGGTGGAATACCGGCTAGATTTTCTGGGGCAAAAACTGTACATAACAACATAGCTTAAAAATAAATTTGACTATTTTAAATATTTAATGTTCATATTTTAATCTTGTGATATTTGTATGTAACAATTAATTAAGGATTAATATTCTCCAATTCATTTTATTGTTTATTCTTATTTTAGCACCACTGCGGTTAAAGTTCTTTAACCTCTGAAAGAGCTTATACAATCTCAATAAAAAATTATTGCATATTGTTTATTTGTTAAAATTAATAATACTTTATAAATTGCAAGTCGTATGGTCACGTGTTATTTCTATTCTAATGATAGATCATACGTCATTTTTCTGCATATGGATCCTGCATGTCTGCACACTTTGTCATCAAACTGGGGTAGCGTTTCAATTTGTAATCTAACCATGCACAGAATTCCGTATAGTTCAGTAACAACATGACAAACTTGTGATTATGCTGTACGTACATGTACAACTTATCGAGCTTTGTAAAGTGGCTTGAGCACAACTAAACATACGTGTGTTAATCACAACTTCTAAGGAATAAAACATTAAAACTTTCATTGCTTTTCTACTTGCAATTAGACATTTTAATGCACAACGAGTTTGATAGTATTTCCATTAGCAACCATACAATTTTTTAAATACGTTTTAGTAAAATTGTTACATACAAATCAAAAGACAAATTAAGTCTATATAAACAATTACCGTCAAAGGGGTTGGCCTACAATCCTTGTATGACTTGCAAACAAGAAAGACTATTTTTACGAAAAACAAATGTAGTTTAGTTAATTAAATGCCAATTGCACGACTCGTTTATGGGCGAACTACAGAACCTACCCTGGCAAGACTAAAGCTAGATTCATTGCTTTCCATTGTCCATTAACGGATAAATGCGAAACAAGCAATTTTTTGCTATCCGTTGAACATATACATCTGTCAAATAAATCAGAAGTAATAAAATATGAAATCGTTTTTTTTCCAAACCACTGTAACGAAGCATGAAAATGTTGCAAAGTACAATGCTAACAGATTACCGTTCCATGCAATACAGAAACAGACTTCTGGTTGTTTTATTAATACTTGTAACATAACCTATATACTTTTACACAGCAAACTGACAATTTTACAAAGTCAACGGAGCAATGGATGAAAATAATTCAACTACAACCAATTATTCGTTGAAAAATAGAATGTGAATGGTCAACAGACAAACTGAAATCTTCTAACGAAGAGGAGAGAACCTACCTTAACTGTCAAATGTCAAAGTGCAGGTTTGTAAATTAACCTGTAATGCCATTGATAAGAAACTTTCGTTTGAAGGTTTTTATACATATTTCTCTTAGTCGTTTTGTAGTAATGTTTAATATTGTATTTTATCTAAATACAACCAAACTTTTAATAATAATATACTTTTAGGAGCGTCTTGCATGCTAGGGGTGTGAGGCGATATGCAGATACATAAAAAACACTTCAAAAAGTTTTAGATTTGATTAAAAATTGAGAACTATACCGAGAGGAACTTATTACTACTACATTCTTGTAGTACGCTATACAGAAAAATACAAAAAACACAAAGACCTTATGGAAGACAGAAAGCATTAAATTTTAAAGAGGAACAAGCTTAAAGTAGGTTTCATGACTGATTGGGGCTATCCTATAATGCTATTCAGCACCACAATGGTTGTGAATTTTTTTTAAATAGAATAGAATGATATGTTAGGGTTTTGTAGAATAATACCCCCAGAGACAATTTCTAAAATGCCATAAAAAGCATTATAGCATAGATATGAAAATAATATCATACAAAGGAAGTAATAAATGAATTTTTGAATATTTTTGAAATTAGTTATTGAATAGCTCAATTTTATCTTGTAAATGAAGTGTTTGTTGTAAATTGGTACTGTTCATATAATGATTGTCAATTAGCTTTTTTTTTACTAGTGCAGTTGCTTTCATATTGCTATGACTGTCTTGTACCTGCTGATAATAAATAATATCAGATTTATGTTAAAAGAAAAAAAGGAAATAATTTTGATGTATGTGCATCTGTTTACTTTGTAATGTCACCGCAGTATGTATATAAATATATACTAAAAGATCTACGACAGTCCCGACATTGTATTTAACAACTTCATTACTGTTGCTATTCTTGTAGATGAACATTGAGGTGGAAACAATCCACACACATTTCAAAGAGTATGTCTTCATCATCAAGTAGATAGATGAAACACCACCTGCTCTTTACAATGTGTAGTGGTAAAGAAACCCACATCAATGGTCAACAATGGAAAATAGGCAAAAAATTGTTAAAATTTGCCTTAATAACGTTGACTCCACCCTTTTATTTTATGTATTACTCCAATGACCGACTGAACAATATCATTCATGTTAAATTCGTTGCTAATAAATCTGGCTAGCAGTGCTAGCTTTACGCTGGTGTCACGCCGACGTTTCATTTTCACCCCATCCTTCACTCTCACAATCTGAATCACTAGCCGAATCTGAATCACTAAACTCAACTGCAACTCGCCTTGCTAAAATACTAGCAACATCGTGTAAACCATTACCACGTTCGACTTCTTTTTGTTCTATTTTCTCAACTTTTCGTAACTTAATTCCGTCTCTTATAGCTTTTAGCAAATCGTTTCTAGGATCAACCATCGGTTTAGAAACAGGCCGATCTTTAAGTGGTGTTAATTTAGGCG
This sequence comes from Platerodrilus igneus, assembly GCA_036346225.1. Classification (NCBI taxonomy): domain Eukaryota; kingdom Metazoa; phylum Arthropoda; class Insecta; order Coleoptera; family Lycidae; genus Platerodrilus; species Platerodrilus igneus. Next base: position 12,247,549 of record JARFIW010000139.1, on the reverse strand, counting down.
GTGACATCAAATTGCCATTTAAGAGTGGAGGACTTGTTGGGATAGGACCGTTAGATAATAAAGGCATTGGAGGAGGTGGAGGAGGAGGCGGAGCTTGTATTATAGGTGTGATTTGTTTGGGAGGTGAAATTTGCTTTGGAATAGGTGGTGGTGGAGGTAACTCTTGTTGCAAAGAAGGTTCAGGTGTATTTTGATGAGAATGGGGACTATTTGAACGTGAATTACTATGTTGTCTAGATAACATATGAATAATTGAGCCATTAGGTGGTGATGTTGTAGTTGAATCAGGTGGTGGAGGAGGTGGTGGTAACGCATCACGTCCAGTGGACATGCTTCTCCCCCTTGTTGGTGTATTAGCTGAAGGTGTTGAGTTATTACTTGGCGGTGCAGGTGGTGGTTGGTTAGGTCTTACTTTGCCACCACGTGTTGGCGTTCCAATTTGATAATATTGCTCACCATTATTACTATACAAACCCTGTTGATAAGGACTTTCCTCATATAAGTTAATACCATCCGGCACTTCCTGTTGATACATTCGCCGTAGTTCAATAGAATTTGGTCTTGGCCTACGTTCCACTAAATTTTCTTCATATGGAATATTTGTTGCACTATATGGAATACTTTGAGGCATTATATATTCACCCTGTCCAACCGCAATCTGTCTTTGTCGTTCGCGTGTGTTATGTGGTTGTCGAACACGCTTTTTATGTCTTCCGCCTTGACCACCTTCCGTTCTTGGTCTATGTGGTTTCTTGCCTTTATCATGCATCATTCGTTCAGTATCCTTAAGCATTTCTTGCCTCCATAACTCGAAGAAGTAATTTGGATCTGTATAAAATTTCAAACCATCTTTACCATCATCACGATAACAATTAAGCTTATCAAGAGGCGGAGGTTTATCACACGATCGATACGTTTCCAACATAGCAGTTGGCATAGTGGCACGTGAGAAAATTTGTTGGTCAAAAACTATTGCACTTTTAAAAGCTTTACGCATATGAATGTCCTGAAGGGATACCTCTTCACCAGTACTATCTAATTGCGTTACTTTAATAGCTAACCTGTCTATTCTAGCTTGCAATGAATTTGAACGATCATATAACTGTTGGGCATCTCTAGCTAATTCACCAAATATATCTTCAGCATGACGTGATAATGATGATAATTGTCTAACTGTATTTGCTAATGTTCCATTCGTAACCGCTTCTAATTCGGAAGGCAGCGGAAAATCATCGGGTAATGTTCCTCGTGAAATATGCACTGGTTCTATTACTCGTTTTGGTAAAGGCATGTTTAGGCGTGTGTTGAAACCTAAAATTAGATAACATCATTAAAACAAGAAACGGTATGTGTTAAGCAATGATATACAGATTGCAAACCAAATTTTTGAGCAAGATTAATATTTAATAAAAATGTTATTTTAAACAGTTACATTAAAATAAAATTCAAATTTCCCATCTGTAATAATACACAACAATATTTTATTTCATAATTGTTCCTATTTAGTGGTTTGAAAATATAAAAAATTTCCAAAATAAAACTGCATTCACACAATTAGGACTCCTCAAAATATTAGCTGTAGTAATAAAAAGGCAGTTAAAAGTAGCATAATCAGTATTTGATTTTTCAAACCACTTAATTAAGGTATTAATGATTTGATTATTATTTAGTCTTTAATAAACAAATAAGCAGACAGTGTGTTCTGGAAAGGCAAAGACTAGCTTTTATGATACTCTGAAACTGTTAACTGCTTTAGTTCGCACAGAAAAAAATTTATATATTAGGAAAAGAATTTAAGGTTCTTTGCATTAAAAGCGCAGTAACCAAAACAAACATTTATTGAAATGATGATACAGTCACAAACAGATAGTGAAAAATGTAGGCTGTGAGAATTTGGGGGAAATGTGTAGGTTAACTCAGAATTGAAATCATTGGAAGCACGCAGCCAACCTGTTCAATATCGAAAACTAATGGTAAAAAAAGTAATTTTATTTAAATCTGACGAATACTGTAAGTTACTACAGGTGTTGCTTTCGTAATATTCTCAACAAATAGTGATTGTGCAAAAGGATTTATTGGAAAACTATTAATTCGGCAAATGTGTAAGTGTTGGGGGATCTTGGTAGTTGCAGGTTTGTTAACCCTCTTCATGTACCATTGAATATTGATGAAATGGAGTATAATTTTAGAGTACAATAGAAGTAGAAAAGTGCAAAAGCTATTAAAAAAAGATTAGCACAAGTTGTGCTGTATTTAACAAAAAAAAGTAGCGCTAAGTTTGAAAACAACAAGCATAGAAACAAAGAAAAAATTGCTGACAGTATATGTGTTGAGCACATCCCAGTATAGCTGTGAAATGTGGACAGTAGGAAAAGCGAACAGGAAAAAGATAGAAGCCATTGAAATGTGGTGCTATAGACGTCTGATGAAGATATCACAAACAGACAAAGTTATATTAAGAACAAAAAGATACTAGAAATAGTACGGAAAGAAAGAAATAGCCGGAAAACAGTAAAAACTAGAAGAGATAGGATGATAGGACATATACTAGGCATAAAGAAATAGTGCGGCATATGTTAGAAGCAGAAAAGAGAAAAAGAGAAGTAGATGTAGACCTAGATTAACTATTGCACATAAATAGCGAAAGATGTAGGTTGTAAGAATTTCAGGAAAGTGTGTTGGTTAACACTTCCACCAAGTTCTAGAAATACGGATGGGTCAAAGCTTCTGTATCGCTTCTGTTTCGCTGTTCTGGTTATATTTTGAATATTCGGTGCTTCAGCTGAAAGTGGCTGAAGTATGTAGTTAAGGAAATTTTTGCTTCACCTGTAAAGGCGGTAAATTTCAACGAATTTAAAGTCTTTTTTGAGAAAGATCTGACAGAGTAGATTAAACGAGCTGTAATTAAAGAATGTCCCAAAACTAGAACTTGCAGGATGAAAACATTCTGTTATCAAAAATCACAAAAATTTTACCTGACAAAAAGAAAAACGTATGAGATTGCTTTGATGACATTGCAGTGGGATCGTCAATGCAAACACAAAACAAAAAAGCATTTGACTGGAATTGTCCTACGTAAGGAACGGCAGATTGCTGCTGAAATTAAAACCTATTTAGATTTAGATATTCTACTACTAAGAAGAGCAGATGATCCATTGAAATAGCGGGACGAAAGAAAAACTGGGTTTCCAATACAATCAGAAATTGCCAGAAACTATCTGTCTGCACAAGAAATTATGTCTGCACCAGCAACTAGTGTATATAATGAAAGATTATTTTCAGAAATCGGAAACATTTATGAAGAAAGCAGAAGTAGATTACTGCCAGAAAATGCAGAAAAACTGCTCTTTTCACACCACAATGTAAAATAGTTGAATTATGATTATTAATCAATTTTCATTAAATTAAATTAAATTGTATTTTCAATCATAAACTGAACCTTTTGTTTTTGTGTTTAATTTTTTTTTTTTTGCTTAAATGCACATGTATAAGAACTGAAAAAGCCGATTGGGTTTCTAAGTAGGTATGCTTCGGCCGAAGCACCAAAGCTTCGATCTAATTGATGGCCAAAGCTTGCTTAGGCTATTCGATCAAATCCCACTTCGGCCCATCCCTGTCCAGTAGGGCAATTAGTTAGGGTTACACAGCATCTAATGAGCAGTGAGTGCACGAACATAACTTTTTTTGTCTTCTGAGTTGGCATTATTAACGATAGAACAGGCTTGAATGAATGCCTTCAAGCTGAATAGATCGAATCGTTGCTGAAATTGAACCATTATTTTGTTTATTAATATGTATCCAAGGATTCCTCGATGTCCGCAAATAAATAAATGGTTTTTTACTTATTATGAAAAAGGTACTAAAAATAAGTATACACTGTGTCCGAAATAAGGAGGCCCACTATGGGGATCTTGAAAACGGTATGAGATACAGATTTGGTTAAATGGAAGAAAAGTTGTGTAATCAAAGGCCTAAAAAATGGCGTTTAGAAATCCCCAAAACAGTTTTTGGTGTTTGAGATATTTTGAAAAAATTTGGATTTTCTTATTTTACATATTATTCTGTTCTGTTGTTAATATGGCACCTAGACCAAAACCGAAGGCACTTCTCCACAGCAACTTTTAATGTCCCTTAATATGGCATTGTCAGTTTTTTCACCTGACGTTTCGTCTTTGCAGAACCATCTTCAACTTTTTTTTAAAATACCGTCCTGGTGATCTGGTATCAGATTCTGAAAGCCCTTTTTATGCCGAATTCAACGATGTATTACACTTTATGGTTTAATTGTGTTTTCGTTTTTTTCTGCCTTAATCAAGAAAATTTCTATTACGGACCTGTAGTGCATAGTTTTTAATTTTAAAGAATAAACAATTAGCTATACCAATTAATAGTTTAGTCATTTAGGTGTTTAGTAATAGTCGACTGACTGAGTTTATGCACTAATTTAATAGAATAAACAACGAACAAATAAAATTAAATTACCAGAAGACCAAAAATTAAAAGCTTGCTTTGGAAAACAAATGAATGTGATAGTGGCGTATTTGGATTGACAGTAACATTAGTTTTTGGTGCTTAATTTATTGTAAAGTAATTAGTAATTTGTTTCATTAATTATGTTATCTAACGAAGAAAAGTTTGATATGGTGGCATGCTTCATTTCGTCCAACCGAAATTGTTTTGTTGCAGAGCGTATGTATTTGCAGAAATATCCCGAAAGGAGACAGCCAAATAAAAGGACTTTTAGCAAATTAGTGGCAAACCTTAAAGCATATGGTAGTTTTACAAAACCTGTAGTTTCTCGGAAAAAGACCAGCAACGAAGAAACTGTACATAATGTTTTGTTAGCCGTCACAGAGGATCCTGGAACATCAGTCCGGCGGATTGAACAAAACGTTGGTATATCAAAATCAACGGCACATTGTATTTTACAAAAATAAAATTTACATCCCTATAAGTACAGAATTTGTCAAGGACTTAGACCGGGTGATTTAGAACGTCGTCGCTTATTCTGTGAATGGTACATAAGAAAATGCCAGGAAGATATGAATTTTCCATATCAAATAATATGATCTGATGAAAGCATAATTACGAATAACGGTATTTTCAACAGACGAAACGTTCATTATTGGTCGGAAACCAATCCACGTTTAAACAAAACATCAAGGCATCAACACCGTTACGGTTTTAATATGTGGGCTGGGATATTCGGCACAACGATTGTAGGACCGTTTATTTACCACCGTAACTTAACATCAGAGCGTTACCTACATTTGCTGCAAAACGATTTAGAGGATGCTCTCGATAACATGCCTCTGGCGACAGTTCGCAACTGTTGGATACAGCATATAATTCCAGAGTCGTTCGGGAATACCTTTCAATAGATTTCCAGAGAAGGTGATTAGCACGCATTCGGAAACACCCTGGCCAGAGCGTTCACCCGATGTAACCCCGTTTCATTTCTTTGTATGGGGGTTCGTTAAAAATCGTGTTTATCAGCAAAATTTTGCTACAGAACAAGACCGAAGGGGGTTAGTTCTGGAAGCATTTGCTGGTATTACTCCACAAATGTTGACTAGAGTTTTAGAATTGACAGTTAGAAGGTGCTATTTATGTTTGGAAAATAATGGAAGTTTGTTCAAACATATGTTCTAAATTTAGTTGTTTTGTTCGTGTTCGTTAATTTAAGTTTATTTGTTTGTTGTTTATTCTATTAAATTAGTGCATAAACTCAGCCAGTAGACTATTACTAAACACCTAAATGACTAAACTATTAATTGGTATAGCTAATTGTTTATTCTTTAAAATTAAAAAATATGCACTACAGGTCCGTAATAGGAATTTTCTTGATTAAGGCCGAAAAAAAACGAAAACACAAACCATAAAGTGTAATACATCGTTGACTTCGGCATAAAAAGGGCTTTCAGAATCTGATACCAGATCACCAGTACGGTATTTAAAAAAAAAGTTGAAGATGGTTCTGCAAAGACGAAACGTTAGGTGAAAAAACCGACAATGCTATGTTAAGGGACATTAAAAGTTGCTGTGGAGAAGTGCCTTAGGTTTTGGTCTAGGTGCCATATTAACGCCAGAACAAAATAATATGTAAAATAAGAAAATCCAATTTTTTTCGAAATATCTCAAAAACCAAAAACTGTTTTGGGGATTTCTAAACGCCATTTTTTTAGGCCTTTGATTACACAACTTTTCTCCCATTTAACCAAATCCGTATCTCATACTGTTTTCAAAATCCCCATAGTGACCCTCCTTATCTCGGACACAGTGTATACCTGTACATTGGAGTAACCAGAAAAAATAACATCGTCTTTAGGGTCATATTGCATTTACAAATAGTGAGGTTAAGTTTGCAGATTGAAAACCACTGTGCTATTAAAATTTTCGTATGCACCATTGAATTCTATAGTCCTTGCAATTTCTATATAGACATGCGTAATCAATATTTGTGACGTAACATCATGGCAATGTTGCCACTACAAAAAATTATTGCAACGTGAGTATAATAATGCTATCGGTAGAATACTGAGGTTGAAAATATTTAACAGAAGGTAAAAAATACGATTTGTGACTATTTGAAATATATTTCTAGAATGATTTTCTATTGACAATATTGCAGATTAAAGCTTTAAATTAATAATAGATGTTATTAATCTGTGAATTTCTATGGCTGAGCATATTTTGCCAAACACGAAATAATAGCCACCGTTATTCAAACATTATCGACTGAATGTGACTGTATATAACTGGATGTCAGACTTGGGTAATAAAAGGGATTTTTGAGGAAGAATAGAAAATCAATTCAACTCCATTTATAAATGCCTTTACATTTTCCGCATGCAATACTATGTACCTAAAAGACATTACATTGGTGTATTAACGATAAGTAGATATGATATTAACCTTTTTCTACCAATTCGTGTGTTCTTAACTGTTCTTAAATCACCATTTTGCTAGGAACAGCTTAGAGCACCATTCTGAAAAATCTATGTATCGTCTAAAAACACAAACTGGTGTAGATTCTCTTCTTTTATCCATAATATTTGGCAATTCCATTAGACCTCTTCTTGCTGGACATGATGTTACGTTCAATTTTGGCAATAATTGGTTATTTTATTTACATAAATTTTTTTTCTAGTATTAAATTCTCCAACAATACCCGATACATTGTACCTGTTCAGATAAGCTTGCTTTACCATAATTTTTAACTCAAATCCCTTGTTAATTCATTATCCGTTCATATAAATTCCATGTTTATTGTTAAATTCTCCTGCATAATTAATAATAAATACTCTTTCTAAGAATTTCTCAACGTAAATCTAGTTGTTTTGAAACGACAAGTTTATGCTACAATTAATTAGTCAAGGTCCTGTTTAGGTATCCGTGAGCGCGTTAAACCTTCCGATAACGTATACTTGCGTTCTAGTGGGTTTCCCATCTAAAGATTCGTCGAAATAATATATACTACTATTCTCCGGTAAAACCGTGTTTTCCAGTTTCAATCGCGTTTCAATAACGCGGATGTTGACTTTTCCAGTTCGTGTTATTTTGAACTTCTTTTAAACTTTGGTTCTGCAGCTTGTGTGTTGATGCTCTGTTACTCCAAGAGCGATGCACGTTTCTCCTCTATCAAATGTGTAGATTTGGTGTGTATCGGTAAGCGCACCTGAGTTGTTAATATTAGTAAGATTTTCCTTATTTTTAGCTCTTAGTTGCAGGGTAAATTGCTTGTTGTGTAGCCCGATTATTCCTTGATGTATATCAACTGCTCTTGTATGTAGACCGCCGTTGCAATTATGGTAGTAGCATGGTTGTTGCTGACAACCACGGCGATACTGTGTCAATTCCTTCTGAGGGCTAACCAGATAAGTATCCCGACACATGTATGCCACTTGTTTTCCTTTTATTTATTTATTTATTTACTTATTTATTTATTCATTCATTCATTCATTCATTCATTCATTCATTTATTTATTTATTTATTTATTTATTGACATCTTCTACAGGTTGTAAACCCAATTATTGAAGATAGGACCAACAATACAAACTAACTTATACACATACATATTAACATATACACATACTTACACATATACATACATACATACATATATATATATATATATACATACATATACACACATACATAAACATAAATGTGAATATATAAATATATCGCAGCAAGCTATAAATGTATGATAGCAGTCCGCACAATGTCCTTTAGACTATCATAATTAATATCGCAATAACTGCATATTGAATTATATCGTGAACACATAGCATAAATCGGTGACCTGGACAGTAAATTTGTTCTATTCATAGGTAGGCTAAATAGTTGCTGTTGACGGGTATTATATCCTGGAACATGAAACTCTAAATAAGATAACAGATCCATGCTATCAATCTTATTATGAAGCAATTTATATAAAATCACAATTGCGATTATTGCTCTACGTGACTCCAATGACAGGAAACTGTATGTATTTAGTAGTAAAAGTTGACTGTAGCGTCTTTCTGGATAATATCTCTCTGTTTTTAAAAATAAATATTTAAAAAATTTGCGCTGAACTGACTCTAACAATAACTTTTGATATTTATATATTGGAGGCCATATCAGACAACAATATTCAAGTTTAGGACGAACTAGTGCTTGATACAACAAAATTAAACTTTGGGGTTTCAATAATGATTTGGAGTTTCTTATTATGAAACCTAATATTCTGAGAGAAGAATTTACAACATTATTTATGTGACCTGTGAATGAAAGTGAAACATCAAACAATACTCCTAAGTCTTTTATTGATTTTTTTCTAGTTATCCTTTTATTACCAACATGATAATTGTAATGAATCGGCTGCAACTTCCTAGTGTAGGATACAATATTACATTTAGATATATTTAGATTAAGTTTGTTTTTTACACACCACTTATGTAGACTATTTATTTGTGATTGTAAAGTTTGACAATCATCAAAAGAAGTTATATGCATATAAAGTTTTAAATCATCAGCGTATAGAAGATGATAACATGTAAATGAATCTACTATATCGTTTATGAAAATTATGAATAGAAGTGGCCCCAAATTGGAGCCCTGTGGGACTCTGGAAGTTGCTAAAAATGGAGACGACTTAAATCCGTTATATAGAACATGTTGATCACGACCACTCATGTATGATGTGAATAATGCAACTTGTCCCTGAGCATCCAGACTATTAGAAATGGTTTGTGTCAAACATGAAAGATTAGTCATGGTAGACCTTGCCAGAAAAAAACCATGTTGATACGGTGAAATCAGACATTCCACAGCATCAAATATTCTGTTCTATAGCACCATTTCGTAAACTTTTGCACAGTTGGAAAGAATTGAAATTAGCCTATAATTCTCAACACAATTCGATTCACCAGTTTTTAAGACCGGACATATAAGAGAATTCTTCCAAGCAGATGGAAAGGTAGAAGTTTGTAATGATAAGTTAATGATGCTGGTTATCGGGTAGGCTAGTACAGATGCACAATCCCTGACGAGAAATGCAGGTATTTGATCAAGACCAGCAGTGGAAACATGAGATAAATGTAAGTAAACATCTGACAACGATTCAATACCAATCAGAGAATGATCTTCTATCTTGGCTGAGTAGACACCACTGAAGAAGTTTTTAAAGGCTTCAACAATTAACTGAGGGGTATCGTACTTCTGACCATGGTAAGTGACTTCTGCAGGAATGCGAGACCTATATTGTTTCTGTTGTATAAAAGACCAAAAAGCTTTTGGGTCTTTCTGGATAATACTTTCTGATTCGACGATATAATTCTTATATGCAGTCTGGATGTGAGCTTTAGATAGCGCTCTTAGTCTTTTAAATTCTAATAAATACTTTATATTTTTGTAGATTTTGACTTTTTTCCGCATCTTATGCTTCTCCCTGATGAGGCTGATAATATTAGAATTATACCATATAGGGTAATGACGTTTAAAATTGCGATGAATCGGAACATATAAATCCAAGACTTGATACAGTTTGGCATAAAATGCCTTACATGCCTCCTCAGCATCAGTAAAATTTTCTAAAAAAGTCCAATCAGCAACTGTTAAAGCATTATAAAGGTTTGGATAATCAGCTTTCTTAAAATTATACCGTTTTTTTGTCACATTTGCAAAAATTATTATAATGTAGCTTACTATCAATATTTATGCAAAGTGGTGGATGATGATTATCTTTCTTATCCAGGGATAAACCGAATTTGAAATTAGATACGCTAATGTTTGTTCTGTTAAAATCCTTACTAGAAAAGTTTCGAACTTTAATGCTTTTGCTTTTTGTACTTAACCCATCTGCTTATACGAAAGTATCAGCAGTATTCTTTTTTTTTACTGATTAGAGTTATAACAAATGCTTCGTATGGTAAAATCCTTACTAGAATGGTTTCTGAATTGATTAATTTTTTTAATTAACACCTCCGCTTATACAAAAGTATCAGCGTTATTCTTTTTGGTACTGATTAGATTTATTATATGTTAGCTACGAATTATGCACTTCGTGGAACAATTAGTGAATTTGCCCATAGAGTAAAATTGTTTTATTAAATAGTAACCTTAGTTAATTTTGTTTTGCTGTTTTGATAGAAATTTCTATATGTGTTTTTTTATTGTCCATAAAAAATCGTTGCCGATGTATTATTTTTGTGTTGCTAGAAACCCCTCCCCTCTCCGCATTGGTAGTTAACCTGGGATATTTACGTTTTCTACCCGCTACGTCATTGTACGTAGCAACGATTATCAGGGAGGGACACACTGTGTGTATATATACAGAGTGATTTAAATTTGAAGTATATTGCAAGGATTTCGCTTACTGTAAGAGATAGAATATAGATTTAAATTTGGCAAAGTTGCTAAATTTTATGAGATTCAGGAATTTAAACAAAAATTTCAAATAGGACGATTCGTTTTTGATTTACATGTAAAAGTCCAAAATTATGATTTTCTTTTTTTTCGCCGTAACTTTTTTACAATTAAAAATACAAAACATAATAAAACAGTTTCTCACGTCGACTTTTTGCACACAAACTACTGAATAAATGAAAATTCTTAAACCACATTTCGCATTTTTAAAATCATCCTCAGGTCATTTTTTCTAGTGGGCAATTTTGGATATGTATCTAATTTAACAGACAATTTAACCGCGATTTTAATAATATAGGACACTTTACGTTCTACTTTTAAGTTAAACCTAAGATTAAAGAACATGCTTACAATGTGTAACTACATCAAGAAAGTTATAATTTTTATTCATTTGACGAACAAGAATTATCTTCGTAGCACTAATTCAAAACAAACAAAGAAACAAATTACAACTATATTAACCAGAACTAAGTAATTTGTAACAGAAAGTCAAATAAACCACTATTTTCATGAATGCTTAGTTGAATTCTTTAAGTATTTGCATTTACTGCATGTTGAATAGCACGTAAAAAAAATCTCCTACATAGTTTTGACACCAAAAGTAGAATTCATGTAAATGTACAAACTACCGGAACCACAAAACAAATTAGTCAACACAACTTTAAGTATCTAGCTCCACGTCTATGTAATTTATTATCAATAAAACTAAGTTAGCAAGTTATTCTCATTTTGTTAGGGAAGTCAAAAGTTAGATTGTAAAATCATGCTTGCCTGATAATGTGAAATTCCTTGGTTAAAATAAAAGGTTACTTTATATGGTAAACCATTTACTTTTGTTTATCTGTTTATATTGCTGCATCCTTGTAACTTTTGTGAGGTAGATATTTTATTTTATTTGTATTTTATTCTATTTGTTTATAATTTTTTTTTGGTTTTGTATTTATTTTATGTTTAATACAAATAAAATTTGATTTGATTGAAATCGGAATTAAATTGTCTATTAAATGTAATATAGATCAAACCTGTTGCCCATAAGAAAAAATGACATGATAATGATTCTGAAAATACGAAACACGCCTGAAGGTAGGTATTGCACAAAGAGTTGCTGTCAGTAAACTTTCATGTTTCTTATTTTGAATGATACAAAAGTTATAGACAAAACAAATCATCCTATCTTGAATTTCTTTTTAGATTCCTGAATGCCATAAAATTTAGCAACATTGCCAAATTAAAACCTGTATTCTTTCTCTTGTAGTCAAGAAAATCCTTGTAGTGTGTCTCAAAGGTAACACGAGCACAAAATAGTATTTATTCAAAATAATACATTAGAAAATAAGGTTGGCTTGGCTCAAAGATTCATCTTTAAGCGTGTTGACAGTATAAAATAATGTTATAGCAGCTTGAGCGATAAAAGTTTAGTGCTGTAGTTAATCAGTTGCTGACTGAGTGCTTAGGCATGTGTTAACAATTTAATAGCCGAAGGGGCACCTATAGTTCATTTAGCAATACAAAATTCGAATACACTAGAGCATTTGCAACGTCGTTTTCTTAGGTTGCAATTTTACTCATTTCTTTCATTTAAATATGTAGGCTTATTAGTTCATCCGTCTTTAAAGTAAAATTGTAAAATGTTACGAGAGACGCTATAAAGTAATTTAATAAAAAGATATTTCACAAATGTTAGTAAAGAAGCAGATTAAGTGCAGATAGTAAGCAATAATAGTTAAATCTTCCATGCATGTATTGTTATCATGTTTAAAGGCTAATTTGATAGGCGATGGCATCGAACAGAGGAACAGGTTTGTTACTTTTGATAAATCATATATTTAATTTCAGCCATACAATTTCCTGTCCTTTTTGGTTTCGATTATTGGCAAGGCACAGTCGTCACTGCTTTTGTTACGTGTTCGCAAATTTAGCATTTCGACTATTATTTTATAATACCATAGAGGTAGCGTGTTTATGGTAGTGAGATTTGTTGATTCCCATAGAATAAAGTATTTCGCATTGTGCGGATTTGTATAGCTTTGGCAATACTGCAGGTAAGTCATTTCTGTCTGTACTTTGCCCGTCCTTAATTTTTACTTTATTTTAGTGATTTCTTTTGATTGTGAATTGGTTCAGGTTATAGTAGATTTCCTTTTTTTTATCCGCAGGAATCGTATTTCGCTACCTGTGGTACGTTTCATGTTCCCATTTTTCCACTCAATTAATATGTAATTTATTATAGGTTTTTCTTTTGTTTGTAAATGTTAATGTTTTACAACGTTATTGCTGTCGTACTAAACTGGTTCCTGCTTTCCCCGTTTCATTCCACCGCTTGAGGAAAGTCGTCCAGTAGTTTACTCAAAATAGAATTCTGTTCGAAGTGAAGCGAACAGGCACACATCAGAATTTACATTCGCACGTTTTTATTTTGTTATAAATAAATGTAGATGATTAAATTTTAGCTTGTTATATATTTGTATTATCGAACCAATAGCTACTACACTTTTGTCAACGCACGCCGATCGCATCATTGAATTTTGGTTAAATTGGTTAACACCAGTCTTATTTATTATTGTTCGGATAAGAATCGCTTTCACGCTGAAGTGGATCCACTTCGGCGGCCCCGTGGCGTAATTGGTATGTGTCTGACCACTACACCCAAGGTCCCGGGTTCGTACCCCAACACGGTCGTTTGAAAAATGTTAGACGAGCATTTTTCACAAAAATACACCCTCGTTCGAATGAGAGATAAAATGGAGGTTCCGTGTGTGAGTGTTGTCACGCACGTTAAAGATCCCTACCTTGCTTGGAACAGCAAGGGTTCGGCAAAATTCCAAATTTTCCAGGAAAAAAAACTCGCTTCCTGGTCAATGTAGTACCTTCAGTTGGAGCATTGAAAAATCATATGTAAGATGAATCCACTTCGCGTGTTACGCACCCTATCATTCTCTTCAACAAATTATTTGCACATCTTGCATTGGCGAGCTTCAGAATTAATAAATTGACACCTTCATGCGTCCACGGTTTATTTAAATTTAGTTAATAATTACTCGTTTGAGTGCTTGGGTTGTTTGCTTTAATTTGTTCATTGATTATTCACATGGGATTAGAACCAAGCTCCCTCTACTGATCAGGCACATGTATGTTACTGGCTGTCATCCTGTTATTTTGTCAATGTAAAGTTGCAATAAATACCATGTTATTATTTCCATTATTTTATTATTAGCAGCAGCTCTTGTTATTCGCGATGGGAGAACTATCGGAGTCCGTTAGGTCCCCGGGCTCATCAGTACCTTTATTTTTATTATTCCCTTGGACCTTGGCGCCCTTCAAAGTTCTGGATTTTCTTTTTCCTTTGCAGAGCTTGTACTTCCCCAACGTCGTTCGAATCCCGACCTATAGTACCATAGCTGTGGTTTGTTATTTGCCATCAGTTCTCCCAAAGGAGATAATTAGTTTAATTGGCTTCCATCAGAATTCCAATTTGAACTGTGACACGTAACAAGTTTATATTTTTAGCCCCATGATGTTGGGCACTATTGTAACAAATTAATTTTTAACTCCTAGGGAGAAAATAGAACAACAATTCGGAATTTAAAGGGACTTGAACTATTTACGCGAGTGAGTTGTAACTATAAAAGCTTGCTGCTCCCACGGCTAGCTTGGCTATTATCCCCTGGGAGATCATGAGAAAGGGTGGGGTTAAAATATACTTCGTGACATGGAAATCTACATAAAGTGAAGTTGGATGTCACTGTATCTAGCAAGTATTAAAAAGAGGCGATTTTAAAGTGGATACAGAAACCCTATTGCAGTGGATCATTCAAAACTTTTATTTTATTCTTATTAAAAAATTAAACCTGTTAAAATAAGAAAGTATTATCTATTGTATAACAAATAACTTTTATCCAATATAAATTAAATCGATTCACAAGGCTTACTGATATTAAAAAAATATTATTTAAACAACATTTTGTCTCTTACGACTTAAATGAGTATCAGATCTGATAATCACGCACATATTGTAATTTAAATTTTAATACAATGGTCACTGCTGAAAATTTCAAGTGTATAAAATTTGGATCAATTATTACTTTCTAGAAATCGTATACTTTTAGGCAAAAAATTTAATTAGTTAGCATAAGATTATCAATTTGACAATAAAGTGCCGAGTCTTACAGACTGGAACTTGTTGGCTCGAGACATAGCCACAGTGGAAAAGTTGGTTGCAAAAACAATTAATAGACCTTTTTGGGGTCCAGTAAAAGTTACTCACCCTCAACCACTAGTTGTTGGCGGTTGCCTTTAGGCTGGTTAAGCACCAGTTCCAGCTGGATTATCAAAGGGCGTCGAACCAGATTAATGTGGTACGTGATGCATCTGCTTCAGATTACGTACATATTTGTCGACTAGAGGTTATTCGAAGACGAACAAGTGGCTTCCACCCCTATGCCTTATTGTCTGGCTGGCTCATTATCGTAGTTGTTAACCTTACTGGAAGTTTGCGTATGTACAACAGTCCAACCCGCTTGCCTCGAAGATGTGGAAGTGAGCGGATTTAGAAAATTACTTGTCAGGACAGTTCAAGCGAGGGAAGTCTTATCAGAACAAAATTTTTAAACCCACGGGCCGTGTATATGAAACAAGTTGGAAACCATGAGGTATTTCTTGAACAATAAGGTATTTACACGAGCTTTTGGAACATTAAATAGCTATTTATGACTTTATAAACCAGTTGGATTGTTTTCTGCAAGATTGCGGATACAAACTGTTGAATTTAGCCTTATAATTGAACCAAATTAGAAAATAACAACGAACCTGTTGTTTTCCATACGGGACGGACCAAGCACTTATTAAAAATTGAGGATCGACCTAGTCTTGTAAATAAATGGGTTTTTCAATTTTTTTCTCTTTGCTCATTGCTGTAGATTTCTAATTTGTTTCTATTAACGATTTTTTTTCCTTCCAACGAAAAAAATTGTTACAGCGTGGACCTACCTCAAATGGATTCTAATAAGAACAAACACAGTTTTATCCTAAGATTATTTTATATGGATAAGTACACTTAGTAGTAGTTGAAAATTAAATCTTGGTAATTTAATTCTAAGGATAGAAACATAACAAATGCTAGTTAGGACAAATCAATTTTCTTTCGTAGACAATAAAACATATATCTAACCCCAAAGTGATTTGGATTCATAAATTGAACAATTGATAATTAATAAAAAAATAAGTAGAGTATATACGCAAAGAACAGGGGAAATATATTGATGTGATGATGATTCATCAAAAGATCAAATAGCGCCATTTTGTAAAGATACAATGCCGTTAACCTAAGCAAAATTAATAAAAAGGTTCAAATTACGTAAATATTGATTTTCATAGTAAAATACTTATTAAAAAAAGCTCAGATTATTAAATTATAAAAGCACAAACCCGTAATTGAAGAAGTTTAATTCTCATTACGTAACTTAATAGTACTTTAGATAATGGTATTCACAATATCCACTGTGCAGACGGAAGCGGTTTTTAAAAAAGTTTACAAAAACTACCTAACAAGTAACTGCTACTATTATGAAAAATTTCATGTTTAACATAGCATCAGGTTCAAATATTCTATTAGGAATTTGATGTTATAGTACGAACGTATATACAAATTGCGAGAAGTCGCGTGTATAATAATGCTAAACATACAGTCATATTTTTATCAAAAGCGTGTCTATAATATTCATAAGGAAAGTGTATTTCAATTGAAAAATAAAAACGCGTTCATTGAACTTCGATAAAATTCTATTGGTAGTAAAAGTAAATGAACGTTCAAATTGGAAGCTAATATTATAAGATAAACATTTAATGAAATCCATAAATCTTAAATCCCTAACAATTAAGGCAAACTACAGCAATAAACCATGAAGATAAGATAACGCATCTATAAATATATTAATTAAATATAGCTTGGCGCTATTTCAATGCCATATTCTGTAAATGTTGCATCACTTAGAACGATTCTAGATTCTACGTAGAGGACGAGCCTATATTTTACACCAATCAAAACATAAGAGTGAGCCAGAGTGGACTCGAAGCTTTTAGACACATGGTGTACCATGAAGGCTTCACTGTATAACACAAACTGAGAGCAGTTAATAGGTGAGCTGTTTAATACCTGTTTTAGACGTCGCCATGCCAGTGGTATCTAGTAATTAAGTATTGTAGTAAACAGACGTCTTTAATTGACAAATTTGAAAGTATATTGCCATCCTGAAGAAAGTAGATAAATACAATGTTTTAAAAATGAAATAAAGAATTAAATCAATTGAGATGAAGCACACATGAAACTGGAATGATATTTAATAGTAATAAATTTTAAACGATTAAGACGATCTTGGTATATGGATCTGGAATGCAATTTTAATGGTATTTAAGGAAAAAATGTTAACGACTTGGACATGGGTGGATGCTTACGATATAAAAAAAAGACAACCAGCATAATTTAAAAATAAAAATCCATTGTTTTAAAATTTTAAGGACTGTTACGGGCGGATATGATACGATGAATTTAATTTTGATAATAAAGGGGAAAAGCCTGTAACAAGAAATAAAGGTTTAGTCTCAACTAGCTCGCGTATGTCATGGGTTTTCTTGACAATGGGGGTTAATGCAAATAATGCCATAAATTATAAGGGCTAAAGTGGATACCACCGTTAATCTAATGTACCAATTCTGATTTAAATATCTTACCTGTAATTCTGCATTCTCTAGTCTTCTCTCATAGGACGCCAGACTGTCAATCAGGGACTGGTATCTAAGGACGGTCACCTCAATACTAGTTATCAATATCTATCACTTTTCTACTCAAAACAAACAACGAACACTGATAAATAATTACCGAAATACCTTTACGGAATTTAATTCCCAAAAATATTAATTATCCGCGTTCAATCTTTCAAGTAAACTTTGCCCACAAATTAACTAACCAATTAGTTTTAATGTAAAAATCTACATGAAACGGTAGTTTCGATCGAACAAAAGCTCCTTCACAATAGAATAATTTAAATTTTGAATATTATACCACAAATTGTAATTAATGACAACTCCGTTGAACAACTTAACAAGCTACTTTATTTTTACAGTTAATAAAATTAACGGCATTCACATACAACATAATAATGATATCTACATTAGCAGATGTACCCTAGTATAATTTCTTGACAGTTCAGCTACAGCGCAGAATATAAGTGCTGCAGAATCTATGCTTTAGGTTCTCTTTCAAAGTACAATATACACAACACATCACTCTCTTCTATAATACACAATCAGTATTAAAATTCAAATACAGGTTCTTATTACACTTAGCTATATATATATATATATATATATATATATATATACAGGGTGTCCACATTTTAATTGCACACTATAGGAATATCCTGAACTATAAAAGATACAGTGGTGGTTAAGTTAGGCAAAAGTTACCTACTTATGAGAGTATTTTATAGCTGATCTTGAACTACAAATGTTATCCATAGATTGCTAGATATTGGCTAAAATACAAATTTTGCAATTTTCAACTTTTCTTAATAACTTCGTTGTTATTATAGTTAGAAGAATGAAATTTGGTATGGTAACATAAGACACAATTTTGCATTTAATGACGATTTACATAATGTTCTACATCTATTACATTTTTTGTCGCGATAGTCAACTTTTTTTTCTGTTATGGCCGCCATATTGGATTTTTAAATTGACGTATAGCAAAAAAATTTACAATTTCAACAATGTAAAACACTTATCATTAATTTTTTTAAATAACATTATTAAGACACAAAAACGGTTTTTGTAAAAAAAGATCCAGTGTGTTACTGTCAAATACAATTAATTCTAAGCTGTTCCATTGTTTGCAATAATCAGTTTTATTGTTAATAGTTTTAAATTAAAATTTGGTACGGTACTCGATAAACGAAAAAAATACATGTACGACTTGTATATCAAAAGCTGCAGAAATTTTACAAAAGCTGCCCGCAAGTATCATAATATGTACCCTGAAAGAAGCCAACCAAATCGTACATTGTTTTATACAATATGTAAAAACATGTCCGTTCTATTAACAAATCAAGAGGTAAATATCTTAAAAAGGTAGAAGCGAATGCCGACATTAATGCATTAGCACATTTACATGTTAACCCTACTGGATCGTGCAGATCTTTTGCACGTGACTGCAATGTCTCCCAAAGTACAGTAAATAATATTATTAAGAGGCATAAATACCATGACTACAAATACTTGCCAGTACAAAAACTTCATATAAGAGATTCGGAAAGAAGATTAGCATTTTGTGAGTGGTTTATTACTCAATTAGACAATGATCCACAGTTTGCAAATAAAAATCTGTGGACCGACGAATCTACGTTTTCAAATTATGGAATGTTTAATCGTAGAAATAAGCACTACTATTCTGCAGAAAATCCACATTTGTTGCAGGAAGTAAAAAATAAAGTTCGTTTTTCTGTGAATGTTTGGTGTGCAATCTTCGATGGCCGAATAATAGGCCCTTATTTCGTACAAGGGAATTGAGACGGAAAGAAATATTTAGATTTTTTAATTAATGCTCTTGAAGGATTTTTAGATAAACTACCGTTAGAAGCAATTAGAAACTTATGCTGGTTTCAACGTGATGGCGCACCACCTCATAATTTCAGGTTAGTAACGCAGTATTTAAATGAACGATTTCCTCAAAGTTGGATCGGAAAGAATGGTGCTATTTCGTGGCCACCCTGTTCGCCTGGTATGAACCCGCTGGATTTTTTTCTATGGTGAGATGTAAAAAATTAAGTTTATGATACTCCGTCTAATAGTGTCCAACACTTGCAGCAAAAAATAAGAAGTGCGTTAGAATCGGTTAATCATGATTCCATATCAAATGCTATTGCACAGATGAATAAAAGGGTTCGCTTGTGTCTGGAACAGCATAGTGAACGTTTACTGTAACTTCAAGTTGTGGTAGTTAACTTTCCATTATTATTTATAGGTTAGATCTTTTACAAAACTGTTTTTGTGTCTTAATACTGTTATTTTAAAAAATTAATGATAAGTGTGTTACATTGTTGAAATTCTAAATTTTTTTCCTATACATTGATGTAAAAATCCAATATGGCGACCATAACAAAAAAAAAGTTGACTATCGCGACAAAAAATGTAATAGATGTAGAACATTTTGTAAATCGTCATTAAATGCAGAATTATGTCTTATGTTACCATACCAAATTTCATCTATCTAACTATAATAACAACGAAGTTATTAAGAAAAGTTGAAAATCGCAAAATTTGTATTTTCGCCAATATCTAGCAATCTATGGATAACATTTGTAGTTCAAGATCAGCTATAAAATACCCTCATAAGTAGGTAACTTTTGTCTAATTTAACCACCACTGTATCTTTTATAGTTCAGAATATTAGAATATTAGAATATTAGAATATTAGAATATAGTGTGCAATTAAAATGTGGACACCCTGTATATATATATATATATATATATATATATATATATATATTATTCCTAAACACAAACGCCTTTATATTTATTTGAAAAGATGCAAAACTAGATCAGATGCACACTCTTTAAGTTTGAGGAATAATAGCAACTACACCATCCCTAGAGACACCTCTACTAAATTTAAAGAATGTTTCGAGTATGTTGCTCCTACTCTGGTAAACATGTATAGGACAGCTTTTAATGCAGAAAATAAATCAAGTCAATGCAAAACACTACATAGAATACTATGAAGGAAGCAAGCACTAAGCAACAATTTATAAATAAGTTATATGTAATTGTTTCTATTTCTATAGTTTACTTTTTTGTAAAGTTATTTTAGTAATATGGTGGGATTTTAAAACCAGCTCTGCTGAATCTTCACCATTGGGTTTTACCAATAAATGTTATTTGAATTTGAATCCTAAAGAACCCTTGAAAAGAACCCGTAAAAAACAAGTTAGCAAACCCCTGAGTCTAGTTCAACGTCACTATGACATCGAACGTTCGCCATTGAAAAACAATATTCTTTTGGAAAAATACGTCCTTTCGGGCGTAGTTCTTAGAACTGCATTTTTGAAGAAATAACTTGTTATGATTAAAGTGGTTATTTTAAAATTCCTTACCCCCCTTGGTGTTTTACAGACAGAATGCTGGTATTTCCTTTGAATTCTTAAGTAGCCTGATAATGAGAAGCGGATTTGAGTGAGTTTCTTTAAGTTTGAGTAAAGAATCTACAGCTAGATAATAAGTGATTTTACTAATCTAAAATCGAAAACGCTCATCCATTAATTTTTTGCTATGTTAGTGATGGATGCTGAATGGTAAAATTTGAAATGACCAATACGACACGAAGCTATTTTAATTATTTTCAGAATCGCATTCATCTCCTTAGGTGACTAGAAGAGATTAGTGTCTGCTTCTTCAACCCTTCTCAACATTACAATTGACTGAGTATTAACGGTACTTTAATTGTTTGACGAATTCTCGTTTGCTTCAAAAATAGTAACTGAAATATATAGTAGGTTGGTTGGTTGGAAATTTATTTAATAAAATGTATGGTTGCTTTAATTATTTTTATGGTATTGAATTGGGGTAGTTGTTACAATTAACTTAGGAGTATGACATATTAATAGTATCAACTTACGTTATCGTGATTATTCACAATAATGTTACAGGACATTTCTATTAGTAAGTTGAGCTAAGATTTAAGTTTTTGTGTGCAAGTCTTTGTGCGAGAGTTGTACAAGAAATTTGATTTAAGGGTGGCTAACCTTCAGTACATTTTGCCATTATATAATAAAAAAAAGTATTAAACATAACTGATCAGATTAGTTTAAAATCCGATTATAAGGGGAGGTTGTTAAAATTATCCGTCTTATTTTATAAAATTGTGTGTATACTAAAATTTAAATAGAGAAGTTTGTGAAAGAAAATCCTAATTACAAAAAAGAGATTTTGGACTCTATTTTAGTAGTGTGAGTGATTATCCAGTAATTATAAATGTTTTTGAGGTTACATGTAAGATATTGTTTGTTAAAGAAAAGCTGCTGTAAATGTAGAAATTGTTATTTGAAAGATTGTTTGTTAAAAAATATTTTATGTCATTATAAGTTTGATGTCTGATTCTAGCGGTTTCATTTAAACTGGGCTAGTCAAAATAATTAGAGCAACATTCTCGTTTCTTCTCTTATGGATA
Source organism: Platerodrilus igneus (assembly GCA_036346225.1). Taxonomy (NCBI): domain Eukaryota; kingdom Metazoa; phylum Arthropoda; class Insecta; order Coleoptera; family Lycidae; genus Platerodrilus; species Platerodrilus igneus. Next base: position 12,225,422 of record JARFIW010000139.1, on the reverse strand, counting down.
TTTTACCTGGTTTTTATTCCCACGCTTGTAAGGTTTGTTTGGTCAAAAAAATCCTCGACAGATAATCTATTAAAAAGGTCAGTGTTTCGAACTCTGAACACAAACTTTCCTGGTAAAGATCCTTACAAAAATAAATTATTATATAATTCAGGCCTATTCTACTTTAGACAAATTGAATGACCAACCTCGAGTATCAGTTACAAACAATGTTAAAAAAATTATACTTGCAAAAATCCACGAAGAGCTTTTCCAATTAAATATCTTCAGCTTCTTGGCTTTATTTTAAATTGACGTTCAAATCCCGATTTATAAAATCTTGCATATTATTTAAATCTTCATTTAGAAACAAATGTGCATCTTTGGAATTATTCAATAAAATTTTAATAGCTTTTTATATCTAAGCATTTCCCATCTTCATTGTATATAATTACATTTAATAATTTTCATATTTGTGCAGATAATGTTTAAAACGTACTTCTTTATTCACTGTTACTTTTTAAATATTAAATTACAGTATGTGTATTGCATACTTCAAATAACGTCTTCGTGGCTTAAATGAACATTTCGTGTTCGAATCCATGAATGGATGTTTTTAAATAAAATTTCTCATTTATTTATCAAAATTATCTATTTTCTAGAATGTACTTAGTAGTATTTTCGTGATTCCATTCTAAATAATACACACCTATCCTATGTAATTTTCTGGGAAATCGTGAATTTTTAATTGTGATTTGGCGTGTATAATTTTATTAGGATTCTGTAATAAATGTATGCAATTAATCGTAGAAGTTATTTTTTTGTTGGTGTTAGATGAATGATAGAAAGAAGCTGAGCAGCCGTGGCATGTATTACTTTTGAGCATTTCAGGCACAGCATATCAACGTTTCATCAGGTTCTGAGTTAACAGTAAATTAGTGGCACCCAGAAATTAAGTTATTTAAAGGTTTTTTTTTGTTTTAAACAGTCTTCTACGAAAACAGTTCGTAGCAATTTATTTTAACTCAAACAGTGGTGCTCGAGTTAACGGGCTAACTTCGCAGAATTTATGATGCCCAACAGTGGTGCTCGAGTTAACAGACCCTTAACAGGCAAAATTCACAGAAATATATATATATATATATATATATATATATTGCTGTAATTATAGGGTTAATTTAGGGGTAGATTAAGTCATAGGGGTCGTACAATAAACAAGAGAAACTCCCAAATAACAAAAGTACATAATTACAGATATTAGAGGAGCAAATAGGTCATTATAAATATTATTAGTTGAGAGCACACTGTATATAGCAGTACAAACGATTAAAACGCATATCCAAGAGTAGATACGAGCAAAGATAAGAATTTAAAAATGTAACGAAACGTATTGAAATTAAATCAGTGAAAAACCTGCATGAACTATCTAGATAAATATTCAAAAAGTGCGTTAATATATCATCTTAAACGCACGCAGAAATTATGCATTATTTTAAAGCGTACGTGATCTAAAAGTATCACATTTGTTCAAAAATCCAATTTATTAGGAAATAAACAAACACCAAATTTATTCCATTCAGATTAGAATAAGGCCAACAACAATAGTACGTGATTTGTTGGACGAAGATTCCTGGGATTTCTGAATTAAATGTGAGGTATTATAATGAATTATGTGACTTTCTTAGCATCGCTTCATGCAATTGAACTAAACAATTGGTAAACTTTCCCAAAATAACAAGAGATAAGACACTTGGTCTCGCCCAGCACGCGAAGTCAACGAATCACAAACAAAGGGGGCCGATCCTATAAATATCATGACAATTGAATATCGAGTTAGTATACTTTAGAAACTGGGCAGTCACTATACTTGAAAGTGCTAAATATTTACGTAAATTAAATTAAAGTAAAAATTAAAGAGTGTGAAACTGTGCAAGCGAGCCGTACTTCTAAAGACGTAAGTAGATCAGATTTAGTAAAATTATACCATTTCTAATAATAAATAAAACAGCGCTTTTAATTACCATCTTAATCACCATTCTTAATCACCACTTTTAACTATAATCTTAAATTGCAATTTTGGATAAGAGACTCTGGAGAATGCTGCCTGTTCAAGCAATTTAATAATCTCTGAAAATGGTAAATATTCTATTACAAAAATGAAAAACCTTTCATTGGAATAATCTCACCAATAACAATTTGGATACTAATTTGGCTGGATGTAGACTTCAATTCTTGGGAATGCAGAACACCTACTGAACCACTTCAGGTTAGATATTTTGATTTGATTTATTTCTAAAAATGTTTTTATCTCAATAATAATTCAAAGTGTAAGAGCTGACAAATTGGGGTTTCTTGTATAAATTTGTGAAAAGTAATAGACATCTTGAAACGTTTAAATAGGTCTCTTAATGTAATAAAAAGCTCGTTTTGCTGGCTTGATTTTCTAAAAATCTGACAGATGTATATAATTTGAAAGGGGAGAAGATATTTAAAAAGGTTGTAAATATTTAATCATTATACTGTGTGTTGTAGAAGTACTTTATTTAATTGAATCAGCTAGTCGAGGCAAGGAAAATTACAAATTAACATTTTTACAAGTGCTTGTTAACCCTAAATAAAATAACACAGCATTTATATGTACACCCAAGCCGTGGGGCGAATATCATAGCATTTATATGACAAGCCCAACTGTGGGGCACGATTATCATAGCATTTATATGGTCTGCCCAAGTCGTGGCACTAAATATTAATATAACAACAAGAGGCTAACAGGGGTTAACACAGCAATATATATATATATATATATATATATATATATATATATAATATTATAACAGATTTGGACTTTATTGAATTTGCTAATAAAAAATGTATGTGCATGTGTGTAATATTTGTATTAAATATAATGTGCCCAAATTCTAATCAAGAATAGTATAAAAAATACTTAGCCGTATTCTTACTGAATTTGTTGTTATTTTTAAAGACTAGCCCAAAATTGCTTTGATTAAAATAGAAATCTTTAAATGATCGCTAAATTCTAACTTGAACTAGTAACACCTAGCTAAATTATAGCCGTATTATTTATATATTACGTATATAGAGCCTAAGTTCTCTTCTTCCTATGTGTGCACGCTATTCGATAAGGGAAGACAAAATATACAACCATACATAGTACAAGTTCAGGACAAGATCTTGCTATTGGATGGAGGATACTAGAAAATGAAATGAAACGTGACCTTGTGGATTGTGTAATTTACTACCCTGCACGATAGTGAATTAATTAGGCAAACGATTATTTGGTTAGAAATTAACTAGACAACCATACGATTGACTGACTAACCGATTAATGGACTAACCAATTAGTTAGCTAAAAAATGTGTTAACAATCGAATAATCGGTTAATCCATTAATCAAATATTTGAATAATCGACGATTAATCAAATATTCGATTAAGAGAATATTCGATTAACCGAATATTCGATAGAAAATCGATTAATCAGTTTGCGAATACTGCAAAATTCAATTAATCAAATACAACTTTTTTTCGAATTTTGCCAGCCCAGCTATGAACTACACGGACAATAGACAGATAGATAGATGTTTATTTTGGCCTATGGTTACATGGTAGTTCATTATATACAATTAAATACAATTTATATGTCTATATAAATGTGTCATATTTGAATGTTCATTATTACTTCAATAAATACTCCTCCACTGTGTAGAAACAATGTCTGCGTAGTAAGGCCAAAAGTGCCACTTTGAATTTTCGTAGTGAATTAGCGGTTTTAATATCTTCCGGTAGCTTATTGTATAGCGTAGGTAGGTGCCATGTATATAAATGATTTTTTAATAAGGGTGGTAGAAGGCAAATGCTTATAAATGTTGTTAGTAGTGCGAGTGTTATGATTATGAATTGTACTAGTAATTTTATGGTTACATATGTTTTTGCAAAAAAGAAGCAATGTTTCATAAATATAAAGAGCGGAATATGTGAGAATGTTTGACTTTAGAAAAAGTGGTCGGCAATGGTCTGTTTTGTACGCCCTATGGATAATTCTAATTGCTCGTTTTTGCAGTCTATATATAGTTAGCATATTTTCTTGTGAAGTATATCCCCAGAGGGCAATGTCATATCTAAGGCGTGATTCAAATAGCGCATTATATACTTTTATTAAAGTGCTACTATTAGGGAGTTCCGTAGCTATCGTTGAGAAAGCAAAGCAGACCGATGAGAGTTTGCTAGCCAGAGAGTTTATGTGTGTGTTCCAGGTTAGCTCATTATCTATTGTTATACTCAGAAACTTTGAAGATTGTACTAGGTTTAGTGAGTGATCATTAACAAGCATGTCATCTAGAGCATTTCTTTTAAATGCAATACAGGCTGATTTTTGTTGATTTAACTATGAGCTTATTTGCTTGAAACCATTGCTCAGTTGATTCAAGATCATCTTTTATTTTTTATTTTATAGTGGGTGACCTAGTTAAGTCCCAGTAGAGACTTACATCATCCACATATAACGTACAGGTTGCTGTATTTAACATTTCACAGTAGTCATTGATATAAAATAAGAAAAGAATAGGGCTCAAAACTGAACCCTGCGGTACACCTAAACTAATCGGGCTGGCTTTTGACCACATATAATTGTTGCTTGGCCCAATTCTGACAGTCTGGGTTCGACCATATAAATACGAGTGAAACCAGTTATTTATTAACCACTCCGAGAAAGTCGTAGAACTCTAATTTGCGTAAAAGGATTGTATGGTTGACATAGTCAAATGCTTTGCTAAGATCAATCAGAACAGCAATAGACAATTTCCTATTGTTTAGGGACGTATAGATTTTATTTAAAAAGTTATGCAAGGCATGAATGGTTGATCTTTTAGGCTTAAAACCAAACTGTTCTGCGGAAAAGATTTTAAATTTAATTGCAAAGCTAAGTATGCGAGATTTAACTATTAATTCTATTATTTTAGAGAAGGTGGATAGCAATAAGATAGATCTGAAATTATTGAGGATTTGAGCACCCTGTTTGTGTACAGGTACAACTATTGCGTGTTTAATCAAATATTCGATAGAAAATCGATTAATCAGTTTAATTAGTTTGCGAATACTGCAAAATTCGATTAATCGAATACAACTTTTTTCAAACTTTGCCAGCCCAGCTATGAACTACACAAATAATATTTTTTTATGAATTGTGAACTCTCTTGATAGATTAATTTATTATTTTATTTATGTGGGAAATTATTTTTATAAAATTTTGATATTTATGTACAAGATAAGAGGGAGTTTTTGGCAAATTTATTGGGCAGAAATTTGCACGAGTGGTCATAGGTTACTGTGAGCTCGTATTAATCCAAGAGTAATAATTAATCTGGGGGATATGAGTCGGAAATATTTTATTTTGAAAAGGGAAATGTATGTAAATTAATTAATATGTGAATAAGGAGTTGTTGAAGACATTTGATGCATTACGTATCTGTTAATAAATCTAGGAGTTTATTGTTTAACATGTATAAATCATATATATGAATCACATTTAGTCAACATCAATTAAAACACGGTAGATACAAGAAAAATCCATGTGGAATTATAGAATTCCAAAAAAGGTTTAGGCACATATTTTTTGGCATTACTTAGGAATTCTTTGGTACAATAAAACGCATTGTCTAAGAGTAATTTTTTTAAAACCTTTTTAAATCTATCAAGAGGCAACTCTTTAATAGTAGAATGCAGAGCATTATAGAATATACAGCCAAAGTATCATCATCATTTTCTTTTCAATCTTACCTTAAGGTCGGTTTGGCGCAGCTCTAACTTCTTTTCTATTCTGTGCTCATCTAAAAAGTTCTACATACCCTTCACTACCTAAATTTCTAATAATTTGACAAATATAGCTTGGTCTAGGTCTTCCTATACCCTTCTATCTTTTTCCTATCTACCTGGCTCTACATAGATATTAGCAACCTGATGGTTGTTAAAGAACTCGAACTTGTTTACATGATTCCCATTTATAAAGAAATGAAATATTATCTGGTTATCCCTTCCAAAAAAGAAAAAATGTTAAATTATATGTTATGGTAAGGCTTAAGTAACGAATCGCTACCAACATGCCAGACCGCTAACTAATTGCGAGTTATGTCATGGAGACGTTCATTAAGTTATTTGTTATGGTAAGGCTTACACAGCGAATCGCTGCCAACATGCCAGACCGCTAACTAATTGTGCATTATATCATGGTGGCATTTAGTTAACTGTTTTTTTTTTGTTTGTTTTGTTTCCAAACTTACTTAAGGTCGGTATGATGCAGCTCTAAATTCTTTTCTATTCTGAGCTAGTCGAAAAAGATCTACACACCCTTCACAACCTAAATCTCTAATAATTTGACTAATATATACGATATATACTTATATATATACGATAGTAACGGAACGACATTTTAGTCTATATTCAAACTGAGCAACGACTATGTTCAAAGGTGTTAAAAACTTATGTAACTAATGAAGTATAAATCAAAACAAATCAGAGTTAAAAGGTGCAAGAATTTGTGCAACGAAAACTAAGCCGATCTATAGATAGACGGCTTTAATTTGGACTTTAACTTGGGACATATTTAAATTGGGTTGTAATTTGAGATGGTTTTACTTTGATTGAGATGGCTTTAATTTGGGACATATTTAATTTGGGCTGTAATTTGAGATGGTTTTATTTTGAGATGGCTTTAATTTGGGATATTTAAATGAGGCGACTTTAATTTGGGCTATAATTTGGGACCTTTAATTGAGACGGCATTGATTGAGATGGCTTTAATTTGGGATATTTAATTGAGACGACTTTAAATTGGAACTTCTAACTTTGGATATACTCTAATTTTGGAGATAATTAAAAATTAACGTATTCTAATTTGAACATATTCCGATTTGGTACGATTTTAATTGGAAGCGATTTATGGGAGGCGATTCTTATATGGGGCCGGCATATCAATAAGCAAAGTGGACACAGAAAAGGGGATGCAGATCATAAACTAGGATCGAACTCCAGAACCCATTCCAGGTTAGCAATCTTAATACACTTTATTATTGAAAAACTGTTTTTGATTTAATATTTGCCATATATTGTATATTTGTAAGTCATTAAAAAGGTCACTTATAAAAATTTATAAAAGGACTAGGTTTCTTGGAACGTTCGAAGGTCCCTGAATAATTAAAAGATATTTTTGCTGGCTTTCAGAAAAGCATATATCTGGTATATGTAGATATTTTGTACAAAAGGGAAAATTTTGAGTGTTGTAAATATTATCAAGTAATATATTGTGTATTCTAGAATTGCTTTATTTGATTCAATAAGATTTATTCAGTAAGCTAGTCGGGGCAAAAATCCTAATTTGACATTTCATAACATTGGGGCTTAAAATAATAATAGGGCAAATCACAGCAATAAATATGGTACGCCCAATCGTGGGGTGCTCTATTTCTTACACGTTGCATGGGTAATTTCTTACACGTTATATGGGTAATTTTGCCGTTAATTTATGTATTAAATTATTGTTACGATTCTTCTAAATTTCCTTAACTATTATTTTTCTGTTACTATAATCGATTTATATGCAATGATTTCTTATGAGTGTAGATGTTTAATGCTATTACAAGTACCTTATACTTATGAGATATTCATAATAATTTTTGGTATTATACTAATACTAATGAATCAAAAATAGCATCCATTCAAAAGAACCTTTTCAAAATTTTTGCAATATGCTAAACGTGAAATACTTTCTAAATTTAAAGTAACACAAACCTGTTTGGAGAGCATTTTTAATCCATATAAGGGCGGTTTATTATATTATATTTTGTATTGATTAAATTAGGAGAACAATAGCATTTTTTAGAGAATTCTAGTTTACATAGTGCAATAACCTTTATAATATATATACAGCGTGTCCCAAAATGAGTAGGATAGCATGGGTATCTTTCTTATTATTAATGATAGAGATCTGCTTAAATGAGCAAAGTTGTGTCATTTGGATAGCTTATTTAAATTCCGCACAGATACATTGGAAATTCCAAACGGTTTAGAAATTATTTTAAAAAAACTGAACTCTTCCAATTTCTTCAAAATCGAATATTTTTGTTATAATAAAAGATACGAAAAAATGTTTCTTATAAAAGTTACTTAGTTCAATTGTGTGCACTTAAAAGTGATATTAAAATTAAATTCAAGATGGCGGTTATCGAGATATTAGCATCAACTTTCATATTTTAAATGGACGCCATATTGGATTTTTAGATGGTTAGAGAGCATATCTTTTCTCTTTTCAACGATGTATTACAACATATGTTTAAATGAAAAAATTTACTGAAAATAATAATTTTAATTTTTTATCAAGTAGGCATCAACACAAATCAGTTTTAAAACAAATTAAACGAAAAAAAAACCATTAGAATAAAATTAAACACCAACTAATAAATCATAGCAATTGTTCAAAATGTTGACCGTTATTATTTAAACACAATCGTCAACGTTTTAGAACACTTTTTGTTACGCATCGTAATGTATTCCCATTAAGACCATTTATTGCCTGCATAACCGCTTCCAGTAGTTCATCTACATTATTGTACTGGAAATTACTTCCATATATATATTATCTTTTAAAGTGCCCCATAAATAAAAATCCAGGGGTGTTAAGTCTGCTGATCTAGGTGGCCATTTTACAGGTGTGTGTGTGTCGTGATTGCCCTGCCATCAAAACGGTTACTTAAGTAGGTGATAATATCTCTAGCGTTGTGTGGAGGTGCGCCATCTAGTTGATACCAAATTTGATTATTTTGTGCCAAAGGTAGGTCGTCTAATAAATCTTCTAAATATGTTTGAAGCATTTCCAAATAACGTTGAGAGGTTAAGGTTCCATCGAATATTATAGGACCAAGTAAACGGTTTCCCAATATACCACAAAAAACATTACATCCAAATCGAATTTGATTGCGGCGTGGAACTGTTATGTGTGGGTTTTCCTGTGCTCAATAGTGTTCATTATGACGATTAAATATTCCACAGTTAGAAAAATAAGACTCATCGGTCCACAAAACGCAATTGATAAAATCATCATTCTCCCTAACTTGATTGATAAACCATCTTCAAAATGTTGATCTGCGGAGATAGTCGTTTGGTTGTAAGTTTTGAGCAATGTGAAATCTGTAAGGGTGATATTTATGCTTTTTTAAAATTCTTGATGGTTGAGACTTGGATACGTTTACTTGGGTTTCTATTTCCCGTGTTGAAATGTTTGGATTAGCTTCCACACAGGCCAGTGCCAACACCTCATCTGCAATGTCTCCATTTATGTTTCGAGTAGGTTTTTTTAAACATCCATACTGCTGCATATTTGTGTCCAATCTTTGAAAGATTTTAATGTTTGGCTGTCTTTTTTCGAGAAAGTTTGTTAAGTCTGTTTCGGCCGCAAGGCGTCTGTTCTTATTACATTTTATGTATGTACAAAACATATAATATTGTTCGTTTGTTCAAAAATTTGCCATTTGAATATTTTATAGAATAAGTATATCACAATTTATAACTGGAAAAGAGAATACACAAATGCCAATTATTAGTACAACAGATACACTAATTCAACATGACAGTTTGTTATAATTTCATTTGTTTAAGAGAAATCTGATGATGCCTACTTGATAAAAAATTAAAATTATCATTTTCAGTAAATTTTTTAATTTAAACATATGTTGTAATACATCGTTGAAAAGAGAAAAAAATATGCTATCTAACCATCTAAAAATCCAATATGGCGTCCATTTAAAATATGAAAGTTGATGCTAATATCTCGATAACCGCCATCTTGAATTTAATTTTAATATCACTTTTAAGTGCACACAATTGAACTAAGTAACTTTTATAAGAAACATTTTTTCGTATCTTTTATTATAACAAAAATATTCGTCTTCGAAGAAATTGGAAGAGTTCAGTTTTTTTTAAATAATTTCTAAACCGTTTGGAATTTCGAATGTATCTATGCGGAATTTAAATAAGCTATCCAAATGACACAACTTTGCCCATTTAAGCAGATCTCTATCATTAATAATAAGAAAGATACCCATGCTATCCTACTCAATTTGGGACACCCTGTATATATATATATATATATATATATTACTCATATTTAGACCAGGGTAGAAAATTAAATAATCACATCAAATAATTTTAATCACCGTGTATAAGGAATTTTATTAAATAATACGCTTTATTAAAACCATGAAGCATAAATAAATTCGGTCGTTTCAGTAAAAATAAGAAATTTAAATCATGTACAAGACGCTTTATATCAAAAGAAACAGTATTAAAAAAGCTCTGCGTGTAATTTAATTATTCCTAAACAAATGGAAATTACGTGCAAAATTTATATTAATTAACCCTATTTTAAGTAACCGGTATTAAACAAAGTGTACACATAATAATTAATATTTAACTTGTATTCGCTAAAATGAAAGGATAGAAGTCAATTTTAATTGGAGTTAATTAAACCATTATTAATAATAAGCATAAAAGTCTGTGAAAATCCAAGATTATAATACCAGAAAATAAAGCTCTGAGAATTAATATTATTTAGAACACCTGCGTAGTTTAAATATCACGTACGGCGAAAATTGTGTAGATAACAAATGGTTTCAAAGAATCTTGGGAAACCGAGGCTTAATATTCACGAGAAGGTGCGATACGGGGTTATTAAACCCAGATAACAGTCCATGTGGACTGAAATAATCGATCGTAAGGAATATCAATTTGCACCACTAAGAACAGGTTAGATAGAGACAGATAATATGCGCGAGACCGAGACACATATAGTAAAAGGCGTGATTTAAGCAACGTCACGAGGGTCACAATTGGTTGAAAATAGGATGCAAATATCAGAGGTAGAAACAACAATTTCTGTACAAAATTAATTAGTTTTTCTCGGACATGTTTGCGTGCCGTGTGTGAATTTCTGAGTTTTAAATGGGGCGAGTGAAAAATTCGTAAAAGCCGACGCGCGAGCGACGGACTGGGAACATGGCATGAGAAATTCTTTAGAATTACCCGTTTTAGGGAACAGACCGACAGACAGGCTTTTTGCTATATATACCGAGGTGAATATAAACAAGCTCTCTTAGACTTTTGACTATTGGATGCGTTAAAAGCTCTTACATCCGCGACTTGATTCAAGATGTTAAACAGTGCATTTTAGTTTGATAAAATAATTTAAAATTTTGCTCGTATATTTTAGTGATTCAAAATAGTTTGTTATTTACGTGCTAACATGAATGTACTTCAGTGCACTTAGATACAAGGTAATAAAATTTAGTATCACTGTACCAATTAGCAAAATTTACAACGACAAATGTATACACAAAAGTAGACAGTTTTGGCATATATTGGTGAAAGACGATGAATTTCTTTGCTATTTTTCGGGGTGTTAATAATTAAATGGTTCAAATACGTGTCTGGATCCACGAAACAAGGGTCAGATATACACAGATGAGTTCCGGAAAAGCCCAGAAACAACTTTAAATAAATGGTGATGGAGAAAATTTTAAAAGCGTTGAGAATTAGAAGCCGTAAATATAACCCAGTTGGAATGGTGTGATTAACGAAAGGGACGATGTACATTGAAGCTACGAGTGCAAGTAACCTTCAGGTAAATTATACTATTTGTTTGAACTTTGAGATGTTGGTGTGTGTTGAATAACTTTCTAATTTGTTTATTTAAAATGGACAGTAGTGAAATTGTACTAGCAATAATATTTTTATTTTGAGGTGAAATTTGCTTGTTTAAGTAGAAAGGGGTATTTAGTATTGATGTTCTGGATTATGATAAAAATATGGGTATGTCTTTGAGCTCAATTAGACGAACCTGGTTAATTAACGTAAAGGGGTGGTAGATGCCCCCTTTTTACTCTGCATATATTGTTATAGTAATTAGTAGGCATCCTACAAGGACTTTAATTCTGGATGCACATTAAAATGATAATAAAATTAATCTTGAAATTCTTTTTAAAACTGAATTTTATGCTGAAATTTAATTTGAAAATTTAATGTATTCTGAATATTGATGTAAATAGAGTTAACGTTGATGTTTGTGGTAGGAATGTGTTTGTTTTTTTTTTATGAATGAGGAGGTTTATAAAATTAGGTGAGCAGCCGAGGCGAAAACAGGAGTATATCACAGCAGTTTATGACGCCCAATCTGTGGGACTAGAATTTTTTTTGTTGAAAGGACCCAGTCCCCGCATTCACAGGAGTATATCACAGCAATATATATATATATATATATTATAGTGGTTTTAAAAGATCAAAAATAAATATAAACAAAGCAATTTCAAAACACCCTGTATAAAGAAACAACCAAAAATTACGTGCGAAAATTATATTAGTTAATTCATTTTTAAGTATCAAGTGTTAACGAAATGTTATAAATAATTAATGAAATTTAAGTAGGTTTGCTAAGAAATTAAATGATACAAGCCAATGACATTAATTTATTAATTAATTTGAATTCAATTGAACGATTATTGAGGTATAATATGCATAAAAGCGTTTAAAAACCCGGTAATACCAAGATGAGACGCGTTGCTAACGTACAAATATATCAAGAGGGTTAAAATACGTGGAATATCCAACTCGTAGAAGTGTTATTTAAAATGTTACGATTGAACACCTGCGTATTTTTATAAAGGTCAAGTTCTGCTTAAATTGTGTAGATAACAAATGGTTACAGAGAATGTCGGATAAACCGTTGCTTATATTCACGGGAAATGCTAATGAGGGGGTTATTTAACTCACATAGACAGTCCACGTGTGTAAACAGTGAACAAACAAGAATATTGATTTTTCTACCACTCAAGCAAGGTTAGAATGAGACGTAGAAAACGTATAAGCATGAGACCACTAGAGTATAGGAGGGATTTAAGAAACGCCATTAAGTCTACAATTGGTCGATAGGTTAGTTTGACTTGACATAGACACGAGGATAGTGTAGCGTAAGTTTCTTAAAAATTTATAACGAGGTACGGAAATTCGCAGATTTGAAATTGGGGTTGAGTGCAAAATTGTGAGAATGTGTTGTTGGGAGCGGGAGTTCGGATAACTGGGGGCCTGGAGAGGTTACAGTCGAGATATATATACTTTAGAGAACTAGGACTCGCTCTCTTGTCTTTTAACTTCGTGCCTTATTATTTCGATCGTCCCAGACACGTATAAAAGTTGACACGAAGTTGTAAGTATTGACAAATCATTTTTAAGTGTATTGCTTAGTGGTAGCCTCTAAATTAATTTAAAACGCGGTTAGTGTGCCGAGATTGTTTAATTGAGGCACCACCTATAATTTTTTAATCAATCCGTGTCGGGACATTAAGTAACGTAGATTACTGTGAAATGAAATTTGGAATTTAGATACACCGAGAAGGAGGCGTTGGCGGATCAAATTGGAGGGAGTTCGTCTAGTCATAGCGAGAAACGACCTGCAGACCAGGGAGAAAATTTACATGGCATCATCTACAGAGCGGAGTTTCCAGGTAACGATTTAAAATTGTGATTTCTATAAACTGTAAATATTGGGGTAGAGTATGAGAGTGTTTTCAAGGTAGTGTGAATTATTTGAGTATTGAACAGAATTTGTGCAAATAACTTTATTACGATATTCAACTAGAAATTGAACGTGTCTAGAAAGCTTTTAAACGTTCCATCAGAACGTGAAATTTTGTGAAGAGTACACGGCTTTGTTTTTTTTTTGTTTTAGAGTATGCAAACTAGAAGGGCATACATTAATTGGGTTGTTATGAGCTCACCATACCCCACAGTTTACTTAGAGTATTAAAATAAATAAATAAATTATAATGAAGGAATTTTAGAGAAGGTATTATTCAAGGTCCATTTACTCCGAGTACATTTTATGTGTTTGATGATTTTAAAATTAAATAAAGGACATTACAAAATAAAATTTACGGAAGTGTAACGTGAACAATATGGACAATAATAAATTGCATTTGTAAATAGGAATAAATCAAAGATTGTATGTTTGCTGTATTTTGTGGTTTTATTGGGAGTGTGCGTGAATGATAGGATTTATGAATGAATATAGCTATCCAAAAGGATGTCCAAATGAGCTAGCCGGAAGCAGTTGAAGAAGGCCATTCAACCGAGGAAGAGTAAAAACAGGTAAGAATTTTTTTTTGTATAATTTAATTTTTGGAAAATTTTCTATTTTCGAATTTGAAAATTTTATAAATATTTTCGAATATATTTATTGTTGGTGTGGATTTTACCCGAGTACCACGGCAATATACAGGGTGTCCGGAAAATACGTGTACAACGTAAGAACAGAGATTCTTTGGCTTGAATTAGATCGATTTGAGCCAACTTACCTATTATACAAGTTGCTTCATTTAGCCGTTAGAGGGCTTAAAAAATCGTGAAAAATATTTGATATTTTAAAATAACTCGAAAATGCTTCGATAGATTTTGACTGTATATATAGAAAAGGTTAAATAGAGAACGTAGTGCCGTTTTTAATGCCGAGTTCAGCCATGAAGAGATAATTAACATACAGGGTGTAGCAAAAGCGTTATACCAAAATAACAAAATTTTGATTTTTTGTTTTGCTTCATGGTTCATTTATTGTGATAGATACAGTAAAAAGTTGTAGATGTTTTTTGCATTATTTTAAAAGGAGAATAAGATAAACCATAATTGGCAGTAGTTCTGATAGAAAAGCATTTTTTCCCCTCTTTTTAGTGATGTACTACAGTGTACATGTTCAACATGAAAATTTTTGACAAAAATTTTGTTTTTATGAAATACGAAACTTGGCATTAAATAATAAAATGACGTAACAAAAATATCAAAAACAAATTATGTTAAAAATTTTAAATATAATATCACATCAAAAAGTGTTCAAAGTGCCCACCATTTTGTTGAAGGCACAGCTCACATCGTTTTTTAACATTACGAAGAGCTTTTGCTATTGTTCGTGCACCAATGCTTGCAATTGCTGTTTGGATTCTAGCTATTAAATCCTCAAGCGTTTGAGGAGTAGTAGAATACACGCTATTTTTTAAATCACCCCACAAATAAAAATCTAATGGCGTACGTTGTGGTGAACGAGCAGGTCAATCAATTTCCATTTTGTTACCAATCACTTGCTCAAAACGATCCGTTAAATACTGCTTCACTGATGTACCACTGTGTGCAGGGGCACCATCATGTTGGAAATACTTTAGTCTGTAATGGATGTCAAGAGGTAATTCATCCAAATATTCTTACAGTTGGTGTTTTAAGAAATTTAAGTAATTAGCAGTGGTCAAATTGTAGTTATAAAGAAAAGGTACAATACTTTTTCCACAAAATATTCCACACCAACAATTAATACCAAATTGATGTTGATCTCTGGATTCACGCACAAGATTATGATTTTCTTGAGAATAAAATACTTTGTTATGCCGATTAAATATTCTGTTATTTGTAAATTTAGTCTCCTGAGTAAATATAATGGTTCTCCAAAAATATGAATCCTCTTCACATTTATTAAGGTACCAATGACAAAATGTTATCCGTCTTTGATTATCCACTGGATATAATGTATTCGAAAAAGAATAATGATAGGGATAATATTTCCGACTTTTCAGAATACACCTCACAGTTTCCTTAGAAGTTGCAGTGGTTTGCAATTTCAGTAGTAAAAGATTGTGGTTTATAGTTAACAAACGCCAACACATTCGTTTCAACAGTTTCTTTATATTTTCATTAGAATTTAAGTTTGGTAAATGCACCATATGCCTTAAGATTATTTTCAAGTTTGCTAAATATCCGACAGTGTGGTTGCTTACGTTTCATGTATCTTTCAAAGTACAAATCTGCTGCTGAACGTGAATTACGATTCGAAGAATAGTAGCAAAAGAGCATGTCATTTTTTTCTTCGTTTGTATAGAACATTCTAACTATTAGAAAAAAATAATGTACGTATAAACACAAAATAACAGTACTATCTAATTTCTGTTATTCAAACAAGTGAAATCTATTGTTATGTGTCATATGGCAACTTGATTCTTAAAATCAGCTCAAATATTCACATATTATTTAATACCAAGTTTCGTATTTCATAAAAACAAAACTTTTTCAAAAAATTTTTATGTTGAACATGTACACTGTAATACATCACTGAAAAGAGAAAAAAAAATGCCTTTCTATCAGAACTACGGCCAATTATAGTTTCCATTTAAAAACATAACCTCACTTATTTACTCGAACATCACCAAAGCCATGTAAAAACAAATAAGTTTATCTTATTCTCCTTTTAAGATAATGTAAAAAACATCTACAACGTTTTAGTGTATCTATCGCTATAAATAAATCATGAAGCAAAACAAAAAAGATCAACATTTCGTTATTTTGGTATAATGCTTTTGCTACACCCTGTATGTTAATTATCTCTTCATGGCTGAACTCGGCATTAAAAAACTGTACTACTTTCCCTATTTAACCTTTTCTCTAATGTCACAAATAACAGAGTTACCCATACAACGTGTAAGAAATAGGGCACCCTATATATATATATATATATATATATATATATATATATATATATATATATTGCTGTGATAAGGGGTTGCTTAAGGGTGCACGTTATAGCAAAGATAGTTCGGGAATGAGTAATTAAGATAGTCAGCAGAAAACTACACTTATTTAAAGAGATAATTAAGAAATAAACATAGTTTGTATATAGTAAGTAGTCAACACCCTGTATATAGAGTAGAGATAATTTTGGGCGACGCAGGTAAACTTAGGAAGACGCATAGTCGGCGTAGGAATGTGAAATAAATGCATTAAGTAAATAGTAAATATTAAATACCCTGTAAATAGAGTTCAGTTAATTTAGGTAAGACAAATGAGAATATTTTTCAGTGGAAGCACGCGTATATTTGATAAAGTGTAATTAGACACGCATTAAGAAGAAGAGTTCCAGGCGATTAAATATATACGGATATAGAAAGAGAGTTTCAGGTAGCTAATAAAAATGCGTACAAAGATCTAACCATGTGATAAGGGAAACGATTAAAAATTGCGTGAAACATATGTAAACATGGAAATATAAAGTCGGGTTACATCAGTTGTTTATAGAAAACCAAGTAATCTATCAAAACACAATATGTTGACTATCGAAGACAGCTGCAGGCAGGTTGTTATTATGGGAAAATGTCGAGCATTGCATCAGAAACGGCTCGTAATAAAATTATTTGATTGGTCCGGGACAACGACAAGTTCTAGATCACACCCACGGTTGGAGTGGGAATTCAAAATGATATTAGCAAGCTCCATGATGGGGAAGTCAGTTTTAAACTCAATCAAGGCCGAAGTGCATTGCCATGAAACAGAGTAGTACGCATACGTATAAGAGTGAAAATTAAATAAGTGAAAATATGATTACAATTGCCGTTTAAACGTGAGTATGTTTTTAATAAATTTATTGTAAACTAAGACATAGAAATAATAGGGCTTCGATTTCTGGTTCTGATTCTGATGTCTGGGGAAAATAAACTACAAATTAGAGGTCTGATGTTAAGAAAAATACAGTAATGCAACATAAAGGTCAAAGGGGAAAAGAAGAATAATAATAATCTTGAAGTACAGGGGTGAAACGAGCTGCAAGTTTAAGTCTGGGGCAAGAATGATGAAAGTTTAAGAATTGGAATAAATTGGGGATATAATTTAATGGTGCTGATCAATAGCGTAATAATTGGAATGGAATCCAGAATTGGGGAAGATCAATTTTAGTGGGAGCGTCAATGTGAAAAGATAAAACCAGGTCAGAGATTTTTAGTTATAAGATATTTGTTTTTTTTTCTATATGGAGTATTATTTGTTTTTATATTTAATTTGCTAAATTACTATAGGTTTGTGAACAAGTCAACAAGAAAGGTTGCATATTATATGAATGAATAATGAGAAAACAGGTTTGGAATATTCCACGCTTTGTTCCTTAAGGGTAGTAAATGTTCTTTGGTGACTTTGTGGATTTTTGAGTACCAATTAGACAGTTGTTAATAAATCAAATTTATAAGAAAGGTATTACAAATAATTTCAAAAGCTGTATATAACATATTAGTTTCATTATACAAAATCTAAATTTACTGAATTTTATAATTGCAAATAAATGCTAGCCGAGGTCAAAGATTTAAATAGTAGAAAGGCGGAGTCACAAATTGAATAGAGAAGAGATAACGCGCAAGGCGGTAACATATTGAATTTTGTCATTGGTTGTTAAAGAGTTGTTTAAAGATAACGTCCAGTTTGATAGTGATATTAAGAAAACAGCTGGAGGAGGAGATAACTATATTTAATAGTGAATGTTAAAATGGTGGTACAATAATTTAATATCATAGCAAATAAAGATATCGAACCAAAGTTAGAGCACGATAATAATTCTTTTAATATTATAGCAATTAAATATAGCCCAAAGTAGGGGCTCGATAATAAGTAAGTATTACAGCAATTAAATATGTCGACCCAAGTGGGGGCTCGAACTAAACCACAATAAAATAACTTGAGATTAAGAGGCGTGAATTAAATTAAAATAAATTTTAAAATACGATTGCGAGATTCAGATAAATTAATTAAACTAAACCGGGGATTTGAAAAGTTTCAATTAAAGGAAAAATAGAGAAATTTGTACAATATTTAAAGTTAAGTAGATTTATTTAGAATTTAAAAGTTTAGAGTAAAAATAGTAATTTCAAAATGGAGAAAGGATCCCGAGAAAACATAACGTTGGAGAGAAGTTTGAGTGAAGAAAGGCGAATTTCCCAAGAAACCAAAATGTTGGATATTTTGATGGCTTTGAATGATAAGATGGATAAGAGTGAACAAGCCATAAATACAGTTAAATGAAAAATGGAGGAATACCACGAGAAATTGGAGAGTAAAATTACAATTCTTAATAATGGTTTGCAAGAGACGAATCACACTATCGCGGAGATAAAAGCACAAATGAATGTAAAGATTGGGAGAATTTCTGAGGAGATAGACGGTTTATAGGATCATATGTCTTTAATCAAAACGAAACGCGAAGAATACGAAAGCGAGTCCGATAATAAAATCACGAATTTAAATATTAAATTAGGAGAAATGGAAGCAAATTGTGAAACGGAATTCAGAACAATAAATCAAGAAATAAATAATTTGAAAGGTAATCCAATAAATTTTAATAAAGAATCAAATAGGTTAATACAAAAGAATTTTTCAATTGAACAGTTTAACAAATTTTATGGGGACGGAAAGGTAAATCCGAAAATATTTCTGAAAAATTTTAAAATGTTGATACAGGGATCTACAGATGAATTATGGAAATTAAGTTTAATTAGGGCAATATTAAAAGGGAATGCGGAAAGATGGTACAATTTAGTTGAGAGTGAGATAGAAACGTTTGAACAGTTTGAAAGCAAATTTTACGTCAGTTCTGGAATGACAATCAGCAAAATCGAATTCAAGTAATTTAATTATGGGAAGATATGATTTGGCGAAAGGGATGACGCGAGAAGCATATGCGATAGAAAAATTTACTGTAGCGAAGCAATTGGATCCTCCTTTAGAAGATAAAATTATTATAAGGTATTTAGCAAGTCATTTTAACGCTGAAGTAAAGCGATACATAACGACGCAGAATATAGTGGATAGAGATACGTTTATTGATTATTTGCAGAGATATGATGATTTGGAAAATGATTATGAAATTGAAAATAATGTTAGGGATCGACGCATGAATTTTATAAGGAATACGGAGACTCGGAATAGTTATAGAAGGAACAGTTACAATTATGATCGCGGAAGAAATTTTAATGGGGGGAACTATGGCAACTTTAATAATGATTTTAGGCAAAACAGGGATACTGGTCAGATACCAAGGCAACGAATGCACAGAACGAATCATGAGGGAAATTATAATAATAGAGTAATAAATAGACAAGAAAATAATGATCGACGGACACAAGCAAGGGATATTAATAGTATAGAAATAAGGAATACGAATCGCACAGATACAGGAATAATGAGTCAGGCAGGACCTTCAACGCGAAATCAGGATTTTTGATTACGGACGAACCAAGGAAAATTATAAGAATTAACGGATACAGAAACCAGCGCGAGTTTATTAAATATGAAATGGATAATGAATTAGGAAGATTTGAAAGACACTTATTACCAATAATTAATTTAAAGGTGGAAGATAAAATAGTTAAAGTGTTAATTGATACTGGAGCAGAGGCATCACTTGTTGCGGAAGAGTTTGTTAAACGAGAAAAATTGGGGATAAAGCGATAGCTATAGCGAGGTGTAATTTAGTGGCACCAAATAATAAGAGATTTAGTGTGATAAATGAAATGGTAATTCTGAGATGTGAAATGGGGGATAAAATATGGGAAAATGAGTTTATGGTGGTACCTGGACTGAAGATAGATGTTATATTTGGGATGAATATGATAGATAAGTTGGGGTTGAAGATAAATGCGGAATGCAAAGAGATTAAGTGTAATGGGAAATATATTAAATGGTATGAAGAGGGGAATATAGTAATAGAAGATGACTGCGTAAATATTAATCAGTTTAGTGAAGAGATAAATAATGGGTATAATGAAAAAGAAGATATTAAGTGTCCAGATGATTTAAGAAATAGGGTGAATATATTATTGAAGAAGCATTCAGAATTAATTGGGTCAAAGTCGAGAATTGCCATGGGTTATGTGCATAACTTGGAAATAATAAATAAGGAACCGTTTAACAGTAAAATGTATCATATTCCAGTAGTATATGGAAATAGAGTGAAGGAAAAAATTGAGGAAATGTTACGTGAAGGTATTATAGAGAGCTCCAGTACGAATTTTGTGAATTTATTAGTAGTCTGTAAATAAAAGGGATAATAGTATTAAGTTATGTATAGATACAAGTGAGATTAATAAGCGAATGAAGCCGCAATATAATTGTCCACCAAAGATAGATAGAATATTAGGGAAAATAGGTAATAGGAAAATTTATAGTAGATTATATTTAAAAAGTTCATTTTGTTTGATTCCATTAGCGAGAATCAAGGAAGTATACGGGTTTTTCTGTAGAAGGAAGAATATATCAATTTAGGGTGGTCCCGTTGGGTTTGTCCTAGAAACGGATGCATTGGTGAAGGCGATGCAGAATATTTTGGGACCGTATGAGGAATTTTGTATCCACTACGTGGATGATGTGTTAGGCATGAGATAGATAAAATGTAAATATGAGTTTAATAATGAAAAAGAATTGAATTTCAGGATAGAAATAAAAATATAAGAATTTCACACCAATGTGAGTTTAAGTTCACGTTGGGCCAAAAGGACATTAGTATGAAATTTTATATTTTAATTTGGGGGAATTATGCTGTGATAAGGGGTTGCTTAAGGGTGCACGTTATAGCAAAGATAGTTCGGGAATGAGTAATTAAGATAGTCAGCAGAAAACTACACTTATTTAAAGAGATAATTAAGAAATAGTCATAGTTTGTATATAGTAAGTAGTCAACACCCTGTATATAGAGTAGAGATAATTTTGGGCAGAGGTAAACTTAGGAAGACGATAGTCGGAGGAATGTGAAATAAAAGCATTAAGTAGATAGTAAATATTAAATACCCTGTAAATAGAGTTCAGTTAATTTAGGTAAGACAAATGAGAATATTTTTCAGTGGAAGCACGCGTATATTTGATAAAGTGTAATTAGACACGCATTAAGAAGAAGAGTTCCAGGCGATTAAATAAATACGGATATAGAAAGAGAGTTTCAGGTAGCTAATATAAATGCGTACAAAGATCTAACCATGTGATAAGGGAAACGATTAAAAATTGCGTGAAACATATGTAAACATGGAAATATAAAGTCGGGTTACATCAGTTGTTTATAGAAAACCAAGTAATCTATCAAAACACAATATGTTGACTATCAAAGACAGCTGCAGGCAGGTTGTTATTATGGGAAAATGTCGAGCATTGCATCAGAAACGGCTCGTAATAAAATTATTTGATTGGTCCGGGACAACGACAAGTTCTACATCACACCCACGGTTGGAGTGGGAATTCAAAATGATATTAGCAAGCTCCATGATGGGGAAGTCAGTTTTAAACTCAATCAAGGCCGAAGTGCATTGCCATGAAACAGAGTAGTACGCGATACGTATAAGAGTGAAAATTAAATAAGTGAAAATATGATTACAATTGCCGTTTAAACGTGAGTGTTTTTAATGAATTTATTGTAAACTAAGACATAGAAATAATAGGGCTTCGATTTCTGGTTCTGATTCTGATGTCTGGGGAAAATAAACTACAAATTAGAGGTCTGATGTTAAGAAAAATACAGTAATGCAACATAAAGGTCAAAGGGGAAAAGAAGAATAATAATAATCTTGAAGTACAGGGGTGAAACGAGCTGCAAGTTTAAGTCTGGGGCAAGAATGATGAAAGTTTAAGAATTGGAATAAATTGGGGATATAATTTAATGGTGCTGATCAATAGCGTAATAATTGGAATGGAATCCAGAATTGGGGAAGATCAATTTTAGTGGGAGCGTCAATGTGAAAAGATAAAACCAGGTCAGAGATTTTTAGTTATAAGATATTTGTTTTTTTTCTATATGGAGTATTATTTGTTTTTATATTTAATTTGCTAAATTACTATAGGTTTGTGAACAAGTCAACAAGAAAGGTTGCATATTATATGAATGAATAATGAGAAAACAGGTTTGGAATATTCCACGCTTTGTTCCTTAAGGGTAGTAAATGTTCTTTGGTGACTTTGGGGATTTTTGAGTACCAATTAGACAGTTGTTAATAAATCAAATTTATAAGAAAGGTATTACAAATAATTTCAAAAGCTGTATATAACATATTAGTTTCATTATACAAAATCTAAATTTACTGAATTTTATAATTGCAAATAAATGCTAGCCGAGGTCAAAGATTTAAATAGTAGAAAGGCGGAGTCACAAATTGAATAGAGAAGAGATAACGCGCAAGGCGGTAACATATTGAATTTTGTCATTGGTTGTTAAAGAGTTGTTTAAAGATAACGTCCAGTTTGATAGTGATATTAAGAAAACAGCTGGAGGAGGAGATAACTATATTTAATAGTGAATGTTAAAATGGTGGTACAATAATTTAATATCATAGCAAATAAAGATATCGAACCAAAGTTAGAGCACGATAATAATTCTTTTAATATTATAGCAATTAAATATAGCCCAAAGTAGGGGCTCGATAATATAGCGGTAATACAGCAATTAAATATGTCTACCCAACGAAGGGGCTCGAGTATCCAATAGCACAGCAATATATATATATATATATATATATATATATATATATATATATATATAAATGAAAAATAATTGCTTATAGCAAATTTTAATAAATAAACCAGTATATACGATGTATAAATAAACACAAACTTTACGAAGAATCAAAAGAAAGTTATTAATTATACAAAGCAAGCTAGTAATTTGAATAGCCATAAATGAAAGAATTTGTTTGTTTATTCCTTTATGAAACAAACAAATTCTTTTATTTATGGCTATGCAATTACTAGCTTGCTTTGTATAATTAATAACTTTCTTACGATTCTTCGTAAAGTTTGTGTTTATTTATACATCGTATATACTGGTTTATATATATATATATATATATATATATATATTATAAAGGTTATTGCACTATGTAGGCTAGAATTCTCTAAGAATGCTATTGTTCTCCTAATTTAATCAATACAAATATAATATAATAAACCGTCCTTATATGGATTAAAAATGCTCTACAAATAAGTTTGTGTTACTTTAAATTTAGAAAGTATTTCATATTTAGCATATTTCAAAAATTTTGAAAAGGTTCTTTTAAATGGATGCTATTTTTGTAGTATTAGTATTAATACCAAAAATTATTATGAATTTGATAAGTATAAGGTACTTGTAATAGCATTAAACATCTACACTCATAAGAGACAATTGACTGCAAATTAATTATAGTAACAGAAAAATAATTATTAAAGGAATTTAGAGAATCGTAACAAGAATTTAATACATAAATTAACGGCACAATTAATAACAAAACATCGATCGTTGTATTTGCCACACTTAAAGCCTATTAGTAAAAGTTCGAACATATGGCTTTACAAAACAATTATTTATGGAAAAGTTGAATTACCCTGTCATGCTCAAATGTATGGGGCATAATGAATACTTAAAACATTAATTAAACCATATAAATTAAAACATACTTACACTAACCTAATATTAATGATAATATAATCGTTCTAAATTTATTTGACCAATAGAACAGTAAAGGAAACAATTCACATTTAAATGCCAAATATTAATTTTCGCCAATATTGATTTCTACATCACTCATAACAGATAACCTTTCACCTATACATAAAAATTAATGTAGGGTTGATTTTGTAACATAGATAATAAGGAAACAGTGTCATGACTAATAAAAGGGAAATTACTATTTGTTTTGTCAAGTATACAGGAAATAAAGACATCAAGGAATTCTAAATTAATAAAAACAATCACATGTGTTCCCATTAATTAATTTAAAAATTCATTTGTTTAATGAGCAGCCCAATTTATGCCAAAAGTTGAATGTTTAAAACTTTCATTACATAGGCTAAGATTAAGTAAACAAATTAAAGGGCGTTCATGATTATGTTGGCAACATTCAAACTGTATAAATTGTAATTGGTGTTTTGAAAAACAATATTTCTAAGTAGATTTTAAAATAAATTATAGCACCAATAAACTAAAAAGCTAATAAATAGTGAAAGTACACACCTTGACATTTAAATACTGAAGCATTTTTTGGTAGTACGTGTTCACACCATCACAGCCTAATAAAATAGCTGAATTATGTGTAAATAGTTTAACAATCAAACATTTTAATTAATAACATATATAAACTAACACAGAAACGAACGGTACACCCAATTTCGTGAACTCACCGAGTGATAGTAAACAGTAGTTACAACATAAGAACCGTTAAACTACTATGTGAAATTGATAATTGCGTTGCCATCCTTGAACGATGAAACTGGAAGTGGCTACACCAACAGTATCGTGTAATATTTTTAATAATTAACAACTTCAAGATCATTCACATAGAGACTTTCGCAAATATCTACCATATAAGATTTAGGAAGGAACTGGAACGTTTGTCCTGGATGTAAAGCACTAGTGCTTTACCTGGATGAACGATTTGTACAATCCCGGCTGTAGCGTGCTTATAATTAAGAGTGATGCCTCGGTTATGTAATTATAAATTTTGTTTGAAAGAGTTTTTATTTTAACTATGGAATAATTTAAATATAGTCTTTGCAATTTCTAAATAGACCTCGTCATCCGTGACGTCACACAAGTACTAACTATTTATGTAGATGTTTGTCAACTTAATACCGTACAATATTAATGTTATAGTTTTGGTTTGAATAATAGCAATTTACGACGTTGCCAATAATTTTAAAGCCAAATATTAAATTTTGACGTTTAAATTTTAGGTTATATTCCATTCCTTGTTTTGTTGGTGTCAACGACCTCTTAAATTTTTCCGTTTTTATATATTGATATTTGGCTGGTTTTTGCCTCAATTTGAAAATTAATTATTAAAGAATTTGGAAAAATTATTTGCAATAATTTTAGACAACATGTCGTATTATTATACTTGTTAAATAAAACATCTAACAGTTTCTAGAAAAAAAGTAACATTGTAGAGCGACACTAAATAAGCAATTTCTTATGGAACTAATGATTTTAAGCAAAGCTTATTTAACTTGTGACGATGTAAGTCTTAATTATGTGCTTTATATCAGTATTAATTAAAAATTTTAGGTATAAACCGCCAAAGATTTTTAAAGCGGATTTGCTGGCCGAACAATATGGACATAAGGTGTTAAGATTGCCTCCGTATCACTGCATATTCAATGCAATTGAAAATTTTTTACGATGTACGATGTACTTTTAATTTAATTACAAGTATCTTAAACTTTATGTATAATAAACAAGTACAACCATATATATTTTATTGTTAAATTACAAGCTTTTAATACTCGTTAAACTCTTGAGCGACTTGTTTTTAAAATATGGGTTGCAAATTCATCTTCAGGATATTGGATTTTTGGCATCCTAACAGCTTCTACAGCGTTCAATTTTAATGGATGTAAGAAACACACTGGTGATGAACTGGTCAATACTACACTAGCTTAAATTTTGGAGGTGCTAAATACAAGTAAGGTCAAAGTCTTTATATTACACCAATCTACAAAAAATGGTAAATTGTATATTGAATTATTTGTTTCAAACTACTCAATTACCTGCAACAATTATATGGCCTCGAAGAGTAATAAAGTAAATGCCTATTTTTTGGAAGATTTTTGCCCCTGCATGCTTTTGTATATTTAACAAACTGCTGTTTATATCTTTAAGAATTCTATCGAAATGATTAATCGTTGAACCTTTTGGTTATAAAGTTTTCATTTTTAGCTTACGACACCGACTGGAGATAACTTGCAATTTTGGATTTTTACTGGGAACAGTAATAATCCTGTAACAGTTATTCTTTTCTTGAATAATGGCATATTTCAACAACAGAATTCAAAGTTGGTTCATTTAAAGTCTTTATCCGTATGTATTGTTTTAGTTGTTGGAAATGCTTTCAAAACATGCCGTATTCAATCTAGTTGCATACTAATAAACAAGTAAAATGATCACAAATTTTAGGGTGATTTGAAAGTGTTAAATCCTTCGTTTGCATTGTACATAACATAACTTTAGTCTTTGTAGATGGTTTCAGGGAAATCTAAAAGATTATTTTAAAGTGACATATCTTAATTATTCAAAGTTAATGAGAATTTTACTTACAAATGGAATTGTAATTTCTGTTTCTTTTCTTTTTCGATTTGTGTAATCAAAACGTTTAAATTATAATTCCAATGACATAACCTCTTGAATAACTGTGGTTATTATTGCGCCTCTGGTATAATATACTAATGGCCATAAAATTAGGAGCATTAGAAATACGCAACTATATTTAAAACATGCTCAGTGGTAAAAATATAGAAGTAAATAAAATATATTGTTAATTAATGACTTTAACCTGTAATATTGTCGATAAAAATTTATCCTAAAAAGTACTTTTTTAAAAAATAACAAATCACATTCATCATCTGCTATTAAATATTTTCAATCTCTGTATTCTACCGATGGCGCTAATATAGTCATGTGGCAATAGGATATTGGTAGCGGCATCGTCGCTACAATTTGACGTCACAAACGGTAATGACGCAGGTCTATTTAGAAATTGCAAAGACTATATAATATCAAAATTATGGAAATATGGAAACCAGTTCAGTTTGGTTAGAGTTATAACATTTAGAATTTAAGCATTCTATTTATTTTGGTAGGTTAGAAAATGATAAATAAAAACTATCCATTTTCACATTTACTTTTTATGTAAATAAAAGCTTGGTATTATCTGTTTTCTACAAATATTTATTTTGTGATGTCATGGGCGGGACTGCGATGAACGTCTCCTCAAAATTTGTTTACAGTGAAATTTTAAAACACTGCTTTTATTACTTGAAAAATCTTACTTCTGCGTCTTGAGTCGCATTGGTACCACAATTAACTACCATATAGAAAGAAGGTATTTTGAAAATAACCTTACAATTTAAAATATGCTAACTTTTAATAATTACTTAAAAATAAACAAAAACTGTAAAAGTCTAACTATTAAATAGGCATAGAATAAATCAACCATGATAACACAGCATTTATTTGTATTGTGATGTTATCTCGTATTTATTGTGAATTGGGTATAATCAAAACGTTTAAGTTTGAGGTTAGCATAGCAATCCTGGCTAGGGTACTACTTAATTAAATTATATTGGATTAAGCAGAAAGCGGATTACAATTTATAAGTAAACAATACTGCAGTCAGGTGCAGCTTTTGGTTGTATAAATCAGCAAAAAAGGAATAAAATTACAATTTTATTCGTAAGTAGAAATAAATAACTAATTCATAAAGCATTGATTATATCACTTCTAGAATTCATTTAAATAGCCATAACGCAGATATTCTTTCAAGGTAATCTGTAATCCACAACAGATAAAATTGCAGTTATGTGCAAGACGAAGACAGAACTGGACGTCTTCATCATCGTGATGATTTTATGATACCGGAATGAATGTATTACATTATTATTTTCGAAAGAAGCTGCACTACCATTTATTTTTGGAAGATTTCCGAATCATCTCTAAAAGTAAAATCAAAACTACATCCAAAAATGCGAGAGTTACAGAGGAACCAATTTCAAGTTCTGTTATTGATGTAATCATTCTCTGAAACAACAAGTGTAAATTTCATCTGTAACTAATGATGCCTGTAAAAATCCAAAATTGAAAATAAAAGTTTAAAAATAAAGTGTCTTAGGTTAAAAATAACAACCTAAAATACACACAAACGAAGCAAGATTAAATACCATATACAACAAAAGTATGCTCAACCTCAAAATTCAAACACAATAAATTTTGTTTTCGGATACTATTAAGGTCTCTTTAATGTTTCGTGATTTGTTATTGTGAGTGTAGTGTTCTTATTAGTCATCAATTATTATTTGCTACCATCTCGGACGTTCTAAATATAATAACGACGGGAGACGTTACTTAGACACCAATTGCCAATTATTTTTTATACAGGAGACGTTCATCGCACTCCCGTCCATGACGTCACAAAATAGATATTTATAGAAAATAGATAATATAGTCGAAATCAGGAAAGAAGTCGTCTACGTCATCGTTTGTATTCGTATGAATTAAGTTGAAAATTTTAATACCCAATAAATATTCCGATTCGGAAGTTTCCGTCAAGCTTCGTGCATATGCAAACCGTTTTAAAGCATGGTTGCCAATACTATTTTATTTTCATAGAGGTAGTTGTTTTAACTATTTTTAAATTGGCGTCCTCTTGTTTTACGAGTTGAATGAACTCAGTTAAAATAAAACACATATTCATAAATTGAGTTACATATATTGATCTGAATAAAAACGCACAAAAACTGTAATATAAACTATTTACGGCAGCTGTATTGAAATCTTTCTCCGTACGTTTACTTTGGCAACCTTGCTTTACGGAAAAATTAACATTTTTGTCTAGTTGACCATAATTTTACCAAAGGTTCGCCTGTAAGTATAAAGTTTAAAACATACAGACACATACTTGTCTCTGTCGTTTTCCCAGATGAACGTGTTTACGTATGTCTTAATTTAAAACACGTACAAATTGTATTACTGTCTTTATCATATGTATCAGTTAAGCTTTTAAATAATCTTAAACGTATGTTTTGAATTGAGTTAGGAACTTATGACGTAGAAGACTTCTTTCGTGGTTTCTACTATACCAAGCTTTTATCTACATAAAAAGTAAATGTGAAAATGGATAGTTTTTATTTATCATTTTCTAATCTACCAAAATAAGTAGAATGCTTAAATTCTGAATTTTACAACCTTAATCAAACTGAACTGGTTTCCATATTTCCATAATTTTGATATTATATTTAACTTATTCCATAGTTAAAATAAAAACTCTTTCAAACAAAATTTATAATTACATAACCGAGGCATCACTCTTAATTATAGTCGCAACCATGAAAGAAGTCGTCTGCGTCATTACTTGTATTCGTTTGAATTAAATTGAAAATTTTAGGTCAATGTAGCATCTAGTTCATAAATACCCAATAAATATTCCGATTTATTATAACCCCGGCGGTGCAATACGCGAGCCACTACAGTCAGTTGGTAGCAATGTTAAATAATTGCAAGAATGATGCGCAAATGAGATATTACGTCACATAATTATTTAAAATTACTACATCACATAAAAAGACGAGAAAAGTACTTACGTAAACTGTAGGACTTCTCACAGCATTACTCCATGATGGTGGCAGCGGGGCTCCGTTGATCTTTCGGGCGTGGGTAATTCGTTGCCCCGGTTGAAACCAAATTAAATTTGTCTTCTTTTCCGTAGCGGAACACAGGAATACAGGTAAAGGACGATACAGAGCAAAGATAAGGCAAAGGAACCTACATAAGAAAAAAAGAAGACACGATAAGATACAAAGATAACTACATTCGTCCAAGTCTCGGCCACCAGTCCCGACGTATCCGAAAATTTACCACTTCCTCTTTTTGCACTCCGCGTCGCGTTATCCTCTGCGCAAACGCACTGTCTGAAGTGACGGAAATACACGCACGTCTTTTCAAAATTATTGGCGCGAAATCCTTACAAATTAAAACTAAATTTGGAAATGTTTACGGCCGATTTTTTGGCACGTAACAAACATTAGTTAAGATTTTAAATAATCTTAAAAGTATGTTTTGAATTGAGTTAGACACCTAGGACGTAGAGGACTTCTTTCGTGGTTTCTACAATATAAGCACGCAACAGCCGAGATTGATACTTTGAGACGCCATGGACGGGACTGTGGTGAACGTCTCCTCAAATTTTGCGTCTAAGGATACAGAAGCAGAAAATGTTACAACACAGCACAAAACTGTCAACTGTAACATACTAAATCGTAATATCATTAAAGCTGCGTTCGTGGTTACGTCCACATTATACAATTACTAACACTTTATTACTGTCTGCGACGTCATCCCATATTTATTCCGAATAGGGCATATCAAGTTAACAAAGACACCGTTAAAACTGCTAAACCAAGTTAGGACATAAGTTCTCTAACTAATTGTTTCATAAAATACTGGTATGAAATAAAGTGTTCTAATATTTGTTACATGCCAAACTGGTCATGTATCACGTTTTAGGTTTAGAAATGCCTTGTAGATTAATTGTCGCGTATTTTTGAAATGATACGTTAACTTCCACCGTTGCTGACAGTCGAGTCTGCGCAGAAGGAATGCGGATGTGCGCGAGTGTAGGAAGCGACATTAAGCAACGAGACATGGACTAAGCAACAAGTATCTAAGTGTGGTGTAGCTTCTAAAAAGGAAGATATGTAGTTTTCCTTTATGTTTTTTTAACTTATCGTTCCTCTACCTATTTCCTTTCAAACCCCTACGAGATGCAATAGAAGTACAGTGACGGATAATAATTTGATGTTCAACGCGGCGTAATCACGACAACCCTTAACCACGTGGTGGATCCTGAGATGAAGTGCCGAGAGATACACATCACGTAAGTAATTTGAATTTTACTTAGAATGTGCATGTAAATTGACTTAGACAGCGATTGCATCATCCGGTAAAAACGTGGTCTGTATATGTTGTAATAACGGCGTTAGAACCACGCCTAAATTGTAACGCGGTAAATGAAACATATTGTGTCTAGTATTGTATTGATCTCAAAAGTGGTTTCACTTTAAAGTTTATACCACTCTAAGTCGCCATGGAATTAAAGCGGGTTGGTATATCTGTCTGTGCGTGATACTATACACCTGCAGAGTGATTGAGGCCACCAGATGCGGCTCGTACCAAAACAACCATGCACGTGACCGTCAAACAAGGTGGAGTTTTTTTACTGTTCTTATAAAGAATTCTTCAATTACCTTCGACGAAACATCCAACATTAAAATAGCGTTTACGCACCTGTTTCATCACTCCGGGATCACAACCTTTTTAACGGAAGTCACGTAAAAGTTAAAAAAGTGTTTGATTTAAATATAAAATGATGAGAAGATTAAATATAAAAATAATATCCTATAATAAAAATACTGTTGCTGTGAAATAGAACAGCTTTTAGCGAACTATTCTTTGTGTGTGTGTGTTTAAACCGACGTATAACATAGTGTCTGATGATTCAATACGATTTTTTTAAAAAGGGGTAAGAACAAGAGCAAAAATAAGAACATTTTGACTTCTTTCCGATCATCCCCGAGGTAATAGTGCGGCTATCTTTATCGGCCCTGTTGTTCGTGTATTTCTTAGTCTCTCCACAAAATGGCCGGGAATGCACCCGCACCACGACTGGTTAACTAAGCACTCGCATTCATTTTTGTTAAATGTATTTGCGATAAGAATGAGTAACTGAGGCAAATAGATATTAGTAACTGTATTTATCTTTGAAATCTTGCAATTGTTTGTGGTTTAAATAATATTTTAAATTAAGAAAACATTTCTTATATGTTACGAGCTAAATCGCTCGTCAATTACGCACATTGCGCATTCTATTTTTGTAAAACTTGTTTCTGTAATTGGCTTTTACATTTTATGGCAAAAGTTTTTAATCTCGTGGGAACTGTGATATCCATACCTTCCCACAACATTTGTGTGAAGCTTTTCGACCAATCTTGGCACTGGAGAAACGCGCGAGACCGCAAGCACGGTGACGTTCGCGGAATCTAAGGGCTATGTTCTGGATGCCAGTGCCTTGGAGCTGACATACTCTTATCTTAACTACTTGTAAATAGTTAATTCAAGCAATGTGGTGAAGTGTACCCTACCTATTCTTCTTCTTATCTTATATATACCTTCCTGAGTACCGTTTTAGTATGAAGCACAATGCCTACAAAAATTGAATCTATAGGGGCGCCTATTTAAGGAGGATCCACCCTGAGATCATCATTAAAAACTTAACTAGCAAATCTTGACTGAAAGAAACCAAGTTATTTTATTTTAATTAATCACCTCTTTACTACAGACTTGACTAACCATTTGGCGTTACACGTAGCGTCTTTGGGTTGTGAAACTTTCAGATGCGGTTTAATAAAAAAATTAACATGCATTAAAAAATAATTATTTTTAATTACAACACTAACATGCTTATGCATACTTTGTTTAAAGTTGAACATAATTGCGGTTCCCCGAATTCCTTCCAGGTTCTGATAAAAATCGATAGGTAGAATTGCATTTTATTGGCATACGAGAAAACTATAAAAGTAATTAGTTTTAATTTAAATAAATATGTTTAATATGCGATTTTGTGTTCGCCCGTTATACGAAGAAGGCAACTGCGTTTTGCCCCTGAGTGCATTTCTACATCGATTAATATACCGAAATGTACATAATAATCAATTGACGTAAGTTACTGACCGCGAGATGGAGGCAGGTATATGTTTATACGTGTAGAGTTGTATGATTTTTGCTTTGCATCACGTAATGATGCGTGAAAAATTGCTAAAAATGACTTTTTTACGTTGTTTTTGCGAGTTTTTCGACGATATTAGGTATATGCACTTCGGTCTCAAATTTCGTCGGTTGCTTTGTAGGGGATGGAGAATTAACTATCGCTTACGTCTTTTAAAAATCTAACAAGGAGCCTCTGTTTAGATATCGATAAAAAAATGACTCCTTTTTTCTAGTCTGCGAATTAATAGTTTATCGACCGGCAATAAAAACTGTCATTTTGTGTATGCTAGTGTAATTAATTAAACTTGCTCGTTTGAAATCTATTAAAATGTTTAGATAGTTCTATTAATTTGTTGATTAAGTTATTTAATTCACGGAGGTTTGCAAATATTGACTTATTAATTGACAGCGTATTGTTATTTTGTAATACAATTAAACTAAACAAGCTAATCTATCTTGAGATGCAATATGTAACACTGTTCCAAGTCATTCATCGATACGCCTCTTTGGCTGAGCAAGGTTATGCTTTAATATTAGCTTTGCTTTTCCATCATTATTATTGGATTTATAAATTAGGTTATTACGAAAAAAATTGTAGTTATAGTTTCAGAGGTGAAAGGCCCGTAATTTATTATTGTGCTTTGTCGAGCACGCATTTTCTCGCGTTTTGAACGAAGTGCGGTTATCGCTTTACGCAATGAAAAACGTTTTATGGTGGTAGGAACAATGATAAGTTCCGTGTGAAAGCAGGCATTTTGAAGGACTTGATCATCAACTATCGTACCGTATCGACGTGTACGTTTTAGTGCGTGTTAGTACAGTTGACTCCTTCATACCTTTTCAAATTACTACAATAGCCTCTTGTGTCGCCTAAAGTTGTAGGTTCAAAAGCTCACTTTACTGCAAGTAATCTGAGAAAACCAGCACACGGACCTCACCAGAATCCGTCGAGTACTAAGATACCAGCGTAGATCTACCTTAAACTACGGCTATTACTTAAAGGTAAGCCGTTTGTTTAGTTGTAGTTAAATGCATTGTGTTTTATTGTATGTAACTTTGTGCGATGTTGCGCCATCTGCCGAATCATGCTTGCTACTAAACGTTAACTTTTAACTGGCTTTTTACATAATATTTTTTGACGTCTAATTTTTTAAGTTTTTTGGAAATACGCATTAAAATTTTCTATTTTACCTGAGATTATTTTTTTTTGATATTATGTTTAGCAGTTAATATATTTATCTTTTTAATTGCAATAAATTAGTTTATTATAAAATAAATTACCGGTACTTTAGGGGTTATTTACACATCATATTGTTGCGAGCTACTATTAGGCAACCCGCCAAACACACAAGCGTTGTAGGGTCTGCATAGTCTTCACGATTCTAAAATGCTTCTAGCAATCAAACACACAAAACGCCGCCAGCTCTGTTCATTCTCGCCAGACCTGGAAGCTTCTCGTAATTACCAGAAGATGAGTCATATCTTTAAATCTGAGTATATATAAGACCGCTAAGAAATGCAGGAGGCAGTCTATACTAGAATGTCTAATATAAATTATAACGTTGTAAAGTAATAGTAGTTTGAGCTTTTAGAAGCATACATAAATGTTATATGCTGTGTCTAATGTACATGCAGCTTGTAGTACACATAAATAAATAGAAGTGTATAAACAAATAGTTGTATTAGTGTTGTTAATGGACCTATGGTAAAGAAGTTAGTTTAAGAAGAAATTAGTGCTTGTAAATTCATTAGTGTAATAGTGCTTCATTGTTAAGTGGACTGAAAACATCTATAAATAAGGCATATACTGTTAATTAGACTTGTGAACAGTGAGTAATAAAGACCTTTATTATTACTTGTTTTAAATTAAAGAAACGCGGTAGTAGTAGCCCGCTACACTGGTGTCAGGCATTTGTGGGGTATATAGTGATTAATTTAAAACACAAGTCTAAAGACATTTAAGTAGTTTGCATATGCCAGTTACAAGAAGTCAAAGTAAGATGGACGCAAAAGCTTTAATGAATTTCCTTAAGGATTTTACTGAAAACGCTGAGAAAATGGGAAGGTTAAGTGAAAATGCTGCCAAAATGGAAGAAAAGTTGAATGAAAGTACAGCCACGTTAGAACAAAGATTAATGGAAAGTTCCATTGCATTGAAAGTAGATTTCACCGAACAGGTAAAAACAGTTGAGCAAAAGTTGGACAGTAAATTGATAAAAATGGAAGAAGATGTGATGAGGCTGCAAGAACAAGTGATTTCACTAACAACGCGGCCACTTGAATTACCAAACCAAGTTGTTAATCAGAACATTCCAGAAATAAGAACCATGGAAAGAAGCGAGTCAATTCCGTCTAAATTTAAAGTAAAACCACCTACATTCGATGGTAAAACACCTTGGCCCACATATTTGAAACAATTTGAAGCTGCTGCAATAGCCAACGGTTGGTGCAACAAAGAGAAGGCTATCTTTCTAATAGTGGCCCTACGGGGGGAAGCTCTTAACATCTTACAAACGATTCCTGATCACCAGCAGAATGATTACGGCCTCTTAACATCGAAGCTTGAGATGAGATATGGAGACGCTCACCTTCAACAGGTTTACCACGCACAAGTTAGGAACCGCTCGCAAAACACAAGTGAAAGCCTGCAAGAATTCGAAGCATTCTAGAATCCTGAAGACTATGCAGACCCTACAACGCTTGTGTGTTTGACGGGTTGCCTAATAGTAGCTCGCAACAATATTTTATTTCTGGCGGTCATGTTGTCATTTACATCTTATAAACTGTTTTAATTTCCAATATTAAAATCATGTACTATATTTGCCAAATTTAATACCTAATGTGGCAAATTATTTATGGTTTTCACTATTTAATGGTAAGTTTCCCATTCATTGTACTATAGTTTTACCTTGATCTTCATATATTGCCTTATTTGCGGAATTCTAATTAAAATTTGCACAACTATTCCCTTTAAAAAAACCTTTAGTGTGTCCTATAATAAATAAAACAAGTGCTTTGAATTTTACGGATACAAAAGTCAGGCCATTGCCTGAAAATTCGCTTTCTTCATTTAATAATCTTCTTTATTTTAAATTAATGCAAACCACAAATATTCATAAACGTGTTTTTATTACTTTCATAACAAGAAACCATTAGTTATCTTTATTTCTAAACAGAACTATTGTTTGAAAAGTGAAGTTACTGAGCCGTATTCGTTATATGAAAAAATTTCCTAAACTTCGTTCACAAATTTACATAGGAGTCTTAAGTAATTTCTTTTTCCAGTGTTGTGTTGCTTCTTGTTAAATAAAACTAACACTTTTATTTTAAACATCCATTTATTACATAGTTTTACAATAATCATTAAACCCATAAGTTCGTGGCATTAGTGGCCGTGTCATTCTACCGATCACATCTTTTTGGTATTTGTGTGGCCTGTTCAACCACTACTTTTATTAATGCTGGTTCACATGTTCCTTATTATTTTTTTACAAAAAAAACCTGACATGTTACATGCCAAAAATTGGCAATGTAAATTGTTAAATATGTGAGTAAATTCCCGCCATTATTTTAAAATAGACTTGTTAATTTCCGCCATCCCGCACAGTTGCGTTTGCGCAAGCGCGGAGTGAGTGGCGCAAGGCGCGGAGTGATACGACATTAGCCACGAGATGTCAAGCGGGTAACGTCTACCTGTGTCGTGTTTTTTGCCTTTTCTCTTTTTAGGATGTAGGTTCCGGTATCTTATCTTACCTTCTACCGTACCTCTACCTGTATCCTTTTGCCCTACCTACGAACGACGAAAGAGGAGGGACGATTAAATTGGGATTCAACAATGGCGTGACGCAACCCACACCCAACAATAACGAGGAGATGCCCTGAGATAAAACTGCAAGGTGCGTTTTAAGTGAGTACATTGCTTTATATAAACTATAAATTAAGAATTGTATCATTGTAAACGTGTTTGGTATTTGATACAATTTGCCGCGTAATTATGTCATAATATACAATTGCGCAATATTCTGAAACGTGGACCGTATCAGTGGTGCCAAGCGTATCAGACAATGTTTTAAATACATGACCAAATTTACTACATAACATATTTATTAAAACGTGAGGGGATTTTATGCACCCTCTTAGAATACTTTATTTCAGAGTTAATACACCGCAAATCCCTATTCATCATCATTAGGTCTTCAGTCCTGGAAGTAGTTAGACGTGTATCCTCATTGTTTCCTATTCTGAGCTAACCTACACATTTTCCTTAAATTTGCACAGTCTGCATCTATCACTATCTGATCTTGGTCTACATCTACCTCTTTTTTCCTATATCTGCTTGTAATATATCTCGTACTATTCTCCAAAAAAGCCTTAGAACGTATTCTGCGCTTCTATTTCTCCTATTTTTTTCCACAGATATCTTTATTCCCTTTCTAATTCTATAACCTATTTATTATTAACTTTGTCTGTCCATGCTATCATCCTCATACATCTGAAGCACAGCATTCCAAAAGGCTGCTACCGTTTTTCTGTCTGCTTTTCCTACCTTGTATTTTATAGGCATATGTGTTGTGCTCCACACATATGCTTTCACAATTTTTTTCTTGTTTCTATATGTGTTGTCTTTGATTATAGGCGCTGTTCTTTCTTGTTAGATGCAGTTCGATCACCTTCAATTGTTTTACAATTATATGCCCTATTTCTCCGATATTCAGTGGTTGCGAAGGGGGTAAGCAGCCTGTGGCTGCCAAGTTTTCTTAGCACTTGAACATTTTCCGATTTAATATTTTTCCAATATAGGGGAGAGACGGTTAAGATGACGACATTGAGGATTAACTACGGATTAAACTTGATTGCCTTATTCTACCATGTTTATTCATGGAATCCATAAAGCAAACATTTTTGAACACAAATTATTAAGATTCCTTTGACAAACGTACGAAATTTTGAAATTTTGATCATTCTTTGAAAACATGTAAATTTCATTATCTTACCCTAATATGTTGCTAAGATGACTTCGAGGTGTAGGTAAGATGATGATGGATAAAAGTATCTACTTACTTATCTATGTTACAATATTATACTTAGGTAAATATATTAGTAATTTAATGAGGAAAAAGCTAACCTTGTATTGTAAAAATATCAATGTACAAAAGCACAACTAAAAAAACAATTCTTAAATATAAATTTGAACAAAAGATTGGGTTATTCAGGATGCCTACATATTACATACAAAAGTCACAATCCCATGGTTTAACTTTTGCTTCACCATAGTCCAGCCCACTACATTCCGCATGAGTCCATTCTTTGCATGTGGCAAGCTGGTACCAAAGTTTATTACTTTTTTTTTGTATCGTCACAAATACGACAATTTTTGTCATCTTCATTGCTTACATCCATATCATCATCAGTGTCTATTAATTCAACTTCACTTAAAGATTCTGAAGATGAGCTATCATTTAGTATCTTTCGCTTCACTCTCTGTTTCTCAACTTTTTTTTCTTATTACTACCCTTGTTTGTATTTTCCACTTTTTTTAATTCTCTTAACCTTTTCTTATTTTCTTTTTCTATTTTTTCCTGCTCTTTGGCTTCCAAAAGTGTTTTGACTGGCGTGCTCGAAATGATTAAAGATGGTAGTTTTTTCTTTGACGTTTATTTTTCACTTCAGCTATAGATAATGGAGGAAGTCCTGTTGTTTTGCTGATAGAAGGAGGTGTCAATTGCCGTGGTTTGTTGGATTCTAGAGACTCCTTTGAAGTAGTTGGTAAAGCAAAAGCTTCATCGAAATTGGGGTTCTTATTGGGATTTAAAACAATAGTTGCGTCAATATCCACATGCACCTGATAATTTATCAGTAGTTTTTGCACCCGCAAAGTCCAAGTCAGTAAATATATTTAAATAAAACGTTCTATTCCACAGGTTTTAAAACCGTTTATAGCATTTAATATTGAAGCAGCTTTCAAGTATGCTTGACCAAATAGAGAAACAACATTGTAAATTGTTATAGTGTTTCCTGGATTACTAATTAAAAATTTTTCGCAAGCTATGCTGTAAGCTGTTTTAAGGGGACCAAAAAATAAAACGTCTAAGGGCTGCATCTGATGACTTGTGTGTGGTGGAAAACCAAGTAAGGTAATATTGTTTTCTCTACATAACTTTATTGCATCTAAAGTAACAAGTGTTGCATGGTTATCCATCAATAACAATACTGGATTACTTTGTGATAACTTAACATATTGAATAAAATGCTCAATATATTTGATAAAATTAGGTGCTGTCATCCAACCAGTTTTGTGTGCTACACCAATGCAACTTAGAGGAGCCCCGTTCAAGTACGATAGTTGCATCCTAACTATAGGAAATATTAAAAATGGAGGAATATATGTTTCAACAGCATTAATGCAACATTTGATCCTCTTTCAGCTGATGAAACTTTACACACTCTATGTTTTCCTTTAGAGGTCAAAATTTTCGGATTTTCAGTAGGGACTGTCGAAATACCATTCTCATCGCAATTATAGATATTACTATTAGTGTAGTTATACTTAATTCTTAGGTTTTTGAGTGTATTAAAAAACATACCAATATTGTCTTTGTTAAACACCATTAAATGTGCGACGGATGTCGATTCTGGAGCTCTCAAAGAAAAATTAAATTTCGATATAAAATTTTCGCAAAATTCTCTTCCAGCTTTTTTTTATTTAAATTGAATCTGTGATCAATTTCGAAAAATTCTGCATAGTCAAACGCAATACCACTAAATTGTTGTTTTGTAAAACCAAATGCTCTTTGTTCAACTTCTTTGATGTAATTTTTCAACTCCAATAACTGTTCTTCTGTAAACATAGGTGTAAAACAACCAGCATTTTGAGGAAAATTCTGCAACAAAATGTTTGTTTTAATGAAACTACTAAAACAAATAATGTAGATACCTCATCACTATGCTTCTTAATATAACGTCTTAGTGTTGCTTCCGGAATTAAAACCGTTTAGAAGCTGCATTAACGTTTATATAATTGTTTGCAACAGCATTCATAGCCTTCCTTATGGAATCCTTACTCCAAGATTGTCTTGTCGTTATTCGTTTATATTTCCCCATTAATACACTGAAAAGATATAATGCCCTGGTAAATTAATAGGTATGTTGCTAAGATGACGATATCGTCATTTTAGCAACAGTGGCATTCGTCATCTTAGCAAAAGTAACAACATAGTATTGGATTTTATTTCACGCTGTTAATATGAATA
Source organism: Platerodrilus igneus (assembly GCA_036346225.1). Lineage (NCBI taxonomy): Eukaryota > Metazoa > Arthropoda > Insecta > Coleoptera > Lycidae > Platerodrilus > Platerodrilus igneus. The sequence goes on along the minus strand of JARFIW010000139.1, from coordinate 12,185,026 downwards.
TAACTGAAATGCCAATTGTCATGAGTGTACATATATGTTACGTATTTCACAAATAATATTTATGATGCATGTATTACTCGCCACTTATGGTAAACACCTTATTTTATAACTGCATAAATTTATATCACACACAACCATAGAGAAACAAAATTTAGTTGTCTCTGCACTCAACCTAAAACCGTTACTTAAAACCACGTACCAATACATGACACCTTCATGTTCAAAGTCCAAACTAAGTCATTTGTTGAATAAGGACTCTGTATAATGAAACTCGTGACTCCATCTAGTTTTGTATGGCTGAAATTTGGTATTTGTTATTTTAGCAGCTTCGTCATGTTACCCGCTTCTCCCCTATCTTTTTGCATAGTCAGCATTAGTTGCAGATATTTCACAACCAACACCTGTAGTTGTTTATAATAATCATCAGATTTAAATGCGCTTATTCTTTCGTCATTAGGTTTTCCATCTCCAAACTGGTTGGCTGCATACCTCCACTTATCTATATTCTGAGCTAGCCTACACAGTTCCCTGAAATTCCCACATAGTCTATATACAGCTCGGTTCCTCTTCTATTGTTTTCTAATTATATGCTCTATTTCACCGAGATTTAGTGGTATGTGAAGGAGGACGGCTCCATGGCGTAATTGGTATATGTGTGACTACTACACCCAAGGTCCCAGGTTTGAATCTCGACACGGTCCGCTTGAAAAATGTTGGACAAACATTTTTCACAAAAATACGCCCTCGTTGGATGAGAGTTAAAATGGAGGTCCTATGTGTGAGTGTTGTCAGACACGTTAAAGATTCCTACCTTGTTTGAAACAGCAAGGGTCTGGCAAAATTCAAAATTTTTCAGGTAAAAAAACTCGTTTCCTGGCCAATGTAGTACTTTCGGGTGGAGCATTGAAAAATCACATGTAAGGTATCCCCTTCGCATACCTTACATGTGATTTTCCAAGCAGCCTGTGGCTGCCAAGTTCCCCAAACACTTAGACATTTACCGAATTAATAGTTTTCCATTAAATCTTCTCACACAATTAACATTATTCGAGAATATTGCACAATCAATACCTGAAGTTGCTTATAATAATCATCATGTTTAAGTTTTCGTCATTAGTTTTTCCATCTGGGGAGTGGTTGTTCGCATACCTCCATTATTTTCTATTCTGAACTAGCCTACACATTTCCCTGAAATTCCTACAACCTACATCTTGGACTATCTGTGTGCAATAGTCTAACCTAGATCTACCTCTACTTCTCTTTTTTCTTATCTCTGCTTCTAATATATTCCGCACTATTCCTTCATGCCGTAGTATGTGACCTATCATCCTATCTCTCCTATTTTTTACCGTCTTCCACATATTTCTTTCTTCCCCTACCATTTCTAGTACCTCTTGTTCTTAACTTTGTCTGCCCATGACATCTTTAACATACGCCTGTAGCGCCACATTTCAAAGGCTTCTACCTTTTTCTTGTCCGCTTTTCCTAAGATCCAGGCTTCAGAGCCATTCAGTGCTGTGCTACATACAAATGTTTTAAGCAATCTTTTCCTTGTTTCTATGTTTGTTGTCTTTGAACATAGTAGTTGCTTTTTCTTGTTAAATGTAGCACTCTCTTGTGCTAATCTTTATTTATATTTTTTGCACTTTTCCCATCGTGCGTTATTTGGCTTCCTAGGTAGCAGAAATCCTTAACCTCTTATAAGTTCTCGGTCTTGTTTTTGATTTATTTTCTCCTCCTTTGCATACTAGAATTTTAGTTTTATTTTTGTTAATTTTCATACCGTATCTCTTTGTCAGAACTGTTTCCATTTTATTAAGAGCAGCTTCTAACTCTTCATTACTAGATGCTATATCATTTGCAAATCTAAGCATATCAATCTTTTGTCCCTGCATAATAATTCCAAATGTCTTCCTGCATTTGACGGTATTTATTGCCTCTTCAATGTACAAGTTAAAAATCAATGGGGATAGGGCACTTCCCTGTCTCACCCCTTTCCTAATGTTTACTTCTCTACGTTCCTGCTCTAATTCTATTACTGCTGTTTGCTCTTTGTATAAGCTATGTACTATTCGTCTATCCCTATAACTCATTCCAATCTTTTTGAGTATTTCAAACATTTTTTTCCATTTTACATTGTTGAAAGCTTTTTCCAAATCTACAAACTCTATATACACGCTTTCCCCTTTTTCTATTGTTTTCTCCATTATCACTCTTAGAGCTAAAATAGCCTCTCGTGTTCCCCGTTCCGCCTAAACCCAAATTGGTCTTCTCCTAGTATTTCTTCCGCCCGTTTTTCCATTCGTCTTTGCACAATTTTAGTTAATATTTTTGACACGTGTGCTATCAAACTTATTGTTCGAAACTTCTCACATCTATCCGCACCTTTCTTTTTTGGTATAGTTACTATGATGCTACGTTTGAAATCTTTGGGTATCTCGCCTGTCTCATACATATAGCTTACAAGTTGGAAGAGACGTTCTGTTACTGCTTGTCCAGCAGCTTTTAGAGTTTCTGCTTGCACCTTATCTGTACGAGGCGCCTTACCATTTTTCAGACTCTTTAATGCTAATTCAAACTCATCTCTAAGTATAAGATATCCCAAGTCCTCATTTTCAATGTCTGATTCCTGTTCTAATGCAGTTAGTTCCTCTCCTGCATATAAATTCCCTATATATTCATGCCATCTACCCACTTTCTCTACGTTTTCTATAATGACGTTTCCTTGTACGTCTCTTATATTTTTGCTAAAATTCATTCTAATTAATTTGTATGCTTCGTCTGTCTTTCCTATTTCCATCTTCGTTTGTACCTCTTTGCACTTTTCATCAATCCACTGTTCTTTAGCTTTCCTGCATTTTCGAATAATTTCCCATTTTATGACTTTGTATCTCTGTTTTCCTGTTTCGTCTGATTTATTTTTGTATTTTCGTCTTTCTTCTATTAAATTCAGGATATCCTTTGTTATTCATGGTTTCTTATTTTCTTTTTGTGTATAGCCCAGAATATCTCTGGCCGCCATGTCAAGGCTAGATTTAATGGTATTCCATTCTGTTTCTACTTCCTTAGTATCAGATATTTTCCCGATATCTTTGAGCAATTCATTTGACTTTTTTTCGAATCTTTCTTGAATATCTTTTTCTTTTAGTTTCTCTAAGTCCAAGTGCCTTTTTCCGCTCCTTTTTTTCATATTCTTAAATTTAAGTGCGGCCTTCATAGTTACGATGTTGTGGTCAATGTCTATATCTGCTTCTGGGTAGCTTCTACAGTCTTTTACTTGGTTCCTAAACCGTTGTCTAACAAGAATGTAATCTATTTGATATCTTCCTATATCTCCTGGAATCTTCCACGTATATCGTCTTCTAGCATGATGTTGAAATAATGTGTTTGTGATAATTAAATTGTTCTTGTCACAAAATTCTACCAGCCTATTTCCCCTGTCGTTTCTCGTGCCTAAACCAAATAAACCCACTATCGCTCATTCCCTACCCTCACCTACCACGGCATTAAAATCCCCCGTAATTATTAAATTTTCGTGTCCTTTTACGTATCTTAATATGTCTTCGATATCTTTGTAGATGGCTTCTACCTCTTCGTCACTGTAGCTAGAGGTGGGCATGTATACTTGTATTATTACTGCGTTTACCGGTTTAGATTCTAATCTAACCATGAGTACTCTTTCGTTCTTTTGTAAGTAATTTTCTACACAGTATCCTATCTTTTTCCGCATAACTATCCCCACACCCAAATTTCCTTCCTCTGCTCCTGTATCAATTACCCTGAAGTCTCCACTACAAAAATCCCCCGCCTCTGGCCACCAAACTTCGCTAATCCCTACTATGTCTAGTGATAACCTATTCATTTCGATTTTTAGGTTCTTTAGCTTACCTACTTGCTTCATACTTCTAACATTCCACGCTCCGACTCGCAGAATGTTTCCGACTCTCTTTCCGATCGCATCCTCCGAGGTAGTCCCCTCCCGGAGATCCAAATGGGGGACTATTTTAACTCCGGAATTTTTTACCCCAGAGAATACCATCATGTTTATTACAATTTAAGTACGCTGTGTACTTGGGAGATAATGTGATGGTTTCCCGTTGCCTTCCATATCGCGGTAGTGTTTCTTAGACTGCCATACCGACCCCTATGGTCTCTGCCAATCTAAGTACCGAAAGAGCCGCTGCCCTCTTTCGGGGACCTGTCTTAGTCTGGTTCCTCACTAACGACCCTACTACTTTGGTTGGACCTGTAGTTTGGCTCTTTAGCTCATTAGAACACGCAAGCCATTTCACCTGTTCTATTAATTTAGAACTTCGTCAAGGTGCAGGTCCATTCGAAATGGCAGGTAGTTTTAACAAAATATAGAAATAGGTTGTAATTGCATTTCATTTTAAGTTATGCGACCTTCACATATAAGCCAGTATAAGTGTTTATAGCCTTCAGTAGCATTTTTTTGTTTAAAAACTCCGTATTTCTAATTAATTTTGGTTGACAAACCTTAAATGGTCCCTATAGTAGGGGACAAAGAATACTACTATAGTAAGCTTGCTTATCGTAAAAGGCGATTAAAAGGCACAGCAAGGGACAGCAGCCTTGCTGGCTAAAAGATATTGGAGGAGAGTCGGTGATAAGGGCTTGGAATGTAAGGTTATTACTTAGAGTAGATAAGTTAACGAAGTTATTAGTCGAAATGAAAAAAGCAAAGCTGGACATTTTAGGTATTAGTGAGGTGCTATTTAGGTAGTATAATTACAAAGGATAGATGTAGCAGAAGGGATATAGTAGCTAGAATAGCTCAAGCTAGAAAAATGTTTTTAAAAAAGAAAAACTTACTAATAGCTAATAGTATTAGTTTAGATAATAGAAAAAGTTTTTTAAAGTCGTACGTATGGAGCGTTCTACTATACGGTAGTGAGACTTGGACAATTAAAGAAGTAGATAAGAAAAAGATAGAAGCTTTTGAAACTTGGTGTTATAGGAGAATGTTAAAGATTAGTTGGACAGATAGAGTAACAAACGAGGAAGTTTATAGAAGGATAGGTGAGGAACCCTGTATGTGAAAACAATTGAAGGTCAGGAGAGATAGAATGATAGGGCACCAGTTAAGACATGAGGGACTATTTAGTAAAGTCTTAGATTATAGACTACCAAATAAAAATAGAGTAGGAAGGCTTAGACAAAGCTATATTAGTCAAATTATTAGAGATTTAGGTTGTGAAGGGTATGCAGACCTTTTTAGACTAGCTCAGAATAGACAAGAATTTAGAGCTGCGTCAAACCGACTTTAAATAAGTTCGAAACAAAACAAAAAGAAATAAAAATTAGGTAACTAAATGTCACCATGACATAACTCACAATTAGTTAGTGGTCTGGCATGTTGGCAGCGATTCGTTGCTTAAGCCTTACCATAACATATAATTTAACACTTTTCCTTTTTGAAGCGGATAACCAGGTTATATTTCATTTACTTATAAATGGTAACCATGTAAACATGTTAGAGTTCTTTAACAACCATCAGGTTGCTAATATCTATGTAGAGCCAAGTGGATTGGAAAAAAATAGAAGGATATAGGAAGACCTAGACCAAACTATATTAGTCAAATTATTAGAAATTTAAGTTGTAAAGGATATGTAGAGCTTTTTAGATTAGCACAGAATAGAAAAGAAGTTAGAGCTGCGTCAAACCGACCTTAAGTAAGGTCGAAAACAAAATGATGATGATGAGAATAATTACAACTTCTTCAACTAATGGACAGGCAGGGGTAGGAATAGTGTTAGGTAAAAGATTAGGATGTAAAGTTAAAGAGTACTTACAATTTAATGATAGAATAATTATGGTTAGCTTGAGTACGAAATTCACGGACACTGTTTTAGTACAGGTTTACATGCCAACAACTCAGTACGAGGATGAGGAAATAGAAAAAGTATACGAGGATATAAATAGCATAGTGAGAAAAGTAAAGGGAGATGTGAATTTAATAGTTATGGGCGATTTTAATGCGCCAGTGGGAGAAGGCAGTGAGGAAAAATTGTAGGAAAATTTGGGTATGGTAGACGAAATGATAGAGGAGAAAGATTAGTAGAGTTTTGCCTGGAACTGTAAACACCCTATTCGAACAACATGTTAGAAGAAGATCCTGGAAGGACCAGGTGATAGAGCTAGATACCAAATAGATTATATTTTAGTTAAACAAAGATTTAAAAATCAAGTTAAAAACTGTCATAGTTATCCAGGGCCTGACATAGATAGCGATCATAACTTAGTTAAAATAAAGTATAATTTAATTTCAAAAAATTGAGAAAGGCTAAAATAAAGGGATGGGATCTAGGTAAGCTTAATGATAGTGAGGTTAAAGAGGAATATAAACAAGTATTAGATAATAAGATCAAAGAGATAGCTATAGGAGGGAACATAGAAAATGGATGGAAAGAAATAAAAAGGGCTGTACATGATACAGCAATACAGACTATAGGTAAGAAAAAAGTAGAAGCGAGAAAACCCTGGGTAATAAAGGAGATATTTGATTTAATAGAGAATAGAAGAAAGTTTAAACCTTTCAGAGAATTGGATAGTGAAAGTAAGCAAAAATATAATAGAGCTGGGAATAAGATAGTACATGAGTGTAGAAAAGCTAGAAATAAATGGATGGAGGAGAATTGTGAGGGAATATAAGATGATTTGAGAGTAGGGAAGACAGACAGGCCTTACAGGGCAATTAAAAAGTTTTTCGGGGAAGATAGGTAAAAATATAATAGTATTATATATGAAAATAATGAGCTACTAATGAATAAAGTTGAGGTAGCAGAGAGATAGATGGAAAAGATATTTAGAAGATTTATATAAGGGTGAGTTAGAGAATGACCAAGAAGAGGATGTAGAAATATGGTTCTCATTATTAAGAGAGTAATTTAATAGAGCTGTTAAGAGATCTTAAACTAAATAAAGCGCCGGGATAGACAATATACCCACAGAATTAATAAAATATTCAAGTGAGAAAACTATAGACAGATTATATGAACTAGTAAAAGTCATATATGACACAGATGAGGTCCCAATAGATTTCCAAAAAAATATTATCCCAATCCCAAAAAAGTCAGGAGCTGATAGGTGTGAGAATATTAGAACGGTTCCAAAATACTAACAAAAATAATTAAAAATAGAGTAGAAGCTTTGACTGAGAATTATTTAGGCAAAGACCAATATGGTTTTCGTAAAGACAAAGGGACTGGAGAACCGATACTAATGATTAGGGTAATTATCAAAAAAAGGTTACAGAAAAATAAAAAGACTCATTTCGCGTTTGTAGAAAAGACAAAGATAATGACAAGTGAGTTACAGCCTAGTTCTAAACCAAATATTAAAAATAGGTAATACCGAGTTAGAGGAGGTAGATGAATTTTGCTATTTAAGTAGTATAATTACAAAGGACGGAAGTAGCAGAAGGGATATAGTAGCTAGAATAGCTCAAGCTAGAAAAATGTTTTTAAAAAAGAAAGACTCACTAATAGCTAATAGTTTGGATAATAAAAAATGTTTCTTAAAGTTGTATGTATGGAACGTTCTACTATACGGTAGTGAGACTTGGACAATTAAAGAGGTAGATAAGAGAAAGATAGAAGCTTTTGAAACTTGGTGTTATAGAAGAATGTTAAAGATTAGTTGGATAGATAGGGTAACATATGAGGAAGTTTATAGAAGGATAGATGAGGAACCATGTATGGGGAAACAATTGAAGGTCAGGCGAAATAGAATGATAGGGCACCAGTTAAGACATTGGGGACTATTTAGTAAGGTCTTAGATTATCGACTACCAAATAAAAATAGAGTAGAAAGACCTAGACCAAGCTATATTAGTCAAATTATTAGACATTTAGGTTATGAAGGGTATGTAGACCTTTTTAGACTATCAGAATAGAAAAGACTTTAGAACTGCGTCAAACCAACCTTAAGTAAGTTTGAAAACAAAACAAAAAAAAATAAAAATCAATTAACTAAATGTCACGATGTCATAGCTCACAATTAGTTAGCGGTCTGGCATGTTGGCAGCGATTCCTTGCTTAAGTCTTACCATAACATATAATTTTATGCTTTTCCTTTTTTGGAGGGGATAACCAGGTAATATTTCATTTCCTTATAAATGGGAATCAGGTAAACATGTTGGAGTTTTTTAACAACCATCAGGTTGCTAATTTCTATGTAGAGTCAGGTAAATAAGAAAAAGATAGAAGAGTATAGGAAGACCTAGACCAAGCTATATTAGTCAAATTATTAGAAATTCAGGTTGTGAAGGGTATGTAAAACTTTTTAGATTAGCACAGAATAGAAAAAAAGTTAGAGCTGTGTCAAACGGATCTTAAGTAAGGTCGAAAACAAAACGATGATGAAACCTTAAATTGTAATTATCTTAAGTCCTATGTTTACTCACTTAACACACTTGTGCGCTAAGCTATCTTTATATTTGCAGATGACATAGCGGTATTTGCATCTAGCAAGGAAGAGTTAGAAGCGGCTCTTAATGAAATGGAAACAGTTCTAACAGAGAGATACAGTATGAAAATTAACAAAAATAAAACGAAATACTAGTATGTAAATAAAAAATTAGAATAGAAATAGGAAATGAGAACTTACAAGAGGTTAAAAATTTCTGCTTCCTAGTGTTAGATTTCCCTCAGAGTGGCTATTGATTACAATAAGATATACTCGTTTTTATAATATCTATTTTTCATTATACATAAAAGCTAACTCAAGCATCAACACTTATTGCAGACTGGCGCTTCGTCTCGCCTCACACCTATTTCTCCCTACCCTACTTAAACCACACTAATGGCACAGCTAAACTAATGTAAAATAAGCAATATTAACACTAGGTAGCTAAATAACGCAAGATGTGAAAAATACAAAAGATATAACACAAAGATTAACACAAGGTCGTGCTGCATTTAACAAGAAAAAGCAGCTACTGTGTTCAAAGACAACAAACATAGAAACAAGGAAAATAGTGCTTAAAACATATGTGTGGAGCACAGCACTGTACGGCTGTGAAGCCTGGACAGTAGGAGAAGCGGACAAGAAAAAGGTAGAAGCCTTTGAAATGTAGTGCTACAGGTGTATGATGGAGATATCATGAACAGACAAAATTAATAAAGAAGTACTAGAAATGGTAGTGGAAGAAAGAAATATGTGAAAAATAATAAAAAATAAGAGAGATAGGATGATAGGTCGCATACTAAGGCATGAGGGAATAGTGCAGAATATTTTACAAGCAGAAATAGGAAACAAGAGAGGTAGAGGTAGACCTAGGTTAGACAATTGCACACAGTTAGTCAAAGATGTGGGCCGTGGGAATTTCACGGAAATGTGTATGTTAGCTCAGAATAGAAATCAATGGAAGTATGCAATGGACGTATGAACGAAATAAAATTGTACTTAAAACTGATGGTTATTATAAACAAATACAGATGTTGGTTTTGCAATATTCTCAACTAATGTTGATTGTGCAAAAGGATTTATTGGAAAACTGTTAATTTGGCAAATGTTTAAGTGTTGGGGGATCTTGACAACCGCAGGTTGCTTAGCTCCCTTTTCATACCAATGAATATCGATGAAATAGAATATATACTTAGAAAACAGTAGAAGGGACACCAAGCCGCTTCTAACAAGAAAGAGCAGCTGCTATGTTTGAATACAACAAATATAGAAACAGAGAAAATTGTTAAAAGCATATGTGTAGAGCACAGCACTGTACGGCTATGAAATAGAGACAGTAGGAGAAGCAGACAGGCAAAAGTAGAAGCCTTTTGGAACGTGATGTTTCAGATGTATGATGATGATAGCATGGACAAAGAGGTTCTAGAAATAGTAGGGAAAGAAAAGACAGGACATGTTCTAAAGCATTTGAGGAATATTATGGGATATATTACAAGCAGAATAGTAAAAAGGAGAGGTAGAGGTATACTTAAATCATACAATTGCACGCAAATATTGAAGAGGTGGGCTGTGGGAATTTGAGGGAAACATGTAGGTTAGTTTAGAATTGAAAACGACAGCTTTAGGAAAGGCAGATCTACGGTGGTGCATGACATAAACAAAGCCCTGAGCCTTGTGGAACAAAACCATTCTGATTGGAATGCATTCATACTAGTGGATGTTAAGAATGCATTTAATATAGCCTGCTAGTAAAAATTATACAAAAATTGCAAGCCAAATGCATCAGCGGGAGTACAGTAAATATAATACAGGCCTACCTAAACCAGAGAGCAGTGAGGATTGGAAAGTGCGAGTTATGTATCCCCCAATCTATATATGTATAATAAAATAGAATTTATGAGAAATTATTAGAAATTATTAAAGAAACTTAAGACATATGCAGCATTGTAAATTCAAGGATAAATCAGAAAGGTTATTAAAAATTCACAAGCAAGTTGTGAGAATGGATGTACTACATTGTATTCCAGACGTACGTGATACTGCAGGTGGCAGGTCACAGATAGTTAAGAAACCGCGACTACTTAGAAATCAAGATTGTTCCATTGTATAATAAATAGAATAAAGAAATAAGCAGACATGTGAGGGGTAGGGACAACATAAATACCCCGAGAGCCCCAAGACCATCAGTCATTCTGGAGTATTTCAGCTTTAACATTGCAGTTTGCTTAGGCTATTAGCCTTAATATTAATTCAATTATTATTTAATTTTCGACTTAGTTTAATTTATACAAGTTTGTCAAAATTCCATATTAATATCTGTTTAATAAATAAAATTTGTCACAAGAAGTTTTGGAAGAAGTTTTTTAAAAAGACCGCTCCCAAGGCCCGAAACGTAACTCGCGTGACCAGACAACTGGCAGGGGGAGTTCCACAGTGTTCGGTCTTGGGGTCTACCCTGTGGAACATACTGTATGATGATGTCATGAGTATCCCGGCACCCCAAGGAGTTTACCTAATCTGCTATGCAGATGATATGCTTATAATGTTGACCGCAAATAAGGGCGCAGGAGGCCAACAGGAAATGACTGTCAAGGGAAAACAAACCCTGGATATGGTTAACAGCCGGATGAGGGAAAATAATTGGAAGTAGCCCCAAAGAAGACCGCCGTGGTGGTGTTGAAATTAGGGAAACAAGCAAGGGAGAACCGATTTCAGATGGATGGATACATGATTTTTCCAAGCTTCAATGTTAAATATCTAGGAGTTACGATCGATTACGGAATGACATTTCTTAAACATGTACAAGAAGTCACTGAAAAGGCGAAAAGGGTTATGAGTGCCATCAGTGCTAGACTGCCAAATGTAAAAGGGCTAATGGAACAAAAAGGAGAGTGCTTATTTTGAAAGTACAGTTGGTTGTTATTTATGCAGCACCTGCATACCTGATACCGAAAGCAAAAAATGATTTGCTAAGATGTCAGAGAGCCATGGCACTGGTGATTGCCGGCCTGATACCCCTAGATTTGGTGGTCAGAGAATTTGCTGAGAACTATAAAAACTGGCAAGACAACCTAAATATGGACTATGCAAATATCCAAAGTGAAAACAGAAGGAAAACCATGCAAGCTTGGCAGAATAGATGGAGCGACTCTACAAAAGGAAAGTGGACGGCAAGTATTATAACTGACCTAAGCAACTTGTTAGGTTCATTTACGACTAAATTAAAAACTATCCTTTTTTATTCATTATTTATTTACCCGCTTCTTTCTGTATTCCTATGACAACGTTAACTTGTTCTTTGTTATTATCTTCACAATTTTGCGCACACACTGTTTGCTTCTTCCTTCGGTGGATCTAACTATCCGTAGGATTGCCGTCTCTTTTTGCTATGGAAGGGTACACAGGTGATGTGGTCCCAGACAGTTACCAGGTTGGTTCGTATGTATATATTATATATATATATATATATATATATATATATATATATATATATATATACATTACTGAACGATGCTAGGATTTATAGCCATAATAATTGAGGCATTGCTTTTTGTTCTGAATGACTCAGATTGGTAGTGGCAAAATGATTATTTTCGGTGCGAGAAGATGTGTTGGTGATCTGAATTAGTTAAGAATCGGATTTTCTTTTTGTGGGAAAATTTAATAGGTTAATTATATGTTTACGGGGAGGGATTTCAAACTGTTGTTTTCTTTTAAATTTGTAAATTTATGTTAATTAAGAGATATGATATGTACTTTTAGGTATGCAACTTTAGGTTTGCTATGAGAATTACGAGCTGTTGTTTTTAGTGTGGAGTTTGGGGGGTTTTTTGTTGTTGTTTCAAAGGGGTAGCAACCTAAAAGCTGCAGCTCACCATTTTTGAAGTAATTTTGTTATTCTGAGGGATATATGTGTATTGGGATTATTGAATTTTGTTTTGGGGTTGGGAATACTGTGCTTTGTACGAATTTTTTTTTTATTTAGAGGTTTCTGTTTTTGTATGTTTTGTTATGAGTTGTGGAGGAGTGAGGGAATTTTTTTTTACAGGCTTTTCTTTATTTTTGGTATTTGTAAGACCCCGCCTACTCACTGGTTGAGCCTGGTCATTTTCTTTCTTTGGGTTTTCTTGTTAGGCTACGTCGATGCACGTTGCAAACTGGAACACATGAAAACACGGCACAGTTGATTATTATATAACGCAGGAGATGTCAGATCATGGCTGTTTTGGCTTGTATCTGAACAAAATTAAGAAAGAGCAAACGGCCGAGTGTTGTTTTTGTGGAGAGGAAGAAGATGATGCCAATCGCACTTTTTTCGTATGTGGAAGGTGGAGCAAAAAGAGAATTAAGGTGGAAATAAACATAGGTAGTCACATCACTCCAAATAGCGTTGCAGACACAATGCTAAGTTCACCAATAAAATGGAAGGCTATTGGCAGATATTTCCGAATGGTGCTGCAAGCAAAAGAAAAAGAGGAACGAACAAGAAAAACAACAAGGATTGTAGAGAGAAAATAAATATCCCCGCAAGTGCAATGAAGAGATGACATGACGGAGTTTCACTGCACTTGGGTTTAGTTGGCCAGTACGGATTCCTGGTGGGGATCCCGGAGAAGTGAACATAGCACTTCTCTGGTATGTCTTGTCAGGAACCCATATAAATCCAACACTACTTACCGTTAAGATCCTCACCGTAAGTATCTTCCCCATAGTTAGGAACTTTGAAGCCTTACATGTGATTTTCCAATGCTCCACCCAAAGGCACTACATTGGCCAGGAAGCGAGTTTTTTACATAGAAAATTTTAAATTTTGACAAACCCTTGCTGTTTCAAGCAATGGAGGATCTTTAACTTGCGTGACAACACACACACACGGGACCTTCATTTTACCTCTCATTCGAACGAGGGTGTATTTTTGTGAAAAATGCTCGCCTAACATTTTTCAAGCGAACCATCGTGTCGGGATTTGAACCCTGGACCTTGGGCGTAGTAGTCACACACATACCAGTACGTCACGGAGCCGCCGAACTTTGAAGCCGCAAGACAGAGGGGTTGGTTACTATTGGGGCATCGGAAGATTCCTAATCCTCTATAATAATAATAAAAAAAAAGAAACAATGAAGGTATGTGTCTAATTAGTTCCAGGACTGAAGACCTAATGATGATGATCAAATTATTCAAAATGATGTTTGTAATTGAATGAATTATACATGCGACATGATTAACAACCAGTGAAAAAAATCACACTAATCTTATAGGATCTGGCTCGAAGACCATTGGCAGAACTTTGATAGAGAGCAAATAGCGCTGGTAGTTGAGATATATGCAATTTCCTTGGTTGTTAAAGTTTTTAGCAATACCATGATACAAAACGTACAAAAACCGATAATCTTCCGAAAACAAATTATCTGAAATTTTACGGATTTTAACGGATATTCAACGGATTTTACAAAAGGATTATACAAGAATTTATTGTAGCCCTAATTTTGTTCACGCGATTTAATTTTTAAATTTGTTTGTTATTGATGAAATTTTATGTATGCCTGTCGGTCACGCAATTTACATCGCATTGAGAAATCGAAGAAAAAGTTTAATAATTTCAAACATAGTTTAGTGTAATTACGGGCAGTTTAGTTGAGTACTCGCGTGTGCTAACTAGGTCTTGGTGTAAATGTATTACTTATTCTAATTGGGCAATACATTTTAGCGTGGTCTGTATAATATTACAATTAATTCGTCATTATTATCTAATTAAAACATTTGAAAGTTGCATTTAACTATCGTATTAAAGATTATCATATATGACCTACACTAAACGATATAAAATGAAAGTAACTTTCAAGTTTAATATCGCCTGATCACTGCTACTTATAACTTGTTCTTGCATTTATCAATATGCTGTTTTAAAACATAAACCTTGAAATTCCTGGGCTCTTCATTACAGCGAGTTTATATAACCGTGTTTCAATAATAAAAGTTTGTATTTGTACGAAAATGTATATCGTTATAGCATGTGTAGTACTTGGCGTTATCATTTATTACGTGGTTTGGCGTCCACACTTTTTTTTTGAAAAATTACGCACCGCTGTATGAATACGGTATGTAATAACTCCTACATATAATAAATTAATATTGTGTTCTTTAAGGTCATATACAATATGGCGTAGTGGCGTACGCGAATTAAAACGCGGTTTACTGTAAGTTAAGAAATGAACTTCGTTAAATTCTATTATTGATTATTTTTAATTTCAGCACGTACTTTTAATATTTCCGGCAATTTATAAGTATGGGCAATAAATAGAAAAGAAGATTGTTAAATTATTCAGAGGTTAAAGAAGATTTTGTTGAAGGTCAAGAAGAGACACCATGGAATTTAAGTTTTATTTTTAGAGTATTTATTTCATTAACAATTTTTCAAGGGTTTATTGTGACCTCAAAACTGAAAATGTTAGTACAAAACCCTGAATATTTGTGTATTGCAACTTCTTCAACTGTTTGTATATAATTAACTGTATAAATTTTATTTATCATTAAACTAATTTAATTTAATAATTGGGATTTACATTTACTTGTGTATAATTTTAATTATACTTTTGGCGGTTATTAGAAAAGTATTTCTTGAGTGTGATAATTCTAGTAAATACTAAGATGTTTAATAAATATTGTTTTTTTTTTGTTACCTACGACTAAGGCTTACATTGTGCGACAGAAAACATGTATTCTTCAAAATACTGCAACGAATTCTTTAATTGTTCTTTAGCTATTTGGCCTTTATTTCCAATAATACGAGTCTAATAATTATTATTCACAATTACAAGTATTTGTAGTCTCGTGTATATTAGTACTAGCTTAATCACTATTTGAGACACTAATTTAACTTTTACATACGAAGAATTAAGCACTATTGTAACTCCAATCTTACTGGTAATTTATCTATCTAACACTTAAGCGAATTTATCTGTACATTAATTTATGTACAACAAACGTTTACTAGGACCGCGAGTTACGTTTCGGGCCTTGGGAGTGGTCTTTTTAAAAACTTCTTCCAAAACTTCTTGTAACAATTTTTATTTCTTAAACAGAAATTACAATGGAATTTTGATAAACTTGATTCATTATTCTAAGTCGAAATTTAAATAATAATTGAATTTAAATAAGGGCAAGTAGCCTAAGCAAACAACAATGTAAAAGCTGAAATACTCAGACTGACTGACTGTTCAAAAGCTCCTGGGTATTTATGTTGTCCCTACCTCTTGCATGTCTGTGGGAACTTGCAGAGCTCATGTCTGCTTATTTCTTTATTCTATTCATTATACAATGTAACAATCTTAATTTCTAAGTAATCGCGGTTTCTTAACTGTCTGTGACCCGCACTTGCAGTATCACTTACGTCTGGAATACAATGTATTACATCCGTTCTCACAACTTGTTTGCGAACTTTTAATAACTTTTCTTATTTTATCCTTGAAATACAATGTTGCAATTAACGCAACGTTCTCACGCTAGTACGTAATCAAATTTTTTGTAATACGATACCTATTAATCATTTTTATTATTGCTGGAAAGATATGCTTGTAATCTGATACCTGTGAATCATCTTTTTTATCGTTAAACAGATATGAGGTCGCTTTAGTAAAAAACGAATAAGCGTAATTTCAAAAGTATTTTATATACTCCTTAATTACAAGTAGTGGGGTAAGGCCGGTTCTAATTCAAAACGTATTCACACGTATTTTCCATATGTAAAATACACGTGCACCGTTTTGAATTAGAATCGGCCTTATATACTTTTAATGTAAAATGTGAAAACCAGAATTCTTATATACTTTCAAATGTAAAATACTTGTGGGCACGTTTTAAATTAGGATCGGCTTAATATTACTTTCAATGGAACATACATACTTCAAAACACACGTATGTTGAAAAATGTAAGTGCAGAAAAAATGTGTGTAGATGTTTTGAATTTGGTTTTCTAGTGAGAAGTTATAAAGTATGACAGATGCAAAATATCGCATTCAAGTCAATTGTGTTTAATTAAAGTGGATTCTGATTTATGTTTAGAGGATGCAAATACACATGGGCGGGTTTCAATTCAAAATGTGTTCACTCTTGTGATAGGTTGAAAAGTGGTTTGTCAAAGTACGCAGATGGTGGTAATCTGCTATATAAGGATATTGCTACTAATATTAATTCAATTAGTCGAAGTTTACTGCGTATTACAAATTTTTAAACTGCCAATGCAGTCTAGTTGTTTGAGCCAAGATCATATAAAACATAACGACTGGGTGACAAGGAATATTCATGGTCTTTCATGGGATGAATTTTCAACGGCTGGAATGGTGTTATCATATATAGCGCTTTATTTGAAGCAAATTATCCGACCCGGTGAAGAAGTATTTGTGAAGGGTCTAGAAAAGAAGAAATTGATTGAAACCTATCTAATGCAAAATGTTGTAACTGATATGCTTGCACTAGGTTGTCCTAAGCTATCGGAGTTAAAAATCAACAACCGTTTAAAATATAACATCCATTGTTATAGGCACAGAAATAATAATCTGCAATGCGCAAAACAAAATACCTTGTTATTAAAAGAATGGCTTGATAATAATAAAAAACAATAGAAAGATTGTGTCTGTATTATTTATTTTAATATAATTTTACAATGTTAGCCGAAGCAAATTATCTGACCCGGTGAAGAAATATGTGTGAAGGGTCTAGAAAAGAAGAAATGGATGGAAACCTATCTATAGCAAAATGTTATAGGCACGGCAATAATAGTCTGAAATGTGCAAAACAAAATACTTTGTTATTAAAAGAATGGTTTGATAATAATAAAAAACAATAGAAAAGATCGTGTCTGTATTATTATTGTAGTCAGTAAGAAATCTTTAATGCTGATATCTACAGAAAAAACAATTAAACTCAGACAGCACGAATGGGACTCTCAACTCTGAAAGCAATTATAATTGATCAACGCAATAGCTCTTTACTGGTTTTACAACATTGAACAAATTGTACAGATATCTCGAAAAATTTGCCAAAGACAGACAGATAAACAGATAGACAGACTGACTGCATCAATTTTCTCATTCTCGCTTTTAAAGAATAACAAGTCGTAGTTATTAAATCGCGAACTCAGTTTATCTGCAAGAAATATATAAACGAGGAAATTTATGAAATGCTCCAACTTCAAAAAACTAGAAATAAATCTTTTGAAATATATGCTAACGTTGCAATTGGTGGATCTGCTCACGGAGTAAACAATTTTTTCGAGCACTTCATTTGGATTGACTATAAACTACTCAATAATTTTAACCTAACCACTATCATTATTCTTTCCTGGCAAGGGCAATTTTAAAAAAAGTTTTTATTTTTGATTTGTTCTATAGAACACAACCTACAACTTGATAATAAAGATTGAGCGATTATCACACACATATCTTGAGTATATATAAAGATATTAAACAACAAGAACAGCAGAAAATTCAACCCATGTCAGACAGTTTTTTTTCTTGTCAACAATAGTCTAGTCTAATGCTTCTTCAGCATTTGCATTTCCATAGTTACGTACTGAAGGCAACTCTGCAATTTTAGATCACATGCATTTCTAACTTTAATCGCAAAAAAATAGAGCATCTATTCGAAATATGCACTCAGATTAAAAGTCAAAAATTGTTTTACACCGTTCTGTAAACTGAGATTACGTAGTTATTAAATCGAGAGTAATGTGAAATGAAACACACAATGTATTTTTCTTTATTGTAATTTATAAAATACATATATATTTATATATATATATATATATATATATATATATATATAATGTCATGTACTCTAGAATAAACATACTATAATTCACTTAAGTTCCCAAATATAAAGAACAGTTCTAACTCACTCCAACTCTGAACGGTAAAAAATATTGCATTATCAGTTCTATGAGGGCTGTCTTCTTCATCTTTGACGCGCGGTTGTTTCTGGTTGTTCTTCTTCTTCGTGTTCACTAAAAAAAAGGTTCAAATGAATATTAGGTCAAGTAAATGCATTAAGAAAATTAAATCTATATATTAAGCTAACGAATACATACTCTGTATTGGTGTCATCAGGTCGTACGTTGCAATTGGTGGAATCTGCTCACGGCGTCAACGATTTTTTTCTCCAGTACTTAATTTGGATTGACTATAAACTACTCAATAATTTTAACCCAATCACTATCATTATTCTTTTCTCACAAGGACAATTTAAAAAATCTAAGTTCTCATGTGCAGAACTTCTAACCAAACTTACAGATATGTTGTTATCAAAAATATAAATATTACATATACATTAATGAAAACAAGATGTCGAATAACTCGAAAACCTTTCGACTTAGAGCATTGGTGCTTTGAGAAAATATGTTCAGGAGGTATGGAGCTATGAGAGCTATGAGAAAATATGCTCAAGAGGTCGATATTAACCTAAAACTTTATTTATTTTTTGCTGGAGTGAAGTTTATCATAGTCAAAATTTCGACTTTAAAGTCGAATAACTCGAAAACTGAATGAGATATCGAAAAATGGATAGCATATTCTTAATCAGCGTAAAAAACTGAACAAGATCCATATATCAAATGTTTGTAAAACGAAAAAAACGTGCAACGGACGACGGCGGCGACGACGGCGACGTAGCGATCTTATTAACCCAACTAGCTAAGGAATGTCTAGTGCCAAATTTGGCACGTAACACCTTTGCAACCTTAATCATAATTCTGAAACGTGCCACATGTAAACAGTCAATTACATATAAATTGCATACATACTTAAAACTTGATCTTGTCTAGTATCATAAAATAGTCCAAACATGAAGCACATTTAAATATAACAAACACAAATTTACATATTAAAAATTTAAAATGACATGGTACGAGCACATTGTAATGCAGTTGTTATATTACTAATCAGGTCGTTATGATTAAAAATAAAAGAACAAACTCAGCATGTAGTCAACATTAATAATTCTAGGTGAGTGTTTAAACCAATAGATTACAAATTAGTAATCTAATCGCATTAAGGCGGTGTTTAAATGTTGTTGATAGGTTCTGAGGGCTTGCTCGGGTGTTCAAAAATAAATTTGGTGGTCTGGATCAACTTCGCCGACAACAACCAAAGGCTGGAAAGACCATACGGCTAAAGGGCCGACATAGTGGCATCTACTACCTGGTGTCTAAGCAACATCCTTTTGGTCAATCAAATTACCAGAATCTGTGGAAGATGCTTGCGGACCTCAAGAGCCAGTTGATCAAATTTGGAAACAAGAAGTTGGTTGTACCCAGGAGCGGTTGTGGGTTCGATAGATTGGACTGAAGGGTGGCATAAAATATGCTAGAGGTGCTGTTCCAGAAAGCCGGGGTCCAGATTTCGGTGTGTGGTTGCAATCCAAATGGTATGACACTTGCTTATGAAGTGTTGATTGATCTTCTACCAACATGGAAGCTGAGGAAATGGTTTCGGCTGTCCTCGCCGCCATAGGGACTTTCATCGTCTAGGTCACAAAGAGTTCTGAGACAGAACATTCTTAAGAGGGAGCAGTGCAGCACCGTTTGACATACCCCTGGCCAGAATAATTACTTTAATACGTAAACAAAGATTTGTACATAAAAGATGATTGATAGGCATTGCGACGCGATATCCTTAATTCACAGGTACAAGAGTTGGCATTTAAGAACTCCATTAAGCTTACAAGATGTTATTTGCATATTCTGGTATGTTCTCGACATCTAGAACAAGTGAGTAAGGTATAATTAGCCGTTAATAGGTTTTGAAGTTCAGTTCTAGTTGAAGGTTTGATTATAGTATTAGTTCTAATTTAAGCTGTATAAATTGCTTTGATATTAATTGCCCTAAGTTACAAAATTACTGTAGTGATCGGTATAAACTAATAATTAGTGCTTGGATAGTTAATTATATTACTTCGATAGTAAGTAATTAAGAAGATAGCATAGTAGTTTTAAGAAATTAATGTTTGTACTGTTAGCGATTAGTTAGAAATATATTTAGAATATTTCATTGTAGCTACAAGTTGTTGAAAAGGTTTGTAAATGAGTTTGATAATAAAAAACTGTTGTATGAACAAGTAGCGTTTCAAAAAATACACGTTTTATGGATTTTTTGTTTTTATTTTAGTCGTTTAAAAGTCGAAATTTTGTTAGATAGGTGTTTGTATCGATTGTGGATTCTGGAATTCGTCACGTGATTATCTTGTTTCGGGCTCCGACTATAGGTAGAAATATTTATTAACTTAAACAAATTTTCTTTTAGACATTGATAGTGAAATATATAATGAAGTGCACCATTTGTGGCCAGGACTAAAATATTCTATAGGAAAACATGCATTTTAATCTCGGCAGTCTAGTAATGTTCCGTTTATAGTGTAAATAATTTATAGCTACATTTTATTTTCTATTGAGTTTGTTAATTATTTACGTCCGCTTCGGGATATTTGAATTTGTTAGTAAAATTTTCTTGGTTTGTTGGAAGCACGCGCAAACAAGTGCCGCGAGTGATAAACGACTATTCCGCATGTGCAAGAACACAGTATATTGATTGAAAAATCCACGAAGCTCGGAAGTATCGATTTGTCGTTCAAACCGTCCGCATCGCTATTTTACACGTTCTACATAGAACAAATTATGAACTGCTTTTCGTCAGAACCGCTAGTGAAATAAATGTGCTTCACTTCACCCGCAAAAGGCAGAGTAGATGTTACGTCGTTTTTTCGTTGACACGGCTTCATAAATCACCAGGTGAGTGCTATTAGTAAACGTTTGATTTGGTTAAAAACATTAATTATTTGTTGTTTGTTAAAATATCACTTAATTTTTTATACAGTCCCTTTTTCTCTCCTAATTAGCTATTGTAGTTTGTTACCGCATGTTACAAGTAAGTTACAACAAAAATATAAATGGGTTTTCCACCTTCCAGAGAGTTGGCACATATTTTATTGAAAAAGTTTTATAAAATAACGATTTTAGTGTATTGCTAGTACTGTTAAAGCTAAATCAGCCTGTAAATAGCATTAGTCATTCATTCAAATTTTGAACGTCGTGGTAAGAACATCACAGCTGTTTGTTCATGACCAGTTTCAGGACCTGGTTTAAATTCTCCAGATTTTCTTATACCGATAAACCAGTTTGAACTTGCGTATGGAAATGATAAATAGGTATTGTACGATCCTTGAAAGGTTTCAATAAAAATTGTCGAATCTTTACTTATATCGGCCTGAAATATAGTAGATAGATTTGTTAGGAAAATATAATAGCAAGAAATACTTCTCCATAAAGATGACCACTTTCATTCATTGCAACGTAAAGGTTGGTTTCAATTCCTCGCATTCTAAGGTGTCCAGCCATGCCGGCTGATATTAACTGTAAGTGTGCTGCAACAAAAGAGTTCATTAAATTTATATACCAGATTAGAGCAATAAACTACTTTATCCAGGACTAATCTATATTATATTCATTATACATGTGTTTACTCACTAATAAAACCATCCATTATTCACTAGTGAATAATGATTTCATTATTCACTGATTTATAAAATCAATGCTTGCAATACAATTTTGTACGTAAATGATAAAAAATAGCTGGCTATGAAACGTCAAGTTCAGAGCGCTTTCTGTTAATTTTAATTTGAAACTTCAAAAAGTTCGATGTATTCAAACACCACAATTTTGAAGTATTTCATTAGAAAGTATGGATACTGATGGCGAAAATGAGATGTCTTGTACCCTCCCCTCCCCCGCGGATATACGGGAAGCAGCAAAAATTGCAAGTTGAAGTGTTCCGTAGTATTTCTAAGTCATTTTCTCATTGGTTGATAGTTATTACAAATATTCTAGTGTACATTTCGATATTCAAAGGTATTTGTTAGTAGCTCCGTGACCACTTCCAGGTTTCTGAACGCATTTCGGGATGTCAGAATTGACATCATAAGGGGCGCATGCGTATGGGTAATCGAGACAGTTGACAGGTTTGAAAAGCACTTTGTCTTTAGTTTTCAAAATGGTAGGTCGAAAAAGCTTCCACTTGGCTGGTTTTATTAAAGGTAATGTTTTATAAATTAATAATGTAGTTGATATTCTAGGTAATCTGATTACATTTTTGTAATCAAGGCGTTGTTTTCAATAGATGTTGGTATTTATTGTAAAACCGTTAGTTAGTTAACCACTGAAGAGAACATTTTTATGATTACCTGTTGCTTTTGTCTCTGAATTTGCCATTTGCTTTACTTATCAGGTGTAATCTATACTTTTCCTACCGATTTACGATTTTATTGGAATTATTTATGTTTAAATGAGTGTTATTTGTTTAAACGACCAAAAGCTAATATTTATTTATTTATAATAATGGTTATTTAGTATTTAATAGGGAGTTCGTAACTCCAATAGTATTTCACCTGTTACCGAATCAATAGTCAATGTACCCCTACTGTGATTGTACAAGCAATTTGTACCAACACCATCATTCAATATATTAAATCAAATTATTAAGCAGGTTTGAATATGAACAGTTTTATATTTCTATGTTATATCTGTTTTAATTTTACGATAGTAATTGAATTTAACCATAACGATGTTGGGTATATTTTTTTGTTTGTAACTTTACAATGTTATGATTTTGTTTAATTTTTCAAAAGGTATGTTTTAACCGATGCAATCATAATGAATAATTTTTAACGTTTGCTCACTAGATTTCATGTATATTTTAACTAATATGCTTTTATATAAACATTTAACGCCTGAATCTGGGCTTTGTATTTGTGCTATAAAATCTTGATATGTTTTGCTGCCTACATGTTTTATAATGTTTGATATTTGTGATGCATTTGACATTTTTATTTTGTGTAATTGTTTTATTTTCAGCATATTAACCACATATTCCACTGCATCCCTCATAGCTCGGTTTAAACGTAATTATATAATTTGTTGTTTTGTTTATCCTATTATCTAGCCGATGTTCCTGTACAATTAACTAGTATCAAACGTTTGTGATAATTGTTGTGATGTAATTAACTTGAACCTCTGGTATGACCGACCTTCACGTGCCTTACGCGTTTGCATTTATGACTATGTTGGAGATAGTCTATTAAATAACCAGCGCCTTTTTTTAACTATGCGCAATCATACCATAAGTTCATTTCAGCGATTCATGTTGTCTTGTCAATGTACTTGTAGTTGTACTCTTGCAAATAATAGGAAGTCGGCTAGGCTTTGTGAAATATTTTCTAACACGGGCTGGAAACTGTTAATGCATGTATGTGGGCGCATGTGATCGAGCCTTGTTGAATATTACTAACATTTTATGTCCGTGCGGGGAAGAACATTGATAGTCAAGGTGCAGGTCATCTTCCTGGTGTCTCCCTCTTCAACTTTAGCTGGGTAGTATTGGCCTCGCCGACCTCAGTACCCACCAGAAAAGAGTAGCTGGTTTACACTAACGTTTCTTCAGTTGTCAAGTGAGATATGTCTAGGTGACAGTTGACATCTCGTTAAATTCAATGTTGGTGATCTGGGGACTTGTACGTTACCCATCCTTGTCGAGATGTGCCAAATGCAGTTGGAAGTGTGAGGCAGTTTGGGGTTTTCTCTGTCGTACTCTTTCCGCAATCGCTCAGGCTAAGTACGGCACTGTTTGCTTTGAATTTCAATTCCTATTATTTTCATGCGAATAACCTATTTATTGGTTATTCTTTTGATTAAACATAAAGTTAGGTAAATACTGTAGTTTTATTTCAAACCTTCCCGCCTTAACGCCATCTTCCCAGTGTGAACTTGGGTTATATTATAATAACACAACGTAGGTGTCGTCGAGCCACTACTACTAGATGTTAGATCATGGAGCCCGGTGTGCCGTTCATAGAGGGCGTTTGGTCAGCCTTCATGGCGGTTACACTACAAAGTTTGAATTTATTACCAGGTCTGGATCAACTTCGCCGACAACAACCAAAGGTTGGAAACCCCATACAGCCAAAGGACCGACACAGTGGCATCTACTACCTGGTGACTAAGCAACATCCTTTTGGTAAATCGAATTACCAGAATCTGTGGAAAACGTTAGCGGACCTTAAGAGCCAGTTGATCAAATTTAGAAACAAGAAGTTGGTTGTACGCAGGTGTTACATGCCGAAAATCGGCTATGTATCATTTTTGGTTTAAGTTTTAAATATGTGACTGAATTTGCGCCAATATTTTAAAAAATAGACTTGTGGATTTCCGTCACTTCGGACAGTTGTGTCGGCTCAAGAGAATGCGCAGACGTGGAGTGAGGAAGTAAGTGCGCTGTTTCCGACACGAGAATTAGCCAACGAGACGTCGAACAGCGAGGTTTATCTGTACCGTCTTTTTTGTCTTTTCTTTTCAGAATGTAGGTTTTCCTTTGCCTCTATCGACTATCAGTGCCTTCACCTCTTTCCTTCCGTCCTACCTACGAACAAAGAAGAGGGAAGACAAAACAAATCTGGTTTCAACTAGGGCATAACCCCGAACCACGCCCAACAACGCTTAGATCCATGTAAATGAATATGGCGCCTGCCGCAAGAATAACTGCAAAGTCGTGAAGAGCTCCACATTTTTTAGTGAGTACATTTTATCTTTTTCTTTAAGGCGCCTCTTGTGTCACTGTAAACATTTTTGGTATGTGATACAATTTGAGACGCAATTATGACGTAATATCTTGTTGCGCAATATTATGTACGCTTTAGTATGTATTGCCAACTATCGTAGTGGCCCTGAACGCGCGCGCACGGGACTATAGCGGTTATACCCTAGACTATAACACAGGATCGATTGTGAGCACAATGAATTGGACTGGAGGGTGGCATGAAATATGCTAGAGGTGTTGTTCCAGAAAGCCGAGGTCCAGATTTCGGTGTGTAGTTGCAATCCAAATGGTACAGTGTATGCTTATACAGAAACTATATCTACATATGAATCGTTAATACAATGGAAGAGTTAGAAGAAAACTAAGTCCTTCTTGGAATCCGTTTTATTGGTATATTTTACCGAGTTGTCTACAAAATATAAGCCATCAACATTATGGACAAACTACTCTATACTGAGAAGTACAATTAAATTGAAGATTACAGCAAATTAAAAAGACTTTTAAAACAAAAGTCTGCAGGTTTTTAACCTAAACAAGCCACTAAATTTTCTACTAAAGACATAAATAAATTTATTAATGAAGCTTCTGACGTTAAATATCTTGCAACAAAGGTAAGATGTCTACAAATTATTAAGATATTTCTGATAAATAATAAATTTAAGGTGGCATTGATAATGGGAATAATGGGTGCTTGCCATGCCAACGAAATGTACAGTTTTGCATTTACCCCATTTGTTCTCTAAAAGTTGGATGCTCCTTGGTGGTAAGTGAATACTTGTCACATTTGTGAAATGTTAAAAGTGAGGTTAGCTTATCAGTTGTAAACAGTTAGCTACAGTTTCAAAGCAAAATAATCTGTTAGTTACATAGTATATGAATGTTTCTAAGATTGGAAGACCAAAAATGCCATCAAGAAGTGAAAAAATTCTTAGGTTATTAGCAAATAATGCTTACAATACTGACAACAACACAGGTTAGCACTTAATATATTCTAGGTTCATTAACTGCAGATGCAAGCAACGATACTAAAACTTTTGCAGATACTTGTAAGCCCAAGATAAATATAATTTCCAATCAGCTTATTGTATCATGTGATTTAACAGGCAAGAGGTACTAGAAATGGTAGAGGAAGAAAGAAATATGTGGAAAATAATAGAAAATAGGAGAGATAGGATGAGAGGTCACATGCTAAGATATAAGGGAATGGTACAAAATATATTACAAGCAGATGTAGGAAAAAAAAGAGGTAGAGGTAAACCTAGGTTAGACTATTGCACACAGATAGTCAGAGATGTAGGCTGATGGAATTTCACGGATATGTGTATGTTAGCTCAGAATAGAAATCAATGGAGATATGGACGAAAACAATTGTACTTAAAACTGATGGTTATTATAAACAACTACAGATGT
The DNA here is from genome assembly GCA_036346225.1 of Platerodrilus igneus. Classification (NCBI taxonomy): domain Eukaryota; kingdom Metazoa; phylum Arthropoda; class Insecta; order Coleoptera; family Lycidae; genus Platerodrilus; species Platerodrilus igneus. The sequence goes on along the minus strand of JARFIW010000139.1, from coordinate 12,158,554 downwards.
TGGTTTTGCAATATTCTCAATTAATGTTGATTGTGCAAAAGGATTTATTTGAAAACTGATAATTCGGCAAATGTCTAAGTGTCACCGAACAAAACGCGAGTGTGTTACGTGCCAAAGTGGCACTTAAACATGTTTTAGTTTAATTTTGATGTGCGGAAGTTTCGCGCCATAAATTCAAAAGACTCGGTGCGCGTATTTTCGTCACGTCAGAGTGCGTTTGCGCCAGATCGCGCGACGCAAGTGGAGTAGGGACAAAGTGGGGACCAGTGTTTCCGTGACTCTCTGTAACGTGGCTGTTTGCCTTGGACCTTCGAAGAGTGCAGTTGTCGTGCTTGGTGTCGTATCTTTATTTTTATTATGTAGATTTCCTTTGCTTATCTTTGTCTGTCTTTGCCTGATTAACCCGTTCCTATCGTTCCGCTGCATGTAGGAATATGGATACAACCTTGGAGCAGTCCACGACCCTGGATGAACGAGCCCATGACTGCCGGAGCTGGTCCGAGCGCTTTGGAAGAGCGTTGGGCGTACCATCTTTAACTACCTTAAAAGGGCCATCCATAGCCCTGATGGACTTCAAGAGAAGCCAACTTTAACTCAACCCCGCCGGACGTCGGATTTCTTATGTAAGTACTCTCATTGTTAATTTGTTCGTTGTTATAAACTGTTGTCTTAGATTTATATCTTCCGATAATGGCGTATTACATTTGTGCATTGGTGACGTCATTGATAGATGGGCGCGCCAAAATCTGTACAAGATTAGCGTTACCAACCGCCCGTGACGTCGCCTATTTCGCGCTTGCCCGATGTATTTATCGACGTTTTTTTTAACCGTAAGAATTCGTTTTAAACTGCAAGAATCGTTTATAAATCGTAAGAAGTGGGAATACATCATGGAATAGAACACAGGACGACGTAACACCTTTCACTGAGGACGAGATTAAGCACGCTATTCAATCGACTAAAAACGAAAAAGCTCCCGGGCCAGACGGGATCCAGGCAGAAATCACAAAGGCACTAGACACCAAACTCACCCCGAAACTTACTAAACTGTACAACGAATGTCTAAGACGAACAAAGTTTCCAAACTGCTGGAAGCAAGCAGACGTAATAATACTCTCTAAAAACTGCGAAAAGACCCGAAAAATCCGGGTTCGTACCGCCCCATTTGCCTTCTTGACTCGCTCGGAACAACTTTCGAGCGACTACTGTGCACGAAAATGCAAGAACATCGGAAAACGAAAGGCATGCACCCGGCGCAGTACGGATTTAGACAAGGACGATCAACCGAAGATACCCTTAAGAAAGCCATAAACTCTGCAACCACTTCAAATAAAAAATACGTGACCCTAATCAAGATAGACATAGAAGGAGCCTTCAACAACCTATGGTGGTCAACATTGTTCCATAGGCTAATCGAAATTCAATGTCCAAAACAACTACATCGTATCTTCATAAACTATTGCCAAGATAGATTTGTAACACTGTCTGGTGCCCAGTCGGGGATTTATTGATTACCTAACTGGCCACGGACCCTATCCAACATACAGAGAACGCATGAACTTAGTTGACAACAACATATGTACGTGCGGAGAAATAGGAACACCGGAACATATAGTATTCGAGTGTAATGACTTACAACCGTACCTCTACGCACAAACACAAACATTATTAAACAAGACCCTACACCAGATGATTTGGAACGAAAACCTCTTTCCACACTTAAATGCACTCACACAAAAAACCACGGCACTCATCCACCAACGTTATCTTGATGGATAAAAGACACAAACAAAACTACCCGGACAGAGACATAAAAGTACCACCTCTCCTCGAACCGAGGCTCTGCCCCAGAGACCGATCTCCTGGAATTCCAAGAGCTCTGCTCTTGACGACCAGAAGCAACAAGATCAAACCATCAACCCGACTCTGAAACGATCCAACCCCGTAATATGTAGAATTTGCATGCTTCTACTCTTACAGTACCGTAAACGAGGTATATGAAACACAAAGGCAGTTGGTAACGCTAATCTATAATGTGGAAATTAGCGCGCCCATCTGTCAATGACGTCACACACTCTGCAAATTATTACACGTAAATGACGAAATATGCAAAATTCATAAAATGTATTATAAAAAAAACGGAGTACTCACATGAATAGGTAAAGCTTCCTACAGAATCATTTCTTTCAGGGTTGCTCGTGGCTCCCTTCCGGATTATTTAAAGATGGTTCTCAGGGTGTTCTTCGGGATTAATTAAAGATGGTTCTCAGGGCGTCCTTCGGGATTGCTCCAGGCTAGCGACTGCGGGGCGTGGGCTGCTGTCCGGCCAGGTTGCTTCCAAATTAGTATCTTCTTCTACCTATATGTAGGGAACGGCAGGAACAGGTTTATAGGGACGACAATCAAAAGGCAAGAAAAAGGGATCTACATAAATAAGATAAAGATACGATACCAGACCCAACCACTCTTCTTGATGTTTCAAAGGCAAGTCCTGTTCCCAGCGTCCTTCGGAAACTCCCCACTTTTCTTCTCTCACACGCCGGCGCGAAGTCTCGGGCAACGCACTTCTGAAGTGACGGAAATACGCGCAACAAGTCTTTCAAATTTATGGCGCGAAACTCCCGCACTTATTTAAAAATGTCTAGTGCCGATTTTCGGCACGTAACACTACATATTAGCAACCCTGTCTCTAACAAAAAATAACCAACAGTAGTAGTATAAGTTAATTTTAAGTAGTAGAATAGGGAATTTCTTTTCTTTTAAGAACTTACACATACTTGAGGCAAACAATACAGCAAACAAATCCTTTCCTCTGAAAGGACCTAGTTTTTTATTTATGTAATAGTTATAAGTTCAAACATGTACAAAATTGTATAATTCAATCCAACCTTTTAGTAGCCTGGGCAAACATAAACACAAATAAACATTTCAAACACACCTCACACACACACACAAACACACACACACACACATAAACACACAAAACACCTCTAATACACCGTGCAAACACAAAACACCATTCACACACTTACATTGCCTTTTCAATATATGGATTTCCGGCTGCCGATGGTCCAGACTGATAAGGCAACATCCGTCGAGCGTTCCTCTTTGACGATTGGGATATCCGGTTTCCGATGGTCCTGGTCCTAAAGGGGGAACGTAACACGGATACCAACATCACACACAACACACGTACACACAACTCTCTCTCTCTCTCTCTCACACACACACACACACACACACACACACATAAACACACACACACACACCTAAACACACGCTTCCATTGCCTTTTCAACATCTGGATTTTGGGCTGCCGATGGTCCAAGGCGGCTCCGTGGCGTAGTGGTATGTGTGTGACTACTACGCCCAACGTCCCGGGTTCGAATCCCGACACGGTCCGCTTGAAAAATGTTAGGCGAGCATTTTTCACAAAAATACACCCTCGTTCGGATGAGAGGTAAAACGGAGGTCCCGTGTGTGAGTGTTGTCACGCACGTTAAAGATCCCTACCTTGCTTGAAACAGCAAGGGTTCGGCAAAATTCCAAATTTTCCAGGTAAAAAAACTCGCTTCCTGGCCAATGTAGTACCTTCGGGTGGAGCATTGGAAAATCAAATGTAATGCCGATGGTCCAAACTGACAAGGCAATGTCCGTGTACGTTCTTCCTTGACGACTGGGATATTCGGCTGCAGATGGTCCTGGTCCTAGAAGGGGAACGTAACACGGACCAACATCACACACAAAACACATACACACAACCATCCCCCCCCCACCCCCAACCCCACACACATACACACATAACACATGGTGGTTGCTTTCTATGGGGAAGCCAGGTCTGCTTAAATTTCAGGTAGCAGACTACTGAAACGTTGGAACAAATAAATAAAAAACACTGTCTGGCACTGAAAATATTACAAAACCAATCACCAAAGGATGCCCACGGGAGTCAGTCTGCAGTCCCATGTTTTGGGACATTGCGACTGAGGAGTTTTGGAGAAGCTGGAAACCACAAATAAGGTGAAATCCGTAGTAGCTTATGAGGACGACATCTTATTGGTGGCGGAAGGAGGTTCCAGAAATGAACTACAGCACAATGCAAACACCGCATTGAATAAAGCCCTAGAATGGCGCAACGCAAAAAAGATGACGATAGCACATGACAAAACAACTTATATGATAGTTAAAGGTTTCTAGAAAGTGACCCTATCATTAAACTGAACAGAGACAGAATACGAAGAACACAGGAGGCCAAATACTTAGGGCTAACCCTTGATAAAAACTGAACTACGAAAAACACATTGCCACAGTGACCGCAGGTGCCAGTAAAGCTATGCAATGCATAGCAACCCTTGAACAACGAACATACAATATCCCCCTAAGCTGTGTAAGATTATACTTATCCAGCGTACTTGCAGCAATAATAAGCCATGCAGCGATCGCCTGGGCAACCAGATTACATCTAGTAAAACCCAAACAAAAAGTCAACAGTGCCCAAAGGGGGGGCACTAATAAGACTTACTGGAGCATACCAGACCGTATCACACGACGCCCTCTATTTGGTATTAGGAGTTCTCCCTCTTGATCTGTATATCAGGAAGAAAGCAGCGACATACTGGTTAAAAAACAACGAACCAGAAAAAGTCAGGGAAATCCTAAAACTAACATCAGAAATTCAGATAAAAAAGGACACTTAGGACACAATACTAACGGAGTGGCAAGATAGATGGAACCAGAGCACAAATGGGAGGACGGTATACGCACTAGTCCCAAACATTCGAGACAAACTAAACTGTCACCACTTGGTCCCCTCACTAGGGCTCATTCATTTTCTCATGAGGCATGGTTTTTATCCAACCTACAGAAACCGCTTTGACTTCCAAGACAACAACAACTGCACATGTGGTTAGGTGGGGACACCGGAACATCTGGTGTTCCACTGCACCGAACTGCAACAGAACCTAGGAATGGACAGGACAATCCTACGGGACATACCCCTCTCGGACATGCTCTGGAACGAAAACATATTTCCTTACCTAAACAGAATCACTCACCAAACTACCACTATACTACACCAAAGGTACACAAACGGACTCTGACAGGACACACATAAACACCATACATTACAAATACCACAAACACAGATCACACGAAACACAGAAGTTTGACGTAACGCATCGAATGTGCAATACAAAAGCACAGTCCACCCAACACACATGGGAACTGACAACAAACAAACGGCATTCTCCCAAGGACATATCAGGAATCACGTTTCTCCTGAAGATCTACCAGAAGGCGCGTGAATCCTGACGACCGGGAGTGACACCAGTGAAAACGAAGAGAAAATAGTGAAAACGGCAAAAGTGCGGCAAACGTACCTCAAACACAAGTCTTCTCTAGAACACTTATTAGCATTAGAATACTAACATTAGTAAGATAAGGACTCAATACTAACTATCTAACAAAAAAATACAAGTAACTAAAATAAACAGAAAAAAATACAAACTATATTCGTAATTGCTTTAAGAAATCTAACACTAGCTTCAGTAACATAATGTTTATATTTCCAATGTTGTAGTGCAACTAGAAATTACTACTGGGAAAATATTCTAGCAACATAATTACAACACATCAGCACGACAAAATACACACAACACGCACAAGCACACAACAGAGACTGTACGTGGCCTCCCTGGTTTCCAGCTGCCGACGGTCAGGACGTACAGGAATGTGTATTTTTTGGTTTCTGATTTCCGGCTACCGGCGGTTGGAAACCGGGAGAGGAAACAGTCCCAAGGACCTCACCACAGACATAAGCACACGGACACACATAAATGAAAACAATAAACACACACACCATTATAATACACCGGCACGACAAAACACACACATACACACACCAAAACACGCACGCACACACACATATACATACACACCAGGGACTGTACGTGGTCCCCCTGGTTTGTGGCTGCCGAGAGACAGGACACGTACAGGAATGCGGACTTCTCGGTTTTAAGCGATATTTTCCTTTTTTTAATCATAATGAATGGTAAATAAAACTTTTTATCTATAACTAAAATAATTACATAAAGAATTAGTAATCCAAACACATGTTAAAGTTAGGTTAAGGTAATTTGCTAAACACATTAGAAAGGCATACCCTTTAGTTTCATTCTAAATTAGATTAAGTAATTGTTTGAGGGAATTTAGAATATAAATACACTTTTTATAAAAGAAAAATGCCAATTAATTAAGTTAGGAATAGCATTTATGAAAAGTAAATAAATACGGTTTAAACATGGCTGCCTAAATGCTCAGATTGACACATAAGCTGCATTTAATGTCATTTCAACATAAGATAGATGTTGTCAGATTGCAATGTTGCCAGATTATATTTTTTCTATTTAAAAGCCATTAAAAAATTTTTAAAAATTATTATTTATCATTGTTTGAGTAAACAAGACTCAATTACTACAAATATATTCAAAACTAACACCTTATAAGATACACAAGAGGTGAGGACAAATTTCAACAAAAGCGTTCAGGCGCTACTGTTATAGTTTAGGGTATAACCGTTATAGTCCCGCGCGCGCGTGTTCAGAGCCACTACGATAGTTGGCAATACATACTAAAGCGTACATAATATTGCACAATGAAGCTATTACGTCATAATTGCGTTTCAAATTGTATCACATACCAAAAATGTTTACAGTGATACAAGAGGCGCCTTAAAAAAAGATAAAATTGAAGCAGGCTACTGCTACCACGTTTCTTTAATTTAAATCAAGTAATAACAAGAGTCTTTATTACTCACTGTTCACAAGTCTAATTAACAGTATATGCCTTATTTATAGATGTTTTCAGTCCACTTAACAATGAAGCACTATTACACTAATGAATTTACAAGCACTAATATCTTCTTAAACTAACTTCTTTACCATAGGTCCATTAACAACCCTAACACAACTATTTATTTATTATACACTTTGTCTATTTATGTATACTACAAGTTGCATGTACATTAGACACAGCATATAACATTTATGTATACTCTTGAACTTCGAAAAGCTCAACTACTATTACTTTACAACGATATAATTTATATTAGACATTCTAGTATCGACTGACCCTTGCATTTATGAGCGGTCTTATATACACTCTGAGATAAAGATATGACTCATCCTCTAGTAATTACGAGAAGCTTCCCGGTCCATTGAGAATAAACAGTGCTGGCGGCGTTTTGTGTGTTTGATTGCTAGAAGAATTCTCGAATCCTGGAGACTATGCAGAGCCTACAGCGCTTGTGTGTTTGACGGGTTGCCTAATAGTAGCTCGCAACAAAATGTACTCACTAAAAAATGTGGAGCTTTTCATGACTTTGCGGTTATTCCTGCGGCAGTAGGCATATTCATTTCCATGGATCTCGGCGTTGTTGGGCGTGGTTCGGGGTTATTCCCTCGTCGAAACCAGATTTGTTTTGTCTTCCCTCTTTTTTGTTCGTAGATAGGACGGAAGCAAAGAGGTGAAGGCAACGATAGACGATAGAAGCAAAGGAAAACCTACATTCTGAAAGAAAAGACAAAAAAGACGGTACAGATAAACCTCACTGTTCGACGTCTCGTTGGCTAATCCTCGTGTCGGAAACGGCGCACTTACTTCCTCACTCCACGTCTGCGCATTCTCTTGAGCCGACACAACTGTCCGAAGTGACGGAAATGCACAAGTCTATTTTTTAAAATATTGGCGCGAATTCGGTCACATATTTAAAACTTAAATTTTATCACATTTTGTACTGGATACCGAGGCTGATATCGCACTATGTTTATTGCTGGAATTGACCTTTGGGTGAAATTTTGTCTCCGAGTCTGAGTTGACATATTTTGCATCAACCAGTAAATCTTTGCCAATAATATGTTTCTTTGTGTCGGTGATGACAACTTGTCAAGTGAATGGTCGCTTAAGTTCCAAATATAATGTCAATGTGATAGTATTATACGTGTCTATGTTTGTCACATTGCTGCGAGTCATTGATAGTTCGTCGGTTTGAGTATTCCACGTATCTTGTTTGTGGGTTGTGGGTATACACAAAAATCCACACCAGTCTCGATAAAAAATTTCACAGATGTCGTACGATCTTTTATTTACGGACGGTTCCGTGGCGTAATTGGTATGTGTATGACTATTATGCCGTAGGTCACGGGTTCAAATACTGACACGGTTCGCTTGAAAAATGTTAAGTAAGCATTTTTGACGAAAAATACGCCCTCGTTCAGATGATAGGTAAAAATCTAGGTCCCATGTGTGTGTGTGTGTGTGTGTGTGTGTGTGTGTGTGTGTGTGTGTGTGTGTGTGTGTGTGTGTGTGTGTTGTCATGCACGTTAAAGATCCCTACCTTACTTGGAACAGTAAGTAAAGAAATAATTGCTTCCTGGTCAATGTAGTACCTTGGGGCAGAGCATTGGAAAATCAAATGTCTCGATTTTATGTACAAGCGGCATTAAATGGAATACATGAAATTATCCGCTTCTAATTCTTGCACTCGGCGTTTTCGTGAGCTGTGAAATTGCACGGCTGTGTACACTTGCGTGCGGTGGCGTTGAATTTGTAGTGGAACTAGGATAAATCTTTGGGTTGTTGCTGCCGTCATGGGCTTTGGCTACGTTGTCGTGTTCGGAACAATGGTTTAGAAGGAGTTTGTTTGCGCTGTTTAGTTATAGCGCTTTGTGTTTGTCGGAGTTGGACTTTGTGTGCTACTAATTTATTTGTAAGCTTTTCCAGATGTGTAGAACTTGTATATGTAATTGTATTAAGCTGATGTGCAAATTGCTTTATTGTGTTAAATGATAATATCCTTCAAGCGCAATTCTAGGTATTCATTTACGTACAGTTGTTAACGTTCGATTACCATATTTGACATCATCCTAAAGTTAAAGCAAATGGATTTTATTTCTGGCTATCCTGTCATTGTAACTGAAAACTGATAATAGTTTATTCGAATGTGCTAATATTCCAGCACACAAAATATAGAGATTATATAGGCATACTTCTCTGTACATTGACATCGATTTAATTCCTTAACACAATCACCACCTGATGATTAAAGCAAGCGGCTCCGTGGCGTAGTGCGTATGCGTGTGACTACTATGCCCAAGGTCCCGGATTCCAATCTCGACATGATCCGCTTGTAACGTGCATTTTTAATAGTTTAACCTTTTTACGCTTTTTCTCAAATTAGTAAATACCTTTCTGCAATTCCTATTTCTATCTTTTATATTTATTAACTCCTTAGGCGAAGGTGTCGTATTGTAATGAGTGGATTGCATCGTTTCCTTTGAATCGCTGTTTGTATCAAGTAAATACGTCCGAATAGTTTTCATATTGTATGCAATTTAACTCGCGTGTATTAATTTTAAAAAGATAGATAAATTGAAGCTTATTCTCATTAATAAATTACTGTCCAACTTATGGAAAATGATAAACAGCTCGCAATTAATTAGTAGATATAAATTTTGTTCCTTATGTGGATATACGAGTCGAGTTAATAGGCGATAAGCGGTTGGAATAACAACAATTTTATATCTACAGACTGGGAGTTTTAGTTTGTCCTTTGTTGATATATGTTAATTACGTTAAAATACTGTTTGCTTTCCGTTGTTGCTTTGAAGATAGTGATTTTATATTTATTAACTACAAGCACGTCACGATTTTAATCGTTTTTCTTGTGAAGGAAGAGTTGTAGTTTCTTCCTCGTTGATATAGATTGTTTACGTTGAGAAGACGTTTTACTGTTTGCTTTTGCTTTGAAGAGAGTGTGGAAAAATGCGATGTTGTTTGTTGAACCCAAGCTCGTTTTTCACTAAATAAACTGTGATAAAATACAAAGAACGGTATATCATTTGTTATAACGTGCTTATAATGTGTATTTAAAGTGGTTTTGCGTATTAGTAATATTTACTCGTTCGGGGTACCCAATGTGAAATCTGCAAAATCGCTCATTTTATTGTGAACCTATCTTCGTTTTTACGAGGTTGTTCTAAATGTCTATGTGGTTGGCGCGGAGTTTGAATTGGTAATCATAACCTATTCAATTATATTCCTAGGTGTTTAATTCTTGTATAATGTTGGACGAAGAACATTTGACGGACTTGTTTAGTGTTTGCACGTGCTTTACTAATTGTGTTTTTGTTGATTTATCTTTTTATATTGGAACTGTTTGTGTAAATTTCGTTATTCAAAAACATTAGATTTTTCTTTGTTACCAGATGTAGCAAATACAACACCTCACATTACTGTTAGTATAATGTAAGAACTTATCAGATGACATGCATTACATCGTGCCTTGAAAGCACGTGGTTCTAAATTCTTATTACTATTTTTCTTTACAATTTGTGTTACAAAATATTTCGGAATTATTGTCTCAGGAAATAGAATTAACAAGAAATTTATCAATGCTACATAGTTCCATCAGCATGATAATGTCTGCTGCTAACACCAGTGAAATACGTAGGTGTGATAAGTGTAAAGTGTAAGGAATTCCATCAACACCCTCACAATCATGGGTGAAGTGCTTCGCTAGTGCAGGACCTCGTGAATCCCACACTTCAAATGCAAGGAAGCGTTCCTGAAGGACTGTTTGTAAGTTGAACTATTTCATACTTATTATTACTTTAAATATCTATCCGTGTTGCCTGCGATTAAGAAAAAAAAAGAAAGAAAAAAAGAAAAATCAATACTACTGGACTACTCATATCAATTGTGTCCTACCTATTTATATTTTGTTGAAATTTTATCTGCTTTATGTCTAATTGGTGTGTGAGGAAACGTTTCTGCTACTGCCCAATATTACCTCACTTTGTACTAAAAATTTTTGTATTGCTTTTACCGTTGTTATATTATATAGTTTATCCAAACAGTTTTTCTTTACATTCTACCAATTACTGAACAATTTATGCTTGATAAACATGCTATGCTTTTTCTTTATTTCAGGTTTGCAGGACTAATGTTTTTTTTCAGGTTTTCTTAACTAATTTCCTTGCAGGTACTGCTACTAACTCCTTTCCGCCGCATACATCATAGGTCAGTCTGATTTCTACAACCCCCCCTACTCTCCGATTGAGCCGGGTCATTGCTTTGACTTTCTTTGTGTTACGTAACCTAAATTTTGGCGCCCAACGTGGCTGCCACGAAGAAAAAAACGTAACACGCTTAGAAAACGTTAGACGAACATTTGTCATAAAAATACGCCCTCTTTCGTATGAGAGGTAAAATGTAGGTCTCGTGTGTGAGTGTTGTCACGCACGTTAAAGATGCTGCCTTGCTTTGGATAAGCAAAGGTTCGGAAAATTTCAAAATTTCCAGGTGAAAGACTCGCTTCCTGGCCAATATAGTACCTTCGGGTAGAGCATTGGAAAATGTAGTGATAATTAAAGCTGAAATATTTCCATATGTTCACAGTTTAGGTTAGACGTATTCTGATGACTTCGAATATGACTGAATAATTGAAGGAATAAATCTTCTATAAACATATTAAACAGATTGGTTTCCTTTCTGAAGCAAAGGGGTTAAATAGTACTCAATTGTTATGTGTTAAAAATACTGCGCAGTATAGTTATAACAACAACAATTTAAGTACACTTTTTGCAAATAACAAGGAATTATAGTCTCGTCGTCTATGGCAGTCGTACGTATACAATCCTACTGCCTATACATACATAAAGCTTTAAATTAATTAGCGTGTCTTTCAGACCAATAAGTGTTAGGTTGTACTTACTATTAGGATCATCATCATCCATTGTACCCTTAACAATCCCATCTGGATAAATAGCCAAATTATAATTCGATTTCGAAAACAGTTGCATTCTGCTTCCCAAAAATGGATTTCCATTCGCTCTCATTGACGCAGTAAAATAATCCGGAACATTTCTAAAATTAAATTAATTAGAAATATTAAGTTTCTAAGCTCGTTCCATATCTAGAACATACCGTTTCTGTCGGCTACAGCAATTATCTACATTGCCGTTACCGTCATTATCGCCACTAATTACTTCACATTGCTCGTAAGCGTTCATTTGTTATTGTTTTCCCGAGACAGCACGCTGCGATTTCAAAAGTTTAAATGTCAGGAACGACTCTAGAATTATTCATCTCTACAAAAGACGTGAATTTTAAATGGGCAACAATTGAGCGAAATTATGCAAATTCCAAGTGTTAGTTTAATAAATAAAGCACGTTTCTATTACTGTTCTTCGTTTATTTTCTTTTTGCAACGCAACGATGCCAAATGTACGCGTTTAAATATAATGTCTTTCATTGTTAAAGCGCTATTATTTTAATGGAAACATCCTCATTTGTAAGTCGCATGATTAGTTCTGGAAATGAAATCGGTTTCGTTTTAGAACGTAAATGTTAGAATGAGTGGAAATACTTGGCAAGTCTGCAATGTTACTAATTTAATTTTTGTATATACAAAAATAGCAAGACTTAAAATATTTAAACCATATGGAAAATGTTAGTATTGAATTATAGCGCAATCTCGTATTAATCAAGGTAAAGACAAATTATTGGTTTTCTATTTGGGAGCGGGTTATTTTAAGTGAAGAAAATAAGATAATATAAAGAGCTTCGATGTTCTAAAATTGAATATATGCATAATAAGGGCGGAGGAGTTTAATGTTACAATTAGTTTAGTTAAAGTTAATTGATAACAAGGTTATTTTAAGTGCAAATTATGTAAATTCCAGTTCTGATACAAAATAATAAAACCTTGTTAAACGTACTTATACTGGAGTTTGTTACATTGTTATAATCTATGCTGTGTTTTGTTACAATAAATTCAGCGATTATATCCAATAATCAACATCCCTTAATCGTTTTAAACTAGATATTTCGGCCACGAATTAGTTATCATCGGCACCGACACTTTTTAAAAACACTTAAAATTATCCAGAGACCCTCGCCACGTAAGCTTACGATTAACGTATGCTGCTTTAAACACCTGAAAATATTCTTTTCACCGCGTAGGTTGGTGAATTTCACAGTATTAAACGAATTGTACCCTTTGACCAATCAAGTCCAACTTCCTTATACAGCATTAATGATTCTGTCCTGACTGCCACATTTAAGGTTACGCCACCCTAGTGGCAATTGTGTTCACTGAACATATGCGACACATAAAAAGTGGCAATATTTGGTAAGTGGAGTGGCGGAAAATGTGGTTTAAAGGTATATGTCTGTTTCCACTGTTACAAATACAACCAACAAATTTACATTAAAAAATTGTCAAATTCTTAGTTTTAAAACGAATTCTTACGGTTAAAATGACGATAAATACATCGCGCAAACGCGAAATAAGCGACGTCACGGGCGGTTGGTAACGCTAATCTTGTACAGATTTCGGCGCGCCCATCTATCAATGACGTCACCAATGCACAAATTAACTACGCAATTATCGGAAAATATAAATTTAAGACAATAGTTTATATCAGCGAACAAATTAAACAATGGAGTACTTACATCAGAAATCCGAACGTCCTGCGGGGTTGAGCTAAAGTTGGCCTCTATCAAAGTCCATCAGGGCTCCATCCCGGAGTGATTAAAGATGGTGACTGCTCCGGTGCTGTTGGCGGAGCATGGACATCCGGCTCGTCTAGGGTCGTGGGCTGCTCCGGCGTGGAAGCGGTTAGGCCAAGGCTACAAATTTATCTCTACCTATGCAGGGAATGGGCAAGGAAAACCAGGTATAAGGGGCGACAAACAAAGATAATTAGGCAAGGGAATCTACATAGATAAAGCTAAAGGCACGATACGATACCTCAAACGTCCACTCCACTCGAAGGTTCAGGCCAAAAGCCACGTTACAGAGAGCACAGGAAAAACCCCCACCTTGTCCCTACTCCACTCGCGTCGCGCGATCTGGCGCAAACGCACTGTGACGTAACGGAAATACTCGCCTAGTCTTTTAAATTTATGGCGCGAAACTTCCGCACATCAAAATTAACCTAAGACATATTTAAGGGCCAATTTGGCACGTAACAATCGCGACAAAGCCACAAAAGAAAAAACTTAAAAAAAGAAGAAGTCTGTTAGCACAGTAACAGCTTAAAATCTAAGTCCTAACTACCCTACATAAAACCTAACTTAAAACCTACAAAATGTTTATATAAGGCGCCACCTGGTTTTTTGACCGATAACACGTCTACCGAATTACCAGGAAACGGAAAATGTAGCCCCATTGTTTTTGACTACACTAAGAATCGACAGCACAAATTTGTCGGGGAGCATGAAACACTACTTAAATTAAAACGGATGCGACAAGTCACCTAACCTATCTAAACTAAAGCTACCATTAAAGTTCTTACGTGCAAACACACATAAGCGTTGCATCAAAGCTATTCTTTATTGGCAAAAAGTGCCCAAATTTAAAAATGTTCATAGAGTGAGTCACTCTACACTCTAGCAAACTTTGTTACTGGTACTTTGGCTTACTAACGATACACATTAAAACTTGTCCATCACATGGTTGTGAATCAACAAATTTACCAAAAGTACCACCCTACTAAATCCTTACATAGCTAACCTAACAAATTGCATTTCTATATCGGGTTAGATTTTTCACTTAAATTCAAGAAAAATAATTCCCACGTCTGGTCATAGATACCACACGTTAGGAAGATAAAAAGATAAGACAAGATCTCAAATTGTTGTTAAAGATAGTAGATAAGATAACGATATTAAGCTTAAATTGTTATCCTCGAAGGTAATAGATAAGATAACGGTATCAAGCTTTAGTTATTATTTGAGATACTAGGTAAGATAACGCGATATTAAGCTAAAGTTATTATTAGAGATAGTAGGTAAGGTAACACGAAATTAAACAAAAGTTATTACTAACGGTAGTCGGTAAGATAACGATACTAAAACTAAGGTTATTATTATAGGTAATCGGTAAGATAACGATATTAAAACTAATGGTATTATCAAAGATAATAAACAAGATAAAGATATTAACTTAATTATTACCAAAGACAATAGATAAAGGTAAAGATAGAGTGACTCCGTGGAGCCGTTAAATAGGGATTTTCTCGTACCCTCTAAAAAGAGAGACCTGTGAAGCAGGCCCGTTTACAAGAAACGGCACGAGGGACCGGCAAAGGTGTGCAAAGTCCGAAGCTTTAATATTATCGTGAAGTATCTAGGAGTTAGTTATCTGTGGCTAGAATCGCGGCCATAATTGTTACCCATCTAGTGTATGATTATATTTATGATGGGGATGGATCACAGAATACAGCAAACTGCATTAATTCAAATAAATGCAATCATTGTTTCTTCTATATCATAATTTTCTTAATTTTTACACATACATATACATAATGTAAATAAACAAAACACGTTCATTTATCTATATAATTAGCACAATATCTCATATTGTGGTTAACCGGCATGCAATCCTACAAAAATCTTACCTTCCAATGGCCAGAAAACCAATAGCGATATTCTTAGAAACTGTTATGTGTCATTTTGACAATCCCATTTCCTTAATGCTTAACTTTTGTATGTATTTTCATTATTAGATTTGTTACAATTATGCAAATTGTAAGTACATTTGTGCTTACTCGCACCGCAGTCATGCACAATCCTGGACGTAATTTGTGTGTCCCCAGATTTGGTTGCATGGGTTGTCGTCACGGGTAAGGCCCACAAGTTAAAACAAGCCAGGAAGGAGCCTATTCGTTTTTACTGGAAGCCAAAGCCACCTCCTGCTTTTTAGGTCCAGGGTCGCAGGCGAATGGTTTCCTCTGTGTGGGCAAATTCTACAAGCGAAGCGAAAGTACCTATGCGAGTTACGTTTTGGGCCTTGAAAGCTGCCTTTTTAAAAAGTCTTCTTCCAAAAATTCTTGTAACAAATCTTATTTTAAACAGAATTCACAATTGGAATATTAACAAACTAATTAAAATTATTCTAAGTCGAAATGACTGTTAAAATGGATTTGAGTAGCCTGAACAAGCAACAATGTAAAAGCTGTGAGGCTCAAGACTGACTGACTATCTTGGGACTCCCGGGGTATTTATGTTGTCCCTGCCCCTCACATTTCTGTGGGAATTGCAGAGCTCATGTTTGCTTATTTCTTTATCCAATTATATAATACAAAGTAATAATCTTAATTCTAACAATTGCGGTTTTTATAACCGTCTGTGACCTGCACCTGCAGTATCACTTACGTCTGGAATACAATGTATTCACATCCATTCTCACAACTTGCTTGTACAATAGATACATAGTTAGTAAAATGATTAAAACGATTAATAAATTTGTCCAAATGCTTATGTTATCATAATGTAATTTTGGCACTTTTAACTCACTTAAGTGTTCTTTGTAATTGTCCATTAGTTTTATGGCGTGGTTGAGATCGTCTAAGTCTAGGTGTTGTAGTTGCATGGGTTTCTTGATTATTTCGCCGTCTTCGGATTGTGTAATCTTGAACTGTAGTTCTGGTAAATTTGCGAATTTCTTGGTTACTGTTGGCTCTTGATATACTCTGTTCAGTCTCTTTGTCGCACGTTCGCGTGGTTAATTTTAAGTTATTTAAATTTGTAGTCGTAAATCTAATAGTAAAACTGTCATCCCTTGTTCCCTTATATCCTGCCATAAAAATTCCTTGTGCATGGGCGAATAAGTTGGACTAAGAGCAGTGAACAAACACTTTCTTATGGATATTGAAGCGGAACGGATGTTAATTCTATTTTTACACTTTCTAAAAATATTATCTATAATATCAGAAGAGAAACTATTGTAATTCGCTATTTGCTTAATAAGAGCAAATTCCTTATTAAATCTGTTTTTATTTAAAGGGAAATTCAATAATCTATTAATTAAAAAGTTAAATGAAGCCAACTTATGTTGTATGCTATGATTAGAGGAAGACAAAACAAAGCGATTTACATTGGTTTCTTTTCTATAAATGTCAAATTCTGATTTATTACCATTTCTAATTACTAATGTATCTAAAAAGGGTAATTGTCCATTATTTTCTAGTTCATACGTAAATTTTATGCTTTGAAATTTTGAATTCAATTCTTTAAGAAAGTCATCAACATTTGATTTAGTAGTGTTAAAAACTGCAAAAATATCATCCACGTACCTTAACCATATTCTTGGGAAGTATTTGGAGTTTTCTTTTAATTCGGTCTCAAAGCGAGACATAAATAAATTTGCTATGAAAGGTGATAAGCTATTTCCCATTGCAGTTCCTTCATGTTGTTCGTACAACTTGTTGTTGAATTGAAAACAGTTCTGGAACATGCAATGCGAAACAAGCTTGATATATTCCTCTACTTTATCATCATCAATATCACTTTGTGATATCACTTTGTGAAAAGAAACCAATGTAAATCGCTTTATTTTGTCTTCCTCTAATCATAGCATACAACATAAGTTGGCTTCATTTAACTTTTTAATTAATAGATTATTGAATTTCCCTTTAAATAAAAACAGATTTAATAAGGAATTTGCTCTTATTAAGCAAATAGCGAATTACAATGGTTTCTCTTCTGATATTATAGATAATATTTTTAGAAAGTGTAAAAATAGAATTAACATCCGTAAATCAACGACTTTGCAATCAACCACCTCTAAAGATAATGTTAAATATGTTCAACTTCCATTTCACAAAACCACAAAAGGTCTTGATAAAATATTCAAATAGGTTAATTTTAAAATTGCTTTTACTAATACTAATAAATTGAAAGATTTGCTAGGTAATCCAAAAGACAAGGTGGAAAAATTGCAAAAGTCGGGGTTTATGAAATTAGTTGTGCAGGGCCAGGGTGTTTTCAAAAATATATTGCTCAGACCAAGAGGAATATAACAACAAGATTTAAAGAACACATTGCTCACTTCAAATATGGTAAATACGAAAGGTCTCAGGTCGCCAAACATATATTTGAAACCAGCCACCCCGTTAAACTAGAAAATGTTAAATTGTTAAAAGCGGTACCAATGTTTTCCTCCTTAAACGCCTATGAATCAATTAAAATTGTTAAACATAAAGGACCCCTCTTAAACACTGATAAAGGGCCAATAGAGCCATCTGCTTTGCTTTCCCTATTGGTCAACAACCAATGAGAAAGCAAGATTAAATTGGTTCCGCTTCAGTAGATTTAGAATTAGTATAAATTATGTAGATTTAAGTTATGATGTCACATTTCACTTGTTTGTTGTTAATAACACTAGCCTGCGGGTGAGGAGAATATCCTCAATAGTGTTTAAGCAACAATATAGTAAATTGTATGTTGGGAAGGTTCACTTCAGCCTACGTGGTGAGGAGAATATCCTCTGAAGTGTTCCAGAACAACAGCTAATTATTATTTAATTACAGATTTCCTACTGATGATGACCACATAGTGGTCGAAATACGTATCTAGTAATTTAAATATTTTTTGTGGTTAAGGGTTTTTATTTAATTTTATTTAAATCGTGCCACAGTGTTCCTATAGATTATTGAAATGAATGTTAATTAAATTTTCTCTTAACATCCTGTCGTGTTCTATAAGGTTGTAATCGATTTCTAAGTTTTCGTCTGTTTCCATTTCGTTAAAATTCACTTCTTCTACCTTAATTGGGTTTGTCAAAGATAGTTCTACGGGGTAGTCATTTGAGTTTAGAATTGTTGTAGTGGCGTAATTGTCCTTTATTGATACTAATGCTGTAGGTGTTTCTACTCCGGGTTGGAATGACATGTGGTTTATAATACCTCGTCGTTTTTTGAATTTACTAAAGTTTTTATTTATTTCTCTGTCCGGGATTCGATCATGTATTTTTGCTGGGTTTGGGTATTACTATTTTGGAATTTAATGGAGATTTGTTCGTGCCTTGTTCTTAATAAGCGGTTTTTTATATCGATGTTTGCTCCTAATTTTCTTAGAAGATCCATTCCTATTAGTCCGTCGTATTTGTCGTGGACAATTTTGGTTGGGTGGTTGTTTGTCTGGCGGCTTGTATGGTTTTTATTGGTGAATAGCTTTTATTTGCGTTAGTGTTATATAGTCTGTTTCGGTAATACATAACGTTTTCTTCTTCTATGATCATATTCATTGCCTCTTCTAAATTTTGAGGATGTTGGAATCTTATGTTGTCGGATAACCATTCAGGTAGTGCTATTTTGTAGGTGTCTAATGCCATTTCGTCGTACATTTTTGTCTTCAATAGTCGGATATTTCGGTCGGGTTCTTCAATTTTTAGTTTTGTCAGAATTAAACTTCGTACGTCTTGACATTTCATTCCGAATTGATATGGTGATTGGTTACTTTCCATTCTTAGGTTTATTAAATCGCGGATTAGACATTTGATGTTTCTTTGGTCTCCGAAACAAGCAATTAGGATACGTTAGAAGTCTTCCCATTGTTCAAGGTCGTCGCGACTGGCAATTAGTGTTAGTGCCCATTCGGTCAGTTTACTTATTATTAGGGGTGAAACTAGAATATTGCGTTCGTTGTCTCCTGGTTTGTAAAAGGTTTTCAAAAATATTTCACACACGGTAATGAAGTTACCTAATAGTGCTTGATCTCCGTTATATTAAGGAATACTCTTGATATAAATTTTCATATCGAAATTCATGATTGTCCTGATAATAAATGGTCGTTTTCAGTTCTAATTAATATCAAGTTTTTGTATAAATTGAGATTTACTTTGTAGTTTGCATGGTTACTTTTCAGTTTGGATTGTATTGGTTATTTAAAAAATTGCTTCACTTATATTTTATATGCAGTTATTAACTGTTATGATTACATTAAAGAATTTGTGCTTAGTAATGTCTCGTCAATTGCCGTAGCCTTGAATTCGTATATTTTTATACTTCGAAGATGTTACAGTTGTTGCGAGTCAAATTTTAATTTTCCGAATGGTTTTATGTGGATAATAATTGTACGTTTTTATTCCAGTTCTGCTGAGCAATTAAGTGTTTGTAGTAATAATTTGCTATAATTATCTAGTCAGGTTTTGCATTAATAGTGTGTAAATATTTCCTTTATAATTGTACAGTTCGTTACCTTGAATTGTCTAATTATAAAGTTTTAGTTGTTGTGAATGGTTCTTATCTCAGTGATGATTTCCGGTAGTTATTGTATTATAATTGCGATATAAGTTTGCACGCTTTGTTTCAAATTTGTGCTGAGTAAATTTTTTCAATAATAGATTACAAAACGCTTCTACAATTATACACTTCTTTCAATTATTGCATTAAAGTGTTTAATTTATAGAATTTGATAAAGGTTAAGTTTTGAATAAATTGTTTCTGTATAATTAGATACTTTCGTGATGAAAATATTCAATTATAACTTTATAAAGTGCCGATGAGCGTTACGTCCTTCGGATTTTTCTGAATAACAAATTGTTGTAAGATAATTGCGTTCTATTTATATATTAAAGTTTCGGACTTTGCTGAATAGATCGTTTCGTTCGTAATAATTTGTAATAATCTTTTATAGTGCTCTTGTTAAAATAAATTCGCTGATTAGATTCTTTTCATAAATAGTATACATACTAGATTGCGATAATAATAATTAGAAAAAATCTGTACATAAAAAGTTCTTACTAGCTAATATCAATAATTTGGAAAGAATAAATTAGAAAGGGTAAATGAACTTACATAATTTTCATCGTCGCTCTCATTTGTTTTCGTTCTTTGGACTTGGTTTATTTTATTCCTTGTCCAAGTTTTGTTTCTTTGGGGTTGGTCAATTTTGTTCCTTGTCCAAATTCTGTTTAGTTCTTCTAGATTGGGAATTGATATTCCAGACCACCAGTTCTTCGAAGTTGGGTTCTCTAGTGGCCTTCTGGATCCGTCCGACTGCGCCAGTTACGTTTTGGGCCTTGGGAGCGGCTTTTTTAAAAAGTCTTCTTCCAAGAACTCTTGTAACAATTTTCATTTAAGCAGAATTTACAAGTGGAATTTTAACAAACTATATAAAATTACTCTAAGTCAAAATTACTGAATTTAAATTAGGGTGAGTAGCCTGAACAACCAACAATGCAAAAGCTGTAAGGCTCAAGACTTCTTACATGCCACGGTGGTTATATTTACAAAGTTTGATAAATACAACACCGGTAGCGTGGTTTAATAGACACTATCGGCAGTTGGCAGCACTAATCTTATACGGATTTGGGTGCGGTCATCTACCAATGATGTCATCAATATTACGCAATACTACGTAAATTTACTCAATTTTTAACACAAAGAATAAAGCCACAAATTAAGTAAAGGATTACTTACATCAGAAATCCTGCTTTCGTCCGAAATTGCGCTCGGGTAAGCCTCTAGCCAAGTCCAGTCGGGGCTCCTCCCGGAGGAATTAGAGATGACACGTCGACGCTCTCAAATGCGTACGGATCAGCTCCGGCTAGCTAAGGTAGACATGAGGTCTTCATCCTCAGGCGTGAAGATCGGTACTCCTAGGTGGCGGCAGATTCTTACCTATGTAGGGATTGGGCGGGAAAATAAGGTATGAAGGTAGACAACAAAGATAATTAGGCAAGGAACTACATAGGTAACCCTAACGATACGTTACCAGAGACAAAAACGAGCACTTAACACCACGATACCAGGTAAAAAGCCACGTTATCGCGAGAGGACCGGAAAACTCCACCACTCCTTATCTTTTTTCCCTTGGCGCGAAGTTATTCATCTACCCCTCTAGAGTTGTGCGATCTGCGCAAACTCACTACTATGACGTACGGAAGCACACGCTTAGTCTATTTAAAAGTTCCCGCGCACCGCGTATTTGAAAATATACCGCGAAACTTCCATACATAAAAACTTAACCTAAAAACCCTGTTTAAGTGCAATGGCACGTAACAGACTGACTGACTATCTCGGGGCTCCCGGGGTATTTATGTTGTCCCTGCCCCTTACATTTCTGTGGGAACTGCAGAACTCCTGTATGCTTATTTCTTTATTAATTTATACAACACAAAGTAACAATCTTAATTTTAATAATCACGGTTTTATAACCGTGTGACCTGCACCTGTAGTATCAATTACGTCTGGAATACATTGTGTTTACATCCGTTCTCACAACTTGCTTGTGAACTTTCATAAACCTTTTCTTTATTTATTCCTGAATTACATTGTTGCATCAAATTTAAGTTTCTTAATAATTTCTATTTAATTATACATATATTGATTTGGGGGATATGTAACTCGCGTTAGCGGAACATACGATAGTTTTTCGATAATGGGAAAGGCATGCCAGTAGGAAGAGATCACTTGGCCGAAAACTAATACACACACACGTTCTATCTTTTCAATCACAAACAACACATTTTTTTACTTTAAAATATATCGTCCCCACGAGCTATAATAACCCCAGCATTCCACGCTTCTCGAAACGAGCCATTTTTAACCACATCGCATTTCTTTAGCCTTATAACGCGAGAGAATGCGGTTTACGTGCCATAGACCATAAAGTGTTACAACACCTTTTATTGTAATTAGATAGTAGGAGAGAAAACAAAAGGGGAAACAGTTGGGTTTTTTCGAGATTGATTAGAGCTGTCAGAAAATTGTCAGTAATTGTAAGAAAACCTTTTTTGTACGATTATATATGACAGTAGATTAATAAATGGAAGTTACTCTGAGTACTGTTTGTAGTTGAGGTGTTGTGGTACTCGCAAGGTTAGAACAGGATTGACCACGGTTAGTAGTTATATCCTAACATAAAGTGATTGTCCTCGAATTCGTAGGAAACTATAATCGTGTACTTTACACGTAGAAACTTAAATTAAGGATGGGAAAAAAGCGTTCCCTCGCTGGTTTTAAAAATGCCTAAATCTAAATATTAAAATAAAATTTGGCGGAGCCAAAAATGCGCAACAATTTAAGTGTAGCATCTTTTTCTGAACATATGTGTGATTCCCTGTTGGAAATTGTACGGTTGGCTGATAACGGTCGCATGAAGTTCGCAGGCCGATGAGAAAGGATTTTTGGCATAGGTGAGAGTGCAACATTGTCCCTGGGAAGATTTTGATTGTGAATTCAACACTTTTCTACCGGTATCTTGAATTGCAAAATGTACATAAGCGGGCCCATCTTCTTTTACGTTATCCCTCTAATTATCTTGGACCTGAGTCTCTTTTGTGGCAGTATTATCTGGCCGTAGGCCAACGCACCCCCTGAGATTGTCGCAAGGATGTCGTAGTTATTGTAAATAGACATTCCTTTGTCTTTGAATATTTTTGTAAATAGTTATTTGAAATTCTTAAAATGTAACAAGGCTCAGTTGACGTTTCAATCATTTTTGTAAGGTTTCATCGGGGTGTAAAAGTAAAGTCGATTTAACTTATGAACTAAACAGAATAGTTCGGAAGTCAAGTGCTCTCCTTGTATCTTATCATGTTTAGCTTTAATGAAATAAATGGGCTAATGCGTTGTCTACGTAAATATGTATATAAATACCTTTGGAGGTATTTTATCATTATCCCTTCTTGTTTTTGTTACGGGTTAGGTAACTTTTTTTAAATAAATTGCGCATACAAATTAACGTTAACACCGAAAACATTATTGACACGTTCATATACTAGACGAGTATAGAACGAAATCCCCATAAACGCGTTCTATTTATACATCCAGAACTTAATAAATTAGAAGTAGTCATTCACTAATATTTTCTTTTAGTAAAAACGTACGCTTGGTTCACTGAGCAGTCTGAAGGTGCGCTACATATAGCGGAAGCGAGACGAATATATGTAGCGGAAGTTATAATTATGCGCACTTGTACTAAGATCTAGCTCATTTTTTCTTTCGTTAAATGTAATAAAATGAGTAACACTCAATGGAAGAAAAACGAACAATCAGACGATAATGATAGTACCAGCAACGACTCCGAAGAAGATTTATTGGATGTTGCTAGTGCTTCAAATCATCATCGGGAACGGCGAGATATTGAATGGTAAGTTTCATACTGACGCAATTTGATATCCAGAAATTAGAACAAATTGGCATTGAAAAACTAGGAAGCATGTAAACTTGTACATAAAACAGTGATTGCTTTGGAATAGTTTATTGGTCTATATTTAACGCACGTTTGAACACACATGTTTAGCTTATGTCAGTTGCAAGGGAAATAATTAAGCTATTGCGCTAACAAGGATTTTGACCTGAATTTTATTTTTTTTCGTTGTAAATGTTCTTTACATAGTTACTTTCAACTGATGACTGGAATATATGATATAATTTTCTATTAAAATAGCTTTACTACTTCAGAAAAAGAAAATACTTTCTCTTATATGAACTTTCTGCCTTACGACAAATGAAATAGGATAATCCAAAGGCGGATTCTGAAACCAAAAAGATTCCCATATTTGAAACGAGTATGTAAGATTATCAGTCTCTAAAACACTTTCTCCAGCCCTCCGTCATTGACGTCACAGCTGCACTTTGACAATCCGCCAATTTTTTCTTATGTCACTTTGACAGCTATCACTCTGATAGCTGTCACTTTGACAGTTTAAATTTTAAAGTTTGTGTTGGAGGTTTGAAGTTGGAATAAATAAACAAATACAGGGTTTTTGCGGATTATTTTATAAGTAATCGAGGTATTTTTATTAGGCCAGCGATTTTATTTTTTGGCGTCACTGTTATTTGTGATGTTGTTTATTGGTTTATTTTATGTGTGTCGTGTGAGCGGCGCAACGGTCATGTCGTTTTTTGAGCTGGGTTTCTTGGTTTCTGTTCGTTGCTTTTTGTTCTTTTTTGACATCATGGTGGTCCGCCGAGATGACGAGCCGTTGCCAAGGAGGAAGAGAGGCAACAGGTCGAAGTCAGTCAGGCCAGAGGCTGAGGGCATTATCGGGAAGAGGTTGAAGGTGAGCGAAAGACGCGACGTTGTAGACTCAGAAAGAGGTCGTATTGTTGGGCACGAAACCTGCGCCAATGACGTCTAGGTCAAGGAGAATCGGAGCCCCTTGTGGATGATGCTGCGCTGGAATTGCCATCAACATCAAGAGGATAGCGCAAGACGTCGATTAGCAGTAACAGAAGCGTTGCTGCTAGCGACCTTGACGAGTTGAAACTCCTGACGTTTAGGGTGAGAGAGGCGCGTGCCGTCATATATGAGAAGGTGCCGGCGATTTTCACGACGACTGCTTTAGACGACGGGAAGGCGATTCGGAACACCGCGGACGAAATCCACAACGTTGCAAATCAACTAATCGGTATGGTTAAGGAATGAGATTGTGTGTTGCAGATGTTGGTAAATCACGAGTCGCATCCAGAGGTGCAGTGGTAGTCGCAGTCGTCTGAAAAGGACAGGGGTTGAGAGGTCAAGGAGCGTTGGTGCCGGAAAAGGTATCATACACTTCAGCAGCTGTGGATGCTACGTCGAAGTTCGCGGTTCATGTTGACGCCAAGTCGGGAAGATGTGATGAACATCTTTAAGAAGAAGGATGATCCTGCTTGTGATGCGTTTGTCGTTGTTGCAACTAAAAGGACACGCAGAGGGGGTTATTGTCGAGTATGCTGGTCGTGGAGACGCCAAAAAGTTGCAGTCCAAGATCGGGGGGGACTGCAAAGAGCTCGTATCGAAGACAATCGACAAGAGACGTCCACAGTTCTTCTCCCGAAGGTCAAAACGGGAATGAGGGCAGAAAAGCTCGTCCGTTTGATCGCCAGCCAGAATTCCCGTTTCGGCGATTTGAAGCTGAAAGACCACCTGAGGGAGAAGTTTAAGTTTGACGGAAACGGCTCTAGAGATCCCTTCGCCAACGACGTCTTTTAAGTAATTTTTTTTCAATTAGTAAACATCTATTTATAACCATTCCTGGATAGAAATCCATACTGGTTAGTAAAATGCACACAGTTTATATGAAACACATGTAAGAAATTAACGGTGATAATTTCAAAATGACAGTTCTTCTTTAAAGATGATGGTTGATCATGGTGTGTGGAGGTCTGCTGTTTTTTGGTTTTCGGTGAGACAAGTTCCCCTTTCATCGCAGTACCTGAATTCTTGATGTAGGGGAGTAAGCAATGGTGTTGTGCAATGTGTAGAGTGTGGGAGGTGGGGTAGGTTATGTATTAGAGTGTTTAATTGTTTATTGGGGGTTTTGTGTTTAGGATGTAGGTGAGGCATTTGTTAGTAGCACAGGATTGCGCGGGATGAGGTGTGTTATGCTAGGTAGTGGAGTGAAGGGATCTAGGTTTAGTGCGGATTTAAAGTTTGAGCGGGAGCTGGATAGAAGTGAACATGTGTAGATGAGGTGGTTAGTAGTTTCAGGTGAGAAGTTGTCGCAAGGACAATATGGGGATGGGCTGATGTTGAAGGAGTGAAGTTTGGATCGAATCTTGCCGTGAGAGGTTAGGAATTGTATCGTTTGAGAGCTGGAGTGGAATACGTGTTGTGGGATTTCTAGTTGTTCGGGGAACAGGTCGTATGTGTATCTGCCGGATGGCGATGTGGACCAAAGTTGTTGCCAGGAATGGTTTTAATGTTGGACTTAGGTAGTGTTCCGTAGTTGTCAGGAGTTAGGACGGTGTCGTGGAGCTGGATTTCAAGTATCACTTCCAAGTTTTCGGATTTGTAGGGCTGTGTTGGGATATAATTCTTTATGTGGGATTTGAAGAATTGTATATAGAGCTAGTGTGGATGTGGTTCTGTATGCGCGGGATATATATAGCAGGAAGGGGCGAATTATTGTATTTAGTTTAGTACTAGAAAAAGGTGGGCTTAATGTCAGCCAGTTGTCGGATGCGTACTGTTTGATACGGATTATAATTTTGGCGAGAATCAAGCGTCGAGTGTGTGTGGATAAATGTATTGAAGTTGGGAGTGATTGGTGAAAGTTCTTCAATACGATGTGTTTTTGTTCTTAGTTTGATTAAGTGCGCGCGCGTGTGTGTGTGTGTGTAGTCGGGTGTCTATATACACTCCTAAGTATCGTACGTAAGGGAAGAATCTAAGCGACGTGTTTTGGATCTTGATCTTGGGAGGACGTTGTGGGTTTAGAAAGCCTTTCAGTAGGAGGAGTTTTGATTTGGATGGGTATAGTGGTTGCTTATTTAAGACGAATCAGGATTCTATGAGGGATGTTAATGTTAGGGCTGTTTGTTCAATGGAGGATCTAGAGTTACCGTGGATAAAGAATGTGATATCATCTGCGTATGCGAGGGTAGTGACGTTGGGTATGTTGTGTAGGAGTAAGGGATTAATGGCTAAGTTCTAAAGGATGGGGGATAAACAGGAGCCTCGAGGGCATCCTTGGGAAAGAAATTTGGATATACGGCAGTATTTTGAGGTTAGGGATACTGTTCTTGAGGTTAGGAATGAGTTAATTATTTTGCACAGGTTCGAAGAAAAGTGGGATAGTCTTAGTTGGTTTAAAAGGTTAGGCCACCAGAGGAGGTCGAAAGCGAATTTGAAGTCAAGGAAAAGCACGATGGTGTACTTGGATGTGGAAATTTTAATGAAGGAAACTAGAAGGCTGTTGGTTTTCTCAGCACTGTGGTTGGGTCTAAAGCCCTGTTGAGATAGGGATAGATTGTTATGGTCATGATATAGGAATTGATTTTGTGAAGGATTGTTTTCTCAAAGAGTTTGCCTAATGTAGGGAGAAGTGCAATTGGGCGATAGGATTTTGGGTCTTCTGGTGGCTTGTCCGGTTTTAGAATGAGGGCTATTGATGCGGATTTGAAGGGTTCAGAAAAGGTTCCTGTGGATAGGCATTTTTGAAGCGGATGTGAATGGGATTTCTGATTATGGGCCATGATTGTTGTAGGATTAGATGTGTGATAAGGTGTCGTCCACTTTTTAGATTGAGGTTCTTGACTAAGTTATCTAATAAAGTGATATCAACGTCTTGATCAGGTTCGGCGTGCAAGAATCGTTCTCTAGTTGTTGTTGAGGGTAGGTGTTTACGTCGTGGGGGGCAGGAAGGATTGCAAAGGTAAGTAAGGTGTGTAGAGATGTCTCATAGTCTAAGGGGGAGTTACATATTGGTGCTGTTAGGATGTGGGTACAGGACGGTTTGATTAATTAGCGGTAGGTGGTCCAAGGGTTTCCGTCGTGGTGAGTTAGAATTTTGTGTAGTTGCTGTTTTTTGGCGTCTATGATGAGTGATTTGTATTCTAGTCGTGTAGTACGGAATATGTTGAAAAGTAACTGTATGTTATCAGGGTTGTTGTTATTGCGGCGTGCTTGTTGTAGTTGTTGTGCCAAGAAACGTCGTTTGGCCGTCAGTGTGGGGGTTCACCGAGGTGTCGATCGTTGTGTGCGTGTTGTCTTCTGTATGGTAGTTTGTGCGGCAATTAGAATGTTTGTTGTGATTAGTTACGTGAATTCGTTTACATTAAGATCGTTATATGGTTTGTGTGGGAAATCTGGTAGTAGGGTAGTTAGGGTTTCATGAAATTTTGTCCAGTCGACTATGCGGGTATTGAAAGTATCAGATTTGGCAAAAAATTTAGCGGGTAGGTTCGGAAGAATTGTGAAAGTTATAGGGTTATGGTTACTAATGGTATGCATGCGTGAGGTTTTCCAGGAGTGAATTAGGTGTGATGCTGAGGCAGTAGTGAAGGTGAGGTCAATGTAGGACGTGCCAGTGGCTGTTTCGCAGGTTGGAATATGTGAAGGTGTGTTGCGTATGTGAAGATTTTTGAGTGTAATAAAATCTTCTAGTTTGTTTCCGTTCGTATCTGTGAATGCGATACACCACAGTGTGGATATAGAGTTGGTGTCTGCAGCTAGTATGATCGTTTTGTTATGTAGTGAGTATAGTGTTGTGTCAAGGTGGTGTAAGTGGACGTCAATTGTTACGTGCCAATCGGCACTTAAACATTGTATTAGGTTAAGTTTGATGTGCGGAGGTTTCGCGCCATAATTTCAAAAGACGCGGTGCGCGGAATTTTAAAAGACTAGGCGTGTACTTCCGTTACGTCACAGTGCGTTTGCGCAGATCGCGCGACGCGAGAGGGTTGGACGAATAAGTTCGCGCTGGTGTAAAAGACAAGAAGTGGGGACAAGTTTCCTGTTCTCTCTATAACGTGGCTGTTTGCCTTTGATCTTCGAGTGGAGTGGACGCTTGAGGTATCGTATCGTGCTTATCTTTATCTATGTAGATATCCTGTCTAATTATCTTTGTTGTCGCCCTTTACCTGTTTTTTTCCTTATCCGATCCCTACACAGGTAGATGAATTTGAAGTCATAGGCGAACCGTATTGCACGGCCCTGGGAGAACGAGCTCGTGATTGCTGGAGCTGGTCGGAACGCTGTGGAAGAGCGTCGGGCATACCATCTTTATCTATCCGGAAGGATGATAGGCGTACTTCGGGGAAATCTGGACCTATCATGTGAGTAAATTCTGTATTATCTTTTATCTTATATGTATGTAAATTTTCCGATTATGGCGCAATATAATTTTGTGCATTGGTGACGTCATTGGAAGTTGGCTGCGCGGAATCTGTAATAAGGGTAGTGCTGCCATCCGCGAGTGGCGTCGCCCGCTTTATTCATTGCGCTTGCGCGATGTGTTTATGAACTCTTTTTTAACTGTATTATCGACTTTTAACTGTATTATCAACTTTTAAATTGTAAGAACTATCACCATTTAAATTGTAAGACAATGTTTGTTCCAAACTGGAACTAGGAGGATATGAGGTATGTGGTACCAGATATGCAATGGAGTTCTATAACTGTGGTAAATTGTGCGGACAAGGAGAGGTGGTAAAAGGCATCTAGGTTTGCACCAGAGACTACGATAGTGGATGTGTAATTAGAATTTATTGGGGTTGAATGTATGAATGTTCGATAGTGATTTTGAATGTTTGGAATTTTGTAATTGTGAAGGTATGGTTCTTGCAGGAAGGCAACTTGGAATTTGTGTTTGTAGGAGGTTTATAAGTTCTAATGTAGCGGATCGGGAGTAGTGCAGGTTCAATTGTATGCAGCGGATCGAGGATTTAGGATTGTGTAAGTCATGTGGAGGGTATCGTATGTGGTGTCTAGTAGTAGTCTTCGAAGAAACCTCCACATTTCGAAGGCGTATATTAGCTGAAACCAGGTGGCGAAAAGTGTGTACCCGGGACTACTTCTCGATGACGCAGTGTTACCGGTGCTACGAGTATGACCACGGGTCGATGAAATGCAGCGAGAAGGTATAGTGGTGCGGTAACTTTGCCTAAGTTGGGCACGAATTCAAAAATTGCCAGAAAGCAGTCCCATACTGTGAGGTTTGCGCAAGGTCAAACTACAGAACAAATGGTGGCGCAAAGGTTGACACGCGTCACGATGCTGAATCAAGTAGATGCCCAACGATACAACGATTGAAGAACGCAATCACACGCAACATCGACTATGGATTGTAAAATCCAAACAATTCCTGTAAAAAGAAATATTAAGTACGCCCAATTAAATTTAGAGAAAAGTAAAGGACGACTAGCAGTTTCTTTAAACTATTCGCGGAAAACAAAATCGATATCGGAGTGATATAGAAACCAAAACCGTATATAAGATAGTTTTGGGAGGAGTCACCGTTTTACAAGCAGACAGCGAGCGGCGGCGAGATAGGTTTTAGGCCTTCGGGAGCTTCTTTTTAAAAAGTTTTCTTTTCAAAAACACTTCTATCAAATTAATTTTTATACAGTAATTACATAAATGGTTTGATAATAACTTGGACGTTATATTCAATAAAGTCATCTTATTAAAATAATCAAAGTTAATAATTACTAATTGTGGTAAGTTGCTTGAAGAACCAACAATGCTAAAGTTATGAAGTTTGAGACTGACTGACTATCATGGCTTCCTCAGGGTGTTTATATAATCCCTGCTCTCACATCATCTTGTAGGAAATGCAGATCTCATGTCTGCTATTTCTTGATAATTTACAATGTATTACTTCTTAGTAATCTTAATTATTACAATTGCTTTCTTATAGTTCATTGTGACCTGCACCTGCAGTATCATGTTGCGTCTGTAATACAAAGTAGTTGCTTCCGTTCTCACGTCTGATTATGAACTTTCATTAATCTTTTATAATGTGTCCTTCAATTATACAATGTAACATTCTATTTCATAAACTTAATAATTGCATTTAAATTTATATACATATTAATTCGGAGGATATGTAACTCGCGTCGCATTATAATAATAAAGCATGGGACATGCGCGGGGATAATGTTTAATAACTTATCCAATGATTCTGTATAAGCGGCCGAAATAAAAACTGGGGCTAACACTTTTTACACTTAACATCGTTCATTAGAAACAATTCCATTTAATA
Source organism: Platerodrilus igneus (assembly GCA_036346225.1). NCBI lineage: Eukaryota > Metazoa > Arthropoda > Insecta > Coleoptera > Lycidae > Platerodrilus > Platerodrilus igneus. The sequence goes on along the minus strand of JARFIW010000139.1, from coordinate 12,127,293 downwards.
GTACACTGAAATAATTACAACTGTAGTTTACAATGTAGCCAGCCAAGATAAAAATAAGGTTATTACAATGTCGTTAATTACAAAGAAAGAGCTAGTGATTTAGTGAAATCCACAGATTCTAATATTTTAGATTACAAACCAAATATCATCATAAAATAGAATGTTACAATATATTAACCTAGTTATATAAAGAGCAATTAAGCACGTAGTATAGACTATAAAAAGTAATGCATCTTGCACATGATAGGATTTTTAAGTGAGAAAAATGACCATACTCAGACTCGACGGAAAATAAACGAATTAATTATTCACAAACAGGGAATAAGAAAAGATCGAAATATAGTCATTCGAGATCGTATTAAGGCAGAAGTGGTCGCGTGGTAGGTATGAGGTTAAATTAAAACGTCGAATGAAACCAGCTTCGAGTATGTAACGTGGCCTCCTCAGGGAAAATTTAAACGGTATGCGAGCTTTTGTAAAACTTCGTTTACAGCTTTGTCAAAGAATGTTTTGCGGTGCGCAAAGGTTTCTGAAAACCCGTGTGTGCCATAATAAAAAAGTTACCTGCGGGGATGGCTCAAACAAGTGGGTGGTAAGTCCTAAGGTTGACACTTTATAATTATATACATGCGAATGGGTTGGTATTTATATAGTAGGAAATTAACAAATGTTTAACTATAGTTTAATTGGTGATATTTATTTAATACTAGTTAAAGCACAAAATCTTAGTATTTTAGATAGGCATTGAAATGCTTTTTTGAAAAAGTTGGTTATGGAAGACATTTCTAGAAATTGCGATTTAGAGTCTCATGTTATTTGAAATGGGAAACGGGGAAAATTTGGAGTGATAGTTTTAATGATGAATTTAATTTAATAATCTTTCCTAGGATTTCTTTTAGTAATACCTGACCAAATTGAAGATAAGAAATTAGGTTGGTTTTCAATAATATTTGTATTTAGATTGCAATTATTTCATGCAAATAGAGGTTAACTTTAGGTAGCATTTTATTTTACATTACACGTTACATTAAACAGAAGAACTTATTCCTAATATTCAAATGAAAAATACACAAACATCAGTTTACAAACAAAGGAATCTAAAATTAATACTTGCAAAATCCAATAGCGCTTATCCAATTCCCGCAATTAACGGTCGTAATATCTTCTGCTTCCATTTTTAAATTAACGTTAAAAATCCTAGTCTATAAGAGTTCCCATATTATTTAAAATCTCCATTGAGAACAAAAGTTACCAAAAGTGCATCTTCGATTCGATTATTTAATTTAATTTTAAAGTAGCTTTTGGTATCGAAAAATGTTCCATCTTCATTGTATATTACAAAATCAAATAGCTGCATTTAACAACTTCCATATTTCAAACTATTGAAACGTATAAATTTCATATCGTAAACTCTGCATGTTACTTTGGCTTTATAATCAACGTTATTACATCCGCTTGATTTAGGACCGAATTACTGAATGAATCTCTTTAATAAAGTTCCCGCTTTTATATTAAAATTATCCATTCTAGATTTTTCCTGTTCCGTTTGGATGCATTATTCACCTACATAATGTAAGATTTTTCCGAGAAGGCCGCGCTTTTTTATCTCTTTAATAAAGTTCCCGCTTTTATATTAAAATTATCCATTCTAGATTTTTCCTGTTCCGTTTGGATGCATTATTCACCTACATAATGTAAGATTTTTCCGAGAAGGCCGCGCTTTTTTATCTAATTAGTGTCAAATCGCCGTGGCCGATTGATTTATGTTCATAGTGAAACGTACCGTTTATCATTGTGTAAGGTACGGAGTTGATCCGCTCTCTACCCCTTTCATATTAAAATCTAAAAGGTTATAAATTCATTCTTATCGATTTTACGACATTATTTTGCCTGTTTTACGATAAGACGAGTTTCATGAACCTGCATTCTATTCATAATTAGTTTATACTATATTTATTTGGATTTGACGTATTTACCTAGATTAATAAATAACATTCCAGATTTGTTTCATTTAAAACCCCTAAATGAATATAATGTCATATCTACACATAATTATTTATTACATAAATAATTCAAGCGTGCAATTTGCTTTGCATGCTAACCAAATACAGTAATTACGTAATTAATTACAGCTTTAATTGTTTGCAAATGCAAAAGATTTGCATCTTAGTAATTGTAACAAAAGACATAACACATATGAAGTGAATGGTATTTCATTTTATAATCTTACAATTGATTTCTATTTTCAAGGCTTTTGTATTTACAATACGATTTAATTTATATACAAGGTGGAACAATAAATCTTCGGAAATTATATATATATATAATATATATATATATATATATATATATATATATATATATATTGATATGATAACGCTGCATGTCGATGTAATTATACTCTCAGTTTCCTTCTTATCACCGCCGCTCTGAATTTTAATATCCTAAAATTTAAATATCCCTCGGCTAGCCCAGTTTAATTCACACAGAGTGCACAACGTTACGATAATCAAATAACTTACCCCTTTTTATCTAAAACTATTCCTGCTTTGAATGATAAAACGAAGTCAATTAATATTTGTATAATGAGAAAGAAAAAAATTATATACACTTCACAGCTTAATCTGTTTTACTGTATGACAAAAATGAGCCCCTGAATCAAATAACAATAAATTTTAAATTGTTTATCTCCAAAAATTAAAGCTCCCTTTCCTTATTTTAAAGCCAGCATAATGACGTTGTACTCTACTGGAAATTTCTCTGAACGTTCAAGATTTTCCCCTTTTTACAAAATTTTTCACGTATAAAATAAATTTTTGATGACTCTTTACACAGAATATTCAGGTATAAAATATGATCAATGTCCAAAAAAAATATAAAAAGAAAATAATGCCTTATGCTAGATAATTCTGGCCTGTAGTTTTCCTTGTGCGTCTTTCTGCTGCGTGCTGTGGATCAGTACCCCAATATTACATTCAATTGAGTTGTTCCATTCAATTTATTTAGTCCCCAAGTTTTACCCCGTTTAATCAATAATCTAGTATTTTCTTAATCTCCCTTGCATTTTCTTAATGTCATTTAGATTTACGTGATTTCCCTTAAATTTTCGTAATGTCTTCGTAATCTCACTTAGAGTTTCGTACTGTCTTCGTGATCTCACTTAGAGCCGTTTTCCAGAAAACGGTGAAACTTGTCTCATATAATTTTCACTATTATTTATTTAAAATATTTTATAACACCACTTTTCACAAAATTTTGATTATTAACTTTCAATATTTTTTCGACGTGCGCTTGGTTCAAACTAAGACTGTCTGCTTATCAAATTCGCGTGTTATATAGTCTACGCCCCGTCTAAAAATTCATTGATTATCTGAACTGTTGTTCAAAGTTTACGACCAACCATCGAGTGTTTTGTATATTTTGGGCTTTTACAGGTATATCTCTGAATAACTTGTCAAAACGATTCCTTGATCGCGTAGGTACCAGTGGATTTCTTGTTTGTATTTATTTTATAGCGTCTGTTTTGATATTGTTGCAGGAATTTCTAATTCGCCTTGGCACGTAATTTCACTTATGGCTTTTGTTTGTCTAGATAATACTTTGGGATTTGTATTAACTTTATGAAGAAAATCACTTAGACAAAGTGAGTAACAATTAATTTTCATTTCTATATAATTTGATAGATTATTTCAACAAAGATATTTGTGAGACCGTTGCTTGGGAACATGATGTTTATTGATTTTGACATAATATTGTATCAGTTACTTCTACCGCATTGCTAAAGGTTGTTCTTGTATTTATAGGCAAATATGTACGATAGTGACATTGATTATACTCCACAAGAACTGTGGGAAATTAAGTACAAAGTGGTTTGTTTTTAATTAATTTTAGAAATCATAATTTAATGCAATTACATTTACACAAATGACAGTGACACTTGCTAATAAGGAACTGTCAATTGCTAGTTGGGAAAGTAAGTTTTCCAGCTAGCCGGGAAGTGAAGTAAGTAATGAGTCATTTCCCGGCCGCTTTGAAGGCTATAAATGCACATATTAAACCGATTGTGAGTAAAATTAATGATAATGTAATTAATTTATTTTGAAAATTATTCTTAAAGAGATTAAATTTTGTTGTAACAAGAATAAATTAAATGCCGAGGGTTTATTTTAATTAAGGTACTAGGAAATCTAAAATTTTATGATTTATTAAACAGCCTGATTCTAGGAATTGACCGATTCGATAATGAGATTTAGGGTTTAAAAGGAAAGGGATACTGGGAAAGATTTGTTCTTGAATTTAATGTTGTATGATATTTATTAACAGTGGATAAACAGATTTTGATTTTTTAAAACTTTGCTTTGTTGTGTACCATTTGGCTCCACAAAGATTTTATAATTATCTTAGGGGACTTTTTCTTATAGAATTAAATAGGTTCTGGTGCATTATATAAGTGTGGTTTTGAGTTCCCAGCACTGCTCGGGACCTTAAATAGTTTTATTATGTTCATTATGTATTTCGTGGAATGAAATGTTAAATAAGATATTTCCCATGCTTAAAAATGTACCAATCAGAATACATAACAAGGAAGGATGGTGGGGTTTGGACAAGTGAACAAGCCAGCCACTATGATAGGCTACCATATCAAAAACACGAGTAACAAGTATTGCGATATAATGCAGTGAAATCACCTGTATAGTCCTTGCCATTCCTTACCTAGAATACCTGTCTGTTCCTTAAATTAAATGTAGATTATTAACAAATTCTGCAATTTGATAAAGAGAGGCTGCGGAAACCCACACAAACCAAGTATATGTAGTTAGAGGAGAGGAACAATACGCAGTAATATTTTTCTCATGCGGCAGTTGCCGTAATACAAGGATTCAGTAACTGACTTTACCTTAATTAACTATCTATATAGATAAGGGTAAGCTTTATTTATTCATTAAGTTAATTATTCAACTTGTATTGTAAAATTTGTCTAATATTATTTATGTCCTCTGTACGATAACGTTGATATGTTCGGGGTACTTATAAGACTTTTACTGACGTTTTTAAATGTCTTTTCTTTAACATGGTAACCTCAGGGTAGTGGATACGGATGACTTGATTGAAGCGGTCTTCGGGATATTTAATTAACACTGTCAATAAATGGGCAACAGCATATGCAGTTCGCCAGAATTTCGCCAACAGCAATTAACACTTCTAAGTTAAGTCAAAAATATTAATAACCAACGTTACTGACTACCTATGTGGATATATTACTCAAATAACAAAATAAAACATTGAAATAATAAACAAACACAAATATAAATATCATACAACATGACAATGGCTGATGCATGAATTGTAAACTTACTTGTATTACTTACTGCGTAATGTAAATCCCTAAACCACACAAACACAGTACGGAAACGTGAGGTTATCCCCCTGGACAACTCGGTGACGTTGCTGGCCAGGTATTCGTGGAAACCCTCTGATGACTGCTATCGTGCTATAAACTACACATTAACATACTTTCCAATTAAGAACTCCGATATTACTCGTAGCGTAAATAATTTTGTTATTTTCGCATCATAATTTAAAACTACAACACGCCTGCAATTACATGGTGTTGTTCACTCGTTTCACTTCTTTTTAGTCCTCTTTTAGCTTTCATAAATCAACTTCGCCATTCACGGATATTGCAAGTTACGACACTAACAAAACGAAAAGGCACACGTTCAAACTGTTTTCACAACATAATTTAAAACTACAACACTCCAGTTATCAGTCACGAATAATGAAACCCTAATTCCATTAATTGTTGGTTGTTTTAACATTTTAACATTCGTTGACCTTCTGTTAAAAAAAAACAACCCACCGAAATTCGAACATTGCACTTTATGTTAGCGCAAGATTCGTGGTAAAGTTTATATCGTAGCAGATGGTTTACTATATTTATGCACCTAATAAAAACAATTCTACATAACCAGAACTAGCATTTAAGCTAATTTAAAAACACTGTACATGGTGATTAACCCAAGCGCACCACAACGTGGTGAATTATATTACCTTATATTGTAACGATTTTTGCTCCTTGACCTACGTTGGATGGGCGCCACTGAAACGACTTCTGTTTTACAAAAGACTGAAACGTCTTTTTTCTACATTAAGGCGCTAGTGAACAAAAATCTTTCGACATAGCTAGGAGTCTATTCCTGGGTAGAGCAATGAGAAGTGGGGGGGGGGAGTCGAATTCTGTTTGCAAACCAAAGTTAAGCTAAATCAAATAGGCGCCACCATGTCCTGAGATAATTACGATAATTGCAAAGCAGTTCTAAGGGCGGACGTGGAAACCCAAAGATAAAATGATCGCCTTCGTTAACAAAAACCTGTCTTAACAAAATAAGACGCAGCTCCTGTAAGAAATTGCAAAGATCAAACAAATTAAAAATTAGAACACCATTGTGTCCTAATAAAAGTATATAAAATTAAAAAATGTATATCGAATATAATATTGGCACCAAACTATTACTCAGAATTTTACTTTTGTGTATTTTGTGTATTTAGATTTGATCGCATTTGACCAAAATAAAAACCTTAAATTTGAACTATTTGTTTACTAAAAAAACTCTTTCAAAATATCGAAACTTTTTAACAAAAAAATTGTCATTATCAACTACTACAAAGTTAAAGTTTTGACTTATTTTCAAAACAACCAACTATACTTTAAACATGACTTGTTATAAATATTAAAGTGATAATAATTTATAAGCATAACACACTGAATTACGTTCTAACCTGGGCAGATCTTTTCAGGTAGATTACAATTACTAGAATCTTATATAACGTGGATTTGAACTTTCATATTTACGTTTAATAATTTATGTATAGATAAGGCTGATCACAAAAATAGGAATGTTTGTTTAAATTCCAGTACAGCTGCACGAAGCATCTGCTTTCAAAACAACATCTGTCAACCGTGCAAGACAAAAAAATATGACGTCGAAAACATACGTTAAAATTATCAAAGGTTCAAATGGAACAGTTATTATAGAAAACTAATCTGACAAAATTTAGTTCTGTGGCTTATAAAACCAGTTCAACAATAATTGAAACTTACTCAACTTACATGTTGTAACCATAATAGCAAGTTTCCGTGCTCTAACCTTTTAAACACATGCAAGAAATATATTATAACTAATAACGAACCAAAACTGCTTTTGTTGTTTCACGATGAATTGAGATGGAAATTACGTTCTCCAAACAAAGTTACCAGCCATTCCTAATTAAATATGACTGCATCCAAATTACATCCATAATTTCTAATCGACTGTTCCTAAATGACGGTAATTCTAAATCTTTAGATCCTACATGACGAATTATATTTGTTCCATTTTTCGTTGTCGCGCTAAATAAATTAATTCAAATTACATTAGATCGTAAAATGTATACTTTACCAACCGTTAGTAGAAGATACCTCAACAGTTAATAGTTGATACGAAGATTGCCAGCCTCTAGCCGAAAATACATCTTAATCAAACTATTGCCAGCGGCCGACTGACTTGTCGAAACTAGAACCGAGTAGTCGCGACGTTAGAGGCGTGTAATACGAAATAAACAACTCGAGATGCGCTTGGAACTAGCTTTATGTGACACAGATATATTAACACAAGTAGATCACTAAGGAACGATGCACGCTTAGCGCATTATTCTTGTAATTCTATGCAAATATTTATTATTGAAAATAAAAATGTTACAATTGTAACCTGCGGTTTTTTATCTTTGTAAATACACATTAACCATTTCGCATATTTTCATTTTAAAATCCATATTTTAGGAAGGTAAGGAAATTACATTCTAATTCTCAAGGGGAAAACCAAGGGTTGGTAGTTCTAAATTAGTTTAGCGTATTCTTAGTAAGTCCGGTTGTCGAAACCCCATCAGATATATGAATCATTTTAAAGAATCCACATTTAAACAGTTATTCTATTCATGTATATTCGTTCCTAACAACCCGTTTTGTATAGACAAGCTTTGACTTTCACATTCCTGTTCGCATTCCTGCTACGGCAGATGTTAGGTTCTTCCAAGAATTAGCAGCGAGGGACAAAACACGTATCACGTGCCTGGTTCATGGCACAGGCATGATAATGTCCACTAGCGTTATTGGGCAACACCGTTACACCCCGTCATTTGCTAGAAGAGTAAGGGATGGTATGAAATAGTGAGTAAGAATTATGTTACGAGTAGTGTTCGTTGGGTACTAAAAGGAAGAAGATGTGAAGGCTCGGGGGTTGATCAAGAGACGAGAAGTGAAACTAGGTCACGCGCGGAACTAACTTAGCAATTCGTGTCGAAGGTCAGTTTCCTTTGAACGCAATTAACGTTCTTCCATAGTTTTGAAGGATTTGTGGCGCGTGACAATATAGGTTTTGTTATAACCGGAACGATCCTATTTTATTTTATATAGGACGGATTAGGTAATTCGAAGATTGATAATTCGTGGAAAGCCGCCGAAGTAGTAGAGTGTAAAGCTCGGCCCAACAAACACTGACTTATTAAATACGGAATTAATTTTACGTTTAGGTTTAATGTATTAGCTAGTGGTGAGTTTCGAGTGAACTTAGATTATTTTGTAAAGATGGTCGTGATTAGTGACTCATCCAATTAGAATTCATTAATGGGATGATCATATTCTTCGTGTGATCGTATCCAAATTCAGTTTTCCGCACACATCACCGACTGCATTGATAAATTAAAACGAGCCGCTTGCTGAGGTTGCTATCCTGGAACTTCGACGCATCAACCAAAAACATCAGGGGAACCGTGGACTGAATTCCTGTGGTAGCTATACCAGTAAACTGTGAGTAACTTCTTTTTTTTTTTTACTTAAATACAAACTGTTTATACATTGTTCGACGTTACTTCTTGTAGCGTATGAAATGAAATTTTACAGTTACGCCGTGATTTAATTTCAATTATATATTTAGTAGTGTATAATCCGCTTAGCGCGAGGATCCTCTAGGGCATAAGTTAAGAATTTTCTCGATGTCAATATATATATATATATATATATATATATATATATATAATGTTGATCGTAATTAAACCCAAGTTAGTCATTTAATAAATAAGGTATTAAGGAGAAGTGACTTATTAATAATTAACGCATGTGAGTGCTTACAACAGAAGAACCGTGTTTTGCATCATCTCTGTAAAGTTATAATTAATCCATGAAACTAAATTTTGACAAGTCATATTTATTGTTAACAGGGATTCAGTTACTTTATTGTTTCTTTTATAGATAGTTTTGGGGAAACCTTCGTTACCTAAGGAATTTATAGGTAAGACCGACTCACTATCTTAGATATTTCAACCGGAAGTAGAGTGCATATAAAGTACGAAGACCGGGAACTGCAATCAGCTTGGCACAATGGTAGAATTAAACATTTTCACGACCAGGTAGGACTTATCCGGGTTCTTGTCTGAACAAGTCGAGTTTTCCCTCATCTTGTAGGCTTCTCTTAAGGACTAGGAATCCGTGCCATTTTAGGCGGAACTCGAATAAGATAAGGTTGGTGCCCTCATATTACCCTGACCTAAGACTAACGGCAATATGATATTACTTCCACCCCCCCCCTCCCCTTCGACCCACGCCCGTCGCGACTAGCCAGCCGAGCCGCGGTATAGTTTACTCCTAGGAGCAGACTTACCTCGTTTGTTCATGCCCTCCCCCCTTTCCAACTTTATGACAATTTGGCATGTAACACAATATTGCCAGGTAACCGCTTATTTGAATACGTAAATGACAATTATAATTTTGTATAAAAGAAATATTTGTGGTGTTGTAATATAGTTTAAGAATTTGTGAAAAATTTGGATTTGAGATTAAATATTTGTGTATAATTATCGAAATAAATCACACATCATGTGTGCGCACATTGCCTGAGATAGTTTTATTGAAGTCTTAAGTTCTTAATTTTGGGGATGATAGATCGTTTTTTTGGAATGAATTTTCTTTAGATTTTTCAACCAATGGCGCCAAGTTATTCCGAAATGCTGAATGAGATAGGTTACCAATTAGCAGTTGTGCATATTGTGAAATATCACAGTGTCTCAGCTAAAGTATCAGCTTGATTATTTAACCTGTGCTTACAAAGTAAATACCAGTTTCTTTGGAGCGCACAGTGGATACCATCATAATCTTCTAAATAACCCTAGTTCAAAATAGTATGAAAGTGCAAGTAGCAAAGGTATTCAGCTCTTAGAAGAACACGAACAGCACAAAGGTTCTTAAGAGCCCACGATCACCAAGAATGACTAAGACAAGACATTCTACAAACTGCAACTTCTGAAAAATAGTGAGTAATCTAATACCACAAAGCAACACTAGAGAATTAATAAAGAAACAACAAGGCACTTATTAACTTTGGTTAGTATATTGAACAAGAACAAATAAGAATAAAATAACTGTTTATTATTCTTACAATGCGCTAGCATTCGTTGATGTGTTGATACCTTTTACTAGATATGGAAGGACAAAAAGCCCTCCAAAAACAAAATTTAAGTGTAGATTCTCATTAATAAGTTTGAGTGTATCGGACAAACAAAAAACCAAAGAACCCAAAAAGTGAGAGGAACGAACAAGACACATACAAAAATATTTCTCTTTAAAACATAAGCATCATAAGAACGAAATGAATGATTTTGTTTTTAAGGAAGCTAATAAAATCAGTAAATTATGTACCGCATATTCATCTTTCTCAAATTGAACAAATTGCTCTGATCGCAAATGAGACAGTACTAGAAAGCGAAGTTGCTATTGCCACCTTACGAACAAGCGAAACAACCCTTAAATAAATCTTGAAGAGCAACGAACAGGTAACAAACAAACAACCAACAACATCACCACATATACACATACCTCTGACCCCATAGCATGCGATCCACAAAAACGTCTAACTACAGGAACAAACATCCCCTATAATTTCAAGTGAACTAATATAAACATAAATGTAATTTAAAATGTAACGATTGTAATGATGCCTTAAATTCTGAGAAAAAAATGCCAATTATCTCTAAATTATAGTTGTTAATGTAATGTAATCGTAGTAATTACTAAACTTATATTATTACCATAGGTGCGGTGTTGATACAGAAGAATACTCAAGGCGACATTTTGCTCCTAATATAAAATGGCCTCCTGACCCAACAACATCTAGTGATAGCTGGCGCTATTTACGCCCAGTTAGACCTGGCAATCCACTACTTGGTACTAAAATGCAGTTATTTTCACGTACAAATTATAACTTAGCGGTATATGCAGATGGTGCAGTTCGAGGAACTCAGGATGATAATGACCTTCACAGTACGTAGATATAAATAAAATTTTTAGTATTGAATAACATTGATGTAGCACATCTAGAATTAAAACCAGCAGGCAACACGGGCCATGTACAAATTCAAGGTATTTTAACAAAACTCTACATTGCCATGAATAAAAAGGGGAAATTATATGGTGAAGTAAGTACATATAAAATAATGATTTAGCTCAACAGTAGTATGTATAGCCTGATATGACTGAAGAAAATACCGTCTTCATTGAAGCATTTCGAGGATCATACAACACTTATTTATCTAGAGCATATGCTCATGTAGGATGGTATATGGCTATCAAACGATCTGGAAAAAGCAAACGTGGATCACAGACATCATACAAACAAAAAGCCGTACAATTTTTACCAAGACGTTCAAAATTTGAACGATAATACTAACTTCAATTATTCACAGACCAAATAACAGTATTAATATATTTTATTATTGTGAAAATGTTTATAGACATTGATACAAAACCACTGTAGCATTCTTTTTTATTATCATTACTACTTTCCGTTTTAGAATGACACTTTCGTTGTATGCTGTAATCTTCTAGGATTTTTACTAACAGATCCCCACACTTGTATAAGTATACTCGGATCACAATCCTGCAGAAAATAGAAAAAAGTACAAACGAAAAATGCCATCAATAGGTAAGTATAAATATTAGAATAAAATTGGAACATAAGGCAATTGAAGATACACTCAGTCCAAAAACGAAATAACGGCTAGTGAAGAGCAATATTTAATGATATGATATAGTTATATCACACAAATTAAAAAAATATATAAGGACAAATTTAGAAATAGTACTCTACGAACTATCATTCCTTCTTTCTTCTCAGCTAGTTATATCTGATTTTAGTATACAAGCTCGTAGACTGTTGTCAAACGTTATACATTTTAAAATTTTTCGAATGATTGTACATGGGTCGAGTATGACTGATTTTTGTAGATGTATGAATGTGTTTGGATGTAGTTGTTGTTTTGGATGTTTTGCTGTAAGCTATTTGGTATGACTCCTGTACTTGATAATATGATCGGTATTATTTCTACTTTATCTTGGTGTCACATGTCTTTGATTTCTTGAGCTACTTGTATGTATTTTCTATTCTTTCTCCTGTCTTCTTCAGTATATTAGGTGTATTTGGGATAGATATTTCTATTAGCTGTGTGATTTTCTTTTGTTTGTGGATGAGTCAAATGTTTGGTTTGTTGTGTAGTGTTGTTTTATCGGTAATTATGCTTTTGTTTCAATATAGCTTGTGTTTTGTGTTTTCAAGTATGTTTCGCAGTTTGTATTTGTATATTGATGTATGTTCTTTTGTGAGTTTGTATTGTACTGCTAGTTGTTGGTGTATTATTTTTATGGAATTGTCATTTCGTTTGACGTATTCTATTTGCTAGTATTGGGTATGCGCTTGTGATGTGTTCCATTGTTTCTGTGTTGTTTACGTAGTCTACATTTGTTGTTGTGTTGGGGTCTTTGATGATGTACTTACTGTAATAGCATGCGTTGATTGTCTGGTCTTGTATCGCTATCATGAATCCCTCTCTTTCACTGAATATGTTGCCTTTCTTAAGCCATGTATTTGATGCTTCTTGGTCGATATATGGTGGTGTAAGGTAGTGCGGATGTTTCCCTGTAGTGTTATCTTCTTCCTGTTTTCTTGCTTTGTGTGTTGTTGTGATTTCTTCTATGGGGTTAAAAGTACTATTGTTAAGTTGTAATGGTGCAGCCGATGTGTTTGAAAGTATGATCGCCTTGTGTACGTTACTCGTTTCTGCTCTTTTTATGAAGTAGTTTCTCAGATTATCTATTAGTTTGATGCACATTTTTTTATATCGACGAATCTACTTCCATCATCTTTTCTATTGAGCGTGAATCTTTCTATAGTTGAGTGGATGTGGTGTATTCTGTATTTATGATATTGTGATAGTGTGAGTGTGTCGAGTGAACGTGTAGGTTAGTAAAGGTATTGCATATGTGTTTATTGCTATTGTTTTGTTTCTCGCTGTTTGTTTGGTTTTAAATATTTCAGTGAGTCTTTGTTGATATTTCTGTTTCAGTTTTTCTCTCATTTGTGAGTGTTCTATTTCTAGTTTTTGTTTGTATCCTAGATATGTGTATGTGTCTGTGGTGTCCATTCTTATCTGCGATCGTTGTTATTTAGCATTTAGTTTTCTTGTTTTGAGAGTTTAGATTTTATTAAACTGTTTTCCTTACATTTGTCTGTTCCAAAGGTTATGTTTATGTCGTTGCTGTATGTTTCTGTAGCTGATTGAGTTGTGAGTTTATTGATCTTATTAGTTTAAGATCGGCAATATATAGAAAGTGAGTTATTTTGTGTGGGTGTGTACCTGTGATATTGTACGCATATTTTGTGTTGTTTGGTGTGCTCGATAGTGCATTTAGTGCCACAGGAGGGGGAGGGCGGCTGGTTTCCGGAAAGGGGGGGACGTTATGGTTCACGGATGCAAGAATGGGCTCCAGGGCTGGAGCCGCTACTAAAAACCTAGAACCTTGACCCAAGGGTTCCGAGCAAGCACAAGGCAAAGCAATGGCGTCCCAGAGTCCCAAAATCTCAATTCCCTTACCACAATAACAAATCTTATAAAGCCAAATTCAGAGGGATTAAATACACAAATTAATACCAGCCGTAAAATTACATGGATTACAATGCTGAAATAATCACAAAAAAATCTGTAAAGTAATATAATGTTAAAGCATAAACTATTTGCAGTAAATGAAATAATAAATGATGGAAATAAACTTATTTGCAATAGGCAAAATAATAGATGGCATAAACGGTTACTAAAATAAACAACATGAATAAGTAAACGTCTTAACTATGTACAACTATTGCATAGGGTGGGCCCCGATCCGCTAAAATTTGTGTTGATTTAGATGTAACCCACTATCGGGCACTACATGTAGCACTGCAGCTAAATATTAAAGGGGGAAGTATGTAATAGTCGTTTTGGTATACCAACACAGACCTGGTTTCAATAAATAAAATACCATAATAATAGAAGAGGGTTGCATGGAATTATAGCGGAAGGGGTTTCGTACGCGTTCAATAACATACGGACTGTATTGAGGGGAATATAGCCAAAAAGAAAAAAAATGTCGGTGGGGGAGGTAAACTACACTGTACCTATACAAAAGCTAGTGGCAGGTATGTATAGGCGTTATGACTATTAAATACAGGTAAACTTATTATACTCTAGGTGTTCTATTCAAAGGTATATATATTTTTTTATTTTATTGTTTTATTGCCCAACAGTAATAACCATTTTACAGGACAAAAATATAGAACAAACAAATTTTATACACATGTGACCTACAGACTAAAGTTTAAATATACAAACGTACATCAACATTATCTTTATATATAACAGAATCCAAAGCAGTGTTATTTATATCTATTTGAGGACTTAATCTGTTAAAATTTTTACCCATTACATTTATGGGTGCTTTTTTGCCTATATTAGTTCTACTAGTAGTAATCTTAAATGTTTCTATATATCTTGCTTCTAGCCTAGGTACGTTAAATGGTATTTGCGATAACAAAACTGCACAATCTATTTGATTGTGTAACAATTTATATAAAAAACACAGACCAGAATTTATTCTTCTTGTTTCTAATGACAGCAATTTAAAATTGTCAAGTAATTCAATTTGACTACAACCTTATAGGATAAACACCAGTTTGTTTAAAGCTTAAGTATTTTAAAAATTTTCTTTGTACTGCTTCTAACATATTCTTATACAATAAGTATATAGGTGACCAGATTAAAGAGCAATATTCCAGTTTGGTACGTACAAGGGAGTAAAATAGCAACTGTAAGCTAAATAAATCATTAAAACCTTTTGTGTTTCTAATCACAAATCCCAAGTAACCACTTGCTGCATTACATAGTTCTTCTATATGTGGAGAAAATGACAGGGTTGGATCATATACTATCCCAAGATCCTTAATTCTATCATATCTATTAATAGGTGTATTATCAATTTGATATTCAAATAGTAAGGGATTCATTTTTGTTGTAAATATCATGCATTTACATTTTGCAGTATTTAGGTGTAACCTATTGTTTCTACACCAATTAACAATAAGGTTAATTTGTTGTTGTAAGTACTCACAATCAGAATCGTCTTTTACGATTGAATAAATTTTTAAGTCATCTGCAAACAACAAATTATCACACTACAGTGTTGGGAAGGTCGTTAATAAATATTAGAAACAACAAAGGGCCAAGATTGGACCCTTGTGGAACTCCAGATGTAGGCACGATTATATCAGAAGTAAATCCATTATACCTCACAACTTGTTTCCGCCCCAAAAGATACGATCTAAACAGCGCCAATAAGGTTTCACTAAAACCATATTTATTCAATTTATTCAGCAAGACAAAATGATCTATTTGATCAAAAGCTTTCTGAAAGTCTAAATATATCGTATCAACTTGTAGTTTCTGCTCAATGGAATTGGCAACATACTGAGTAAAAACTGTTAGATTGGATAAAGTACTCCTTTTTTCTATAAAACCATGCTGAGTCGATGAGAGGATATTTTTTATTTGCATGTAGATTTGTTTATACAACAATAATTCAAATATTTTTGCAAAATTACTGATAATTGAAATGGGTATGTAGTTAGCTATATCAGATTTAACCCCACTCTTAAATACGGGGCAAATTCTAGCAAATTTCCACGGAGATGGAAATGTGCAAGTTTTAATAATTAAATTAAATATAATGTTTAGTGGGTAAAGAAAGATAAATTTACAATCTTTAATTAAAAATTCTGGTATTTTATCCATTCCAGCAGTTCTGGAGTTCTTCAAATTGTTTATTGAATGTATAATATGATCATCAGAGATAGACTTTAGCGTTACAGTGTCTATACCATTAATATCAACTACTTGGATATTGCTCTCATCTAATAGTTTATAAACACTAGCGAAGTATTCAGCAAATGCATTTACAATATGTTTAGGTTCAGTACATTCTTTATCATTAAATGTCATAGTAGCTGGAATTCGAGTCGAATTCCTTTTCTTATCGATAAATGACCAAAAATACTTCGGATTATGTTTAATAATGTGTTGTACCTTAACTAAGTATGTTTTATAATCCTGTTTGACTTTATTTTTACAATTAGTTCTAAGTTGTTTAAACTGATTATACAATGAATCTATTTTATCTTTTTTGTACTTTCTGTATGCACAAACTTTTTGTTTTAACATATATATTAACTCCCTGCTGTACCAATCAGGAAACTTGGTATTAATGTTTTTGTAAAGAGGAACGAAACTGTCAAGAGCTTGCTTTAATATTTCATAAAATTTTGTGCATACTTTATTAATATCATCATAATACTCTAGAACAGACCAGTCTATATACGTGAGAAATTGATATAGATCATGATAATCAGCTTTAGAAAAATTATAGTTCTTAACGGAAACATTTATAGGAAATTTGTTTAACCTTTCCGTTTCGATATTAAATTCAATTAATAAGGGTGGATGATGGGGATCAACACTGACTAAAGCAGTCACATAATGTTACATTGCATACTTGATTACTAGATACTAAGTCTAATATTCTATTATTTACATTAAGTACACCATTAAATTATTTATAATTTAGAAAATTTATAAAGTTTGTAAAATGCCGACTCTTACTATCCCAGTAGTTAGTTTGGATATAGTATGGTATATTAAAATCACCGACAACTATACACGACTTATTATGTAGCCAATCACATAAGGCTAGTTGTTCAAAGAAGTTTTCAAAATATATTAAATCGACCAAAGGTGGTATATACAGCATTGTATTATTTAAATTTATTTTGCAGACTACTACATCTATTAAGCTGAAATTATTGGTGACGTCTGATATATGTATTTGACTTGATAGAAAACTGTCTTTTAGTGCTAGTAAGACTCCACCACCTTTAGAAACACCACTAACTTCAAATTTTCTGTCACTGCGATAAACCTTATATGCACCAGGAAAGAGTTCTGCATCATTTACACTGGGACCTAACCACGTTTCAGTAAGAGCCACAATTTCAAATTCATTATCAGATATTGCTGAACACTTAAAATTATTAGAAACCATACGTAACAAACTTTTATAGGCTACCCTCACCATTAATTTAAAAACGCGTGAATTGTTCAAGAAATCACTAAAATTTCTAAGATACATTGTAGATTCAAATACATTACGTACTGACCCAGAAAAAATTTCCGCCATGGTAAATTACCCTAGGTCAAAAACTACCACTGACAAACGTTTTGTGGGCATGCACTCATGGTACAGATGTTTCATAAAATCATTTTCTTCTCTTGTGTCTCCCATAAATGACCTATTGAAAGGTAAAAAGGAAAAGAAACATCAAATAGAATAGACTTCACAAGCCAAATTATCCTTTTCGAAAATAAAAGAAATTCATATCTCTGAACCAATTGTAAGCCAACTTGATTTTAGTCAATTATTTACTGGTCTTGGTGGAGTTCTCTTACAAAATATTGATGGTATTGACTGCATATCATATGCTAATCGATCTCTCACACATGCTGAACGTAATTATTCAGTGACTGAATGAGAATGTTTAGCTGTCATTTCTCTATAGAACGATTCCATCCTTGGATTGAAGGAACAGAATTTTGTGTTATAACTAATCGTCATAGTATGCTCTGGTTGAACAATATACAAAATCCTTCAGGAAACTCGCAAGATGGACCACTCGTTTACGTCAACATACTTTTGAATTAATTCATAGAAAAGGTAAACTTCATATAATCCATGATTCTTTAGAGCTTCTCAAGAATAGACTTCAAATTTAAACATCTTCGAAATTGTCTCAGATAATTCTGATAATTATTATACCTCATTAAAAAATTAAATATCTACATCACCAAATAACTACCACAATGGAAGTTAGAGAATAATCTTATTTGTAAAAAGGAACGACGATGTCATACGTTACTGTCACAACCCTCCGACAGCATGTCATTTTGTCTGAAAAAACTTTAGCTAGTATACAAGTGTTATATTATTGGCCAAAAATGAAACTTGTTTGCTAAAATCCTTTCATAAAATCGAGATACTTTCCGGTGAACCCGGATATGCAGACAAAAATTGATGATGCTCTCTGGCAACGTTTTCAAAAATCTTTGTAGCAAATATGAAATAGAAAAATTTTGGTACAATGCTGTATATTCCTCACAATGTAACTTTGTAGAAGGAATAAATAAAACTACAAGCACAGCCATTAATTAGATCTTATATCGACACACACACAATATATATTATATTGTATATATATTATACACAGTTAATACAAAATTATGGATCAAAATCAAATAATTGACATATCAAAGATTTAAGCCTTACTCAGGCATTAACATAAATAATCACATATCTCTTAAAATACCTACCTTTCCTTCAACCTCCTTTGTTATGCCAAACACGTTAATTTCTTTTACAATTTTTCTTCTTGCTAGCTAGCAATCCTTAAACTTACAATTATATATATATATATATATATATATATATATATATATAATATAACTATTTTTAGACAATCACTAACCTTTTAAATATAAATAATTAATGTTTATAATCGCTAGCGAGTTTCCAGTTCATAGAATAGGATATATGCTTTCCCACTCGCTAGTGCTGTGGAAGGTATACTGCTCACCATGGAGTCATTGTATTTATGCCATGCAAATGAATATGGGTGCCAACAGTGTGCTGTGTAATGTCTTCTATATGTCGTCCCATTATGATTCAGTATTGCATATAAGTTGTAGATGCACTTCTTCAAAGTGTTTTCAGCAGCGAAATCTTGCATATCCAAATTATTTAATGGGAAATTTATAATTGTGGATAGTTTTCTTCCAAGTTTTCTTAAACTGATAATCCCATCAAGCCCTTTCATATCAGTGTACGCAACAGTTATGCCACCCCCCCCGGGACCTTTTTCTACATTTTGTTTTCATTTAGTTTTCTATTTTATTTTGCACACCTCCTAATGTCTTAATAATTTTGTTCTGTTTCCTACACACAAAAATAACTTTTTTCTCGTTATTTTCAATCCCTTTTCATTAACCCTCCGAGTGGTTTGTCTTTACTGATTATGACTTTACCATTTATGACTTTCCCAATTCTGTCTTCTTTTGGGACGTTTGATACATGTTAGTTATCCCACCACTCGACTGTGTTTACCATTCACTATTTTTCCCCAAACGTTTGGTTTTTTTATTCATTCTCCCTAACCTCAATTTAATTTTTGTTTTGATGAATTATATTTGATAAATTTTCTATTATATATTGTAACGTAAATAAACGTTTAAGATGCGCAATTTAGCATAATTTAGTGTAATCCTGTATTTGATTCACAATAGCAAGTTTTATCATTAAAAATTGTAGAATTTACGTCCTTGTACTTTTAATAAGCTTCACAAATATCAAGTCTAGCGTGATCATTTTACATGTTTTCAAACGAACTTTGTTGAGCGTATCCGGCGAGCTAGTGAATACTTAGATCGTTTAGTCGTGTTAGTCGCACTTGTGACCCAAATGTCTTTTTTAAATGGTTGCTCTTATGCGAACCATCGAATTGGGTAACATTTGTTGAAGGAAAGATGGTTTGGGACCGAAAATTTGAATGGAGATGCTGAAAGGCTAAATCATTTTCTTAAGTGATAGTCAGGAGATAGGTACTCCGTCGTTGGGTAACAATGTGCAACAATTTAAGGTTTATCTTACCTAGTACCATATATTTCAATAAAAAAATTTCTTGAGTTGGAATTAAATCCAAATGAAGAAACAATTTTTGCTAGTTAAATTATCGAGATTAAGAAGATTTTATGATTGGATTCAATGGAAAATAGCTTTGCGTTGTTCTGAGATAACGTTACAAGGATAGACACCAGATTGGAGGTTAGCATTGCTTATAAGGTCAACATTCCGAGAACAGTGACAGGTGTTGCTGGCTGTCCCACTTTGAGTGGTTTGGTTACATGCTATTTCAAATATACAGAAAGAAGTAAGTGATTTATTTCCTGTTATCGGAAGTTATCGGTTTCTTGAAGCTAAATATCTTAGTAAAGAATTCCAGCTATCCTAACGGAATACGTTAAATTTTTATAGAGTAAAAGAACTGCTATTTTTCATTTTTGTTGTAAACTGAGAATATAAAATTTTTCGTATGAACATCAAATTATTAATTTTACTTAACAAAATACTAACTCTTAGTCTAGATCCTTTGATTAATATTCTAATATGATTCTTAACTTCACGATATAGTAACATGAAGCCAATCTCATCTGAATGGAATAAAATAACTTGTAATACCAGATTTCTTTAATCTTGTCTAAATTCGATTATCTGTAAACAACAAATTTATAACGAACTAAAACTTTATACTTGATTATTGTTAATTCTCAAGCAGTTCCTTAGGGGATGTTTCCCCTAACATGCTTTTTATTCCAAAAGTAATTATGATGCTTTTATTACACAGTTGTCACTTTTTTGTAAACACGATAATTATTGAAATTTACTAATAGATTTAAACATGGATTTAAAAAAGAGTTGTTTATTTGACAGTGGTCTTTCACCCTAAAAATAATACCTCAAAATTAAGTATTGGTGGACCATTTACACTCTAGTGGAGTGTCTAGGTGGAGAACCACAAATCGTGTTCTTGGTTTCATTAATTATTTATTTTCTTTTCAAGCATAGTATATAAAAGGTGGGTAGAACACTCTCTATATACTGTGGAGATGCATTTAAAAGTCAAATTAGTTTCTGCATATTCCCTAGGACTATTGCTTTCATGTCGTTATAACGTAAACACTGTAGCGCCCTCCCTTTTAGCGTTTTGAGTGATGAAACAAAATCGGCCCACAACCCCGTCTCATGCCAGAGTTTACCTAAATAGGAGTTTTCTTTTTCTCTTACCAACCAACTTCACCCTGGGATATATTTTATTAAAAGAAAATGTAAAACCTGTAAGTTTCATGAAATTTTGTGGTTAAAAGTCATATCTGTAACTGTTCAACTTTATAAAACAAACATTGTTGCATTTTCACCTAGTAAGAAATCAAGTTGTTAAAACAACTTATTTTTTATGCTTTCAGAAAAATTCTATATATAGAAGAATATCAAAACTTTATTAGCTTCGATTTAAAGTTTCTCTTATTATTACTAAAATTTTACTACCGGTAATTTTTTTATTTTGTTACAATATATCAGAAATTTTTTGTAGTTCTGTCTGTGTTTTATTGCGTATTTGTGTGTTCTTAATTTTTCCAACCGTGTTTAAAAGTGGATACTTTACCTCCCTGATGAGATTCTAGTATCTTGCCTCCCAACGCGACCCATAAGAGTTGATGTTAGTTGTGTTAGTGTAATCTACACTCTGTCGTGCAACTGCCCATTTCGTATCACCATGAAAAGGGTAGACTGCAACAAGAATAATATTATAATGCTTGTACTCAAATAGATTTAGGTGACGCATTTGTTTTCTTTATTTACGCATATAGTTTAGCATATTGTAAAAAGTACTCCATTCCACTTACAATGATGACGGTGATATTAAAATAAATTTGTTGTTTACATAGATAAACACTCGGTGCGATTACAAAATATCGGAAATTGCAATAACTGGAATTTTCACATCATAATAACTTCAAACTGGCATCGATCAAAGTGCTCAACGAATAGAATCTTTTGTTATGAAAGGAAAGGTTGGCGATTGGTAATGATGTACATGCCCATTAGCAAATTTTACTACTTGTAGAATTAAATTCTTGGAACAAATGATCTTATGAAGGAATTAAACGCTATAAATCAGAGTAGATTTACTTTAAAAGGGACTGTTGCATTTTCTATAAACCAGTGAAGAATTTAAAATAAATGAGTGCTACAAAATAAGTATGAATTTAAAAAATGTTGAGTGGCGATTTTATATTCGGTTTCAATTATGGACTTCAAAATTGATTTCAACCGGGGATGTCAAAATTAATTTTAATTGGCGATTTCAAAATTGATTTCAGTTGGGAACTTCAAAATTGGTTTCAATTGGAGGCTTGAAATATTACTGCAATTATTTCTTCAATAATAATTAGTTCTTATATATAAATTCTCTCATGGCTTCACTAGATTATTTTAAATTTTACTGTTAAAATTAACTTTAACCTATTTGGTTTGGTTCTGCTGCAAAGAATTCGTTATGAATTGGGTTTTGATTCGGACCTGGTGTCAATTTTGAGTAATTTTGTTCGAGCATCAATCCTTGTGTGTTTTACGCTTAAAAGTGTCGGGAAGCTGTTTATCTGGAATTAATTCAAGACTCCCAAAATCAAGGTAAGACTAGCTTTTAAGTTTTGTGTTTTTTGTAAAGGACTTTTTGAAAAGTGCATTGTGTATTCAATAATTTTATTTTGAGAATTTGTAGCTATACAATTTGATTAATTCAAATATTCATTTAGGCAATTATTTATAATGCAGGACAATTTACACACATTTTGTTTAAAGGTATATTTTTAAAGAAGTAATCACACAGGTCAGAGTAGTCTAACTCTGAAAGGTCAATGTTAGTATATGCCAAGTGTAAAATAATACTTTAGTAACCTTTTTGTAATTTTCTTGTCATTTATCTTGTACTAATTCTTATTTATTTATATTAATATTATCTGTAAATATTTGTACTACAAAAATTTTTAGTAAAGTTTAATATACCAATTTATTCAAGCTGGAGAGCGTTTATGTTCTACTCACTGAACTAGTTAAGGAAGTGGTTTCTTTTATTTAGACAGAGATTCTGTATCAGTTGGATAATGAAGTTACTATGAGATCACAGTAGAAAATTGACGCTCATTTCGTGGGGATCTGGGAAATTTCAGCATCAATGAAGTACAAAGCATTAGGATATAATCTACACCCAATGCAACAAAGTCAAATAAAAACAATCTTGAAAATGCACTAACCAAATGAATTTTAAATAATTGTTTTAGTAAAATCCCTTTATACACAGGGTTAGGTATAATTTAGAGGTATGTTTAATAATGCACTTGGTAATGAACAGGAATTTTCTACAATACAAATAGAAATAAACTGATCTATGGAATTTATTCCATACAAAACACTTTCTAAAAGAAAGTTACAAACTGAACTGGTTTAATTCTTTTATAACCTTTTTGTTCATTACGATAATTATTTCGGCAAATAAGTTGTGGGGTGTAGTTTGAGCGCAATAAAATACAACCGTAAAAGAGAGGAAATGCATTGTAGTTGTGGTGTCAAATTTCTTTGTGCAATTTAAAGATTTACTGAGGTGTGTTTTTTGAGTATAAGGCACTAAAATAGCAGCGTATGTTTGTTTAAATGTTTCAAAAAAATTTTGCAGGTATTTGTCACCGATAAGAAAGTAGAGGCGATTTATGTGTAGGTTCCAATTGGAAATAGAGTGACAACTGTCTAAGAAATGATTCATTTTCAACTGTTTACTGAATAAATTTTTTTCATTCGGAGCATAAATTTAAGACAGTGTTGAAAACCTTTCAAGGTAAGTATCATTAGGTAACATAGCTTGTAATTGCACTTATTGATTTTACATTTAGCAACTTTTTTCAATTTCTTTAATTGTTTCTATAAGGACCCATTCTGCACCACTGCAGTTAACCGGTACATCTTCAATTTATTACGAGATCCCCCGTTCCTTCTGGGTAATTCAAACTAGAATTTAACACTTTATTCACCCACAATAGTTTTGCTTAAATTCTATAATCTACAGCTTATACAACATGGTTCAGAATTATGTACCGTAATTACTAGAACTGATAGAATGTTTAAAGATAAGTGTACCTTTTTATATACCCTTTTTTCTAGAACTCAGTAATAAGGGAGATACAATCCTGTAAAGGGTTGCAATGGACTCATATTTTAGGCGTGCATATATAACAAGAATAATTAAATTTATCGTACCACTTATTTCACCCCCATATGATTAAGGGATAGTTTTGGGTGGAGTGTACATATTAATGACGTCTTTTTTACTTTGCAATTATTTCAACAAATTTTTTTAAAACATGATCCTCCAGACTATTCTACACAAAAAACATATACTTGTTACATTTCGATAAATATAAACGTTTTCGAGGAATTTAAAGTAAAAGTAGACATGTATCTTTATGTAACTCGAACAAACTCCTTTAATAAGTCAAGTAGGCTTGGGAATAAAAGCTTCTTTTATCAATGACACTTAAATATCAACAATATTTCTATGAAATCGTATAATTGGGTTTTGATCTATAAAGTAGTTACCAATAAATTAACAAATAAATTTAAAATGTCTCAAAGGACATGAAAACCACTTCTAGCATTTTTATATTATTTAAATAATGTTAATTGTTACGAATAAGTTTTAAACTTCAATCATTGTATTAAAAAGTATGCCAACCACGTAAGACTATAAAATTTAATGATGAGTTTTGATGTAATATTTCCAAAAGTAAAATTTAGGGAATATTTCGATGTGTATAGTCACGAAAATAATTTGTATTGTGTTCTGAAATTCCAACAACGAGCAGAAATTCAATCTAAATGCTAGTACACTGCCTCTTGGCATCAGACATTAATCACAGCAGTACAGACGTACAATAAATAAAATAAATAATGTAAACTAATTATTGTAAAAAATCACAAATACGTGCATCTATGCAAAACCATTTAGGCATTCCATCATTATCATCATTACTGCTTTCCATTTTACGACACTTTAGTTCTATATGTGTAATTTTTGTTACATTTACAATTTTTACCAATAAAGCTAAAGCTTGTATAAAGTTGTGCGTACCAGGATCCTAAAAAATAAATGAAGACAAATATAAATAATAAAAGTATGATTACCAGTGAATACACTTCATGATCGTCATTGTCATGAACATATTCGCCCACATTCTTAAAAACTTCACACCAAATTTTCCACTGATTTAATTCTAGTCCCAATAATAAGCGCAGCAATTCAAGACTTTTGCTTATAACCAAAGATTGGCCCATTTCATCAGCCACAAACAGACTAAAAATTTATTAATATCCTGATGTCCACTATAATAACAATTACTTACGTTAGGCTAGTTTGTAAATCATCATTGGCAGGCCATACTTTTAAAGAACGTATGTATACTTGTATGGGACGACTCCAAACTAAAATTCCACATGGCAATAAATCTCCATGTCCAAGATGCGCATATTTATCACAAGAGCGGTCTGAATTAGTAGATCTAAAAATAAGTTCATTGAGTTGCAGAAAATATGTGCTAGATACATATTTCAATTTTTATGTGGGAAAGACGATAAATTTTCTTTGTGTTGTGACTTAGTTTTTCCCGGTGTTATAAAAAAAGTAATCACACGACAAAATATGGAGTATATTTCGGCGCAGCTGGCATCGACCTTTATAGACTTCGGAGGCTGCATGGACTTATAAATCTCAAGGAGGAAATTATGTCAAGGTGAATCTTTTACTAATTGTTGATTCAAAACTACTTCACTTGTATTACTGGATAATACCTACCAATAACATAGAGGTTACTTTTTATTACTTCCTTTCGAAGTAATAACCCAAATAACTTGTGGTATAATTAGAGGTACATTTATTTTAAATGAAATTAAGTATTTACATGGATGAAAATTATGAATTCGTGTTATGACATAACAAAACCTAAATATAATTCATACTTTAAATATACAAAATACGGTACATGAAGATAAATAAAAGAGGAACTTTCTTTAATTTATAAAGAAAAAAAGAAAGGAGAAATACGTAAAGCAATAATTTAAAAACTGGAACATGACCAGTGGAAAACTGGCATGTTACACTGCCCCGGAACGAATTAAATAAGATATTAGTAATATATTTTTTTTTGAATGCACAAACGAAAGTTATCATTATGTTATATATGAAGTATATGATAAAATTTAGTCAAAAGGCGGAAAAATTTGCTGACGACTGGTGTGATAACTACACGTATCAAACGTCCATAAAGAAAACACTATTAGGGAAAGTCAATATCGGTAAAGTTAAAATCTGGAAAGTCAAACCACTCGGGAGTTTTACATATACTAACATATTTTTGTGCAGATATAAGGGGTAACGAGATTTTATAAACTAGATTAGAATGTTTCTTAAGCGCAAGGGAAGATAGAGATTAGGTAATAATCTAAAATTAAATTTTAGGTGAGGGTTAGGTATATTTAACGGAACAAATACATTTTTGGATAAGGTAGACCAGATAGTTTAGGAATATTGCTGAGGTTCATTTAAATCCACTCCAGTATAAGGTTTTAAATCTTTCATATGCCAATTATTTGTCTTAGAGCCATCTGGATTTGTTAAATTGTAAACTAAATTTGATAATTTTTTGTTTACAGTACATAAAATGTACTTAGGGGAGAGTTTTGCAGAAAAGGTATCTGCTGCACTAGACAACACTTTGTTTGTTCTCCAAACAGTATCACCTATATTAAATGACATTTGTCTGCGACGAAGATTATATTTACTAGACTTTTTACATAGGCAGAATGAAGTTTAGCTCTAACTTCTTTAAATATATCAAATAAATTCTGTTGAGAGGTAGTATAAGCTAATCTATTTCCAGATATTATATCAACATCGTCTGAGGGTTTATATAATGAGGCATAAAATTTTCCAGAAATAGGAACATGTATCCCGAAGAGTAAAAATTTGGAGAGAAACCAGTTACTTCATGCTTTGATGAATTTATAGAATACTGAATTTGTGCTAAATTTTGATCCCATTTATCATGTGCATCAATATATGATCTAATTGCTGTGCATATAGTTCTGTTTATTCTCTCAACAAAATTACATTGAGGAGAATATACTGCAGTGTACCAAATTTTTTCAATGTCGTATTTTTTACATAAATTTTAAATATATTTCCAGATAATTGTGACCCATTATCACATATAAGAAAATGCGGAACTCCATATATTAGGAATACTTTTTCTTCAACAAATTTTTCAAAATGTTGTACCTGTGCGTACCTGTACGTAAGGGATAAAATATAGTGAATTTTGAAAACCAGTCGGCTACTACCAATAGCCATTTATAACCTTGTTTTGAGCGGGGATAAGGTCCAATTAAGTCCAAAGCTATTGTATAAAAAGGAAAATCTGCAATTTTCTCTTTTCCCATAACACCTAGTGGTGCTTGGTTTGAATGTTTTTGAGCTCCACATACAAGACAATTTTTGCAATATTTCAAAATATCTAATTTCATTTTTGGCCAATAATAGTACTCTTGTACTCTAGCTAAAGTTTTTGCAGCGCCAAAATGACCTGCTGTCGGAGGATCATGACAATTAGTAATAACGTCAAAAGTCTTTGTTTTTTCGGTACTAGGATTTTCCATTCAGATATATTTAATGTTAAGGAATTTTTTGTTATAAATTTGTAAATAAGATTATTTTCTAATTTCCATTGTGGATAATTATCCCGTGATTCTAAAATTTTATTTTTTAATGAGGTATAATAAATGTCATCGTCATCAGATATAATTTCCAAGACACTTAAATTTGGATTTTGCTCAGTGACAGCTCAACTTAAGGAATCAGGAATAACATGTAGTTTACGTTTTCTATGTATTAATTCAAAAGTGTGTTGACATAAACGAGTAGCCCATCTCGCGGTATTTTCCACATGGATTTTCTATATCATTTAACCAAAGTAAACTATGATGGTCCGTAATTACACTAAATTTAACTCCTTCAATCCAGGGACGGAATCGCTCTATAGAGAAAATAATGGCTAAACATCCCCGTTCTGTCACTGAATAATTACGTTCAGATCGAGTCAAAGATCTACTAGCATACGATATAATGCAATCTTTACCGTCGATATTTTGTAAAAGAACGCCACCGAGACCTGTGTTCGATGTGTCTGATTCTATAGTAAATAATTTAGTAAAATCTAGTTGACATAAGATAGGTTCAGAAACAAGAATTTTTTTTATTTAAAAAAAAAAATTTCTGCTTGTGTAGTCCACTTAATGGGTTTTTCCTTTTAGTATATCATTAATTGGTGACATTAAAGTAGAAAATGACTGTATGAACCGTCTATACCATGAAGACATACCAACAAAACGTTTTATTTATTTATTTATTTAGTACCTAACAGGTTTACTTATACCCTATTACAAAGTACATCTATCATATTAACAGGAATGTTATTAAATTCAAAACTTGCTATAAAATTTGTAATAATTTGGTTTTTAAGTCATTATAGCTAATATTAAAAATGTCACACTCGTTTTGAACCAAGTTATATGCCATACACATTCTATATAACGGAGAATTTAAGTGGTAATTGCTGTGAGCAAGATGTGTGATATAAAAAGTATTTGTACTTCTTCTGGTATAAGAAGGTACATTGAAATTAATTCTAGCCAAGAAGCTAGGGTCGTCGACAATATTGTGAAGCATCTTATACATATACATGATATAATATACTCTTCTTCGTTTTTCTAGTCGCGGGAGTTTATATTTTTCGCACAACCATCTTCTTGATATTTGCGCATCATAAAAACCGCGTTCTTTGTAATGCATATATCAGACTACTTTATTTTGCACTTTTTCTATGGATTATATTTGGCAGTGATAGTATGGACTCCATATTAACGATGCATATTCAAGTACACTTCTTACCAGTACTAAGAATAGATATTTTATACAATTTATATTAGTAAAATCTTTTGTATTTCTTGCAATAAATCCATAAGTTTTTAAGGCTTTACTTGTGATGAAACTGATATGAGAACAAAATGTCAATTTATCATCAAATATAACTCCCAAGTCACGTACTCGACAGGTTCATCCTAACATCGTGTTTTGCATACTATATTCAAAGATGATTGGTTCCTTTTTACGTGCATATGATACTACAACACATTTATCAATGTTGAAGTGTAATTCATTGTCCTTGCTCCAGGTGACTATTTTGTCAATATCTTCTTGTACCTTAACGCAATCTGTAATGTTATTAATTTTCCGATATATCTTGAGATCATCTGCAAACAATAGGCATTTTACATTTTTCATTGATTGAGTAATGTCGTTTATAAAAATGAGGAAAAATAAAGGGCCGAGGTTAGAGCCTTTCGGTACCCCAGATGTGGGTACAAACGGCAGTGAGGAAAATCCTTTTATAGTGACCTTATGCTTTCTCTCACCTAAGTAAGAAGCTATGAACTTTACAAGATTAGGGTGGAATCCAAATTCAACTTTAAGCTTATTGATGAGTATTTCATGTGATACATTGTCAAATGCTTTGGCAAAATCTGTATAGATAACATCCAACTGACTGTGCTCATTTAAAGTATCTGATATATCTTGAGTTATATGAATGAAGTTTGAGATTGTAGACTTGTGTCTTAGAAAGCCATGTTGAGATATATTGATTTTATTATTAATACTTGAATAAATCCGTTTATATATTATAGTTTCAAATATTTTTGACATAACTGAGAGTATTGCAATAGGTCTATAATTCTGTATGTTATTTCTATCTCCCTTCTTGAATATAGGACAAATTCTAGCTTTCTTCCACTCACTAGGAAAAACTGTACTTTTCAAGCTTAAATTGAATAGTATGTGAAGTGGATATTTTAGGCTATCCACATATCCCTTAACAAAGTATGTTGGTATATTATCTGGTCCGAACGCCTTCACATTTTTTAAGTTTCGTACTGCATCTATTATGTCTTTTTCAGTGATCTTATTTATAATAACTGCATCTGTGTTATAATTTTCCAATGTATTAACAGTAACATTGTTTTTGTCAGTTCTAGAATAAACACTGCTAAAATATTTTGCAAAAGCATTACCCAATATATTCAACATTGTTCAGGTACATTCTGTTGGGAATATGAAGTTTCTTTTTTATCATTTATAAAAGACCAAAATGCTCCAATATCTTTAGTTATATTATACTGGGTTTTGGTAATGTACAATTGATAAGCTATATTAATATCTTTTTTGATTTGTGTTTTAAGTGTGCTGATTTCTGCTTTTAATTGCGTTAAATTGTTTAATTTAAATCGTTTACGTAGCTTATCTTTCATTCTCATTTTATTTATAATTTGCTGGTTAAACCACACTGGAAATGAAAGTTATATTTCATGGGCTCTGGAATTAGTTCTTTAATTTTAACCCCATGTAGTGAACAATTATGTCATATTTTCCAGATATTGCACACACATTTTTATACATTTCACTAATTTTGGTATTGAGTCCTCGAGCATTCTGGTAGAGTATATATACATCACTATTTGTTTTACCTGCTAAGTACGAATGGTTTTGTCTGGAAGCATTTGAAAATGTTTGTTTTGAAACTCTTTTTGCTTTACATTCCTATTTTCTAAAAACTTTCTAACTGCTACACCTGCTGGCAAAAGGAGGAGTCCAATAATACAGAGACATAAGCAGAGTTTGCTGTAATTTTGAAAGAGTTATAACTGTTGGGATATTTTGATTGCAGTCTCTCAATTTTTAGGTTTGGAGATAAACCATCTTTTAGGTTGTCATTCAAATTTTTGTTTATATAATCCATAATTTTGTATTCATTTACAGTAGGATTTATTCTAGTAAGGCGTAACTTTGAATTCCTTATTTTGTGGATTACACCTGTAAATCCATCATTATCAATATTGTTCTCAACAGTGGAGTTAGATGTAGCAGTTCCAATTATTAACTTATTTTTATATGATGGTTTGTTATTGGATGTAGCAGCATTTCTGTTGTTGTTGCTATCATTGATTTTTATATTGACCTGGGACAACATGTTAATCATAGGAACATCTTTTATGACAGTATCTTTTTCTTTTAAATCTTTTTTATGTTTGTTACTGCTATCAACTTGATTACAGTTTACTTGTTCCAAGGTAAGTTTCTTTGCATTAAATATGTTAACTTTTTCATTAGTGATTGTTGCGTGCCAAAAATTTGGCACTAGACATTTTTTAATATAGTTTTAATATGCGGGAATTTCGCTCCATAAATTTAAAAGACTTGTTGCGCGTATTTCCGTCACTTCAGAAATGCTTGCGCGAGACTTCGTGTCGGCACGTGTGGAAAAAAGAGGCGGGGAGTTTCCGGAAGACGCTTAAGGACTGGTCTGGTAAACGTGGATAGGAGTGGTTGGTCTGGTATCGTATCTTTTGATTATGTAGATTCCCCTTGCCTTTTGATTATCGTTCCTCAACCCATTCCTTATTATTACCTCTAGATAGGAAGAAGAATTAATTTGGATACAACCTGCCTCAAGAACGCACGACCCGAGATATAATAACGAATCTACGGAGCCCCCCAGCCGCCACCATGAAATAATCATGAAGGGAGCCACGAGCCGCCATCGGGAAGTAATTCTGCAGGAAGCCTTACATATTCACGTAAGTACCCCGTGTGGGTTTTTATAATATATTTTAGAAATTTGAAAATTAAGTGCTATAATTTGCATATTGTGTGACGTCATCGAAATTTGAGCGTCGATTTTTACTTTATGTAATATCGTTACCAACTGTCTTTTGTGTTTCTTGTGCGGCGACGACGGGACAATAATAATGACGCCTCAACGTGGTTTTTGGTTGTATAAAAATCTTTTCTTTTGTTTCTATACTTTATAATGTATTAATTAACGATATATATCGCTTTTTCATTTAAAAAAAATATATAATTTTCATTATTTTTATTATCTATTAACTATAAAAATTTAGTGTGGTACCTCTGAACTTACTGGAGATTTTCCTAATATGACATGTCAGCTGTATGATAATTCAATATAAACCGCCATTTTGACTGTTGAAATTCATAGCTTATGTTTTAAAATGTTTTGTTAATTTAATTAATTCTCTATAACTTTAAATGTACTGTTCGTTTTTAACTGGAATTCTCTTACATGTGTGATTAGTTTGTTTTTTAAATGAAACTACAAGTTTTTTTAGGAGTGGTTATTAGCAATATAACTTTACTTTCATATTTCACATGTAAGTACATTTAAATATAAACAAATAATATAATGTATCTTTCTATAATTTTGAGTGTCTTTTTATAACCTAAATAATTAATTGTAAATTACAATTACCTGCATAAACAAAAATTCCATCGCGAAATATAGATTTTCTAATTAATTGAGTTTTTAGTGTGTCTTTTAAAGCGTTATATTAACCTAACCTTGATGTATTTCTTTCATTAAACACTATCTTGCCCTCTTACCATTTTAAAAGTGTTCCCTTAGTAATTTAAACACTTGTAACTTACAAATGCCTTTTAAAGATTTTCCTTCAAATACAGTTAACGAAATTATCTAATCATATCCTTTACCTTTCAAAACGTTGTAATAAACTGAATCTCTTTATATCTGCGCGTTTAAACACTGCAATGTTGAAATTGTCGTTAATGCTTTATATTTAAGCTCATTTACAATGGTTGTTGATAATTTCCGCAATATCGAAAGAATATTCGAATAATATGGAATATTGTTCTCTTTATACATGTATCGTAGAATATTTCTTTTGTGGAGTGAGTATGATTTTGTCTTGATTGCATATTTTTTTAGATATATCAATATTTCAATGCAGCATTTTAAGATCTATTAAGCAAAATTTACTGTCGAATTTGGTCGCCCAGCTGTATATAAGTCTAGACAAGACCCCAAGGGCCGGTCGCTTAGCTTTACGTAACTCTAGACGAGGATTTGGTTGGTAAGTTGTCGTTTTAGCAATTTGCAAATCATTTTTTTAAGAATGATGTTGAAATTTTTCTTCATTAGTTTGGGTGGAACTCAAACGAGAGCTTCCCATCCTGGTAAATATATGTTTTACAAGATATCTTTCTGTCTTTCAACAATTTTATCAGTGAATCGAGTTTGGATTATTGTTATCTCTTCATATATCAATTTAAACCTCATTAGATGGCATAAAATTATCTTTAAAATCGTTCAACCATACGTACATCTAAAAGTTTTTCACGTTTTATTTCCTTAACAATGTATCTAATGCTTTTAGTCCCCACTATCAATTAGTTAACTTTAATTACTTATTCCCTCTCTTATACAGTATATACCTTTTACACGTTTAACTTACTTACCTTAAATTAGCTATTTTTTCCTTTTGGTTGACTTTTCCTGGAACATACCATTACTTATATTTCGCTTTATTCTCTAGACCCCCACAATATAACTCTGTCGCTTCATTTAAGTAATCCTTGAACTTTTCCCACAACATATTATTTGGTTTTTAGTATTTTTCTTACATCATTTAATTTTGTGTGATAATTGTCGTAACTTTGGTTGCAATAACTTATTGAATTTTTATGATTGGTTTGAGCTGATGTTAGAGTGGATGTTTTTCTTCTTTGGGCTCACATAGGAGACGCGGCCTATGCCATTGTAAGAAATAGTTCATATTCGCAGTTGCAAAAAACTAGGATTTTCTATTCCATGTGTTTTTCCTCTGAATTATTACAGTCGCCCACATTATACTATACCATTATTTGTTTCTTTTCCTACTAAATCACCATAACTTATAAACATTTTTTTCATTGTTTTTATTGAACTTCGTGGTGAGGTGCTATCGCTTGTTATGGATATCTTATCAAATTCTTGGTTGTTTTAGCATATTGGGACAGTGTGTCTGTATTTAATTGCTTATAATTAGGCATCTTTGTGTGTTTAGGGGGTTACCGTTTTAAAAAAAAATTACCTTGAAACAGTTTGTTTTCGTGTGATTGTATCTGTAGTGATATTTTTAAGTTGTTGTGTCAACTTTTGTTTGATTTTCTTATCGTAGTGGATGCACTCGTTAGGAAAATGATTGTACTAGTTCTCTTAAGAGTCTAGTGAATTTTGTTAACTTATGATATACCTTAACTCGTCGGATTAATATCTCAGGTGGTCCTTCAGATCGATCTGTGTTTTAACAGGGACAACCCTCTACCTTCTCTCGAATGCTTGTCCAAAAACTCAACTTTTTCGTATCCTGCTGTCTCCGTTTCTGTGCCAAAAATTTGGCACTAAACATTTTTTAATATAGTTTTAATATGCGGGAATTTCGCGCCATAAATTTAAAAGACTTGTTGCGCGTATTTCCGTCACTTCAGAAGTGCTTGCGCGAGACTTCGCGTCCGCGCATGTGGAAAAAAGAGGTGGGGAATTTCCGGAAGACGCTTAAGGACTGGCCTGGTAAACGTGGATAGGAGTGGTTGGTCTGGTATCATATCTTTTGATTATCGTTCTTCAACCCATTCCTTATTATTACCTCTACATAGGAAGAAGAATTAATTTGGATACAACCTGCCTCAAGAACGCACGACCCGAGATATATAACGAATCTACGGAGCCCCGCAGCCGCCACCATGAAATAATCATGAAGGCAGCCACGATCCGTCATCAGGAAGTAATTCTGTAGAAAGCCTTACATATTCACGTAAGTACCCCGTGTGGGTTTTTATAATACATTTTAGAAATTTGAAAATTACGTGCTATAATTTGCATATTGTGTGACGTCATCGAAATTTGAGCGTCGAAATTTACTTTATGTAATATCGTTACCAACTGTCTTTTGTGTCTCTTGTGTGGTGACGACGGGACTATAATATGATTTCTTCAGTGGTAGTTCTTATTGGAATTTGTTTATCATTTGTCAGTAATCTAACTAAATCGATATTGCTGCTCCTCAAGTTAATTATTTCTTGTCTAAGTTCTCTAATTTCTTGTTGTAGAATTCTAGTTTCCTGATGTACTATATCTTTTATTATAAGTGAAAATTTCTCAATTTCAAAGAATCCTTATACACCATTATGTGTCATATTTATTTCCACATCTGGAGTTGTTACACAATTTTTAATCTTAATTTATACTTGTTATGCAGCTGTCATTCCTATCAATACCATTGACCATAGATACACATGGAACACAATAATATATTTTATCATTGTTTTCATTTATTTTAATTAAACCTTTTCTTTCACTACATGAAAAATAAATTCTAACTTTACAGTTTCCACATTCTAGAAACTTATTTACAACTTTCTTCCCACAATAAATACAATTTTTAGTATGATCATTTAAACCATGCTGTTCACTTTCAGTCATCTTGTAAACAACTCATGTCTGTGGTTGTTTGTGGTCTTGGATAATTAACCATAGCAGAAATTTTGTCTGGGTCAGTACGTAAAGTATTTGATCCTACTACGTATTCAAGAAATTTAAGAGTTTTTTTTTAAAATTCTCATTTCTTTAAGTTAATAGTTAGGTTAGCTTCTGCGAGACGATCGCGTACTGTTTCTAATAATTTTACATGTTCCGAAAATGTAGAAGATATGACTATGATGTCATCAAGATAACAGAATATATTAGGTTCTAGTTCTGGATCAAATATGGTGTCAACTAGGCGTTGTTGTATTTGAGCAGCATTTTTTAATCCAAAACGTACTGTAATAAAGCGGAATTGACCTCTACCAATAACACTGAAAGCTGCTTTGTCCTTTGACTCTTATGTCAATGGAAGTTGGCAAAAACTATGTCGAAGGTCTAGTGATGATATAAAGGTAGCATTTCTAAGAAGTTCAATATTCTATCCACGTTTGGCATGAAATAACTATCGTGAGTTGTTAATTCATTTAAGCCTCTACCATCAAAACAAACTCTGTAGACGCCCGATGCTTTTTTTACAAGAACAATTGGTGAACACCAAGGGCTTGTACATTTTTCAATAACATTTAAGGATAACATCTCATCTAATTTTTCATTTAATATTTTAGACATATGAGGTGACATTGGGTAGGGACATTTTCTTATGGGTTTATGATCATTTGTGTCAATATTCATAAAAATGTTGTTTGTACGACCTAAATGATTTTCAGTGCTTGCTATTGTATTAAATGATTCTAGTATATTTTTGTGTCGAACAAGGCTGTGATATCTGTATCTATTAATTTAACTTTAATATATGGTCTATTATCGAAAGGTTTCGACACAAAATTGTACGATTCCACGTAAAGCTTTGTTGGTTTATAGAAATTTTTAACAATGTTTAACCATTTTAACCAGTCATTTTTATTTTTATAACTTGTATTTAGATTTTTCTTGGTTTTATATGTTTTTGTAGCCTGAAGGTAACGTGTACAAGATCGGCTAATTTTCTTGTACGACATATTTAGTTTTTTGAACATCTTGGGCAGGTATTTATTGTAACTTGTGGGGTTCCACATCTATAGCAAAAAAATTTTCTCTTTACTTTCCAATTGGAGTATGTATGACCTTGTTGATTGCAGTTGTAACAAGTTACATGCATGGGTATGAAATTTTTTTTGTAATATTGAGTTTTATGTACATACGGTAATCTATTATATGAATATGTATTTTCTGAGTTTTTATATTGCGATTGTAAATGCGAGGTGTTATCATTTTTTATATTATTTTGTAGTGAATTTTTGTATATTGGTGGGGTACTAAAATTTTTATTGTAATATATTTTTTTGAACTTCATTTGATGTGTGGGTGGGTTGAAAATTAAAATTTCTTTTAGATAAATAATTTATTTTAACTATTGATTTAATATTTTGGTAATATAATTGTCAGTCAATTTGATTAGGTAAGGTATTTTTATTTTCAACAAAAGTAGAGGTATTTGGTTATGGTAAGGTTGTCACCGCTGATGGTAAACCAGAAATAGAACGATAGGTAATTGGTCCCTGTTGTAACGATGGCAGAAGGGAAGGGTGGCTTGCTCAGCCAGGAGGTCGTGGGCTGACGACTTCGACTAAGGACCAGAATGGCGAAGCTCGAAGAGTAAGGGCGCCAGAGTCTTGCCACAAAGAAAATATAGAACCGTGACTCAAAGGTTCCAACTCATACACAAGTTCCCAAATACCATATCCAAGCAGCACAAAGCGGCACAATCGTCACGCTAACTCAAAACAATAATAAAAAATAATAATCAAGGAACACGTATAATATTTACTTGGCACAAATACAGGTGACACAATGCACAAAAAATATGTATATATAAAGTACGGTACATAAAGAGAGGTGAATATTGATCAAAACTGGGGAAAATGATGCTTATCTTAAAATAAGAATATGGTGTAAATAATGCACCTAAGGTGGTGCAGTACTAACAGAAAAACAAGAGAAAATAAAGTGATGCGTGGAGACCCACGAACGGTTCGGTACATACACGGGTACCGCAAAATAGGCGAATGAATAAGTTGTAACTAACGCAAGTTAAAACGCGACGAAAGGCATGCCGCTCATCCGTTATACAAAGGCACGGAGATAAAGAATCTCTAAAATTTATAAATATATCGCGTTCGTTGGTGGATCTTTTACAAAACAAAATATCGTAGCATAAAAATAAACCTGAAAAATAAGACAAAATACATAGCATATAAATCTGGTGAAATTAATAATAAAGCAGATCACAAAAAAAATATAAACACACTGTAGGTCACAATTGTTACTACAAAACATCGGTATCTAAAGGAAAAGTACACACAATAGTTCGCCTTAATAGTGATTAAACATGTAAACACCGAGGGGAAAGCAAAAGAATTTATCAAACGTTACTTCTAATTTCAAAAATGTACAAATATAACTTTCGTTGTGATAAAACTGGATATTGTAATAATTGAAGAGTAAATAAATTTAGCTGATAACGTAGTTTAAATTGGTTGTTGAGGCGATACAAAAAAAACAGGTATTAAAATAAAAATGTATACGACCTTCGAGATCCAGGTGTCCTGAGTACGCTTAGTAGTAGCAACACAGCTCTGGGTTTGATAATCGGCGGGGCAACTATTGCTTCCTTCCAGAACAGCCAATTTAAATTTGTAAACAAAAGTAATGAACAAGCAGGAACGGTGATGGAAGGCGAAAACTAAAGATACTACTAAAAGTAGTACCGACGGCAGTCTAAAGCAGGTAGTACTAAAAGATGGTACATAAAAAGAAAGACCACTAAAATGAGAGAAAAATAATTAGAATACAAATACTGTACCTAAATAATTACGTACGTTGGACGGCCTTATCGCAAAAGCGAAGAGTCGGAGATGCAAATAAATTCCACAAACGGAAGTGGACAAACGCCACTAACTTCTGTCGTATAATTACAGATCCTCCCCAAGGAGATGCTAAAACAAATGCTCAATACGCACTTATACAATTATACAACAAGAGCGTGCACTTTACTCTTTTACAAGCTTCAAACAAACAATGAATATCGACTGCATGCACACTACACCTGCTAGATAAGATAATCGACCCATTCAGAAATAGGAATAGACAAAGAATTAAAGCGAGTTGGAAATTAACCTCGAGAACCGGATAAGATTTTATAGAAAACACAGAATAACTTCGAAACTGGAAAGCTACACGTAACAAGGTATTTAATGAAATAGCAAGATTTCTTAATCTACACGATTATTCTAATCTTTGTGTAGTTTCTATTAATTCTTCAATTGTATTTACAGGAAAATTAGTCAGGGGTGTTATAAAATCTGGAAGCAAATTTTGAATAATAATGTTTATTCTTGTTGATTCTAAAGGTAATTTTTTAAATCTTCTAAATGAATTTTGCATTTGCATTATATATAAAGTTACAGTTTTGTCACTTTTTGTCTTCTTGCTTTTACTTCTTCCCAAAGTAAATTTTCTGCATAGGGGGGGGAGAAAATCGCGTTTTAAACATTCCACGAGAGAATCCCAATTATTTACTATGTGTTTTACTTCCCTGAACCATACTATAGCGTCTCCTATAAAAAATTCCATTGCGGATTCATATAACATTTGTTTAGTTACGTTTCTAGTGGTTGCAAGTTCAGTCATTCGATTTAGAAATTCATACACCGTTGACTGTTTACCGTCGAATTTAGCTGACCAAGAAGATATTGGATCATGGTTTGTTATACAAGTTACTTTAGGTGGGTGGACATTCACTGTTTGGTTATTATTATTTATTAATGGACTATCATGTAATCTAGTTGCATTTTCGATTTTTTCAACTTTTTCGTAAAAGTTAGCTGCTAATAGAAGTGCTGTTGCATAACTTTCATTTTTAAAAGTAGTTACAGTTTCTTTATCATCATTTTCCAGAATAGATAATCGTTTACTTCTATCACAAACATGTATCGAGCGTGATTTTATTCTTTTAAAAACTGAATCGTTACTATCTCCTTCGAATTCATTTAGTAAAATAGTGGATGAATTTATTGTTTCAGATATTGCATCTCTATCTTGTTCAAATGTATTTGTATAATTTAATAACTCTTTATGCTGAGGTGGTTTATTAATTCCTTTTCGCAACTGTCTAATTAAAAGTCTTCCATAGGTTTTTTTTGTAAATATTGAACGTATTTAAAGTTCATATTCTAGTTCTTCTATTAACACGTGTCATGCACTAAAATTTTCTTCCATTTTAAATATTTATATATATATATATATATATATATATATATATATATAAACTTTACTGAAAAATTTCTTTTTTACATCACTTTGAGTTTAATAGATAAGGAATATTTTATAATAATACGTGATATAAAATTATATCGCGGTAGTAATTATATTAGGTACAAAAAATTTTTTTATGTAAATAATATAGAAAGTTTTATTTTCTAACGAGGCGTCTAGGAAATTTCTAAAATGAAATATAGAATTTTATTGTGTCAATCGTAATCTTTGTACAATGAAAATATTTATATTGAGCAGCACGTGTAAAGTGGTGTCATGAAAATATTTTAAGATAAGAAACAATGAGTTGGGCGCCACGTGTGTACGTGGTATAATGGCTATAATATTGTTGGGTGCAACATGTGTGCAGTATAGAAAAATCAAAGAAAATTGGTTTGTATAGAGAAATTAAAAATAGACGTTGAGCACAACATGTGAACGTGGTATAATGGGTTGTTTGGTTGGTTGGGCGCCACGTGTGACTTACTTTTTTCCCGGTGTTATAAAAAAAGTAATCACACAACGAAATATGGAGTATATTTCGGCACAGCTGGCATCGACCTTTATAGGCTTCGGAGGCTGCATGGACTTATAAATCTCAGGGAGTAAATTATGTCAAGGTGAATTTTTACGAGCGTCTCGCGGTAGAAATAACGCGGCTGTAATGACAGTTGTAAACAGATTGAGGTTACGTAATTTTTTGTTTACATATAGTGAAAGATCTATGGAAATTACCTATTAATTTTGTTTATCCTGTTATTTGTAAACGAGGATTGTGGTTTTGAGTTTACACAAAAGAAGAATTTGTATGCCCATTTAAGAAAGATTCATAATTTTGAATATAGGAAACCAGTTACTTTAACTAGTAAATTTTTGTGTGATACATGTGGCAAATCCTTGACCAGTAAAGCTACTTTACGTCGTCATTGCAGAACTGTTCATAAAAGTATTCCAATAATTCTCAACTCGTCAAGAATCAAGTGCTTTTATGAAAATTGTACAACA
Source organism: Platerodrilus igneus (assembly GCA_036346225.1). Taxonomy (NCBI): domain Eukaryota; kingdom Metazoa; phylum Arthropoda; class Insecta; order Coleoptera; family Lycidae; genus Platerodrilus; species Platerodrilus igneus. Next base: position 12,086,385 of record JARFIW010000139.1, on the reverse strand, counting down.
CATCTAAAGGGATTTAAAAAACTTCGACAACATTTGGCAAATGAACATCAAATTGAAACTAAACTTGATCAACTACATTTTAATTCACAATTAGGTTTGAAGATTTTATTCTGTTCAACAGAGTTAAAAACTGAAAAACCAAGAACAGGAACAATCTATGGCAATGTATATACTTCACACTTCAGCTAAATTATTGTCTGATGGCACCAAAAAGAAGTACTATAATTGCCATCGATCGATAACTACATTCCAAAAGGCAAGGGTTTTAGAAGCTTAAAAGCACAGGCGCTAATAAAATTGGAAGTGTTTGTCCCTCAAGAATGGAAGCGACAATAAAGAACGATGGGTCTGTTGCAGTAGACTTCTGGACAACTCATGTTGGACATACCAACGATGTTGGTCGAGTTTTTTTAAGTAAAGAGAGTAAAGCAGAAATTGCAGATATTTTCAAACATAAAGTTCTAGTTTGAAATTTTACAATTGATGTGTTTCAGGAAAATTAAAGGAAGGTATTACATTTCAACATATATTGGATGATGTTCGTAATTCTGCTTTAAAGCAATAAAATTCACAGAGAATTTTGTTGTTAGAAACAAAAGATATGCACAATATTGTTAGGGACTTCAATATTGAGTATGGTGCGAAACGTCGCCTAAATGATGCAATTAGCGTACGGCTCTGGGTAGAGGTGATGATGAACTTAGGAAGCGACTGCCCAGTGTTATATTATAAAAGCCAAGGTGTAGAAGGAAACCCAAATGACTCAAAAATAATTTTAGATGTTCAAGATTTTGCATTAGTCATAATCACTTGTTTTCAACGTGAACAGTTGCTTAAATTTGGGAACAACAAGGTGTGCGTTGATGGTACACATGGTACAAATAGTTACGATTTTCAGCTCTACACACTAATGACAGTGGATGAATTTGGTTCAGGGTGCCCAGTGGCATTTTGTTTTTCAAATCGTGCTGACGAAATGATTTTCAAGTTGTTTTTGGAAAAATTAAATGGGTATTATATCAACTACTGTTTTTATGTCTGATGATGCTCCAGCATTTTATAATGCATGGTCTTATGTTATGGCCAAGGTACCTCACCAGTTGCTATGTACCTGGCATGTGGAATCTTAATTGGCACAAGGATTTGTCAAAAATCAATGGAGGGATTGAAAAGAAAGTAGTGGTATATAAATCCCTTCGTGTTTTATTACAGTGTGTATCTATTGATGAATTTAATGACATTTTAAATCAGGTAGTAGAATATCTTTATGACGATGTTGATACACAATCGTCCAACATCTTGGGCATATTGCTATCGATTGGGTTTAGGAATAAACACTAACATGTATCTTGAATCGATGCACAAAGTTTTGAAGTATGTGTATTTGCAAGGTCGGAAAGTAAAACGTTTGGACAAAAGCATTAATGCAGTAATGAAAATTGCTTGAGATAGCTTGTTTAATCGTAAAATTAAACTTGCAAAGAATACTTTCAATGACAAAATTAATAGAATTAAACAAAGTCATAAAGCAAGTCTAACAATTACATCAGATTTTATTAGACGTCTTGAAAATGATAAGAAATTTTTAGTTACGTCGTCCACTTGTGCTTTTCAACAGTATCAAGTTACTAGAGTAGATGAAGACTGTGAAGGTTCATGCCTAAGTTGTACAAAGTACAGCATATGTGTTCATACATTTCAATGCACCTGTATTGACAACATGATAAAGCTTAACATTTGCAAACACGTACATGCTTGTGCGATACAGTTTTACAAATCGAATCTTGACACCTTTGCATATTAGTAACGTTAATGAACTTTTCAGCAGTAATATTTTACATGAAGCAAAATCTTTAAAAAATGATATTATTAAAAAAAAGAGCCGAGCTAATAATAGGCCTATGTGAGAATGCTTCGTTAACTGACTACGTACATCTGGCTATAATGAGGCAATTTGATAAAATCATTGACACATTAATTAAAGCAAAATCTATTGATCTAAAAACTACAGAGGAGATTAATATTAATAAAAAAGTTGAACATCAGGTGCGGCTTTTTTCAAGAAGAAATCAACAAGGAATAATGATCTTGTTGTAAATTTACATGCATTTATTCCACTCACAATCTCAACAGATCTTAAAAAGCCTACCCTAACAGAAGAAATTTTTATTAGGGATGGTTTGGTTAATAGCTCAAACCTTAATGTTAATGTTCATATAAGATGTGATCATACAATACCTGATTTTATGTTAAGATAAGACAGTGTATTATCTCAGTAGAAAGTAGGTTTAATTAACACTAAAGCTTATAAGGTTAGATTTTGTTCTGCTTTCTCTTGTTTGGGAATAAAATCCGATGGGGAAACCACTCGCAGAAATACATGTACAAATTACTGGAAATTACTACAATTACTACAATCCTCAGTTTTCACTTGGTTTTATCAGTGTTACAAGCGCTGGTAAGTTATTGTAATTTCGTCAAATCTGTCGAATTGAGTGTTCTTATATTAACAGTGCAGTATTTTAGTTTTACTTTTAGTCTGAGTACCAAAATAATCTTAATTTTCTACCTTGTTTTTTTTACATATTTTAGTCGACTGACGGTGCAAACAAAATTCTCGACAAAATAAAATTAGTTTCTTTCTTAATTAATTTAGGTATTTATTGAGAATGTATATATGGGTACATAACGTGTTTACTTTTTAAAAAAATAAAAATACAATTATTGAAACCTCAAGCCTCTATTACTATTATTAAACATATTTCACTCAAGTAATTAATAATTTACAAATCAAATTAAAGAAATCCCAGCAAAGTACCTTTAAACTGCATATTGACACAAGTACGAAAGATACCTAGAATAGCAACAAGTTAGTACAAAATACCAAGGTGTTTACATACAAGAGCTAACATTCGTGTAACGTTAATTTCCTTCATTGCACTAAATTTAACTTCTTTTTTATCCAAAGTTGGTTGCTTATAGAAACGTCTCATATTCAAATCATGAAATTTTCTTAAGTGGCCATACAAAGTTTATTTTACGTAAATTCAGAACCACAATCTAGGCAAATATTCATTTTTTACTTCTATATAAATAAGGAGATAAACAATCAATTTAACATTAACACAGACCTTATCCAATTTATGTAAACAATAAAAATTACGTAACCTCAATCTGTTTACAACTGTCATTACAGCCGCGTTATTTCTACCGCGAGACGCTTTTTTTAGTAATTGTTGATTCAAAACTACTTCACTTGTGTTACTGGATAATACCTACCAATAACATAGAGTTTACTTTTTATTACTTCCTTTCGAAGTAATAACCCAAATAACTTGTGGTATAATTAGAGGTACATTTATTTTAAACGAAATTAAGTATTTACATGGATGAAAATTACGAATTCGTGTTATGACATAACACAACCTAAATATAATTCATACTTTAAATATACAAAATACGGTACATGAAGATAAATAAAAGAGGAATTTTCTTTAATTTATAAAGAAAAAAAGGGAGAAATATGTAAAGAAATAATTTAAAAACTGGAACATGACTAGTGGAAAACTGGCATGTTACAGTGTTTGTATTATAAAAACGCCATTTACTTTAATACGTTAGTTTTTCAAAAAGATTTTCGTCATTTTAGCCAATTTCGTTCAGGTTAAATAAATTAAGTAGTATTTTCTTAGCTTAAAATAATATTTAAAAATATGACAATACCAGTATAAAATTCATTTAACGTTTGTATGAAAAGTAGGGTTAAGTTAGGAATAAAAGACATTATTTACAAAAACTAGTGCATACCCCTTAAGGACGTGTGTCTTTATTATAAATGTAGGCTAACTAATGTTTCTACTGATACAATATCTGCTTATGTTGTCTGGTGTTTTTTATCAGAAGCTTGTTATATTCCAAATTTGGCAATGTACATTTTTTAATTATGTGGGCAAATTCCCGCAAATATTTTCAAATAAACTTGTTAATTTCCGTCATTCCGGACAATTGCGTTTGCGCAAAAGAATCCGCAGGTGCGGAGTGAATGGCACAAGTGCACGCAGTGTGATACGACGCAATTAGACTACGAGGCCTGAAGCCAAAAACATCTACCTGTGTCGTGGTGTCTGTCCTTTCTCTTTTTTAGGACGTAGGTTCCGGTATCTTATCTTGCCTTATCGTACCTCTACCTGTATCCTTCTCTCCCTACCTACGTACGAGCAAAAGAGGACGGACGAATAAGAATTTGGACTCAACAATAGCGTGATGTGATCCACACGATATGGCCCTGGGATATAATTGTAAGATGCGATTTAAGTGAGTACATTGCTTTCATTTATATTGTAAAGTTGATCGTTGTATCACTTTTAAATGTGTTTGGTATTTGATACAATTTGCCGTCTAACTATGTTATAATATACAATTGCGCAATAATTGGAAACGCGGGAAACCGTAAGAAACTATGAAATGATCGTGTCCCATATGACTTCCATAAGTTAGACTATAAACAACCCTCTAACACAGTTCGAATATTGTCAAGAGATTATTTAAGTTATTTTCTAGAAGTTAGTCAGATTATCAGCATAAGCAAAATGAAGATCTTAAAAAACAAAAAAGTGCAATAGGTTGTGAAGAGACAATAGCAGAAATGATTGATAGGCAAAATAGATCACGAAATATTATAATACTGAATGTTCAAGAATCAATGGTAATTCATACACTGAAAGAAACGCAGAAGATAAAACCACGGTTGGTAAATTACTTGGGAATTTTGATATTGATTTAGATAATGTTAAAACCTTTAGACTGGGTAAGCGCATGGAAAACAAATATCGGCCAATTAAAGTTTTAACGGGATCTCGGGATGAAGCAATGTCTATTTTAACAAATAGAACAAAATTACCAAATCAAAATGTTCTGATATTTGGAGATCAAACACCGAAACAACGGCAATATTATTTGGATGTTAAAAAGAAACTTAAAGAAATACCTGAAAATTGAGATACCTCAAAAACAATTAAATATATTAATAACAAACCAACAATTGTAAATAAAGATAGAAATTCAAAAAACTAAATGGCAATTCGTCATTAATACTCAATTCTCACATAATCTATTTAAATGTTCAAAGTATAATGTCTAATAAGAATCAATTAATGGCCGATGTGATGTGTTATAATCCTATGATAGTGTTGTTATCGGAAACTAGAGTAACTAATAATGTGGAAGACAAAGAAATTGCAATTGATAATTATATCTTAGTAAGATGTGACTCTATTAGCAGGCATACTGGTGGGGTTAATTTATATTCGTAAGAACATTGATTTTAAAGCATACAAACAATATGTATTGGAGCCAAATTATTGGTGTAAAGCTGTGAAAGTGCTATTATTTGGGTCACTATGGATCATAGGAGTGTTATACCACTCCCCAAGTACAAGTGATGCAGTGTTTCTGAATAACTTTGAAGAATGGAGTGAAAACCTATTTAATACGAACCTACGATGTATTATAGCAGGAGATTTCAATTTAAATTATGAAAATAAGGGTAATTACTATGTAAAAAAGTTAAGTAATTTCATTAGGGTAAATGGTATACAGCAATTAATTACAGAGCCTACTAGAATTGTACAAAATAGTTCAACGTTAATTGACTATATCTTAACTAATGTTAAACAAGTCAGGGCTATTGTCCATCCGATACCAATAATAACTGATCACAATATTATATCAGTAGCAATTACTAAAGAAAATAAACATTATAATAGTAATAACCAAATAAGTCAATTCAGAAACCTAAACGATGCAGCCATTCACCGAATAAACCTAAGACTTTGGAAATGTACGTGGAAATCTGACAACACAAATGTTGATATAATTCTGAATGATATACTAAATAATGTTACACATGCGTTAGACCATGAAGCTCCTGTTCAAAGCAAATTTCAATCACATAACTGTTTAAAGTGGTATGACAATGAAGTGCGTGCCAAAGCTAAAGAAAGGGACTTTGCTTATAAAAAATTCAAAATCAATAAATGTGCTGTAAACTGGAAATATTATAAAACTTGTAGAAATCAATTTGTTAATTTATTGAAGAGAAAAAAAAAAGAATTTTATGAAAAACAAATTGACAATAACAGAAGAGATAGCACTAAAATGTGGAAAATATTAAAAATGTTGGTTAGTAATAAAGAAAATAATTGTGACATTCAAAGAGTACAATTTGAAAATAATCACCATAAAATCATTATGAGAGAACAAAAGGATATAGCTGAACATTTAAATGACTACTTTGTGAACAGCATTGAAGATATTGTAAGAAGTATCCCAGACACTAATAATCTATATCGACTAAACCCATTACTTAGCCACAATGTCAAATTTACTGAATTTAAATTGTTAGCCTTACATGATATAAAAAAAATTGTGCATAATCTACCTAACAAGTGTAACTGGTCAGATACAGTAAACACAAAAGTAATTAAGGCAACTTTTGATACAATTGGGCATGTTCTTCTTCATCTCGTAAACTCCTCCTTAAGAACTGGCAGTTTTCCAAGCAAGCTAAAATGTAGTACAGTAATTCCTATTCCTAAAGTTCAAAACGCCACATTAGCAAGCGAATACAGGCCAATAAACACACTTCCTTGTATTGAAAAAATATTAGAAATTGCTGTATATAACCAATTAATAAACTAAGTGGACAGTAACCAGTTATTGAACTGTAATCAATCAGGTTTTAGATCTAAGCACTCTTGTGAAACTGCTATTCAGTTAACTTTTAGTAAGTGGAAGCAGTACATTGATCAAGATGAGTATATACTTGCTGTTTTCTTAGACCTTAAAAGAGCATTTGAGACAATAAACAGACAATTATTATTGACTAAGTTACAACACTACGGCATTGGTGGAACAGGGATAAAATGGTTGGATGACTACCTGTCAAATAGAAAACAAAAAACGAAAGTAGGAAATTCAATATCTAGTTCAGTGCTAGTAAGAAATGGTGTCCCTCAAGGAAGTGTTATAGGACCGTTGTTATTTATTTTGTATTTAAATGATTTTCAGACAATTGACCACGAATGTGAATTTGTTAATCTATATGCTGATGATACCCTACTTGTAATCAAAGAGTTTGATATACAAACAGCAACAAATAAAATGAATAATAGCTTGGATAAAATTTATAGATACTTTCAAATAAACAAGTTGAAACTTAATACAAGCAAAACTGTGGCAATGGTTGTTGGAAATACTAATAAATTAAATAAACTTGATAGAAATGCTATTACATTGAAGATTGGGGATGAAATATTACAAATTGTTGAACAAACTAAGTATTTAGGTATTATGTTGGATAGTACTTTAACTTTTAAAAATCACTTTGATTATGTTAAAAATAAAATTACAAAAAACTATATTTCTTCTCAAGATTAGCACCTAAATTGTCTTTAAGAACTAAAATTACAGTCTACAAAACAATCATTCAACCACATTTTGATTACTGTGCAACTATACTATATTTATTTGACCAAAATTAATTAAGTACTCTTCAAAAACTACAGAACAGAGGTTTAAGAATCATACTGGAATGTAGCAAAAGGACTAATATTTAAAAAATGTTAAGCACCCTAGAATGGTTATCGGTTATTGAAAAAATTGAATATTTAACAATGATATTTATTTTTAAAATTATCAATGGACTAATGCCAAGTTATTTTGATGAGTTTATTATTTATGCCCACCAAATACACAACCACGAGACTAGGTCACAAGGCAATTTATATGTTGCAAGGACCAAATTGAAAAAGACTATGAATTCAATATTCTTCAAAGGTCTGATTAAACACTGACATCTTTTAAACGAAAATTAATGAAAAAACTAAAACCTAACTAAAATGTAAGTACTTTATAAAATAAACCAAATGACCTAAACTTGGTAGGAGTAATTATAATTTTCACACTTTTTATTGTTTATTTATTTTTTTATTGTATTTTTATTTATATTTACTTAAATTAAGAAAGCATGTTCTTTTTATTTTATATTCAAATGTATTGTAATATTAGGATTACCTACTTTAAATAAATATTATATTATAAGAAAGCTAAAGCAATTTTACATAACAATGTCGAAATCAGGTAAAAAATTTTGAAATCATCGATAATCGGCTGTTCCAAGTATACAGTGTGTTCTAGTTTTGTAGGATACTGTAGTTTTTATCAAAAATGGAGTGTTGTTGTTTTCACTTTAGTATCCTACTTTTTGACAGTCTGCAATATACCATATACCAGTGTCAACTGCAAATGTTTGTGCAATGTCGTTTATTCTGAGGATAGGTTACTAGAAAGTCGTGTTAATTCGTGTGGATGTAGATAATCCGCTTTGATGTACTTTGTACCTGTATGAACCCTGATAAAACTTAACACCAAGGCCATCGTTTCCGGTATATTCCAAAAATATTTAAACTTCCCCAAGGTAAGTATAAATAACTTATTCCTTTTCCTGGCATTTCATTTGAAAACTACTCACAAAACCAATGCTAGCTTGAATAAATTCAGTTCTTGAACAATTCCTCATTCTGCACCCAATAACTTGTCAATTCTGAAGTTTATGTTTCTTTTTATTTCACTCCTGTGTAAAGTTTGAGCATTACGGGAAATAAAAATCAAACAAAAAAGAGATTGTGTCATCTCCATGGTTTTATATGTGTCAAATTTAGCAATGTTTTTTGGAGAGGTTGGCTATGTAAACTATATGTTCCTTTTTTTGACATCTCTGTTGACTGTTTGAAAAGAGCTTGAAAAGAAAATAAATGATTAGAACGAGAATGCTGACAGGACTTTTTAGTATACATAAAAATCAAAATATTTATATTATAAATAAGCGCACCATTAAAGATCGAACTTCACATTATGGCGACCGTTAACATTAGTAAGTTGAAGAAGAAAAAAGGAGTGGCGTGCTCCACTGTTACTAAGACTCACAAGTTTAGATACGAAGAATGATAGTACTGTGTTGATGTCCAAGATGAAAAGCGTAGATAAACTGTCAAAAACATTAGCAGACCTCGATGAAAAAATCCTTGACTTATTGCTAGATGAAGACGAAAATGAAGAAGCTTGTAAAGATGAAGTCAAGAGAGCTTTAGATATTCAAGAGGAAATTTCAAAGAAAAAAATACTGCAAATAGCCAGACACGAAATGGATAGGGAGAGCATCCGCAGCAAAACTTTGTCATCATCATCATCTCCAATTATTAGTAATCAATTGCAAATTAAGTTGCCAAAGTTTTCTCTTGAAAAATATGAGTTGTGTGCAAGTAGTTGGCTTTCATGGTGGACACGATTCTGAAGATTTAGAAGTGGAAAATTAAATTCCAATATTTACGCATGATTCTTAGCAGTCCAGCTAAAATATTAGTAGACACTAATGCAAATACATATAGTAATTACAAGAAAGCTATAGAACATGTACAAACTCGTTATGGTAGAGAAGAACTTGTTATCAGTTCTATGTATACAGAACTTTTAATATTGGTTAGGAATAGTCCTCCTCTCAGTGAATTGTATGATAAAGTTAGTTCAAAGATACGTAACCTGGAAACTTAAGGTATTACCAGCGAACGGGCTGTAATTCTGGTACCGTTAATAGAAGAATGTTTTCCTTTAGAAATATTGAAGTTATGGGAACGTAGAACAATTGTCGATCCTAACCAAAATAAACTTGAGGTTTTGTTGATGTTTTTAGGAAAGAAAGCGGAGACAGATGAAAGACTAAAGGAAACTGTTTTAATGGAATCACGATCGCCTCACACAGCTGCTGTTTTTGTCGCAACCAGTGGGTCAAACAAAATGAGAGGTGGAGCCAAATGGGAAAACAAATCTATAAGGTTCGTATTTTGTACTGGTGGGCACCGGAATAAAGATTGTAAAAGTGAAATAACGATCCTACAGTATACTGACAAAATTTTATTTTTTAACTGTTTTATCTTCACATATTTTATCATTCATTTTTATTTTTGCTAATAAGCTTATGAAGATTATATAGAAGTGTTTGTGTTACATTCCACATGTTTTAATTTATATAAATCAATTTTAAAAGAAATTCCTTTTTGAAGTGATGGTTTTCAAAAATTTTTGATGGATGACAATTAAATTACTTTAACAAGCGAACCACGATCAACAAATGGCAAACGGTCTAGCATTCTCAACGCGATAAAAAATATATATACAACTAATCTCTTGAAATTATAAAGACACATAGGATGAGTTGCTTAACCCCTCGCATTGAAATTATAGAAACGTACACGCACTAATTAATAATTTATATACAGTAAGGTGAATGATGAGAAAACCAGACATTTAGAATTCGTGGTTAAAAACAACCTCAATCGAAACATGTTCATAAACTCAGTGTAAATATTTAAGAACGTAAACACTGTTTGATAACCAAAACGCCACATTTTTATTGCCATAACAAAATTGAATGGATTGAAGTGTTTTAAATTATAATTTGAAGTAGTTAAATAGCAACCGTTTAAATTGAAAAAACAGTTGAAATCCTTAATAAAAATTCAAATGCAGGAACTGCACGTAACAGTTTATTGGAGGGATAAAGCATGGACATTGCAAGTATAATTGAAAGACTGGTGATGTGTTTTAAATGATTATCATAGGATCGTAATGTTATGGCTAATTAAAAATATGATTTGATTTCTGTAATTTCAGTATTCTGTGTATGCACGTGTTTTCAGGAAAATGTTTTTATGTTTATACTGAAATAGAATTAGGTGATGTAGTGAACTGAAATTTGTTTTCTTTGTTTAAACATATAATTTAGCATTTTGTAAAAAGAACTCGATTCTACTAGAAGGCCGTTGTAATTAGGATACCCAGAATACTCGTCGTTCAGAGGATTATCACTTTCAAGGTAGGTGTTATTTGGTAACGTAGCTTGTAATTGCACCTAGATTTTACATTTTCCAAATTTTTTGGTTAATTTTTTTTGTTTCCATAGGGGCCCACTCCTGCACCACTGTAGTTAACCTGTGCCTCCTAATTTTGTTATGGGATTCCCGTCCCTTCTGGGCAATTCCAAATTTAATAATTTAACGCTTTATTCATTCATAACATATACTTTAAACTTATTTAAACTATATATTAATGCATATCCGCAACTCGTTTGAAATTTATTGTTTATTTTCGTTATGTAACGGCAAGGTTAAGTGGGAGATCAACAGTGCCTGTGCACACATGCTGAATCTCTCCCTGTGTACTGCAATTTATATATGTATTATAATTGTTTGGCCTAAATAACTACTTTATAATAATAATTATTATTAATTATACCTCCTTTTCTTTCACGGATAGGCCAAAATAATTTATACTATATTAATTATATAATAAACATTATCCATAAACAAGCTATACATAAAAAAGCATCTTTTGTACTTATTTTCTGTAATTGCATAGTAGTAAAATAAAGTACATCGATGAAAAGCTCAAAAAACATTTGATGTAATTGATGGTAGAGATTTTAGCCCAGTCTTAAACTATTCTCGTTTAATAAACAATGCGGTGTAATTTTGTGGAATTTTTTGGATAGTAAGTTGCAAAAATTCACTTAGAAATTAATAACTTTCATGATTTCACTTACAACACGCCTGACAATAATATCACTGTGGAATTCATTCAGCCAAGATATCTTTATGCATTAGATTACTTGTTATTTTAGTAATTTTTTTGTTTTACTTGAAAGCAGATTTTAACCAATGACAAGTTAGGTGAGAACTTATTTATTTAAATTACAAATTTTTCATTCCCATACTTTTGTTAAAGATAATGCACACAAAATAAAAATCAGTTCATAACAAAATATGTATCAAACACTGCTAGAAAAACTTACAAGTTAACTGTATCAAACCAGACAGAAGGTTCATAACTTAATGCTTCTAGTGTTGTCATAGCTGTTGACTTGAGATACTTATTTTTTTGTACAAGTACATTTCGTACGCAGATTCTCATATCAAGTACTAATCCAAGAGGTACCTGTAGATTTTCCCAGTTGTTCAAATAAAGAAGTAATTTACTTTCGCCAGAATCATCAGTGAAAATTAACGAATGAGTGAAGAAACCTAGAAAATAAAAAATAATAATTAACTTCTGAATCAAAGCAATTAGGTATCAAACAGCCAACTGCACTTATAAAAACTTTTTAAATTCTCTCATTTTGACAATTGTATTAAGCAAAATACTAAGAGAGTAAATCATTGGTCTCCTCTATCTCTATGAGTTGCGATTTTGTGGAATATGTTATAAGGATTGTTTTTTAAGAACCGATTGTGCATAATTTTCATCAGGGATGGGCCGAAGCGGGATTTGGCCAAAGCACCAAAACTTCGGCCATCAATTAGGGCAAAGCTTAAGTCCTTCGGCTGAAGTATTCCTACTTAGAAACCAGATCAGCTTTTTTTATTTCTGATACATTTGCATTTAAATGAAAAAAGTAAAAACACAAAAAACTTCAATTCATGATTGAAAATACATGTGCATTAATAATAAGCAAAGCCTGCCTCAATTATTTTAAATGCAATTAATATTATAATTAAAAATTTAGAACTGTTACAATGGCACTCGCATCGTGAGGCCTGAATCTATCATATTTTAAATCGTTAATTGAAACCAGTTTGCTGTACATTTTGGTTCTAGATAATGATTTGATTAATGTATAAAGTCGTCTTCATTATGACAATACTAATCTTGTAGTTTATAGCAGTTCAAATTATATAGCATATGTTGTATTTAATACCTTGCATCAAATTATTATTTAATGTGTGTAGAAACTTGACCTTGATTTTGTGTTTTTGTTTTGACAAGTTCTTACAGTAAAATTCGTTAATATTTTTAATTTGTTGCATTGAGAATTTATTGGATATAATAATAGAGCTGCTTATTTGAAACTTTTAATAATTCATTTCTACAAATTGTGTATTTTAATATAGGCATTACGTAGTTTGACTATTTGATATTTAAGAAAGCAAATACTTTTCAGATAGTTATTTTTGCATAAATATATTTAACATAGTTAATTAAATTTCAAGGGGTTAATAGTAATAAAAAGGATAAAATATTATAAATATTAGTTACATTTTGATAATCTGATACGTTTGGCTGAGCTGTCGTCATGACGTTATGGGACCAGTTTTTTTGTAATTTTGTTTTACTGGCCAATTTTTATTCCATTTGTATTGCAATGCAACTTGTTTGGTTTTAGTCTAGTCGAATTTCATGGAAATGTAGTCGTTCTAGCAGTTATACATCCATTCTCTACGTCGAGATTGCTGTAAGTTTTATGCGTTGTACGGTATTTATTATTTGCTTTGACAGTTTAGTTATACGTGGAGCGAAATTGCTAGCAGAAGAACTAAGTTGTAATTAGTTATTATGATAATTAATTTGGAATGGAAATTCAACACTTAGAAAAGTTTGTGGCAGGCATATGCCAATAAGAAATATTGCCATCCAAGTTAATTAATTTGATAAAATAAGTAGAATTTGCCTCAACTTCAAAAAAATTATGTGTGTCTGTGTGCTTGCGTGCATGTGTGTGTGTGTATGCGCGCGTGCGTGCGTGCGGGCGTGTGTATATATACAGGGTGTAGATTGGATTTTGGAACATAGGGGAATTTACATGTAAAATTAGTAATGTGCAAATATTGGCTATCCTAATTGCTTTAGAAAAAAAGTAATACAAAAATGTAGGGCATTAAAAATAGGCCCCAATTCAGATCTTCTTTGTTTATTAACACCTCTGGGATTTAACAATAAAAGTAAAAAGAATTGAAAAAATCATACAAAATAGCAATAGCCATGAAAAATATGACAACCAACCCTAATAAAATTGGGTTCGAATCCCGACATGGTCTGCTTGAAAAATGTTAGTTCGGATGAGAGATAAAATGGAGGTCCCGTGTGTGTGTGTGTGTGTGTTGTCAAGCATGTTAAAGATCCCTACCTTGCTTGGAACAGCAAGGGTTTAGCAATATTCCAAATTTTCCAGGTAAAAAACTCACTTCCTGGCCAATGTAATACCTTCAGGTGGAGCATTGGAAAATCACATGTAAGGTTAAGAATAAGTTATTGTTGCCAAATCCTGGATTTTGTTTCATTTGATTTGATTTTTGTTGATTAATTAATTTTTTATTACAACCGTAAATTTTCTTGAAAGTAATATCTTTATTCAAACTTTGTTATATTTGAAACTCCCACTCATAATTATTTTAAGATTACTTGAATTACTGTTTTTTATTAAATTTGTACGTGAATATCAGATCTGATGCTCATTTAAATATTAAGTAATGAAATTTTGTTCAACTAATTTTTTTTAATAAAAATATGTGAAATTATTTATTTCCTTTGTTAAATATTGTTACTAGATACAGATTATTTATCATAGAATAGAAGTATTCTGACTCTAGTCAGATCAATTTTCCAAAAAGCTAAATCTAAAATTATCTACTGTGAAATGATTTCCGTATCTACCCTAAAATAATAATTTTTTTAATACTTGCTAGATACAGTGGTGCCCAACTTCAATTTATTTTGTTTTCAGTTTAGCAAGGAATATTTCAACTCAGCCCATCTCAAACTCTCCCTTGGGATAGCCAAGTTAGCCGTTGGCATAACAGTTTTTTATCGTTTCATCTAATATACGTAAAAGTTTTGAGTCCCTTTCAAGTTCTGAATTACCACATCTCACGTGCATTAATAATAATCAAGCCTCCCCAATTGTTTTAAATGCATTCATTATTATAATTAAAAATTTAGAACCGTTACAATGGCGCTTGCACCGTGGGCCCCGGATTGTTGCACTATCTCCTCCTTTGGGGCAAGGTCTCAAAACGCGTTCTCAATAAATAATCAATAAATATAAAAAAACTGTTATAATGGTAAAACTTAGTTTGAGAAGCAAGGCAGTGCTTTAATCTGTTTTTTAGTGCAAACTCTAAGAACAATAATACTGTGTTTTCCATCAGAAAAATTGATCTGAAATAGTTTGATCTGTTACCTGAAAATGGACTGCGAATATCAAGGAATGCTTATGGTCTGACGCTAGTTAAATCCTGCACCATGTCAGGGATGGCTACCTACAAGTTGCTATTAAGAGTGAGTGATTTATTTGCCAAATTCATCATTGAATTTTTAAAAGAAAACCGGTTGTATTAAATAACCTGCCTTAAAACGTCAAAACCCTCACTAACCGAACTAGTAGAAAGAAATTCTATAATTTCAGTCCATAGGATTCGTTTCGTAAAACAGTAATTATATTTAAAATTTTCGATTTTGTTTTAGCTTCAGATATTTTGTCGAAAGAAAATAACTTAAGTAAATTTCTCTTTAAAAATTTTTAAGTTTCATTGTGTGATGATCTGTAACAAAACTAGTCTTGTATAAAAACAGAAAAGCCACTTAATATTCCTCTTTTATAAATTACAATATAGCATATTTCAATATGTAAACGCATTGTAACATTTTTTCTTATTTTATACCTATCTGCAGCCCCATGTTGTTGAACATAGGTGAAATATTACTTTTCTTAATGACGGTAATCGCTATTGAATGAATGCTTCCTGAATACGACGAGAGCTCAAGGTGAAATTGGTTGGTAAGTGGCTAAGAAAAAAAGGAAACTCCTATTTAGGTAAACTGCTAACTTTGAAAATTACGTCAGTGCTCTTGGCATGAGACGGAGTTGGCCGATTCTGTTTCATCATTCAAAACACAATACTGGAGGGCACCATGGCGTTTATACTATAACAATATGAAAGCAGATGTCCTGGGAAAAACGCAGAAACCTCTCGATTCTTAAATGTCCATCTGAAAGCAAAGGGGTTAGGAACCTGAACAGTTCACCCTTTAGGATTTAATAGTATGTTGGTTCAGGGAGTTGCTGTAGTTGCGTATCTCAGAAATGATTGAAAGGAAAAAACAGATGGTTGTTGGAAATTCTGGAATTAAAGTGAGTAATGTAATGAGCTTTAATGAAACTTTTTAAAAACAATGTTGTATGAATTTTTAATGTCGATCGTATTTTGGTAATAAAAAATTAAGTAAAATGAAAGTGATTGTTTGGTTAGACTAATTAACAACGGAAAGGGTGTATATTGATTTTAAATACCAAATTCACTGGTGAAATTTGGGTTAGTTAAAGCATAAAAATTTGGTATTTTGGAAAGAACAATAAAAGAATAGAAGGAAAAGGTTGTTTTCTATGTGTTATTAAGTGCATTCCCAACAAATTAGAATTTATGTCACATAATTCATATGGGAAATGGAAAAATTTTGGAATGAATTATTAATGTTGGATGTAATTTGAAGTTTTCTTTAGATTTGGTTTAGTGGTACGGCATAATTTAATCATTTTTAAAGAATTTTTTTATTTAGAGTGCAATTATTTAATGTTAACAAGCAAAGTTTAGTGGAATCTTTATTTTAATTTAATTAAAAATTAATTAAAAAATTAAAGATTTGAAAGAGACATTTTAATTTGGAAAATTTAAGTGTACGTAATAATAAGTGTTTTTAAGGTATTTTTGGGAATGGTAGTATATAAAGGGATAAAGTTTAAGATATCAAAGCAAGAAAGATTTATGCAGAATAACCAGCTTTCTACTAGGAATATTATCAAACGAGATTCCTATGACAGATGGTTTGGCACCCCTCAAATTTGAGAGACAGGGTGTGATAGTGTAACGTGTTTTTTTAAAATTTCAGTCCTTCTATTTATTGTTTTTCTATTTTCTTTTATAATTTTTCAATAGGAACCTGCTCCCAAACCACTGCAGTTAGTCGATGCATCTTTATATTCTTTCAGGGTCCCCTACCTTTCAGGGCAAATCAAAATTTATTAACTTCATGCCCGTTTTACCCGTAAGAGTGTGTTACGTAAAATTTAACTACAGAATCTATCGATTTAGTCTTCTTGATCATCGCCTAAAATTTTATTTTTCCTCTAAGTTGTTCTGAATTTGACAACAGCCTATTATTATTATTATTATTATTATTCTAAATAAAATTTTATTTCATTTTATTATTACCTGGCGTTCCAAATT
Source organism: Platerodrilus igneus (assembly GCA_036346225.1). Classification (NCBI taxonomy): domain Eukaryota; kingdom Metazoa; phylum Arthropoda; class Insecta; order Coleoptera; family Lycidae; genus Platerodrilus; species Platerodrilus igneus. The sequence goes on along the minus strand of JARFIW010000139.1, from coordinate 12,069,274 downwards.
CTAACATTTTAGTTGATTCTTGTGTCCTCGATGAAAGTGCTGGTGTTAATTTTTTTTCTTTCAACAACCCTTGAAATGATAAACAACCAGAAGAATTTTCTTGAATTTTCCTTAAAACTTCCGAAACACTTAGAATAGAAGTTATAACATTGTGATCTTCATTTCTATTCTTTAAGTGTACAAAAATAGCAGTATTTTCAGTAAACATTTGCGACTTCACATGTGGCTTTATTCGTTGCAGTTCAATATTTCTACAGTCTTTTCTAAAAATTATATAATAGTCATGATATAAAATACAAAACAAACTTACAATTTTTCAGTATGATAAATATGATAAGATTCATTTGGATTAATAAATGGAACTAATTTCATTTGATTAGCATTGAGACCTAAATATGAAAAATGAGGATGGGATGAATGATAGTTATATATTTCAAGCCAGCATTGAATTCTAGAGTCTCTAACGCTAACCTGAAAAGCTTATAAATTATTTTTTTTTATGTACGATATGTAAAATAACTGCCCTTGAACAATGTCATCAATAGAATATATTTTTTGTCAAATTTAATAAATCTGTAGCTAGTTTTTGACTTGTAGGTAGTTTACCATGTAGCTACATATATGCATGTACATACAGCAGCAAAATTTTTAGTGGTGTCCAAAAATAATTACTAGTAATGTGTTATTTTTCAATAATAAAATAGCTTTAATAACAAAAAGTTTACCACTAATGAGTATTCTGGCCCCATAGAATGGTTTTTCAATACTTCAATGAAGTAGTCTGCGTTTTTGACATAAGCAGCTGTTTCTTTACTGAGGCTGCAGTATTTTAGCCAGATATTTTGCTAGTGAATGTAGCAGTGATTTTATTGAACTTACTTACTTATTACCGTAAAGTTTTAAGCATCTTGAGGATTTTTCCAACATGTAAAAGTGGAGTAAATGTGTATGGAAGTAATTGCTCATTAACTTATAATAGCAAAACTGGCCATATTCAACACGCGTTTTTTTTAAATACTCTTGAATCTCCATGTTCGACGAGTTCTGATGTTCTGTAGTATTACTGTTTTTTATACATTATATAAAAATAACTAATTGGTCTAGTTAGTTTTGTATTTACCATTTGGAATTGACTTAACTCTAGTAATATGTTGTTTTTATTTTATTTTATTCATTTACGGCAATGCCATTTTACAAAGATTAGTTAAAAAATGTGAAATTTCCTATAAGAATAACTAAATGTATTATTTTATAAATTTTTTAATGACTTTTTAAAAGATTGAATGGAAGAATCAAACCACTCCAACCTAAATTCGTTGGTGTTTGCTAACTTCATAATACGAGTGATAGGTTCATTTTGACCATAATTTGTAGAATGAAAAGTTATACTAAAAACTTCAGAGTTCCTAGTTCTTTTCCCTGCAACATTTAGTTTAACTAACTGCACTAATGTGGAATCATTGATTCTACCATTCAAAATCTTATGTAAAAAACATAAATCATTCACTCTATGATTTTCTAAAGAAGTCACATTAAGAATTTTCAAAGTCCCACAATAATTATATGTATCGTAATTAAAACCTAGCTGATATCCACAATGTCGTACAAATTTACGTTGAACGGATTCTATCAATCCAATATATAAACTATACCTAGGGCACCAGATAATAGAATTGTATTCTAAAGTAGATCTAACTAGCGAGCAATATAGCAGTTTAACTGAGAATACAGAAAATAATTTGGTAGTTCTCCTAATAAAACCTAAAGTTTTCAAAGATTTTAAAGTAATTTCATTAATATGAGTATTAAATGTTAGTTTTGAATCTAGTACTACACCTAAATCCTTAATACTAGGTTTCCTTACTAAAGACACATCATTAATTTTATATGGGAAAATAATAACATTATAGTTTCTCGAAAAAGTGATTTCGCTACATTTGTTAATATTCAGGCTTAAAGAATTTTTGTTGCACCATTGAGCTAAATATTGTATGTCCATTTGTAATGTTTCTGCATCTTTGATGTTACTAATAGTTCTAAACATTTTTAAATCATCTGCAAAAAGTAATATTTTACTATATTTAATCACTTCTTTTATGTCATTAACAAAAAGGTTAAATAATAGAGGACCAATGTGAGAACCCTGCGGTACACCCGAGGTCACTGTTATTGGATTCGAAATTGAATTACCACATTTCACATATTGGGTTCTTCCAATAAGGTAGCTGTTTATCCATTTCAAAATATAGCCTTGCATTCACAGTGCTTGCAATTTAGCTAATAATATTGAGTGATTAACCCTATCAAAGGCTTTAGCAAAATCTGTATATATGGAGTCCACTTGTACTCGATTCTCCAAAGCCATACAGATATAACGTGTGTACAATAAAAGCTTAGTACAAGTAGATTTGCCTTGTGAAAAACCATGTTGCTCTTCAATAATTACATTTCTACAATCCCATGTAAGCTTCTTATTAACCAAGTAATCCAATAATTTAGGAAGTTTCGACTGATTACACACAGCTCTATAATTTGTTACATCCTCACGAGAACCTGTTTTGTAGATTGGTTTCAAATAACTATTTTCCAATAATCTGGAAAAACTCCTGCATCTAAGGATTTATTGAACAAGTATTTTATTGGGTGTATTGATGTCTGTGCCTTTAAGCATAATGGAATTCCAATCAGTACCAGCAAAGCAGTCATTCATAGCTTCAAAATTAGCATTCTTAAAATCGTAGAATAATTCTTCAAATTGTAATTGTTTGTATTGAATGACACTAGCATCAAAAGAGGTTGCAGTATGATATATACTATTAGGAAACAATTTATCAATAGCTTCTGTAAAGTGTGTTTCATTTGTAGTAGCAAATATTAAATCTAAAAATGTATTCCTATTATTTGGGATAGTATTAATTTGAAATAAGTTATGATAACTAAAACAACGTACTAAAGATAACGCTGGATAATTATCAGGACAGTAAACTTATAGCCCGAATTCATCATTGTACCATTCTGCTCGAGGGAGATTGTAATCTCCACATAAATACATTCGGCAGTTAGGGTGAGCTTCAAATATATAATCCACTGTATTTATATGGTTATCATATAAAGCAGTGTCAGATAGGGGAGATATATATACTCCCCCCTATAATTAAACTTTTGCAAGATATTTTAACAAAAAGTTGCTCAATATTGTTATTAATGTGAATGATTATAATAGGAGATAAATTGCTTCTAATTGCAATTAGTATTCCACCACCTTGAGTTTTATTTGAATCAGTCAAATCCCGATCAAATCTGAATACATCATATTCTTTCAAGCCAAGTTCATTATTTTCTATATTTGTATTCAACCAAGTTTCCACTAACACTATAATGTCATAATTTGAACACAATATTGATTGCTGCAGTAGTAATAATTTTGTTTTGAGCCCTCCCACATTTTGAAAATAAACAGAAATAGGTATTTGTGTATTATTGACTGTAAAATTTTTGCTTAGTTTTTTGAAGCATGAATATAAGGTACCCCTTTAATATATTTTATAAATAAACCTTCCTCGCCCTTTCCTTTTCTTATTTCCATCTCATTATGTAAATTCTTCCAATGCTGGACCTGTTGTGGTGTGAGATCTGCACTAACAAAGATATTTTACTTTTTTAAAATGTGCTTTGGTCCCCTTATCACCTTAGTGGCATCCTCATGATTAGAAAATGTAACCCTTAATGCTCTCGATCCATTTTTATTCTTCTTTCCCATTCTATATACACCGGTTATCTTTAAATCTTCCTTAACCACTGATTTAATTAAAGCCTGAAGCCATATCATTTTGTAAATCTTCCGCAAAATTATAAATCATTATATTATTCATTCTCTTCTGCCTTTCAAAAATTTCGTTGAGCACTTTTTCTTCACAACTTTGTTCTGGTACCACAATGGAGTTTTTCAACTTATTAAATTCAACACACATTTCATCAATTTTCTTAATAAGCTTGGGAACTAATCTTACTCCTTCATTGCAATCCTCACAGTAAAATTTTAGAGAGCGCTTTCCCTTCAGCTCCATTACTTTTATTTCTGAGGATGTAAGATCTGAACATTCTTTATGTACTGGTCTTTCACATCCATCACAAAAAATAACTGCTTGAGAATTACTACTGTTGCATTTAATGCATTTCATAATATTGCTTATTATCCACAATTTAGAAATAAGGCAAAAATAATTTCATATAATTATGTAATAATGTTTATTATCTGCACATGCATGAATATTGTTTGTATAGGAAAACCAGTACTGATAACAGTTTCAAGAAAATATATTAGCTTGATAATGATATTTAGGTTTAAAATTAATGATAATTGTAATTTAGTGGTTAACTACTTATTTCAGGCATTTAATTTTATCAACACTGTCTTGCTGCTCTATATAGCTTTATTTTAATACCAAACACTATTAATAAATCACAATTTTACTGCTTATAAAACCACTTTTTGAGGAGTAAACAACCAACAGTTCTTTTCACAACAACTGCACAACAATATTTTTTTAAAATAAACTAGGAAAGAAGTACTAGAAATAATAATCTACTAGCAAAACCAAAACAATTTCACCTGTTGCAATGAATCTTATACAATAAATTAATCGATAATCTCACAACGAGCTTGCACTAAGTGCCGTTAAGAAACATCTGCCATAGAAATAAATCACCCCTATTGCTGCAATAAATGATCAAACAAAGCACATTTTACTATTTGCAATTATTTTTAAATTATTTCTAAACAATTCTTTGATAATCGGCTAAAATTCATGTTGCAAATTCAAAAAATTAGTTTTAAAGCAATTTTTCAAATGATATTCCTTCTTAAGAAATAATTTAATTATTGTTCTCTAAATCTAAAAGCAAATAGCCCCTCAAGTATATCCTTCACAGTGTAATTTGCTTTTTAAATATTAGAAATATGCAACCAACTTTGTTACGTACAGTTTTGGTCCCCAGAATATCTAGCCGGTAATTCACAGAAAATTTGGGCAAGTACTCTGTGGTAAAATACCAAAACCTCGACCACGCTAACAAAAATTATTGCCGACTAACTCAGTAGGGCAGGTGGTGTAAGTATTTAAGAAGGTTCCAGAATGCTATTGGGTATGAAATATGTCTTGATCGGGAAATACCTTAGACGTCCCCTAATCTCGCAGGGTTGCTATGGAAAAGCTCTAGAAGGAATAACAAGAGGGTGCCAAAACCTGAGATCAGGAGAGTGATTCTAGCTTAAAAATGTACCCGAAAATTCATTAAGGGTAGTATTACTTACAACATAAAACAAATGTTGACCATATTAGCATATAGACCTATTTATAACTGCTAGCTGAAAAGAAGGTTCCTAAAAGCAAATGTTAACTAGCCTGAAAATTCAATCACGCTTGCAGGTAATTACAAAATAATTAATTACAGCAAAACTGTAACTATACTGTTACGATAAAAAAAACCCATATATAAGAATGTCTTTACACTATTATACACGATTTGCTTCTAACTATATAACACACTTACGTTTTCATTACAAATACATCATACAGTCTTAGGCAGGTATTAAAAATCAAGTATATCCCAAATTTACATACCTAAAATCTTAGCCTAGACAACACACAGATGTACTACAGCTACATTTCATTAGTCCATGCAATAATTTAAAATGTTTATTTAGTACAAACTCTCTAGTATAGTTTCATAAGTTTCTTTTTATAGATACACAAGGAGTGATTGACTATCCTTATGGATTATACCATAAGATGCTGCTATCGATTTCATCCTCCACAACATGGTTATTTCCAATTCAAGGTTGTCAATCTGGGAACCAATGTTCCCCTACAATTGAAATTGACCTACTTAATAGGGCATTATCCTTTTTTAATCGCCTCTAGTCAAGGTAATTGCGCTACCAAAGCTGCATGTTGATGGTTTGAATGATACGTACAAAGTGCTCTATGAAAAATGGGATCTACCTTCCTAAAATCATTCGAGACATCCTCGGCAAACTTTGAGCAGATAAATTAACAGTATAAAATGAACATACCTTGTGTCATTTTTTCCCTATAAATATATATTGCTACGATATGGCCGCTATGCTAGATGTACAATGATCGATTGCCTGCTGATCCCCACCTCTCTGTGCCTTTAAATAATTTAAAATTAACACAATCAAATTTATGCCTCGACTAGTTCAGTGCTATAACGCACAGAGTGAACGACGATATGATAACAAAGAATTTTTACTCACTCTTCTCCAACACTCAATTCACCTGAATAAGACAAGCAAAATTCGCCAAAAATTGTATAACGAACTAAATAAAATTTTTGTCAAATTACAATTTACAAAGTTACGCTCTTTTTAATATCATTTACCTTTTATAGAAATTTTAAATCAAATTATCAAATTAAAATAAATATTCCTATCGAATTAGCTCTTTATGAAGATTACACCTTTTTAAAACAATTAAAACCAGCAAAAAAATGTATCTTACCATGAATAGTTTCGTTGAATGTTCAAAGAAATATCCCCCTTTTTAATATCAATTTTACGTAGCAACTAAATTTCTGTTGATCTTTCACACACTATATTTTAATCACATATAAATTTTAAACTCACTTCCGACTACACAAATTATGTAAAATTACAAATGCTACTTGCTATAAATTGAATAAATAGTTTTGACCTTATATTTCTTCTGAACTTTCCTTGCTGGAGTTTCCTGGCCCAAATTCCCACTTTTCTGGAGCCTCCGACAATTCTGCTTAGAAATCACTCTTAATTTTGAATAACAGTCGTCGGTATTACCAGATAAAATTTAGGGATTTCAGTTATGGATTTAATTATCTCCCAGTTTCTTAATGTGTTATGCAGTAACTTAAGAGTCATTTGTTCAGTAGCTTAGAGCCATTTATATCAACGGCAAAATTCCATATAAATTTATTACAACACGCACTCTACTGTTTATATTACTTTACGTTGAAATTTTATTAAGTTCAACTTTTAAAATTGGACTTTCACTATAATGATTTTCTTTCAAAATAGCACAGTCGGCACGTGAATTATAAAATGATTCTCCTTTATTTGCTTCATTAATTTTATAAAATCAGGTCCCTTTTCTCGAATGTTCCACGCGTTCTCATTGGTTGACGGAACACTATCAGTTGTTCATATGTGTAAAAGGCGTTTCAATTATAGTTATTTCTGCAAGGTGTTGGATTTTGAATGATCTAGTATCGAAACTTTCCAGAGAGACTTGATTAACATTTTATGTACGTTCTAAATTGCACGTATTCTCATGATTAACCGTTGCCTCAAATACTCACACTTTATTCAGAAATGCATTCTCGAAGTTTTGCGATGGTTGTATCTGCTGTTATGTTTTTCATCGTATATACTTCTATCCATCGCTGATCACCAAGAAGTCTTTATTTTCTAATGAAAAAAAATCAATACTAATGGTTACAAATGGTTTTGTTACCTCGGGCCATGCAATGTGTTGCTTAGGTGGATCAGATTTTGTTTTTGCTACAATTCCCACTAATTTCTTCTATTTTATTTTCAATACAAAGGAACCACATATATCTTCTAGCTAACGATTTCATTTGTACTACCCCTTGATGAGTGTTATGCAATTCTTTTAACATTGCTTCTTGTAAAGGATTGGGGTATGGCTATTCGATCGCCCCAAAACAAACAAACGTTTATTACAATTAATTCAGATCGTCTGAGATAATACGATTTTAACTGTGGCTATCTTCACCTGCTTTTGTATAACTGTTTTGTTGTTTATAGGTGTTTGATTGTTCAAATCAATAAAATATAGCTTGTCCTCCCATTCAGTCTTGAGACCTCTGTGAACATGGAAGTCTCGATAAGCAATCTGCGATTATGTTTTCTTTACCTTTGATATGTATGAAGTGATAGTCAAAGCTAGAAAGATGCAAAGCGTATCGCTTTAATCGATTTGCATGCATTTGATTCATGTCTTTAGTGTTTGAAAAAATTTACACTAGCAATCTTTGGTCTGTGCATAGTGTAAACTTTACTCCATACAAAAATTGTTCAATTTTTTAACCCCGTAATAACATGCTAAACTTTCTTTGTGTACCGTAGCATAATTTTGCTCAGCCTTATTGTAGGTTCTCGAAACGCAAACTACCATTTTTTCAGTGTTATCTGGCATTTTATGACTAAGTACAGCAGTTATACCTTGCTCTGATGCATCCGTAGTTAATAATATTGGTAATTTTGGATTAAAATAGGTTAGTAATTGGATCAGAAGAAAGTACTTCCTTTATATTCAAAAATGCTTATTATTTGCAGTCAGCAGACCACTCAAATCTTTTACCCTTTTTTAACAATTTGTATAACCGTGCGGCTAAATATGCTAGTGGCACATATCGAATAGAAGTTTACCAAATCTAGAAATAATTTCAGTTCTGTGATTGTGATTGGATTAGGAGGTTCACGTATTGCTTTGACCTTAGATTCACACTTACATATACCATATTTAGTTAGAACAAAACTCCGATATGCATCTTTGTATTGAAAAAAATTATATTTATCAATATTTACTTTCAGTCCAGTATAAGCTAAGATACTAAAAGCTGATTGCAGTACTTGCATGTGATCACCTTCGCGATGACCTAAAGTATATCATCTTGGAATGTAAACACATTTTTAGACCCTCCATTTCGAATGGACCTACCACTTGCCGAAGTTCTAGATTACTAGAACAGGTAAAATATCTTGCGTGTTCTAATGAGCTAAAGAGCCAAACTACAGGTCCAACCAAAGTAGTAGGGTCGTTAGTGAGGAACCAGACTAAGACATGTCCACCGGTAAACACAGTAATAATACAAGTATACATGCCCACCTCTACCTACAGTGACGAAGAGGTAGAAGCGATCTACAAAGATATCAAAGACACACTAAGATACGTAAAAGGACATGAAAATTTAATAATTATGGGGATTTTATTGCAGTGGAAGGTGAGGGTAGGGAAGGAGCGGTAGTAGGTTTATTTGGTGTAGGCATGAGAAATGACGGGGGAAATAAGTTGGTAGAATTTTGTGACAAGAACAATTTAATCATCACAAACACATTATTTCAACATCATGCTAGAAGGCAATATACGTGGAAGATGCCAGGAGATATAGGAAGATATCATATAGGAATCAAGTAAAAGGCTGTAGAAGCTACCCAGAAGCAGATATAGACACTGACCACAACATCGTAATTATGAAGGCCACACTTAAATTTAAAAATTTTAAAAAAAAGAAACGGAAAAAGGCATTTTGGCTTTACGAAACTAAAAGATAAAGATATTCAAGAAAGATTCGAAAAAAGTCAAGGTGGCCAGAGATATTCTGGAATTTACACAAAAAAAGAGAAACCATGGATAACAAAGGGTATCCTGAATTTAATAGAAGAAATAGGAAAATACAAAAATAGATCAGATGAAACAGGAAAACAGAGATACAAAACCATAAAATAAGAAATTATTCGCAAATGCAAGAAAGCTAAAGAACAATGGATTGATGAAAGTACAAAGCGGTACAAACTAAGACGGAAATAGAAAAGGCAGATGAAGCATACAAACTAATTAGAATCAATTTTAGGGATATAAACCATATAGCAAAAACATAAAGAACATGGTGGGAAACGTCACTATAGAAAATGTATGTGTGGGTAGATGGCAAGAATATATAGGGAATTTATATGCAGGAGAGGAACTAATAGCATTAGAAAAGGAATCAGACATTGAAAACTTGCTAAACCTTTAATTTATGCTTACGTACCGGTGTTTATCCAGATAAATGGAAGATTTCTAAAATATGCCCTGTCTCTAATGCAGGTGATAAGAGCTTAGTTAAGAACTACAGGCCTATAAGTATAACCAATAACTTCAGTAAAGTTTTTGAAATCACTTTATACAATAGGATATACAGCTATTTTAAGAGATTTATAAATGTGAGCCAACATGGTATTGTTAGTGGAAAATCAACAACTACTAATCTATTTTGCATAACGCAATTTATTGCGCAAGCCTTCGATAATAAACAACAGTGCGACATAATATATATGGATCTGTCAAAAGCTTTTGATCATATAATCATCAGTTACTATTAATAAAACTGCAAATGTATGGTTTTTCAGATGTAGTTCTGACTCTCTTCCATTCCTATTTCTTAAATAGACAACAATTTGTGCTTATGCAAGGAACTAAATCTGATATAATATCTGTGACCTCTGGAGTGCCACAAGGCTCTGTCTTGGGGCCTCTTCTATTTAATATTTTTATTAATGACATCACACGCCAACTAATCCCAGATATACATTGCCTACTATATGCAGATAATCTCAAAATATACTCAAAGATATTCAGTATTGCGGACTGTCATATATTACAACAGAATCTAAACAAAATCATAATGTGGTGTGAAAATAATAAACTTACTATCAATGTGAACAAATGAAGTGTTATGTCTTAGACTATTGCATACTCTACAATTACCTACGGTTACTCTATACATGGTAATATCTTATCAAAACCGACTGAGGTTCGCGATCTAGAAGTAATATTTGATTCTAAACTGTTGTTTGCTGAGCATATTCAGTTCATTATAAATAAGGCCTACAAAATGATTGGATTCATTATCAAAAATAGTAAAAGTTTTAGGAAAAATGAGACTCTCGTCCTACTTTATAATGCTTATGTGCGATCCAACCTTGAATATGCTGTTATAGTATGGGAACCACATTATGACATATACATTAGGTGCATGAAGGCAATACAACGTCGATTTCTGAAATTTTTAACTTTTAGGATGGAAGGAACGTATCCACCAATTGGTTATTCACATACTGCTCTGCTGAGGAAGCATAACTTTCAAAGTCTTGCTGGCAGTACATTTTATTATTATTTTTACATAAGATTTTTAATCAACAAATTATATGTGATGATATTAACAAATCCTTTCAGTATAACACTCCAAGGTCAGCATTCAGGCACCCACAATACTTCTATCTTTCAACACCCAGGGCAAATATATTAAAATATTCTCCACTTTATCGTTTGTGTAACACATATGAAACAATAAAAACCGAAATTAATATTAATAGTTGCACTGTTGGTTCATTAAAAGACTTTGTCTCATGTAAATCTAGTGGTAAATGCCGAAAAAATTGAAATACAAAATCACGTTAAAAACTTAGGACTGACGGTTGACTTTAAATTACGATTTGATTGTCATATAAATAATTTAGTATAAAGATCATACATAATTCTGCGTAAACTGTATGTTAACAAAGATTCGTTAAATCAAAAGCTTCGTAAAATGCTTTGCGAGTCACTTATCTTGTCTGCATTTGATTATGGTGATGTTGTTTACGGTCCCTGTTTAGACTCTATTACTACAGCAAGGGTTCAAAGAATACAGAATGATTGTCTTAGATTTATTTTCAATTTAAGGAAATTCGATCACATTTCTGAATCGCGCGCCAGTCGGGCTGGTTAAAAATGGAAAACAGGCGGTTACTGCATCTTGCAACCTTTACGCATAAAATTGTAAATTCTCTATCGGCACCAATTTATATAAAAAATTTGCTACTACCGCGTAGCAGTTGTCATTCTGTCCAGGTAAGATCTCGTGACTTGCTGCATGTACAGCGGCACTCAACCACCCTCTTCCAGAGGTCATTCCAGTACACTGCAGTTAAATTATATAATTCAATTGACAACTCCATGAAAACCAAATCGGTATCAAGTTTTAAACTATCATTTAAAAGTATTTACTTTCAACACAATAAATTCACTGGTCTATACATTTATATATTCTCATTTGTTCTCATACTCTTTAGCAGAAATAAGTGTTGGCTCATAAAGTACCAACTTAATGTTAGTGTTAAACTGTTTCCAGTGGCGTTCACACCAGAATTATAAACATCCGGCTTCTTTTACATGTTTCTATTCTTATTTGTAAATTAATTTTTATTGTATTGTTAGTTGCAGGTTAAGTGGTAGAACAGCCTTTGGCTGAACTTCGCCTGTTATACTACATTCTTATTTTTTTGTTATAGAACTTATTAATAATCAATAAAGACGATATTATTATTATTATTATTAAATATGTATAACTGTCTATATGGGTGTGTGTAATATTGTAATTTTCATGTAAGTTCTGTTCCAATTTATAGGAATCTGTCTTTGGAACAGTGTATATATAATTAGCATTAAAGGGTCTGAAAAATGGTAAGGCGCCAGGTACAGATAAGGTGCAAACAGAAACTCTTAAAGCCGCTGGACAAGAAGTAACAGAACGTCTCTTCCAACTTGTAAGCTATATGTATGATACAGACGAGATGCCCAAAGATTTCAAACGTAACATCATAGTAACTATACCAAAAAAGAAAGGCTCGGATAGATGTGAAAATTTTCGAAAAATAATTTTGACAGCACACATGTCAAAATATTAAATAGAATTATACAAAGACGAATGGAAAAACGAGCTGAACAAATACCAGGAGAAGATCAATTTGGGTTTAGGCGAAACAGAGGAACACTGGAGGCTATTTTAGCTCTGAGAGTGATAATGGAGAAAACAATAGAAAAAGGAAAAGCATGTATATAGGGTTTATAGATCTAGAAAAAGCATTCGACAATGTAAAATGGAGTAAAATGTTCGAAATACTGAAAAAGATTGGAATGAGTTATAGGGATAGATGAATAGTACATAGCTTATACAAAGAGCAAATAGCAGTAATAGAATTAGAGCAGGAACAGAGAAGTAAACATTAGGAAACAGGCGAGATAGGGATGTGCCTTATCCCCATTAATTTTTAACTTGTACATTGAAGAGGCAATGAATACTGTCAAATGCAGGAAGGCATTTGGAATTACTGTGCAAGGACAAAAAATTGATATGCTTAGATTTGCAGATGATATAGCAGTATTAACGTCTAGCAAGGAAGAGTTAGAAGCTGTTTTTAATGAAATGGAAACGATTCTAACAGAGAGATACGGCATGAAAATTAACAAAAATAAAATTAAAGTACTCGTATGCAAAGGAGGGGAAAATAAATCAAAAACAAGAATACAAAAGTAACAAGAACTTACAAGAGGTTAAGGATTTCTGCTACCTAGGAAGCCAAATAACGCAAGATGGGAAAAGCGCAAAAAATATAAAACAAAGATTAGCACAAGGTCGTGCTACATTTAACAAGAAAAAGCAACTACTGTGTTCAAAGACAACAAACATAGAAACAAGGAAAAGATTGCTTAAAACATATGTGTGGAGCACAGCACTGTACGGCTGTGAAGCCTGGACAGTAGGAGAAGCGGACAAGAAAAAGGTAGAAGCCTTTGAAATGTGGTGCTATACACGAATGATGAAGATATCATGGACAGACAAAGTTTAGAACAAAGAGGTACTAAAAATGGTAGGAAAAGTAAGAAATATGTGGAAAACAGTAAAAAATACGAGAGAAAGGATGATAGGCCACATACTACGGCATGAGGGAATAGTGCGGAATATATTAGAAGCAGAGATAGGAAAAAAGAGAAGTAGAAGTAGACCTAGGTTAGACTATTGTACACAGATAGTGAAAGATGTACGCTGTAAGAATTTCAGGGAAATGTATAGGCTAGCTCAGAATAAAAATCAATGAAGGTATGCATCCAACCAGTCCCAAGATGGATAAACTAATGACAAAAAAATAAATGTACTTAAACATGATGGTTACTATAAGAAACTACAGGTATTGGTTGTGCAATATTCTCGAATAATATTAATTATGTGAAAGGATTTACTCGAAAACTATTAATTCGGCAAATGTCTAAGTGTTGGGGGATCTTGGCAGCCACAGGCCGTTTAACCACCTCCTTCACATACCGCTGAATCTCGGTGAAATAGGGCATATAATTAGAAAACAATAGAATGGGAACCGAGCTGTATATAGACCGTGTGGGAATTTCAGGCAACTGTGTAAGCTAGCTCAGAATACAAATAAGTGGATGTACGTGTCGAACCAGACGGCAAACCGAATGACGAAAAAATAAGCGCAAAAAAATATGATGATTACTATAAACAACTAGTTGTTGGTTGTGAAATATCTGCAACTAATGTTGACTGTGCAAAAAGATATCTTGGAAAAAGTATTAAATCGGCAATAGTTCAAGTGCTGGGTAAACTTGGCAGCCACAGGTTGCTTACCCCCCTTCACAACCACTGAATGTCTGAGAAATAGGGTATATAATTGTAAAACAATAGAAGGGGACCGAACTGCATCTAACAAGAAAGAACAGCGCCTATGATGAGAGACAACAAACACAGAAACAAGAAGAAAATTGTTGAAAGCATATGTGTGGAGCACAGCACAGTATGCCTATAAAATACGGGCAGTAGGAAAAGCAGACAGAAAAATGATAGCAGACTTTTGAAATGTTGTACTTCAGATGTATGAGGATGATAACATGAACAGACAAAGTTAATAACAAATAGGTTATAGAAATAGCAAGGGAATAAAGATATCTGCTGAAAAAAATTGGAGAAATAGATGGGCAGAATACGTTCTAAAGCATTTTTGGGGAATAGTATGTGTTATATTACAAGCAGAGATAGGAAAAAGGAGATAGATGTAGACCTAGATCAGATAGTGATAGATGCAGACTGTGCAAATTTCAGGGAAATGTGTAGGTTAGTTCAGAATAGGAAACAATGAGGGTACGCGTCTAACCAGTTTCAGAACTGAAGATCTAATGATGATGATGAAATAATTAATCAATATGTTTTTGAAAATAAAACTACTACATTTAATACCAAAAGGCATACGATTCATTGTGTACAGGCCTCTATATATAGATATAGTTGCTAAGTACTTGGATTCATCGTCTAATTCAAATTGCATATAAGAATCACTCAAATCGATTGTTGTAAATTTAATACAGTTATATAAATTTGCAAACAATTCGTTTACATTTGGCAATGGATAAAAATAAGTTTGTAATTGTTTATTTAATCTAATATAGCTACCACATATCCTGACAGTGCCATTTCTGCATATGACTGGTAATACATATGATGATCATTCACTTGACATTACTGGAGTTTTTATGCCATTTTCTAGCATACGATCCAATTCTTTCTACTTTGTTTTGGAGAGCTAGTGGAACTGGTCTTGGCTTGTCATGATGTGGCACAGCTTCAAGTTTCAGTTGTAATGTTATTTTTGAATATTTAAAACATCCCAACTTACCATCGAAGACTTACGAAAATTTTTGGATCAACAATTCATTTACCTTTGCTACACTAGTGGTGTTTATTCCTGCGTACATAAAGCTTAATTTAAATTGTTGTATAAAATCACGCCCTAACAATCCTGTATTTGTTGCATTTTTAAGTATAAAAATTTTTATATTCTCAGTACGCTGCTTATATTCAACATCTAAACAGATAAATCCTTTGGTAAGTATTAATTCTCCAGTATATCCCTTAAAAGTTAAATTTGTCGATTCAAGCTTTATGTAACAAAAAAACTGATTGTAAATATTATATCCCAATGCATATATAGCAGAATCTGAACCTAATTCTAAATTAAAGAATTTATTATTTTTCCGACGACCACTTGTGAAAACAACAGATTACACACTACTTATTTATGTAGAAAGTAAAGTATATCACTCTAGAGTGCGAAAGTACATATCACTCTAGCATTGAAATACTTTTCAACTCTAGAGTGATACGATTGATGTTAGTATGCTAGTTACCTAGGCAACCCAAACGACTACCGGTTTCTATCTTTTTGTATTCATTCGTATTGTTTTGGCTAATAACAGTTTAAAATACTCATAGGTAAATCGATATTGACAGTTTCCGTTTTACCTAAAGATGTAATTACTCATATTAGTTTGTAATTGAAATGATTTCTTCAATAAAAATTGAGAATGCATACGCTAAAAGCAACAAAGTCATTTTATAAAGACAAAAACAAAGTAGGCGTTCAAATTTTCAACATCAAAACGTCAAATAAATTTTATAGCTGTCTGTCTGTCTTGCATTATTGTGTACACATTTATTGCAAATAAACATAAAAATAACAATTTCGTAATTGTTTTTAGTGGTGGTCGTTGGAAAAATAGTGTACAGTACTCGCGTGGAAAGTGACATTTCACACTCGTGGAATAGTCGCACTCGGCTTACGCCTCGTACGACAATACTCTTCCACTCGTGTGAAATGGGTCACTTTCCACACTAGTAATGTAATATACTATATTTCAACATTCATTAAAATAGGGTTAACGTTAGGACTAACACTAACACTTTTTTATATTATAAATGCCAAATTCTTCTTCCATAATTGCTGGATTTGAATGTTTGATCAAATTTATGAGCATGTTAAGAACTATTTAGTGCCTCAACAACATGGTTTTGTTAGAATGCAATCAACTTTTACTAACCTACTACTGTTTTTGCATCAGATTGCTCTGACTGTGGAATGTAATTCCCAGTTAGATCGTGTTTCAACTGACATAATTAAAGCTTTTGATAAGATGTCGCATGACATTCTGTTGCATAAACTTGAAGCATTTAATTTTGATCAACATACCATTCATTTTTGGAAATCTTATTTAACAGCAAGAATTCATAATGTAAAAATTGATAACTGTGTATCTAAATCATTTACACCTACATCTGGTGTTCCTCAAGGATCTATTGTTGGTGCCTTGTTGTTTCTTATATTCATTAACGATCTTCCAAAATTTCTAAAGTTCACAGTGTTTCTTATATGCCGATCATGTGAAAGTTTTCAAACATATTAATAGTATCAATGACTGTTTCTTGTTACAACAAGATGTAGAGAGTATTGTCAACTGGACCATTTCTAATGGTCTGTCGTTCAACATAAATAAATGCAAGTTCATAACTTTCACCAAAAAGCGCAATACCATTAGTTTTGAATATAAAATTAATAATAATAGTATCGCTGGTGTAACTAAATTGAACGATCTGGGGATATTTTTTACCTCAAATTTTCAGAGTATTGCTAATTCAGGTGCTAGGAGTCTTTCATTCATTATTAGAAACTCTTATCATTTGCACAATCTGTCGGTTATAACCCTTCTTTATAGATGCTTAGTTCGATCCCAACTAGAGTATGCTTCTATCATTTGGTCTCCTCAAGCAGTTATCACCTCTATCATATTAGAAATGATTCAAAAAAAATTTTGTCGTTATTTATATTTTACAATTACTCGTATATACCCATCTTATCCGATATGCATCTCATATAATGATCAAAGGCAATTGATTCATAGAGAAATTGATGTTAGCTTATCAAAATTAGTGAATAGAAGACACTACTTGGGTGTTATGTTTATAAATAAATTATTAAACAACAAGATAATTATACCACCCTTACTATCGCTTATTTGCTTTAAGGTTCCATTAATTAAATTGAGACCCAAATTTTTATTATTTGTTACTACTTCTTCTGAATCTCCAGTTTATAAAGTTTTAGAAGTAATTAATTTAATGCTTAAGTTTAAGAATGATTTCGATATTTTTAATACTTGTTCTAGCGAATTTGCTATGTTATGTGACATTATTTTAATGAGATATTTATTTTTCTATGTAATTGGGGTTTATGCTCTGTATTGCTACTGATTCAATTAATAAATAAATATATTTTGCAGATGTCCGATCACACCGCATCGTGAACATTTATAATTGATGTATTTGCATTCGTCTTTGTGTTTCTTTCCACAGGACTTACACTTCAGCTTTCCTCTTACGTTATTCGCTTGGTTGCATTTAACGTTGGTGGTTGAATTTTGCATACCGCTACTATGGGTAATTTTGGATGCTGACGAATCACTATGATTCGAGGTCAGTTCTGCTTCGAATTTTACATCTTTGGATTTTACATTCGTTTGATGTTTTACCATATGGTGTATCCCATCATGCTTTTCTACATTTAACGATGAATTTTGAATTATAGCTTCTCTAGCAATAGCGACTTCCAGGAGTTCCTCCACTTTTTTGTGTGTTTCTTCTGCTAAGCGATCTAGTATTGAACTAGGTACCATACCTGCTACAGACTCGTCCTTCAATGTGTCGGCAAGATGCTCAAATCGACAGTTAATCGCAAGTCCTTTTATTCGTGCCTATCATTCCAAGCAAGATTCGAGGTTATTTTGCTGAACTTTATAGAATGCTATTCTTTCCCTGAATACATTAATCGGCGGGCTGAATTGTTTTGTTAACAGTTCACACAGCTGATCATATGTTTTATCTTTGAGAAGAGCAGGAAAACATAGATCGCAGAGCAATTTATGTGTTTCTGTTCCTATTAAACTTATTAGCATTGCCACTTTTAGTTCATTACCCACTTTATTTGTTTTACAGTATTGTGCGAACTTTTCTTCGTATACTGGGAAATTTTCGCTTGCACTAAATTATGGGAAAGTAAGAGTAATTGAAAGAACCTTTTATTAGGCTTTAAACAACATAATTCCACAAAATGACAGTAACAATAAAAATACTATAGAGAGCAGTTTTCTGAATCTCTAAACTGTGATGTAGCATTCTAGATGCAATCATTACATTCTTCCCTTCTTCTTTGTAAGAACATAGTCGGATAAGTACAACGGCATGCATCTTTCATGTAGTGGCCTACTAGTTTCTCCTGCCACCCTGGTACTATCGTCTTGCCTTTGGTCTCTACTACTTTCAGAAACTGAAGTCGAGTCCGTAGTTGAAACTGGCTCTCCTGGCTCACGATAACCGCTTTGCTCCTCTCTTTCAACTGTTTTTGGAGCTGGGGGCTAATCCTGATAGATACAGTACTTTCAATCTCACTGGGTAGGCGGTACAAACGCATATTCTGGGTTTGCTTCTATTAGTTCAACTTCTTCAACTACGAGTTCATACTTTGAGTTTCGAGAGTGATTCCTTAAAAGCACTAAACCGGGCCGTAATGACCATGTTGGTATCGAGCTTCTTCCATTAGTAGATTTGCATCGATATGTAAATAGTAAATCGTGAGGCATAGAGATCGTGACAGTGCATAATAGTGAATGTATCGAGTGAAGCGCATCAGGTACAACTAGTTCCCATTGAATCGTTTTTAGGTTTTGGGTTCTGAGTGCTAGTAAGATTGTTTTCCATACTATACCATTGTATTTTTCACATTGCCCGTTTTCGCGGGGGTTGTATGCAGAAGTTCGACTTGTAGGTATGCCATGAGAATTCAAAAAGCACTTCACTTCTTGCGATATGAGAGAAGCTCCTCGATCTGAGTGAATGTAAGAAGGCATTCCGAATATGGTAAATACCTGCTGGAGACACGATATTACCGTTTGCGACGTCATGTTTGAACATGGGAAAACAAAAGGAAATTTGGAGTATTCCTCTATGACTGTAAGTATGAATTGGTTCTTACATGTCAATGGCAGGAGGCCTTTAAAATCTAGCGTAAAATATGGTGTACGAGGAGCCGACCTGCATGAATCGACTAACGGATAGGAGAAGGGTTGGCGTAGGACGTCAGGGAGACATTAGATTCACTTTTGTTGGTGCTGACAGATGATTGATATATTATGAGTGAATAAAGAGTTTTCCGATCATCCGTATTCCTTGTATTTATTCTGACTGAGAGTTAACACTATATTTAACCTTTCGAAGGGGGCCGTTGCTTTGATAAGAGTCCCTTAATTTTTACAGAAACTCGGCTTTAGTTCAGCACATATTCTGCATGCTTGGGTTACTCGCCGAACATCTTCTACGGTGTGGTAAGTTTATGCTTTTAATCCAGTGGTATAGCCTAATTATACCAGGATAACACAATGAATTATGTAGGTTATATAAACGCTTATCCCCTGCAGTCGCAGAGCATACTGTAGAAAGCATATCCACATCTGCAATAAACTCTTAGTTCTTGCACTTTGTTTTCTTAGTAATTATAATCAACTCTTCGTTGAGGATTCGCAAAACAACTAAGAAGTCAACAATAATATATCAGGTTTGCAAATTCAGAGTGTATAATTTCTGAAAATGATGCAGAAAAAGACAATTGCAAAGTGCAGATGCAAAACCACCAAGTAAATATTTAATATTAACCATCTAAATATAAATTTCGAGGATTTAAAAGCAACACTTTCTTTCAATCCTTAGAAAAAATACTATCCTTGTAACCCGTTTAGTAGCACTAAACTTTCCATTTCTCAATCAGTTACCTTTAAGTTTACAACAATACAATACATTTTTAATAAAATGTTGACCTTATCCAGTCTCTTTCTCAAACGAACTAATATTATTATGAAATTTGTAATTACTGAATCTACCATTCAAATTATTGTCACAGGGCAGTTATTCTACACTACAACTTAAAACTTACCGCTGCCTTCTTTGTCAATAGACATTGAAAATCATAAACATATGGAAAATCCCTTGATAATATATCAACAACTAAACATTCTCCATAATGCTTACAAACAATATCTAACACTATCACATCTTTGATATTAAACATAATATACTCAAAATTAAGAACGTTTGCCTCACGATATGTTTCAGTAAATATTCGAAAATCTTTTATTAAAACAAACTTATTTAAGGCAGATTTTTTTGCAAGTGAGTCTTCGCCTGTAATCACACAAGGCATTCGATGCTTACAATCGTATAAAATAATCATGCCAAAGCGATTATTAACTTGTAAATAACCTATTAAAATATCATGTTTATTTGCTTTAGAATGAGTACCAAAAAACCATGCAGGGCCATGGCGTTTTTTAGACGGGTCAGTTTGTGTATCAATATAGCAACATTTAGAAATAGTTTTTAAAGTGAATGGAGGTAAGATTTTGTTCAAACAAGTTTGTTTATGTAATTTTTCATTTCTATTATCATCTAATATACTTCTAATAATCTCAAGTAGGATTTTATCTCCAGACTGCAATGATAAATCCTCAATGAACTCCTTAACAGTAGTAATATTATAATCAAATTCTAATAAGTCTGATAAACCTAAGTTGTAATCACGAATAAGCGATAACAATTCTCCCTCTCTATCCAACTTTTTGTAATAACTACACACGAGCCTGCTTCTTTTACACAAAAGTAATTTTTCAAGAGTGTGATTAAAGCCAGTTTTATAGTGAGCATTGTAAATGTGAACTATTTCACCTATTTCTGGTAAAAGTTGTTTGTTGTCGAGTGCAGCCAAATGTCCCATATGAACAACTATTCCACCATCCAAAACAAATGTCCATAGTACTGTATTTACAGTTGACACACATCCCTATAATAGAAAGGTATTATATATGATATGAAAACAATTAAACGCTTTAAATACCTGATAATTCATAAGTAAATAACTACTCCCGCCATACAGTTCAGTATTTATTTATTTAAGGTTTTGATTTAAGCTTAACCTCACTTTGTCAAAACTTTTCAAACCGTAAATATAGTGTTTATTATAGGGAGATACTAATACTTAAACCGGTATTGCTGAAAATAAAAGTTATTGTAATATGAAAATTATTACATTTGTAAAAAGCGTTAACAGAAAATCTCAATTACTAACTACTGAACATAAACAAAACATTATGCTGCCGAAACTAAAGCAGTAGAAACCAGAGATGAAGACATCTACGTCATATATGTCTGACTAATTCATAACACACCTTCAAGGTTCTTTAAATGTTTTTCAATACATATGATAAAGATAGCAATACGATTTGTGAGTGTTTTAAATAAAGACATACGGGAACGTTCTTTCGAGAAAACAACAAAGAAGGTTATGCATCCGTACGTTTTGAATTTAATGTTTAACAAGTTAATGGACATGATTTTACTAGGGAGGGAAATCTAATCTGTTAAATTAAATTTGTACTACATAACCTTATTTGTCTGCGCTAATTCCTTCTGCTTTCCCGGCGTTTATAGTTACGTATTTTGTATTGTTAATTCGTTGAAATTAGCGAATAATTCTAACAGTTCTTATTAGAACTTATGGGGGTGTCGTATCAGCAAAAGCTAACACAGTGGGTTTGCAAGCCCAACAATTGGTTGTAAATTTGTTACAATACTTTCGACAAGAACGGAATAATAGTGTACCTTAAAAATACATGAGGTAAAATGCAATATACTATTGTTACGAACTATTAGGCAACCCGTCAAACACGCAAATTGCATAATCGAGGTGTATTCTACAGAAGTCTAGAACATTCGAGCAAACACCAGACTATGAATCATCTAGTTAATTTTAGGGTATATATAAGATCGGTGATGAGTGTACATCAACGTAGTTGTTGCCCAGACGCCGATGGGGTAACAACTCGCGTATTCAGACCACCGCCTTCGGGCGTTCAAAGATGAGCTGCGGAACGGTGACGTCCTGAGGGAGTTCTCCAGCTATGCGTGGTGCCGAGGAATGGGTACACAAGTGAAGTCGTCGGGGATGCACATCCGTCAGTCCTGTTTAGACGAGCTACCTGACGATGGAGCGGCCTGTGGCGAGTAGCCAGTCCTGTTAGGCGAAAACCACAGGCCAGTGGACCCAGGATCCGGAATACTGTGTAGTAGGAGGACAACTAAGGGGGAAGATCCGGGAAACTGCTCATTGCACCAAATCAAGAGGATTCCAGGAGCAGGTCTTCTGGAATCCAGATCTACATATATAAATATATATATTTAAGAACATCAACTACAAACCACAACTTACCAGAAGAAATTTCAACATACCGAAAAACTCGTGGAGTTACAGGGCACTATAGCGACGCTGAGAGCGTCGCGTCCAGCAATTGTACGGTACATCAGCTAGTCTATAGCCAAATGTCGTATATAAATCATATTGTGTATAGTTAGTTGCTCATTACGTTTTGAAACTCCGATAGTAAATATAAATTTGTGTTATGTGAACGTGAATATTGTACCGCCAGCTTGTACGTAAATAGACCAAAAGGTAATAAATAATTTATATTAATGTTAGTGTTGTTAACAGTCCTAAACCTATGCAACTACTTTGAAAACGCTTTTATTGTTAACAAACAACCGCTACATTGTTGAAATTCCACTTCCCTTCAGTCATTGAATTATTGATTCTTACTACAAAGTAAGTCAGGCTAGTTTTTACAATGGTCAGAATGCCAGGCATACAAAGCATTCTATCCACTAAAAGGAACACCTTCATATTTAACTCGAAATAAGATATTTGATAATACCAGAATAAATAAAAACTTTTCGAACATTACTCTGGATAAACTCACCTTGCGCTATCTAATATATTGTAAGTTACTTAATAATATAAACCGTACACAATAAAGTGGCGTCCTCTGACGAGGTAAACGTGATATACCAGTTAGCGTAATTTATGCATGGCAACGACGCTTCTGTATGATATTCTGATAGAACGCAAGTTATGTATCCCTCAATTTATGTATGTATAACGAAATAGAAATAATTAGGAATTATTAGAAATTGTTAAAGGAATTATAAAGTAAAATACAACAATGTAATTCAAGGATAAACCAGACAAGTTATTAACAGTTCATGAGAACGGATGCAATACAATGTATACCAGACGATAGTGACACTGCAGGTGGCAGGTCACAGACGGTTAAGATAACGCAATTACCTCGAAAGTAAGATTGTTACAATGTAACTAAGTATAGAATTAAGAATAAGCAGACATAAGCTCCGCAACTTTTTCACAGAATTGTAAGGGGCAGGGACAACATAAATACCTCGGGAGCGCCAAGACGAGGAGTCAGTCAAAGTATTCAGCTTTAGCATTCCAGTTTGCTTAGGCAACTCATAATAATTCATTTAAATCAGTTCATTTCGACTTAGAATAATTAATACCAGTTTGTCAAAATTCTACATTAATTTCTGCTTAACCAAATAAAGTTGTTAAGAAGTTTGGAAGTGTTTTTTAAAAACGCAGTTCTCAAGGCCCGAACCTTAACTCGCTTCACAACTACATTCTTTATAAAAGAATCAAGGTTTTGTAACATTGAACTTTTATAAAACAACATATATTATGAGAGCTTATTTTTGTATTCTTACGCTTTCTTAGATGGAATTCCAAAGTATAACATAAAAGTCATCGTTTAGTTTTACCGACATCTAACGGTTAGTAGTTGAACAGTAGTTACCGAATTTGTCTTTTAAATAGTCAAAGAACGTTTAATTAAGCTTTAGTAAGAAGAGTGACCTACTGACCAAAAATCTCAACAACTTACAAAAGTTAATTGTATTCTTAATTAGATCAGGAGAAAGAGTTTTAATAAATTTTTCCTTGCGCCACCTATTGTTTAGTAGGTCACTTAGAAATTTAAAGAATTTCACAATAAGGTGGCGTCCTCTGACGAGATAAACGCGATATATAATTGCAAGTAAATTTATGAATCCGAACCACACCTGTATGATTATTCTGATAGAATTTTTTAAAACTACAGCATATATAATCGACGTATTTTACATTGAAATTTAAAAAATAATAAAAATTTTAAGTGCTTATTTTTATATTTTAACGGCCTCTTGAAATGAATGAGATAATACTTCATAAATATTATGGACTAGTTTTTGCGACATCTAATAGTTAATAGTTGAACCGTAGCGGAATTGCGTACAGAATTCGCTTTTCAAGTGGTCAGAGTAATTTAATTATGCTATTGGTAAGAAGAGAGCCATACTGACTAAAAATCACAAACATTTAAAAAAAGTATTTTGATTGATCAGCAGTAATGTAAATAAATATCTCTTCTCGGCACTAGTATTTAGTAAATTACTTAATAAAGTACAAAATAACGTGGCGTCCTCTGACGAGGTAAACGAGATGTATAATTTCATGTATATTTGTGGATCTGGACGGCACTATTGTATGATTATTCTTTGATAGAACGCTTTACAATTAATTGATTATCCATTATAGCATCGTTTGTAAAATAATTGAGGTATTGTTACATTAAATTTTTATAAAATAACAAAAATTATGAACGCTTGTGTATTCTGGAGACCTCTTAGAATGAATGTCCTAAGTATTTAATAAATAATATGGAGTACCTACAGGTTATTTTCAATTTTTGCGACATCTGATGGCCAGTAGTGAAATTAATAATATTGCCTACAGAGTTCGCCTTTCAAATAGTAGCAGGAGATTTAGTTAAGCGTTTAGTAACAAGAGTGCCGTACTGACTAAAAGTCACAATATTTTACAAAAATTTAAATGCAATCTGTACTAGATCAGGAGTAGATGGTAAATTTGCAGTATACCAATTCAAATTCAATCAATGACAAATGCTATACTGACTAAAAATCGCAAAACTTTGAACAAGTTCTGTATTAGATCAGAACGTAGGCAATATACAAATTTAAGCAACTGCAGTTTAACAAATTTTATGAATGTAGAAATTAGGCGAAATAGTTAACTGATTACCAATTAACAGATTGTTACGAGTGTTTGAAGCAGTATATTATTAAATTTGGAAATGCCCAAAAGGTGCGGGATTCCTGTAACAATATAAAAATATACCAGCTAACTACTGTGGGTGGGAGTGTGCATATAGAAATAAACAGAAGAAAATAGAACAAAATTGAATAATGACCAAAAATTTACTTAGGTGGAATTTCAAGTTTTATAACTCACCACTTACCTTGAAACGTTTTCAATCCGTCAAGTTTATGGGCGTCAACTTTGTCTAGTCTAGTAAGATTTTTGCTGGATAACAAGTAATCCAGGGGATTTTAATTACGGGGTACTCTCTGGGTGAAATGGATTTCCTTTACAAAAGGTCACCTGTACATTTGAACAAATAAAACAACAAATCTCATCAAACCTTACTTAAATCTAATCTGTAATAACATTATTTCAACATTGCTGTAAACAAGTATGTATATTACAATTTTAAATTTACTTACATTAATATTCACGTTCATGACCTAGAGATATTCTTGTAACAAAATACATACAACAAAAAAAAGTTAGCCAAGAGCGAGTCGAGATCGCACTATTAAGATTTCGTAGCAATGCTACAGCGAGCAATCAATAAACAAAATTAAGCTGTTTTTATTTTTTATGTATATTTAAATCTGATCCAAATTTGATTGTGATAACTGAAAAATGAATATATTGTCCCACATTAAAACTATACTAGAACAATACTATAGAGGACTAACACGGCACGAGAACCCTATAAGTAAACAACATTGGTTATAATTTCAACAAAGCCATACAGTTGCTCCCCCTCCCCCAGTTAGTAGAACATCAACAAAAATGCTGATTGATAGTGCTTCGTTAGTGCTCCAAAGATCATCATTATTGCTCTCCTGGCTACCGAGAAAAACAAGAAAACCCGTGGGGCCAACCCTGTTTGTATAAAAATATTCAACTGCACGTTGTCATTTTATGTTAATGGCATACCATGTATATCCGCATATATGTTGAAGCTGTAACAGAAATAGGATATTAGCAAATATTAAACATAACTATAAATACCTGGCTCCACAAAAATTCGAACCCAGTGATCTCAAATTGTCGAAACAACGAATTACTCCTATACCACTATATCAAGGAGTTATGTAGCAAAAGTATTCAACAAGACGTATAATTATTTTTAGACCACAAAGGAGCACTTACGAAGCACAATCAAAAGACATTTTGGTTTTTAAAAACTCGAAAGTTGACCGTTAAGTTGCCCCCTCCACGGTCTTTCCTGGTTTTCTCGGAAACCAGGAGAGCACTAACAATGGTCTTTGGAGCACTAACGAGCATTAACCAAGCACTATCAGTCAGCATTTTTTGTCGATGTTTGTTACGTGCCAAAGTGGCCCTTAAACATGTTTTAGGTTAAGTTTGATGTGCGGAGGTTTCGCGCCATAAATTTCAAAAGACGCGGTGCGCGGAATTTTAAAAGACTAGGCGTGTACTTCCGTTACGTCCCAGTGCGTTTGCGCAGATCGCGCGACGCGAGAGGGTTGGACGAATAACTTCGCGCCGACGTGAAAAAGACAAGAAGTGGGGACAAGTTTCCTGTTCTCTCTAGAACGTGGCTGTTTTGCCAGAATCTTCAAGGAGTGTGGACGTTAGAGGTATCGTATCGTGCTTATCTTATCTATGTAGACTTCTTTTGCCTAATTGTCTTTGTCTGTTGCCTTATACCTGGTATTCCTGTCATTCCCTGCATAGGTAGGTGTCAATCTGGAGCCGTAGACGAACCGTACTCTACGACCCTGTACGATAAACTCATGATTGCCGGAGCTGGTCTGAACGCTTTGGAAGAGCGTCGGGCAGTACCATCTTTAACCGCCTAAAAAGAGCCAGCAAGCCGCCCTTATGGACGTGCTGACGCCGTCTAATCCTACCCCGAAGGACGATTGGCGTACGTCGAGGGAATCTGGACCTATTATGTGAGTACTTCACAGTTTAATTTGTTCGCTATTAGAATATATTGTCTTAATTTTATGTAAATTTTCCGATTATGGCGCAATATAATATTGTGCAGTGGTGACGTCATTGGCAGTTGGCTGCGCATAATCTGTAATAAGGTTAGTGCTGCCCTCCGCGAGTGGCGTCGCTTGCTTTTTCAGCGCGCTTGCGCGATGTATTATCGACTTTGTAACTGTATTTATCGACGTTTATTAACTGTATTTATCGAGTTTTTAAATCTTAATATGTTCGCTAACTGGGGTCCAACTTTACGGCTCTTAATTTCAACAAGTAAATAACCTACCGTTTGAATAATGGCCATTCAAAACTTCAACAAAAATCACGTGAATAATATAATTTCTGTTAACCTTACTTCTAGCTTGTACAAATCCAGCAAAAGAATTAGGCAAATAAGATTTCCATGTACCCTATAACAAATCTGCCTTATACTAAACGAACCATAAAATCCTAAATTAAATTGGTTGAAATATTGTTATTTGTTCCTAATGGAAATTTAAAGTCAAGCTTCGACTACTATAGTAAACATAAAAATAAACAGCTTGTTAAGAGATAAATTGTATTTAACATAACGAATTAAATACATAGGCGTTGCGTTAGGGAAACTAAATGCTTGGAAAATTAAGGCGAGCGTTGCGAAAAATTAAACCGTAACAAACCCGCAGTAATTATGCCGAATTTAAAAAGGCAGATTGAGATTCTAAAAACGTCAAGATGAATCACTATTATACCAAGATAATACGTTTTAAGGCGTTTTTTGATTAAACAATACCTAGTAGATCATTTAAGGTTTCAAGCTAAATGTTCTCAGTGTAATTCTAATGGTTAAACGTAATACTTATATTACAGAATCTTAATAGTTGTACCTCACAAGGGCTATCCGTTTGAATAGCTGTCGTCGTTAAGGATTGACATAAATATTGGCTGGGTGCTACTTCTTTGCACTTTTCATTCGTGAAGCCATACCAAAGTTCATTTAGGGAAAGGAACTTGGTTTTAGGAATAATAACTTGATACTGGCTAGCAACTTTCACGGGGAAAGCAAATAAATGACAATAATTACAAGAGTTAATTTCTACTATGGGGATTTCTATTAAAAACGTAATTTCATGATTATTTACATAACTTTTTACTATGGCTATTTTTCAAATAAAAGTATGTTGCTTTCTGTTACTTCAAAGGGTAATTTACTGTTAGTTATAAGTGATTTAATTCCTAATAATTCATTTAATAAATCAATTGGTTCTATTATACTAGCATGTAATGTGTTTAATTTAGCAAATGTTACAGCGTTCTCTAACGTGGCTAAAATTTGTTGAATTATGGTAATGGTTGATATGATCTGATTGAATATCGTGTTAAATCTTATTGAGTCTCGCATTCCTAGCATTGTGGTTTGCATGTTACTTTCAAAAGTTAGTATTCTGTTAGTTATACTGTCTTGCTTTTTACTAATTTACTTGATTTATCATTAAACTTTATTATGGTTAAGGATATTTGATTTCTAACAATAGTTTTTATGTCATTCTGGTTTTCAATCAGTTGTTGTATTGCATTGTTATATCGTTCAGCAGTTTGGTTGTCTAAATTACCTGTGATCGCTTTTATAATATTACCTAGTCCGTTAATAAATCCTATTTTCTGCCTTATGATTTGATCTGTTGGTATTAATCGAGTGAATTTGTCGTTTGTGTTCTTTAAGATGTTCTCTATTATGTTTTTGTAATTAAGCATTTCTATCGCGTGTTCTTTTCCGAATTTGGCTGTGTCCATTGATTGTTTCAGTCTGTAGTAGTTATCTCTAATTATATAAAATTCTTGTTTTAGTTCTGTTAAATCAAATTTCTGTGAGAATGTTCAGCAATCTAGTGTATTTTGCATACTTCCTAATTTTACTGGTTGTATACCGGGGTTGTTTTTAATGTCTTCCACTATTATGTCACTGTCGTCTGTTCTACTTGGGTAGAGGTTGACGGCAAGGGTGATGGCTGTTTATCTGAAATTACAGAGTGTCTTAGATTCTTTAAGTGAATGTATTTTACAATTTTTCCGTTATCTACTACGGCTACATTTTTATCTGATATCTTTTTGATTTTAAACGGACCTAAATTTCTGGAGGCCGTTTGGTGTCTCTTACTTTTAAAGCTTTTCTCATACACGGTTTGTCCTACTGAAAATTTATTTATGTTGGCGTTCTCTTTGTGGGTTTTTGTAATACGTTCTTTATCGTTATCTAATTTATTTTTTACAGTATGTTACGTGCCGAAATCGGCACTAAACATTTTCAATTCAAGTTTTAATTTGTAAGAATTTCGCGCGAAGGATTTAAAAAGACGTGCGCGTATTTCCGTCACTTTAGACAGTGCGACAGGCGCGAGATTGCGCTGACGCGGTCTGCCAAGAGGGGTGGTGGTGATTTCCGGCAGACGTGTCTGGACTGGTGATCGAGATGCGAACAAATGTAGTTACCTTTGTGTGTTATCGTGTCTTTTTCTTGAGATGTAGGTTTCCTGCCTTCTACATAACTATCGTCCTTCATCCTATTCCTGTGTTCCGCTACTAAAAAAGAAGAAAACAAAATGAATTTGGATTCGACCGGGCTCAACGATGACCCACGCCCGAATGATTAACGGAGCCTCGCTGTAGCCATCACGGAGTAACGCTGCGAGAAGCCCTGCAATTTATGTAAGTAGCATTTAGTTTTCTTTTTTATGTGATTGAGTAATTTTATATAATTGCGTTACGTAATATTTTATTTGCGCGTTATATCGCAATTATTTAACATTGCTACCAACCGACTGTAGTGGCTCGCGTACTTCACCGGCGGGGTTATAATAAGTATCATAAGTTGTTTTTAATTTCTCTTTGAGATTT
This sequence comes from Platerodrilus igneus, assembly GCA_036346225.1. NCBI lineage: Eukaryota > Metazoa > Arthropoda > Insecta > Coleoptera > Lycidae > Platerodrilus > Platerodrilus igneus. The sequence continues at coordinate 12,038,922 of JARFIW010000139.1, read as the reverse complement.
TTTGCATACTGTTAGTATACTTTTTTGTTATAGTGTATATCATAAGGGTTGCAGAGACCTGAGTGCCCTAATGTTAATTCGAGAGGTGTAAAATTAGTTGAGTGGATTGTGTTGTTGTAGGCAATTAGTGCATATGACATTAAATTACTGATATGCTGTTTTTTATATGTTAGTTTCAATAGTCTGATTTATTCTAATAATGTTAGGTGTAATCTTTCAATTAGTCCATTTTCGGTTATAAGATGAATTTTTATTTTGTGAAGTCTGAGAGTATTTTATATTGTTTCGTTTCTGAATTCGCTTCCATTGTCTAAAGTTATTGATTCTGGTGTGCCATAAATCGTATATTTTCTAATGTTATTTGATATTTAATACAAAATACAGCTCTCGAGAACACTGCTAAAAGATTCTTAAAAATCTTCGAAGTAGTCAAGTACCTAAGCCCCCTTCAGAACACCTTAAGGGGCCCCATTTCGCATTTATCATTTTGAGAATGTTTAACGTCATCCACCGCGTTTCTTATTATTTTTGCTTAACCTAAAAATTTCTCATGGGGCACAACCCCGTTCAGAACACGCTAGGTAGCCCCAGTCCGCATCATTTTGAGAATGTTTCTTATTATTTTTGCTTAACCTAAAAAATCTCTCTCTTCAATTAACTAATACAACAAGAATATAAACGAGGGCCCCGCTCTAAGGGACCTCGATCCTCGTCAAGCAAAAACACGAGCACCCCCACGAGGACGAAACCCCACAACAAAGACACCCAGCGCTACGACCCCCCGAGGGCAAAGACCTAACGAGCCCCCATTACACATTCATCATTAAGCAAACTATCCACCAACAAAGGCACAGGAGCCCCAGCGCTTCGCCCGCATTTTATTCAATGTGGGTGGGCATCCCAAAAGCAAATTTTTTTATATAAAGAAAATTTTGTTCTCAAACCAGCATATACATATCTTGCTGTGCGGTTTGTATGTGGAAACGGCGTAGCATAACTACTCTCATTAAATGAAGGTCATACGAAAATTAAAGCCTTCAGCAAATATAAATTTTAACTTGAACATTTTATATAAAAAATATAATGTGCGATACCACTTCTTAAATTTAAAGGTTACAATACATTTTTTATGCTACAAATGAGCTCACTTTATTTACATTTACCTGAATAACCAAAAGCAACCATTAATAATAGAAATGTAATTTTTGTAGATTTTTTAATGTTTACATGATATTGCAGATCATTTATTTGTTGAGAATTATATATTTCTTCGCCTCTAATTTTTGTAGTAAACAATTTGAAAAAGTTTATTGTAATTTGCTTGATTTATGCCTAGCGTTGCTTGTTTAACCAGGGCATACTTTTGCAGGAATATAATCAAAGAATTCACAAATCGCTGCAGATAAGATCTCATACCTGTATATTTTCCAACCTGTTATTTATTTGTGTCCAGTGACATTACTAGGTATTACTCCGGAGGTAGTTGCATTTTGTGCACAACAAGTACAGTTAAATTCATCAGTTGCATCCGACATCAAACAGTTACACCAAACAATTACAGTCTCAAAATTTCTTATTTTCCTCATACATCCCCAAAACCAAAGCTAGCTAAGACCAGATCATCATTGTTTATGCACTGTACATATTTCAGTTTTGTAGTCTTTCCGTACGGATTGTTCTCTTGTGTATTACTCACAAAAGTTAATGGAACAGACTCTGTTGTTCAGTTAGTACAAATGCAGTGACTTAAGTTCCATATCGTTGTAGATACTTACTGTAATTGAACAAGCATCCAACGGGAAGAAAGTTTTAATGAACAGCAGAAATTAATCTCAAAAATTCTCACATATTAGGTTAAACGCATCCTAAAAGTCTTTGTTATAAGTATGTCTGGCAATGCAGAGTAAAGCAAACATTCGATTATAACAAAAATTCCTTTTAGAAATGATTAGGAGCTTTCTTCTTTTACACATAGATGTTAAGTTTGTTTTCCTCCAAATTGTCATTTATAAAAAGAAAACCATTTTTGATCTCATAGTCTTTAATAATCAGAAAATTTATAAATATGACAAGTGATTGATTGCATGTCTATGCTACATAAAGCTATGATTGTCTCAACAACAAAGTTAAACGTTTTGATTTGTAACTTCTCCCCTTGGACTGTTGAATTTGAAGCACTTTATAACACTTTGATATTAAGCTATAAATAGAAAAGTAGAACTCTGTAATTAATTGACTTATCTAAACTTTATTTAAAATAGATATGTTATTTGTAAATTATATTACAGACATAACAAAGTTTTTTAACAACTTGTAATAATCTAACTATATAATAATGATGAGTCCAAACTAATGATAAATCATTAAAATGTATAACTTGAAACAATTTCAACAAATGCAAAGTCAACGTTTGAATTAGAACAAATTTAATAAAAATCAATCCATTGTTTCCACGTATGATAATACTTTGAAATAACAAAGTTGATTCCTAACTACCTTGTCCTACGTTAAGACAAAGTTCTTGGAAATTCTTAGCTGTTCTATTTGGATGAATTTGGAAAAATTTAATTAAATTGGTAACCCAAAGGTATAATCATGCATCTGATAATATAAAGAGTATAACAGTCTTGCCACTAAAATTAAATTACATGTCCAGAAGCACTATTTATCATATTATGTTATATGCCCAAACTAATTGACAAAACTCTGTAAACACCTTAAACAGCTTTGCATATTCTTTTCAAAAAGTTTTTGTAAAAACTTTTAAGATTTGGAATTTAATGTGATTTTAAAATTATTTCACATGATACCACCTAAACTAAAAGTTTCATTCAAAATTGCACAAAAAAGACATGTGACATTATGCTTTGCCACAATGAAAACTATTTTAAGAGATTTATAGTTCAGATGTGTTGTTATTTTGAAATGAATCATAAGGAGGACCACCCACTCGAAAGGATTAAAATTGATGATAATGAAGAAATTTATTGGCCTCCTTACTTTATAATCATAAACAAGTTAATTGTGCATGTTAAAAATCGATAATCCGATTTCCGCAAATTAAAGTTTTTACAATTTAATAAATTTGAAGATTACTCGTGTAAATTCCCACTAGAATTACTCAAAATCCAAATGAACCAATATTTTAGAAAATAAATTTAAATATATCTTAATTAATTAATGAGATGAAATGGTGATTCATCCCCATTTTTATATTTAAAGCGGAAATGATCATTTCAAATCGAGCTAGTAATTGAAAGAAGGAAAGCATAAGGACACGGATAGGAATTCAACCCGTACACTTCCAATTTGTTTTGGACACTCTTTCCAATAGAGCTATTGGAACAGGTTATTCAATTAAAAAGGTGGAGAAATCTAAATTGCACTTGTAACTATTATATCATTCTAACTTTTAATTACATTTGACGTTTTTCTAAATCATATCTGATAGTCAAGATTTTATTACTTCTTTTTGGTATAGAAATATGTTTATGTATTCATATAGATATGATTCTTTCAGAATGAAAAGGTTACTTGGCTTCAAGTGACTTTAACGAAACTGTATCATAATTAACAAAACTAATAAGTTATTTCTTACAATTCTTGAGACAAATGCATCTCTGCAGGCTGGAATTAGTATCAAAATAATAAAATTAATTATAGAGTTAAGAAAAATTCCAACTTTTATTATTAAGTTGCAGATAGTTTTGCAGTCATAAAAGAGAAGAAACGACCTGAAATACAAGTAAATAAATCAAATTATTGCGTTCTACTTCAAATTGTTAATTACATTTTGATATCTAGTTGTAGTACTAGTTCTGAACATTTATAATTTTTTTTTGTTGTGGCACACTTTAATTCCTTTACTCTCTTGAATAGCAAGACAACAAAATATTATTTTTGTCGACTTATTACTGTGTCAATACAATTTCATGCTGTAGAAACAAATTAGACGGCTCCGTGGCGTAGTGGTATGTGTGTGACTACTACGCCCTAGGTCCCGGGTTCGAATCCCGACACGGTCCGCTTGAAAAATGTTAGGCGAGCATTTTTCGCAAAAATACACCCTCGTTCGGATGAGAGGTAAAATGGAGGTCCCGTGTGTGAGTGTTGTCACGCACGTTAAAGATCCCTACCTTGCTTGGAACAGCAAGGATTCGGTAAAATTCAAAATTTTCCAGGTAAAAAAAAACTCGCTTCCTGGCCAATGTAGTACCTTCGGGTGGAGCCTTGGAAAATCACATGTAATGTAGAAACAAATTCCCAAACAATAGGTGCTTTCTTTTAATAACGAGATGAAGTTAAGATCTAAAGCCAAATCACTTAGTTATACTCGTTTGGCTAAAAGAATAGTATATTGTACAACGAGCATGGAATGATGCCCATTTCTCACGAGTATAAGCGAGTGCTGCAAATCATACGAGTGAGAAATGGGCATTCCATGCGTGTTGTACACTATACTTTTTCTACGACTGTAGTACGTACTTTTTAAATGTGATACCTCTTTTGTTAATATTATAAAATACATGGTAAGTATAGGAGTATACATTTTATTAATATCATAAGTTTATTATCGTTTGTGAATATACATAAATTCAAAGAAAAGTACAAATTTATCATGATAAAAGTAAATAAATTGATTTAAGTTTAGTTTTTGGATTCATTATTATTAACAATATTAAAGGTTACATTGCAATTATTAAACGTCATTGTAGAAGGTGTTTTCCCAAACACTAAATTTTCTTGACGTTGGAAATTCTTGTCTTTGGACGTTGATGGAACATTTGATGTGCTATCAATTGAATTTTGTATTATGTTGCCTACATTCAACTTATTTGTTAAAGAATCGGCTATATAGTTTTCGGCGACTGATGTTGATTTCCAGCCACCGTGCCTTTCTAAAGATGTTATATCTTCTCCAGCATCTACAAGAATAGTGGCGGAAGATCTCCGGAAGCAGTGACCAGTATATAATTCCGGATTGGGTAGTTGTAAATACGTTGCAATTTGCTTTCCCATAGCACCAAATTTATTGATACCCACTTTCTGTGTGGTGCATTTTCCTTTCTGATAATTTAAGAAAAAACTAGGATCGCAAACATTTGATGGACGTAGATTCCAGTATTTTTTGTGATTTCATAAAAATTACTCGTTATCGTAAAGCTAGCGTACAATTTTTTCGTGTCGGGAACTGTAACTAATATCGCAGAACCCAATTCCGTGAAATGAGTAATCTTCATCTGATGTAATTCCTGTCTGCGGCAAGCCCCCATAATTCCCATAATTAGTGCAGTCTGTAACAATATAAAAATAGCTATAAACACGCATTATTCTCCTAAGTTAATATTACATACTTTTTGTCAGAAGAAACTGTTGATCCGGAGCCTCAGTAATAAATTTATTTATTTCCTCTGTTGTAAAAATTTTTGATTTTTTCGATTCATAACCGCTTGACTTCCGTTTGAGAAACGCTCTTAATTTTCCATACTTTGATATATCTACATTATGATGGATGGTGAGACTTGTTCTCAACATAGAATAATGCATCCACAATGTCGGAGATTTATACTTATTAGATAATTCATTAAAGTACACAATTAAAACATTTTCAGAATAAGATGTTGTCTTTTGATCTCTTCGCCAATCCATAAACGATTTATAAGCAGTCTCTTTTTTTTTGGAAATTTCCGGTAATAAATTCAATGTAGTTGCATTTGCAGCTTCCACACTATTTGGAGGCGTCGGTTCTAGTTCGCTTTCACTATCACTAGCCATTTTTTAAAGACTTTGCAAATACTTCTAGATTTTAAACGCTTTCACAGTATGAAATTATTTATTTGACATTTGTTGGTTTATTATTTGTTTCATAGTCCACCTTTGAAAACTCGGTCGTCATTGGAAATAAGATGCAAGTGCAGGGCTACTTGATTAATAGAAATATAAGCGTAACCGTGCAAATTGAACATTCCTGCACTGGTTGCTTAGCAACGAGTGCGGGAATAAAAAACCTGTATAGAATGCATTTTAAACACTTCTTTACTAATCCTAAATAAACTAATCTCGAGAGTGTTGCATAATGTTTATATAATCATAATAGGCTATGAAGACTTTTTAGTATGTGATAATATAAAGTATGTCGTGTAGTCAATGTAGGCAGTGGCGTAGTTGATATGCATGTGACTACTACGCTCAAGGTCCTAGGTTCAAATCTCAATACGATCCGCTAGAAAAATGTTAGGCGAGCATTTTTCACAAAAATACGTCCTTATTTGGATGAGAGATAAAGTGAAGCGTCCATGTGTATCACACACATTAAAGATTCCTACTATTATGTATCGAAGTTCTCAAATAATAATTAGTTAGTGTTAAGTAGTGGACACACTGCGACACTCTGAAAAAGAAGGCTCTCTGGCGAGTTGTTGTGCGTTGCTCATCATGACAAGTATATTGTATTAATTATGTACAGCAGTATTGAAAGCACATGTTATTCTCATCATCATTGGGTCTTCAGTCCTGAAACTGGTTAGACGCGTACCATCATTGTTTCCTTTTCTGAACTAACCTACAGATTTCCCCGAAATTTGCACAGTCTGCATCTATAACTATATGATCTAGGTCCACAGCTACCTCTTTTTTCCTATCTCTGCTTGTCATATATCCCAAACTATTCCCCAAAAATGCCTTAGAACGTATTCTGCCCTTCTATTTCTCATATTTTTTTCCCAAAGATATCCTTGTTCCCTTATTGTTTCTATAACCTATTTGTTATTACCTTTGTCTGTCCATCCTCATACATCAAAGGCTGCTACTGTTCTTCTGTCTGCTTTTCAGACTGCTCGTATTTCGTAGGCATACTGTCTGTGCTGTGCTCCACACATACGCTTTCAACAACTTTTTGTTCTATGTTTGTTGTCTTTCATCATAGGCGCCGTTCTTTCTTATTAGATGCAGTTCGGTCCCCTTCTATTGTTTTACAATTATATACCCTATTTCTCCGACATTCGGTGGTTGTGAAGGTGGGTAAGCAGCCTGTGGCTGCCAATGTTCCCCCAGCACTTGAACATTTACTGATTTAATATTTTTTCCAATATATCTTTTCGCACAGTCAACATTAGTTGCAGATATTTCACAACAAACAACAAGTTGTTTATACTAATCATCAGATTTATCTGCGCTTATTTTTTCGTCATTGGGTTTCCCGTCTCAAAACTGGTTGGACATGTACCTGCACTTATTTGTTTTCTAAACTAACCTACATAGTTCGCTGAAATTCTCACACAGCAATACAGCTCGGTTCCACTTATCTTGTTTTCTAATATTATGCCCTATTTCACTGAGATTTATTGAAGGGGGTTAAGCAACCTGTGGCTGCCAAGATCCCCCAACACTTAGATATTTGCCGAAATAATAGTTTTCCAGTAAATGCTTTCCCGCAATTACCATAATCCGAGAATATTGCCCATCCAATGCTTGTAGTTGCTTATAATAAATATAATGTTTAAGTGCAGTTATTTTCTTCGTCATTAATTTATCCATCTTGGGACTGGTTGGATGCGTACCTCCATTGATTTCTATTCTGAGCTAGCCTACACATTTCCCTGAAACTCCTACGGCCCACATCTTTCACTATCTGTGTGAATTTGTAACGGGCATTTTTGTAGTTTTAAACTTTTACGCTGTTTCCCAATTTATAAATGCATTTTTGCAAATTGCTGTTTCTGTATTTGATATTTATTAACTCGTGTGTAGTAATTTAAAGATAGATAAATTGAAAATTATAAACCGCTGTAATTAATTATTATATATGATTGTGGCATTCGCGTTTTGGATGTTCCTGATGTTATTAACAAGTCTAGATAAGAGTCGGTTGGTATAACAACGATTGATATATCTACAGACAAGAGTTCTAGTTTGTCTTTTGTTACTATATGTTAATTACGTTACGTTGTTAGTTTCGTGTTTGGTTTGCTATATATTAATTACGTAAAAGGTACTGTTTGCTTTTGCTTGGAAGAGAGTGTGGAAAAACGCGATGTTTTTTTGTTGAAGCCAAGCTCGTTTTTCACTAAATAAACTGTGATAAAATACAAAGAACGGTATATAATTGGTTATAAAGTGCTTATAATGTGTATTTAAAGTGGTTTTGTGTATTAGTAATATTTACTCGTTCGGCGTAACCAATGTGAAATCTGCAAAATCTTTCTTTTTATTGTGAACCTATCTTCATTTTTACGAGGTCGTTCTAAATGTCTATGTGGTTGGCGCGGAGTTTGAATTGGTAATCATAACCTATTCAATGATATTCCTAGGTGATTAATTCTTGTATAATGTTGGACGAAGAACAAAATTCCGTGATCACTGTTGCTCCTACAGAGGTAGAAAGAGCTCCCGATCTTATTCGAATTCCGACGCGTGATAATGTCTGCTGCTAACACCAGTGAAATACGTAGGTGTGATTAGGGTAACGTGTGATAAGTTCCATCAACGCCCTCCCAGTAAAGATTGAAGTGCTTCGCTAGTGCAGGACCTTGTGAATCCCACACTTCAAATGCAAGGAGGCGTTGCTGAAGGACTTGTGTAAGTTGAACTATTTCATACTGGTTATTACTGTAAATATCTATCCGTTTGTTTTGCAATATTCTTCGTCGTACTGATACCTTTTACAATAGACATGCCTGCTATTAAGAAAAAAAAACAATCAATAGTACTGAATCACTCATATCAATTGTGTTTTATCTATTTATTTTTTGTCAACATTTTATCTGATTTATGTTTAATTGGTGTGTGAGGAAACGTTTCTGCTACTCCCCAATATTACCTCACTTTGTACTAAAGATTTGTTATATTGCTTTTAACGTTGTTATATTATATAGATTATCCAAACAGTTTCTTTTTTTTTACATTCTACAAAGTACTGAATAATTTAGACTTTACTAACTATTTTCTTGCAGGTATTGTTACTAACTCCTTACCGCCGCATACATCATAGGTCAGTCTGCTTTCTACACCCCCCCCCCTACTCTCCGATTGAGCCGGGTCATTTCTTTGACTTTCTTTGTGTTACGTAGCATAAATTTGGCGCCCAACGTGGCTGCCACGACGAAAAAAACGTAACACAGTAGTCTAACCTAGGTCTACCTCTTCTTCTCTTTTTTCCTATCTCTGCTTCTAGTATATTCCGCATTATTCCCTTGCCGTAATATGTAGCCTATCATCCTATTTCTCCTATTTTTTACCGTTTTCCACATATTTCTTTCTTCCCCTACCATTTTTAGTACCTCTTCGTTCCTAACTTTGTCTGTCCATGATATCTTCATCAATCGTCTGTAGTACCAAATTTCAAAGGCTTCTACCTTTTTCTTGTCTGCTTCTCCTACTGTCCAGGCTTTACAGCCGTACAGTGCTGTGCCCCATACATATGTTTTAAGCAATCTTTTCCTTGTTTCTATGTTTGTTGTCTTTGAACACAGTAGTTGCTTTCTCTTGTGAAATGTAGCATGACCTTGTGCCAATCTTTGTTTTATATCTTTTGTGCTTTTCCCCTCTTACGTTATTTGGCTTCCTAGGTAGCAGAAATCCTTAACCTCTTGTAGGTTCGTGTTACATATTTGTATTCTTGTTTTTGATTTATTTTTACCTCCTTTGCATACTAATACTTTAGTTTTACTTTTGTTAATTTTCATACCGTATCTCTCTGTTAGAACCGTTTCCAGTTCATTGAGAGCAGCTTCTAACTCTTCTTTGCTAGATGCTAATACCGCTATATCATCTGCAAATCTAAGCATATCAATTTTTTGTCCCTGCATAGTAATTCCAAATGTCTTCTTGCATTTGACAGTATTCATTGCCTCTTCAATGTACAAGTTAAAAATTAATGGGGATGGGGAACATCCCTGTCTCACCCCTTTCCTGATGTTTACTTCTCTACGTTCCTGCTCTAATTCTATTACTCCTGTTTGTTCTTTGTATAAGCTATGTACTATCCGTCTATCCCTATAACTCATTCCAATCTTTTGAGTATTTTGAACATTTTTTTCCATTTTACATTGTCAAATGCTTTTTCCAGATCTACAAACCCTATATACACGCTTTCCCCTTTTCTATTGTTTTCTCCATTATCACCCTCAGAGCTAAGATAGCCTCTCGTGTTCCCCTGTTTCGCCTAAACCCAAATTGGTCTTCTCCTAGTATTTCTTCAGCCCGTTTTTCCATTTGTCTTTGTACCATTCTAGTTAATATTTTTGATACGCGTGCTGTCAAACTTATTGTTCGAAATTTTTCACATCTATCTGTGCCTTTCTTTTTTGGTATGGTTACTATGATGTTATGTTTGAAATCTTTGGGTATCTCGCCTGTCGGCGTCGCCGTGGATCAATGTAGTAAGCGTAAGACTACGGATCCCAAGGTCCCGGGTTCAAATCCCGACATGGCCGACTGCTTGAAAAATGGCAGGTGAGCATTTTTCACAAAAATTACGCCCTCGTTCGGATGAGAGGTTAAATGGAGGTCCCGTGTGTGAGTGTTGTCACGCACGTTAAAGATCCCTACCTTGCCTGGAACTGCAAGGGTTCGGCAAAATTCTAAATTTCCAGGCAATAAAAAACTCGCCTCCTGGCCAATGTAGTACCTACGGGTGGAGTATTGGAAATGTAAATGAATGGTATCTCGCCTGTTTCATACATATAGCTTACAAGTTCGAAGAGACGTTCTGTTACTGCTTGACCAGCGGCTTTTAGAGTCTCCGCTTGCACCTTATCTGTACCGGGCACCTTACCATTTTTCAGACCCTTTAATGCTAATTCAAATTCATCTCTAAGTATAGGATATCCCAAGTCATCATTTTCAATGTCTGATTCCTTTTCTAATGCAGCTAGTTGTTCTCCTGCATATAAATTCCTTATATATTCTTGCCATCTACCCACTTTCTCTACATTTTTTATAATGACATTTCCTCCCGCTTCCCTTGTATTTTTGCTATACGGTTTTATATCCCTAAAATTGATTCTAATCAATTTGTATGCTTCGTCTGTCTTTCCTATTTCCATCTTAGTTTGTACTTCTTTGCACTTTTCATCAATCCATTGTTCTTTAGCTTTCCTGCATTTGCGAATAATTTCCCATTTTATGGCTTTGTATCTCTGTTTTCCTGTTTCGTCTCATGTATTTTTGTATTTTCGCCTTTCTTCTATTAAATTCAGGATATCCTTTGTTATCCATGGTTTCTTATTTTCTTTTTGTGTATACCCCAGAATATCTCTGGCCGCCATGTCGAGGCCAATAATAAATGTTATGATTAGTAGTCGCGTAATACATCAGTCTGTATTCCAAAAGCACTTGCACACACTTGAAACCTAGTCTCCGAGTTGTGGTTCGGTTCACCTGTTAACCATATTAGTGAACCCTGAACATATAGTCAGGATGTCGCACAGGATATAACAGTGGCGCAGTCAACGGAAAACATGTAAAAAATGTCTGTTAAAACAAATCTGAAAATGACAGAGTGATAATACTAGATCAGGTGGATTAATTGGAAACATACCATATTTTATGCCTGGAAACTCTTGGGAAGTAGAAAGTAGATGAAAAACTCTTTGATTATATATTAGTATTATGTAAAATAACTGTACGGTAACTTTTCTGATTTAGATTAACAACTAACCGTTAGACTAACTTGTGAAATCCGTAATGAACAATTACAGTTAAACTGCTTACTAAAAAAAAATTAACATTTGAAAAGACTACAACAAAGGCTTTAGCGTGGGAGTATGCTAATAAAGATATTGCCGATTTGCGATCAAATACTTCTACTAGTAATAATTACAATAAAACAGCCGATTCATCTTGTTTAATTGAGCAACTGTCAAATAGCAGGGAGTATGTTTCAAAACAGGAAATTAATTAACTTTGATCTAGAACCTTTCACTCCTTAGGTCTTCAATTTTAATTACCCTTTAATATTTAGGGTGTCCACATTCAAAATTCAGAAAACAGGATGGCACTATTCGGTTGGAAATGAGCTTTTATTTAAACAGACTTTGTATATTCTATATAAAAATGACAAAAACAAACTAGTTGTGAAAAACTAAAAAGGGTCGAGGGGGATAAGGTGTTCACTCAGTGCACGAAACCTATTTAACATTCAGACTATGTATGAAAAATTGAACACGTAATGTAACTGGATAAATACTTAGATACCTACACTCGTAAACATAATAAATGTAAAAATATTGAAATTATTATATTCACAGCATATTTGCATGAAGATAACTTGAAAATCCAAAATTGGATAATTTAAAGGTTTAGAAAACAAAATTGGGTACATTAGAACTACTGGACGTGAACAGGGACAAATAGCAGAACACTGGGACATGAAAATGCTGTTAGTCCATAACTTGCTCTTATCAATAAAGATAGAATACTCTATGATCTTTATGAGTTATTAAGTTCAAGCTCATCATTTATTTAAGAAGCATCTACTTCATTTGTTATGTCTGTAATACGTCGATGCAGAACAGTACGGCCGGCATAAATTTAAACTATTACTAGCCTACTACAAGCATGTTATTGCTTAATGTTATGTAACTATTGAAATACCAAAATATAATTGTAGTGAAAATAGACTAATATCTCTGACTACCTTGGTCCAAGAAAATTTGGCTCCATTTATACAATAAATAAAAAATTACTATAATTAACAAAACATAGTGCTACCGTTCTATTTTAATAAATATTTCTGCTTCTGCTTCATCTTCCTCTAAAATGTCTTCTAATCTGTTTGCAGCTAATTTGGATGCACTTCTAAGAAAAATCATTAAAATTAGCTAATTTTAAACTAGAATGTTCTAAAACATCTAACGTCTTACCAAAAATAATCATGCAAAATCAATCGTGTGAATATAGTCGTCTGAGATGCATGCAATTACGAGATATAAGCAAAAATATCACAGGCAAACAATGTGCTACTACTCACCGACGACTATTCGATGTTGTTGGTGTGGTTCTTACAAGATCTAATAATTCTATTATTTCAGATGTAAGTTGACGTGTAGTTATATTAATTCCTCGTAATTCACGCAGTTCTACGCCTTGGAAAAAATCACAACACAACAGTTCTTCAAGGCAAGGTGGTTGTTTGGTATTTTCAAATATAAAACGTAAAACATCCGCTACTTTAGGCATTCGTTCGAGTTCTAGTTCTAAATGTGCGGCACTGGGTGGTACCGGTAATTCATATCCAGATGTCATTTCAAAGAGTAAATAGCCAAAATTTATGGTGTTGGCACTAATTGGATACCTTGGTTTTATTCCAAGAAGTGTATTTTCTAGGCCTACTAAACGAGCAACTCCATTTTGTAGTATTACATTACCAGAATGTAGATGGTAAAATGGTGGAAATCTACGCTCCCTTAAAAACAGTAAAGCTTCTAGTATTTGCCGACCTAAGCGTTGTATCTAAAAATAAAAACAGAACAATAGATTTGTGCAATACGTTCTTTGTTTAGTTTTTGCTATCATTAATTTGTTGTTTAAGAATCTTAAATTAATAAAAAGGGCAAATGGCGTTGAACATGCAAAATGATTTTATTATTTAATCAAGTCGACCTAAACGTTTTCGACATTTCATGGTCATTTTCATTGTCCAACACAAGATTTGATTTTAAAAATGTAACAGTTAAAACTAACAAATTAAAACAGGGACGACACAATTAAGAGAATAATTATCAATAATCGTGTCTCTTCTATTTTATTTGTTAGTTTTACATCTTGTTACAACAATATTAAATTCAAATCATGTCTTGGACCCTTGAAAAAGACCATAAAGTGTCGAAAGTGCTTTGGTCAACATGGTCAGCACCAATTGCACATTTTCCTAACACGCACGTGCACGTGACTGAAATAAAAGAATAAATTTTGAATTAGCTACTTTAAAAATTCAAGCTTTGTTAAGTATATAAAACTTCATGTGAGTGTCCTAAAATGCAACTGCTTGTCAACACATGCACACACATATGCACATATGCATACTTAATTGAATACACATACTTCACATGCATCAGGAACCCCCCCACTATACATATACAAACTCTTGCTCGCAAAACTTTCTTACCTCTTCTTAAGCCGCCGCCACATGATGCGGTGAACAATTGTTTCAAATGATACCTCCAACATTTAAATTAAAATATTCGACGATTTGGTAGGGCAAGTGCCCTGCTACTCGGTGGAACGAATGTTTGATCCAATACATTCGATTCAAACGTTGGTTCAATTTTTAGTGAGAATAAGAATTTTTCTTTATTAGTGTTCCTTTAATAATAATTATTTATAATATATAAATAATTAAAATATAAAAGTAATAAATAAAACATACTTGTCAAAACATAAATCACTAATAATGTAAATAAACAAAAACGAATTTTAGTGGTTTGAACAAATCGTGTCGCAGTGCATCAAATGTCTTCCAAGAGTACAGGTGAGTGAATAAAAAAACCTTTGAAGCAAGTCAAAAGACCAACAACAGCCCGAACATACTCAACACGAACATTGGATGCTTGACACTGGGCATTCATAGTTCTAACTTTGATCACACAATGCATCCAACCATCAAGCGTCCAACATTGGAAGATGTTTGTAGCATCGTATGGCACTGGCATTACACACACAAATACACATGCACAACCTAATTAGAACTAGTCACCACGAAGAAAAACAAGAAGTTGAAGGTTTTGACGACATTGATAAAAGTAGTGGTCCACTATTTGAGTCAGTAGTTGTTATGGTAGGAGGGGAAGGTATTTATCAACAGTAAACATCTAGTGCAATTACCTATATATATTGAATTGTACGTAATAGCTAAAAGGGTATAAAGAGTATTTTGTTGTTTTAAGGTTGTGTATATGCCAAAAAAGTCAATGACCAGATCACGTAATTGTAAATTTTGTGTTTGCCATACTTTACAAATGGTAAAGTATTTAAAGTAGATTGGTCAGAGTAAAAGTGCCAATACGTGAAGGAATGACTTGATGACGTGAGAAAACTCAGTATTCAAGGATTTATATTGAGTTGTACGTTGATAATCCATAGAGTGTAAATTTGCTGGTCTAAAAGCCGGTTGCGTCTGTGTAAGTTCCACTGTTCACAACACATGGCCAGGATTATATGTGAAACATTTCGGCACGTATTTATTAGAATCAACCTTTGGACAAACTTGTATTATCAAAATTATATGTGAAAATACTATATCAAAAGTGATTTAAGTGCGACGCGATCATATTTACAAATGATCGAACAGTTATTTATATATTCGCAAAGTGTACAAAGATAACTGATAGGTATTAGTGACACAACACTAGTTGTGACGATATAATTGGGTGTTGGGATTTAGAAATGTAAAAAGAATAGGCATAATAATTTTGAAAGTGGCGGTATCACCTAGGTAAAATAATAAACGAGAACGATTTGAATAATTTTGGTAAAAAGACGTGTTTTGGTAGAAATGTACTAAGTTGAATATTTTAAAGTCGAAATAAAATATTTTGGAAGTTAAAGCTTTTGATTAAATTAGAGAAGAGTATAGAGAGTCAGAGGAACAGTACGAGTTAAGAAGAGTATAAAGTTAGAAGATAAGATATTGGAGCGGCGCCGAGACAGAGGTAAATAAGAGCTGGTATATAGAGTGGTTTGGATTGAGGTAAATAAGATTTGGAGTGGATTTAGAAGGCCGAAGGAAGACGAGTTGGAAGTGATTTGGGTATTACATGCGATTGAAAGGTATTGGGTGGAAAAGTTTATAAATGAGCACAGAATTTTAAAGAGCAGGTTAAAGATTGGTATTGGATCGTATATTGCTGGATTGGAAGGAGTGGTTAAACAGAACGACGGGATAAGTAGAAGAAAATTAGCGCGGGGAAGTTAAAAGTAAAGGTTTTCTAAATTCAGCTAATTATTTATAGATTTGGGTGGAAAATAAAATCAAATATATCAAAAACCTGGTGTCTGGAAAGCCAAGTAGTCCTTGTGTAAGCGGAACGTAGTGTGAAGACACAGCCGGCGGCCGAGATCGTTAGCCAGAGTTCAGGAAAGGCCTACAACTGGGGATAAATCGGGTGAGTACTGTGTTTTTCGAAGCGTCAAAGTCATTTGGTAAGTTTATTTGAATTGGCACAAGGCTACGCGAATCTGTTTGTGTTATTTGGCATATACGCATGAAAAGGGGTTACTTATACTAAAATTAAGGTAGTGCTGTTTGGTCGGTGTCGTGACCATCTACCTATCACCGAACCCACGGTAGGTAGGTGTAGATACCCTGAGAAAAAGAGGTTCTGAATAGTCGAGGCACACTTATATAAGTTTTTGTTTTTGTAGACCGACCAAACATATTTAAAGCACGAAAATTAGAGTCAAAAATTGTACACTAACAAATAAATAAAAAGTAGATAAAAATTAAATAAATATAAATAAACAGTATAATATATATATATATATATATATATATATATATATATACAGGGTGTCCCAAATTGAGTAGGATAGCATGGGTATCTTTCTTAATATTAATGATAGAGATCTGCTTAAATGGGCAAAGTTGTGTCATTTGGATAGCTTATTTAAATTCCGCATAGATACATTCGAAATTCCGAACGGTTTAGAAATTATTTTAAAAAAACTGAAAACTGCCAATTTTTTCAAAGTCGAATATTTTTGTTATAATAAAAGATACGAAAAAATGTTACTTATAAAAGTTACTTAGTTCAATTGTGTGCACTTAAAAGTGATATTAAAATTAAATTCAAGATGGCGGTTATCGAGATATTAGCATCAACTTTCATATTTTAAATGGACGCCATATTGGATTTTTAGATGGTTAGATAGCATATTTTTTTCTCTTTTCAACGATGTATCACAACATATGTTTAAATGAAAAAATTTACTGAAAATGATAATTTTAATTTTTTATCAAGTAGGCATCAACACAAATCAGTTTTAAAACAAATTAAACGAAAAAAAACATTAGAATAACATTAAACACCAACTAATAAATCATAGCAATTGTTCAAAATGTTGACCGTTATTATTTAAACACAATCGGCAACGTTTCAGAACACTTTTTGTTACGCGTCATAATGTATTCCCATTAAGACCGTTTATTGCCTGCATAACCGCTTCCCGTAGTTCATCTACATTATTGTACTGGAAATTACTTCCATATACATGATCTTTTAAAGTGCCCCATAAATAAAAATCCAGGGGTGTTAAGTCTGCTGATCTAGGCGGCCATTTTACAGGTGTGTGGGTCGTGATTACCCTGCCATCAAAAGGTTACTTAAGTAGGTGATAACATCTCTAGCGTTGTGTGGAGGTGCGCCATCTTGTTGATACCAAATTTGATTATTTTGTGCCAAAGGTAGGTCGTCTAATAAATCTTCTAAAGATGTTTGAAGCATTTCCAAATAACGTTGAGAGGTTAAGGTTCCATCGAATATTATAGGACCAAGTAAACGGTTTCCCAATATACCACAAAAAACATTACATCCAAATCGAATTTGATTGCGGCGTGGAACTGTTATGCGTGGGTTTTCCTGTGCCCAATAGTGTTCATTATGACGATTAAATATTCCACAGTTAGAAAAATAAGACTCATCGGTCCACAAAACGCGATTGATAAAATCATCATTCTCCCTAACTTGATTAATAAACCATCTGCAAAATGTTGATCTGCGGAGATAGTCGTTTGGTTGTAAGTTTTGAGCAATGTGAAATCTGTAAGGGTGATATTTATGCTTTTTTAAAATTCTTGATGCTTGAGACTTGGATACGTTTACTTGGGTTTCTATTTCCCGTGTTGAAATGTTTGGATTAGCTTCCACACAGGCCAGTGTCAACACCTCATCTGTAATGTCTCCATTTATGTTTGGAGTAGGTTTTTTTAAACATCCATACTGCTGCATATTTGTGTCTAATCTTTGAAAGATTTTAATGTTTGGCTGTCTTTTTTCGGGAAAGTTTGTTAAGTATGTTTCGGCAGCAAGGCGACTGTTCTTATTACTTTCTTTTTAATCTTTCTCTCAAATATTCTCAATTTCCTAATATCTGGAAATCTTCTAAAGTACGACCTATCTATAAAAAAGGGGACAGATCCTGTATAATAAATTATCGCCCTATTGTCATCCTTAATAACTTCAGTAAAATATTTGAATTTGTTCTTTATGATTATATCTACTTTCACTCACATTCAAAAATATGTCTGCAACAACACGGCTTTGTTTCTGGTAGATCTACTGCAACTAATTTAACCAGTATGGCACAATATCTTTCTAAATCTTTAGATGAGGGAATGCAGGTAGACGTGATATATACAGATTTGTCAAAGGCATTTGATCGGCTAGATCACAATCTGTTACTTCGAAACTGTCTTACATGGGCTTTACACCTCAGCTACTGACCTTTTCTCCTCCTATTTAAATAATAGAAGACTTTATGTCGATTATTTAGGCTCTCATTCCAAACACTTTATTGCTACCTCTGGAGTTCCACAAGGCTCTGTCCTTGGCCCTACTTCTTTATCATTTTCATCAATGATGTTGTTGTTGATATTGATTGTGAATGTTTAATCTATGCAGATGACATAAAATTATTCAACACGATAAGTCAAATAGAAGATTGCTCAAAACTGCAGCAGAATCTAAATAATCTACATTTCTGGTGTATTACAAACAACCTCCCAATTAATCCTGATAAATGTTCTGTTTCAAATTATTCTAGAAAGCATAATATAATTAAATTCCTTATAGCATTGAAGGTTTAGTACTTCAAATCACCGATAGTGTTTGTGATCTTGGTGTACTGTTTGATGCCAAGTTAACATTTAATTTGCATATCCTCAACACTATTAGGGCTGCACATAAATCGCTGGGTTTTGTTATTAGGATGGGTAGACACCTCACTATTGATACTCTAAAATATTATTTTTGCCTACGTTAGGTCGAAATTGGAGTATTGTAGCATAGTCTGGAATTCTTCATATGCAGTCTATGTAAATATGATTGAGAAGGTACAACGTCACTTTCTTAAATACCTAGCTTACAAGGAGGACTCGGTTTATCCATGTATAGGTTACGACCATAACCTACTTCTACGCAGATTCTCTGTATCTACACTTAAATCGCGACGTGATTTTAGTGCTGTGGTATTCTCTATAAAGTACTTAATAACTTAATAGACACTCCTATTTATTATCTGCTGTAAATTTCGAGTGCCTACATCTACCAGGGCGACGATATGTTTTATTTAAACACCCCAAGAACCAATGTGCTTAAGTTTTCCCCTCTGTACTTTATGTGCACAACATTTCAAAACAAATGTAAATCTCTTGATATCTTCCATGTTTCTTTGTCACACATTAAATTAACTTGTCTGTGCAAAGATTAACCAATTATTTTAGTGTTCCTTGCCTACCCATCCTCTGCCTTTCCTTGTGTTTTGACTGTATTCTCTTTCAGATTATGTTTTACGGTTTTTGTTTTTTTTTCTTGTTTAATTTTATACTTATTGTATTTACTTATTTGACATAATTCCTTTTTTAATTTTTGTATTAATGTATTTGATTTGGTGCCTACTTTATAATTGGGTCTAACCTGTTAAGTAGTGTATATAAATAAATAAATTACATTTTATGTATGTACAAAACATATATTGTTCGCTTGTTGAAAAATTTGCGATTTGAATATTTTATAGAATAAGTATATCACAACTTATAACTGGGAAAGAGAATACACAAATGCCAATTATTAGTACAACAGATACACTAATTCAACATGACAGTTTGTTATAATTTCATTTGTTTAAGAGAAATCTGATGATGCCTACTTGATAAAAAATTAAAATTATCATTTTCAGTAAATTTTTTCATTTAAACATATGTTGTGATACATCGTTGAAAAGAGAAAAAAATATGCTATCTAACCATCTAAAAATCCAATATGGCGTCCATTTAAAATATGAAAGTTGATGCTAATATCTCGATAACTGTCATCTTGAATTTAATTTTAATATCACTTTTAAGTGCACACAATTGAACTATGTAACTTTTATAAGAAACATTTTTTCGTATCTTTTATTATAACAAAAATATTCGACTTTGAAAAAATTGGTAGTTTTCAGTTTTTTTTAAATAATTTCTAAACCGTTCGGAATTTAGAATGTATCTATGCGGAATTTAAATAAGCTATCCAAATGACACAACTTTGCCCATTTAAGCAGATCTCTATCATTAATAATAAGAAAGATACCCATGCTATCCTACTCAATTTGGGACACTCTGTATATATATATATATATATATATATATATTGCTGTGATAAGGGGTTGCTTAAGGGTGCAAGTTCTAGTTTGGATAGTTTGGGAATGAGTAATTAAGATAGTCAGCAGAAAATTACACTTATTTAAAGAGATAATTAAGAGATAGACATAGTTTGTAGATAGTGAGTAGTCAACACCCTGTATATAGAGTAGAGATAATTTTGGGCGACGCAGGTAAACTTAGGAAGACGCATAGTTGGCGTAGGAATGTGAAATAAATGTATTAAGTAGATAGTAAATATTAAATACCCTGTAAATAAAGTTCAGTTAATTTAGGTAAGACAAATGAGGATATTTTTCAGTGGAAGCACGCGTATATTTGATAAAGTGTAATTAGACACGCATTAAGAAGAAGAGTTCCAGGCGATTAAATAAATACGGATATAGAAAGAGAGTTTCAGGTAGCTAATATAAATGCGTACAAAGATCTAACCATGTGATAAGGGAAACGATTAAAAATTGCGTGAAACATATGTAAACATGGAAATATAAAGTCGGGTTACATCAGTTGTTTATAGAAAAGCAAGTAATCTATCAAAATACAATATGTTGACAATCGAAGACAGCTGCAGGCAAGTTGTGATTATGGGAAAATGTCGAGCATTGCATCAGAAACGGCTCGTAATGAAATTATTTGATTGGTCCGGGACAACGACAAGTTCTAGATCACACCCACGGTTGGAGTGGGAATTCGAAAAGATATTAGCAAGCTCCGTGTTAAGAAAGTCAGTTTTAAACTCAATCAAGGCCGAAGTGCATTGCCATGAAACAGAATAGTACGCGATACGTATAAGAGTGAAAATTAAATAAGTGAAAATATGATTACAATTTCCGTTTAAACGTGAGTATGTTTTTAATGAATTTATTGTAAACTAAGACATAGAAATAATAGGGCTTCTATTTCTGGTTCTAATTCTGATGTCTGGGGAAAATAAAATACAAATTAGAGGTCTGATGTTAAGAAAAATACAGTAATGCAATTTAAATGTCAAGGGAAAAGGAAGAATAATAATAATCTTGAAGTACAGGGGTGAAACGAGCTGCAATTTTAAGTCTGGGGCAAGAATGATGAAAGTTTAAGAATTGGAATAAATTGGGGTATATGATTTAATGGTGCTGATCAATAGTGTTATAATTTGAATGGAATCCAGAATTGGGGAAGATCAATTTTAGTGGGAGCGTCGATGTGAAAAGATAAAAACCAGGTCAGAGATTTTTAGTTATAAGATATTTGTTTTTTCTATATGGAGTATTATTTGTTTTATATTTAATTTGCTAAATTACTATAGGTTTGTGAACAAGTCAACAAGAAAGGTTGCATATTATATGAATGAATAATGAGAAAACAGGTTTGGAATATTCCACGCTTTGTTCCTAAGAGTAGTAAATGTTCTTTGGTGACTTTGGGGATTTTTGAGTACCAATTAGATAGTTGTTAATAAATCAAATTTATAAGAAAGGTATTACAAATAATTTCAAAAGCTGTATATAACATATTAGTTTCATTATATAAAATCTAAATTTACTGAATTTTATAATTGCAAATAAATGCTAGCCGAGGTCAAAGATTTAAATAGTAGAAAGGCGGAGTCACAAATTGAATAGAGAAGAGATAACGCGCAAGGCGGTAACATATTGAATTTTGTCATTGGTTGTTAAAGAGTTGTTTAAAGATAACGTCCAGTTTGATAGTGATAACTACATTTAATCGTGAATGTTAAAATGGTGGTACAATAATTTAATATCATAGCAAATAAAGATATCAAACCAAAGTTAGAGCACGATAATAATTCTTTTAATACTATAGCAATTAAATATAGCGCACCAACGTAAGGACACGTATTACAACAAATTAAAATATGGTCGCCCAAAGTAGGGGCACGATATTATAGAGAGTAGCATATATATATATATATATATATATATATATATATATATATATATATTATACTGTCAAGAAGGGGGTGGGCTTATAAAATGTTTAAATAGGGCTTCGAAACGACTTTGCTAGAATGGGGATATATTTGGTTTTGTTTGAGTATTTTCTTTCAGGTATTTTTGGTTTATAAATTAACAACAACTATTCCACGTTTATAAATTTATAAAGCTTTTGAAACTGCATTGCATTCAACAACATATACCGGCCATAGACCAGGCTAAGCTAGTTATAAGTTTGCATTGTATACGTATTTTAATTGTTATGGTTGCACGTATATGAAATTTAATTTGGAGTTAGCGTTTTCAGAACCATTTGAATGTAAAACAAATATCAAAATTGCTTGGTATACTGCACGCTTTTAAAATTTTAAGGAGTTAAGTGATACTCCGTAAAATTTGTAAATCAATTTCAGTTTGAATATGTTTTAACAATTAAAGATTGGTTATGTAATGACAGGACGTTTACCGAATAAGACATAAATGTCTGTTGCGTACAATTTAAAAGCTGAACCATCAAAGTTTGTTAGCTATTTTCAATATTGTAAAAGTTCAATATACATAAATCACTGGATTACAAACCATCTAGAAAATGAATGTATCTAGAGAAAACAACTGTATTATTAATCAATTATTAATAATTATAAATTACATAGTGTGCGTAGAGATAGTTGTCATGGCAACGGAAACAAAAGAAGACGGTTTTATTTTATAAGGGACTTCAAATTTATATTACTGAAAAATAGACGTGTTTTGTACTGTTATGAGTTTTATTACATTTAAAAGTTACGAGAAAGTTTTGAAAGTCAAGTTGTACCTGGAGATAGCAAATAGTAGCAGTTTTACGGCGAATAAAAGTTAATTAAAAGAGGAGTGCTGGTCTGTACCGTTATTGTTTGAAGACGAAAGCCTAGTGGAATTGGAGTTATCTGAGTATTTGTATAACATAAAATTTGTAGAAATATTAGTAGTTTTATAGTCTGGAGATTACCAGTTGCTCGAGTTACTTATTATTTACAGGAGGTGCCTGCAGTTGGTCACTTGGCTTCAGGACGGCTGGAAGGCGGCGCTTGTATCTGGATTCCAGGTATTAGTATTTAATATCTACGCAGTGCTTTAATCAAATTTATAAAAGTGGAACTAGTGTTTGGGAATACTTTTGGCTTTTACAATTATTTGAAGAATGCTTGTGTATTCGGTTGCAATTGTCATAATTGTCCTAAGATAAAAAAAAAGAAAGATCAATCCTGTAATCATGAATAAACAATACAAAATAGGTGGTAATTGATTATAATAGGGTTCTCTATAACTCAATATATACCAAAATATAACAGATGGCGCTAACAACGTGAGGCAGAGTAGATTTGTTAGTTGTACGTTGCATATATTCTATTTAAAAGTGAAAATTAATATTTGATTGACGTTTCATATATATTTATTTGACAGTTGTTGAAGGTTTTGAATTTATTGTAGTAGGCTAAGACGTAATTTGATATTCACACTTTGGTCAATTTTAGCGGCGGTAAAACATTAGGTGGGGCTCGAATAGGTAAATAACTTCGCAACAAAATATTTGTTCGCCTAAAGGTGGGGCTCGATAGGGCTGATTCAGATTTGCAGAGGTTGTGTAGCTTAGTGGGGCACATCATTGAAGTTTATTTTGAAAATTAAAGGGACATGTCTGATGAGGAGAGAATCACGAGGTCAGGGAAAGTTTATGGAGTTGAGACTGGTGTGAGAGGGCAACCGGTGGTTAAGACTGTAGCAGCAGGGGATGCTAGGGATGAAGCTGGAGGATATGTGGAGCCGGAGGTGATTATTGTGAATTCAGGGGTACATCGGGAGAAAATGAAATTGATAAGGAAAAGAGAATATGCAGATCCAAGATGTGATGATGGTTTTGTTGGAATTAAAAGGGTCGTTAACTAAGTCGCATGAAGAATTGAGAGGATCATTGTTGGCCGAAGTTAGAAATTCACAAGCGGAAGTTAAGGAAAAATTTGATATGATGGAAATGAAAATTGAAGGAATTAATGTATCAATACAGAGCAGTTTGTGTTCATTTAAGGATGAAGTTCTGAAGGACGTAGAGGATAGAGTCCAGGTTGTAGAAGGAAGGTAACAACAGGTTTAAATGAATTAAGGGAAGAGCTGTACATGGTCGAAGTTAGACAGACAGAAAAATTGCAGAATTTAGGTGAAATAGTTCGGATTCAGACGGAGGACAATATTAACTCTAAAACGAAATTATAGGCAAATTGCGGGCGAGTCAGGAGGTGGCAGAGAAGCTGAGAAGGGATACGACGGTTCTGGGGAATACGGTAAATGGATTGTCTGGTCTTGAAGGGAATGTTAGACAGATGAGAGAACAGTTGGTTGAATTGGAAAGGGAAGAGTTGTTTGTGATGCAGGATACCAGTATAGGCTAGGAAAGAGACCTTGCCGAGGTTTGAAGGCAGAAAGAATGAGCAGCCGATGGTCTATCTTAGCAAGTTGGACGAGATGGTAGAGAGTGAGCCTGAGAGGGTGAAGATGCAGATGGTGAGCGTGACATTGAGGGGTTGTGTAGAGAAATGGCACTGTATCGTGAGGAGGCAATATAGTTCGTAAGAGGAATTTCAAAGGCTATTCATAGAACAATATTGGGGAAACACGCATCAGGCTAATATTCGAACGGATTTAAACACTGGGAACTATAGGTCATACCAAGGATCGAGAGAAAATTATGTGATTGAAAAGTATAACCAGGCGCAGCACCTGATTCCTAAATTAAGAGAAGATGAAATTATATTATTGTTGTCAAGGCATATGGAGGCGGAAATAACTAGGGCCGTAGCGATACAAAACGTTCGGACTTTAAGAGACTTTTTGGAAATGATGCGAAATTATGACGTAGCTAGGACGTTTGAAACGAATACCAGGAAAATAGTGATAATAGGAATTGGGATAGGAATAGGAATAGCACAGACTACCAGAGGACTGGGGTGCAAGGATACAATTATAGGGAGAATGGACAGGACAACTACAGAAAGCAATATCAGGAAATCAAAGGAGAACGAATAATAATTGGGAACAACGTTTTAATAGAGACGATAAATATAGGGGAACAATGACTGGAACAGGACGGATAGGAATGACAGAGGTTTTGGACAGCAAAGGATGGGTTTTGGGCAGAGATGGCAGAGAGAAAGGAGCAGACATCAACGGATCAGGGGAAATACCGACAGGGATTAGAGACCGAGAACGGGAGACAGATAGAAACTTGACGATCCAACACGTAACAACAAGAGACACGCGACAGAGATCGGAGGATAGGATAGAGAAAGTGGAGGTCCACGATAAACCCACGGTACAAAAAAAACGTCGATTTATTAGTGTTAGGAAAATCAGATTTAGGGACACAGCATAGTATTAGTTTAGTAGATAAGTTGTTAGATAATAAGTTTGAAAGAAGGCGGAGTTACCATTTATTCATATTAGTTTAGGGATTCTGTTTACACGGCATTGATAGATACAGGGTCGCAGTTATCGCTGGTGAGAGAGGAAATAGTTTTGAAACATGCAGAATTATTCAAAGGGAAAATTTGTAGGGTTAAGAGTATTAATTTATGGTCTGCGATTAAGAGGAAGTTAACTACGATAGACAAAGTTGTACGAGTATCGATTGTATTAGGAAGTACCAGACTAGGTGAAGTAGAGTTTTGGATAGCAAGAGGATTATATTTAGATTTTATTGTAGGGATAGATGTAATTGAGGAATTTGGACTGGTTATAGATGGTAAAGCACGAATGGTAAAGGTATTAAATTTAGAGAAGAAATGGGTGGTGCCTAAGGATAATTGGGATACTAGGGATGAGATAAATACAGATAGTATAGGATCAGGAAAGACTAAGAATAGAATTTATGATGGAATTGATGAGTTACGGTTATGTAATATATTTGAGAAGGTATTTGATGAGGAACAGATAGGATTAATAGGGTGGATATGAAGGAAATGTTATATGAGGTGTTTAATAGACATGCAGGAGTTTTTAGTAATGAGCCTAGGTTTGCGAAGGAGTATACGCATAAGTTAGAGGTCACAGACGAGGAAGTTTTCGTACTAGGGTATATCCAATACCATTTGCATTAAGGGTCGAGTGAAAATGAGATTAAAAGATGTTAAAAGATTGAGAATGTCAAATTGGGAAAGAAATATTTATGCCAAGTTGTTATTTCCATACGAAGGTCCTTATCGAGTGAGAAGAATTTTGCAGAAGGAATACTTACGAATTGGAGAATGACAGGGTGAATGTCGGGGACGTTTTCATATAGAAAATTTGTATCCATATTTCCATGTGGAAAGTAAAGTATCGCAAGAATAAATTAACACTGTAAATAATACTAACGAGCTTAAAACTATACAGAATATACAGAAACTAACACTTAATCCTCATACATAAAGAAAAAAAAAACTATAGTGATTTTAACTAAAATTTAAAATTTCTCAACCATTAAAAGAATTACTTATATCCAGGAAGCAAATTTTCATTTTTATTTAAAATCAGTGGGTCCTTATATACTGTCAAGAAGGGGGTGGGCTTATAAAATGTTTAAATAAGGCTTCGAAACGACTTTGCTAGAATGGGGATATATTTGGTTTTGTTTGAGTATTTTCTTTCAGGTATTTTTGGTTTATAAATTAACAACAACTATTCCACGTTTATAAATTTATAAAGCTTTTGAAACTGCATTGCATTCAACAACATATACCGGCCATAGACCAGGCTAAGCTAGTTATAAGTTTGCATTGTATACGTATTTTAATTGTTATGGTTGCACGTATATGAAATTTAATTTGGAGTTAGCGTTTTCAGAACCATTTGAATGTAAAACAAATATCAAAATTGCTTGGTATACTGCACGCTTTTAAAATTTTAAGGAGTTAAGTGATACTCCCGTAAAATTTGTAAATCAATTTCAGTTTGAATATGTTTTAACAATTAAAGATTGGTTATGTAATGACAGGACGTTTACCGAATAAGACATAAATGTCTGTTGCGTACAATTTAAAAGCTGAACCATCAAAGTTTGTTAGCTATTTTCAATATTGTAAAAAGTTCAATATACATAAATCACTGGATTACAAACCATCTAGAAAATGAATGTATCTAGAGAAAACAACTGTATTATTAATCAATTATTAATAATTATAAATTACATAGTGTGCGTAGAGATAGTTGTCATGGCAACGGAAACAAAAGAAGACGGTTTTTATTTTATAAGGGACTTCAAATTTATATTACTGAAAAAATAGACGTGTTTTTGTACTGTTATGAGTTTTATTACATTTAAAAAGTTACGAGAAAGTTTTGAAAGTCAAGTTGTACCTGGAGATAGCAAATAGTAGCAGTTTTACGGCGAACAAAAGTTAATTAAAAGAGGGAGTGCTGGTCTGTACCGTTATTGTTTGAAGACGAAAGCCTAGTGGAATTGGAGTTATCTGAGTATTTGTATAACATAAAATTTGTAGAAATATTAGTAGTTTTATAGTCTGGAGATTACCAGTTGCTCGAGTTACTTATTATTTACAGGAGGTGCCTGCAGTTGGTCACTTGGCTTCAGGACTGCTGGAAGGCGGCGCTTGTATCTGGATTCCAGGTATTAGTATTTAATATCTACGCAGTGCTTTAATCAAATTTATAAAAGTGGAACTAGTGTTTGGGAATACTTTTGGCTTTTAAAATTATTTGAAAAATCCTTGAATATTTGTTTGGGTGTCTAGTTGAGAGGTGTTTGCTTAGGACGGACCCACCCTAGGTAGATTCCGCCACGTGTTTGACGGCCCTGTAAAATATTTAAGTGCAGCAGCCGTGTAAAATATTTAAAGATAAATTGTGTGGCATAACTCAACAAGGCTCTAAAATAAGACAAGGAGTGACAGATAGATATATTACGCCTATCACTAATAAGGTAGGATCACAGTATATATAACAATATATATATATATATATATATATATATATATATATATATATTGCTGTGGTAAGGGGTTCTCTGGGGGTGTATTGTATAGCAAGGGTTGTGTAGTAATCATAAATTGTGGTAGGAAGCAGAAAACTCCATTTATTTAGAAGAAAAATAGGTAATTTGGACATTATGTAAATAGTAAGCATTTAACACCCTGTATATAGACCATAATTAGTTTTAAACAATGTGAATAAGCATATCTTACAAGAATAGTACTCGTATTTAGCATAGAAATAGCTAATTCATACATTAGGTAAATAACAAGTATTCAACATTCGGTATATAGACATTTATTAGCTTTAAACAATCCAAGTGAGAATATCTTTCAGTAAAAGTACGCTTATTTAACAGAAGTGATAGTAAATGTAATTAAACACGTATTGAGAAGTGTTCTAATTAGTTACAACAAATACGAAGATGAGGGATAAAACTTAACAAAGCTTTGTGTAAGTGCGCGGAAACAATCAACATTTTTGATAAGAAAACGCAGTTCAAACACGCGTAAAATAAACGAAAGTAAAATTGAAACTACATCATTTACTGTGTTTAATTATGGAAAAGGCAATATCTAAACAAAACAACGTATGGGCAAGATAACGAGGTATCTATAAGCAAATAACCATTACATGGGAAACCGATATATTACATCAGAAACCACTTCAAATGCATGAAATACAAAGACCTTATTGGTTAAGATATCTACGAGACTTGTTGAAAACCCAGCCCACATGCAAAGGGGAAGAGCCTATATTTAACAGCAAGCAATGATAAGAGAGCTCAGTTTAAACTCAAGCAGGGCAAAGCTGCGTTACTGTGAATCAAAAAAGTCATGCGTAATTTTTAAATATTTAAATAAATATATCAAGTGATAGTAGTGCTTTTGCCGTTTAACGTGAGTAGAATTTGGGGTAATTTATTTAAACTAATAATATAATAATAGGGCTCCTAATTTTTTATAATCCTAATCCTAGTTGGTTCATAATAAATCCGAATGTGGATAGATATAATAATTCTAATGGATGGTATAATACTTTAAATGTGTGGATAGATACAATAATTCGAATGTGGGGATATTTTAAATGGATTAATATAATATTTCAAATCAGCGTCGACGATTTTGGTACAATTCTGGTACAATTTTCAGTTGCGAGAATCAATAAAGAAGCACGAAGTAATTTATGGAAACCAAGGGGTTCGATTAAGCAGAGCAGTGATAGACGAATGCAACAGGTCAGATTTAATTAGTTTTAAGATATTTTTTCTATTTAAATTTCAATACTGAATTTACTTAATTTATACAAAAGTGTAACGAAGTCAGCAACAAACTTTGCATACATTAAAAGTACGTAATATTATAAAGGGGTTTAGAGCGTTCTAGGTTTCTTTGGTAAAAAGAGGTAGTTTTTGGTGACTTTAGATTGATTTCAAAGCATATAAATTTTGGGGATAAACAATACTTATGATATTGATTGATTGAAGAGTGTATTTCAATATTTTAGAAACTTGTAAATAATATTTCTTTTCATTATATGAAATTAATTGACTTCGTTTTATAATTCAAACAAATAGGTAATCATAAAGGGGTGGAGAAGAAAAAAAATTGATCATCGTAACGTTGTGCACTCTGTGTAGAATAATAAAAGCTAGCCGTGGCATAATAATAAAATTAGTAAGATTTAAATTTGATTAGAAAACACATAGAGGTGGAGTTATAGAAAACGTCATAACACCGAGTACGGCGTTATCATATCAATATATATAATAGTATTAAGATGTATAAATAAACACCCACTTCACGAAAAATCGAAAGAGAGTTTTAACTATACAAATCAAGCTAATATTTGCATAGCCATAAATAAAAGATTTTGATTGTTTCATAAAGGGAATAAACATTCATCGACTACTGTGTCCCTCTCTGGACATTATCAGGATGAAGTGATTTATAATCCTTATGACATCCACTTCATCCTGATGATGTCCAGAGAGCAGCTACCCAGAAGCTGATATAGACACTGACCACACGGTAATTATGAAAGCCACACTTAAGTTAAAAAATTTGAAAAAGTAACGGAAAAAGGCGCTTTGACTTTGAGAAACACAATATATAAGAAAAATCAAACAAATTGTTGAAAAACCTTGGGAAAATTTCTGATAGTCGAAATCAGGAAAGAACGAATGCACGTCATCAACCGTATTCGTATGCATCAAGATTAATCAATTGACTGTTTAATAAAGATTTCAAGAAATATTCCCATTGTAAATCAAAAATAATATAATAAAAACAACAAAATATAAAAGCAAACCCAAATATAAAGGCGCAGTTATAAGTTATGGCTATGTTAGGTATGTTGTATTAAAAATGACATGTGTTAAAAAACCGCACAAATCAACTTAAAGACTTCATTAATATAAGTGTAATATAGTTAGGACATGCGACAGTTTACTGTTCTCATTCTCTATGTGTTATAAACTCCACAGTGTAAGTCGTTACTAAGCTACTTTGCTCGAAACACGTGCTACTTGTATTCTTTCCTTCTCTTACATGTTAAATACGCCCATTGTATATGCAGAAGTATATCTTGGATTGAATCAGAAATTAATGACGTGCATTCATTCTTTCCTGATTTCGACTATAGTACGGAAGTTGAAGCAAAATGGAATAACATTAAATCTAGCTTACACATGGCGGTCAGAGATATTCTAGGATATAGACAAAAAAAAGAAACCATGCATGACAAAGGCTATTCTAAATTTAATAGAAGAAAGACAAAAATACAAAACTGACCAGACGAATCAGGAAAACAGATACAAAGCCATAAAGTGGGAAATTATTCACAAATACAGTAAAGCTAAAGAGAAATGGATCGGTGAAAAGTGCAAAGAGGTTCACACTAAGTTGGAAATAGGAAAGACAAACGAAGCATACTAACTGATTAGAATGAATTTTAGTGATATACAACCGTATAGTAAAAATATTAGGGGCACAGGAGGAGACAATATAATAGAAAATGAAGAGAAAGTGGATAGATCGCAAGAATATATAGGAAATTTATATGCAAGACATGAACTATAAGCACTAGAGCAGAAATCTGGCATTGAAAGGAATGACTTGAGATATCCTATACTTAGAGATGGGTTTGAACTAGCATTTAAAAGTCTAAAAAATAATAAGATAATAGATAAGCTACAAGTGGATATTCTGAAAGCTACTGGACTAACAGAATGTCCATTTCAATTTGTAAGCTATATGTATAAGATAAGCGAGATAGCCAAAAAAATTTCAAGCATAACACTGTAGTAACTATACCACAAAGGAGAGGTGCAGGTAGATGTGAAAATTATCGAACAATATGTTTATCAGCACATGTGTCAAAAATATTATATAGAATTGTACAAAGATGGATAGAAAAATGGACTGAAGAGATATTAGGAGAACATCAATTTGGGTTTAGGATAAACAGGGAGCCATTTTAGCTTTAAGGGTAATAATGGAGAAAACAATAGAAAAAGAAGGAAGTATGTATATAAGGGTTTGTAGATCGTGAAAAAGTATTCGTGAGTGTAAAATGGGAACAAAATGTTCCCAAACACTTAAAATGATTGGACTATGTTATAGGGATAGATGGATAGTACATAGCTTAACAAAGGGTGTTCCGTTTATAATTATATATAATTAACTGCTTGCCGTATATTAAACATTTAGAATTTGTTAATTATTTACCTCCGCCCAGTAAATTCAAATGTCATTACATATACCGTGAAATTACTTCACACACCGCGTCTGTGTATTTTAAGTGCCACGAATACCGATAACTATGCTGTGTCTTCGCATGTGCAAGAACTATCTTATCACCTGCTAGGGAGAGGACGTGACATTCTACTATCGCTTCCCATCCTGGACGGCCGCAATAAATAAATGTGCTACGCTTCGCCATATTTACAAGGGAAGTGCTTTGAAGTAATCGTTGTTTATTTTACATTGATTACTTCTCACCGGATGTGAATATTAAAGTACAAATTCTAAATGATAATAAATTCATATAGTATCATACCACCCAGCCTGCAAGTGATTAAATACAATTACATTTACGGTTGGTTACCGCTTATCAAAGCATTGTACGTGCCTTTGTATTTATCTTTATTCTATTGCCTGATGGTTGATCAGTTTTTTTTACACATTCATTCAGTGTAGTAAGATACTAAATTTTGAAATAATTTCAAACTTCATTTTTGGAATTTTACTACATTAGTGATTAACCTTTCGCATCTTTCAAATTTGGAATTGCCGGTTTAACTATTTTCTGTTAATCAGGTGTAGAATATGGCGCATGTTATTATTCATTGCAAGTTTACTAACCTCATTTCTTTGGTTTGAGTTGTTTACTAGCCTTTCTTGATATCTGGTTTGGTACCAGAAATTTATACGAGGCTTACATATTTATTTATTAACGCCGCATTTGCCTTTCATTTCGTCTGTCCTTTTTTGTATCTGCTTATTTTAATTATGGCAGAGAAATTAAAACGTAGTTATTTCTTACGCAATATTTCAATTAACTTTCTCCATGAAATGTATGAAATCGCTGAGAAATCTGCAAATGAACCAACTTTTTAGATTTGTTTCGCGCAATATCAATCTCTTGAAACAGTACGAGAAAGTTTCTTTGCCCAGCATAATTTCATAGTCGGTATAATTGCTTCTGTAGATGATGCCGATGAACAATTTGAAACTGAAGACGCTATTCAAAAACGCTTTGATATCAATTTCTTTCTAATTAAAGCGCTCGATTTCAAGTGGGTTCCTCGTCAATCTTCTTCGTTTCAGGCTACTGTGTCCGCTCCGCTAGATACTTTTAATTCGAAAGTGTCTCTTCCGTCGCTGACCCTCCCTAAGTTTGATGGGTAAGGCTGTTTTTTTGAAAGCTGTATTGACCGCTTTGATAGTTTAGTTCATCTTAATAACGATCTGTCACACGTGGACAAATTTTCCTATCTTCAATCAGCACTGAAAGGTCCCGCACTATTAACCATTAAGAACTTTGACCTTAAAGAGGCCAATTACCCTATTGCATACAATAAACTTTGCATAAATATCGTAATATTCGTCACATTACCTCGGCTTTATGGGACAATATTGATAAATTTCCTAAATTGAATTCTGATAACCCCGCCGGTTTGCAAAAATTAGTTGATACTTTTGCCGATAATTTACAAGCACTTAAGAAATTTGATTTGCCTATAGAGCAATGGGATTTTATTCTTGTGCAAATGATCTTAAATTGCCTTGATGTACACACTGCCCGTAGTTTTGAATTGCATCAAGATCCTACCGCTATCCCATCCTATAAAGAGTTAATTACTTATCTGGAAAAAACTTGTAAATCTTTATCGAATTTGTCGGTAAATCATAAAACCGATTTAAACAAAGTTATTCACTCCAGAAACCCGTCTAGGTCTCGCATTTGCATGTTAGTACAGACAAAGCCTAATGTTAATAAATCTTCGTTTTGTAAATAAGATCACAATCTTTATCGTTGTAATGATTTCATCAAACTTTCTTCGCAAGATCGATACAATTTTGCAAAAAAACAACAACTTTGCATTAATTGCCTTAGAAATTCTCACATTTTAAATAAAAGCAATTTTTCTTGCCGCCAATGCAATCTACGTCATCATTCCTTATTGCACTTCGATCGTGTTTCGTCTAAACCCGCTTTCGCTGTTAGTAACCAGCTCGCTTGAGCCCGGACACCGCCACCTCTAAGATTTCACCTTGTACTAGAGTTCCGCTATTCAAGACCGCTAAAAGCCTTCCGCTCCTCTTGCCTCTAAAGAATCATCGACTTCGTATAGCTATAGGGGCCCGTCAACTTTAAATGTCGTTTTATTTAATTCTTTAGCTAAAACTTCAGTAGTTTTACTTTCCACCGTTCAAGTGGAAATTGCTGATTGCTCTGGTTATTTCCAAAAATTTCGCGGTTTACTTGATTCGGGCAGCATGATTTCCTTTATTTCGCAAAATAGTGTGAAACGTTTAGGTTTTCGTAGTATTCCATATTCCCTTACCCTTAGTGGTTTAGGATCCATGCGCTTTGCAGCTCTGCATGGCGCTGTCGCCGTCTCGCTCAAACCAATGGGTGCTTCTTCACCGATTATTAATTTCCAAGTTGTAGTACTTCCCAAAATTTGTGAAAATTTACCTACTTCTAATATTTCTACAGAACATTTCAATCATCTGGCTAACCTCAAACTAGCTGCTCCGCTCCTTGCTCAATCTGGGCCCCATTGATTTATTACTTGGTGCGGATATTTTTCCCCAAGTGTTATTAGACGGTCGCATCCAGGGTGCTCACGATCAACCTGTTGCTATGGATATGTTTTAATGGGAAGCATACCTTCCTTGCCCGCTTCTGCAGTAACTAGCTTGTTTTGTATGACAGATTCTACTTCCCCATCAGAAGATATTGTCGCTAAATTCTGGGAAGTCGAAGCTGTCCCCGCCGTTCAACCTTTCATGCCTGAAGAAACTCTAGTTGAAAAACATTTTGTTGATACGTTTCGTCGCAATGAACAAGGCCGATATGTCATCTCACTGCCGTTTAGAGATCAAGAACCATTTTTTTTTTCATTTTATCCCTCCTTACTTTCCTGGTAAAACACTTAATTCAACGTTTATGGTCGTTAAAATTAGAATGGGATGCTGCCGCTCCCGACTTCCTCCGTTTGTGGGAGAGTTACTTGCATGAGTTGCCGCTTCTTTCGGATTTCGTTTTACCTCGCTTGCTAATCCCGCCACAGTTTACTACATGCGAAGTTCACTGCTTTGCTGACGCATCTGAACGTGGCTACTGTACTGTGGTTTATTTTCGCATTGTTACCTCTTCCGCCGTTGAGGTTCGCTTAGTGTGGCCCAAGTCTAAGGTCGCCCCTCCTCTTTGCCCCGGCTCAAATTGTTGGCCGCCGCATTGGCATCCAAATTATTAATCTTTGTCGTCAAAACCTTTGATTCTAACCTTACATTTAATAAAATTTACTGTTGGTCTGACTCCATGGTAGTACTTTCGTGGATTTCTTCCCCGCCGCAGCGTTGGAAGACTTTCGTCGCCAACTGTGTTGCTTACATTCAGAAAAACACGTCTCGCACCTCGTAGCATCACATCCCCTACCCCGAGAACATTGCTGATGTTGGGACACGTGGTTTACTCCCTACCGACTTGTGCCAATGTTCTATATGGTGGGCGGCTTCACCAACCTTGTATCAGTCCTTCGAAAATTACTGTCTACATATTCCGCCTTCAGATGCTCCTGAAGTTCTCACTGAACAATGTTCTATTGTTTTACCCGCTGTCGTAACCTCCTGTTGGATTCAATCAATCTAGAAAATCACTCTTCCTTTCCCTTTATTACGCGCATTGTTGCTTGAATTCTTCGTTTTCGTCATAATCTACGTCACCCACTCGAAAGGTATTCCGGACCTTTGTCATCTTCTGCATCGCACAATGCTTTGATCCCTTTGCTTGTGTATACTCAACAATCTTATTTTGCTATCGAGTTTGAGGCCATCTTGAACTCACGTCCTCTCTACCTCTTTGAGCAATGACCACAATGATTTAAGCCGTCTTACGCCCGGTCATTTTTTAACTTTGGCCCCTTTAACCGTCATTCCGGAGCCCGCCCTTTCTCACCTTCTGCTTAACCGCCTCTTTTGTTGGCAATTGCTTCAACGAATTCAACAAAATTGTTGGTCCCATTGGTCCAAGGAGTATTTGCACTTGTTACAACAGCTCTCCAAGTGGCACACATCGTCTCTTCAAGTTGAGTTGGGCATCTTAGTGCTGATTAAAGTCGTTATTGTTCCTCCCATTCGTTGGTCCCTCAGCCGTGTTGTGGCTGCACATCCTGGGACGGATGGTGTCGATAGGGTGGTTACACTTATAACTGCTCATGGGGAGCTGAAGCGTCCTGTGTCAAAGCTTTGTCCTTTGCCCTCATTGTAAAAATATTTTTTTTTGTTTTTGTAAATCTTTTTCTTCGCTTTTTAATTCCGCCCCACTCCTTTTAATTATTTTCTTTTAAAATGCCATGTATTTTGGTGGGCGGTAAGTTCCGTTTATAATTATATATAATTAACCGCTTACCTTATTTTAAACATTTAGAATTTGTTAATTATTTACCTCCGCCCGGTATATTCAAATGCCATTGTATGTACTGTGAAATTACTTCAAACACCGCGCCTGTATATTTTAAGTGCCGCGAATACCGATAAACTATGCTGTGTCTTCGCATGTGCAAAAACTATCTTATCACCTGCCAGGGAGAGTACGTGACCTATGCTACTATTGCTTGCCGTCCGAGACAGCTGCAATAAATAAATGTGTTAGGCTTTGCTATATTTACTAGGTAAGTGCTTAGAAGTAATCGTTGTTTATTATCATCATTTGCGTATACAATGTCCACTTTTTCTATCACTGTTAGTTATCGAAATACCGCCGCACCATTATTTTACAAAGGGCAAACAGCTGTAATAGAGTTAGAGCAGGAATGTAGAGAAGTAAGTATAAGGAAAGGAGTGAGACAGGGATGTGCACTGTCCCTGTCAATTTTTAACTTGTCTATCGAAGAGGCAATGAATACTGTCAAATGCAAAAAGACGTTTGAAATTATTATGCAGGAACAAAAAATTGATACGCTTAGATTTGCAGATGATATAGCGATATTAGCATCTAGCAAGGAAGAGTTAGAAGCTGCTCTTAATGAAATGGAAAACAGAAAGATACAGTATGAAAATCAATAAAAATAAAACTAAAGTACTAGTATGTAGAAAAGGGAAAATTGAGTCAAAACCATAATAACAAATAGAAAGGAAAATTTACAAAAAGTTAAGGATGGGAAAAGTGCAAAAGGTATAAAACAAAGATTAGCACAAGGATGTGCTGCATTTAACAAAAATATGCAGCTGCTATGTTTGAAGACAACAAACATATAAACGAGGAAAAATTGTTAAAAGCATAATTGTGGAGCACAGCACTGTACAGCTGTGAAACATGAACATTAGAAGAAGTGCACAGGATAAGAGGTCTTTTGAAATTCGGTGCTACAAACGTATGATGACGATATCAAGGAAAGACAAAGCTAAGAACAAAGAGGTTCTAGAAATAGTATTGGACAAAAGAAATATGTGGAATAGGAGAAATAGGATGATAGGACATATTCTAAGGCATGAGGGAATAGTGCATGATATATTAGAAGCAGAGAAAGAACAAAGAGAGGTAGAAGTAGACCTAGATTAGACTATTGCGCACATACAGTGAAAGGTGTAGACTGTGGGTATGTCAGGGAAATGTGTAGGTTAGCTCAGAACAGGAAACAATTGAGTTACGCATCCAACCAGTTCCAGGATTAAATATCGAATAATTATGATGAAAATATGACATTTTCAACTAGTAGGGGTATTGAAAAATCTGCCTTTGCAAGTGTAGAAATTTTTTTAAAATTAATGTATAATAAGGTAATATAAATACAATATAATACGTAATACACAAAAAAGTGTACAGAAAGTACGTATCGATACTGTTACTCTTCCAAAGATATCTCAACTTTCATAGTTGTCAACAACAGATTAAAAGCCGTTTATTATATCAAGTGACCTTTCATTTTTATTCAGTTTTACCTATTTATTTAATATACAATGGCTATTTTTTTTAAAGTTCCGATAAGCCATAAATAATAGACACATTGAAATAACATGATGATTTTAATTGCAAAAGATTTATAATATGCTACTTATTTTTCTACGTAGTCACCGTGAAGGTTGAGGCATTTGTCATAACGAGAGACTAGCTTTTCTATACCCGCTTCAAAGTAGTCTGTCATCAGTGAACTCAGGTCAACCTTACAGCATCTTGAAGCTCTTGGTTGTTAGCGAAGCATTGCCCACCTAACCATGCCTTTATTTCTCGAAAGAGGTGATAGTCACTGGGTGCTAAATCAGGGCTATAAGGTGGGTGCTCGAAAACTTCCCACTTGAACTGTTGGAGGAGTTTTTTAGTCACATTGGCACTATGCGGTCGTGTGTTATTGTGCAACAAGACCATGCCAGACGACATAGTCTCACAGTTAGCTTCCTTTGTTATTGTTGTTCCATGAAATCCACAAGAGGCACACATTTTTGGTCCCAAAAAAACTGTAGCCATTGTTTTCTGCTTGGCCAAACTCTGTTTGAATTTTTTGGGCTTGCTGGGGGAGTGCGTGTGCATCCATTAACAATAGACTGTAAGAAACTGTTTTTCTCATTGTCATAACATGTGAAAAGTCAGGACTGACGCCATTCACCTTATTTTGTTGTATTCACTCAACATTTATGGAACCCAACTGGCGCACAGTTTTCGATATCCTAGCTCGGTTGTAACAATTTTGTACAAGGAAGACCTTCAAATGTAATTCTTATGACAACCACTTCATCCTGATGATGCCCAGAGAGACTGAAACTAGTCGATGAATGTTTATTCCCTTTATGAAACAATCAAAATCTTTTATTTATGGCTATTCAAATATTAGCTTGATTTGTATACTTAAAAACTCTCTTTCGATTTTTCGTAAAGTGGGTGTTTATTTATACATTTTAATACTATTTTGTTTTAAAACAAATAATTTGCTACAAGCAATTATTATATAGTTTCTTTATTTATATTCTTCATATATATATTGCCGTGGAACTCGGGTAAGATGCTTTACCAACCATAAATTATTTTCGAAAATTTTATACAATTTTCAAAATTCGACAATAAACAAATTTTCAAAAATTAACTAATTCAAACAAAATTATCCTTACCCGTTTTCCTCTCTTCCTCGGTTGAACGGCCTTCTTCAACTGCTTCCGGCTAGCTCATTCGGATCTCCTCTTGGGTATCTAGATTCACTCGCATATTCTCAATCATACACACACACTAGCAATAAAACCTCAAATACAACCAACATACAAGCTTTTATTTATAACTATTTACACATGAAATGCAACAATGTCCATATTCCATTAATCACGTTACACTTCAGAAAAACCTTATTTCATAATGTCCAGTATTTTATTTCTAAATCATTAAACACAGAAATTGTACCCGGAGTAAATGGGCCTTGAATAATACCTTCTCTAAAATTCCTTCTTTATAATTTATTTATTCATTTTACTCTAACTAAAATCTGGAGTAGGATGAGCTCAAAATAACCCAGCTAATTATGCATTTGCATACTTTTAAAACAAATAACAAAACAAAGCCATGTACTCTTCACAAAAATTTCACGTTCTGATGATTTTATGTTCTGATGGAACGTTTAAAAGCTTTATAGACACCTTCAACTTTCTAGTTAAATACCATAATAAAGTTATTTACACGTATTAAGTTCAATACGTAAATAATACACACTACCTTGGAATTTCACTCTCATACGTTCTCC
This sequence comes from Platerodrilus igneus, assembly GCA_036346225.1. NCBI lineage: Eukaryota > Metazoa > Arthropoda > Insecta > Coleoptera > Lycidae > Platerodrilus > Platerodrilus igneus. The sequence goes on along the minus strand of JARFIW010000139.1, from coordinate 11,999,174 downwards.
CCAATATTCACAGTTTATAAAGTCACAATTCAAATCGTTACCTGGAAATTTATAGTAGATCTCTGCTCTGAGGATGATTCCATCTATTTCTTCTGTCCGTTCTGCAGGTCGTTTCTAGCTGTTACTAGAAAAACTCCTTCTAAATTGAACTGCAAACGCTGCCTCCACGGTATAACCAAATTCCAAATTCCATTTAAAATTATTTCTTCATTAATTAGATGCTTCAAACCACGTTACTTAATGTCCTGACACGAGTTGATTATAATTATAGATCATATCTCTATTAAAATGTAATTTCGGCACACTTAACCGCGTATTTAATCAAGAGACTATCACCATGTAATATAATTTAACTGATTTAGTAATACTTACAACTCGTGATACATAGATACGTTGTTTGGAGCGATCGAAAACTTAAGGGCCTTCACCACGTTCTCTAAAAGCATTTATACACTCCGAATGTAACCTCTCCATACCTGCTTTAACGCAAAATCCTCTGTTAACACCACACATTCTCGCAATTTTGCACTCCACTCCATTTTCAAATCCGCGAATTTCAATACCTCGTTATAAAATTTCAAGAATATCACGCTAAATTATCCTTGTGCTTGTTTCAAATCAAACTAACATCTCGACCAATCGTAGACTTAATGACGCTTCACAAATCCCTCCTATCCTATTAGTGTCTCTTACTTATGCGTTTTCTCTGTCCCTTTCTACCCTGGTCTGAGTGGTACAAAATCGATATTCTTGACCATCTGCTGTCTAAACACACGTGGACTGGCGACGTGACTTTACCTAACCCCTGTTTAGTATTTCATGCTAAAATATTCAACCGTTTCCAATATACGTAGAATCTGCATGTTTATTTACTCAAATTTATTAGAACCTGACATTTAAAAGTTTGCAGATGTTCAATCGTAACGAACGTTTTAAATACAATTCTCCGCGCTTCGTTTCATGGTATTTCAACCCACCTGATATATCCGTTTGTTAGCAACGTGTTTCACCTTGGGTTTTTACAGGCTTTTATGCTTATTATATATCAATAATTGTTCAATTAACTCCAATTAAATTAATAATGAATGGCATTGACTTCTACCATTTAATTCTTTGCAAAGCTATTAAATTTTTAATTATTATTTGTACAATTTGATTAATACCCGTTACTTAAAAATTGAATTAATTAATATAAATTTCGCACGTAATTTCTGTTTGTTCCTTTATACAGGGTGTTTTGAAATTGCTGCGTTTATTTTTATTTTTAACAATATAAAAACCACTATAATATATATATATATATATATATATATATATATATATATATATTATAGTGGTTTTTATATTGTTAAAAATAAAAATAAACGCAGCAATTTCAAAACACCCTGTATAAAGGAACAAACAGAAATTACGTGCGAAATTTATATTAATTAATTCAATTTTTAAGTAACGGGTATTAATCAAATTGTACAAATAATAATTAAAAATTTAATAGCTTTGCAAAGAATTAAATGGTAGAAGTCAATGCCATTCATTATTAATTTAATTGGAGTTAATTGAACAATTATTGATATATAATAAGCATAAAAGCCTGTATTTATCCAAGGTGAAACGCGTTTGTAACAAACGGCTAAAAGGAGGGTTAAAATACCATGAAACGAAGCTCGGAGAATTGTATTTAAAACGTTCATTAGGAGCGAACACCTGCAAACTTTAAATGTCACGTTCTTATAATTTGTATAGATAACAAGCCAAGATTCTACGTATATTGAAAACGGGTAAATGTTTTAGCACGAAATACAAAACGATTTATTTAAAAGTCACGTCGTTAAGTCCACGTGGGTTTAGATAGTAGATAGTCAAGAATATCGATTTGTACCACTCAGACCAGATTAGAAAGGGACGGATAAAACGCATAAGTAAAAGACAACAATAGGAAAGGAGGGATTTGTGAAGCGTCACTAGGTCTACGATTGGTTGAAATGTTTAGTCTAGTTTGAAACGAACAAGAGCTTAGTGTAGCGTATTATTTTGGAAAGTTTATAACGATGTATTAAAATTCGTGGAGTGAGAATGGAGCTGAGTGCAAAAATTTTTAAGAATGTGTTGTTGTAGATAGGGGATTTCGGATGAAAGAAGGCCAGGAGGTGGCGGCCTAAGAGTATAAATGATTTTAGAGCACGTGGTAGGGGCCCTTAAGTTTTCGACCGCTCAAAAGAACATATCGCAGTATCACGAGTTGTAAGTATTACAAAATCAATTTAATTTATTATACGGTGATAGTCTCGTAATTAAATAAGCGGTTAAGTGTGCCAAAATTATTTTTAATAGAGATATCATCTTCAATTATAATCAACTCGTGTCGCGCTTTAAATAATGTGGTGCGAAGCTTCAAATTAATGAAAAATAATTTAAATGGAATTTGGAATTGGTTACACCGGGGAAGCCGCGTTTGCAGTTCAATTGAGATGGAGTTTTTCTAGTAACCGCTAGAAACTACCTGCAGAACGGACAGAAGAAATAGACGGCAACATCCTCAAAGCAGAGATCTACTATAAATTTCCAGGTAACGATTTGAATTGTGACTCTTTAAACTGTGAATATTGGGAGAATGCTACAGTGAAATTTCAAGGTAGTGTGTATTAATTACGTATTGAACGTAATACGTGTAAAACTTTATTATGGTAGTTAACTGAAAAGTTGAAGGTTTCTATAAAGCTTTTAAACGTTCCATCAGAACATAAAATTTATTTAAAAGTACATGGCTTTGAATTTTGTGGTTAATTTGTTTTAAATGATATGCAAATGCATAATTACTGGGTATTCTGAGCTCATCACTACCCCAGAGTTTAGTTAGAGTAAAATGAATAAATAAAGTATAAAGAAGGAATTTTAGCGAAGGTATTATTCAAGGCCCATTTACTCCGTGTACAATTTCTGTGTTTAATGATTTAAAAATAAAATACTGGACATTATGAAATAAGGTTTTTCTGAAGTGTAACGTGATTAATGGAATATGGACATTATGGCATTTCATGTGTAAATAATTATAAGTAAAAGCTTGTATGTTGATTGTATTTGAGGTTTTATTGCTAGAGTGTGTGTATGATTGAGAATATGCGAGTGAATTTAGATACCCAAGAGGAGATCCGAATGAGCTAGCCGGAAGCAGTTGAAGAAAGCCGTTCAACCGAGGAGGAAAGGAAAACGGGTTTGGATAATTTTTTTTTGATTAGGTAATTATTGAAAATTTTGTTTATTGTCGAATATGAAAATTTTATAAAATTTTCAAATATATTTTTGTATCGTAATTGCTTACCGAGATCCACGGCATAAATTTGACGCCCAATTCGAAAAGGCTGCTCGATCAATTTAAGGATACACAGTAATATATATATATATATATATATATATATATATATATATATATATATTATACTGTCAAGAAGGGGGTGGGCTTATAAAATGTTTAAATAGGGCTTCGAAACGACTTTGCTAGAATGGGGGTATATTTGGTTTTGTTTGAGTATTTTCTTTCAGGTATTTTTGGTTTATAAATTAACAACAACTATTCCACGTTTATAAATTTATAAAACTTTTGAAACTGCATTGCATTCAACAACATATACCGGCCATAGACCAGGCTAAGCTAGTTATAAGTTTGCATTGTATACGTATTTTATTTGTTATGGTTGCACGTATATGAAATTTAATTTGGAGTTAGCGTTTTCAGAACCATTTGAATGTAAAACAAATATCAAAATTGCTTGGTATACTGCACGCTTTTAAAATTTTAAGGAGTTAAGTGATACTCCCGTAAAATTTGTAAATCAATTTTAGTTTGAATATGTTTTAACAATTAAAGATTGGTTGTGTAATGACAGGACGTTTACCGAATAAGACATAAATGTCTGTTGCGTACAATTTAAAAGCTGAACCATCAAAGTTTGTTAGCTATTTTCAATATTGTAAAAAGTTCAATATACATAAATCACTGGATTACAAACCATCTAGAAAATGAATGTATCTAGAGAAAACAACTGTATTATTAATCAATTATTAATAATTATAAATTACATAGTGTGCGTAGAGATAGTTGTTATGGCAACGAAAACAAAAGAAGACGGATTTTATTTATAAGGGACTTCAAATTTTATATTACTGAAAATAGACGTGTTTTTTGTACTGTTATGAGTTTTATTACATTTAAAAGTTACGAGAAAGTTTTGAAAGTCAAGTTGTACCTGGAGATAGCAAATAGTAGCAGTTTTACGGCGAATAAAAGTTAATTAAAAGAGGGAGTGCTGGTCTGTACCGTTATTGTTTGAAGACGAAAGCATAGTGGAATTGGAGTTATCTGAGTATTTGTATAACATAAAATTTGTAGAAATATTAGTAGTTTTATAGTCTGGAGATTATCAGTTGCTCGAGTTACTTATTATTTACAGGAGGTGCCTGCAGCTGGTCACTTGGCTTCAGGACGGCTGGAAGGCGGCGCTTGTATCTGGATTCCAGGTATTAGTATTTAATATCTACGCAGTGCTTTAATCAAATTTATAAAAGTGGAACTAGTGTTTGGGAATACTTTTGGCTTTTAAAATTATTTGACATATTTATGAAAAATCCTTGAATATTTGTTTGGGTGTCTAGTTGAGAGGTGTTTGCTTAGGACGGACCCACCCTAGGTAGATTCCGCCACGTGTTTGACGGCCCTGTAAAATATTTAAGTGCAGCAGCCGTGTAAAATATTTAAAGATAAATTGTGTGGCATAACTCAACAAGGCTCTAAAATAAGACAAGGAGTGACAGATAGATATATTACGCCTATCACTAATAAGGTAGGATCACAGTATATATAACAGATGGCGCCCAACGTGGGCAGAGTAGATTTGTTAGTTGTACGTTGCATATATTCTATTTAAAAGTGAAAATTAATATTTGATTGACGTTTCATATATATTTATTTGACAGTTGTTGAAGGTTTTGAATTTATTGTAGTAGGCTAAGACGTAATTTGATATTCACACTTTGGTCAATTTTAGCGGCGGTAAAACATTAGGTGGGGCTCGAATAGGTAAATAACTTCGCAACAAAATATTTGTTCGCCTAAAGGTGGGGCTCGATAGGGCTGATTCAGATTTGCAGAGGTTGTGTAGCTTAGTGGGGCACATCATTGAAGTTTATTTTGAAAATTAAAGGGACATGTCTGATGAGGAGAGAATCACGAGGTCAGGAAAGTTTATGGAGTTGAGACTGGTGTGAGAGGGCAACCGGTGGTTAAGACTGTAGCAGCAGGGGATGCTAGGGATGAAGCTGGAGGATATGTGGAGCCGGAGGTGATTATTGTGAATTCAGGGGTACATCGGGAGAAAATGAAATTGATAAGGAAAAGAGAATATGCAGATCCAAGATGTGATGATGGTTTTGTTGGAATTAAAAGGGTCGTTAACTAAGTCGCATGAAGAATTGAGAGGATCATTGTTGGCCGAGTTAGAAATTCACAAGCGGAAGTTAAGGAAAAATTTGATATGATGGAAATGAAAATTGAAGGAATTAATGTATCAATACAGAGCAGTTTGTGTTCATTTAAGGATGAAGTTCTGAAGGACGTAGAGGATAGAGTCCAGGTTGTAGAAGGAAGGTAACAACAGGTTTAAATGAATTAAGGGAAGAGCTGTACATGGTCGAAGTTAGACAGACAGAAAAATTGCAGAATTTAGGTGAAATAGTTCGGATTCAGACGGAGGACAATATTAACTCTAAAAACGAAATTATAGGCAAATTGCGGGCGAGTCAGGAGGTGGCAGAGAAGCTGAGAAGGGATACGACGGTTCTGGGGAATACGGTAAATGGATTGTCTGGTCTTGAAGGGAATGTTAGACAGATGAGAGAACAGTTGGTTGAATTGGAAAGGGGAAGAGTTGTTTGTGATGCAGGATACCAGTATAGGCTAGGAAAGAGACCTTGCCGAGGTTTGAAGGCAGAAAGAATGAGCAGCCGATGGTCTATCTTAGCAAGTTGGACGAGATGGTAGAGAGTGAGCCTGAGAGGGTGAAGATGCAGATGGTGAGCGTGACATTGGGGGGTTGTGCAGAGAAATGGCACTGTATCGTGAGGAGGCAATATAGTTCGTACGAGGAATTTCGAAGGCTATTCATAGAACAATATTGGGGAAACACGCATCAGGCTAATATTCGAACGGATTTAAACACTGGGAACTATAGGTCATACCAGGGATCGAGAGAAAATTATGTGATTGAAAAGTATAACCAGGCGCAGCACCTGATTCCTAAATTAAGAGAAGATGAAATTATATTATTGTTGTCAAGGCATATGGAGGCGGAAATAACTAGGGCCGTAGCGATACAAAACGTTCGGACTTTAAGAGACTTTTGGAAATGATGCGAAATTATGACGTAGCTAGGACGTTTGAAACGAATACCAGGAAAATAGTGATAATAGGAATTGGGATAGGAATAGGAATAGCACAGACTACCAGAGGACTGGGGTGCAAGGATACAATTATAGGGAGAATGGACAGGACAACTACAGAAAGCAATATCAGGAAATCAAAGGAGAACGAATAATAATTGGGAACAACGTTTTAATAGAGACGATAATTATAGGGGAACAATGACTGGAACAGGACGGATAGGAATGACAGAGGTTTTGGACAGCAAAGGACGGGTTTTGGGCAGAGATGGCAGAGAGAAAGGGAGCAGAGATCAACGGATCAGGGGAAATACCGACAGGGATTAGAGACCGAGAACGGGAGACAGATAGAAACTTGACGATCCAACACGTAACAACAAGAGACACGCGACAGAGATCGGAGGATAGGATAGAGAAAGTGGAGGTCCACGATGAACCCACGGTACAAAAAAAACGTCGATTTATTAGTGTTAGGAAAATCAGATTTAGGGACACAGCATAGTATTAGTTTAGTAGATAAGTTGTTAGATAATAAGTTTGAAAGAAGGCGGGAGTTACCATTTATTCATATTAGTTTAGGGATTCTGTTTACACGGCATTGATAGATACAGGGTCGCAGTTATCGCTGGTGAGAGAGGAAATAGTTTTGAAACATGCAGAATTATTCAAAGGAAAATTTGTAGGGTTAAGAGTATTAATTTATGGTCTGCGATTAAGAGGAAGTTAACTACGATAGACAAAGTTGTACGAGTATCGATTGTATTAGGAAGTACCAGACTAGGTGAAGTAGAGTTTTGGATAGCAAGAGGATTATATTTAGATTTTATTGTAGGGATAGATGTAATTGAGGAATTTGGACTGGTTATAGATGGTAAAGCACGAATGGTAAAGGTATTAAATTTAGAGAAGAAATGGGTGGTGCCTAAGGATAATTGGGATACTAGGGATGAGATAAATACAGATAGAATAGGATCAGGAAAGACTAAGAATAGAATTTATGATGGAATTGATGAGTTACGGTTATGTAATATATTTGAGAAGGTATTTGATGAGGAACAGATAGGATTAATAGGGTGGATATGAAGGAAATGTTATATGAGGTGTTTAATAGACATGCAGGAGTTTTTAGTAATGAGCCTAGGTTTGCGAAGGAGTATACGCATAAGTTAGAGGTCACAGACAAGGGAAGTTTTCTTACTAGGGTATATACAATACCATTTGCATTAAGGGTCGAGTGAAAAATGAGATTAAAAAGATGTTAAAAGAGGGAATTATTGAATCAGCGGGAACACCCTATATCAATCCGGTAGTGGTTGTGCCTAAATCTGATAATTTAGAATTAAGAATATGTTTAGATGCTAGGAGATTGAATGCGATTACTAAACCACAATTTGAGCAACCAAAATCACTAGATAATTTGTTATACAAGGTAAGCGAGATGAAAGTTTTTAGCAAACTGGACTTAAAGAATTCTTTTTGGCTAATTCCTTTGCACGAGGAAAGTCGGAAGTATACTGGATTTAGCATTGAAGGGGAGATTTATCAGTACAGAGTTGTTCCATTTGGTCTTTCAACGTCATCCGCTGCATTAGTTCGAGCCATGCAGAAGTTATTAGATGAGTACGAAGACTTCTGTACGCACTATGTCGATGATATTTTGATTTTTTCTAAGAACGAGTTAGAACATTTAGAACATTTAAGAAAAGTGATCCGAAGGTTAGACGAGGGAGGTTTGAGGTTGAATTCGAAGAAGTGTGAGTTTTTTAAGGACCAGGTAAAGTATTTGGGGTTTGTCGTTGGCAGCGAAGGAATTAGAATTTGTGAAAAACGCTTGGACGAGTTGAAGAATTTGAAACAGCCAAGAAATTTGAAAGGTTTAAGAGGATTTTAGGTGTATTAAATTATTATCGTCGATTCATACCAAAATATTCGGAGTTGTGCATTCCATTGTTGGAGTTGTTAAAAAGAACGAAAGGTGGAAATGGAACGAGCAAAGGAGCAGGCATTTCGGGAGTTGAAGGCGGTATTTTATAGGAACTGTCATTAAAATATCCCAATTTTACGGATCCATTTATTTTAAGGACAGACGCTTCGAGTTTTGCAATAGGGGCTGAGTTGGTGCAGGTTCAAGAAGGAGAGAAGTGCCAATTTGTTTTATTTCGAGGGCTCTGAAAGACTGCGAGACTAGGTATTCGACAGCGGAAAAGAGATGCTGGCAATCGTATATGCTGTGAAGAAGTTAAGATTTTATTTATTGGGTAATAAATTTCTGGTTGAATCGGATAACACAGTGGTCACGTTTCTGAAGAAGAAAGAGTTTTTGAACAGTCGATTGTATAGATGGGCGTTAGTATTGCAGGAATATGATTTTGAGGTTAGACATAAACCTGGTAAAGAAAATGTTACGGCTGATTTTTTAGTAGGAAGGATGAAGGGTTGCTAACGGATAGTAGGAATGGATTTTTGATTGCATTGCAAGTGTTTGAAGATCTGGGAAGATGGTCGAATGCCAGATTTCATCGGATGCAAGCACACGAAGAAATAAGGGTGATCAGAGAAAAATTATTCAGAGAGAATTTAGAACAAGACAGAGGTTTTATATGGTCGAGGGAGTTTTGGTGAAAAGGTTATGGGATGATGAATTATTAGTGTTAACGACACAGGTAGCCGTTGAGCTGATCCAGGAAATTCATACTACGTTTGGTCATATAGGGATTCGTAAGACGTTCTTGATATTTAGGAAGCTTTCTATGCACGAAACGATAGAAAATTGGTGAAAATTGCATAAATCTGTGTGAGACGTGTTTGTTAGGAAAGGATAAGAATGTGGTGTTGCAGAATCAAGTTAGATGTATAAGAGCGGAAGGTCCATTAGATATTGTGGCAATGGATTACTTGAGTAATTTGATACCGAGTAGGAACGGATATCAGCATATTTTAGTTGTAGTTGATATTTTTACAAAGTTTGTGCAGCTTTATCCAGCGAGGAGATGTAATTCTAGGCATGTATTGAGTTCTGTAAGAAAGTTTGTAGAACGAATAGGTAAGATGAATAGGGTATTGTTGGACAATGCAACGTATTTTCGTAATCGAAGGGTTGAAAGTAAATTAAGGAAGGATGGAATAAAGATGACATTCTGTAGTATCAGACATCCTCAAGGAAATCCGTGTGAAAGATATATTCGAGAAGTAATAAAGTTTTTGAGGTTAATAACGCAGGAACAACATGATCGGTGGGTAAGGTATTTACCGCGAATAGAAGAATATATTAATTTTGTACCAAGTTCAGTGACAGGAATGTGTCCTGTGACATTGATGAAGAAGGTGATTCCAGCAAGACCGTGGAGAGCTGAACAAAAAGTGGAAAATATAACGGAGTTGTTGCATAAAGCCAAACAACAAGTCGAATCGATACAAAGAAGGGAGTTGGAGAAACGTAATAAGAAAATCAAGCAGCAAGTGGTTTTTTCAGTTGGGGATCTTGTTATTGTTAAAAGATTGAGAATGTCAAATTGGGAAAGAAATATTTGTGCCAAGTTGTTATTTCCATACGAAGGTCCTTATCGAGTGAGAAGAATTTTGCAGAAGGGAATACTTACGAATTGGAGAATGACAGGGTGAATGTCGGGGACGTTTTCATATAGAAAATTTGTATCCATATTTCCATGTGGAAAGTAAAGTATCGCAAGAATAAAATTAACACTGTAAATAATACTAACGAGCTTAAAACTATACAGAATATACAGAAACTAACACTTAATCCTCATACATAAAGAAAAAAAAAAACTATAGTGATTTTAACTAAAATTTAAAATTTCTCAACCATTAAAAGAATTACTTATATCCAGGAAGCAAATTTTCATTTTATTTAAAATCAGTGGGGCCTTATATACTGTCAAGAAGGGGTGGGCTTATAAAATGTTTAAATAGGGCTTCGAAACGACTTTGCTAGAATGGGGTATATTTGGTTTTGTTTGAGTATTTTCTTTCAGGTATTTTTGGTTTATAAATTAACAACAACTATTCCACGTTTATAAATTTATAAAACTTTTGAAACTGCATTGCATTCAACAACATATACCGGCCATAGACCAGGCTAAGCTAGTTATAAGTTTGCATTGTATACGTATTTTAATTGTTATGGTTGCACGTATATGAAATTTAATTTGGAGTTAGCGTTTTCAGAACCATTTGAATGTAAAAACAAATATCAAAATTGCTTGGTATACTGCACGCTTTTAAAATTTTAAAGAGTTAAGTGATACTCCCGTAAAATTTGTAAATCAATTTCAGTTTGAATATGTTTTAACAATTAAAGATTGGTTGTGTAATGACAGGACGTTTACCGAATAAGACATAAATGTCTGTTGCGTACAATTTAAAAGCTGAACCATCAAAGTTTGTTAGCTATTTTCAATATTGTAAAAAGTTCAATATACATAAATCACTGGATTACAAACCATCTAGAAAATGAATGTATCTAGAGAAAACAACTGTATTATTAATCAATTATTAATAATTATAAATTACATAGTGTGCGTAGAGATAGTTGTTATGGCAACGAAAACAAAAGAAGACGGATTTTATTTATAAGGGACTTCAAATTTATATTACTGAAAATAGACGTGTTTTTGTACTGTTATGAGTTTTATTACATTTAAAAAGTTACGAGAAAGTTTTGAAAGTCAAGTTGTACCTGGAGATAGCAAATAGTAGCAGTTTTACGGCGAATAAAAGTTAATTAAAAGAGGAGTGCTGGTCTGTACCGTTATTGTTTGAAGACGAAAGCATAGTGGAATTGGAGTTATCTGAGTATTTGTATAACATAAAATTTGTAGAAATATTAGTAGTTTTATAGTCTGGAGATTACCAGTTGCTCGAGTTACTTATTATTTACAGGAGGTGCCTGCAGCTGGTCACTTGGCTTCAGGACGGCTGGAAGGCGGCGCTTGTATCTGGATTCCAGGTATTAGTATTTAATATCTACGCAGTGCTTTAATCAAATTTATAAAAGTGGAACTAGTGTTTGGGAATACTTTTGGCTTTTAAAATTATTTGACATATTTATGAAAAATCCTTGAATATTTGTTTGGGTGTCTAGTTGAGAGGTGTTTGCTTAGGACGGACCCACCCTAGGTAGATTCCGCCACGTGTTTGACGGCCCTGTAAAATATTTAAGTGCAGCAGCCGTGTAAAATATTTAAAGATAAATTGTGTGGCATAACTCAACAAGGCTCTAAAATAAGACAAGGAGTGACAGATAGATATATTACGCCTATCACTAATAAGGTAGGATCACAGTATATATAACAATATATATATATTTCTTGTATTTAAAAAATACATACATTACCTGCCATAATGGAAGCCCTTCTCCTCGAGTACTATATTTATTGTCAAATTCTTCATGCCATGAACACGAATATATCAAGTCACGCAAACTTCCAGTATGATTAAGTGGACTGATTAAAGCAACCTGGGCATCCCAAAATTCAATATCTAAAACTGGATGGATATAAGGATGTTGTAGACCTCTAAAAAGATCCAGGACGGTTTCACGTGTCGCTTCAGTTGGTGCAATTGGACAGAATGATGTTAGAGGAACTATACTTAGTAATCTTTCTGCTTTTAATGCAATATCTTGCACTACAAACCTGTAGATATGTACAAAATCAATTAAAAGATGGTATAATATGCATTATCGATATCATTAATTCATGTTGTATACTGGAAATCTTAATTTAATGACCGCTGTATTGGAATAGCAAAAACTAAAGATTATAAGGAAAAGTTTAAATGATGATTAAGAAGTCTGCGGCATTATTTAAATGTAATAAACACCTCTTAACAACATACTATTTTAAGCTAGATACAGTGGCCATCATCAGTAGCTGTGTTGTAAAAATTACTTTGTAAAAGTTGTTAAATTATTTTTAGATTACATTTACAAAAAGTACTTGAAATTACTTTCGTGAGTAACTAATTTTACGTAAAAGTAATTCGAATAAAATTACTTTAAGTATTTAAGTAATTTAATTACCAACTACTTTAAAACTACTTGAATTACTTTAAAAAGGAGTTATTTTTAAATAGCTGCGTACAGTAATACAACATGAACCTACTCTATTATTATACAAACAGAAACATACAATTTGGCTTTAAGTTACAGAACTTTAAGGTGCTATGAGTTTTTCTACAAATTCCTTTTAGGGTGCTTGTTGCACTCTATTTGTATTAAATATTTTGTTCAAAATTTTTAACTATTTATATGAGATTCGCAATGTAATAAACTCAATTCATACAATATTATAGACAAAAAACATTGCTTATGAAAAAAAAACGTTACCAGTGAGCATGGCATGGTATTATGGCAGTGTAGTATTATATTCATTCACATTACTTTAATTTAATAGATAGAAAAACAGAAAGTTTTGTGGGGGAGAGGGAGGGGAGGGCGGATTATTGGAATGATAATTTGGTTGAGGATGAGTTTACGTGTAGGGTTTGTATGGCAAACTAATTCGGAAAGGAGTGCTGGAGGTTGTGGAGGATGATTTTGGTTTTTGTGCGGAGATTCAAGAGGTGAGTATTGGTTTTTAAGTGGGTATCAATATTAAGGCCGAGGTAAGAAGCCGAGTTTGAAAAGGTGATGGGGAATTTTGGATGTGGATTTTGGGACTCCGCCGCAGGTCTAGGAATCCTTTAAAGAGAAACATTTTGGATTTAGACCGGAAAAGAGGTTGTTTATTTGAGGAGGACCAGGATTCAACAGTGTGGATAAGTATGGTGGCGGTGGCTTCTATGGATGCACAGGAGTTGCCATAGATCAGGAAGGCGCGGTCATCAGCATAGACAATGGTGGAAATATTGGGGATGTTTAGGTCTAGAAGGGGATTGATGGATAGGTTCCACAGCGTAGGGGATAAGCAAGATCCTTGTGGGCATCGTTGGGTTAGAATTTTTGAAATAGAGTAGAAATTGAAGGAGAGTGTAACTGTTCAAGATGAGAGGAAGAAATTATATTATAAAGGTTGACCGGGAACCGTGTAACAATTTTTTTTTGACGACTGCAAATCACCTAAAAGTTATTCGTAAAATACGTCATTTTGTCTATTCAATTAAACAAGTAAATATCGTCATTCAAATAAATATTTGTATTGGGATTGCGTAGCCCAATCATAATGCAGAGATTATTCTATAGTGCTAGTTTGGTTGCTAACAACAGGCGTTGGCTGTTTGAATAAATACCTCAATGTCAAGCGACTTTGAAATACTTGTGCGCAGTGTACCAACCCATCAGTCTGGCATGAGCATTTGATAAGAACACATGATGGAGAAGAGTAGTGTTCTAGCCAGCAATTTGCGTGTGGCCTTAGGCCTAGACATTTAATTCAAGTGCAACATGCACTTAAATAAGTGTTCTTAATAATGCGCTCTTGAAATTAATCATAATTCTCTTGATTTAATCTGTACGTTCTTCAATTAGCAGTATTTATTTCCAATATGACATAATTTTCTTCGGTTTACATAATTTACTCAAGTTTACGATAATCCTTTAATTGCCATGATGCATTATTCGAACCAGAATGCAGTTGAAAGATAACGAGAAAAATCTCACGATAACTTTTCATTTCGATAACAAGATATCCGAGTTTGTTAATTTTTGTTTTCCCAAAATGATAGATCGTACACCAAGAAATTCTAATAATGACCTCGTAACTTGTTAATATTAATTTCAATTAGTTTATAAAATTAATCTCAATGCTTGGCTAATTTCCGGTATTTGTAAGTAATAAAGTGGATAATTACGGTCAACATAATTGTTTTGTAACGAATGAAATGCCGTAAAAGAAGGAAACAAAGCATTTTGGATAGCTGTTGGTTTGGATTTGTTTGGTTCATTTTGCAAAGAAGAAATACACTTCAAGTTTGTATAATTGGGTCCAAGAAACGTACAGTTGGCTACGTCACAACATGTGGACAGCCGACGTCATTTGTTTGTCGAGGCACCGTATGTAAGCACATCTGGTTTGGACAAAGTAACACTATTACATAAATAAGAACCTGGCTGTATAAGGTAAGCCTTTTTTATTATTTTCACATGACGTTCGCATTTGGTCAACATTGATACAAAGCAACATATTAAGCATAACATTGTAATGACCTACGATTCTTATTTTGTTTAACAAACTATAAAAGACTTTTGATGTTTTGTATTTATCAACATTTAAATCCAGGGTTGTACCTGTTATTATTACGAATGAACTTTAACACCCTAATTGAGTTCTGATTAAAGTTTTCGTTTATGTGTAATTATACTTAACGCAAATATGAAAGTTAAATTATTGGATTTTTGAAATTTCCATATACACCTGTAAACCAAATAACATATCTGATATTTTGGGAACTCATTTGCAAAAGCTTTGTAACAAAAAAGGAAATGCTTAACATGTTTTGATATTTTGTTTGATTTTATTATTCTACAACTGCGTAGAAGAAATTGAAGTACATTTTGATGTATATATTTTGTACATACAACCTTTTATCATAGAGAAAGCAATATTTGATTAAAGAACCATCATTTATTTCATTTAAGTAATTGTTTTATTTTGAAAAGTGAGTTCAAGAATAGGGTAATCGAATCAAGGAGTAAAAAGCATAAATACCTTCGATATAATAATATTTGTAGCTCCCATTTGACGAAGGAGCACTGATAGCACTTTCAAAATTTGATGCCTAATATTTGTGTCTATAAAAGTGTGTTCATAATTGATATTTATAGCTTTTCTTTTTGTGAGGTAGCAAGAGTACACCTCTTGTGTCATCCTTTGCTAATTTGATCCTATTTTCTTTACAGCTCTTGCTTAAGCAGTAAATACAATATTCCTCTCTAAGGACTCCCAAGTCCCCCTTAGGGAAACCCTGTGTTTAAAACATAATGACTTGGTGGCGCCCTCCCCATACCCCTATTTTGGTATAAATTAAGCCACAGTAAGTAAATAATGTTTTGTAAAAAGAACCACGACCAATCCTCATAAGCTCTACCCGAGGAATAGACCCCTAGCATAGTCGAAAGATAGTTGAGTTTCATCATCTTAAGGAAATCCTTCCTTAATTTCACTGGTCTCATCAAACAATATTAAAGAACCCAGGAATAACTTTAATTTAATTACTTATTTAATTAATTAATTAAATAAAGTAAAGTGGGTAAGAACCTTGTTAGGCGGAGTTGACTCAGAAGGCTTGGCCACCATAAGACATCAAAGGCGGATTGGAAATCTAGGAAAAGAGCATAACATATTTCGAGGGGAAGGTTTCAACAGTTGAGACTAAGAAGTGGATGGTTGGCAATATGGGTGTAGAGTTTGTGGAAGATGACTTGTTCTAATAGTTTTCCTAGGGAGGCGAGGAGGGCGTTTTGGAGCATGAAGTTAGTAATATGGTAAGGTCCTGGGGCTTTGTTAGAATGTAGTTTGGAAACTAAGGAGTGTAAGAAAGAGATCTCAAGGTCAGTATCGAGGGGGGGGGGGCATTTGGTAGGATTTCTGAGTTGTTGACGAGTGCCTGTTGAGGTTCGGTTGAGACGTCTTAGGCAATGGAGGGAATGGCACAGTCTGGAAGTGTCTTTAGTAGGTTGTCGTATGTAGAGAGTGTTACCTATGCAGGGGTGATTTGTGAAGTCTTAGGTCTTATCAGTTTTCTGTATATCGTTCAAGGATCAGTCTTGTTTATTTACGATTTCGCTGTAATCGCGTTTCCTGGTGCTGTGAATGAGGTGTTTGTATAGTTTTTTGTCTGTAGTGTATGTGAAGGCTAATGTGTTAATGAGTGCTGGTTCTAGATTGCTCCGTCTTGTTTTGTTCAGTGCATTTCTTGTGCTTGTGAGTTCGTGTGCCCACCATGGAGATGATCTTGTGGTGTGATACCTCTTTGGAATGCTGTTAGATGCGATGGAATGGATATGTTGGGTTATTGAGGTGACAAGGATGTTAGGTTCGAGTTATGCATAGGTGACGGAGGGAAATATTGGCATGAGTTTGGCAAGGGATGTTAGGTACGGCGGCCAGTCGGTTTTACAGGTGTTGTAAGATGGGATTTTTGAAAGACTATTGGGAGGTTGGGCAGGATTTTGAAGGTGATTGGATTATGATCGCTGGATTGGAGGATGCGGGTAATATTCCAGGAATTAACGAGTTTGGTTGCAGTGGCTGTTCGCAGATTCCCAGGTGGGGATCAGGGAGAGGGTGTTGTGGACGGTTAGGTGGTGTTGATGTATGAAGTCTTCTAGTGCTGTGTCAGTGTCGTCTGTGTGGTTGTTGTGCCAAAGTGTGGATTTGGCGTCCATGGATAGGATTATGGGTTTATCGCTGATTTTGGAGAGGATATGGATTAGAGGTAAGTAGAAATGGATGCGGCTATGAGGAAGGTGGAGCCTGCTCTTCAGTGGATCTGTATGATGGTGATTTGAAAAGCTGAGAGGGATGCGATATAAGAATCGTTTAAGAGAGGGTCGGTGAAAATAATTGCTGAAGTAAGGCTTGTATTTGTCGGGTTGGGATGGGTGTATCCACGAGCGTTGGGCGGGAGGTTGGGAATTTTGTTATGGACAAGGTATGACTCTTGGATTAGGGCTATTTGAATATGGTTAGTAATTCTAAGGAGGCGGTGTGGGAGTGTACATTTATGGAGTTAACGGTGGTTGCAGGAAGAGACGTTTCTTTTGTCTGCTTTCCTGTTATTGATTTAAAGTCCATAATCTGTTTTAAATTTAGTCATGTGCATAGATTGTATATATACCGGGCAGTCGGGCTGGTAACAGAATGATCATGGGGTCGGTTTATACGGAAGCAATTAGAGCAAACGAGAAGAGAGATGAGGGGCTTTAAGCTGTCCTTAGTAGGATGGGGTGTGGAGCATCGACCACAGAAGAAGAGGAAACGACAGGTTTTGGCAAAATGGCCGCATCGTTGGCAGCTATAGCAGCGTGTAGCTGTGACAAGATCTTGTTACGTACATTGACGTAACCTATATTAAAAAAAAAACCAAAAAAAAGAAAGAAAAAAGTATGACCGGGCTCGATCGGCGAGTGGGTGGGGTTTTATACATACAACAAAAAAATTAAGGGAGACCTGAAATAAAGAAGGAAAAATTATATACACTCACACATTCACACTCATTCGCGTTCAAAATAAAACATACCAAAAAAGAAACCTATAATTAAGCACAATATGTACACAATATAGTGGTACCAAAAAAAACCAAACAACAAAAAAATTATTTCTTAAACACTAAACCTAGCAAGAAAATAAAAAAACAAATCTTTTTTTTTAAATGGTGAGCTGCCGGTTTTGGGCTACTACCCTATCTTAATTTCCAACCAAAAAGAAACAAAATTACCCCCTAAAGCCAACAGCTCTAAATCCTCGTAAATATAAAACTTAACATATACATAAGAATGGCCACAACATTTTTTGTTTTAGTTATTTAAAACCAAATAGCAATGCATCCACGCAATGCCAATAAATACCAAAAGGGTTCAACAATGGTAATATTGGCGAATTAAGTTTAGAAATGCAGGATAAATTTTGTATAGAAGAACTAAATGTGGAAATGCATACGCCTAAACAATAAAATCCTGATCGATATAGTTGCAACACGAGCAGTGACGGAAAGCACTCACCCTCGAAGTTGCTGACGTCGGGGTTGAGTCGGTGGCTGGTCCACATCAACTGGTTAGGGGGCCTACACCCATAAAGAATGCGTTGGGCCTCCCATTACTACAAGGGACGACCATCCATTGCAGCTTTAAGGCCGTTCATTTACATTTCCAATGCTCCACCCGAAGGTACTACATTGGGCAGGAGGCGAGTTTTTTGTTGCCTGGAAATTTAGAATTTTGCCGAACCCTTGCCGTTCCAGGCGAGGTAGGGATCTTTAACGTGCGTGACAACACTCACACACGGGACCTCCATTTAACCTCTCATCCGAACGAGGGCGTAATATTTGTGAAAAATGCTCACCTGCCATTTTTCAAGCAGTCGGCCGTGTCGGGATTTGAACCCGGGACCTTGGGATCCGTAGTCTTACGCTTACTACATTGATCCACGGCGACGCCTGCAGCTTTAAGGCCGCCTGAAGAAAGCACACAATAATGCGTGGTCGAATTTCGCATCAACCAAAACGGAAACAGTCAAACATTCTACACGTATGTACTTGTGCAGATTGCAAAGCAAAATGAATATTAATTTTGTTTAACTAAGAACCAAAGCTCAACGTAATCTTGTAGTCAGGCTTAAAACGGGAAAAACACAGTTTATAACGGGGCAATACGCAACTTTAATTCGATGAATTCTTTCAACGGGAAAACACATAAGCATCCATTATCGTATACTTGGAACACGTTATTGACTATTTAGCGTAAACTTTACGTTGGGAAATTTTTAGAACTAGAATTTAATATTAATTAGCGGAAGTAACAATCGACATTGAATTTATGCAAACAGATAAATGAATTAACACGTAAAAGGGTTATTTTAATTTATTGAATAAATTTTCGTTTTTGAAGCCAAGTAAGTGGGTTTTGAATTGAGAATTATGGTAATTAATTTATGCGGAAAATAAACGTAACAATCTTTAATTCTACAGAACTTATAGCCGATGAACATGTTGGTATTTGTGGTTAGAAAATTTCTGATTTGTAAGAGTCTTCGGGGATCAGGTCAATGGAGTTTTGGTGATACATTGGAGTGAAGACGTCAGAGGAGGGGATTTCCTTATCTAGGTCAAAGGTTATTAATTGGGGTAGTTTTGGTTTGAATAAGTGGATACTGCATGATTCTTGTGTGAGTGAAGAAGTGAGGTTTATATGTAGGTTTGGTTGTGCGGATCGTAACTTAGGATCGGGTAGGTCGGATACTTTCAATGTGGACGTTAGGAAGGGAGGGATGACGGTTTGTTTTTATCATCTTAAGAAGTTCGTTGGGGGTGGTTTCAGTGCTAGTGGGTTTAAGATTTATTACTTTGGAAGGTCTTGGGGGGGGGGGCTGGGAGGGCGGTCTTTGTAAGTGGCGCAGCATAATTGGGTGTGTGGTACAATGTCAGTAGTTTTTACCTTATTAACTGTTTGTTGTGTGGTTTCTAAAATTTTTTTTGTAATGTTGAGTCTGGCTTGCATGATGTTACAGATTGTACAGATTCGCATGCAATAAGTGATAGTTGCTCAATTTTTGCAGTATGAAATTCGCACTTAGTCTATTGATCTTGTTATTATCTTAAAAGATGTAATCTGTTATTTACCGCTTTAGAATGTTGATATCTAGAAGGGTTGCAGTTTCTGCGGTGTCCACTTCTGCAGGTTCTTCAGTGTCTGTAGGGTATTCATCTCTTAACGTGTTTGTAGGGTTAGAGTTGATCGAAGAGATCCTTGATCTTGGATCATGCGGGTTAGGAGATCTTGATGTACGTGTTGATTTAAAATAGTGTTAACTAAGGCTTCAACCAATGCTGGTGGTTGCATTCCTGTTAGGGAAGTAGATTGCTGGTTGAATTGTTTTCCTGGTCTATTGGCATAGTAATGTTTACATCTTTTTGCTATATGCTTTTGCCACCTGTGCAATGTCACAATATGTAGTGTTGAGGTTTCCTTGTCGTATTGTAATGTAATTTAATTCGAAACATTTGTGTTTGTTTCTAAGTCGATTTTATGCTGAGGTTTGATGTCTTTTTAATCTTGGCGTGCTGGGGTGGAACTCTGCTGTTTTAGGTGGTTGTATTGGGAGAGTAGCCTAATTTGAACCACTACCTAAATTGAACCATCTCAATAATTTCTTATTCTAAAACAGCATGCGCCATCTAGTGTTCAAATCTTAAGGCCATGTTATCAAAAACTTATAGTTGTTCTATTGGATCGACATTCGTATGTTCCGTTAATCACGTACAGCATAAAACTTGTTTTGCTCGTAATTTTTGTAATATTTTTAAGGTAAAAACTAAGCTATTAAAAAAAATCGTTGAGGTGAGTACTGTATTCTATTACTATCATATTTTTTACACTATTTTTGATGTGTCTTGCAAATTTCAACTAAAAACACTTGTAAATACAAATTTTAGGTTATGTAAAAGATAAATTCTTGTTGTTCCCTAAGAGGAACCTGGTGTGGGATTCAAAAATTGAACCGGTTCATTTTAGGTTCGATCTATTCAATTTACCAACGTACTTTACCAAAAATTACTCATTCTATAATATCTTAAATGATTTTCTATGAAGAATTTATGTATGCATATGTTTCTCAGAATAATGCCATCAAAGAAAAGGGGAAATTATTGTAAATGGTCCGAAAAGGATATGTAGTTTGCCATTAAGGTTTACAAAGATGGGGTTGGTTTAAACGAATGCCAACGAAGATTTAACATCAACAAATCAACCCTTCTAAGACATTTTCTGGGACAAAACAAAATCGCAAATAACTGCATTAAAAAAATCGGTTGTAACACCCAAGAACATTTTTAAATTAATCCAAATTTTAAATGATATTTTCTGCCAATCAAAGATAATTCTATCTAAAATGTAACCCATCACTGAACAGAATTAATATATTTACCCAATCCTAGTTCGACTTTGGGTGACAATTGACACTTTAAATGAACATAACCTATCAACTGATGTCTAACATCCCCTGAAATTTAGAAGATTTTAAATTAAGGCTCCAAAGAAAATGCTAGTTTGTTCTAGAGAATTCGAAACCGGAAGTGCGTAATAAAATGTAATTTTTCGTGATATCTATAAAAATAATAACAGAAAGTACTGTAGAATATTACAAAATAACTTAAATTAAAATATAGAGTAGTTTCAATTAGCAATGGCAATAATAAAAGTCGAATTAAACCATTAACCTAAAAGCACATGTAGGGATGATGTACGATTGTGAAATATGTAAGATTTTTGATTGGCTAGAACAGTCACGTGATCAAAGGTATATAAATATGGGAAGTGGAAAAATTCACACACACGACACACAAAGACCCACCAAGACACAAAGACAAAAAGATATGAAAGAAGGCACGTAAAGGTGACAATAACTAGCCCGGGGCTAGTACGGGTTACGCTGCAAGACCGCGTAGAAGTATTGGTTATATGCCCGTGTAAATTATAGTAATGTTTAGTAGACAAATATAAGAAGTGAGTATGCTTATTACGGGAAGAATAGTGCATTTAAGTAGTGGATAAAGAACACAGATAAATCCTGCTCGTACAGGAAAAGTAAATCGTAATAAATTTAAGTGTAATCAAAAAACAAAATGGTTCAGCTGTAAGGCGGTTAATGTTAGTAAGTGCAGGTTTATTAACTGCAAAGAAAATGATACTTAACCATACTTATACGGTTCATTTTTGATTGATTGTGGAAGTTTGGACTTCGGAAGCCCGATTCCAAACCAAGTTGGTACAGGAGTAGAGAGATATCAAGAGTTTCAAGCACAAAATTTATCAACACCCGTGTTAAGCATTATCAACCCTAGTGAGGATAAGTTACTTTGGGGGTATTATAGAGAGTGGAGCAACAGTGGGTATTGCATACCCGAAACAGGTATTGAGTGAATCTTTGAATAAATGGTTCGAGAGAACGGACGTGTATATGCATGCATACACGTGGGGTTGTAAGTGTGAACTTTTATATAGTTATACCTATGCTTTTACATGAATGTGCTAAGTTGCTAGATTAATTAAAAATTTTAGATAGGGAAGTTAGTTACAAAGGTAGACTTTTTCTTGAAATGGTGCACATTAATAATAACAACAACGTTTTGAACTTCAAATCTGATACTAACAATCTAAGTGTGATTTATTCTTATATTTTAAAACTAAGTAATATCAACAGAAAGAAAGAGACACTAAGTTGAATTTTATGTAATAATTTCTGTAAGTATTGAAATCAGGTTCTACCAACACCTGTCACTTAATTAGGTTTGCATACCTGGTCAAACATATTACCATGTGAAGTTACAATTTTAATCTGTTAGTTTGTTTATTTAGTGCTAAGAATGTTAACCTAGTATGTTTCAATGTAGTTACTATTTTACACTCCAGTTTTTGTAAGTTAATGTATTTTATTTGAATGTTGACATGGATGTTTATAATTTTGTAGTACCCTGAGGAAGATATAAAATTAAATCGAAAGCTTGGTAAAGAACAAAGAGTTTTTAATTTTACCTTTATGAACGTAGACCTATAAACCCGTTACTGCACTTCTTATTGATAATAATTAAAGGTCGTTACACATAATAATATATATATATATATATATATATATATATATATATATATATATATATATAGTCCAATTAAAAGGGGTTTGTTGAAATACATTTAGGTACAGATACTTTGTAAACTTTTGGGTAAGTTAACTCACCAGTATCGGTTTCAGAATTCTAGGCCCAACCACCCTGAGGCATGTCCATATACTCTCCGCTGTAGAGGAGCCGAGGCGTTTGAGGGAAGTAGAGTGAAGATTATTGGATCAGAAATAGTTGACAACCGTAGGGAATAGGTAAGTGGACCCTTGTATTGCAATTTTGAACCATAAAAAGTGATATAGAGTTGGCATTCGATTATACATGTATTAGGTAACGCGTTTCTTATTTCTTTGACAGCTACATAGGTCAGAGGAGGAGGGCGAAGTGTTACACGGTACTAAACCTACTTTTATTGCTGAAATGGAGGTTTTCTTAGTCAAAAATATTCTGAAGTTGGAAGAAGTCTTCTTTGGTTTAACAATCAAAGATATCCGAAGAATTGCATATAACTCGCAGAAAAACACAAACTCCCTCATCCATTCAATAAAATAAAATGCATAACTGGATAGAAATGGTTTTATGGATTTATGGGATGCCATAAGGAGCTCTTGCTGAGACAACCCAAATCTACTTCGCTTGCTCGTGCAAGAGGGTTTAACCGAGAAAGGGTAACAGAGTTTTATAATATTTTGGAAAAATTGGTGGATAAATATAAAATTGATGCGAATACAATATTTAATGTAGATGAGTCTGGGTATTCCACAGTGCAAAAAAGAATGCAGAAAATTATTGCCAAAAAAAGGAAAACGGCAAGTGGGTGGAATTGCTAGTGGTGAACGAGGTATTAACACAACCGTTGTGGGCTGTGCCAATGCTGCTGGTCTTTATATTCTGTCCATGCTAATTTTCAAAAAAAAATATTTACCTTTGAATTATCAAGAGGAGCTCCTAGTGGAAGTATTTGTGAGATTTCTGATTCAGGCTATATAAATTCTGACCTTTTCCTAGTTTGGCTCTAACATTTTCATAAAATCATAAATAGTGGTTCTAACAAAGACGTTTTATTACTTTTAGAAAGACATTCGACCCACAGCAAGAACTTGGCTGCATTAGAATTTGCCCGAGAAAATAATATTCACCTCCTTCAGTTACCCACACATACAACGCATAGGGTTCAACCCCTTGAGGTGACATTTTTTAAACCGTTGCAAAGTTATTATTTTGTGCAGGCACAGAATAGCTGGTTGCGGGCACATATTGGAATGGCAATTTCAGCTTACGACATTACAGAGCTTATTGAAGCATATGGAAAGGCGGCAACTGTAGGAACAGCTGAAAATGCTTTCAAAGCACCTGGTATTTGGCCTGTCAATAGCAATCGTTTTCCTGATGAAAGTTTTGCACCATCGCTTGCAGTTGACGACAAATAGTAGTAGATAATCTGGAAAAACATCACATTCCAGCAGAAGAAACACCACCAAATTGAAACAGTCAGATTTGTCTACCTTCATCAAGCGTATTATCAGAAATCAGTTCAAATACGTTCAACAAAAGTTTGGAAGAGATATGTATCCTTCCCAAAAATTCCCAAATCAGTGGACAAAGGAAACAAACTTCATCATCGGCTGTAGAACTAACAAGCACACCATACAAAGCTGTTTTAGAGAGAAAAAAAGAAACAAGAAAAAGTCAGAGAAAGCAAAACTACACAGAAAGCTCATAAGAACTAATAAAGCTATTGAAAATGTTAAATCTGACTTATTCAATAACAGAGAAACTCAGAGTAAAAATAAACAACAAAAAGTAAAACATAAATTACAAAAAAAAACCAAAAACACAAAAACATTGGAATCAAATGAAGAAGATGAAGATGCCCTGTGTTTGTATTGTCATGATTTTTGTTCCAACTCCGTAGCAGAAGAAGTGTCGATAAGACTTCAAGTGTGTGCAGAATGGGCACACGATAAGTGTGCTGGAATTGAAGAAGACGAAATTTTGATTTGTGATATATGTAAAACTTAGTATAATTGGTTCAAATTATGGATACCAGTGGTTCAATTTAACCAACCGGTAGCTAAATTTAAACCACTTTTCAAAAAAATTGTTTTTAGTTTTTTAATTAAATGTTTTCATTTTTATCCGTTTCTTTTTGTACAAATAAATGCTTGCAGATTTGTCTGTATATTGATCTTATATTGCCCACTTAGAGTGTATTATCTTTGAAGTTATGGTGAAATTTGTAAAACTGGTTCAAATTAGGCTACTCTCCCCTAAGTAACATACGATGATTTTTTAAAATTACGATTACGATTATTACGGTGTTACGTGCCAAAGTGGCACTAAACATTGTCTTAGCTTAATTTTTATGTGCGGAAGTTTTCGCGCCTTTAAATTTAAAAGACCCGGTGCGCGTATTTCCGTCACGTCAAAAGTGGATTGGACGAATAAGTTCGCGCCGACGCGTGAAAGGACACAAAAGTGGGGTTTTTCCGATGGGCTCTGTAACGTGGCTTTTTCCTGGGACCTTCGTGAAGAGCGGTTTGGTCAGGTATCGTATCGTGCATTATCTTTATTTATGTAGATATCCTTGCCTGATTATCTTTGTTTGTCGCCCTTATACCTGTTCCCGTCTTTCCCTACATAGGTAGAGGTAATTTGTAGCCGTTGGCCGAACCACATTCCACGTCGGAGCACCATCTTTAAACACTCCGGAGTGGAGCCCTGAGATCTAGTGGAAGCCATTTGAATGGACGTAGGCGTACCCCGGGAGGAGGCCATGCTCTGCTAGCAGCCACCATCTTTAAATTGCCTTGAAGGGGGCCCTTAGTGCCCTGATGGACTTCAACAGAAGCCAACTTTAACCCAGGGACATATTCATGTGAGTATTTTGCTGTATAAACTATTGTCTTAAATTTATATTTTCCGATAATTGCGTATTAAATTTGTGCATTGGTGACGTCATTGACAGATGGGCGCGCCGAAATCTGTACAAAGATTAGCGTTACCAACTGCCCGTGGGGTCTAGTAAACCGCGCTTGCGGTGTTGTATTTACAACTTTTAAAATGTAAGAACGGTTGTTTTAAATGTATAGCATTAACTAGGATAGAACCTACCCTTTTGATGTTTTACTGTTTGCCTAAGGCGGCACTGTATCTATTACGATTTTTAGATGTTTTAGCCACGCTGAAAATTGCCGAATAACTCTAGTATTAACGAATTAATCTGAGCTCGCGAAAGTACGTCCGTTCTCTGTGGCACGAAAAAGCAATACTTTTTATTTTCATGTTGCCAACTTACAATTTACAATCAAATTAGCATAGCATGTATCTAAAACGTTTGGACAAGACTCAATGCAATATCTATTGCATAGCTCTTGCATTGCATAATGTCAAGCGGCCTTAAATGAAACATACATATTGCTACGAGCTACTATTAGGCAACCCGTCAAACACACAAACGCCGTAACACCGTATATGCTCCAGGGACCGAGAATTTTCTAGCAATTACTGGAGGATGAATCATCCTTTTTAATTCAGGGTATAAATAAGACCGATGATGAAGTACGGAGTTAGTCTATATATCTAAATGTCGAATATAAATTACATCGTGTAAAGTTAAATAGTTGAGCTTTTGGAAGCCCACGAGTAAACATAAATGTTCTATTATGTGAACGTGTCTAATGTACATGCAGTTAGTAGAATACATAAATAGGCAAAAGCGTAATAAATAAATTATAGTAGTGTTAGTGTTGTTAACAGACCTATGGTTAAGAATTTAGTTTAAGAAGATATTAGTGCTTGTAAATTCATTAGTATGACAGTGCTGCATTGTTAATTGGACCGAAAACATCTATAAATAAGGCACATACTGTTAATTAGACTTGTGAACAGTGAGTAATAAAGACTCTTGTATTATTGTTTATAGGCCTAATTTACTTACCAATGTTTGTCACATCTTGATCCTATGCGTTCAAGCTGCGTATTTAATTCATATCTGTTGTTCAAAGACAGAAAATTTCGACAAGTGATAAAATTGGCATCGCACAACTGTGTGTCCAAAGAATGATTCTTCTCGCCACTTGTGTTATCTCCCCTCTTAAGCGCACTGTACTCATGACGAGAAACTGATCCTCTGCAAAAAGAAAGTAATTATTACGGCAGTCGTTCGATTTCAACGCATTACCGCGCGTTTCTATTAAAAAACATTTTACTGAACAACTCCGGACCTTCTCTCGAACTTTTTTGCTCCGAGCTGTGACTACGATTTTTGAACGCCTCGCGCTTTTTGGCCGCATTCAAGGTTGCGTTCGAAAATTCGACGGAGCTTTGAGTACGTTTTGGAATTCGCTTTTTACGTTTGGAGGATCGCGAAGGTCTTTCCTGACAAAATCGATCATGACCGATTACGTCCGGCTCTTTGTCGTCCTTTATTTGTTGCCGGTTAATTTTTTGGTACATGTTGAACATTACGCTGCGGTTTAATTTAAAGTATAACAGTGTTATTAGCCACATGTGAGTGTAACTAAACTAGGTTTGGTTGCGACATTAAGTACGCACGCAATATTTTAATCTTATTAGTGTAAAATGGGTGGGTGGGTCGACGTAATGGGATTTTTGGGGCTTCCGTGCGGAGACTAATCCTTTCCGTGTGATATCGTTCTAATACCAAATTATTATTTTAAAAAACGTAGCGCGATTATATAATCTCATTTTGGAGTAGTTTTAGTCCAATTAACATTATCCAACGCTTATGTTATACGTAATACATAAATAGAACAGCCAAGATTTATAAACTCAAGGCATTGATTTCAGTTATTTTTTCAGACTTACTTAGTTCCAGTTTAGTACCGCTATACATATTTTAGTGTATTTGTTTTTCAATAGACCTTACCTATGGAACTGATAGATACAACATTAGTTACTGAATTTGTAATTGAAAACGATCGTTTTAATAAATTTTTGTTTTATAATACAGAAGTGGATAAGCTAAGGGGTATATGTGTGTTCTGGGCCACTTCGATCCTTACCCAATCGATCCCCCACCCCACCTACTAGTTGGCGGTTGTTGAGGTGGCCTGCCTTGTATATTCTGACAATCCTTATGACACTTCTGCCACACTTTGTTTCTCACTGGATCGACCCCCCTCCCCTCGACTACTAGTTGACGGTTGTTGAGTGGGGCTCATAACGATCCTCATGACTCATTTGAAATCTTCGTTACGTTTATTAGTCTTGCGGGTGCCCCATGCGGCATTTTGTGGTCTAGAAAATTTTTTTAACGATCTTCATGACTCATTTGAATTCTTCCTTGCAGGTGGCCCTTTCGGCATTTTGCGGACTAGAAAAAATTTAAAAAATGTGAGGGGCGTGCCTTATGACGATACTCATGACTCATTTAAATTCTTCCTTGCCGGTGCCCCATTCAACATTTTACGGACTAAAAAAAAATTTTAAAAATTTCAAATTAAAAAATATACAGCTACAAATTAACAATTTTCATGTGGGAAAGGGCGTTCAATTTGTTTTAAAGTTATATAATGATTACGACATAACTCATCTAAATTCTTCACCACATCTATTTAATATTCACGGAATGAAGCCCTAGTGGGGCCCCATTCCATGTTTCCATTTATCTTTTCAACAAATAATCGTCCAACTAAGCCTTCGACCGAAGCACCAACTTCGCGCCTCCAAAACTTGCTCACACCATGGCAAATTCTACAATACCGGTCTGCTCTGGAACCCGCCTTGCATATCTAACGAATGACCTTGAAGGGAACGAAATTTGCAAAATGAAACTTAGATTTTTCATCGATTTTGCGTTTGTACGCCGCGTAAAGCGTGACGAAAATTTTTAGGGGAAGCGCGACCCTACGTGATTGGTCGACACACCCACGAAAGTAATAAACTGACTTCATGATTGGTCGACACGTTGGAACGAGTGACCTTGAAGTATACAAAAATTTGCAGAACAAATATCATGTAAAAATGGTCGACTTTTGAGCTCTTACTCGTATAGCTTAGTAGAGGGTATATGTGTGTTCTGGGCCACTTCGATTCTCACTCAATCGATCCCCCCACTCTGCCTACTAGTTGGCGGTTGTTGAGGTGGCGTGTCTTGTATATTCTGACGATCCTCATGACACTTCTGGCACACTTCGTATCTCACTGGATCGACCCTTTCTCCCCCTCCCCCTGCCTACTAGTTGACGGTTGTTGAAGGGGGGGGGGGCTTATGACGATCCTCATGACTCATTTGAATTCTTCCTTGCCGGTGCCCCATTCAGCATTTTGCGGACTAGAAAAAATTTAAAAAAATTTCAAATCGAGTAAACATATGCCAGGGGTTAATAAAAATCAACTCAAAATTACATAACATAGGTATGTGAAATCGAAATTGTAAAGGGTAGTTGTTTCAGTTCTCTGGGGTCGGTGATTGATGAGCATAGAAACAGAAATAAGCCGCAACATATATGAAAATAAAAAATTATTAGACAATTTATACAGAGTAGCAATAAATTCTTTGTATATATCTACATTTACAATAATATTATCATTTCAATGCTGTGTGTGTGTGTGTGTGTGTGTGTGTGTGTGTGTGTGTGTGTGTGTGTGTGATATTCAATAATGTACACCAAATAAATTACGCCTTAAACATTAATAGAGCAATACAGTAAAAATGGCACCTTCCCATAGGTATAACAATAAAAAGGGTGGTAAACATAGACCCAAAATGAATACGGGTCTACTAAAAGCTACTACAAGCATAAGTTAAAGTACAGGCAACTAAATATAAAATTAAGTGTTCTTTGGGAAAAAACGATTAAAAAAGCAGATTTATTACAGTATTTTGCACACTTTTAGGTTAAACATGTATATACATTGTGATCCCGGCAAGTAATATATACACAACTTAAATTAAAGCAATATATACAACTTGTAAACTAGGTAAAAAAATAAAATTAAGTAAAAACCCTTAACCACAAAAATATTTAAATTACTAAATACGTATTTCGACCACTATGTGGCCATCATCAGTAGAAAACCTGTAATTAAAAAAAAAAAAAAAAACGCTGTTGTTCTGGAACACTTCAGAGGATATTCTCCTCACCACTTAGGCTGAAGTGAACCTTCCCAACCTATAATTTACTATATTGTTGCTTTAAACACTATCGAGGATATTCTCCTCACCCGCAGGCTGGTGTTCTCAACAACAAACAAGTGAAGACAAAAAGTGAGACAAAAGTGAGACAATTCACTTGTTTGTTGTTGAGAACACCAGCCTGCGGGTGAGGAGAATATCCTCGATAGTGTTTAAAGCAACAATATAGTAAATTATAGGTTGGGAAGGTTCACTTCAGCCTAAGTGGTGAGGAGAATATCCTCTGAAGTGTTCCAGAACAACAGCGTTTTTTTTTTTTTAATTACAGGTTTTCTACTGATGATGGCCACATAGTGGTCGAAATACGTATTTAGTAATTTAAATATTTTTGTGGTTAAGGGTTTTTATTTAATTTTATTTAAATCGTGCCACAGTGTTCCTATAGATTATTAGGTAAAAAAAAATTATCTATTTCCCTATGCCTCCATGCATACGTTAAGGTCGTGTTAGGGATGACGAAACGCTTGTCATCTGCGCCCGATAAACTAACCTTGCTAAGTAACAGCGTAAACAAATCATGTTTTTTGCTCCTAATAGACCGCATCGAATGCACGATGGCTCGGAAGTTACTGTTATGTGCTACCTCCTTAAAACTATCAACACTTATACCCTGCACAACACTACGCTTAACCCCTTTAATCTTTTTTATTACATCCCTTTCGCTAACTATACAGTAACTCTTGGCGCGAGTACCCACAAACTTTAAAACTAACTCACCACCAAACTCATCCTTGAACTTTCCGGGCACTTTCTTGTTTACATTTATTTATTATATTTATTGTCTGGGTGGTAGTCACTAGTGTCAAATAGGTCCAGGCGGGCACCAATATCACTGTACAAATCTTCTGTCTCTTCACTATACACCAACGAACCGGTATCTGTATACAAAAGCGAAAGCTTAGGCGCATACAGAGGCATCAGTTCCTTATAGTGAAAATAGGAAATCAAGGTTTTTAATAGATCTAAAATCGAAAAGCCTGCATATATAGGTTTGTTATAGGTGACTCTAACGCGATTCATCTGTATGAGCGCTAAATTTTCGCCTAGTACCAGATTACAATTAAAGTTCGGGCAAGCAATCAGGGTACTCGCACACAAGGTCTTCCGGTCACACTCCCACCTAGTCACGAGCTTGACGTCGACGCGCTTGTCTACGTTTTCCATGGTTTTACCAAAGATGGCATTGTTCATGAGTTTGAAAAGTCCTTCTCAAAAGCGTTGCTAGCACCAGTGCGAAGGTCGGTGTTCAATTCGATATAAGGTTTCAACCATGGAGACTAGTCAAACTCGCGAACCCGGTGGATAGAGGTTACCACTAATCCGTTCCACACACACTGCTGTAGATTCCTGTAGTGGATAATGTAGTGGCGTTTGTCTACTAAGGTGGCGAGGGGCTTCGGAGTTTTAGATGCGATATAAGGCGGCGTCTTCATTTCCGGGCAGAATGGCAGGTCGTTGTGGAGATCGTGTAAATGTAGAGAATACTTGGACGGTGCCGTAGAATCGTACTCTTCCATATACTTGTTGTTGGCAGCAGCGTAGCGGCTACTACACTGGGTTAGACCCCTTCTGACCCCAAATTTTATAAAATGATACATGTCAATATCCGTGAGGAGCTCCAGTTTCACGCCGGTGTATTTTAACATGGCGTCCCAGGTTAATAAGGGCGATGTCACATACTGGCATGGAGCGAGTTCATAGGTCGACATGCACACTCGGCGAAAGTTCTCGAAGACGTCTGCCAACAACAGCACATCTGTCTTCAGATAGAGGTTGCTATATTCCTCGAGTGTGTTGAGATCAAAGTCGCGCCATACCTTCTGAGCCCTCTGTTATTCGTCGGTGGTAATGGATGTAGAAGCGAGGTCATTGTAGAAGGCAGCCTGCGTGGTAGGGCTGTTTCCTCCAATACTTCCATACTTTGTATGTAAGTGTATGGAAACACGCCTTTCTTGGTAACCAGTTGGAACTTGGAATCCTCGGGGAAGTGACGTCTGACCTCCACAAACTGGTCCTGAGCTAAATTCTTCACCAGTGTATCCAACCCGGACGCCATAAATCGGAGAGAGTCGATAAACCGAAGTTGGACACAGGACTTGTAGGCAGTCTTTTCTTGGTGCCCAAGACCACTTCTGTATCGTATAGCCGTACAATTTTCGAAAACGAGATGAACCGTTCGTTATTGTTTGGTATAACGCTAATCTTCTCGTTATCATACCCCAGTTTTTTTACGATGAAATAAGCAACGTATCCATTAAGGTTGTAAAACACCACTAGAATAAACTGCGGAACCCGATAGAGGATGTTACACTTGGAGTGTACAGGGAAGCGGTGCCCACCATTCATGTGGTTGTGATTCCACACACAGTCTGTTCCAAGCGGTTTCTTGCATATCCCAGTCTTCGGTAGTGTGGAACAAAAGTTCATTCTGGGCATCCAAAGGAATCATGGGCACATTCGTCGTCAATATCTTATCCAGACCTCTAACTTTCTCTCCAAGTTTGGTGATAAATTCACGTGTTGCGTCTGGGCCCCGGTAGATCTCAAATTTATTAAGGGAGTTGTCGTAGCTGCATTTGATGTAATATGCCCAGCTATAAGGGGTATGCAACTGGAGAGGTGTTGTAGATGACATGGAGGGGTCGCGCGTTGCAAAACTGTACGGCTGTAGAAGCGACTCAAAGTCGGCATAAATAACGAATGGGACCTACATTTGTTTTTGGATGCTCGAAAATTCCAAAACGTTGTTGAAGACGGCGGACATTTGGGTTAAGACATGCTCGGTATGTCTGGTCAAGGCTGCCCCAGTTGGAAAACAGATTAAACAGCCATCGCAGATCCATTTCTGTAAGTAATTTTTTGATAACTGCTTACCAGCCAGGTGACCCAAATCCTTGATCCAATAGAAGTGACCTTTTTCTTCATCCTGGATGTAGAGCAAGTTAACGTGCCGGGCTCTCCTGCGTTTAGTAAAATGTAGAGGACCAACAATAGACCTTCCTTCCACTCCGAATACGTTGATACTCAGATCGTTCAAAGCCTAGTCTACAAATTGGGAATAGGTTAATATTATATAAAAATCGTTCGCAAAGCTACTTTAAACTGTATGTTTTGTTAATATCACCTTAATAGCTATAATTCATCTATAAAAGCATCAAAAGATATTTACTATGTTGTTTGGATCTTTGTGCGCATGGTAAACTCTGACTAAATCTGGGTCCACGGCGCTTGCGGCATAGTTCCAATTCAACGTCAAAAGCTCAGCGAATAGGCTATGAGGTGAATGTTAATGCACCGTGCTACCTTGCGTCCAAATATCATGACAATAAGTAAACCCAGTTTTTAACAATAGCCTTATGGATATAAAGCTACTGGAAAAATGAATTGGGGTTTAAACTGGTGGTTGGCCATCTTTATACGATAGGTACCACAATGTGGGAGTGTATCGGCATAATTCTTAGCCCTGCTTACAAACCAGGTTGTCATCTGCTAAAATGTCAGGTATATATAATATAAAGAGAGCGCTGCCTGGTGGCTATAAAGAACTGCCGACAAGTCCTGTGCCCAACTTCGGTTTGTCGACTCTCTCCGATTTGTGGCGTCCCGGTTGAATACACTGGTGAAGAATTTAGCTCAGGACCAGTTTGTGGAGGTCAGACGTCACTTCCCCGAGGACTCCAAGTTCCAACTGGTTACCAAGAAAGGCGTGTTTCCATACATTTACATACAAAGTATGGAAGTATTGGAGGAAACAGCCCTACCACCACAGGCTGTTTTCTACAATAACCTCGCCTCTACATCCATTATTACCGACGAATAACAGAGGGCTCAGAAGGTATGGCGCGATTTTGGCCTCAACACACTCGGGGAATATAGCAACCTCTATTTGAAGACAGATGTGCTATTGTTGGCAGACGTCTTCGAGAACTTTCGCCGAGTGTGCATGTCGACCTATGAACTCGCTCCATGCCAGTATGTGACATCGCCCTCATTAACCTGGGACGTCATGTTAAAATACACCGGCGTGAAACTGGAGCTCCTCACGGATATTGACATGTATCATTTTATAAAATCTGGGGTCAGAGGGGGTGTGACCCAGTGTAGTAGCCGCTACGCTGCTGCCAACAACAAGTACATGGAAGAGTACGATCCTACGGCACCGTCGAAGTATTTGGCCTACTACGATGCCAATAACTTATATGGCTGGGCCATGAGCCAAGCTCTCCCTCTTGGAGAATTCCGATGGTTGCCCGCTACCGATGCAACAGGTCTCCAAGCCACCGTCTTAAATAATATTCCCAGCGACTCTGCGAAAGGATTCATTCTGGAGGTCGACTTAGAGTACCCTCCACATTTACACGATCTCCACAACGACCTGCCATTCTTCCCGGAAATGAAGACGCCGCCTTATATCTCATCTAAAACTCCGAAGCTTCTCGCTATCTTAGAAGACAAACACCGCTACATTATCCACTACAGGAATCTACAGCAGTGTGTGCGGAACGGATTAGTGTTGACCTCCATCCACCGGGTTCTCGAGTTCAACTAGTCTGTATGGTTGAAACCTTATATCGAATTGAACACCGACCTTCGCACTGGTGCTAGCAACGCTTTTGAAAAGGACTTTTTCAAACTCATGAACAATGCCAGCTTTGGTAAAACCATAGAAAACGTAGACAAGGGCGTCGACGTCAAGCTCGTGACTAGGTGGGAGTGTGACCGGAAGACCTTGTGTGCGAGTACCCTGATTGCCTGCCCGAACTTTAATTGTAATCTGGTACTAGGCGAAAATTTAGCGCTTATACAGATGAACCGCGTTAGAGTCACCTATAACAAACCTACATATGCAGGCTTTTCGATTTTAGATCTATCAAAAACCTTGATTTACGACTTTCACTATGAGAAACTGATGCCTCTGTATGGGTCTAAGCTTTCGCTTTTGTATACAGATACCGATTCGCTCGTGTATAGTATCAAACAGAAGATTTGTACAGTGATATTCATACCCGCCTGGACCTATTCGACCCCAGTGACTACCACCCAGACAATAAATATAAGACCCCACTTGTAAATAAGAAAGTGCCCGGAAAGTTCAAGGACGAGTTTGGTGGTGAGTTAGTTTTAGAGTTTGTGAGTACTCGCGCCAAGAAGTTACGGTATAGTTAGCAAAAGGGATGTAATAAAAAAGATTAAGGGGGTTAAGCGTAGTGTTGTGCAGGGTATAAGTGTTGATAGTTTTAAGGACGTACACATAACAGTAACTTCCGAGCCCTCGTGCATTCGATGCGGTCTATTAGGAGCAAAAAACATGATTTGTTTACGCTGTTACTTAGCAAGGTTTAGTTTATCGGGCGCAGATGACAAGCGTTTCGTCATCCCTAACACGACCTTAACGTATGCATGGAGGCATAGGGAAATAGATAAATTTTTTTTACCTAGTTTACAAGTTGTTTATATTGCTTAGATTTAAGTTGTGTATATATTACTTGCCGGTTTTAGGGATCACAATGTATATACATGTTTAACCTAAAAACGTGCACAATACTGTAATAAATCTGCTTTTAATCGTTTTTCCCAAAGAACACTTAATTTTATATTTAGTTGCCTGTACTTTAACTTATGCTTGTAGTAGCTTTTAGTAGACCCGTATTCATTTTGGGTCTATGTTTACCACCCTTTTTATTGTTATACCTATGGGGAGGCGCCATTTTTAGTGTATTGCTCTAATAATGTTTAACGCGTAATTTATTTGGTGTACATTGTTGAACATCACACACACACACACACAGCATTGGAATGATAATATTATTGTAAATGTAGATAGATACAAAGAATTTAATGCTACTGTGTATAAATTGTCTAATAAATGTTTATTTTCATATATATTGCGGCTTATTTCTGTTTTTGTGCTCAATCACCGACCCCAGAGAACTGAAACAACTACTCTTTACAATTTCCCCATACCTATGTTATGTAATTTTGAGTTGATTTTTATTAACCCCTGGCATATGTTTACTTGATTTGAAATTTTTTTAAATTTTTTCTAGTCCGCAAAATGCTGAATGGGGCACCGGTAGGAAGAATTCAAATGAGTCATGAGGATCGTTAAAAAAATTTTCTAGACCGCAAAATGCCAAATGGGGCACCCGCAAGGCTAATAAACGTAACGAAGAATTCAAAAGAGTCATAAAGATCGTCATAAGCCCCCCTCAACAACCGTCAACTAGTATGCCGGGGGAGGGGGCAGAAAGGGTCGATCCAGTGAGATACAAAGTGTGTCAGAAGTGTCATGAGGATCGTCAGAATACACAAGGCACGCCACCTCAATAACCGCCAACTAGTAGGCAGAGTGGGGGGATCGATTGCGTGAGGATCGAAGTGGCCCAGAACACACATATACCCTCTACTAAGCTATGTGAGTAAGAGCTCAAAAGTCGACCATTTTTACATGACATCCGTTCTGCAAATTTTTGTATACTTCAAGGTCACTCGTTCCAACGTGTCGACCAATCATGTAGCCAGTTTATTACTTTCATGGGTGTGTCGACCAATCACGTAGGGTCGCGCCTCCCCTAAAAGCTTCTCGCCACGCCCCACGCGGCGTACAAGCGCAAAATCGATAATAAATCTGAGGTTAATTTTGCAAATTTCGTTCCCTTCAAGGTCATTCGTTAGATATGCAAGGAGGGTTCCAGAGCAGACCCGTATTGTTGAATTTGCCATGGTTTGAGCAAGTTTTGGAGGCGCGACGTTGGGGCTTCGGTCGAGGGCTTTGTTGGCCGGTTATTTATTTCAAAAATAAATAGATGAATACGGAATGGGGCCCCGCTAGAGCTTCACCCCGTGAATATTAAATAGACGTGGTGAAGAATTTAGATGAGTCATGACGTAATCATTACATAACTCTAAAACAGATTGAACACCCCTTCCCACATGAAAATTTTTAATTGATAGCTGTATATTTTTTAATAACCCCATATTAGCTTGTAATTGTCGTAACTGTCCGAAATTTATATCTTCATGTCCAATAGCCTTTGCAAATAATCTCAAGCGCCTTTAATGTACTTGAGCCAAAATTCAGCTTCCTTAACCGTATAATTTTGAAATAAAATATTACGAGCGTTATTAATTTTAATAACAATGTCAGTAATTAAACTATCAATGTACTGATTCATTATTCAAAACAAGCACTAATTAAAAAGTACCAACTATTTTTGTTTTTCTATATGAGCGTTATTTCATAGGAAACAAGTAGATTAGGTCTTTTAATGTCCACCAATTCCAATACGGTTGAGTAGTTTCCTGAACCCAATTCCTGAATGTGTTGCCTCCAACATTCAGTGCACCGTTGCGGGAGAAATAAAATATTGTCAGCCAACTCAATTAGCACAGTATCGCCAAATTTGGAATGCATTATTTTGCGCTGTAAATAGTTTGCGGAATTTGTAATGGTAATTCAGTCAACTTTTTACTTCCTTTCTAGTACCTGCAGTTGATTTTATATTATTGTCTTTTATAAATTACTCCATCTAAAAAAAAAAATGTTGCTATTTTGCAATTAAAATATTTATAAAATCACTAAACCTGCCGGTTCACAAGCGAGATACACATTCACAAACCACACTTGTACGCCAGTTAAGGTTCGGGCCTTTGGAGCGGTGTTTTTAAAAAACGTTTCCAAACTCTTAACAAATTTATTTTATCTTAAAACAGAAATTAACAAGGAATTTTGAATAACTGTAAAAAAATAACTTTAAATCGAAAATAATTAATTAATTGTAATAAGGTGAGTAGCTTGAACAACGAAATATGGAGTTCGAAGACTGACTGCCGGGTCTTGAGCTCCCGGGCTTTTTATAATAACCTGCCCCCTCACATGGCTGCGGGAACTTGCAGATCTCATGTCTGCTTTACTCTTAATTCTACAGTTTATTACATTGTAACAATCTTATTTCTAGGTAATTGCGGTATGTTAACCGTCTGTGACCTGCCACCTGCAGTATCACTGTCCTCTCGGATACAAAGTTGCATATCCGTTCTCATGAACTGTTAATAACCTCTCTGGGTTATCCTTGTATTACATTGTTGCAATTAACTTATAATTTATTTAACAATTTCTAATCATTCCTATTAGATTCTATTATTCAATATATATAGTTAAATTGGGGGATACATAACTCGCCTACTACATTAAATTTTCGTTTGACGATAGCGCATCGAAGTTTGTTGGCTGCAGAGGCGAAGACTGTACCCGAAAATTTGTGCAAACGTTAAAAAAAGAGATTAAAATATTGTACGATAAGTACCTGAAAAACACTGTTCCCTAGAAACCGTTTACATATGAGGAAAAGCAAGAAATGCGGGAAGCTACCACTTGTTTGTTAAAAACATTTAATGCGAGGAAGAAAAAGTGAATGACCACTGTCACATTTCTGGCATATAAAGTCCAGGTGTCGCACACCCAAACTGTAGTTTACAGTACAAACTAACGACATTTCTACCGATTTTGTTTCATAATTTAACAGACTATGACTCACGTCTATTTATTAAAACATTGTGTATGAATTCAGAACGTTTGAACGTATTAGTTCAAAACAAGGAAAAGTACATATCGTTTAGCAAGCACGTATTAGTTGACACAAGAGTGAAGGAAAATGAGAAAAAGGAGAAAGTGTATTTGAAATTAAGATTTTTGGATTCCTACCGTTTTAGGACATCGTCGATGGAAAAGCTGGTAGCTGATCTAAAAGTGGAAGAATTTCGTGAATTAAAAAAGTACTGTTCGGACGATAGGGAGTTTCAGTTAGTAAATCGAAAAAGTACATTCCCGTATTCGTATACGGACGATGTGAAGAAATTAGATGCCGTATCGTTGTCGAGTAAAAATGACTTTTACGACACCCTTACTGAACAGCACATAATCGACCAACAATACAATCGAGCAAACGAAATATGGCACGTGTTTAACTATAAGATGTTATGGGTCTATTCTGGTTTGTATTTAAAATCGGATATATTGTTACTAGCGGATATTTTTGAAACGTTTAGACAAAATTGTTTAAATGCTTACAGTTGGATCCTGCATGATACTATACCGCCCCTGGATCGAACTGACATGCAATGTTGCGGTATCCCAATATCGAATTATAATTATTCATTGATATTGGCATGCTGCATTTTTTCAAAAAGAGCATCAGAGGCGGAATCAGCCAGTGTGTAGATAGAAAATAAAGTGCAAATAATAAATATTTGAAAACGTTTCGAAACGATGAAGCGAGTTCGTATTTAATGTATTTAGATGCGACAAATTTATACGTTCACAGTATGTCACAATACCTACCGATTGCGAATGGTTATCGGACCCGGACGTAAAAACTTGAAAATAACAGAAATATCAGACGAAGCAGAGTTTGGATATGTGCTAGAGATGAATGTAACCTATCCCGAAGAACTGCGCGACGATCATTCCAACTAACTGTTCTTAGTAGAAAATATGTGATAGCCAATACTAAAAACAAAACATAAGAAATTGATTGCAAACTTAAACAATAAGGAAAACTATGTTAAGCTTTCGAATGGCTAACGCAGACCAATAATAAATTCATTTGGTGACGCCGGCAACAACTTCTTTTTATTTTAAAATTACAATTTATTAATTCGATAAATTATTGCCAGAATAGCATTCAATTCAGGTTATTTTAATTTATAGATAAATTGAAACATATGCCAATTCTGACAATAACTAATTTAAAACAGATAGTAACGAACATCGGTGTGATTCGGTTAGCTAGTAAATTGTGGCATCGGTGTGTACGTCAAAATAACCCCTTGCACCCGTCTTAGCGTGGGTTCAAAAACGTTAAATTTCTACATTGGTGATCCTTGCCTTCCTTCAATGACCATCCTAAATCTCACCCTTTAAACGCCTATTTAAAGCGAGCTGCAGATCTTGGGTAAGTCCATTGCATTATTTGTTTATTCATGTTTAAAAAATACAGTCCACTGTGTCTTAACCGAGCGCTAATACCATTGATGTAATGGACGTGCTGTTTCATCAACAGAAGAGGTACGATCAATTTGTATCAAACTTCATTGATGCTTGCAACAATAGAACAGAGTTAAAATATCATCACATGCGTGCGTGCTAAACACAAGAGTAGTGATGTAAGACCGGTCTGACTTCAAAGCGGTGCACGCGTATGTTTTTCCATTGAAAG
Organism: Platerodrilus igneus; assembly: GCA_036346225.1. NCBI lineage: Eukaryota > Metazoa > Arthropoda > Insecta > Coleoptera > Lycidae > Platerodrilus > Platerodrilus igneus. Next base: position 11,959,073 of record JARFIW010000139.1, on the reverse strand, counting down.
TTTCAATGTAACATACGCGTGCACCGTTTTGAAGCTAGATCCGCCTTATATTACTTTCAATGGAACATACGTGTGTGACTTCAAAACACACGTATGCTACGTTGAAAAAATGTAAGTGCGTGCAGAAAAAATGTGGAGCTGTTTTGAATTCGGTTCTCTAGCGAGAAGTTATAAAATAGGTCAGATGCAAAATATCGCATCTAAGTCAATTGTATTTAATTAAAGTGGATTCTGATTTATGTTTTTTACTTTTGTTTAGAGGCTGCAAATACACATGGGCCGGTTTGACTTCGAAGCGTGTCCACACGTATGCTACGTTGAAAAAATGTAGGTGCATGTAAAAAATGTGGAGCTGTTTTTAATTCGCATTAGATGTTCTCTAGCAAAGCAAGGAAGGTCTAGTCTATAACACTTTAAAAAAAAGTTACAAATTTGCATAGTTTTCTGAAAAAAATTGCAAATGAAAATTTTATATATTCAGCTATGTAATTTATTTTAAGGAATAAAAACAGTATGTAAGCAAAAATAATGATGCTCTCAGCAAAATAATGATAACGATCAGCATTGTATTCTGTGAGCCTTGGTTTCTGCTTTACATCACGCTAAACAAAATCTCATAGAATATCTAGCTATCCACAGCTTTGATTCAGTATTACGCTACAATCCCATTCAGTTTCCAATTGCATTAAAAGAAATAAAAAAATTGAGAAGCTCAACAATCTCGCAATTAACCTATATTGCATAGAAAATACTAAAATACTCCCATTTTGTTTAAGTGAAAATTTAGGAAAAAAATGGAACCTATTAATCTGATGTTGCGTTTCTTGTAGAAGTTGATATTCATGCAACTCCCATCCTCTAAACGGAATATGCAAATCGTGATTTTGTGCAACGCATGGCATTTCCATAAAACTTTGTTTAAAACAACTCTTATTTCCTCATCAGGTGTAGGATTAATTATAGCATTATTATCAAAGCTAGAACGTAGTAAAACTAACTAAAAATTACACGACGTTTATTCTAGGATAACTGCATGAATGTTTTTAATACTGGTTTTAACAATTAGGTTTTATTTTACCCTACGACTAAGGCGTGATTGATTTTTAGGGTACTAGATTAACCTCCAGTTAACTAAACAAAGTTTAAAACACCAGCAACATTCAACTGAAAAAAATTTATTAAATGCTCCAACTTCAAAACTACCGAAGAATGCAGACATAACATCGGAAAGTGTAATAGACTACAACTTCCTTGCAACAAAAAAAGAAAACCCTTGTGATGTGCGATTTTTATTTCAAATTACACTCGCAACGTTAATTCTAGGATAACTGCAAATGTTTAAATACTGGTTTTAAAAAATTGTGTACCTAATCGCAACCAGAAAACGGCATTCTATTTTTGTTTTAAAAGCAAGATATTAAAATCATATTATGATAGGTACAAGGTCGCTTCTGTTAACGTTTCATCCCACATAGCATGAGTGTAAATTATTAAACCCACAAAATTGACAGTTTAATTTAACCTTGGATTAGATGAATTTAATCTCAGTTTACAGAACGGTGTAAAATAATTTTTGACTTTTAATCTGAGTGCATATTTCGAAAAGATGCTCTCATTTTTTGCGATTGAAATTAGAAATGCATCTGATCTAAAATTGCATAGAGTTGGAAATGCAAATGCTGAAGTCAATAAATTAGATCCTCGTTGACAAAGAAACAAAACACGCTTGTCGTATGTAATTTTTTTGTAATCAAGTGCTACAAATTAGGCAATAGAAAAAAATCTATAATATCGGGTATTCTTTAATATATATATAATTTAAATGTATAAAAATCAATTTCTTTCAGTTTTACTGAAAAAGTAAATATTTCAATTGATTTCTCCGTAAATTTAATTTTGTGGTTTTGCAATTGACAACTTTAATTTTAAAATATTATATAATAATGTGTTTAAATCTATGGGAAACTAGTAACCAGCTAATCTTAGATTGCGTTGATCAATTATAATTGCTTTCAGGGTTTGGAGTCCCATTCATTCATGCTGACCGAGTGGGTTTATTTATTATTGTGCTGATGTCAGCATTTCTTGCTGAATACATTTATTTTATTTTTCTGCGGACGTCAGCATTAAATTTATACATGACTGGGTTTATTAAATTTTCTGCAGATTTCATATTTCTACAATTGCTATCTAGACAATACCTTAGCATTAAATTCTTGCTGACATGGGTTGAATTTTCTGCTGTTTTTGTTGTTTAATATCCTTATAAATTCAAGATATGTATGTGATAATCGCTCAATCTTTATTGTCAAGTTATAGTTGTGTCTGTAAAACAAATCAAAAATGAAAACTTTTTTAAAATTGCCCTTGTCAGGAAAGAGTAATGATAGTGGTTGGGTTAAAATTCTTGAGTAGTTTATAGTCAATCCAAATGAAGTGCTGGAAAAATCGTTGGCTCCGTGAGCAGATCCACCAATTTCAACGTACGACCTGATGACACCAATACACAGTATGTATTCGTTGGCTTAATATAGATTTAATTTTCTTAATGCATTTACTTGACCTAATCTTCTCTGAATTTTTTAGTGAACAAGAAGAAGAACAACCAGAAACGACCGCGCGTCAAATATGAAGAAGACAGCCCTCATAGAACCGATAAGGTAATATTTTACCGTTCAGAGTTGGTGTGAGTTAGAACTGTTCTTTATATTTGGGATGCTTGCGCATTTGGAAAAACGAAGATATAAACAACTTAGGTGAATTATAGTATGTTTATTCTATATATGTATTTTATAAATTACAATAAAGAAAAATATATTGTGTTTTTCATTTCACATTACTCCCGATTTAATAACTACGACTTGTTATTCTTTAAAAGCGAAAATGAAAAATTGATGCAATCAGTCAGTCTGTCTTTGGCAAATTTCGAGACATCTGTACATTGGGAAACCAGTAACCAGTAAATAACTCATAGCATATATTTCGATAGATTTATTTCTAGTTTTTGAAGTTTGAGCATTTCATAAATTTCCCCGTTTATATTTCTTGCAGATAACTGAGTTCGCGATTTAATAACTACGACTTGTATTTCTTTAAAGCGAGAATGAAAAATTGATGCAATCAGTCTGTCTGTCTTTGGCAAATTTCGAGATATCTGTACAATTTATTAAATGTTGTAAAACCAGTAAAGAGCTATTGCATTGATCAATTACAATTGCTTTCAAGGTTGAGAGTCCCATTCGTGCCGACTGAGTTCAATCGTTTTTCTGCAGACATCAGCATTAAATTTCTTACTGACTACAATAATACAGACACAATCTTTCTTTTGTTTTTTATTATTATTAAAACATTCATTTAACAACAAGGTATTCTGTTTTGCACATTTCAGACTATTATTGCTGTGTCTATAACAATGGATGTTACATAGTAAACGATTGTTGATTTTAACTCCGATAGCTTAGGACAACCTAGTGCAAGCATATCAGTTACAACGTTTTGCATTAGGTAGGTTTCCATCCATTTCTTCTTTTCTAGACCCTTCACACATACTTCTTCACCGGGTCTGATAATTTGCTTCAAATAAAGCGCTATATATGATGACACCATTCCAGCCATTGAAGATTCATCCCAAGAAATACCATGAATATTCCTTGTCACCCAGTCGTTATGTTTTATATGATCTTGGCTCAAACAACTAGACTGCATTGGCAGTTTAAAAATTTGATGCAAACAACACCTTCCAACAAGTCCAAAACCGCAATTTCTTTGTACACAAACTCGTTTTCTTGTATTTAAATCCATGAATGTCAATTATATACATGTTTGTATATGTAGGTATGTAAATATGCAGTAAACTTCGACTAATTAAATTAATATTAAAAGCAATTTCATTATATAGCAGATTACCACCATCTGCGTACTTTGCTAACATCTTTTCAACATATCACAAGAGTGAACACATTTTGAATTTAAACCGGCCTATGTGTATTTGCAGAGTGGTCGCACTTTGAATTCAAACCGGCCTTAGCATATTTTGCATCGGACCTACTTCATAACTTCTCGCTGGAGAACATCTAACGCGAATTCAAAACAGCTCCACATTTTTTACATGCACCTACATTTTTTCAACGTAGCATACGTGTGGACACGTTTTGAAGTCAAACCGGCCTATGTGTATTTGCAGCCTCTAAACAAAAGTAAAAAACATAAATCAGAATCCACTTTAATTAAATACAATTGACTTAGATGCGTTATTTTGCATCTGACCTACTTTATAACTTCTCGCTAGAGAACCGAATTCAAAACAGCTCCACATTTTTATGCTCGCACTTACATTTTTCAACGTAGCATACGTGTTTTGAAGTTACACACGTATGTTCCATTGAAAGCAATATAAGGCCGGTCTGACTTCAAAACGATGCACGCGTATGTTACATTGAAATTTTCAATGGAAAATCATACGCGTGCACCGTTTTGAAGTTAGACTGGCCTTACATCACTACTCACAACAGAGAGTAATTATAGTTTCAATGATGTATATTTCCTCAAAGAACTGTTAACTAACCGAGCAGTATTAAGTACGAGAACGTATCCTGCAGTGAATATAAAACGCAACTATAAATCACTGGTAACAGTTTGTCGACGATATGGTTGTAGATGCGGTATATTTTGCCCAACCTATGGTATTGGAAAAAGTATTGAAGTTAATTTTAAAGTATTTATTTTAAAGTATAAGCTAAATTACAAGTACCAACCTGGAGTGCTGTCCTCACTCTCCGATTCTTCGAAAGCGGACTCTACAGGCTGGACTGGGTTAGGAGGGTTGTGTTCGCATGGCTCCTCTATTGGTGGTGCGGCGATTGATGTGGAACTACGCACCCAATCGAGAAATTTAGGTCGTTTTAGGAGTAGATTGTACGTCATGACGGGGCGCTTTTATACCATCAACATTTATATTGTCACCGGCACCGCTACCACTACCATCTCGTGCCAGTACCACCTATCCGTCCGCCATTAAATCGTACTGGCACGCAAAAAATATACGACTCCGGGTCGTTCAAAAAACGCTTAAACTGAAATATGGTTAATCGAATTGGCCAACCAGTTGTCAACAATGGCGTTCTAATCAAAATATTTACAAACCTGCTTCTCACCTCTTTTCTAAAAAACTCCCATAACACCGTACACCTCGAGCGTACGCTCTGGCGTTTATTACTGCGCATATAGGTGAGGGGACAAAGACCTAGCGCTGCACACACACACACGCGAGCTAAAAGTTATATACAATAATTACATCAATGACATCTGAAATTTTCGCATTAATACATGTACGTTTAATTAAATTGTTAAAAGTATATTCTAAAATATATGTTTTATATAAAATTAAATTTATTCTGTTTACTCAATGTATGAATAGTCGGCTAACAAAAGATGATACGGGTTGGTTTCGCCCTATAAACAACAACCACATGATTTCCATATATCAGCTTTATTTTAAATTATGACTGTAATTAGAAAAAACCCTAGGTCGAATGCGGTATCCGGCTGTGACGTATTAATGTGAGTTTAGATGAATTATTGATTTAATCATCATCATATATATTTCTGTGTATCTTTCTTTTTCTATCGAGCCCCAGCGTTGTGCCGTCATAATTCTGAGTATCTTTCGTTGGAATGGCTCACTAATTCTTGCCCCATAACTTGGGTGCCAAAATTCTGCGTATCTTACCTTGCTGGAACTCCTTCAAATTTTTAATGTGGTTACAAAATTTTCCACCTACCTGAAATTGAAGCCCTACCACCTAGACTTGCAATTCATATCACCCTACAACAATATCCTCTGAAGATGTCTTCCAATTCAGACGCCAAAACCTCCAGCTTCCTCAGGGATATTGGCCACGGCTGCTCACTCGTTCCTTGAAAATCCTATACTACTAAAAATAAGTTGACTGCCAAAAGTACAATTATTATCAATTTTGAAAATAAATCTCATTTTTAACATAAAATAATTTTGAAACTTTATTACATCAATCATGAACCAAAAGTAAGTGGGCTTATTCCCAAATTTTATTCTAAACCCCAGGTCTAATACGAGCTCATAGTAAAAACCTTCCTTTATCTATGTGCTGACTACGGCACTGAAATTACCAAAAACCCTTTTACTTTTCACAAAAAGCTAGAATTACACCTTCCTGTGATACCATTAAAATATTACATAAATAATTTTTCATCTAGTCTTTTCAAGGTAAATCATCAATTAAAATGCCTTTACATCATAATAAATACACAAAAAATCACCAAATTGTCACTCACAAAATCACACAAAAAAGCAAAAGTTTTATAAAGGTAGAGTTACCTGGATTCGTTTGCGTCACCAGCTCTCTACTTGGACAACATCTCCTACGTGATCGTTCCTCTCGACTGCCCGTTCCAATACAATCTCCAGGTGGCCTCTCACCATCCGGAACAAACCGCTTCTAACCAGATTCCTCCATACAAATGTACGGTACTACCATGCTCCCATACACCTGCTACTGGTCCATCCATAAACTCGATGTACTCAGAGTACACACGCCGCCTCCAACCACAAGTACTAAAATTGTACTTACTTGATGTTTAATTGCAATTATTTACTGCATTTTTGTTTGTTTCAGACTTGCCAAAATATCTGTGCACCCACTTGTGCTAATTAAATTTTTATAAGATCTAAACTTCACTTAATTACTTTTGTAAGTAGCTTGGTTTATATAAGCTTCAAAAACCATCTCCTTGCATCTATTTTCAACACCCCTATAACACTTTTCTTGGCAACACAGCACAAACAACACAACGGTCGTTCAATTCCACAAAACACACAATTATCCTTGAGATATTTTTGGTACAATTTGTTACCCGTCGTCGAAATCCTAGAATTTTTAACCCCAAACAAGCGTTTACGCAGAAACTCTCAATAAAAATTTTCAACCGGCGCTGCCTTCCACGAAAACCCGATAACTACCGTTTCACTTTAGCCTCTTAAATACGCCTCCTGTGTACGCGCGTATCTCTCATTTCATTCCAACTTGTATTCAAAATCTCCCGTCTTATGTTATTTCTAGATGTTGTTCCCCCGCTATTCACAAGCTCTGTTCTACCTAACCGATCGATATCATCATCTATCCTAATTTTGTTTACCTAATCTAAGAGTCGTACTCTGTTTGTAAAACGACCCCAGATTTCTTATTCCATTTCTACTCAATATCTTCCAAAAACATAACGCGTCTTTGTTCCCCTCGTTAGCCTCTAACTTTCTTGTCTAGCATGCATTTCAAAGTCAACGTTCACTAAACACATGCTATTCTCCTTCCTTTACTACATCATGTAAACTATAGTCTTTCTCTTTATATCGATCTGTTTTCGTACGTGCAATATAGACTTGTGTTTATCCCTCAACTATCTATTTCCAGTAATTTTAATACTTGTTGACGAGCTTTTATGCTCGTTATCTGTTTACAATGTTAACCTTCCTAGAATTTATAGCACGTGCACAAGCTCGAATAAACAACTACCTCTTGTAATATGCTATAGTAACTAAACCCTCATTTCTTATTGGTTTTATTTCACAAACCTGAAAACTTTTGTATTTGCATAATTCAAACGCTATTTTAAAACAAATCTTAAATATGCTTAACGAAATTACGTTTCACATATATTTTTGCAATTATGCTACACAAACTTAAGTTTCTTAACTAATATTAATTAATATTTACAGTGAAATTTTATAACTACATACAACTAACCCTAATATTTACTGATAATTGGTCAAATGTTATTCGACCTTTCTCAAAAATGTTTCAAACTTTGCGTGACCCTTTTATACACTCTTTACCTTGCAATAATTACATATTTGAGCTTGCTAATGCCTATTATGACCTATGAACCACAGTAATATATATATATATATATATATATATATATATATATAATCGTGTAATTAAGGGGACATTGGAATATATAAGGGCACAAGTGAACTCATAGGTTGAGAGATATTGGATAAGATAAAATAAATTTATTCATTTAGGAGTTAAAATATTTGTAACAATAATTTTTTTAGCTTAAGTAGTGTATAATAATGTAGGGTCAATTTAATTTAGCTAGGGATAATGTAACTAATACTTGTGTAAATACAGGGCATAATAAATAATAATTGGGGTAAAATTATTCTAACGAATTTAAATTTGTAGTAAAATGATTATATGAAAGTCTAAAAGCGTGGAACAGGTGTTAAAATAACATTTCTATTTTCAAACGTAAAACCCAACACGTTTAAAACAAAACAACAAGTGGAAATAATATTTCTCAGTAGCGTAGCAACAAACAAACTTTAATGGGTTATTGAGAAAGAACAGCCGTTGGAATTAATGTAAACGCGGTTAGTTGGTTAAAATATTGATTTCAATCTTGAAGGTAGTATAGGAGAGAACCAAGAAAAGACCAAGATAGAATAAAAATGTATTGAGTACAAGAGAGATACATATAATTAATTTGGAGACAGTATAGCAGGAAGACTTGAACAAAATCAATAATTTCAAGAATATTTAGAAGCAAGCACGCGTCTGTTAAAAGGTGGGAGAATGATGCCAAGCAAGGTGATTGGTGTGAATTGTACAAGAAGCGCAGAGATCCAGCTGGTGGAGGCATATGTGTGAGATAAAGCTATAGATACAAGAAAGAAGAAAGATGTTTGTTCGAGTTGGAGACGTAGATAAATGGAAAAGTAGAGGCTAAATTATAACGGCGGTTGACAGTTTTGAAGCGGTTTACCGAGTATTGTTTTATTCGTTATGAAAATTCACGAAAAACTGAGGTTCGTAAGGGGTTTTTTGCTGGAACACCGGACGGTTGGAAAACAATTTCAAGAATTATAGGAACGGGTATACAAGCGTACGTGGCAATTTGAAATAGGGGGGGGGGCGAATTTTATTTATTTAATCACTGGCAGAAAGGGCCGAGCTCTCTTTCTCTTTGATTTCATCCATCATTCGTGATAATAGTACTTTCAAGTGAACTAGTGCAATTTAATAAAAATTTATGTAGAAGCTAATAGAGCATCTTTTTATTAAAACGTTAAAGTGGTATGTAAGTACAAAACTTTTTAAGTTGATATTGGAATGCACGGAAATATTATAATTTGAAATTGTTTGGATGATGAAAAAAAAACGATGTTTGAATAAGAAAAGATAATTTTGGAGATTGGAATTTTGGATTGGAAATTGTAAACAGCGGCATGCATGGCATGCATTCGACCAGGGAGTTAGCTGATGGACTGGGAATCTACTAGACGGCAGCATCTCCAAGGAGCTAGGTGGTCGAGCACATTTAGAAGATAGAAACCAGGTAGGCGATAGAATAGAACATAGAATGGTGAATATTTTTATGGTGTTTGTGATTATTTGAATTTGAGTTTGATGTGTTTTTATTATTATTTGATATTTTATGAACAGACATTTATGGGACTTTAAAAGGAAATTGATTTTTGAAAATAATTAATGAATTTACAGATAACCAAATGCTGTAAAGAGGTATAGAGGGCTTATTGATATTTGGTAGTGCAGGAAATTTATATGCACAGTTGTAGAGTTTTACTATAAGCTCATGCTAAGACAAAGGGTAACGTAAGGTATGAGGAACGCCCTCTTAGTTTAATAGAAAAAAATGTGTTCAAAAGGTTATCAATTTGCATGATTATTGTTATAAAAATTATTGACCTTTATGAATGTACATAAAGGAATGGTGTTTTTAAAGTGTACTATGGATCTAATTTAAATAGAGTGTGATATATTTGGTTAATAGACTTATTTTTGAGTGTGTGATTGGTGTGAATTTCTATTTAGGTTTCAGCGATATTGAGAGGAAGTTTTTGGATGTAACACGTAAGTGTCAATATTAATTTAAGGAATTTGAGCTAGTCGGGGAGAACAGGAGAACCGCAGAGGGCGAGTATACAGGTTAACCACACAATATTATGACAGCCCAACAGTAGGGCGTGACTCCGGAGACGTTCCATACGGAAAACTACACAGTAATAATATATATATATATATATATATATATATATATATAGCTATGATAAGAGGGTAGTTTAAGGGTAGATTGATTAAGTCATAGGGGTCGTAGGATAGATATAAATAACTTTAACTTTAAGAAAATCAAATAACTCCATCAATTATAGGAGTAAATCGACTATTCTACAAAAAGTCAATTGCGAGGACACTGTATATAAAGGATATTTGATTTAATGCATGAGAAAGAAGCCCATTTAGTAATAATCCGATACCATTTAATTAGAATAGTAATGTGTGCGTCGTATAACATGTTTAAGTATAATTTACGAGTAAAGATAAGATTTTAGAAGCAACTAATTGCATCAAATAAAATTATCAGGAAACATAGATAAATTCCAAATATTTAATAATTACGTCGAATATATCAACGCATCTATATGCAAACGCAACTTAATACATTTGTTCAGAAAACCAACATTCTGTAACAAACAGATATACACCAGGCGGTTAAATTATATGATAAGTCTTGGACTTTTAAACGACAAACATTAAATACGTGACTGAATAAAAGCAATAATCGGAAATTCTAACAAAATACTGTAATATGCAGAACGCGTACGTGATTGATGGGGCATTTCGTCGAAGAATTAAACCAGGGAATTTGAGAAAATACCGAGTTCTGCCAGAGATAAGGCAAAGTATAAGCCTTAATCGATGAACATACCAATGGAAACGATTGGTGTGAAGGGCTTATAAATACAATAGGAAATGAGTAAAACATTTAGTTCATATTCAACCAAGCACCAACTATGCTCAAATGCAGTAGAAATTTACGTAATGAAATTAATTAACGAAACCTTAAAATTCAGAATAAATAAAATTTGAAAGTGCAAAAATTTGTGCGACGAAAAATAAGCCAATCTGCAAATAGACGTAAGTTAAACAATTAATTAAATTTATTTTTAATATTTAACAAAACAGGGCGTCTTTTATTGGGACGACTTTTATAGGGACGGCTTTTGCTGATGCCATTTTATTAGGACGGCATTTTTGTTGATACCACTTTTGTTGAGACGGCTTTTGTTGAGTCAATGTTCATGTCGAGATCTAAGCCTTAACGCAAATCTAAAAATACGTCTGAAAGTGAGATCAAAAGGGTACTCAAAGATAATTCAAGAAAAATACCAGAAATCAAAAGTGGATAATCCTGGCCAATAAGTAAAGCGGACACAACAAGGGATGCAGACCACAGACACTATGAGGAAACTCCAGTGACCATTCCAGGTTAGCGATTTTTAAACATTTTTTTTATTTAAAGACTGTTTCAAATTTATTATTTGCTATACATTATGTATTTGTAAGAGTCATCAAAAAAGTCATTTGAAAATATGAAAACAGGGAAAATCATCTTAGAACGTTCGAATATACTTAAGAGTAATTAAAAGATATTTTTGCTGGCTTTCAGAAAAGCATAAATTTGGTAAATGTAAATATTCTATACAGAGGTTACACAACATTGTACATATTATCAATTATTATATTGTGTGATTTTGAACTGCTTTATTTGAATCCATTTAAAGGGTAAAATAAGATTTATTAGGAAGTCGAGCATTCAGTGAGCTAGTCGTGGTAAACAAATAAAATATAACGTACAAATCGTAGGGCTTAACAAGGGATTTCACAGCAATTTAAAGGCACCCATCGTAGGGGCTTGAAATCCAAAAAGGCTTTATCATAGCAATTTAATTACATGCCCAATCGTGGGGCAAATCACAGCAATAAAAAAGGCGCGCCCAATCGTGGGGCAAATTATATCAATAAAAATGACGCCCAACATTGGGGCTTAAGGAAATAAAGTAAATATCATATCAAATAAAAATATCACAGCAATAAAAATGGTATGCCCAATCGTAGGGCATTTCATATCAATAAAAATCACGCCCAATCGTGGGGCGATGCACAGCAATATATATATATATATATATATATATATATATTTCTGCGTATGTATAGGATGAAATAGAGTAGATAAATCAGCTAATTATTTATGGCGCCCAACGTGTCCTCGAATTAATTTTAGGGTTTAATCCAGCATAACTTCAGAGCATTTATCGGTCCATTCGATTTTGCAGGGCATTTATAGCAGACCAAGCGTGGGGCTTCAATCCAGCTTACCCTCGCAGCATTTATTGCGACCCGAACTTGAGCGGCTCGAATTCAAGTAAATTAAAATTTTATTTCAGGAAGCTGGCGCCCTGGAGATTAGAGTTGTGTTGTAGAGTTTTGTAAATATTATTAATTTTTGTGTGGGTGAGCTGAGCGTTGTGAACGTATGTTGAGAAAGAAGTGGTTGTGAAGTCAAAGAGTAGAAATTGGAAGCAGTGATAGTGCTTTGTTTGATAAACCAGGACAAGGAATGGCAGAAGCATGAGGTAGTAGGGATCAGTCAAGGACAGAATCTGGAAAACAAGGGAATGAGTTGGTAATGAGAATGTTAGAGAGGATGAGTGAGGAATCGAACAGGAAGATCAAATGAGGCAGGAATCAAATAGGAAGTTTGAACAAACGACGGAAACGTTGGGAGAGAAAATAGAAAAATCGACTAAAGAATTTACTGAGTTTAAAAATAGTTTGATGGTAAAAATGGGGGAGGTTGAAAACAAAGTAGAAAGAAATGGAAGAAATATAGCAGATATTAGGCAAGAAATAGGGCAATTAAAAACCGAAGTTAGGATTTTCTGTGAAGAGGAAATTAATGGGAAAATGACTTAAGTGAGTGATTCATGTACGGATCAGTTAGGAAGGTTTGAAAGAGAAGTCAGCGGAATAAAACAGAATATAACTGCAAGATTCGACGTGCAAAACCAAACATCACTAAGATGGGAGCCCTACCAAAAGCGAGATTGTCAAGTTTTTAGCGTCCATGCTCGTATGTAGGAGTGGATTATTTTGGACCAATAAAGATTGCTGTGTGCAGAAGAAACGAAAAACTCTGGGATGTACTATTCATGTGCATGACCGTGCGGGCAATCCATACTAAAGTAGCGCATTCATTGAGCACAGACTCATTTATCATGGCTTTCTGGAACTTCATGGCTCGGCGAGGATGCCCCCTAGAAGTTTTTAGTGACAATGGGACTAACTTCAGAGGAACTTGCACGGAGTTAAAAGAATTTATATCTATTCAATTGCCACCAAAACTAGAAGAAAAATTTACCCTTATTAGATGGAATTTTTTACCCCCAAATTCTCCACATATGGGTGGGGCATGGGAAAGACTGGTTCGGTCGATCAAAGCCAACTTAGTAGTGATTTTACCCTCAAGGATACCACAGAATAAACTTCTAAGGTGTTGCTTAGTCGAGATTGATAACATCATAAATCCGAGACCACTGACATACATTCCCATCGACAGCATTGAAAATGAAGCCATAACGCCCAATCATTTTCTGTTTGGGACATCAAGTGGCATGAAACCGTTGGGAGGATATCAAGACGATGTACTCATTCTGAGAAAGAACTGGATGATCGCACAAAGAATAACCCAACAATTTTGGCAACGGATTAAAGAATACGTGCCCACCGTCAGACGGAAAACAAAATGGTTTGATCAAACTAAGCCAATTCAAGTTGGGGACGTAGTTATTCTGATGGATGATCTGAAGGTAAATTCGTGGCAGAAAGGAATTGTACAAGAAGTCAAAGCCTTCAAGGATGGTCAAGTGTATCAAGTTTTAGTAGGTACGTCTAGCGAAATATATTTGCATCCAGCAGCAAAGGTGGCGATTTTAGACGTAGTTGATGGGAGTAGACAGATTTTCTGAAACAGCTGCAAGTCTATTACTATGGAGGAGTGTTAGTAATCAAAGATTTTGGTCCAAAAGGTACCTTAAATGATGTAGTGATGGCGTTAAATTGTTTAGACAATCATGTTATCATGGAGTTTGAAGTTTGTTATGATTTATATAAGTAATGTTTTAAAAGATGTTAAATCAGTTTCTTGGCAGTACTGAAGTCCATAAAAACAGTTGTTTATAACTTTGTATACATGTTATTTATTCGGGCACAAATTGTAAGCAATTAAAATATATTAGAATTTATTAATTTAGAAAACCGAATATTTTAGGAATTTTCAGCTCCATGGCTTAGGATTTGGTTACAAGGAAATTTTGTAGAATAAAATGTAGAACGTTATCTAACAAACGCCCTGAGTTTCCTTTCCCCCATTTCAGGAGTGCTTGATTCTTCTTGAACCCTTGTAGTTAAAATATACATTGTATACCATAATTATTCAGTGTAACCTATATGTATGTAAATATTTACTTAAAATTTTAAATAAAAATATGTAAAAAACAAGAACCTACTTTTTTGAAATATTTTCAGTTTTTCTTATTTTAGGGTTTAAGTTTTCAGATTTGGTTACTAGTTTTAAAGATACGGAAAAAAGTTTAATTTTGTTTAACAGTGAATTGATTCAAATAACTGAAAGTTATTAATTGTTTATAGGCATTTTACATTAATTGAGCTTGCACATTATCTCATCTTATTGTATAGGATATTTCTAATTTTCTAAGTTTAAACGATTAAAACCTACAAACTACAATTAAATAATTATGCATTATTTCTGGTTATTAAAGGGTTGGGAAAACGAAGTGGCTGTTGAAATTGATTGCTTGTACATATTTTCAAAAGTTTCCATCAGTCTTAAATTGCATAATGGCTGTAATGAATAAAAAAGGCACACACTAAAAGAAATTGCTAAGTGGATTTGATTGGTTTTTGTAGTAATAAGGAAAATGTAATAGTTTCATGTTTATTTTGGTAACATCTGTCTACCTTGTTTGATACGTTTTTTGATTAATTCAGCTGAAAGTTCTATCTATCACGTAAATAAGTAACAAAAATAGAAACATTTCTATTTTTAGACAGTTTGATCAATTATATGATGCAATCTCATTGGTTTAGTATTATTAGAGTGGTGAAAAATCGAAATTCAATCAAGTAAAAAAATGCAAAAAGATATACAGTTTGGAACGCATCTGCAGATGACTGTTTGTGTGTGTGCAAGGTTGCATAAATAGAGGAATGCACCAAACTAAAGCGCCAAAATTTATATTGATCCAACTTACTTGCATCTCCTTATCCACAAGGCTACAGCTACAAACACGCCGAATCCCAATACAATACATATTGCCGAAATCTAAAGTTCTTGAAATTAATTTAACACTTGTCTTTCTGAAAAACTCACCCAGTAGTGATGCGATGCAATATATTCATGTTTGTGATAAGAATCAGGAACCTTCATTTTTTACTTACACATCGTTAATTAAATACGTTCACTTGTTAAAGTGTATAAATTTGAAAGAAAATAACCGGATCTGGAATAGCGTGAGCTTCACTTTATCGGAAGTTTTATAAACGTCTGTAAACATGCAACTTCCCCGGCACGCTTGTATTACAGGTTGACTGCAGTCAATATAAACAAGGGTAGTACGCATGCTTGATCTGTTTATTAAAGGGTTATATTGATTTTAAAATGGAATGTTCTGTGTAGGGGATGATGTGTGTATGGACATTCGTCCTAGGTCGTGTCAATAGAGAACATACTTCATCTAAGCTCGTGTCTCCTTGGAATTTTATTACACTATTCAACCATACATTTAACTTTGCGGGGAATGAATCTGGTTGTATTTTAGATTCAAGGTATTTCGTATGCAAAACACTATAAATCATTACAAACGTACATGGCAGACCTTGTAAATATGTTTGTCAAATGACCTTTTAGAACCTAGGCAAGGTTTTTATAAGAAAATGAAGCAATATTTGGGTAGTAGGACGGACCGGGAATTATAGTTCTTTCCTTTGTACATGTTCTTAATCCCAGAATACTGACGGTTTCAACAAACTTACCAACATGTAGTCAATTTTGCGACTTATTTTATACAAAGCTATATTATGATCAAAACTTTTATTTATGTTAAAATAAAATATTTTTTGAACTATAATATACCTCATCATCATTATTAAATCTTAAGTCCTAGAACTGGTTAGACGCATACCTCCATTGTATTCTATTCTGAGCTTACCTACAGATTTCCCTGAAATTCACACAGTCTGCATCTTTCACTATCTGCCTGCTATAGTCTGATTTAGCTTTACATCTACCTATCTTTTTTTCTATATCTGCTAGTAATATATGCACTGTTTCCTAAAGATGCCGTAGAACATATCCTGCTCTTCCACTTCTCCTATTTTTTTTTGTTTTCTAAATATCTTTATTCTACTACTATTTCTATAACCACTTTGTTATTAACTTTGTCTTCCCATGCTGTCATCATCATACATTTGAAGCATAACATTCTAAAAGGCTTATTCCTTTTCCTGTCTGCTTCTTCTACTGTCCCTATTTCATAGGCGTACAGTGTTGTGCTCCACACATTTGCTTGCAACAATCCTTTCCTTGTTTTTATGTTATTTGTCTTCGAACATAGCTGCTGCTCTTTTTGTTAAATACAGTTCAGTTCCTCCTTCTATTGTTTTGTAAATATATATACCTCAACACTTAGACATTTGTCGAATTAATAGTTTTTCAGTAAATCCTTTCAGACAATTAACATTAGTTAAGAATATTGTAAAACCAACACTTGTAGTTGTTTATAATAATCAGCAGGTTTAAGTACAATTACTTTTTTCGTCATTAGTTTTTCCATTTGGGACTGGTTGGACGCGTACCTCCATTGATTTCTATTCTGAGCTAGCCTACACACCTCCCTGAAATTCCCACGGCCTACATCTTGGACTATCTGTGTGCAATAGTCTAACCTAGGTCTACCTCTACTGCTCTTTTTCCTATCTCTGCTTCTAATATATTCCGTATTATTCTCTCTAGAACCTTTTTGTTCTTAACTTTGTCTCATCATTAGGTCTTCAGTCCTAGAACTGGTTAGACGCGTACCATCATTGTTCCCTATTCTGAACTAACCTACAGATTTCCCTGAAATATGCACAGTTTGCATCTATAACTGTCTGATCTAGGTCTACATCTACCTCTTTTTTCCTATCTCTGCTTGTAATATATCACATACTTTTCCCCAAAAATGCCTTAGAACGTATTCCGCCCTACTATTTCTCTTTTTCCCCAGATATCCTTGTTCCCCTACTATTTCTGTAACTTATTTGTTTACACTTGTCAGATACCAATGTTGTTCTATGAAGATTGTATATGGATCTGAGGCGACCCTATGGCGGGTTTACACTTGTCAGATACCAATGTTGTTCTATGAAGATTGTATATGGATCTGAGGCGACCCTATGGCGGGTTTACACTTGTCAGAAACCAATGTTGTTCTATGAAGATTGTATATGGATCTGAGGCGACCCTATGGCGGGTTTACACTTGTCAGATACCAGTGTTGTTCTATGAAGATTGTATATGGATCTGAGGCGACCCTATGGCGGGTTTACACTTGTCAGATACCAATGTTGTTCTATGAAGATTGTATATGGATCTGAGGCGACCCTATGGCGGGTTTACACTTGTCAGATACCAATGTTGTTCTATGAAGATTGTATATGGATCTGAGGCGACCCTATGGCGGGTTTACACTTGTCAGATACCAATACTGTTCAACGGAGATTGTATATGGTTTTGAGGTAACCTTATTGTGGATTTATACTTGTCAGATACCAATGCTGTTTTACAAGGATTGTTAATATGCTTATTTTTATGTAATTAGTTATTTTATGTATAAATAGAAATCATGTATGTAGGCTGTATTTCATGTTAATATTGCAAGGAAAACCCAGGAAAACTTGCAATACTACCTAGATATTGTGGGCATTTGATTTTCATTTGTTATTTCTTTTGATATTTCTTTTAGTAATGGAATCCATTGTTTACTGAAAGTCACGGATTCGTTTGCAACGCAGTTATTTTTATGTAGGGTTATATAGGCAGCTTCTTTGATTTTGCGTTTTGGTGGTTTTCTTCTTTTCTTCTTTTCAGGGAGTATGTGTATTCAGCTCGTTCCTTTCTATTGTTTTCTAATTTTATACCCTATTTTACCAAGATTCAGTGAAGGGGTTAAGCAACCTGTGGCTACCAAGATCCCCAACACTTAGACATTTGCCGAAATAATGGTTTTCCAGTAAATCCTTTCCCACACTTAACATTATTCGAGAATATTGCCCAACCAATTCTTGTAGTTACTTATAATAATCATCATGTTTACGCACAGTTATTTTTTCGTCATTAGTTTATCCATCTTGGGATTGGTTGGATGCGTACCTCCATTGATTTCTATTCTGGGCTAGCCTACACATCTCCCTGAAACCTCTACAGCCTACATCTTTTACTATCTGTGAGCAGTAGTCTAATCTAGGTCTGCCTCTTCTTCTCTTTTTTCCTATCTCTGCTTCTAAAATATTCCGCACTATTCCCTCGTGCCGTAGTATGTGGCCTATCATCCTATCTCTCCTATTTTTTACCGTTTTCCACATATTTCTTTCTTCCCCTACCATTTTTAGTACCTCTTCGTTCTTAACTCTGTCTGTCCATGATATCTTCATCATACGCCTGTAACACCACATTTCAAAGGCTTCCACCTTTTCTTGTCCGCTTCTCCTACTGTCCAGGCTTCACAGCCGTACAGTGCTGTGCTCCACATATGTTTTAAGCAATCTTTTCCTTGTTTCTATGTTTGTGGTCTTTGAGCACAATAGTTGCTTTTTCTTGTTAAATGTAGCACGACCTTGTGCTAATCTTTATTTTATATCTTTTGTGCTTTTCCCATCTTGCGTTATTTGGCTTCCTAGGTAGCAGAAATCCTTAACCTCTTGTAAGTTCGTGTTAAATACTTGTATTCTTGTTTTTAATTTATTTTCCCCACCTTTGCAAACTAGAACTTTAGTTTTAGTTTTGTTAATTTTCATACCGTATCTCTCTGTTAGAACCGTTTCCATTTCATTAAGAGCCGCTTCTAACTCTTCCTTGCTAGACGCTAACACCGCTATATCATCTGCAAATCTAAGCATATCAATTTTTTGTCCCTGCATAGTAATTCCAAATGTCTTTCTGCATTTGACAGTATTCATTGCCTCTTCTATGTACAAGTTAAAAATCAATGGGGATAGGGCACATCCCTGTCTCACCCCTTTCCTAATGTTTACTTCTCTACGTTCCTGCTCTAATTCTATTACTGCTGTTTGCTCTTTGTATAAGCTATGTACTATTCGTCTGTCCCTATAACTCATTCCAATCTTTTTGAGTATTTCAAACATTTTTTTCCAATTTACATTGTCGAATGCTTTTTCCAGATCTACAAACCCTATATACATACTTTCACCTTTTTCTATTGTTTTCTCCCTTATCACTCTCAGAGCTAAAATAGCCTCCCGTGTTCCCCTGTTTCGCCTAAACCCAAATTGATCTTCTCCTAGTATTTCTTCAGCTCGTTTTTCCATTCGTCTTTGCACAATTCTAGTTAATATTTTTGACACGTGTGCTGTCAAACTTATTGTTCGAAAATTTTCACATCTATCCGAGCCTTTCTTTTTTGGTATAGTTACTATGATGCTACGTTTGAAATCTTTGGGTATCTCGCCTGTCTCATACATATAGCTTACAAGTTGGAAGAGACGTTCTGTTACTGCTTGTCCAGCGGCTTTTAGAGTTTCTGCTTGCACCTTATCTGTACCCGGCGCCTTACCATTTTTCAGACTCTTTAATGCTAATTCAAACTCGTCTCGAAGTATAGGATATCCCAAGTCATCATTTTCAATGTCTGATTCCTGTTCTAATGCAGTTAGTTCCTCTCCTGCATATAAATTCCTATATATTCTTGCCATCTACTCACTTTCTACGTTTTCTATAATGACGTTTCCTTGTGCGTCCCTTATATTTTTGCTGTACGGTTTTATATCCCTAAAATTCATTCTAATTAATTTGTATGCTTCGTCTGTCTTTCCTATTTCCATCTTAGTTTGTACCTCTTTGCACTTTTGATCAATCCATTGTTCTTTAGCTTTCCTGCATTTTCGAATAATTTCCCATTTTATGGCTTTGTATCTCTGTTTTCCTATTTCGTCTGATTTATTTTTGTATTTTCGTCTTTCTTCTATTAAATTCACGATATCCTTTGTTATCCATGGTTTCTTATTTTCTTTTTGTGTATACCCCAAAATATCTCTGGCCGCCATGTCTAGGCTGGATTTAATGCTATTCCATTCTGTTTCTACTTCCTTAGTTTCAGATATTTTCCCGATATCATTCAGCAATTCATTTGACTTTTTTTTGAATCTTACTTGAATATCTTTATCTTTTAGTTTCTCTAAGTCCAAGTGCCTATTTCCGTTCCTCTTTTTCAGATTTTTAAATTTAAGTGCGGCCTTCATAATTACGATGTTGTGGTCAGTATCTATATCTGCTTCTGGGTAGCTTCTACTGTCTTTTACTTGATTCCTAAACCGTTGTCTAACAAGAATGTAATCTATTTGATATTGTCCTATATCTCCTGGCATCGTCCACGTATATCGTCTTCTAGCATGATGTTGAAATAATGTGTTTGTGATGATTAAATTGTTCTTGTCGCAAAATTCTACCAGCCTATTTCCCCTGTCGTTTCTCGTGCCTAAACCAAATAAACCTACTACCGCTCCTTCCCTACCCTCACCTACCACTGCATTAAAATCCCCGTAATTATTAAATTTTCATGTCCTTTACGTATCTTAATATGTCTTCGATATCTTTGTAGATGGCTTCTACCTCTTCGTCACTGTAGCTAGAGGTGGGCATGTATACTTGTATTATTACTGTGTTTACCGGTTTAGATTCTAATCTAACCATGAGTACTCTTTCATTCTTTTGTAAGTAATTTTCTACACAGTATCCTATCTTTTTCCGCATAACTATCCCTACACCCAAATTTCCGTCCTCTGCTCCTGTATGAATTACCCTGAGTCTCCACTCCAAAAATCCCCCGCCTCTGGCCACCGAACTTCGCTGATCCCTACTATGTCTAGTGATAACCTATTCATTTCGATTTTTAGGTTCTCTAGCTTACCTACTTGCTTCATACTTCTAACATTCCACGCTCCGACTCGCAGAATGATCCCGACTCTTATTTTTAACTTTCCGATCGCATCCTCCGAAGTAGTCCCCTCCCGGAGATCCGAATGGGGGACTATTTTAACTCCGGAATCTTTTACCCCAGAGAATGCCATCATGTTTGTTACAATTTAAGTACGCTGTGTACTTTGTCTGTCCGTGATATATTCATCATACGTCTGTAGCACCACATTTCAAAGGTTTCTACCTTTTTCTTGTCCGCTTCTCCTACTGTCCAGGCTTCACAGCCGTACAGTGCTGTGCTCCACACACATGTTTTAAGCAATCTCTTCCTTGTTTCTATGTTTGTTGTCTTTGAACACAGTAGTCGCTTTTTCTTGTTAAATGTAGCACAACCTTGTGCTAATCTTTGTTTTATATCTTTTGTATTATTTGGCTTCGTAGGTATCATATAGGGTAAAGTGGTTGACAGTGGGTCATATGTTTTTTAAATGCATATATCTTTAAAAATAATTAATGGATTCGATTCTAATTTGGTTTAGTTATGCATTATACTTAGTTTTAGTAACCTGAAGTAATTTTTAGTCAATTTAGCCAAAAGTAGTAACTACAAAAATATTAATTATTTAGGTGTGCAAATGAATCACTGCTGACGTTAATGATACACAGTGGTTTGTTCTGTGGTGCACAGTGAATCGTTACGATTTTTTTTAAATTTGTTAACAAAACATGCAACAATATAAAAAAATTATTGCAGCAAATCTATATTAACTGTTAATGATACAAACTTACAAAGAACGTATAAAAACAACTGCGATGTAAATATGCAATTATTACATTTTACGCAGATAAAATAGAAACTTATTCAAAAACTATACTTTAAAAGAAAAGGTAAATAATAATGTCAGAAGAATCTTAGCGAATATTTAACAATGAAAAATTTTCTGAAAATTTATAATATGATTGTCGCCTAGTTGAACCACAAACTGTAGGATTTGGAAGAATAATTTTGATATCTTGTTCTTTGACAAACGATAAATCAGAGATATTAGGCATACAAAATAGCTGTTGGGATTTTAGTTTGAGTCTGAGAAAACTAACATAATATTCCTTACTACTATTTATACTCTAACACTTTTGCAACATAAAAAACTTTTTGTTTCTTTGTACAAAATAGAACAAGCACATATTCACCCTCTTCTGTGTTACGTGGTCGACGATTTTGAAATCCATCTTCAGTCAACACATTTTCATCATTTTCTGGTCCTCTTCTTCATATCAGTTGTCATCAGTGTCGGAGTCATTACATGTTACCTCTTCACTTTCATCTTCAAAGTCGCTATGTAAAACTTTATGTATTAGTTTTTTATTTTTGGTTTCTTTTTTCTAATTGCTGTTTGACTAGCCTGTGATATTTTATTATTTTCTGGCGTGTATGTAGCAATCATACTTCTATTCAATTTTCTTGCTTTACGTTTGTTTGTTCTAGGTCCTGCTTTCAGCTGTGGTCTAAATCCTTCCGGGTTTATAAAAACACTGTTGGAGTATGATGGAACTGAAACACCATTATTCTAACAGGGTAAATTTCTGTCTAAATTACGCAATGGACTTGGTGGTGTAGAACCTGTACAGTGAATGTGGAAGTAGTGACTAAAGGAAGAACAGCAAGTTTATTAGGAATAACTGATTGATTTGCCAACTGATTACAAATTAAACCTACAGTTATCGGACGATCTGTTATTGTACTGGGTAACAAATCGTCTTTACTGAATACATCTCTATCAAAAGGGAAAATTCCAGTTTTTTTAAATGCTTTAGTTATGTTGCCAAGTCATTGCTTTAGTAAACGCTATCCCTATTAGTTCTCCAACATCATAAATAGTAACTGGGCAGCCTGGATGTTGCATAGCCAAAAATCCATAGCGTTATTGTAATAAAAAAAATCAACAGTGTACCTGCTAATGGAAAAAAGACTAATGGTTTAATAAATCACATTAGCTCAATATATACAAATGCACTGGATTCTGATCCTAGAAACAAGCAACGGGATGAGAACCAGGATAATAAAAAAGTAGGTGAGGATTTAATGAATAACACTTGTGTGCATAATAGTGGGACCCAAGAAGTTAACACTTGGTCACAAATTGTTAGCACCAAACCAAAACCAAGAAATAGTACCGCAATTATAGGTAGTAGTGTGTCTGGTGAAGTTAACATAAAGGCTGCTCCAACGAAGGCATATTTATTTGTTAGTAGACTGGATCCGTCAACAAACATAAAAACTTTAGAAAGTTATGTTAAAACTATCACACCTGAGGCACAATGTGATGCGCTCAATTCGAAATATCCTCAACATTACGCATCTTTTAAGATAACAATCAATTTGCATAATGTTGACAAGGTTATGCGACCTGAGATATGGGCTCCCGGTACATATGTGACTCGATTTTTTCACCCGTGCAAGGTAGGACGGTCAACAACAGCACAAATAAACCTATTTAGCTACATACATAGTGAAGAATTGACTAAATCCAATAGTAATGGTAATAGTTATCAAAGTCTTTTAAAAATGTATTTTCAGAATGTTAGAGGTTTAAACACTAAAATATCTCAGTTTTATAATGCTGTTCTCACCGAAGAACTAGACTTTGACTGTATTGCGTGTGTTGAAACTTGGCTCATGTCTGATATTTCAAATAATGAACTATTTCCTAATGAATACATCGTTTATAGTTGTGATCGAGATAAATTTGCTACAGGTAAAACTAAAAATGGAGGTGTACTCCTAGCTGTATCAGCGAAATACTACTCAGAAAGTGTTGAATTCAATATACCAAAAGTGATCTGTGATGGTGTCATCGTAAAAGTTCAAGTTGGCCATCAGAAATGGCACATCGGTCATATACATACCTTACATGTGAGTTTTCCAATGCTCCACCCGAAGGTACTACATTGGCCAGGAAGCGAGTTTTTTTTACCTGGAAAATTTGGAATTTTGCCGAACCCTTGCTGTTCCAATCAAGGTAAGGATCTTTAAAGTGCGTGACAACACTCACACACAGAACCTCCATTTTACCTCTCATCCGAACGAGGGTGTATTTTTATGAAAAATGCTCGCCTAACATTTTTCAAGCGGATCGTGTTGGGATTCGAACCCGGGACCTTGGTCGTAGGGTCATATACATACCATGCATTTATATTTCCAATGCTACACCAGAAGGTACTACATTGGCCAGGAAGCGAGTTTTTTGTTGCCTGGAAATTTAGAATTTTGCCGAACCCTTGTCCTTCCAGGCAAGGTAGGGATCTTTAACGTGCATGACAACACTCACACACGGGATCTCCATTTAACCTCTCATCCGAACGAGGGCGTAATTTTTGCGAAAAATGCTCCCGTGTCAATTTTTAAACAAGCAGTCGGCCGTGTCGGGATTTGAACCCATGACCTTGGGAGCCATAGTCTTACGCTTACTACATTGATCCACGGTGACACGGGTCATATACATACCACCAAATACTTCTCCAGAGAAGTATGAGCAATTGTATGATTATCTACTACCATTTTTAGTCAGCTGCGACAAATTTCTTCTTTTGGGAGATTTTAATATACCACATTGGATTTATCTAATTAAGCAGTGCAACAACTTTTTATGTGATCAACTAGTATTAGGGCTTCAAAATTTTATTAAACTGCTGAATGCCAAACAGGTTAATACCGTGCAGAATAATAATGAACGTATACTAGTATCCAATACCAATTGTATCTCTGCTAAAAGTGATATTTCACTAGTATGGGAAGATAGTATGTTACGTGCCAAAATTTGGCACTACACATTGTTAGTTTAGTTTTAAAATGCGGGAGTTTCGCGCCATAAATTTCAAAGACTTGGTGCGTGTATTTCCGTCACGTCAGAGTGCGTTTGCACCAGATCGCACTGACGCGAGTGGCGGGAAAAAAAGTGGAGAAATTTCCGGGAGACGCGTGAACTTTTGCTTTGAACATCAAGAAGGGTGGTCGGGTCTGGTATCGTATCTTTATCTTACTATGTAGATTCCCTTGCCTTTTGATTATTCGTCCCTATAAACCTGATCCTGCCGTTCTCTACATACAGGAAGAAGATAAATCTGGAAGCAACCTGGCCGAACCGCAGTCCACGACCGCAGTCGCTAGCCGAAGCAATCCTGATGGAAGTCGCAGCCGCCATCTTTAAATTATCCTGAAGAAAGCCACGAGCTGCCATCAGGAAGCGATTCTGTAGAAAGCTGTACCTATTTATGTAAGTACTCCATTTTTATAATTCATTTCATGCATGTTGCATATTTCGTCATTTACGTGTATTAATTTGCATATTGTGTGACGTCATTGACAGATGGGCGCGATAATTTCTGCATTGTAGATTAGCGTTACCAACTGCCGTTGTGTCTCATATACCACGGTTGTGGTGACGTAAGAAGTAATCATCCATCACTGGAGATTACAGTATATTTTGATCATACGAAAATTGAAAAGCCTAAACAAGGTTATGAATATTGTTCTGGAAAGCCAACTTTAATCTGATCTATCAATCTTTTGCTAGAACTGATTGGAATGTTCTTGAAACCTATGAAGACATCGATGCCTGTGTTGAAAAGTTTTGTAATATTATATTCGATATCTTCTCATTACATGTACCGAAAACTAGAACAACATATAAAAAATACCCTCCTTGGTATACATCAGACATCATTTGTGATCTAATACTAAAAGATAGATACAGACATAAATATAAACTTAATAAAGACTATAATAGTAAAACTCAATATAAAATATTAAGAACAACATTACGTAATAAAACTAAATTTCTTTATAGAAAATATATAGCTGAGATCCAGGTTGATATAAAGCAGGACCTCACTAAACTATTTATCTTTATAAACAATAAAAGGAATCTCTCTAGAATTCC
Source organism: Platerodrilus igneus (assembly GCA_036346225.1). Taxonomy (NCBI): domain Eukaryota; kingdom Metazoa; phylum Arthropoda; class Insecta; order Coleoptera; family Lycidae; genus Platerodrilus; species Platerodrilus igneus. The sequence goes on along the minus strand of JARFIW010000139.1, from coordinate 11,933,022 downwards.
TCCACATCTTAAATACCAAGGAAATAGGTACTCTAATAATCAGGATATTGTTAATTCATATGCTCAATACTTCTCGGGTGTATATAATCAGGATAATCAAGATTCCCACTGCTCAAGTTTACACCCTGTCAATGCAACGCAATATTATGTGGACTTAAAATGTGTGAGTGATAAGAATATCAAAGAAGCAATTGATAAACTCAATGCAAAGAGTTCTATCGGTGATGACAAATTTCCATCTTATTATAGTCCCGCCGACGCGGCTCATGCAACACAAAAGACAGTTGGTAACGATATTACATAGTGTGGAAATTAGCGCGCCAATTGTCGATGACGTCACACAATATGCAAATTATTGCCACACATTTTCAAATTTCTAAATTATATTATAAAAACCCCCCACGGGGTACTCACGTGAATAGGTAAAGCTTCCTTCGGAATTACTTCCTGATGGCGGCTCGTGGCTTCCTTCAGGATTACTCCAGGCTAGCGGCTGCGGGGCTCCGTGGACTCGCCATTTCTCGGGTCGTGGATCTTCTACCAGGTTGCTTCCAAATTCCAACTCTTCTTTCTATGTATGCAGGGAACGACAGGAAACTGGTTTAGGGAACGACATCCAAAAATAAAGGCAAAAGGAATCTACATAACACAAAAAAAGGCACGATAAGGTACCCAAGACCAACCTCTCTTCACGTTTCAAAAGCAAGTCCCTAAGCGTCTTCCGGAAATTCCCCACCTTTTCTCTTCGTCCACACGCGTCGACGCGAAGTCTCGCGCAGCGCACTTCTGAAGTGACGGAAATACGCGCAACAAGTCTTTTAAATTTATGGCGCGAAATTCCCGCATATTAAAACCATATGAATGTTTAGTGCCAAAATTTTTGGCACGTAACAATCTTACATCCTTAAAGGTTGTAAAGAATCTTTTATCAAGCCACTAAAAATTATAATCAATAAATCTATCAAACGGCATATCTTTCCAAGTAAATGGAAAATTGGTAAGGTTTGCCCAATTTTTAAGAAAGGAGACAAACTTAATGTAGAGAACTACCGACCCATGTAATTTTATCCTGCTTCTCTAAAGTATATGAATCATTTCTATATAGTCACATTTATAGCTCCATTAAACCATTACTATCTGATAAGCAACATGGTTTTGTTAAAAACAGATCAACTACAACTAATCTGATACTATTCACGAGCTATTTACAAAAGAGTTTTGAACTTTACTGTGAAGTGGACACAGTTTATATAGACTTTACTAAAGCTTTTGATGAGGTATCCCATGACATATTTCTTGATAAACTCAAAAACACATTTAGTTTTTCTCAAGATCTTTTAAATCATACCTGAGATTGCGTACGCTGTATGTAGTGCATAATAATGTTAAATCGGTAACTTTCAATCCAGCATCAGGGTTGCCGCAAGGCAGTAACCTAGGGGCGTTGCTTTTCCTAGCATTTATGATATAGTAGAATACATTTCTTCGTAATCCCTACTCTATGCAGACGATATAAAAATATTTAGGCAAATCAAAAGTATTAATGACGGTGTTCTCTTACAGAAAGATCTAGATTATTTTGATACCTGGTGTCAGAATAATAAACTCTCTATTAATCATGACAAATGTTGTTTTGTTAAATTTTCACGTAAAGTAGTTAATACTACCTTTATTTATAAGATGGCAGATAAACCGCTCCAATCTTCCACAACAGTAAGGGATCTTGGTGTCCTGCTGGATTCTAGACTCAGCTACAAAGCACATTATCATCATGTTGCTAAGGATGCATATAAAATGAGTGGTTACATTCTAAGAAACTGTAACGAATTTCGGAATCCTGTGGTACTGATTAAGCTTTACAATACTTACATAAGATCCAAACTTGAATGTGGCTCACCTGTTTGGTCACCATGTTACAAAATCAGTAGTGATATTTTTGAAAATATACAAAAACGTTTCCTTAAACTTGTGTGGTTTAAAGAAGAAGGATATTACCCACATGGTTTACCTTACTCTTTGGTATTGGAGCACTATAATGTGAACAACCTAACTAAAAGGCGCCTTATTGCCGACATAATTTTTGTCTACAATGTATGTAGGAATCGTATTGATTGTCCCGATTTATTATCTGCTATTACATTCCATGTACCTACACAACATTCAACAAAAAATATGGAAACTTTTTACTATAAATGTCCAAGGACAAACTACACCACGCATGCTGCTGCGTTAGTTAGAATTGCTAAACTATTTAACTTTTATTGCAGGGATATAGATATGTATAATAGCAACATAACAACTATAAGACATCACTTAGATAATGTATGCTCAAATGATAATTATTATAATATACTTCTCTGTAAGGGCACACTGTAGCTGTTGAAAATTAAAATTAAATTAAATAAATAAATAAAATACAACTAGTAGAAAACACTGTCGGTGCTAAAAGTGTTATTAATCCTTGATTGCTTTGAAGAAGGTGTCTAAGTTGTAAAATAAATCGTTACAAAATGGTTTGTCCAACCGTAAATGAACAACTAAATAAATAAATGTGTTAACGTGTTACGTGCCGAAAATCGGCACTAGACTTTTTAATTAAGTTTTAAATTGGTAAGGATTTCGCGCCATAAATTTAAAAGACTTGCTGCGCGTATTTCCGTCACTTCAGAAGTGCGTTGCGCGAGATACACGCCGATGCGTGTGGACGAAAGAGTAGTGGGAAATTTCCGAAAGACGCGTCAGGACTTGCCTCCGAAACGCGAAGAGTGGTTGTGTGGTATCTTACCGTATATTTTTGTTATGTAGGTCCCTTTTTGCCTTCTTTAGATTATCGTTCCCTAACCCAGTCCCTTATTGTACCTCTGCATACAGAAAGAAGACAATCAAATTTGGATGCAACCTGGCTCGAGAATTCCCACGACCCGAGAAAGAGCCGCGAGCAGCTCACACCCGAGAAATATTAGCGGAGCCACGGGCGATCATCATGGAGTAATCCTGAAGGAAGCTTTACCTATTCACGTGAGTACCCCGTGGGGGTTTTTATATAATTGGAAAATGTGTTGCAATAATTTGCATATTGTGTGACGTCATTGACAATTTGCATGTCAATTTTCACATTATGTAATATCGCTACCAACTGTCTTTAGTGGCGCGCATGCCGCGTTTAGGGGGGTATAATAAACGATACCACTAAGAGCCATACTGGATGACTCTCCTTAACATAACGAATAGAATTAGTAAAAAAGTATCATACCAAATATTAAAAAGTCAAAATTATTTATATACTAACATATATTACAGAAATTTTATTTACATAAATATTCATATAAATTTACAACTATACACATATCACAATGTTAAACAACACATTTCTATTTAGGTAAGTCTATAAAAGCGTTCTCAAAAACTAGCACAATTAAGTATGTATCTACAAAATAAATGGTAGTTTCAAACTTAATAAACTCAACTGATAAAGTTAAGGTAATCTATTTTATTTTGCAAGCTGTAGCATATTCTACTAGTTAAGAGATTAATGCTTCTAATAGCTTATGGTAATCTATCATGGCAAAAATTAATACAAACTATTATCGTATACAAAATAGAAAATATGGCATATAAAGAGATCTTTGTACTGATAATTTAGGAAAATAAATTAATACAAATGGGCATGAGCATCGAAAACAATGGTTATATACTTTTTCATTCTAGCGGTTTATAAAAATTGTACTACAAATACAAGATAAAGGTGTGATAAAGGAACTATTAAATAAGCAGTCAAGTACTTGTAAACAATCTCAAATTAATAAATACTAATGATGAAAGTCTATGTACCCCCCTCTCCTATTCTATAATAAATAAACGATTTGAAAAATTATGAAATAAATAAGTGAAGCAAAATGTACATGTAATGAAACTTAAAAATAATACTTGAAATAAATAAAATATTTTGTAAGCGTTTTGACAACTAAGTAAACAACCGCAAGATTATACAAATAAAGTTAGGTTAGTATCAATGATTTTCTACTTCTAGATTCTATTGTTCTTCTAGCCAAGTCCTACATACCCTAATAATATGAAAGTGTACCATCTGTACTTATTGTACACGTACTGTATCAGCTAAAGAAGTGTGAACTATATGTTAATTAATATTTCAATGGGACAAAACGGATTACGGTGCAAAAATAATTGATAATCTACTCCTTAAATAATCCATTGCGGATAGCTATTTAATGATTTATCCAATTCTTTGATTATTTAAATAGGGATTTATCCACCCTTTCCAATTTATAATTAATTGGTTAATTAACCCTTTCGCTGCTGAATTAAAAATGAAACTGCACCACTTGTGTGCTGAATTAAGAAAACCTACAACAGTATATATAAGGATGTAGCATTCAGAATTACATAAAACGTATAATTACTAACATAGCATATATATTATATAATTTGTTGTGCGTACATACGTTCAGAGCATACCTGTCAAATTTAGATATTGAAAAAATGCAAATAAATATTACATTTTTTATTATGTAAAAAAAATCAGTTGTGCTAAATATTTTAAAACTTTTTCAATGTGTGAAATAATTCAAAACAGGATGCCACGTAAAGTCAGACGTCACAGTTGGAACAAAAATATCTACTGTCCTTTCTTTTTTTTCGGTAACTGTTCAGCTTCATTATCAGTCAAACCGACATATCCTGCCATTACAAGAATTTATACCTATGCACTATTTATCAACGAAAACACCTACGGCACGATTGAAAGTCTGAACACGACTAAGTCTAATAATCTGGAAATAATTGTGATTTACAAAGAACATATATGCAACTATAAAATATAGTAAGCGAGCTTCTCGTACGTATATTTACTGACATCGCACAGATTTTTGAAATCATAAAACGTATATTTACGGAAGTAGCACTTTAAGTATGTGTTTTGAAAACGTATATTTACGGATGTGGCAGTTAAAGGGTTAAGTATTCTTTGTTGAATAAATTTTTGGTTACAAGAATAAAAAAGAAACACATGTGCCGTGAATTGATTTAAACAAGATTGCATGAAGCGTTCATGTTCTTTGTGCTTTTCCTTTTTTATGTATGTTTTGGTGATTTATTTTTAATTAATTCTTCTGCTTTGTCATGTAGTACCTGCATAATTTGTTTTTCTGATATTGGCAAATTCAAGTCAAGAAAGAACTCTTTTTTACATGAAATGTGCTTACAATCTTGACACTATACTGTGTTAACTAAGACACCTTGAAAAACTTGTTCAATAAGTGATAATAGCTCAAATGTTTATTATCTATAAGGATTTATAATTTTTTTTCTTCAGGTGATTTACGGACTAGGTCCCAAATTGTCTAGAATAACTGCTTGATACCTTCTAGAATCCTCTGAGTATTGTTTTCAATAAATGTCATAATAATTCATGTACATCATGCAGTTTGTCTCCAGTAAATTGTGTCATTCTTTGTAGTGTAACAATTTTTTAGACACCTATAAAAGCATATAATTTTAATTACTTTATTCACTGCAATGTTTACTCAACAAAAATAATTTATTTCACAATATTAAAAATATTTCTATTTGTGCCGTATTGCCCAACCATGAGTAGTATATTATTTAAAGATAATAATATAGACTCAGTTCATTAAACTATGGTTGTTTGAACTGTACTTCCGAAGTCAGATGAAATTTATGCATCGTGCCCGTTATGTCGATAGCAGAACCAGTCGTGCTCGGCCTTAGCTACGATAAGAAGCACGATGAAGCTCAGAAAGGCCCGAGTAAGCGAGTTATGCATCGCCATAAACGTGGCAGTGCCTTCAAGTGCTAAATGCACTTGATGTTGTTTCTGATAACGGTAAGCAAACCAAATTAATAATTAAGGTAAACTAAATGATTTTATTGTATCGCTCATTTATCACATCATTATATCCTCACTTCATCGCGTTCCTAATTTTTTAATTTATCACGATATAATCTCACTTTAAAATAAATTAAAGGAGAAACAAAAAGGATGTACTTTGTAATAGCTCGTTTTATTGCTTTATTGGAATAATCCATTCTATGGATTTATTTTATGTTGATCGATGTATTTGGATGAACTACTCTACAAGTTCATAAAAATGGTTCCCTATAATAGTCCAGTTTAATACTCTGTGAAGCTTTTAATTCGTTATCACCTCAAAGGAAGAAGCTCAAATTTACGCTTTCGCTAGATGCGGATGTTGAACGTCTTGTGACATCAGTTGTATGTTCAAGAACCGCAAGCTAAGACATGTGGTAGCAGCAAGGTATCTTTTTTGTAATGACATTGCGACATACAACCAGATAGAAAGGTAAGCGTTAGCCTAAGGACATGACCTGTCAACAGTTGTTTCTAAATGGTCTAACAACAGAACTATTACTTGATATTATAGTGGTAGCATTAGACTAAATTTAGATTATGGGGAAATTGAGAGAATTTCTGTTTGGATTTCGTTATAACATATAAATTATTGCTTACGTTAGAACTTTACTACAAAATTATTTAAAATTATTAATTTACTTATTTAACCTAGAAAAAGACATATTAATTCAAGTTCAGTAATATAGAAATTAATTGCGAAAATTAATTTTATTTAGCATTGAGTTTATGACAGATATCTGGAAACCAATGTAAGCAGATCTGTGTATTTTGGATATAAAAACTTTACGGTTATGTTTAATTCTTTGTAGAGATTATCAAAATTATTATATTTACATATCAGAGTCTAAAAGATTATACCACGTCCTTATTGTACATTTTTGGTTTATGAATTTTACAACCAAAAAAAGGTAAATTTAATTAAAGAACCATCACTTGGTTTAATGAAACAACTGTTTTATTTTGGACAAGTGCGTCCAAAGGTAGAGAAAAATAAGTTATAAGAGAATATATTCCCTTTTATAAAGAATAAGGTTATTGGCTGTGACACAATAAAGAAGTACTAAACAGCGCTTTCAAGAAGCTTGATATCTAAATTTCCTTTTGCTATTTTGTAACGTATTTTTTTACGCAGTTACACTTTGCTTATTAATCTAAAATAATATCGCAATAAAATAAAAATATAATTTATAAATTTTTGATCTCTAAAAATAATTCATAAAATTTACAATAGCATATATGCTCCTCCGCTTTATAGGTCTAAGTTCCTACAATAAACTTCGTCGAGTTGTCATTTCGTGGCACTTTTCTATCAGCGTCTGAACAGGTAAGCTGCCATCAGCGGCATAGAAAGTCAAGATATTAGACAGGCACATGGCCTTTAACCTTCGTGTCGGAATGTGGTTCTTGGCAGTTGTAGCATGCAGATTTCATTTTGTGTTCCACCTGTAGCTGCTCAATCGATTCCTGCTGGCCGAAGTATTAGAGGTTCCCCCATCATTAAAACAGTTGGTATAATTAATTAAATAAATTTTACTGATGTTTTCCTCTTAGTGCAATATCAAGGATACAGTTAATATCAAGGATGCAGATAATATCAAGGAATTAATATCGTAATTGTGGTATATAATACTGAAAAGAAAATTTAGTTTGAGATTCGAAATACAAGAAATTTATAGGATTTACTTAAGGAGGAATTAGTTTGGTTAAATAATGTTTTGTTCAGAAGATTTCTCATAGTTCCAGCGATAAATTCATTCGTAATCATGTGTTTCCGGTTTGTGCATCGCAGATGGTTATGGAATATCCCACATCTGATGTCTTAGTTCAATTTCTTTTGGACGCACTGTACTTCGACATGTGAGTGATATTTAGTCTTTAATCATATTTATAATTATTTAAACGTTTTACAAAAGATAGAAGATAATTTTTGTAGGTTGTTGTATTGAAAAATACGGTGGCGCTCATTATCTATACTTTTGGTCATTTGACAACCCATGACCCAAGCTCATGATCTACCCAGAGCTAACGCTCTACTAGCCGTTTATGTCTAAAGAGTTTTTCTTTTCCTCAAGCCGTTTTCCATCTAACTTTAGCTTGGGCTTTCATTGTTAATAAGAAATTCTGGACCTTGTGATATCAGGTAAGGGTTTATGATTTATGGTGGTCCAATTTACTATCTGATACTCACGAAGGAATAATTTTTTGTTTTTCAATTTATGTTTAAATTATAGGTATTAATAACGACTTTTTTCTCTTTACTGTATAAGGTAGCAAGAGTGTATCTCTTGCATCCTTTGTTATTCTAATAACAATGTTTTCTTTCAGATCGTGCGTTTTCGCAGTTAACGCGATTTTCCCCCTGAGGATTTCCAAGTTCTCCCTTAGAGTAACCCATGCTTTATCAATAGTAGGACTTGGTGGTGTCCCTTTTGCACCCCCTATTTTTATTTGGGAGTCAGTACACAAAACAATATTTTCGTTGTGAAACCCACGACCACTCCTCATAAGCTCTACCCGAGGAATAGACCCCTAGCTTAGTCGGAAGACTGTCGATTTACCTTCATTATAAGGGAATCAAACCGAGGTACAAAAAGGTATCGAAGGTGTTTCAGTATGAGTCTTGGAAATAGCATATTGGGGTTATATGCTTCTAGTCTACCGCTTTGTAATTCTTTGAAAGTTGATGCCAATCTATGTGTTAAGGATTGCCATTCTTTTTAGGTTTCATCACAGTAATCTGAAATTAATGATTCTATATTATTTCGATTGATCAGACATTTCAAGAAGAAGTTGTAATAAGTATGGGGTTTGTCCAAGACACTGCATAATGGAATTGAAAAAACTAGTGTTGCCTAAATTTGTTAAACCATGAATTCTTGAAGAACTTGTTTTTTATGATTTCAGGTAAGTTATTGATATGAATTACTGCGTTCGTTTTAGTATTTATGGCAATGTGTTTATCAATCTTTGCCGTACAGGAATCTGTAGACTTTTTGAAATATTTGACAGGTTCCAGTGACTTTTCCTTGAATGTAACGTTCATTTTACCATCGCAACCATAACACCATACTGACCAGATTAGTATTAACACATAAAGAGTGACAATCGGATAAGTGGATGCTAAAATGATGTAAAGCATACATATTGTTAGAACTACCACAAGCTTGGTGTTTACATCTAAGCCACACACATCCTTGAGAAAAAGTCATATTCGTGATCACTTTCCATTTCGATACGACTAGAATTGGAATTCAGGCATTCCTGGCATTCATTATTGATATACTTTTTGTAATCCTTTTTTATTCTCCGCAAATGCACTGTTTTATGAATGTGTGTGTGTCCTTGTTTATTTTTTGATTTTTATCACACGATTCGGACTATTAGTATGGGACTATTAGCATTTGATTCTTCTTGATGATAAATTGTAAGTGAGGTTGACGCCCAGCATTTTATTAGACTGGAAGTTCAGAGACGCCTTTTCAGGTAGGTTGCACATGTTATAATTGTATACCCCTAAAAGAATTCCATTTGTTTTCATTGAATCCACCCTTTGCCACTGCAGCTAGTTAGCATAAGTATTCCTGTTATGTTCCAGGGTAATGTAAATTCAAGGATCACTAGCATTAAATTAGCACGTAACAAGCTATCCAAAAATAGCATCATTAAAGACTCTTTAATGCCATCCCCCCTCCACGGCGTTCCTTCTTTGCCTATAATTTCACATTTAAACGTTGTAAGCTTCAGCAAGTTAGCAAAAAAGCGATTTTCTACTCCTGTATGTAGTGCAGTAGTATCACACATTGATCATAATTTGTGAAGTCCAATTTTTTTAAATTAATGTATAAAGTGCATTGCATTTCGCATTTCTCATGTCAACTAGTTTACACACCACGGCCATAAGCTCAATATATTTTTCGTCACTGGTAGCGCCTGATCTTGCCTTCAGTTATTCAGTATTGGTGGGAATGCATGTCAAATTGGTATCAGCAAAATTTGAATTTTTATGATAGAATCTGATAACAAGCACTTTAATTGTTCCTTCCCAAAATAAGATCTCAAGCAAGTTCAGCTACCAAATCTGTTACGTTTATTTTCGGCTAAGTAAAAATACATCCTTTTCTGGTAATGCATCATTCATTCGAATAGCCGCTTAGATCTTTAGAACATCCTCCTGTATCTTTTACCGCTTTACAATAGTACACTTTCTAATAATTTGCACTTCAATCTATTTACGCTACCAAATAAAAATTCCAAATATTAAATTAGACAGTCGGTACCTTGTTTTAGCTGTACATGGGCTTACAATTCTGATAGCATATGTGTACTTCCTGATTGCAACGACCTAGGTACTCGTTGGAATAATGTATGTATCGGACTATTGGATATACCCGTGTTTCAGGTTTTAATCACTTGTTTGATAACACTAGCATTTTGCGTGGAATGCTTATTATTGAAAACAAATTGTTGGTTACTAAATTCTGTCCTAGAGACAACAACGATTACTCGTCGTTGCCGTCATAATTTTTTTTCTGGGTTTCCGTTCTTCCGAATTTCGCACACACCATTGTGTGCATCTTCCGGAGGATAGGACCGTCCTGTCACCTGGGCCCTAAATGATGAGGCGAGTATCGCCCCTTTTTATGGCACAACTTACATGGTCCTAGGCCCCGCTACTCTGCTCCGACCCTAAGAAGGGTTAATAGGCTCATCAGCATCAACACATGGGTGAGTGTTGATCCGTTATTTGCTATATATATATATTGCTGTGTTATTCGCAGCCCCTATGCTTGGGCAGCCCCTATTTATGCTGTGTTATTACCCTTATATTAGACCCCATGGTTTGGGCATGTCATATTTATGCTGTGATTTATTCTTTTATTACCCAAGCACTTGTAAAAATGTTAATTTATAAAGTTCTTTGCCTCGACTAGTTGATTCAATTAAATAAAGCAATTCTACAATACACAGTATAATGATTAAATATTTACAACCTTTTTAAATATCTTCTGCTTTTTTAAATTATTTACATCTGTCAGATTTTTAGAAAATAAAGCCCGCAAAACGAGATTTTTATTACATTTAGAGACCTTTTGAAACGTTTCAAGATGTCTATTGCCTTTCATAAATTTATTCAAGAAACCCCAGTTTGTCGGCTCTTACATTTCTGAATTATTATTGAGATAAAAATAGTTTATAGAAATAAATCATATCAAAATATCTAACCTGAAGTGGTTTAGTAGGTGCTCTGCATCTCCAAGAATTTTCGTGTCTAGTCTGAATGTTCTGAGTCTAATTTGAAGTCGACATCCAACCAAATTAGTATCCAAATCGTTATTGGTGTGTTTATTCCAATGAAAGGTTTTTCATTTCCGTAATAAAATATTTACCATTTTCAGAGATTATCAAATTGCTTTAACAGGTAGCATTCTCCAGAGTCTCGTATCCAAAATTGTATTTAAGATCGTAATTAATCGTTATTAAAAGTTTTAACAGGAGTCTTAACAAGATCTTTATTAGGATCGTTATTTAGATTGTAATTAAGAGCCCTGTTTTTTTATTATTAGAAATGACATAATTTCACTAAATTTGATATACTTACGTCTTTAGAAGTACAGCTCGCTTGCACAATTATACACTCTTTTAAACTAATTTTTCACTTTAATTTATTTAACTGTTCACGTAAATATCTAGCACTTTCAAGTATAGTGACTGCCCAGTTTCAAAATATACTAACTCGTTCAATTGTCATCATATTTATATGACCGGCCCCTTTTGTTTGCGATTCGTTGACTCCACGTGCTGGGCGAGACCAAGTGTCTTATCTCTAGTTATTTTGAGAAACTTTACCAATTGTGTAGTACAATTTGCATGAAGTGATGCTCAATTTGTCACGTAATTTATTATTATACCTCACATTTACTTCAGAAATCCCAGGAATCTTTGTTCATTACAGCACGCACTATTGTTGTTGGCTTTATTCTAATCTGAATGGAATAAATTTGGTGTTTGTTTATTTTCTAGTTAAATTGGATTTTTGAACAAATGTGATACTTTTATATCACGTACGCTTTTCAAATAATGCATAATTTCTGCCTGCGTTTATGATGATATATTAACGCACTTTTTGAACATTTATCTAGCCAATTCATATAGGTTTTCCATTGATTTAATTTCAATGCGTTTCGTTACATTTTTAAATTCTTATTTTTGCTCGTAGCTACTCTTGGATATGCGTTTTAATCGTTTGTACTGCTATATACAGTGTGTTCTCAACTAATAATATTCATAATGACCTATTTACTCTTCTAATATCTGTAATTATGTGCTTTAGTTACTTGGGAGTTTCTTTTGTTTATTCTACGACCCCTATGACTTAACCTACCCCTAAATTAACCCTATAATTACAGCTATATATATATATATATATATATATATATACTGATCCTTTACCGTGAGACCTTCACGTAATGAGCTTTATTCTCACGATGGAGATTTTCTATTTAAGACAAGTATGGCTACGATTGGAAATTTTGTTAATTACTGGCCTGGTAGTGAAAATGATTGTACATATGTAAATGTGTATGGATCATTCATATTGTATTTATGGGACCACTGTAGTCCTTTATTTGTGGGTATTTGTTTCTAGGCTTACTACGATCACTTGGAGCTGTGATTTTTAGATTTGTACTGTTGATTTTTTTTAATTAGGATGGGGGAGCGACCTAAAAACTACAGCTCGCCATTGTAAAAAAAATGCTTTCTTTTGGGTTTTGATTTTAGATGTACATTGTAGTTATTGAGCATGCATTTTTGAGTACTACTGTGCTCCTGTAACATATATTTTGTTTAATTATAAGTTTTTTTGGATGTTTTGTTATGAGTTATGAATGAGGGTGAGTACGGTTTTTTTTTTTATTTCAGGCCTCCCTTTATTTCTTAGTGCAAATACCTTGTCTACTCACCGACTGAGCCCGGTCATAACTAACTTTTGGTTTTTTTTTGTAGGTTACGGCAATGCGCGTAGCAAATCGTTCTATTCAAAAAATCCCCTGCAATATATAAAAATGCATACCAACGCTTATTGAAATGGCAAGTAAAAATAACATAATATTTTCCTATTTATCTGAATTGTAGAAGACGTTCAAAAATTGTACATTGTAAATCCATGATTCTATGCAAAAAAAGTACTCCAGTATTCGAGATGAAATGAATACTCGATGACTACACAAAAGTTCATGATCTCTTAAAAAGGAAAAATAAAAGCTATGCTTCAAAAAAATTATGTGCTTTAGAAAAAGAACTTCTTTTAAAATTCATTAATTATAAATAGAAAATTTAAAATGTCTCAATAGTTATGTCACAGAAAAAATAAAGTGTATAACATGTGCATGCAAATTTTTTACACTAGTGTTGTTTGCAACAATCACCTTACAGTATTACAAACTTTACACTCCTGTAAAAAAGACATTCATGCATTTGTTAGGCAATATACTATTTTTGTTAGAACCGTTCACAAACAAATCATGGTTTTGTAGTTAATTAGCAAAATAATGATAATTATAATACTCCGACCGTAAATTTCCTGTAAACTGTTATAAAAAATTTTAATAATCAATTCGACTTCTTCGGCTTGATACAGTATGTGGATGTTTTACTAGAGTATATGATATCGCATCATATCTGTTACAAAACTGATGACCAAGAAACTTGAACTTTACGAATGTTTAATGTTTCTCGTCAGTCAATCAATTAAGTTTATATATTTTTTAAAGTAAAAATCATTAAGTTATTAATACGTCTAACAAATTTTATCAGAATCTATCAGGAAGAAATATGGAAGTCAATATTTTACTAAATGAACAAAGTTTTTCACGTAACTTTGTTTTTCTCTACACTGTCCTTCCCACTCAATACCATCATTAATAAAGTCCTATGAGTTCTTGGAAAGAAACCTAATGTTAAATCTATACATGTGTGTGAGTGTTTGTACAGTATTCAAAGTATAGTTTCACCTCCTCGATGATGATGTATCCTTGGTTTTCGATGTGATGAATGTGATCTATTTGAATGTCTACTACTACTTGTACTTAAAGCAGGTGGTCCATATCGTATCACTGGCATCTGTTGGCATTTAACTGGTAGCTGCTTATGTGGACCAAGCCGTTTTAAAAGTGCTTTCCATGCTGTTACACTCTTTGTTGACCAAATCCAAAAAACGGTACTGACTCCAATAAACAATTGCATCATATATCGCAACAAGAAAATCCATAGTGAAGGTTTATCTTGTCCTAGAAACCATTTTTCACGATTATTATATTCATAGCAAAGGGAAATAAAAACACATATCGTAGGTATGAAATAAATCGTGCAAAGTGTGCCCAATATATCACTTTCTTTTCGTGGTGTTCCACCAGTTAATGGCGGTGATATCAGTGGAGGTGGTTTGCGTATTAACAAAAGGCACCCGAGTAATAGTAAAATTAGGGCTGTTGCTAGATAAAGACCTTGTGGAACCAATACTAGGGCAAGTAATGTCGTTGAATCTTTGTTGCCTACATAGCAAGTACCTGAAACAAAAAGAGGAGTATTACTATATGTGATTTACTATTAATAATAATTAAAATTCAAGCATACCAAATGCCGTCGTCAAAAATACCCGATTTTTAGATAATTTGCTAAATGTATATGTATTACTGGCCCCTACAATACCACGAACTGGCATATCTCGAATTATTATTAGTTGTGGAATGATAGCAGTACAATATGGCATTGCATAACACATTAATCGAATTTACAATGTCACAAAATAACGTAAGTAAAATGACATCATTTTGTAATAACAACACAATTTTTAGGATATAGCCAGCTTTGCTGTTTCAAATATTATTTATTATGTTCATATCGTCGTATTAATTCTAATAGCACGCAAGTCAAAAACTACGACTTTTCAAGAGACACAAAAAACTAATTTATTCTTATATTCTATGCCATCATCATTCAATATTTTCATCAGTCTTCTGTTTTTAATCTTCCCACACCCTAAAACCAATTTTGTATTATTCTCTCAGCAGCTTAATCAAATAGCATGACACAAATAATTGGAACTTAAAAACTGAGATACTTATATTAGCTCTTTGTAAAACAAGATACCTAAAATTAGAACTTCGTATAAATTGACATAAGTTGTATTAGGTTCTAATTTAAATCATTAATTATACAATAGAAGTCATACACAATACAATTCACATTTAGTTACTTTTAGGCAAATTATCATGAAATGTATGATAGTCTCTAGGTATTACCAACTTCAATTCTTGTAGGTCCTTCCATTTTCTTGGTTTTAAAGAAATTTGGCTTGTGTACATAGACATTAATTCGGTGTTTTGTTGATTTTTGGGTCGCTCCGGCAAGTCTTTAAACTCTTCGTGAAACTTTAACTTATAACGTATTGTTCCAGAAAGATCGTAACTGAGTTTTCTAATGTTCGTAACAACAGGTTCTCCAGTTTTACTTTCGGATCTTATGGACGAATATCTGTGAATTTTACTATAACCTTTGAAGAAATCATGTGTGACATACTTTGCCTCATATTTTGGATACTTAGTTTTTGCTTCTCTAGTTATTTTTACATATTCGTGAGGAACATATACATCGATTTTCCTCAATTTATTTTCTATTACCGAGTGTACAGAGTCACACTCCATCTGAGTGTGGCCCTTTTAAAGATATTTTAGTGTTATTGACATTTTATATTCAATTGCACATTGTAGTAGTGCATTTGCTAAAGTTGAGTTGCCGTTTTGATTTGTGCAGCCGTCACTGAAAATCACTAAAGGAATGTTCTTTTTTGCACTTTTTCATTTATGTAATCCACCATGCAAGAAGCAAAATTTGAGGCCATTACCTCCCCCTCACATTCGTGCCATCAATAACACATCACACTGTGATTATTTAAATTATAAATAGCATAGTTATGACAGCAGAGTTTTGTTTTATAATGAATAGTGCTAGCTTCAAGTTTAGGACATACCTTAACACTTTGCACATCCACTTCTACAACAATCAATTTTCCCTCATTCACGAGATCTTTATCTCTTGCTTTTTCTTCTCGGGCTGCATTTTTCTTCGTGATGTGTTCATTATTTATTTATTTATTTATTTATATAGTGCATCTACAGGACAAAACTCCTAATTGGCACAAAATACAATAAAAATATAACCGTAAATAGACAAAAGAACGGAAAACTACACAAAAAACCTATCTAAATTGATGTAAAAAAATCACCAGGAAATTCCATTTCTAAAACTAGTTATAGTGATACCAAAAATATCCCTGCTATTGCTCTTATTAAATGCCCTTGTTATTTGATCGATAAAGGCAGATCGTCCATAATTAGTTCTGTGAGAACGTTCTTCAAAAAAATTGCTGTTGCGTGTAGCCTTATTGTTAACACGGATAAAAACCATATCCAATAAAGGTGAGCAATCAATTTGACCATTTACCAATTTATATAAAAATACTGCCTTGGCCAAGTTTCTTCTGAAGGTGAGATCTTTCATACCAACCAGCAACAAACGAGTGGACCTGGGCACCTCCTTATAAGGAAAGTGATATTTCCATAAGACGTATTTAACAAAACTGTCTTGCACTCTTTGTAACTTAGAATTATAGCAATTATAGGATGGTGCCCATATAATACTATTATACTCTAATACGCTAAGAACTAAGCTGTTGAATAAAACTATAATTGGATGAATGTTTTTAAAGTGTATGGTGCACCTACGTAGGAAACCCAACATCTTGTAGCTTTTAAGCACAACATTATCCACTTGTTTAGCGAAAGTCATACCTGAGTCAAAAATAATTCCCAAATCACTAATACTGTCTACGGTTTGGATTACACCCGTAATGGTGTAATTAAACTTCACGAGCTTGTTACATTTAGTGAATCTCATGACCTTACACTTACTTTCATTAACTTTCAGTAGATTATTATCACAGTATTGTAAGAAGTTATTTAAATCGACTTGGATCTTGATACAGGCAAGGAATTTTATATCGTCAGCGTACATTAGAAATTTACTGTGAGTGAAACATGAAGCCACATCATTTACAAATAACAAGAATAATACTGGTCCAATGTGTGACCCTTGTGGCACACCAGGGGGAACATAAAACTCTTGAGATGTCGAATTACCCAACTGAACAAACTGTCGTCGGTTTGTTAGGAACGAAGCAATCCATAATAAGTATTTACCGAATACACCAAGATATTCCAATTTTTCTAATAGCAAAACGTGACAAACACTGTCGAAGGCTTTGGCCAAGTCTGTATATATGACATCAACTTGATAGCCACTTTCCATGGAGTTTATTATAAAATCTTGAAACACAGCTAAATTTGTAGCCGTTGACCGACCCTTAATAAATCCGTGCTGTTCTTCTAGAAAGGTTAACCGAAAAACCTGTAGTAACTCTTCAGCTATAATTGCTTCCATTAATTTGGGTATAATGCACATGAGTGAGATACCTCTGTAGTTGGTTATCTGGTGTCTGTTACCATTTTTAAGAATTGGGAACAGAACTGAACATTTCCAACAATCAGGAAAAATCCCAAGATTAAAAGACTTCTGAAAAAGATAGCACAATGGCTTCGCTAAAGAGTTGTTACATTTAACGAGTAAAAGTGGAGGAATACCATCCGGCCCACCTCGCTTTTTTGTATCTAGTGTCTTAATTTTGGCAATAATTTCTTCGAATGTAAAACAGTGTTGAGATAGGGATACAGACCGATTGAGAGAAAACTTATCAAACACTGGCTTCAAAGAGTGTTCAGAATAAACAGACTGAAAATGTCTGGCAAAGGCCTCTGCGATACTTTGAGGTGTGTCAAGTACTGTGCTATTATACTCCATATTTTCTGGTACACCATCTTTCCTCTTTAGTCCTTTAACAAATGCCCAAAAGTATTTAATGTTAACTGGTATGTTCTCTTCAATATTGGAGATATACTCCATATAGCATAAATCGATAAGCAATTTACAAGTACGTCTAGCTTCAGAGTATTTCCTATAGTCTGACTCTAACTGTGTATGTTTATACGTTTTGTATAGTTTATTTTTTTTGCCAAGATGCTTTTTCAGATCCCAACTGTACCACCTAGGATATTTTTCCAGATGAACTGTTTTCTTGGGTACATGTTTGTTTATCCCGTCAAACAAAATGAAATAGAAAAGATAAACGACTTCATTTAAATCAGTTATTTCTGTAATGAATGACCAATCTTGTGAATCATAATACTGATTTAATTTTGAAAAATCTGCTTTATTAAACAGAAATACTTCTGTGCTGTCCCTGAAGTCTAGTGAAGCACTAGCTCCTTGACTTGAAAGTGATATATACAATTGCAATGGCGGATGGTAATTATCCACACCTACCAAAGGGCATTTGGACATGCTCACTTCACAGTTTAAACTATCACTACAAAAAATAAGGTCAAGCATCTTATTAGATGCTGTAAAAATCCTATTCGCCTGATTTAGCTCAAGGAAAAACATACCATTTATTAATATTTCAGTTCTCATAGTAGGTAGTGTGTTAGGATTATAATTAGCTTCTTCCCTAATCCACAAAATTTCAGGAAGGTTAAAATCACCGCTAATGACAAAGTAGGCATTTGGATATTTTCTATAGATTGATTCACATGTGTTAATAAACTTTTTGTAAAATTCAGCCTCCATGGTTGGAGGAAAATAAACAACTCCCAGAACAAACTTATGATTAGACACTGTTAGATGAACCCATATATCTTCAAAATTTGGATCAGTGCCTCTACAAATTTCTTTAGCTATAAGCAACTTATTTATTGCAAGCAAGACACCACCGCCTCTACTGCAGTTGTTTAAATCATAATTGCGATCGCATCGAAAAACTTGATATTTTGAGCCACAAAACTCTGAGTCCAGGAAACCCGTAGAGAGCCATGTTTCTGTTAATGCCAAAATCTCAAAATCAGAACATAACATTTGTTTACGAATCTCAGTAATCTTGGTTCTCATACCTCTAACATTTTGGTAAAAAATGATCAGACTTTCCTCATTGCTTAGATTACATTGGCTACTGACTTGTGTGCCGTATTTTGCTAAGTGCTGAGAGCAGTGGTCGAGGTTGTACCTAAAAAATTGTCATTGGCAGAAGGATTAATAGAGGGAATTTTCTTAGTAGACGGTTTAAAAGTGAACTCGCGAACATGGACATCACATGGCCAATAACTAGGGCTCATAAAGATCTCTAGTTTGTTAAGAGGAATCCCTAATTTAAAATTA
The DNA here is from genome assembly GCA_036346225.1 of Platerodrilus igneus. Classification (NCBI taxonomy): domain Eukaryota; kingdom Metazoa; phylum Arthropoda; class Insecta; order Coleoptera; family Lycidae; genus Platerodrilus; species Platerodrilus igneus. The sequence continues at coordinate 11,913,785 of JARFIW010000139.1, read as the reverse complement.
CTGAATCCCTTAGAAGTGCTTATTCGATAGCACACTGTCGATGGAATCTGATTTCAAATAATCAATTACATCTTGAGCAGAACGAGGCTCACCATTCTGTTTGTGGGCAATCCTGCTAATATGAAGCCATGCCCGCTTTTTAACTCCAGTGAGAACATCAGCAGAATCAAGTTTCGGGATGGCCGAACCAACTAAAGTTTTATTTCTCTGAAGTTTGGTTTTCTTACGCAAGACAGTAGACCAGACATCATTTGCAATAGTATTTAATGTGGTTTCAACTTGACTCTGGTTATCATTATTAGACTTCAGTTGCACTAATTTAGTATTGACATCCATACCAGAATTATTAATTGTATTATTGTTATTGATGTTATCACATTCTAAACTGTTATCAGCTCCAATAGAGGTTAAAGGTGTTACATGTGAAGGAACTGCCTTTTCACCATAAGGTACATTATCTATATAATTACCACATTTGCTATTATTGCTATCAACTAATGCAGTGGATTGTAATAGTTGCTTAACTTGTGCATGTTTGCTACCTTTACTGGATTATCAGTGACAAATTGTGAGACATTAGACCTTGATGTTAATAATTTTATTAGGTCTAAATTGGAATCTTTTAAGATTTGTAGATCAGTTCTTAATTCCATGATTTCATGCAGCAAGGGTTTTGTTACCATCTCAACCACATCCTTTAACAGGAATTTAAACTGTTTGCTTTGAAGGTAGTCAATTATTATAACATCCATTGCATCCCCAGGCTTGTTTACCAATTCCATATCAACAGACATTACACCTTTGGTATTACAGCCATTTTGTTGAATGCAATCATTGCAATAATAAACTTTTGAACCATCCAGGTGAGCTTTTACAACACCTTTTCTGTCACTACAGGAAGGATGAAATCTTTCCTCACACTTATGACACTGTACATATTTATTTTGTACATTTTTCTTGCAATATAAACATGATTTTGCTAGCACATTTTCTGTAACAACAAGCTTGTCAGCCATCTTTTTTATTCCTTTTATATTCCTGGAGTGTAATATTTTTAGTCTCATACGCACAACATACATCACACTTGTCCTTTTTTGAAGAATGGAGACTTAAGTTTTGATCATCAAAGGTTTTGAAGAATATGCAGTAAGAAACAGGTAATATGAAGTCTTCATTACACTTTCTGTTATAAATTTCGTACAACTGATTTTGAGTTTGGTATATTGGTTCAAGGTAAAGCTTAGATGATGTGCTTCTGCAATAATGGGAGGGTAGTTTTGGAAGTGCTGTGAAAAAATTTAAAAGATGGTCTAGTGGAATAACACCGTTTGATTTCGGATGCTTAATCGTTTTAACTTTCCTCTTTTTGAATTTTGCTTTTGGGTTGTTTGTAATGCTATTTCCGATTTAACATACTTCCGGAGCCAGTTAATTACTATGCCCTCTTTTACTCCCAATGTGTTTAAAAACATTCTCTTGCACACTGATTTTCGTTCTTCCTGTAACTTTAAATGATAATTAAATGTTTCACTTCTTCTGAAACCTTCATCCTCTTTACTATTTTTTGTCTGTTGTTTAACATCTTTCTTATCGACCAATGCACAAACTATAGACCTTTTCCCATCCCATTCTAATTCATTCCAAAAGTTTTGATATAGTATCTTGTTTCGAGAGTCTTCATTGAACTCTGAGCAAAATCTTTTAGAAGATTTTTCGCAAAAACGTGAATTGCATGGTGAGCCAATGCATCTCTCCTCGCACATTATGCCTTATTTTACTATCTTACCTCTAATTCTTTTGTATCCAGAATACTGTTCTCCCTTCATTCTTTTCTGTTTGGTTATATTTTTTTTCCATATTTCAGGTCTTGCATGCCTATTATGCCGATTAACTTGTTGCGTCCCGACTTCCCCTTCTGTTCCACCTGGAACTTCTAGATCCTGTCCTGGCAATGGTGCCACACTTATTGCTGTCCCAACTGCAAGGTGTATATCCTGTTTGAACGTTGGTGGCACTGTACTACCTGAAAGCTGTTCCTGTCTGGGTGTTAGAGACAATACAATTCCTGAACTGCTTTCAAACTGTAAGTCCTGTCCGGGTACTGGTGCTACAACTGTTGCTACATCAGCCACAGGCTGTGTGTCCTGTCTTGGTGTTGACAACAAAGCAATTTCTGCACTATCTGCAAGAATTTCCGTCCGGGCGTTGCCGACAAAACATTGCCAGAACCGTCTAGAACCTGGAATTCATGGCTAGGCGTTGTCGATAAAACAATGCCCAGGGCTGTTTACAAGCTTGAATTCCTATCCGAGTGTTGGCAACAAAACAATGCCCGAAGCATCGACAAGATGGTAATCATGTTTAGATGTTATCGACAAAGCCATTTCTATGCAGTCTGCAAGCTGCAGATATTGGACTGTTGCTGACCTTCTGTTATAACTACTTCTTCAGTAACAGCTTGATATAAGAAACCATCCTGCACTTGAGCTGATTGTGACATCTCCTCGATTCCTGTGACAACTTCTTCAATTAACTTAAGAGTTTGATCGGTCTCACAGTATTTGTTACATAAGAGGGGGTAGCAAATGCATGGAGGTTACTCCGTTACTGATAACACCCATAAGTTTATTATCCTGTTTGAATATTACGATATCTTCTAAGATAGTAATTTTTTATGTGGACTATAATCGGAATTTTATTTACGTCGCTTTATTGATGCATGTATAATGTTCATCCTATTTTTATTGAGAATATTTATAACATTGTCTGTTAGATTTGGTTCATCACTTAAGATATCTTCCATGGTGGTTTCGTACTGAAAAAACAAACAAATTGTAACGGGCATTTTTATAGTCTAACATTTTACGCTTTTTCTCAATTAGTAAATACATTTCTGTAAGTACTATTTCTATATTTTATATTTATTAACTCCTTAGGCGAATGCGTCGTATTATAATGAATGGATTGCATCGTTCTTGTCTTGCCTTTAGTATAAATTTTGTTCCTTATGTGGATATACAAGTCTAGATAATATACGATAAGAGGTCGTAATAACAACGAGTTTAAATAAACAGATTAGAGTGCAGAGTTGTAGTTTGTTCTTTGTTCCGATATATGAATTACGTTGAAAATACTGTTCCTTCTTTGCTTTGACAATAGTGAGAATTAATGCGGGATCAATTTCGAATTGTTCATGAACAAGCGCGGCGCGATTTTAGTTGTTTTCTTGTGAAAGAAAAGTTGTATATTACCTGTAACAGTGTAGTTCTGATTACATTTGAAAAAAGTAGGCTTTATAGGCGAACGTTTTGGTTGACCACACGTGCGGTATTAAGGTCATTGACGGACGGTTTCAGTGATACGCGTTGCATTACTAATTGTGTTTTTAGTTGAGTTTCTTTTGAAATAAAAGTTGTAGAACTTGCTTGCTAAACTTGACCGATTCTTTTAGGATTACTGTGTGTGCGATCTAGTTTCGTGGTCCTTTTTTATCAGAGTAAGTGCAATAAACTTGTACAGAATTTTTAAAGAGCCACTTTAGTCAGGTTTTAAACTCCCTAAAACATTTGCAAAATGAAATTGCAGAAGTGTTTAACTCATTCCGTATTAATGATATGTTAAATTTACCTTGCATTTAATAAGTAAATAAAATATGAACGTACATTTTTTTTAAAGACGAGATTGTGAGAGTGACCGTGTTTTTAAATGTTTCCCCGTATTCAAACAATGCCTTTACCAACTGAAATTAGCTTCAGAAATTGACAAAGTTCTTTCTGTGGAAGCAGATCCGCAATACGAAAAATTCTTGACGGATGTTTGGATCGGAATTATACTAACTTTAATTGTTCTTAGTTGCGTGAGTTGCATGTGTTCCTGTCTGTTGTACCACAAATTCCACCCCCGCGAATAGGCTGTGAATCTTTGCCAAGCTACACCAGTGCATCCAGCTTACCAAGCTATCAGGAGGCTTTCAATCAGTTACAGAAAGTAAAAGAACAATCTGCAGTGGATAGTAGGGTCGAGTTTCAAGTTGATAATGGGATGGAACCATGGACACCCCACACTCCACCAACTCCAACTGCAAGGCTATCAGTAGCCGAATTAGTCCAATTCTATAGACACTCTTCCGGTGCTCCTGGTTGTGTAAGTTGAACTATTTCATACTTGTTATTACTTTAAATATCTATCCGTTGTTTTGCCAAATCTTCGTCGTTCTGATACCTTTTACAATAGACTTGCATGCTATTTTAAAACATAAGAAAAAAAAGAAAGAAAGAACAATCAATACTACTGAATTACTCATATCAATTGTGTCTTGCCTATTTATCTTTTGTTAACATTTTGTCTGATTTATGTTTAATTGGTGTGTGAGGAAACGTTTCTGCTACTCCCCAATATTATCTCACTTTGTACTAAAAATTTTTATATTGCTTTTACCGTTGTTATATTAGAGAGATTATCCAAACAGTTCTTTTTTTTACATTCTACAAGGTACTGAATAATTTTAGACTTATCATTGCTGCTATGCTTATTCTTTTTTTTTTTCAGGTTTGCTTAACTATTTTTCTTGCAGGTATTGTCACTAATTTCTTACAGCCGCGTACATCATATGTTAGTCTGCTTTCTACAACCCCCCCTAATCTCCGATTGAGCCCGGGTCATTCCTTGACTATCTTTGTGTTACGCACGGCTACGAGCCAACGTAGCATAACTTTGGCGCCCGAACAGGGACTGCCACGAATTACGTAACATAATAAAATTATTATAAGTTTGTAATATTTTCAAATCTATTTATTTGGAGATCTTACAGCTATTAATTAGTAGCATTGATACATTTAAACAATTCCACATGATTTTAAATGTTCTAAAGCAGATTGCAAAATCCTGCTTTTATATAATGTATCTAACTGACAATAAATAAGAAAATAGCTATTGTACACTATTTATAAAGTAAACCACACAATTAATAACAGAAAAAGTTTACTTCTTCTTATTCATTAGTTAAATGAGTCTTTGTATCTTAACTTAACAAAAGCTTAACTCATACTAGCACATAAATGTTAATTCTAATAATATGTATCTCCAAGCACAATGAAAAATGCCAATTTCTAACAAAGAATAGTGTGTTAAAGTTATGTAAATGTGAAAACTTGTTTAAACAGACACTCTACTACAAATGAAGCGTATATTTACCCTTAAATCTGGATAGTGGTGAAGAAATTTGTCCATTAAACAAAACACAAACAATTAACCACCTGCTCTACTGCCAAATCTGAACCAAAACTGCTGAGTTACGAATTATTAGCACAATAAAATGGCACTGAGAGTTGCTGTGTATTCTCTCAAACAGTTTTTGTCCATGTTCCACCTAGATAATACGTTCAGTAAAAGTGAGATCGGTGTATTTCGATCCACTCTTCCTCAATCAACTGTAACTTCATTCGGGCAAAATAATGAGTTACGAGATATTAGAATTAGAGCGACGATATGCAGTTTATTTATTTATTTATTGATTTATTTATGGGATTTCCCAATTCATAAGCTATACATTGATTTTATCAAATCTTATAACTATGGCATAACATTTTGTGTATTGCAATCTGAAATCCATATGAATGTAATAAGTACCTAAGTCGTAACATACAATAATCGTACATTATCACAAAACTATAACTAAACTGTCTTTGCGAGTGTAAGGGTTTTAATGCTATCATATCCACACTAGCCGTTGCCACTTTTACCATTCCTGGCTATACGAGAAATTGGAGCATTCATTGCATAATTGGTTTTGGTAAAGGGTACTGCAAAGATTTTACTCAGCCGTGTGTGGTATTCTGGTACATGTAAAAGAAACTGATTTAATAACTCTGTAGATCGTATCAGGTTGTTAAATAGTTTGTTAATAAAAATTACATCAGCTTTATTTCTACGTAGTAATAACGTCTCCAAGTTTAATTCAGAACACATTTCTGTAGCAGAAAACTCAGTGATATTTTAAATTTATATGACATGTATTTAAGAAATTTATTCTGCACTTTTTCTATTTGTTGAATGTGTAACCGATAATATGGTGACCACACACAAACAGCATATTCAAGAGTAGGTCTCACTAGAGTTGTGTATATAGATATTTCAAACACTCTGGGTTATAAAAATCTCTTGAGTGTCTCCAAATGAAACCCAACATCTTCACTGCTTTGTTAATCATGTAGTTGTAGTGAAGTCTAAAATCCATTTCCTTGTCAAGTAAAATATCTAAGTCCATAACAGAATTTACTCTGACTAATTCTTCATTGCACATGTGGTACTTTGACCATGAACAATTAATATCCCTACTGATCGTCAGTAATTTACATTTCTTAATATTCATAAGTAACTTATTTACACAGCACCATTCGTATACCGCATTGATGTCAAGTTGTCGATTATAAACACTAGATCGATCAACTATAGCTGAAAAGATTTTCAGATCATCTGCAAACAATAGAAATCCACTATATGTAATAGCAGATCCAATATCATTAATGATTATAAAAAATAGTGGCCCCAAATGACTAACTTGTGGTACACCAGATGTTACATTTATTTTCCTAGAAAGATAGTTAAGCAATTTTACAATTTGTTTTCTATCAGTCAGGTACGACAAACCAATTAAGTAGACTACCATCAAACCCCATAGACTGAAGTTAATTACAAAGGATAGAATGCATTACCTTGTCAAAAGCTTTTGAGAAATCAGTAAAGACAACAACTTGGTGGAGATTATGCATTGCTTCCAACACACACTGTGTAAAGACCAGTAGGTTTGTTGTCGTTGATCTAACTTTACAGAAACAATGTTGTTCGTCGATAATTAGTGGCATAAGTTTGAACTTAATTTCGTCGCGTACAATGTGCTCAAACAACTTTGGAATGGCACTGATTATACTTATTGGTCTATAATTCTGAATGTCTGATTTGTCACCAGACGTGTATTGGAGTAAAACTACATTTCCAATGAGTAGGAAAGATTCCAGTTTCCAACAATCTATTAAATAACATTTGTATTGGCTGGGCCAATGCAAATTTGCATTTTTTTAACAAAATAGGTGGTATGTTATAAGGATCTGGGCTCTTTTGTGGATCCAGCTCCTCCAATTTATTCAGTACTGCTTCTAAACTAATATATGAGCGCCGTCTGGAAGGTAGTACCCGTTTATACCATGTATCATGCTGGTAAGTAGAATAGCATCCGGACTAGTTATAACACGTTTGGTTATATTGCAGCTGTATATGTGCAAAGTTACGCATCGCTGGTACTGACTGTGTTCTTTCTGTGAGTGTTTATAATGTTTAAAAAAATAGAGAACGCCACCAGTTGTGAAATTAGGGCTGTGATTAGATCTCAACGCAAGAAATGTGAAACCCTGTGATATTCATCAACTAAAGGTAGCGTATGGAGACAATGTTATGGATGAGTCATCAGTTCGGCATTGTTGTCGTAATTTCAGTTTGGGCAGAGACAATACCCATGATGAAGAGCGTTCTGGACGACGGTCAGTAATTGCGGACGAACTTCTGAGTTTAATTAACGAATTTGTGAAGGCCGATCGGTGTGTAACAATTGATGAGATCAGTGAAAATCTCAGCAATGTTTCACGAACAGTTTTATTCATGAAATTGTTAATAAACACCTTCATTATGCGAAGATTTGTGCAAGGTGGGTCCCTCGCATGCTTACTGACCCGTATGGCTGCAGCACTGGAGTTTTTGGACCGTTATTCTCGTAAATGAGACTCTTTCTTGACTCGCATAGTCACTGGTGACGAGACATGGGTTTGTTATGCAACACCTACAAGTAAAAGGCAATCAATGGAGTGGCAACATGCTCATTCACCAACCAAGCCGAAAAAATTCAAAATGGTTATGTCTACTCGAAAACTCATGGCAACCATTTTCTGGGATCGGCGAGGTGTGCTGCTCATTGATTTCATGCCTCGTGGGGACACTATAAATGTCAATGCATATTGTGTGACATTAAAGAAGTTACGGCGAGCAATTCGAAATCGACTGCGAGGTCTGTTGTCTAGCGACGTACTTCTCCTCCACGACAATGCCAGGCTTCATTCTGCTCAAATAACAGAACAACTTGTTCAACAATTCAAATAGAAAACTTTTAACCATTCACTCTACAGCCCAGACGTGGCATCCTCAGATTTTCATCAGTTTATAAAACTCAAAGACATTTTGGCAGGAAAGAAGTTTGAAAGTGATGATGAACTGAAAGCAGCTGTGATTACATATCTCAATACATTGGCGGCAGAGGAGTAAGAAGCTGGCATACAAAAACTCGTCTCACGTTATGAAAAATGCTTAAATTTACGAGGTGACTATGTGGAGAAGTAGTGTAAGGTTTGTTCTTTTCAAATAAAACATTAAAATTTGTTAAGATGTACTAGTTTATTTTTTATTCGAAAACGGGTACTACTTTCCGGACGGCCCTCGTAACAATTACTAATATTTACTGATGTGTTATGATTTGTATGTGTACTTTTCGTATCACCAGATTCTTTTAAATAGACTGATTGGAAATGATCAGCAAAAAGATTGACAATGTCGGTTCCATTTTCACATACAGTTTCGTTAAAGAACATTCGTCTTGGGATACTATGATCCCTACGTTTGGCATTTACAAAATTCCAAAAGAGTTTAAACATTACTTTTTATGTGATTTTCAGTATCACATACATATTTGCGGTAATCATCATTGGCCATTTGCTTACATTGAGAGCATACTTGTGAAAATCTTCTATAATTTTGCCATAAATTCGATTGCTTATACAATTTAAGTAGCCTCCTTTTTTTCAAATACAAGTCTTTTCAATTCTGCAGTAAACCACTTCGGAAATGCCGAATTCTTTATTTTACACTTGGGTATGTAGTATTCAATACCCATGTATAATACACTGTAAAATGTATCAACTACCTGATCTATTGACAGATCGGGATTGTTTAACTGGGTGCAGTCGAAATGTTAGAAAGATGTTCAGTCCATCATAGTCTGCCTTCTTGAAATTGTAGGCTTTGTAACTATAGTTTAATGTATCAAATTTCTTCCCAAAGAGAATAGAAATACTTAGTGCAGGGTGATGTGAGTCCAGGTGTAGTAAAGTATCTGTAGCATGGGTGACTTAAGCGAGCATCTGATGTAAAAACCAAGTCTACCAATTTACCATTACAATTAACTATTGTGTTTCTTATGTAGATTATAAAACGCAAAAGATTCACTGATAATATGAGTTCCGGTACCTGTACCGTCTGTACACTCCACCACATTTTGATTTAAGACTAGTGGCTTCAGAGCAATATTTTCGAAATATTAAATAATTTACAAGCTAAAATTCGCTATCTGCAATATCATGTGAGAGTAAGGTTTCAGTTAATATAATTATATCATAGCTGCATAAAAGCACATTTTTCATACGCATCGATAATTTCGTACAGATTACACGAACGTTTTGGTAGTATACTATCAAATTTTCTAAGAGCCTGATATCATTTTTGATATTTGTACTTTGCCATTTCTTGTTTATGTTGGAGCTTTTATTGGTATACCTTCCTCTAAAAAATTAGGCAAGGTTTTGTTTATAGTATTTGCCTTTGGGGGTTTAAAAACAAATGTTCTGACAATGATATTGTTAGGCCAGTAGATGGAGTTCAAGAATTGTTTATTTATTTATTTAGATTAGATTCTAACAGGTCAGAGACCCAATTATAAGAATCCTTACATACTAATTACATTTGTGATAATAGGTAGTATCAAAGTGAATATTCATAATTATGTATAGGTAACATTAAATAAATCATATTTTATATGTGTTCATAATATAAAGGTATAAAAAACGAAACAGACAGTAAAGACGCATATAACAATAATTATTCTAAGGCTGCTGACAAGATACGCCGAAAAACGCCCAAGGAAGGAATGGAGAGATCAAGATCAGGAGCGGAATCTAATAAAGAAAGGGAATTAAAGGAACTAGTCATTCTAAAGATTGGAGAACTCTTGTAAGTGTTAATCCTAGCAAAATTAAGGTGAAAAAGAGGTGTTTCGACTAGGTCTAGGAGACACGTGCAAACTGACAAAAGAAAGGCATACAGGGTCATCTAGAAGAGAATTTAAAAGTTTGTATAAGTGGACAATATCATGCGTTTATCTAAAGATTGAAAATCAAATTCACTGAGAAGATCACCATAAGGATATCCACGAGGTGGGTAAAGATTATGCTTTTTAAAATATAGAAATTTTAGGAATTTACGTTGAACATTTTCGATTCTAAGAGAGTTATATTTGTAGTAGGGGGACCAGATGAGAGAACCATATTCCAGAATACTACGAATTAGAGCATAATATAAAGTTTTAAGGCAGTCAAGGTCAGTAAAAAGTGAGGTATTACGGAAGAGGAAGCCTAACATCTGGATAGAGCGTTTAACCAAAGATCCATATGGTAGTTAAATGTTAGGTGCGGGTCAAATGATATACCCAAATCATTAATAGAAAAACCCCGTGAAATACTACTGTTATGAAGTGAGTAATCAAATATTATTTGGGAGTTGTTATTGCTAAAAGACATTACCATACATTTGTCAATATTGAGGAGTAATTTGTTAGAAGCACACCACCTAGCTAGAAGTGATATGTCAGTTTGTATAGATTTACAATCAATAGCGGAGTCAATTTTAGCAAAGATTTTTAAGTCATCAGCAAAAAGTAACTTATGATTGGTAATAATTTGAGTGACGTCATTAATGTAGAGGAGAAATAGCAATGGCCCAAGTACAGATCCCTGCGGCACACCACTATGTAAAAGATAAGGTTGTGACGTAAATCCATCTAATTCGATATAGTATAAACGATTACTCAAGTATGATTCAAATAATTTTATAAGGTTATTCGAGAAGTTAAATTGATTTAATTTCAGTAAAAGGATATTATGGTCTAATAGGTCAAAGGCTTTGGTAAAATCAAAATAAATGACATCACATTGAGATCTAACATTTAGACATTCAGAAATGAACTGTGTAATGAAACAAAGGTTAGTTACGGTGGAGCGTTTCCTAATAAAACCATGTTGAAATTCAGATAATGTATTAGAAATTTGAGGGTAAAGTGCTTCCGAAATAATAAATTCAAAAATTTTGCCGATATTGGAGATGATAGAGATTGGACGATAGCTAGAAATTAGAGATTTGTCACCTTTCTTAAAAACTGGGCGGACGCGAGAAAATTTTCATGTATCAGGAAATATCGATTTAGATATACATAGATTAAAAATGTGGGCCAAACTAGTACAGATTACCTGAGAGGTATCCTTCAAGACAAAAGCGGGTATATTATCAGGGCCACATGAAAAAGAATTTGGTAATTTTTTACAGGCTTCAATCACATCAGTTTCTGTAATAATGGGCATATTGATGCTATAGCTAATATTATTAGAGTCAGTGTGGGCCAGTGGTTCAGGAACAGTAGACGGTTGAGAAAAACTGCAAGAGGCGAAGTATGATGCAAAAGCCATGCTAATGTGTTGTGGGTTAGAGTACTCACAACCGTTTAACTTGAACACATTAGATGAAGTAGATTTACGCGTGTCTTTGAAGAAATTCCAGAAACGTTTAGGGTCCTTTTTTAAAGCAATTTGAGTATTGTTAATGTATTCAAGATAAGCCTTCTTAATAGAAATTTTTAAGGTAGCACGAAGTTCTCTGAATTTACATTTAAAGAAAGGGGAGCCTGTTTTAGCAAGAGAATGATAGAATCGTTTCCTTTTTAAAGCAATAATTATTTCCTTATTGTACCAACTTGGATAGTATGATCTACTACGCCTAGACTTAGGGACATGCATAATGAAGATATCAAGTAATTTTTTAAGAAACATGTTAGCTGCAAAATTAGGATCATGGCATGAAAGAATGTCATCCCATGATATGGTTCTAATGAGATCATAAATACGAGCAAAGTTAACTTTTTTAAAATTAAGTTTAGAAGAGCTAGGTGAGCACGTTCTAGTGGTAGGTGCTGGACGAGTAGAATCTAGAGAGAAGCTTAATGCGGGATGATATGGATCTTCAGCAACAAGAGGGGCACTAGATTTAAAAGTATTAATAGAAATATTATGTGAATTAATTCGAAGAAATATGAGGTCAAGCATGGTCCCTTTACAATTAGTAATGGAATTAATTTGTACAAAATTGTGCATAGATTGAAAATCACGTAATAAAATAGCGTTTTTAGAGAGGGCAGTTTTGGATTCATTCGAAAAATCTGGCACGTTAAAGTCACCAGGCAAGATAATATTATAAGGTATTCTTGCGATCAAGATGTCTAAACTTTCTAAAACAATAGCAAGGTAAGAGGAAATAAAAGGAGGTAAATAAAGAGCAATAATTACAAAACAATAATTGAATAAAATAACCTTTACAGCTATGATGTCAACAGCTGGATGCCCAAAAGACTCACATCCCAGGTCAAAAAGCGAGGAATGCAGATTGCTATTACACGCTATAAGGACACCACCTCCTCTGGAACGGTTGCAATTTAGAAAGTCCCGGTCTTTCCTATAAGAGGTATAACAGTTATTAAAGACTTCAGAGGAGTAAGTATTTTGATTTAACCAGGTTTCGGTTAGAAGGAAAATATCCACATCTAATAAAATTGAATTGAGAAAAACTTTATCTAACTTAGAATTAAGACCACGTACATTTTGGTAAAATAAATTATAGGTAAGTTTAGGTTTATCGCAAGCATTAATTGGAACGAAAAGACAAGCTACCTCCCACTCTATAGTCCCGAGCAGTATGGTAATCTGAAGTAGAGTTTGACAAAGCACCACTATAGGATTTACGAGTGGTTGTAATTGATGCAGAGGATAATATATGTTTTAGTTTCGAAGTATAATTGTGAGTATTAAGTGGGTTAATTTTAGAAGAACAAATGTCCAGACTATCTTTAGTAAAGATCATAGAACGAACAAGACCACATACCTCGACCATGAGTATTATTTTTCCTGAATAGTTAATATGAAGACCATGACGTGCATAATTATAGATGTTCAAAACATCTAAAGGGTCAACGAAATGGGCACAATTTTTAAAGAAAGAGAATACCAAAAGGTTATTTTGGAAAATAATGTTATTGAAAGTAAATGCATTATGCCAAAAAGGAGGGGTAATAATTATAACATTAGTATGAGCTAAGTCACTACGGAGAGTAAGTAAAAACTGACTAGTAAGGGTCTGTCCTCTAAGGGCATTAATTGAGCCAGCAAAGATTATGAAGAAATCATTACGTGTGAACCCTTTAGAGAGGGGACGGCTGTCAACAACAACTTGCTCAAAAGTTGCATTTGGTTTAATAAAGGCTAGAAAATCAAAGTAATCCTTGTCAAACATGCTGTGTAGTAGATGCCCACAAGCACGGCCCTGGCTATCACTTAAAAAGAATTTTGATTTAATTGATGAACGGGAGATACTTGGTGAATGACACGTGATTCAAGGTCAGTAACAACATCAGGTATGATAATATTAATAGCAGAGACATCGTTAACAGTAGTAATTGCAATATCATCTTTTACAGTGGATAAAGGTATGTTAGAGATAGTACCGATTTCAGTGCTAACAGCTGATATTGGTATATTAGTGATAGTGGGTGGCTGATTAACGGATGCAGTAGATCTTTTGGTATAAACAGGGGATAACCACATGAATTCAAACCATTCGTCAGAGAACGTGTTATTAAAATCAGGATTTGAAGTAGGGAAAACGAATCAGAAACAATAAGTGTCGGAGTTCCAGCAGAGTCGGTTGGTGGGGGTAAAATTTTTGAGTTTAAATTATTAATACAATCAAGACGTACAAGAGCTCGAGTTCCAATTAAGCGGGAAGGAATAGGAATTAGAGAAATATTTTTGCCTGATTTAACCTGCAATAATCTAAATTGATCATTAAGTGATTTAATCCTACAATTAGCTTCACATAGCAGTTCATTGAGATGATTTAAATTTTTAACTGCAGCTTCGCTAATATTGGAATGATCTTCATTGAAATTAGCCAGGAGACAGCCCAAAAATTCAGTATTAGCAAGCGTTTGCTTAAATATGCAGTTAAGCTCTTGAACCACAGTAGCGATATCAGAATAGTTGAAAGAGCTCTTTATTGAAGAAATGCAGCTCTCACATAGCAGTAGGTTGTCACTCAGCAAATTAATGTTTTTTGTTCTAATTAAGCAGCTTTTATGGTAAACACTATAACAATTAGTACAGACATAATTATTGAAGGTCTTTTTGGGACAGCATTTAAAACCAATAGACATATGGGGACGATCCACAATTGTTTCACCGGAAGCCATAATAAAAACAGTACACACTATAATAATCAAGCAGGTGATGAGATACGGAAGTACAATATGTTCAAATTGATAGATAATAAATAAATAATTTATAATGCTTGATAAAGCCAAATGTGCTACAAAAGTCTATTCTTGAATGTTATTATATCAGTAATGTGATGACCTTGATTGTTTGATAAATTGAAGAAACAAAATGTACATGAAAACTATAAAAATGATGAATGCAGCTCATCTAACATAGTAATTATAGTGCTATATAAACTTGAGTGGATCAGGAACAACACAATATGATAGATAATGAAGTAAACTATATATTAAGAATAGTTCCAATAATTAAAGCACACTTAGTAACCATTGAACAGCAAATAATCACAGAGCATACTTCAACACACCTTAACACATATGTAGTTTAGATAGTTTAGATAGTTTTGTTGTTGAAGTTGCTGTGGTACTCCAATTTTAAATGAGCTAAAAGTTTTATTAGTACTTATTCGGTAGCACAACACATTGCTACAATCAGCTTTCATATAGGCAAGAATTTCATCTGTACTTTTTTGAATTCCGGATAACGATTCTAAACAGTTTTCACTTAACCCTGGAGTTTCTGTCTCAACAAATACTTTAGGCTTTGGTTTTGAGCTTTTGACACTACTGTATTCCAATTTTCAAGCTTGTTTGGTGCAGCATTATTAACAGAACAATCAGGTCCAGTTGTAGAATTAGTAGTTTGTTTTTTATTTTGTACTATGCAGTCCTTTTGATCCTAATACACCTTGTCCATCTTATTGTTATTGTTTATATTTATGTATTCATTCATACTTTGCTGAGATAACAAATCCTTGACTTTGCCATTAGAATTGTTATCTATTCCAGTCACTTTGAGCTGTGTTATTGCTTTCATCAAGTCATTATCAGTAGATACTACTAAATTTAATGGATTTAGCTTTTCATTATGTAACTTGTTACAGATGCCATAATTACAAAGTTTAACCAGTTCAATATTACTTTGTTTTAAATATTCTATTTCAGTACATAAAGATAGTAACTTACATACAAGTTTCTTTGTTGAAATACACTGCAGATTCTATCAGCTGGGCAAAAGAATTACTTTTTAGAAAATTGATTAGTGTTAAATTGACAAGATTCTCATTGAATATATTATTTTCTTCAAGATTTATCATGCCGGTAGCAGTAGATTCCTGTGAGTTGTTACTGCTACATTTAAGACAGACGTATATTTTTCTCACCTTCTTGTAACGTATTTGATCTTGATCTCTCACTACAAGAAATGTGGATCCCTTCTAAGCATTTATTACACTGTCCGTATCTTTTTACTGCATCTTGATTGCAATAAACACAAAGATTTTGATTAACAATCTCATTTTCGGCCATCTTGGTAGCCTATAGTTATCACCTTACTATATTTTACTGACCTCAATTTTCTTCTCTTCTTCATATTTAATCTCAAAAATACCTTGTTCTTGTTAATACTTTGCCTTTTTCCAGTTATCGATCTATTCTAGAGAATACAAGTTTCCGCCTACATTCCTTAACTACTTGGTTATTTCCAGAAACGTAAAGACTCTCACTGCTTACATTCAAACTTATATTTGATGCACTTAGAAGAATATCTTTTACGCTTTGGCTGTCCAGCCAATTTTAACTTTTATCGTTTTTTCATACTAGATGTAGGAAATCGTATTAAAATGCTGATTGTTGTAAATTAAATAAGCATACGAAGAACCAGTCAATAATAGATTAATGAATTTGCACACTAACAGTAAGAGCATCTATACAGATTGACCATCACGAAGTCAGAGATCAAAAAGTATTATGCAAAGCGTCACAAGCCTTAGTTTAATAATTAAACAGGGGATTTCCAATCCTAGGAGTGTATCCCATCATACTTTAGCTAGTATAAGTACGTCATGACACATTAGAATGTGGTTTTGAATTCTCATGCACTGTAGGGAAATAACTTATAATTAATTATATGTATTTTACGCGATAGACGTTTCCTCATGCTTTGAGATAATGTGTGTCATTGCTTAAACCAATGAGAACGGCGATATTAAATAATATTTAGCTTTATTGGGATATAATAAAAAGTATTACAATAAACAAAAAAAAACACACGAGAATCCCAATAGGCAGGGTTCTGTATGAAACAGATTTTCAACGCTACCCAAAACAGGTAAATAGATGTGTGTCATAAATGTAACATAATGTATGAATATGTTGCTGGCTTAGACCTTTGATTTAACAATAATCGCTTCTTAAGTTCAGCTCTAAATTTAAAAATGGCATTGCAGTCCACAAATAGGTGAGGCCATTTGTTAAGATGACTAACAGCAACATATTCAAAACAACATTTAAATTTGGATCTACAGTGTTGCGTACATTATATGTATCTGCACAGAATCATAGCTTTACAATGTACAATTTTTGAACATCTGCAATTCAGATAAATAGGTAAATGTTATGTTATTTTTACTTACCATTTCAATAAGCGTTGGTATGCATTTTTATATATTACAGGGGATTTTTTGGACAGAACGATTCGGTAGCTGAACTTACTTGAGATCTTATTTTGAAGAAGGGACAATTAAAGTGTTCGTTATAAGATTCTATCATAAAAATTCAAATTTTGCTGATACCAATTTGACATGAGTTCCCACCGATACTGAATAACAGAAGTCAAGATCAGGTGCTACCAGTAGCGAATAATATATTGAGCTTATGGCCATGGTATGTAAGTTAGTTCACATGAAAAATGCAATGCAGTATGTACATTAATAAAAAAAAATTGAACTTTACAAATTATGATCAATGTGTAACACTACTGTGCTTTATACAGGAATAGAAAATTGCTTTTTCGCTATTGTAGACGTTTACGACATTTAAATGTGGGATCTTCTTTTGTTGTCTAGGGGCTGATAAATAATATGCTTGTAAATAAATTACCTCCGGGTGAGATTAACAAAGTTTAATCGTCGTAAATAACGTAAAAGAACAGCAATATCAAATACTCAAAGAACAAGTTTCACAGTATTACAGATTCTAATAATAATTTGTAAAAAAAGCAAACATAACAATACGCGCCACGATTATTGTCTTTCACGTCTTTAATAATGATTACTTCGTAAACCCAGCGACACCGTCTTTGTCATGGGTATGTTCGTCTTCAGGGACACAGGGCTACACGTCTTACCCTTGAACCTCTTTACTAACGACTGGCTGGTTTCGCTCCTGCTGGTAGAATTTAAACGTGAAGGTCACAACAGGGCATCGCATGTTATGAACGATAAACTACCTGACTACTGAAGAGCTTACTTCTACCTTAAAATGATTAAATCCTACATAAATGTGAAGTTATAGGCAAAGAAGGAATAAAGGGGTGGGGGCATTAAAGAGTCTAGATCTAATGGTGTTATTTTTGGATAGGCCATTACGTGCTAATTTAATGCTAATGATCTTTGAATTTACTTTACCCTGGAACATAACAGGAAGACTTTGCTAATTAGCTGCAGTGGCAAGGGTGTTATAATCTAGGTCTTCTAGTCTAAGGTATACTCGTTAAAGTCCCGGTGTAATTGATAAGAGCCACTACGAAAGTTGACAACATAATAAACCCCGTACGTAAGATTGCGCCACGAAATATTACGTCAGATTTATGTTTCAAATTACTGTATCACATGCAAAAAATGTTTATTGCGATTATAGGAAAAGACAATTCACGTAAACTGTGGAGCTCTTCACAACATGCAGCTATTTTGGCGTTAGTTGGGCGTGGGTCGGCCTTCGCCCCGTTGATGTCAAATTGGGTTGTCTTCTCTCTTCTTGTGTAGCGGTATGGTAAAGAATACAAGTAGGAGGAACGATAACAGGTACGAGACAAGAAACCTACATATCTGAAAGAGAAGACAAGATAAAGGGCACACAGATAACCACACTCTTCGACGTTTCGTTGACGAGTTTTTCACGTGACGGAAACTACCACTTACTTCCTCACTCCGCGACTGCGCATTCTCGGGCGCCGACGCAATTATCTAAAGTGGCGGAAATGCACGCACAAGTCTTTTAAAATATTGGCGCGAATTCACTCGCAAATTAGAAACTTACGGACGGGGTAGTATGACATATTTCTGATAAGGGAGGTAAGTTATTCTGTAAATTTAAGGTAGCGATATTATTCTTAGATATATTAGGTAAAGATTTAACGTTAGAGGTAGTTTTATGCTTTAAATTTATTGACGTCTGGGTGTGTTGAATGGTTGGTGTTGAGGACGATTTTGATTCCTTGAGATATTCGCGTCCCGGGTAGGAATATCTCTGCGAAAGTTTCCCAATAAGTTAGAGTTGCAATTTGTACATGTAGATTTATAGGTATTGCTGCGACCGCAACCATAACAAAAAATATTTTTGGGGTATGTACACATGCTGTAGCTATGTCCACTTTTTTTTACAATTCCAACAGGTAATTGAGTTATTTGAAGGGTAGCAGGAAGATTAATAGTGGATACTTTACGAGAAGGTTCAGTTTGACCTGCTAGATCAGGTCCTAATAGTGCAGATTGTTTTTCTGGGGGAGGACGGTATTTATCGACACGCAATTTTACTTCTTGAAGCGAGCAACATAAGTCTTTAAACTGAGGTAAAGAAGAAATGTGTTGTAACACTAAACGTTCGGAAAAATATGGAATCAAATTCCTACGAAGTTGATAAATAATTTCAAATTCTAATGGTTTTTTATCTAATCTGCTATACAAAGCTTCCATTGAGGTAATAAACGAAATTACATTTTTCGTCAGGTCCCTGGGTTCGGTTTCTTATTTCGTTCCAAAGATCGGTAATATAGCCATGGGGTAAAAATCACGTTTTAAGGAAATAACTAATTCTTCCCACGTAGAAATCTGATTTTTTATATTTCTATACCAAATTAAGGCATAACCTGAAAATAATTCACCCGCTGAAACAAATAAATCTTGATCTGTACAATTGCGTGATATTCTAAAATCGTTTACTCTATCAAGGAATAACATTAACGAGATTTGGGAGTCAAAGCTCTGGAAAGTTAAACCCCATTTATACACAGGTATTGATTCCCCCAATGATGGAGGTTGTGAGATTGCAAGGTTCGACAAGGCTGTAGGTACATTTACGTCCACATCTAAGTTAAGTTTGTCAAGAACTGTTCCTTCGAGTAAGAGAATGTCAGATAGAAAAGTCTGTTTAGTTTGGTCAGCCTGCTCATTGTTAAATAAACACAACTCTATCCGCTGCTTAACGTGCGCTATACGAGATATAACACGCTTAAGCTCAATTTCGCTAGGTTCAGGATCAATTCTATGTACTATATTAGTAATATCATCAAGAGATTGTTTAATTTCAAATATATTTTGAGGTAAATCAGAGACTACAACACGCGCAATAGGTAAGCTTTTAGATTCTTGAGCTAATATAGCTTTCAGCTGCAATCGTCTGTCATTTTGATTAGATGCTGCTTGAATGTTTCGAAATTAAATCTCGTAAATCAATTCCGATGATTTGAGATGGACAGTATTCATTGTAGTATAGTGTTTAAGAAAATAGATATAACGAAATCAAATTACTATAGCGTTTTAGAAGATAAAAGATATACTAAGAACTCAGTTAATTGCAAAAGCTATATTTAGGAAAGAAATTTTCTATATGGGGGTAATCGTAACTTATGATTGATTACTTAGATTACAAAGGACACTTAGAATCATAGAGAAGTAAGATATTATATGAGTTATCTAAACGACAGCTTCTAAAAAGTTGACCCCAAAAACTAAAGAAATCTGAAGTTTATAATGGTTATTTAATTGACTTTAGTGTATTTTTAAGGAGATTTTTACTCATAAAGAATGGTGAATGGAGCTATTTATCTATAACTAGAGTACCTAGAGAAAAAATTATGTAATCCAAAAAGCACATGCTTCCACCTAAGACTGAGGTTAAGCGAATCTGCCAAACATATTTAAAAGGTATACACTTCAACTTTATGCTAAATTAAATTAGGTAATTATTTAAGAGAATTTAGAGCAAAAACACTATTTTTTTATAAGATAATACGTAAATTAATTGAGTTAGCAACACATTTATGAGAGCTATAACCAGTAATCAAATATGGCTGTCTATATCCGATTGACATATCAGCTGTTTCCATGTCATTTCACTTAAGATGGTTGTCATGGCAACTTGCAATGTTACCAACTTATATTTGTTCTATTTGAAAGTTATTTAAAAATTTAAATAATTTGCAATGTTACCAACTTATATTTTTTCTATATAACAGTTATTAAAAATTTAAAATTTTTATTTTTGAATGAAAAATCCAATTGCTACAGATATATTTAAAACTAATACGTTTTAAGGTATACAAGAAGTGAAAACAAATTTCAAAACACGTTAGGTGCGCCATTCTTATAATCTAGGTCTTCTAGTCTAAGGTATACTCGTTAAAGTTCCGGTGTAATTGATAAGAGCTACTACGAAAGTTGACAACATAATAAACCCGTACGTAAGATTGCGCCACGAAATATTACGTCAGATTTATGTTTCAAATTACTGTATCACATGCAAAAAATGTTTATTGCGATTATAGGAAAAGACAAAATGTACTCACGTAAACTGTGGAGCTCTTCACAACATGCAGCTATTTTGCCGTTAGTTGGGCGTGGGTCGGCCTTCGCCCCCGTTGATGTCAAATTGGGTTGTCTTCTCTCTTTTTGTGTTGCGGTACGGTAAGGGATACAGGTAGGAGGAACGATAACAGGTACGAGACAGGAAACCTACATATCTGAAAGAGAAGACAAGATAAAGGGCACACAGATAACCACACTCTTCGACGTTTCGTTGACTAGTTTTTCACGTGACGGAAACCACCACTTACTTCCCCACTCCGCGTCTGCGCATTCTCGGGCGCCGACGCAATTATCTAAAGTGACGGAAATGCACGCACAAGTCTTTTAAAATATTGGCGCGAATTCACTCGCAAATTAGAAACTTACAATGCCAATTTTGGCATGTAACAAGGGGTGGATTGTTTTTGCACATGTACCCTTTCGATTATTTTGTCTTAGTCGTAAAACATTTCAACTACTAACCTAAGTTGAGACCGCGACACTATTTTCACACATGTACCACTTTGAGTATTTCTTCTTAGTAGTAAAACATTTCTAACAGTAACCTAACCTTAACATTATCTACGGGCATGAGCTCAATGTATTATGTCGCCTTAGTAGTAAAACATTTCAACAACAAACCTAAGTGAAATCCTCATAACTATTTTCGTCTCAATACTATTTCCCACAAGTATCCTTTAATTATTTTGTCTTAATAGTAACACATTTCGACAACTAACCTAAGTTCCAACCTCCACACTATTTTTGCCTCCACACTATATTCACACATGAGCACAATCGCTTATATTGCTTTAGCTGCAAAACATGTAGACTACTAACCTGAGTTGAAACCTCAACTCTATACAAAAATAGTGTAGAGGCGAAAATAGTGCTGATCTCTCAACTCATGTCAGTAGTCAAAATGTTTTACTATTAAGACAAAATAATCGATCGGTACATGTGCAAAAATAGTTTTAATGCGAAATTAGTATAGAGATTTCAACTTAGGTTAGTACTTGAAATATTTTATTACTAAGACAAAAATAATCGAATGAGAACGTATACGGAAATAGTGCTGAAGGAAAAATAGTGTTGAGGTTTTACTTAAGTTAGTTGTCAAAATGTTCTACTACTAAGAGAAAATAATGGATTGGGTACATGTGTGAAAATAGTGTCGAGGAAAAAATAGTGTTAAAGTTTCAACTTAGGTTAGTTGTCGAAACGTATTACTACTCAGACAAAATAATTAAAGGGTACATGTACAAAAATAGTTTTGAGGTGAAACTAGTGTTGAGGTTTCAATTTAGGTTAGTTGTCGAAATGTTTTACTATTAGAAAAATATCCAAAGCGGTATATGTGCAAAAATGGTGTCAAAGCAAAATTCATTGATTGACTTTAAAAATGAATGACTGACCTTATTTTACATTACAACCGCTATTATTATTATATAACAGAAAAATTTGTGGCAAAATCTGAAATTTTAAAATCAAAATCAAAAATTTTCTTTTCGTAACAGACAAATCACTATTTTTGCATATGTACGTTATTGATTATATTGTATAAGTAGTAAAACATCCCGACTATTAACCTAAGTTGAAACCTCAACACTATTTTCCCACATGCACCTTTGTTTAAGGTTGGGGAATCCTTGGCAGCCACCGGTTGCTTAACCCCTTTCACATACCACTGAATCTTGGTGAAATAAGGCATATAATAAGGAAACAACAGAAGGAGAACCGAGCTGTATCTAGGCTGTGGTAATTTCAAAGAACAGTGTAGGCTAGCTCAGAATAGAAATAAGTGAAGATAAGCGTCCAACCGTGGGAAATAGGGTATATATTTATAAACAATAGAAAGGGGAACCGAACTGCATTTAACCAGAAAGAGCAGCGGCTGTGATCGAAGACAAGAAACAGAAACAAGCAGAAACTTGTTGAAAACATATGTGTGGAGCAACACAGTAGGTCTATAAAATAGGGGCAGTTGAAAAAGCAGACAGAAAGATGGTAGAAGCCTTTTGGAATGTTATGCTTCAGATGTATGAGGATGATATCATGGACAGACAAAGTTAATAACAAAGAGGTTATAGAAATAGTAGGGGAATAAAGATATCTGTGGAAAAAATAGGAGAAATAGAAGGGCGGGATACGTTCTAAGGCATTTTTTGGGAATAGTGCATGTTCGGTCTCTTTGTCGCATGTTGTCGTGTTTAATTTTAAGTCGTAAATTCATAGTTGTAAATCAAATAGTAAAGCTGTCATCCCTTGTCCCCTTATATCCTGTCATAAAATCTCTTTTGTGCTTGTGAAAATTAAGTTGGATTAAAGGTAGTGACAGACACTCTCTCATCGATATCGGAGCAAAACGGTTGTTCGTTCGATAAAGTGAGTTAGTCAATAGTGCCGCCGAATTTATCGATGAACCCCTAAAAGACACAGTGAAAGTGCAAAAGTAACACGTAGTATAATTCGCATACAGTCCACTTAGTTGAAGAATAGGAACTACACATTAGAATAATAAAACAACGTGGAGGTAGGTCAATATACAAATTTATAAGACCCCCAGCGCATTAAACATGGCCTTCGTAACCGAATTATTTAATTAATTAATTAGTTCCTATTCCTTTCGCTCCTTGTTTATACTTTAATTAAATAATTGTCGTAGTTTTGATTATGTTTGAGCGTGTTACAAAGAGACTAACATCGTGCTTACACATTTAATGGTAGAAACATTTGGTCGTAACGGTATATTTTACAATATAATCCTTGATCTTTGTCGCAAAGATTAGTAGTCGGTCAGTTTACTGTAGATAAACTAAATTTTATGAGGGTTGTTGCATTGTAAATCCTTACCATATTTTTCGTCGTCAAGTGCGAGGAACCACTCGGGTTCATCCAAATTGTATAACAAAGGGGTTGCAATTTATGGGAAACGTTAAACGTTTTGTCGGGCGAGCACTGTAATTAGTTGCATTTGTCCATTAATAATTTAATTTCGTAGATTAATTAGTTGTGGCATATTTGAGCTACGCACTTTTTTACATTAATTTTTATTGTCGTTCATTAATCATTAATCAGATATGGTTATATCAATTGATAAAGCTATTCTTAAAGCTAGATTTGTAGTTAAAAGGTTGGATCGTATATACAGTAAAATTAGTCAACAGGAAAATGTATGGATTGCTTTAATTAGAGCATCGATTAAAAGTGTCGAGCAAATTGAAACTCATTTCGTCTTTTTGCAAGGATACTTTCTTTGATGAGGAGAGTGAACAATTGGACGAATTTTCGGCTCCTAGGGTGAAAATCGATGATTATCTATTAGATATTCGTATTATCGCGGAACAATGTGAATTAGATCGCGTAGAAAATAAGTCTCAGGAGGAAAATATGAATAATTCTTTGTCGCTAAATAACAGTGCCGTTCGCTTGTAACATCTTTCTGCCCCACGGTTCTCGGGATGTATTTCGGATTTTGAGAGTTACCATGCAATGTAAGTTTGTCACTCGTTGAAAAATTTTGCTATCTCGTTGATACACTAGATGAGTCGTCGCGTGCTTTAATAAAACATTTGCCATTAAGCGATTATGCATACTATGAAGCCTATAAAATCATTACTAATCGTTTTCAGTCCAAGAGGTTATTACTTTCAACATATTTTAATGCTCTCGAAAAATGCCCTAAGATAAGTTCCTAAGACTCGCACACGGAACTCCGGCAACTAATTAGTTGTTTTGATGAAAATATATTCGCGTTAAAGCAGATGGAAATAGATTTATTAGATTTCATGTTGTTTAATTTGTTATCAAAAAATTAGATAAAAACATTTTAAAGCGTTTCGAATTAGGAAATAATGACGAGATTCCCTCGTTCAAAGATTTAAGGTCGTACATTGAAAAACAATGTAAAGTGTTGGAAATAAATGACATTGCTTCAGGAACATGCTTAAAATCTCGAGATTCCGTGAAACAAAGGGAAAAAGAAAAGTTCATTAGCACTTCGGCTAAAACTTCTTTAGTTGGTACCACCAATGATGGTAAAAATTGTAGTTTAAGTCAAGCTGGGCATCCTATTTATAGATGTAAGCAGTTTCTCGATAAAACCCCTCAAGAAAAATTTAAGGTGGTAAATAAAGGTTAAAAACCTTTGTATCAAATGTTTAAATACTTCACATTCGGTGAAAAATTGTAAGTTGGATTGGTTGTGTAGAAAATGTCATCAGTCACACAATTCGTTACTTCACTTCGATAAACGAGAAAAATCGGTGTCTCCACGCAGACAAACTCATCGTCAAAGGCCAGCGTCTTCTCGTAGAGCGGCACCTAGACTTACTTCTACTAGTAGACCTAGTGAAGACAATCTGTCGTCGGCGGTTGTGCATGAACAACCTGCCACTAGCTCGTTAATTTCGACGTCATTAGAACATACAACCACGCTGTTAGCTACGGCAATGGTGTCGGTGCTGGATTATACAGGAAAATTGCAACCTGTTCGTGTAATTTTAGATAAGGGATCCATGGAAAGTTTTATGACTGAAAGGTGCCGTCAGAAACTAGGTTTAAAGAAACGGAGAGCCAATGTCACTGTTCAGGGACTTGGCTTGAATTCGTCGTTGATGTCTGGTGCACTATCGTGTGTAGTCAGCTCTTCGGGAGCAAGGTCTCCGACATATGAAATTGAGTGTTATATTTTACCTAACATTTGTACTCAATTACCTTCGTCGCCTGTAGGGTCAAGGAATGGTCGCATACTCGAGGTTTGACCTTAGAAGGTCCTTATTTTAATATTCCTGGCAAGATTGACATGCTACTCGGAGCGGATATCTTTGCTCAGGTTTTGTTGAACAAATCTCGTTGGGGTGTCGCTAACGAGTCAGTTGCTATTAAAACAACCTTTGGTTGGGTTTTAACGGGAAAGGTCGTTTCCCCGAATAATTCTACTACGTCATTGTGTGCTTTCGTGGAGCCCTTAGACAGCAACATTCGTTGATTTTGGGAATTAGAAAACATTCTCTTCAAGAAACACATTTCTCCTGAAGAAGAAAATTGTGAAAAGGAATTTGTGGAAAATTATAGACGTAACAAGGACGGTCGTTTTGTAGTGTCCTTGCCCTTTAAAATTTCTGAACCCTCATTCGTGGGTACGAGATCGATTTGTATTAAAAGATTTTTGTCTTTAGAACGTCGTTTGCTAAAAAATCCTGAATTGTATTCGGATTATAAAAAAATTTATGGAGGATTATTTGAAAAGTGGTCACGTGGTTCAAGTGGAATCGCCTGAAAATTCGTCGGTTCATAAGAAAATGTATTACATTCCCCACCATGCTGTACATACATAAGCGCGATAGCGCTACCACCAAATTGCGTGTGGTTTTCGATGCTTCGTGTCCAGATCAATCCGGAAATTCGTTAAATGATAGCGTGGCTATTGGCCCTGCTCTGCAAAAAGACATTGCAGTTTTGTTATTGCACTTTCGTGTACATCCGATCGTAATTACAGCTGACATCAAACAAATGTATCGGCAGATTTTGGTTAAAGATACTCATCGTGATTATCAACGTATCGTCTGGAGATTTTCTCCGTCAGATCCTATTATGGACTTTAAATTAAATACTGTAACTTATGGAGTTTCGTCGTCGCCTTTTTTTGGCCTTGCGTACTGTTCAAGAATTGGCAAGGTTAGAATCGATTAATTTTCCTTTCGCGTCATCAGTATTGGCGAGCGATACCTATGTTGATGACTTAGTCACTGGATGCAATTCGATTGAAGCTGCTAATCAATTAATTGGTGAGTTGAATAGCATTTGCACTAGTGGTGGTTTTCAAATAAAAAAATGGAGTAGTAATTGCCCGGAAGTGATGTCCAACTTGAGGGAGTCCCTGTTCAGTTCGGACGCAATTACATTTCAAGATAAAGATAGTGGTTTAATAAAAATTTTGGGCCTTTCGTGGCGTGCTCTTACAGATGCATTTTTATACAACTTAGACGTTGAAGAGCGCACTTGCACTAAGCGTAATATTTTGTAGGCTATCGCAAAAATTTTTGATCCTCTCGGTTTGATAGCACCTTTAGTACTGTTCGCTAAACGTTTAGTTCATGATCTTTGGCTTTTAGGCCTCGGTTGGGACCAAGAGCCGCCATTGGAAGTCGTACAAAAATGGAAACATTTTTTGGGTGAATTGCCAGCGGTTTCGAATATTGAGATTTCGCGTCGCATCGTATGTCATAATTTTAAAAAGGTGGAGTTGCATGGATTCTGTAATGCTTCTGAAGCTGGGTATGCAGCGTCATTTATTTTCGTTTGTTCGATTTAGAAGGTAATATTACCATGTTATTAGTATGCGTCAAATCGAAGGTTGCTCGTACTAATCGCGTTTCATTGCCCCGTCTCGAATTGTGTGCTGCCGTACTCTTGGCAGATTTAGTAGATTTCGTCAAAAATACATATACAGACAGTTTATCATTTAGTAATATTTTCGCGTGGTCAGATTCCACTGTTGTTTTGTCTTGGATTCGGTTTTCCTCGCATAAGTGGAAGACATTCGTTAGCAATCGCATTTCGCATATTCAAGAACGTATTCCTCCATCTTCATGTTAAGTCCCAGGATTATCCCGCGGATTGTGTCTCACGTGGACTTTTGACTTGATTATGGTGGACAGGGCATTCCTGGTTAGTGCGTCGTAGCGAAGAATGGCCAGTAACGTCGCTGCCAAAACTTATCGACTAATCTCAGATGGACATCGAATATCGTACTCTGTCGTTAACAGTCGTTATGTCTAAGAATTTCTTAGATTTGTTGTGGGATAAATTTTCAAAACTGCAGAAAATTTGTAGGATTATTACATGTATTCGTCATTTCATTTGTAATGTTCAATGTCCGGCAGATTTGCGTTCAAAATATTCGGATGGTTTGTCTCTAGCTCAGCAGCAAGAGGCTATACATTTATTGATTAAAAGAGTTCAAACAAATGTTTTTGACCAAGACATTGCAAATATTAAACCTGGAAAACTTCTTAGCCATAGTCCGTTTCTAGATAGTCGTGATTTGTTGAGGGTGGGCGGTCGCCTGCGTAATTCAGAGTTATCGCATGATGCAAAATTTCCAATTTTGCTCCCTGGTCGCATCGGTTGACTGAAATTATTATATTAGATTGTTATGAAAGACATTTACATCCTGGAAATCGAACAACTCAATTTTTATTAACTCAAAATTATTGGATCTTGTCCGCCAAGAGGGCTATTTGGCAATGTTTAAAATCCTGCATTCGCTGTTTTCGTGTAAACCCCGTGGCTTTATGCCCCCTATGGGGGATTTACCAGCTTCTATGTTATCTCCAGGTAAGGCGTTTCTACATACGGGAGTCGACTTTGGTGGACCTTTCTCTGTCACGATGAATCGATGTCGTGGCGCAAAAACATTGACGGCGTACATTTGTTTATTTATTGGTTTCAGCACTAAAGCCATCCATTTGGAACTAGTGTCTAACTTGTGCTTTACGTAGATTTATTGCTCGAAGAGGCAAATATATTCAAATCCATTGTGACAGTGGCACTAATTTCGTTGGGGCCTCTCGTGAAATCTCTTAATTGATGCGCCATTCGGCAGGCGTTGAAGGAATCGAATTTGTGTTTAATCCTCCTGCTGCTCCTCATTTTGGTGGGTCGTGGGAGGCCGCGATTAAATCGGTAAAATCCCATTTGAAAAGAATTATCGGTGAACAAATTTTGTCGTTTGAAAAATTCTCGACGGTATTGATTCAAATCGAAGTGATTCTCAACTCACGTCCACTATGCGCACTGAGTTGCGAACCACATGACTTTTCGTATTTGACCCCGGGTCATTTTCTTAATGTTGAACCAGTCTCGGTGTAACCAGACCCGAATTTGTTGTCCGTACATCCCTCTCGTTTAAATCGCTGGCAACTGTTGCAGCAAATGCAACAAGGGTTTTGGAAAAAATGGAGTGCTGAATACCTGCACATCTTTGCAGGAGAAAGGTAAGTGGTTGAGGAATTCCGCTACCCTGCCTATTGATTCGCCTGTCCTCTTAAAGGAAGAAAATAATCCCCCTCTACAGTGGCGTTTAGGAAGAGTAGTAGATGTTCATCCTGGTAGGGACGGTATCGTTCGGGTAGCTGCCGTCAATACAGCTCAAGGGTTAGTTAAACGTCCTCTGGTAAAACTATGTTTACTGCCAGTTACTTAATAACGGCATGTATACATATATTCGCTTATATAAGTTGTCGGTTTAGGTTTCTTAGTTAATAGCTCTAATTATTTTTAAATATAAAATAAGTTAGTTCATACTTATTTTGGTGAGCGGGATGTTCGGTCTCTTTGTCGCACGTGTTTAATTTTAAGTCGTAAATTCATAGTTCTAAATCAAATAGTAAAGCCGTCATTCCTTGTCACGTTATATCCTGTCATAAAACCTCCTTTGTGTTTGTGGAAATTAAGTTGGACTAAAAGTAGTGACAGACGCTCTCTCATCGATATCGGAGTGAAACGGTTGTTCGTTCGCTAAAGTGAGTTAGTCAATAGTACCGCCGAATTTATCGATGCACCCCTAAAAAACACAGTGAAAATGCAAAAGTAACACGTACTATAATTCGCATACAGTCCATTTAGTTGAAGAATAGGAACTACACCTTAGAACAATAAAACAACGCGGAGGTAAATCGATATACAAATTTATAAAAAACCCCCCGTGCATTAAACAGTGCAGGATATATTACAAGCAGAGATAGGAAAAAGGAAATAGAGGTAAACCTAGATCAGACTATTGCACACAGATAGTGAAAGATGCAGGCTCGAAATTTCAAGGAAATGTGCAGGTTAGCACAGAATAGGAAACAATAAGGGTTCGCATCTAACCAGTTCCAGAACTGAAGACCTAATGATGATGATTAACCTTTTCAATTATTTTCTCTTAGTATTAAAACATTTAGACTACTAACCTAAATTGAAACCTCAACACTACTACTAAGAAGAAATACACAAAACAGTATAAATGTGAAAATAGTGTTGAAGTTAAGTTATCGTTAGTAATGTATTATTACTCAGAAAAATATCCAAAGCTGTATAGGTGCTAAAATAGTGTCAAGGCAAAAATCATTGACTGATGACTGATGTTGAAAATGAATGACTGACTTCAATATATATTGTTAATGTTTTTTAGGATTCCCGATTTTTCTCAATTTTTCCTGTTGTATTTTTAACAGCATGCCTTTCTAGTCATTTCCATATTTTTAAAATTTCTTTTGACAGTTAATCGATCACGTACATGTATGGAAATAGCTACGCACCTGTTACAAAAAATCTTTATAAATGCTTTAAGTTTTTTTTAAATTCCTGATTTTTCCGCAAATTTTTCTGTTATATTGTTACATTTACCGCGTAACAATTTACGCGCTATTATTACACTTTAGGCGTGGCTCTAACGCCGTTATGAAACCTATACCGACCACGTTTTTACCGGATGATGCAATCGCTATCTAAGTCAATTTACATGCACATTCTAGGTAAAATTCCAATTACTTACACTTACGTGATGTGTATATTTCGGAACTTCATCTCAAGGTCCAGCACGTGGTTAGGGTTACGATTGCGCCGTGTTGAACATCAAATTATTATCCGTCACTGAACTTCTATTGCATCTCGTAGGGGTTTGAAAGGAAATAGGTTGAGGAACGATAATGGGAGACAAAGGGAAACTACGTACCTGTTTTTCTTTAAAAACTATTAAGAAGAAAAGCGTCTCTTGTTAATAGAAACGTAATGATGCGCGTCCACGTTTGTCCCATAAATGAGGGCACATGCCTAAGGTGATGTTGGCTTCACGGAATAGGTCCGTGTCGAAGTGTAAACCATACCAGAGTTTCTAATCCCTAGTGATATTGTCGGAGGCTTTCACGGCCGGAGTCATTATAAATATTTATGGTTCCGGGTTGGGACCGTGTCATTTTATAAATTAAGGTCGGCGTTTCGCCCACTTTTGTAAGGGGCTTCATCAGGACAAGAAAATAAATAAATAATACAGACTCACTAGCCCATTCAAAGCCAAAAGGTGTCTTGTGGCGAAGTAACTGGTGAAAGTAGCGAAAGTGGTAGTTTATATAAAGCGAGAACTTGATGCATGAGCGATGATGAATAGAGAGGAGTGTCGTAGCGAATCAGTGAACGTCACAGTTCCGCTGTTGTGAACATAGGCTTGTTTTCCAAATGTGGGAGAGGTAGTAGCCATAGTCTTTGTTTAGGTTATTAGAATTTTTATTGATTTCTATGAATTCTCTGGCTTTTCTATTGTAGAAAAATGGAATTCTGGCAATTAGTTTCGTCTTGCCAAAGTTAATGGTATGGCCTGTTTCATGTTGGTGTTCGGCCACCGTTGAGCGATTGTATTGGCTTGTTCTTAAGCATCACCTATGCTCGTTTAGTCTAGTCTGTACTGACCGTCCTGTTTCTCCTATGTATACTAAACCGCAACTACAAGATATACTATATACGCCTGGGGTTTTAAGACTATTTTCGGAATCTTTTGGGGTTGGTAATATTTGTGAAATTTTATTGGTGGGTTTATAGATTGTTATGATGTTGTGTTTACGTAGAATTTTGCCAATTCGGTCTGTTACTCTGTGTATATATGGAAGGATTGCTAAAGAACGTGTATCGGGATTACAGCGTGGTTTGGGGGTTCGTGTAGGATGCAGATGTCGGTTTATTACTCTGCCGCTAATAACCTAAACAAAGGCGATGGCTACGACCTTTCTCCCATTTGGAAAACAAGCCTATGTTCACAACAGCGGAACCGTAACTTTCAGTGATCCGCTACGACACTCCTCTCTATTCATGATCGCTCATGCATCAAGTTCTCGCTCTATATAAACTACCACTTTCGCTACTTTCACCAGTTACTTCGCCACAAGACACCTTTTGGCTTTGAATGGGCTACTGAGTCTGCTAGTTCAGGAGTAACTCTTCTCTTTACACTTTAACTTGTCTACTTAATATTATCTTTTTATTATTTTTATTTTATTACTTATTTATTTTCTTGTCCTGATGATAATTTATAAAATGACACAGTCCCAACCCGGAACCATAGATATTCTAATCTCTAGTACTTACCACGTTTTGATAGATGCGGGGTATTATGCTAAACCTTATCATGTAGGAAAGTGACGCATCTATAATAAATTTATCTGAAAATTACATGAATAATATACATATCAAAATTCTAGCACAATTAATCAGTTACCACTAGCTAAATACGTCAAATGCTTCTGGAAGATACTCCATAATCTCGTCCGATTTAGAGCCATTCAGTTATGTAAATAAGAACCAGAACCGTAGACGTTTCAAGAATAATATATAATATACAACAGACAGCTGGAATTCATTATCCCTCACATAAAACTGCATCGTATTACAGCTCCTGTTACCAGTGCGATTAGTATTGTTAATTTAGAAAACGTTTATTTATGGATTTCTGCATACGTTTCTGTGACAACTGAAACTTTTTAAGATGGCGCCTCGTGATCTCCTTGGAAACATTATTTTGCCATTTTACGCTAAATAAACTTAAAAATCCAGTGTCTTAAATGTTAGCCAGATAAAATCGTACCAAACATATTTTACCTTTACTCGTATTCGGTTACAATTTGGACTATTTGCATATTAGTGCAAGCAACAAGTTGAAAATGCGACGCTAACTAAACAAACAAAAGAAATCGAATATGCAGCAGCTGCTTTGCATTTATTAAAGTTTCGCGTCCAGACTATACTTGATCGCGATCACGATTACACAGAACGAAGAGCTTGTTTGGTGACGGTGGCTGTATTAAATAATGTTCAAGTGGACCGCCGCTACGAGCCGCTTTTATGTACAATGGAACACTTCATCAAGCTCTTTTAAAGGGTGACATTTAATTAAGGAGAATTTTCTTTGATATCGAATGAATAATTTTGATAGAAGTATTTATACGATAGGGTAGTTATACTAGCTGCTAATTCGTCATAAATAAATTAGCTTTTAATTATAGATTCTATAGACGAACGGCAGATGAGATGACTTCTTCGAAACGACGTTCGTTTGATAGAAAAGTTTAATGGGATAACTATTTCGAAAATAGTAAGCTATTCTTGTTTATTATAGGATTTTAAAATATCTTAATTTTGATATGAAATAATGTTGAAATGTAAAATAAAAATTTGGAGGTTATATATTATTTGACCGAATTCCATTTTTCGTCCTCAACCCCGAAAAACGACCTAATCATTACTTTGTTCCATATTTTTGTTACGTTCCGTTTCGTATTTTTAAATTTACTGTTCCCTTAAGCTATCTAAATTGGGGTTGTTGACGGTTAAAGGGTGAAGCAATTTTAATAAGACACGAATAACATTTAGTATCGTATACTTAAGAGGCCACACGCCGTGTGTTCTTGTTCATATACCAAATACGACTGTGTTTAACAATAACCAAGCGTGTATCTTGATAACCAACCTGATACATCAGAAGATAATAGAAAGTGCAAATATGAACAAATGGGATTATAACCATTTGTTTAAATATATCACAATTTCAATTTATTTAAATATACGAACGCGCTGCAATTCTTTATTTCAAGTCAGCTCAGTTAAGCAGCCAACTATGCTCGTCCTTGTTACATGCCAAAATTGGCAATAAACATTTTTAGATTTAGATTTAATTTGTAAATAAATTCCCTCGGATAGTTTTAAATGAACTTGTCGACTTCCGTTGTCCCTGACAGTCGCGTCTGCGCAAAAGAATGCAACGTGCGCGCGTGGTGCTAAAAGACGCCATTAAGTTACGAGCCCTCAACGAAGCAACATCTATCTTCAATAATGGTGTGTCTTTTCTTTCCATAAATATATAGGTTCCTATATCTTGCCTTGTCGTTTCTTTACCTGGTGTTCCTACCAAACCTCTACGAGTGGAAGTGTTTTAAGACGGATGGAAGTTGAAATCAACATGGCCAGACGCAACCCAACCTCAAAGCCTTGGAACCCTGAGACGAATTCACGAGATGCCGCCATGTAAGTAGTTGGTTTTATTTAAATCTGGCTTGCAAATTGACTTAAAAAGCGTTTGCTTTACTCGAAAACGTGGTCGGTACAAGTTACGATATAGCTTGGAAATTTGCCGCGTAAGGCTATAACAGTTTCACAATAGTATAACAATTGCTAGCAATCAGTCAGGGTATAAGATCCTTTATTTCAACTCATCTTAGTTACGCCAACAACGTTGCGCGTCCTTTATTTAATTCAAAACAGGTTTATATTATGTCCGCTTTCTTGTTTAGGCATGCGTTTGATACGAATTTCTTGAATGTTGCTAGTTGTTACATGCCAAAATTGGCAATGTATATTGTTAAATATGTAGATAAATTCCCGCGGATATTTTTTAACGAACTTGTCAATTCCCGTCATTCTGGATAGTTGCGTTTGCGCAAAAGAATGCGCAGATGCATTGTGCGTGAAAGGACGCCATTAGACTACGAGGCCTGAAGCCGAGAACAGCTACCTGTGTCGTGTGTCTGTCTTTTCTCTTTTTTAGGATGTACGTCCCGCATCTTATCTTGGCCTTATCGTTCCCTTTACCTGTATCCTTTTCGCCCTACCTATGAAACGAACAAAAAAGGATGGACGGATAGAATTTGGACTCAACAATAGCGTAATAGACCTACGAGATGGCCCTGGGATATAAGTGTAAGGTGCGATTTAAGTGAGTACGTTGCTTTTATTTATATTTTAAAAATATCTGATCATTGTATTCTTACAAGATTTTTACTTTCTATTGGGGTTGGATTGGTTAATTAAAGTAACCCTTGGGTTCTTTAATATCCCCAAATGGTACCAGTGAACTTTAAAGGAAGGATTTCCTTAAAATGATGGAACGCAAATATCTTCCGACTATGCTAGGGGTCTATTCCTTGGGTAGAGCTTATGAGGATTGGTCGTGGTTCTTTTTACAAAACATTATTCTCTTACTAGGGCTTGATTCTTATCAAAACAGGGGTTTAGGGAGGGCGCCACCAAGTCATTAAGTTTTAAACACAGGGTTTCCCTAAGGGGGACTTGGAAGTCCTTAGAGAGGAATCTCGTATTAACTGCTGACGTAGAAGCTGTAAAGAAAATTTAATTAAATTAACAAGGTGAGGACACAAAAGGTATTCTCTTGTTACCTCATATAAAAAACAGAAAAGATTAATTATGCACACAATATTATGAACACAGATTCTACGCTTCCAATTCTGAAAAGGCTATTAAAGCTTCTTGTTAAATCGGAGTTACCACTTTATGCTATTTGTTCATATACCTGGTTACACTATTTCTGAACTTACTTGTACAAAATAAAACATTAATTAAGAGAATTAAATGTTGATTCTTTAATTAAAAATTGTTTCTTCATAAAAAATTGTATGTATAAAATTTACGTTTAAGAAAAGATAATACAAATTTCATCTACCCTGAGGTAAGATTATGAATTCGAAAGAAATATCAAAAACTTTAAGTGTTTCTTTTACTACAAAATTTAACTCAAATCTATACAAAAAATAGCAGATCTGTTATTCGGTTTACACATATATAAGAAAATATCTAAATTGTCTACTAATTCAATGTTCAAAAGCTGTAATTGAAATTATGCATAAATAAAACTTTAGCCAGAACTGTATGGATTTGCTTAATTTCATTAATAATAATAACTGTGATTACACTGCATTTATATTGGCAATAAAAATTTATCCAAGTCCCTTCTAGTTTGTTAAACAGAATTATGGCACTAATAGGTCATCGTATAGTTATCTTCTGGTACAGCATTGTACCAAAGTTCGCCAAGTGCAGACGTGATGTAAGAATAATACAAATTTTTTACCTACAGGTATTGTTTGTATGATGGTACTACATCATGTGTAAACAGATGTTTATACATACGGTTCTTGGGCAAACCATTGACGTCGCCTCCTTGTGTTATACAGCAAATAATCAGCTGCGTGATCCTTGTACCTGACCATATGAGCTTAAGGCGTGTCTTCTATACGCACCAAAGGGACAAACCAAAATCCATAACAACGGTTATTGCAAATACGCCAAACTTCGAGGTACTACCATATGCAGATCGTTATCAAAATAATTATCCTCGTGTAGTTGTCTACATAGCTACTTGTAAATACATACTTGCAATTTCAAAAAGACCAATTTCATTAATTATTGGACGTTAGATTCAAACCATAGAATTTCTATCTACTTTGTAGAACATTTCTTTAAAATTTAAACATACAGTTTCATCGCAGAACTTTTCCATTGAATCCAACTACTATCATTAAGTTGAAGGACGGTCATCTAGACCAATACTTTCTTATCGCTACACCGACGCGATTGAACTATCAGCTCGATACTCGTAAATGCAAATAAAGGATCAATGTCATCTTGAAATACAACATTTAAATGGCCTAATTCTTATAAAACCATATAAAACAGGAATCATTGTAACAAATGAATATACGAAGCAGTCTTCAAATGAATATGCAAAACGATTATTTAAATGGTATCCATAGAAATTGGCAGAAGAATTTGTAAAAGAATTATTTAAATGAAAAACTTTAAAGGTGTGTAAAATGAATATTTAAGTGAATATTTTATCGTGGTGAAAAAAAGGAAAGAGCGCTACAACAAAATTATTTAGTTTGTCTAGTAAATTGATTTTTAATTGCTTACCATTATTAGAAATCACTAAAGCAAGTGTCCATTACACTTGGATTCTTCCACTATGGCTTAAAGCCACACGCAAATTACTTGCTAGAACCCTCAGGTTCCCCATGTTAACTCGTGACAAGTGTTCTAGCCAAAGTGACCGCTGGCACCCTGTGCACGACATAGAAAAGCTGTTTGGCCTTGATATATATTTATACTAATATTTAATGCCTGATGTTAGCAACCAAACTAGCATCTCTGTATTGCGGTTAGACTACATGATTCCAATACAGATATTTATTTAATTGAAGATGTTTACATGATATAATGGACTAGACAAAAGGTGTGTAAAACTAATAATTTATTAGTGTTCGGCAGTGGTCAAAAAAACTGTTACAGTATTACTTTAAAACGTGTTTTGTATTTGATACATTTGCCGCGTAATCATGTTATAATAAACGATTGCGCAATAATATGGCGCGGCAATCGTAAGAGTGGCGCCCAATGGGGAGCTCGAACCCACAACCCCGAGATTAAGAGTCTCATGCTCTACCGACTGTAATTAGGTAAAGCCGGTGTGATATCTTTAAAAGATAGAAATGTGCTCAAACCTATTTCTATTCTATACGGAATTTCCGTGATTATTCTTCAGAAAACAATTTTATAAATAGCTTGGTTGAATGAGTTCACTATATTTCTAGCACTAGTTTGCATTGTTTCTTCTATGATAAATTATATAAACCCAATAAAGCAGTTGCAAAAATCATTGATGGAAAAAGTGCTTTCTCTTTTACGTGACTGATAGGTAATTGAAGTATGGTCTTTCTTTAATATTTTGGTTTGCAATCGGTATTCTTCAGATTTTAAGCTCCGTAACACAGAAAGTTGTGCTATGTCGTTACAGCACACTTTGTCTGACTGCCACTTTGTATGCAGATCAAATTATGATGAAATCAGTACCCATTACAGCGCCCATACCCAGCCATCGTGAAGGAATATTATATTATGGCGACTGATAGCTGTTTACTTTTCTTTTTGACGATATGTATATTGCCTATATTCTAGAAATATTACGAGGAATACTTTAGGCTATACAGTTTGTCCAATAATTTGGGGATTTGTATTTAAATGTACTATTGGCAGCAATTCTTTCGGTACTTGGAGTGCAGAGACCATAGGGGTCAGTATGGCATTCTAAGACGTTACTGCGATGTGGAAGGCAATGGGAAACCACCACATTACCTCCCAAGTATGCAGCGTACAAAAATTATTATTTAAGATGATGGCATCCTCTGAGGTAAAAAATTCCGGAGTTAAAATCGTTCCCTATTCGGATCTCCGGGAGGGGACTACTTAGGAGGATGTGATCAGAAAGTTTAGAAAAAGAGTTGGGAACATTCTGCGAGCCGGAACGTGGAATGTAAGAAGTATGAAGCATGTAAAAAAGCTGGAAATTGATAGGTTAGCCTTAGACATAGTAGGGATCAGCAAAGTTCAGTGGCCAGAGACGAAGAATTTTTGGAGCGGGAACTTTAGGGTAATTCACACAGAATCACAGGCAGGAAATTCAGCTATGGGGATAGTTATGAGAAAAAGATAGGACAACGTGTAGAGAACTACCTACAAAAGAACGAATGAGTACTCATGGTTAAATTAGAATCTAAACTGTTAAATACAGTAATAATACAAGTATAAATACCCACCTTTAGCTACAGCGAGGAAGAGGCAGAAGCGATCTACAAAGATATCAAAGACATACTAACATACGTAAAAGGACATGAAAATTTAATAATTACGAGAGGATTTTAATGCAGTGGTAGGTGAGGGTAGGGAAGAAGCGGTAGTAGGTTTATTTGGTTTAGGCACTAGAAACGGTATGAGAATTAGGTTGGTACAATTTTGCGACAAGAACAATTTAACCATCACAAACACATTATTTCAACATCAGGATAGAAGACGATACACGTGGAAGATGCCAGGAGATATAGGAAGGTATCAAATAGATTACATTCTTGTTAGACAACGGTTTAGGAATCAAATAAAAGACTATAGAAGCTATCCAGAAGCACATATAAACAATGACCACAACATTGTATTTATAAAGGCCGCTCTTAAATTTAAAAATTCGAGAAAAAGGAACGAAAAAAGACACTTTTGACTTTGAGAAACTAAAAGATAAAAATATCCACAAAAGTTTTGAAAAAAAAATCAAATGAATTGCTGAAAACGTCAGAAAAATTTCTGATACTAAGGAAGTAGAAACAGATGGATAACATTAAATCCAGCACTAAGACAAGAATCAGACATCGAAAACGATGACTTAGGATAACCTATACTTAGAGATGTTTGAATTAGCATTAAAAGGCACTAGGGATAGATAAAATACAAGCAGAAACTATAAAAGCTGCTGGACAAGCAATAACAGAACGTCTCTTCCAACTTGTAAGCTATATGTATGAAACAGGAGAGATACCCAAAGATCTCAAATGTAACATCATAGACACTATACCAGATAAGAGAAGCTTGCATTTCAATGCCTACAAGCTAATGGCTTAAGAATTAAAATGGGAAAGTCGAAATTTATGCAACAAGAAATTGAATACTGTGGTTTTTAAATTGATAAATTTGGCAATTCAGACAACTCCTGCACTCACTAATGTAACGGTATTAAAGTCATTATTGGGCTTAGTAAATTTTGAGGATAGGTTCTTTGCGAGTCTAAGTACTGTACTAGAACAATTGAATAACTTGTTACGAATATAACAATGGCGGGTAAATATGCCGCGTAAAGGTAACAATGGCGCCCAACGTGATGCTGTAATCAGTCACATTCTTTCTGATGATCAGGAAAAACCTATACAGTATGTATCGCAAACGTTATCGTAAACTCATAGGAGTTGGAGTCAAATTGGTAAGGAAAGTTATGCCATAGTTTATGGTGTAAAAAAATTTTATAAATTTTTATTTGGGCGACATTTATCCTTTACACAGATCATAAGCCTTTGGTTCTAATTTTCTTATCAACAAAAAGACTACCCCATATGTCTGCAGTACGAATGCAGCATTATGCTGTTTTTCTTCAAGCATTTAAGTATAGTATGAAGCATAGACGATCTGAACAAAATGCAAATGCTGATTTGTTTAGTAGATTACCGATAGAGTCTGGAGATAAGGTTTCTTTTGAAAAATCTGACATTTACGAAATACATCAAATTGAAACTATACCTATCACTTCACGAATTATCACAGGCAAAATGGACGATCTTAAATTAAGTCTTTTATTGCAGGTGTTACGAGCAGGGACTGATATAACGGCTGAAATTAAATTTGGAATTGATCTTTTAGAATTTTCTATTCAAAAGGGAACAATGCGTGGAATTCGTGTTATAATTCCAGAAAGTTTGAAGCATAAAGTGCTATGTGAAATGCACAAAGCTCATTTTGAAGTTCGTTGTATGAAACCGCTTGCACGCAGCTTTTGCTGGTGGAGCAATATTGATTTTGATATTGAAGCATATGTAAGATACTATTTCTTGCATTAAAAGTAAAAAACTTCCTCCAAAGGTCGAGAGACATCACTACATAACTCTTCGAACGATGTCATTTGACTTTGTGGGTTCATGTATGGGCACATATTTTCTTATATTGGTAGACACATCCATTCTGAACAGACCTGCACCTTGATGGCGTACTAAAATACTAGAACAGGTAGAATGGCTTTCGTATTTCAATGAGCTAAAGAGCCGAACTATAGGTTTAACCAAATTAGTGGGGTCTTTAGTGAGAAACCAGACTAAGACAGGTGTCCGAAAGAGGGCAACAGCTTTTTCGATACTTAGAGCGGCAGAGACCATAGCGATCGGTATGACACTCTAAGACACACAAAAATAAAACTAAAGTTCTATTATGCAAAAGAGGGGAAAATAAATCAAAAACAAGAATACAAATAGGTAACGAGAACTTACAAGATGGGAAAAGCACAAAAGATATAAAACAAAGATTAGCACAAGGTCGTGCTACATTTAACAAGAAAAAGCAACTACTGTGTTCAAAGACCACAAACATAGAAACAAGAAAAAGATTGCTTAAAACATATGTGTGAAGCACAGCACTGTATGGCTGTGAAGCCTGGACAGTAGGAGAAGCATACAAGAAAAAGATAGAAGCCTTTGAAATGTGGTGCTGCAGACTTTGATGAAGATACCATGGACAGACAAAGTTAAGAACAAAGAGGTACTAGAAATGGTAAGGAAAGAAAGAACTATGTGGAAAACAGTAAAAAAATAGGAGAGATAGGATGATAGGCCACAAACTAAGGGAATAGTGCAGAATATATTAGAAGCAGATATAGGAAAAAAGAGAAGTAGAGGTAGACTTAGGAGACTACTGCACACAGACAGTGAAAAATGCAGGCTGTGAGAATTTTTGGGAAATGTGTAGGCTAGCTCAGAATAGAAATCAATGGAGATACGCTTCCAACCAGTCGCAAGATGGAAAAACTAACGACAAAAATAATAACTGTACTTAAACATGGTGATTATTATACACAACTACAGATATTGGTTTTGCAAAACTCCCAACTAAGGTTAATTGTGCGAATATTTACTTGAAAACTATTAATACGGCAAATGTCTAAGTGTTGGGGTATCCTTGGCAGCCACAGGCTGCTTAACCCCCTTCACATACCACTGAATCTCGGTGAAATAGAGCATATAATTAGAAAACAATAGCAGGCAATCGAACTGTATATAGGCTGTTGTGAGAATTGCAGGGAACTGTGTATGCTAGCTCAGAACATAAATAAGCTGAGGTACAAGTACAACCAGTTTGCCAATAACGAAAAAATAAGTGCTTTTAAATCAGAAGATTTTTATAAAGAACTACAGGTGCTGGTTGTGAAATATTTTCAGCTAATGTTGATTCTGCGGAAGAATAAATTGGAAAAACTATTAATTCGACAAAGGATCAGGTGCTGGGGAAACTTGGCAGCCAAAGGCTGCTTACCCCCTTCACATATCACTCTTTATCGGGGAAATTGGGTATATAATTGTAAAACAATATAAGGTGACCAAATTGCATCAAACAAAAAAGAACAGCAGCTATGTTCAAAGACAACGAACATAGATTCAAGAAGAAAACTGTTCAAAGCATAGTGTGGAGCACAGCACAGCACATCAATGAAATAGGGGCAGTAGGAAAAGCAGACAGAAAGAGATAGAAGCTTTCTGGCATGTTGTGCTTCAGATGTATGAGGATGGTAGCATAGTCAGACAAAGTTAATAACAAATAGGTTGTAGAAATAGTAGAGGAATAAAGATATCTGTAGAAAATGAAAATATAGGAGAAATAGAAGGACAGAATACGTTCTAAGGCATTTCTGGGAAATAGTACAGGATATACTACAAGCAGATATAGGAAAAGAGAGGTAGAGGTAGATCGAGATCAGACCTTCGCACACAGATAGTGATATATGCAGACTGTGCAAATTTCAGGAAAATGTGTAGATTGGTTCAGACTAGAAAACAATGAGGGTACGCGTCCAACCAGTTCTAGGACTGAAGACCTAATGATGATGATGATGGTAGACACATATTTACCTTGGCCTGAACTTCATATTATGAATAAACTTACTACTGAAAATACAATAGAGATATTGAAAACAATTATTTTTCTACGTTTGGTCTTGTTTCAGTTTTATTTACTGACAATGGCACCCAGTTCATCAATTCTAAATTTGACAATTTTCTAATAACTAATGGCGTTAAGCACAAAAGATATATAACAAAGATTAGCACAAGGTCGTGCTACATTTAACAAGAAAAAGCAACTACTGTGCTCAAAGACAACAAACATAGAAACAAGGGAAAGATTGCTTAAAACATATGTGTAGAGCACAGCACTGTACGGCTGAAAAGCATGGAGAGTAGGAGAAGCGGACAAGAAATGTGGTGTTACAGAAGTGTGATGAAGATATTATGGACAGACAAAGTTAAGATCAAAGAGGTAATAGAAATGGTAGGAGAAGAAAGAAATATGTGGAAAACAGTAAAAAATAAGAGAGATAAAACGATAGGCCATATAATAAAACATGTGGAAACAGTGCGGAATATATTAGAAGCAGAGATAGGGAAAAAGAGAAGTAGAGGTAGACCTAGGTTAGACTATTGCACACAGAGAGTGAAAGATGTAGGATGTGTGAATTTCAGGGAAATGTGTAGGCTAGCTCAGAATAGAAATCGATGGCGGTATGCATCCAACCAGTCCCAAGATGGGAAAACTAATGAAAAAAATAAATGTACTTAAACATGATGATTATTATAAACAACTACAGCTATTAGTCTTGCAATATTCTCAACTAATGTTAATTGTACAAAAGTATTTACCGGAAAACTATTAATTCGGCAAATGCCTAAGTGTTGGGGGATCCTTGGCAGCCACAGACTGCTTAACCCCCTTCACATACCACTGAAACTCGGTGAAATAGGGCATATAATTAAAAAACAATAGAAGGGGAACCGAACTGTATATAGGCTGTTGTGGGAATTTCAAGAAACTGCATAGGCTAGCTCAGAACATAAATAAGTGGAGCTACACGTTCAAAAAGTTTCAAGATGAAAAATTTAATGACGAAAAAATAAGTGCACTTAAATCTGATGATTATTATAAACAACTACAGGTGTGGGTTGTGAAACATTTTCAACTAATGTTGATTGTGCGAAATGATATATTAGAAAAGCTATTAATTCGACAAATGTTCAAATGCTGGGGGAAGTTGGCAGCCACAGGCTGCTTACCCCCCTTCACCTACCACTGAATATCAGGGCAATAGGGTATAGAACTGTAAAACAATAGGAGGTGACTGAACTGCATCTAACAAGTAAGAACAGCGGATATATTCAAAGACAATAAACTTAGAGACAAGAAGAAAATTGTTTAAAGCATATGTGTGGAGCATAGCACAGTATGTCTATGAAATAGCGGCAGTATAGAAAAGCAGACAGAAAGAGATAGAAACCTTCTGGAATAGACAGACAAGGTTAATAACAAATAGGTTAAAGAAATAGTAGAGGAAGAAAGATATCCGTGAAAAACAAAAAATAATTGGAGAAATAAAAGGGCAGAATACGTTCTAAAGCATTTATTGGGGAATAGTATGGGATATATTACAAGCAGAGATAGGAAAAAAGAAGTAGAGGTAGACCAAGATCAGACTTCTGCATGCAGATAGTGATAGATGCAGACTGTGCAAATTTCAGGGAAATGTGTAGGTTAGTTCGGAATAGGAAACAATGAGGGTACACTGTTACGTGCCAAATTGGCACTTTTTAGTTTAGTCTTGCTGTGCATGAGTTCGCGCCATAAATTCAAAAGACTTGGCGTGTATTTCCGTCACGTCAGAGTGCGTTTGCGCCAGATTGCGCGATGCGAGTGTCGGGAGAACAAGAGTGAGAAAAGTTTCCGGGGGACTCTGTAACGTAGCTTTTGCCTTTGAACTTCTTGGAGTGCAGGAGTGGTGTCTGGTATCGTATCTTATCTCTAGTATGTAGATTTCCCTTTTGTTTATCTTTGTTTGTCGTTCCCTATAAAACCTAATCCTGTCGTTCTCTACATATTAGGAAAGAAGACAATTTGAAGCAGCTTAGGGCGAACCGGAGTCCATGACCGCGTAGCTAGTCGAAGCCATCCTGAAGGACGCTATCCTGTGGGACGCCATCCTTGGCGTACTTCGTGGGAA
The DNA here is from genome assembly GCA_036346225.1 of Platerodrilus igneus. Lineage (NCBI taxonomy): Eukaryota > Metazoa > Arthropoda > Insecta > Coleoptera > Lycidae > Platerodrilus > Platerodrilus igneus. The sequence continues at coordinate 11,869,303 of JARFIW010000139.1, read as the reverse complement.
GCTGGACCTATTTATGTGAGTACCTTATTGTTTATACTGCATTTCGAACATTTATTTATTGCGTAATTGCGCAATTAAATTTGCTTATTGTGTGACGTCATTGACTTATGCGCGTTTAAATTTGTATATTGTGTGACGTCATTAACAGATGGGGCGCGCTAAAATCTGTAACCAAGATAAGGGTTACCATCTGCCGGTGCGTTACGTAATCTCGCGCTTGCGGGATTGTAACCTTAACTTTTAAATTGTAAAAACACGTCTAACCAGTTCCAAGACTGAAGACCTAATGATGATGAATGGTGTTAAACATAAAAGAACAATTTCATACCATCCAGCTACCAATGGATTAGCTGAAAGGTTTGTCCAAACCTTATTTATTAGCAAACAACTGTTGGAATTTCAAGTATTACAAATATTAATGTATTATCCCGCATTCTGCAACAGATAAATTTTTAATTATCAACCCAAGACTAAATATCATCTAACGCTGCCGTCAATTTCTAACCATAAACCACATTTGGATAAAAATGTTATCGACAAACGTTTTCATGTGGAAAACCAAATAGCAGCTCGGAATTATTCAGGGGAAGGTAAGTGGAATATGGGTACAGTAATGAATAAGATTGGGAAACAACGTTACAGCATTAAAGTATACGATGGGCGTACATGGAGAACTCATTCAGATCAAATGTATAAAGTAGATGAGACAGTTACAGATCACGTGTTAGGCTTAGATACCTTACCTGGTCCTAATTTAAACTCTGTATCTGTCCCTGATCAAAAGGCCCTTGAAGATAATCAAGTATTAACTCATATTTCAACTAATCCTGTACCAGCCATACCGCCACTACCCCCCAGCAGTACGTAGAAGTGAAAGAGTAGGGAAACATGTAGTCAGAATGAATTTATAATTTTATATAACTTAAGATGAGTATGTTAGCATTTTTTTTTAATTTATGAAAGGAAGGAATTGTTATGATTTTGTATATTTAAATTTAGCGCCAAATTTATTTTAACACTTGGTACGAGTGTGGCCTCATGTGACAGACACAAGTTGTAGTTACGTTACCAGCAGGTTATTAATTTTTATACGGTTACAAAAGAATGATGGTGTTGCTATTCAATAATTTGTTACGTACCAAAATTTGGCACTAGACATTTTTTAGTTTAGTTTTGATGTGCGGGAAATTCGCGCCTTAAATTTGAAAGACTTGTGGCGCGTGTATTTCCGTCACGTCAGAAGTGCGTTGGACGAACTTCGCGCCGACGCGTGTGGAAGAAAAAGGTGGGAAGTTTCCGAGAGACGCTGAAACGTGGCCTTTTGCCTTTCAACATCCAGAAGAGTAGTTGGGTATCGTATCGTACCGTATCTTTATCTTTTTATTATGTAGATTTCCTTTGCCTTATTTGATTATTGTCCCTATAAACCTGTTCTTGCCGTTCCCTACATAGAAAGAAGATAATTTGAAAGCAACCTGGTCGAACCGCAGGCCACGCCGGAGCACCATCTTTATCCGGAAGGGAGCCCTGAGTAGCTAGCTGGAGCAATCCCGAAGGACGCTATGCGCACCATCTGTAAATAATACGGAAGGGAGCTACGAGCAACCCGGAAGGAAGTGACTCTGTAGAAAGCTGTACCTATTCATGTGAGTACTTTGTGTTTATACCCTATTTTATGAATTTTGAATATTTCGTCATTACGTGTAATAATTTGCATATCGTGTGACGTCATTGACAGATGGGCGCGCTAGTTTCGGTATTATAGATTGGCGTTACCAACTGCCGTTGTGTCGCATATACCGCGTCGACGGTTATGTAAGAGAAACACCGTAAATGTAAGAAATTATTAGGAAAATAAATGCATTAATAGTCTGCAACTTTGTCATATTATTACTGGTCAAGATAATCACTATATAACATAATGATGCTTACAGGTGGAAAGCCCATGGTAATGTTGGCTTATGGATTAATGATAAAAATAAACTCTCAAGCATATCCTAGCGAATTCTTGTTTTGTGACTAGGTTTGGAATATAGAAACCCTGGCATGTGATATTATTGAATATATTAGATATGTTTACTTTTTGAGGGGGCAGCAATATTTTTTTTGGAGTTGAAAATGTTAAATAAATTGCACAGTTGCTCTATGTTTAATGAGGTGAATAAAAGTGATTATTATAAATCTCAATTATTTATGCCATTTTAAAACTTTTGTATACATACTTTACTATCAGAATATAATAATATTACCTACGAAAATTGTAAACGAATGTTAACTCTATCATCACATGCAAAGCACTGAACGAACTGAGAATTTGCAGTTGACTATCAGAGTACACGTGCTGGAAATAGAACAAACCAAAAATTCCAACGAAGTTTTGTTCTAATAAAATTTGATTATTGTTTCGAAATCAAAAATCGAAAACGCATTTCATTGGTTAAAGACCTGATAAACGTTTTTCAACACAGGAAAGATAGCAACCAAAACTGTATAAATATAAATTCAAATTCTGCAGAAGACATCCTAGTGCTCACCATAGCCTGGGACTCCTCTCCTATGCAGTGCTCTCCATAGCCTGCAGAACCCACCCAAGCAGCGCTCTCCATAGCCTGCTAAATCCTAAACGCAGTGCTCCCCATAGCCTGCGTATCCTCCGACGGCGACGCTGCCCGACGCCGAACCCAGGGCACGTCCTTCATAATTCATCAATCCATAATTAACAAACACGTATGAACGATAAGCTCCGTTCCGTACTTCACCGACCAGTCGTTATTGTGATTGCATCTGTCAAGCTCTACGCCAGGGACGACATCCCCGTAGAAGCATCAACTCCACGAAGCCTGCCAAAGATTTCAGAAGACAACTGAAGACCTTCGGAACCCTCTTTTTTTGTATATATTATAAATTAGTAGTTTTTAAGTGCATATAATTTCAATTCATAATTTCTTTTAACATAACATTGACCCACCACTAAAATACGAAGCCTTCCGAAGAGATCCGAAGACCACCAAAAATGTCTGGACCTCTTCAACCTGTACATATCTCCTAATCATCGTGGTTCAAGCCGCAGTAGCTGGACACGACGCTCTCAGCGTCGTTAAAGTGCCTTACAACTCTAGAGAGTTTTTTTGGCTTGTTGATGTTTTTGTTTCTATGAGTTGTTGTGGTGTTTCTTACAGGTTGATCTTCTTAAATAAATATATATATATAAATAAATAAATAAACATGTAGGTCTGGATTCCAAGAGACCTGCTCCTGGAATCCTCTTGTTTTGATGCAGTGAGCAGTTTCCCGGATCTTCCCCTTGGTTGTCCTCCAACTACACAGTATCCGGATCCTGGGTCCACTGGCCTGTGGTTTTCGACCGACAGGATGGCTACTCGCCACAAGCCGCTCCATCGTCAGGTAGCTCGTCTAAACAGGACTGACGGATGTGCACCCCCGACGACTTCACTTGTGTACCCATTCCTCGGCACCCCGCATAGCTGGAGAACTCTCTCAGGACGTCATCGTTCCGCTGATCACCTTTGATCGTCCGGTGGCGGTGGTAGATATACGTACGTTGCTGCCTCGTCGGCGTCTGGGCAACAACTTCGTTGTTCAAGTTCACGCTGGGCCTCATAAGCAACTTCCGAAGCTTTCCGAAGAAAGCCGAAGACTTCCGAAGACTTATACACCCCGTTAAATTGTGCATACAAACATTTAATCAGTGTTTAAGTTTAATTCTGGTTCCACAGCAACCATGAAGTCATCTGAAGACTTTCAAACTGCTAAATCATTCAATTTCGCTTTTTATTTTATGTAATTTTGTAATTTTGCTTATGTTTATTAAACAATTAACTAAGCCAAGCCTACTTGCTTTAAGACGCTGCCCCCGTGAACGATAACACGAAATGAAAAAAGAAATGCTATATCTTTAAACGAAATCAGGAAAAATTTAACTCAGTAGACTGTGATTTAGCATAGGAGCAATTTCAGAATCGCTCTTCCGCTTACTGCAGGCTTAATTGAAATTACTCAAAATGTAGAGATGGCTGATTTGATATCATCCTTTTAAAAACGCGATTCATTCTAGCTTGTTATCATATCTTGCAATACAAACTGATAGTAAAGGTAATATTGACTCTAATGTTTATCGTGAGTGGTCGCAATCAAGGATCAGTAAAGCCGAAAACGACGTTCAAAACATAATCAATTGTTTCAGTACATGCAACCCATTAAAGAACAATGAGGAATGCGGTCTTCCTAATATCTATACAGGTGCAGTTGCAGGACAATTTACTACACAATGCATGCTCAATATTAATGAAACTGGAGAATCATTAATTACGGAATAGGAAATGGAACGATTCCTAGTGAAAACAAAAAACATTTCACCCTATTAAAAAAACTACATTCCATCATTTAAAAGACACTCCAGTAAAAATGGAGTACATGCAGGAACAAATTTCAAGATGCACATTTTCAACAATTATTTATGTTGGCTTTTCAGTGTTAATTTGACACGAAGACATTAGTTTCCTAAGAAATATTAGATTATTCCAAATATATTGTGGCGCCGCTTGGTCTACCTGTGGCCCGAATGATGACATTAGAACGCAAACGAAAGGTTTGAACACAAAAGATAATTGGTGGGAACCCTGTAGTGTGACATCTTCAAATAAAAATGATTGGCAGGTCCTGCGCTGCGAGATCACTTGATTGACAGCTACAAGGCTTGTACATTGAAGGGTTATTTATATTAAAATGGAAAATCTCGAGCATGTCATTTGCATATTCAGGATTGTTTTAGAATAGTCTTAAAACAATTAGAAATGTATATAAATTACATTAATTGATCTTGGAAGTCAGTTATGAAGTGCAGTTCTAATTGAAGTTAAGTTTTAATGACGGCCTTGATTAGTATAAATGTAAAAGTTTGATTACAATATGTTCTAATTTAAAGCTTTGCAAAATGTGATATAAATGATTGTCGATGTAATTCAGTGTTGATATAAATTACTGTAGTGATAATATAAATTAACAATTAGTGTTTGGATAATGTTTCGTTAGTGAGTAATTTAGAAGATAGCATCCTAGCGTTAAGAAGACTTGTACTGTTAGCAATTAGTTTGGAAAGTGAATAAAGTATTAGAAGAACTTTTAGAAATTTTATTGTAACTAAGAGCTATTAAGCAGACTTGTATAATCTGTTTGAAAATAGACAACTGTTGCTTGTGCAAATTGAGTTTTCGTTACATTGGTGTTATGCGAGGTTTTATTGAAAAAAAATTAAACGATTTTTATTTGTATGCAAGCTTGTAGTCAATGGATATCAAAATCCTTTTTTTCTTGAAGGAGTTTAATTCAAGCGTTGCGGAGAGCTTGGGTGAAATTCCAAAAAATTACAGGAACACGCAGAGAAACAAGCCTGGCAGCGAAATTTAGAACAAAGTAACACGAGGTTTACAGAAAAATTCCATGAAAATGTCATAAGCCTTGCCGTGAATTTACAGGAAAATTTTACAGCGCAATTAGAGCAGAATGCAAAAATGGCTGAACAAACGATTGAAAACTACAGTCAATTGAGAGAGGAATTTATACACGAACCTACAAAAAACGCAGAAAAGCTGGAAGCTAAATTTTCCGACGGCTTACTGAAATTGGAAGTGCAGTTCCTGGACAACTCACAAGAACTAGAAACAAAGTTGTTAGAGACTCGTGTAAAATGGAAGAAGAGCTACTGAGGATGGAAGAACAGATTAATTCACTAACAGTACAAGCACCAGAGTTCTTAGTGTCAGTGACACAAAAGCACGCCTCAGAGTTTAAGAATATCGGGGAAAGCGAACAGACATATTTTAAACATTTTGGAGTTGTCGCGAGAGCTAACGACTGGAACGATGGTAATAAAGCAACCGCGTTGAATATCGCGTTTCGAGATGAGACAGATAATCTGCAGACCTTACCAGACCATGACCAAAAAAGCTACGGGGTCTTAACATTAAGACTAGAAATGATGAATGGCGACTCTCATCTGCAACAACTGTACCATGCTCAAATGAAGAACCGTTAACAAGGGTCAATAAAAATTTGCAGGAATTTGAAGCAGATATTGCTCGCTTTGTGCGACTAGCCCACTCAGTAGCGCTGGATAGCTTCCTACATCTGGCAGTACAGACATACCTTTGTTGACGGAATACGCAACTGAGAGATCTAGCAAGCACTGTAACTGGCTCGACCAAGGACCCTAGATAATGCGCTAGCTCATGCATTAGAATTTGAAGCGGCAAAGCAAGCTTCGCATCGTAGTAGTGCCAAAGCAATATGTTCCATAGAGGAACATGGACAAGAAAGCATGAAGGAGGTGATTGGGTGGGTACTTCGTAAACACCGACCAAACAGGAATAAACTTAGATGCTGGAATTGTGATGAATTTAAACAAATGTAAACAGTACAAAAAAGAAGCAGAGAAGTCGTGAAACTAAAGGGGTCGACAGAAAGTGGCGAAAGCTGATCTGCACGGATTCTGCCCCGGAGACAATCATCCGCATCGCACGATCTAAGCATACGGACAGCATTTCCAGATATGGACAATTTAACGGCTAGACTGTCAAGTTCTTGCTTGATACAGGAGCCGTTTGGACAATTGCTAATTTGGATGTAGTGCGCGACAGTGGAAAATTGTCACCCGCGACGATGCGTCTTAGAACTGGCTGGTGAGGAAATTTTCACACACACAGAATGCTAAATGTAAAAATCGGAATTGGAAGTAAGATATTTGACCACCAGGGAGTACTAGCGAACATCACTAAAGAAGTTATTTTGGGAATAGATATCTTGAAGAGGTATTGATTCCATTTAGATATGAAAAAGTATGTTCTGAGAGTAGGGAACAAGGAAATGCCGTTTTGAGAAGCAGACGACGCTATCTTACCGGGAAAGACAGAAAGTGTGATAATGGTACGCTTGGGTAGTGCTCTTCGGGAAGGCTTTGTGCGTGCAATTGAACCGATTAGTAACGAATCTCTCGGAAAGGGTATGCTTGTGGGGAAGCCCTGACAAAAGTGACGAATGGTGTACCTGTTAGGGTCTTAAACAGTAATGACTACCAAATCGCGCTGAAAAAGAATACAACGGTTGGGTAGTGTTCTTCGGACGTTCACGTGGCGGAGTGTGCAGGTGCTGATTAAGAATCAACCACCAAGGAAAGTTTCGCGAAGTTATTCGACCAGTTGGGAAAACCGTGCCAGCATCTTAAACAACACCAGCTGACCGGACTTAGGAACTTGATTCAACGGTACTAGACAAGTTCGCGATCGACGGCAGTCGATTAGAGAAGACCGCAGTAGTCAAACATAAAATCGATGCAGGAGATGCACGGCCAAAAAAACAGCAGCCGCGAGGAAATGAGTAATTGAGCACTGGTAGCCCTTAAACATCCCCTGTTGTGCTTGTTAAGGAGAAGGACGGGTCGACAAGATTTTGTGTGAACTACAGACGATTGAATGACGTGACCTAAAAGGATAGCTACCCACTTCCAAGGATTGACGATTCCCTAGATACACGTTCTGGGTCGCGATGGTTCTCAACCTTGGATTTGAAAAGTGGTTGCTGACAAGTGGATATGGAACTCAAAGATCGGAAGAGACTGCTTTTACTATCGGTACTGGACTAAGATAATTTACGGACATGCCATTTGGACTCTGCAATGCTCCTGGTACCGTCCAACGTTTAATGGACACCATTTTGTGTAGGCTATAGTGGAAAACGTGACTTGTATATATATGGATAGTGTGATCGTGTTTGGAAAGTTATTTATACGTACCCGTACAAGATAAAATTTCACCTGAGAACCGATCACACCACCATGAAGTGGCTATTACATTTTAGAAACCCCGACGGTCAAGTCGCAGATGGATTGAACGGGTACAGGAGTATGACCTCGACACGAAATACCGTGCTGATACAAGTCATCGTAATGCGGATGCGCCTTCGAGACGGTCTTACTCCAAAGTTTCTAACCATTGCTGACGGCTAGAAACAAGATCTACTTGGTCGGGCTACCGTGATGAATGACGATTGACAACCTATGCAGATGCGAACGGAACAGGAAAACGACAAAGACCTAAGTATTATTCTGGGTCGGAAAGCCAGAGTAAAACGTCCATCCTGGCAAAACGTTAGCTCATTGAGTAACACCTTGAAGTCGTACTGGTCACAATAAGATTCCCTGAAAGTAGAGAATGGGATCTTGGTGCGGTTCTTGGAGAATGGAGATGGATCCGTAGGTACGCTTCAGGTGATGGTTCCTATAAGTCGAATGTCGGAGGTTTTAGGACATCTACATAATGGGACCTAAGGAGGTCAGTTTGGCGTTAAGAAATTTCTGGAGAAAGTCCTAGCAAAATTTTACTACGTAGGGTGCAAGAACGATGTAAAGGATTGGGCACAAGAGTCAACTGTGTGCATTACTGGAAAACTGTAAGACACTAATGAGGCAATATAACGTGGAGAGTCTCTATGAGAGAGTGGCAATTGATACTGTCGATCAATTCCCTGAGACCAACTCCGGAAATAAGTACATCTTGGTAGGCATAGACTGTTTTACGAAGTGGACCAAAGCGTTTGCCATACCAAACTAAGAAGCTGACGTGCTGGTAAAGGAACAGTTCTGCCGTTTTGGAGTTCCTATAGAGATGCAAACCGATCAAGGCAGAAATTTTGAGTTATCGTTATTCTATGAAGTTTGCCGGTTGATGGGGATAAGACAGACCCGAACAACACAATTGCACCTGAAATCTGATGGTATGACAGAGTATATAACCTTATCTTGGGCAAGTACTTTTCGAGGTTGAGTTCCAACTTCAGAGAGACTGGAGCCGATATTTTATCTATTTTTATTGGTCTATCAGTCTTCGGTTCATGAAAGCACTAGACAGACACCTGGATGTGCTATGTTGATACGTGAGATACGTCTACCGTGTGATTTAGAGTTTGGGTGTAAGTCCGTAGGCGAGAGGTATGTCGAGAAGCTCAAACACAAGATAATTACATTCATGGTGATGTTAGAAAAAATATCCAAATCGCAAGCGATCGGATGAAGAACAGATATGACATCTAGGCGCAGGAATCTGGTTGTCAAGAGGGCAACCTTGTCTGGCTTACAACCCCAGACTGAGGCGTGGACTGTCGCCAAAGTTACAAATACATTGGGAGGGCCGTACGAAGTTGTAAAAAGGATCAACGATGTGTAAGCTCCAAAAAGGAAGAACAGTAGTGGTGCATGTTAAGCGGTTAGTACCCTATGAAAGTGATAACGCCGGTAATTCCGAAGAACAACAAGCAGTGAGACGAGCAAACAGTCAAGTTAATGAGGATGAACGAAAGACTGAACCGAACTATGGTCGATACATATCTCTGTACAGCAGTACAAGCAATGTAAGATTTGGGATCACAGAGAAGATTCGACGTGATCTATTCGATGTGCCATCGGAATACTTCCTGGCACATTGCGTAGTGTCTTCGTTTGATATGGCCCGAGAACTTATTAAGGTGTTTAAAAATAAATTTGTGGGCTGGATCAATTTCACCGATAACAACCAGAGGTTAAAAAGACCATACGGCTAAAAGACCAACATTGAAGCATCTACAATTTGGTGCTTAGGCGACAGCCTTCTGGTAAAGCGGATTACCAGGATCTGTGGAAGGCGTTAGTGGACCTCAAGGATGATCACTGAAGACAAGAAAGTTGGCCATCCCCAAGATTGCTTGTGGGCTTGATGGGTTGGACTGGAGGGTGGTACGAAATATGCTAGAAATGCTTTTTCAGCAAACCAGGTACAGGTTTTGGTGTGGAGTTACAATTTATAAGGAAAAAGTGTTAACTGCTACTTCTACCAATATGGGAACTGTAGAAATAGTTTTAACTATCCTTACCGCCACAGCAACTTCCAACGTCCGGACCACATAGTGTTCTGAGACAGAACAGCGTTAATGGAGGTAATGTAGCGCCGACTGGTCTGTTTCGGGTCAGAATAATTACATTAGAACGTAAATGAATCGTTTGTATACAAAAGATAATTGATAGACCCTGCGGCACCACATCTTACAGATGAACTTTATTGACAGGTACAAAAGATTTTGCATTTAAGAGTTATTTAAATTACAATAGGATATCATTTGCATATTCCGATATGTTCTCGAACGATTAATAAAGTAAAAATTTCCGTGATAAGCGTTAGTCGTCAGTTCCGATTGAAGCTTTGATTACAATATGTTCTAGTTTATACCTTTGAAAGATTGTGATATAAATTGATGTGAATATAAATCACCCTCATCGATATAAATTAATTATAGTGCATCGTATTTAAATTGATAATTAGTGCTTCGATAGCTAATCGTAGTGCTTCGATATTGAGTTAATTAAGAAAATAGCATCGTAGTTAAGAAGCTAGCAATTGTTCTGTTGGCGATTAGGTGAAAATAAATTGTTGTGAAAGCTACGGAAGGCGTTAGTGGACCTCAAGAGTCAGATGATCAAATATGAAGACAAGAAGTTGGCTATATCCAAAACTGTTTGTGGACACGATGGATTGGACTGGAGTGTGATTTATAAAAAAGCGTAACACCCTTGCGCTTTTGTAGCTCCCCAACGTATCATGTCGTGCAACCCTTCAACTTCTTCTGAATCGTCCGATAGAAAAGATTTCTCCAACAAATATTTTTCCGTTGCTTTAAATGCGTCCGTATAGTCCCCATTGCCTTTTTTTGACGTTCCTGAGTGCAATCCTTTGTTGTTTACCCTTTATTACACGACACGCCGTCCCTCAAGGTTGCACGTGCAGAATTCTTTAAATTTTTTCATTTTCAGTTTTTCTATCACCATTTTATATTCTCAGTTACATTGGTTATATTCCATTTTTCTATGTTCTCTTAATTGTCGCGCTGCGCGTTGAAAGCGGCGCCTTAAGTTACTGGTGTGTGTGTGTGTGTGTGTGTGTGTGTGTGTGTGTGTGTGTGTGTGGATGTGTGTATGTGCGTGCGTGCGTACGCGGATGTCTGTGCGTGCGTGTCTGTGCGTGCGTGTATGTGTGTGTGTGTGTGTGTGTAAATTACATACTCGGGTCTTTGGCCCATTCTAGCCCTTACAGTCTAAGATAAACGAATGAAAAATAACATAATAAAATTTAATTCAATGTCTAAAACTCTTCTTATTAGATTTGCTCATTTTCTTTTTCTGTAAGTTTCAGAAAGTTTATCTAGGGCAAGGGCGGTTGAATTCTTCCTTCTCAGACGCAATTTATTCATTATCGTAGGTTAGAAATTCAGGTGGTGGTATAGGAGGTTTGGTGTTAAGTATCTCTTGAAGGAAATTGTTCAGTGGTAGGAGAAAGTAAGTGACTAGGAATTTTGTTGGGGAATATATAGGTCGAGTTGTAATGTTTTCTTGAATTCATTTCGGAGGTGTGTAAAGGCGAGGCAATAGATAAGCAAAAGTTTCTAGAGAATTTTGATGGTTACATAGACATAACTGAGAAGGGATTAAATGAAGGGAATACAATTTGGATCGGAATTTGCCATGACCGGTTAGGAATCAGATAGTTGTTCTGCTGGAGTTTAGTATTGAGCGGTGATGTTAGTAAGAGAGGGGAATATTTGGAAAGTGTATGTGCCGGTTTCGGCCGGTATGTGTCAGGATGTAGTGTTTCATCGTTCAGTTAGATTGGGCGGAGAAGGTTGCGGTTCTGTACGGCACGTTTTAATTGAATTTCCACAGGAAGGACTTTTACGATGGTGTATAGAGCTACTGTAGAAGTGATTCGAAATGCACGGGACACGCATAAGAGGCAGGCTCGTATGAGTGGGTTTAAAATTCTGAGGTAGTGGAGAGGTGTAGGGATACCAAAAGTTGACAGCGCAGCGGACGACGAGAATGATTATATTTTCCTTCTTGTGGATGGGGCTAATTGGATGGATTTTGGCAACGATTGTTGAATGTTGTACAGGATTAGTTTGGTTTTTGTTGAAGTTTTCAGGAGATGGATATGCATTTTCAGACGGATCACTAGGCGGATACCAAAGTAAGAAACGAATTCGGAAAAAAGTAAGAGGTGTTTCCAGAATATCGATTGTAGAACTGCGGCGGGGTCTAGGAACCTTTTAAGATTAACATTTTGGGTTTAGTGGGAGACATGGGTTGCTTATTCTAGATTGACCAAGATTTGATGTGTCGTACAAGGACTTTGGCGGTGGATTGTTATTCACGACGGGAGCTTCTATGGATTAAGAACGTTAAGTAATCCGTATAGGAAAAGGTGTCAATATTGGGAATGTTGAGGTCGCGGATATGGTTAATGGATAATTTCACAGGGTATTTGATAGTACGGATCCTTGGAGGCAGCCTTGTAAAAGGTTAGTAGTAGAAGAAAAATAGTTAATTCGTAAGGTAGCTATGCGGGAGGATAAGTAGGATTTTATGATGTTACAAATTTATACATGGGAAGATTTTGTGTTTTCTGAATATATGAATAACTAAAAATACCCCATTTTGAGCAACCACTATACATTCTTTCACATTATGATATTACAAATCTTGGAGGAGAAGTTCGGTGTTTTTAATTGGTTGAGTATGTTGGTCACCAAAGGTAATCAAAAGTAGATTGAAAATCTAGGAAGATGCTAGGACGTATTTGAATTGTAAGGGTCTGACTTTGGAAATTAAGAAGTGGATGGTTTGTTCGGCGCTGTGACTTTGGAGGAAACGTGTGGATTTTCGGAGATCAAGCAGTTGTTTTCGACGTGGGTATTATGGATCCCCCTCTTTACTTTTTGCTAGTGTTTTGTTTATCAGACAATCTAAAGTTGACGTTATGGGTATAATAATTTAAACCCTAGCTTTAGTTTTAGTTTATAAATTACATTTAACAATTAATTAATTTTGAAGCCAGATTTTTATGAAGCACGTAATTATTCACGCTTAAACCCAATGTAGTACCTTCGGATGATGCATTGGGGACGTGGTTGCAAGTGTAGCGGTCCCTATTCAATACAGTATGCAATGGGAAAGGATAATGGAAGCGTCTATTTGTGGGTTACTAATTACGATTGCTGCTGTAGGATTCGGATCTGATGGATCAGGATGAACGAATGATCTGATATGAGGGGGGAGATTAGAGATTTTGTTATTTGCCAAATAGGGTTCTTCTTAGATGGTTAGGGATGTATTATGTTCGAAAAAGACATGGGAAAGTTCGAGTGTAGCGGAACGTGAGTGCTGCAGGATGATTTTGATTACTCGTGTATAGGAAGGTGAGGAGGGGCTCGGTTAGGCAATCGGTATGGAGTTGAGAAGTTTCTAGGGATTGTTTATTTATTGGGCAATTAGGTCTGGGGTCTAGGTGGTTGTGAAGACGGTTAAGGCATTGACAGTTGGAACACGTGGACGGTAAGAACTTTTGATCAGGACACGATCTTATTGTATGATCTTGTGCACAATGGCCGCAGGTAGTGGTCGATCGACAGATTTTGGCAGTGTCCAAATCGTTGGCAATTGCAGCACCTGGTGATTGACACTATGTCTCTAATGCCGCAAGATTTGTAACCGATACAAACATGTGATCTGGAGGTCAAGATCGTTCGGAGGTGGGGAGAGACTTTAAGGAATCAGGCCTGGAGCGTCGAATGGCTACTGATATTACGGTTCTAAATTCGTTTTCAGCGATGAGATGCTGAAGGGAGTTTTGGCGATATAGGAATGTAAGGGTGTCTGGAGTGGCAATTTTTCGATCTATGTCGAATATGATTAGCTGAGGTTGTCTAGGTTTAGGGATATGTTCGGAACAGATCTGTCGGTTTAGGTGAGAGATGATGTTGACATCAATGGATTTATTGGTTTTAATGGTGACTGCAGTTCCAGAGGGTCAGATACTAAGTATGAATAGGTCTCTTAGGGATGGGCGTAGATTTTGTTTTACGATGTCAAGCACCTGCAACGGGGTTGTTTCAGAGGAAGTAGGTTTTAATGTGATGATTTTTGGAGGCGGTTTGGCTGGTAGGTTGAGAAGTCGTTGTAGCGGCGGAAACATAAGCGTAAGTAGGTTGTGCGTGCGTGAGTGGTTGTTGTGTGATTGGCGGTACCTGCTGTAAAGCGGCGATCTTCAAATTTTTCTCCACTTGCTGTAACCTGGTTTTTTATGTTTCATAATTTTGGGATGCTGCGGCAGCTATCAGCGCCACATTGTTTACGCGCTGCAATATGTACTGTGCACTATTTCTATTGATCTTGTTCCTATCCTTAAATACGTATTCCGTGAGTTCTTTCTTACTGGTCGAAATATTCTCTAGGCTCATAGTTGAGACAGCGTCCTCATCATCTTATGCCCTTTTGGTCTTTTGCGTGTCTGATAGCACAGAGTTGACCGAGGAAGCCTTTGATCATTTTGGTAGTAACAGTAAGTGAGATAGGCGGTTCCGTGGTGTAGTTGTTATGCGTGTGACTACTATGCCCAAGGCCCGGATTCAAATCCCGACATGATCCGCTTGAAAAATGTTAGGCGAGCATTTTTCCCAAAAATATGCCCTTGTTCGGATGAGAGGTAAACTGGAGGTCCCGTGTGTGAGTGTTGTCACGCACGTTAAAGATCACTATCTTGCCTGGAATAGCAAGGGTTCGACAAAATTCAAAAAATTTCCAAGTAAAAAAAACTCGCTTCCTGGCCAATGTAGTACCTTCGGGTGGAGCATTGGAAAATCAAATGTAGGTGTGAGTGAGATGATCTGCCTGACTTCTGAAGGGCATAAAGGAATATGCTGAAGCCGGATGGGATGGGAACGTCATTGGTGTTGTTGAAGTGTTTGGTTTGGCGGATGGTGTTAGTGCTGCATCTAGTTTGCTTTTGTCCGACACTGCAAGTGATATTATTCAACGATTTGTCAGCACGTGCTGATGATAAGTACTTATTTAATGGTTATTATGCGCTATCTTGCAATGTCGATACAAATACCAGCAATGTATTACGTGTTGTTGTAATATGCGTGACGTGACCAGTTCTCATTGAACACGTACTATTACAAGGGGTGTTTTCGGTGTACTTACCCACCTTGTAAAGTCAATTAAATAGTTCCAAGTTGTTTCAAGATTTAATAGACTGCAGCCGAACGTTCTAGCAACACTTAATACCACACCGGGATTTTATTGTCCCCCCTTACTTAGGGGGCTCGTCCACATTTCTACAGTGCCGATACGTAATAACTGTTGGTTTAAATTTAAGTTACGGGTTTCCACCCTCTTAGTGGTTTTCCCCCGAGACCACAACGGTAAGTTGTCCTTATACGTTAGAATTTGGTTTCAGCAAGATAATGCGCCTTCTCATTATGCACGGTCAATCGAGAATATCTAGACCAAACTTCCTAATAGATGGACTGGTAGACGAGAACTTATTGAATAGCCGGCAAGATCGCTGGATAATAATCCCTTTGGATTATTTCCTCTCGGGTTATTTAAAATCTAACATTTATTTTAATGGACCCAAAAACATCGATAAGTTAAAAAAAATTCGACAAAAAGTACACTCAATCACACCGGATATGGTAAATAATGTTCAACAAGCGTTTGTCTCTAGATTAGGACATTGCCTACCCCTTAACAAACAGCAATTTGAACATCTACTTTAATTTTCATTATCTAAAAAAAATTATTTTTATTTGATGTTTTATTTTATTCGAATACATTTTGTTGGATATCCGACTCATTTATTGTTACGCTTCTAAATTAATCGCAGAGGACTTTTTTGTACACTTAAAGAATTTACGCATAAGAATGCGGTTTTGAGTTCCAGGCAATGTCTTGGGTTTTTTTGAAATTAGTCTTTATTATTATGTATTTCGAGCTGTAGATGTTTTATCACGATTTGAAATAATGTGCGTTACTGTTTTGACCAATCAGAACGCGAGTTATGTATCCCCAATATATATATATATATATATATATATAATATAGTTTAGAGATAATGACCTTGTATAAATATGATGCTATATTATTAATGGGTTTGAGGTCAGTTGTAGGAAAGTAAACTCTTTTTTAAGGCCTAAATTTTCGAATTTTATTTAAATTCTTGATCACAGGCTTTCTAAAATTTTACAATTAACTAGGCTAACATATAAATGAATTAATAGTAACTTACAAAACGAGGTTAAACATTAAATTAACATGAAAATTAAATCAAAATCTTATTTTAACTGATTTTTGCTTCAATTTGTCACTTGTCACTTGACATTATAATATGTATTAATGACAATCTTCTATTAAAATAACTTTGTACACCCTAGTGAGTGCTCCATTTTGTTATTATGATTTGGGACCTCACCATTTCAATTTTGGTGGTGTTTAACTATATACATGTATTTCTGCATTAACAACTTTTAAATAAATATTTTTAATCTTTAACTAACTGTCATTCTATATGTCAATTTTTTGCAGTACCTTTGAAAAAGGCAAAAACCTTTGCCGAAACGTAAGGTCTTAATTAAATGTTGTGCTAAATACAATATTGGATTTTGATTTGGACTACATCATCCCAATTTTTCATCGATAAAACTAATTTAATAAAAAAAAAACATATATATATATATATATATATATATTGTTATGGATTCAAAGGGTTAAATTTAGGGTAAGCAATGCAATTTCAAACACCCTGTATAGAGAAAGGAACAATTTATTTACGCGCAAAATTTATTTCATTTATTTAATTTAAACGGACACGTGTTGACGTATTTTTATAATTAATGATTGAAAAGTAATAGGTTCATACAGAAAACCAGTTTTAAAAAACAAATAGAGACGCATAATTAATTTAATCTTTTTTAATTCAACGTGTAATAGCATTAAGAAACACACCGGGGTATAGAAAATCAATAATCCGAAGGCAAAAGGGTTCGTGGTAGCAGACAAGGACGTCAATTGTATCGAATACAGTGAAATATAAGCTCTTAGAATTGTTGTTTAAACGGTCGATAATTAAGAACACCTGCATGTTTGAAAAGGTTACCTTCGTCGAATTTATATGCATAATAACACGGGCTTTAAAGAAAATATTTCCAACCGTCACTTGCTTCGAATAAACAAGCTAACAAAGTTTCTTAAAGAGCGGAAGGGATGCACGATCAATAATATGCTACAGATAAAGACGGATATAAAAGCATTGGTTTCAAAACGCACGTTCGTATCCACGTGGAGTCCTGAGACGCGGTCAGCAATATCGATTTTCTATAACTCAAGTGGGGTTGGAACGCAACATCAAATATGCATAAGACGGAGATAACAATATTACAGTCGGAGTTATATGACGACACAGGACTGTATCATTGGTTGAAATAGATAGTTTTACAACGGACGAACACGCGACATGTGAAAGCGATTTTTCGGATTAAATTGTGTCTGAGGTAAATTTCTGAGAGCTTTAAGTCAGTTAGATTAAAATTTGCAGAAATATTATTTTAAATTAAGTATTTCGCGTGAAGTGGGGCCGAGTGGTGGCATTTTAAGGATATAAATTCTCGGAGAGAATGGGGCTCGTTTTCTTTTGATTCTCTTTGATTCTCTTGGTATTTTCATCGCTTTAGACTACGTATAATAATCAACCGACGCTTGTGAGTATTGAAAAATTGTATAATTCAGTAAAAATAGTATTAGCACATATAACGTGGTAAGTTGAGGCCTTGTAGTTTTTAACGTGTGTAGTGTCGAGTGAATTAAATTAACCAAAGTCCAACTAATACCATAACAAGCTGATAAATCAATAAACAAAAGTATAATGTACGTGAATTTGGATGCTGTGATGGTATGGTAATTGGTAGCGAGGCGCTGGGTTTTCATTTATAAAAATCTGAAGGACCAAAGCGCATAATCACGAAGAAAAGGGGTTCTGGATAGCATCATCAAAGAAGATGGAGACTTGAGGCATTTTCCAGGTAACTCCTTTGAATTTGCTGTTATTTGATAAACTGTTGGAATTATTTGTGATGTGTGAGTGAACTTTGATGGTTATTTATGGTTATTTAACGTATTGGAAAAGATACGTGTACTTGACAATTATTAGGGTATTTTAAATATTGAAAAAAAGTGTATGTAAAGCTTACTAAATTTCATTACGAATTTAAATTGGATTGTTAAGGGTACATGGGTTTATTTGATTTGTAGTAATTTTATGCAAGGTAAAAGGCATACATTAATAAACTGGGTTATTATGAGCTCACCATACTCCAGTGTGCAATAAATATAGGGTATTATTTGGGGCCCATTTACACCTGTTGTATTAAATGTGGTTGCAATTAAAATTTTCAAACACGGACTTTACAAAAACATCACTTATTGAGTTGTAATTGGTGTACCAAACTGTATATATCTGTGAATAATTGTTTGTAAATAGCGGTAAATAAAGATTGTATGATTGTTGTATTATTATGTGCTTTTATTGAATGATGTGTGAGTGGGAAGGAAGAATGATTGTAAATTAGGTATCCGAGAAGAGGCACAGCTGAGCTAGCCAGGGAAGCTGCGGAAGATTGTTGCAGCAGAAGAATCAGGGTAAGAAAATTTTTGTTTGTTGTGAACTTTTTTATTTTTTTTTTAAAGTATTTAATGACTCACTCTCGATTATTAAAACTTTAACCCACGAAGTCACAGCAATATGTATAACAAAATAGAACAAATAGGAATTATTAGAAATTATAAAGAAATTATTAATTTTATCCAACATTGTATTTTCAAGGATAGATACAGAAAGGTTATTAAAAGGCACAAGCAAGTTGTGAGAACGAATGCAATACATTGTATTCCAGACAGTAAGTGATACTGCAGCTGCAGGTCACAGACGGTTAAGAATCGCGATTATTTAGAAATTAAAATTATTACATTGTATAATGAATAGTATTAAGAAATAAGCAGACATGAGATCTGCAACTTCCCATAGATATGTAAGGGGTAGGGACAACATAAATACCCCGGGAGCCCCAGATCAAAACAGTCAGTCTACAGTATTTCAGCTTTAACATTGCCGTTTACTTGGGCTACTCGCCCTAGTATTAATTCAATTATTAATATATTTTATTTCGACTTAGAATATTAAATCCAGTTTGTCAAAATTCCATATTTAATATCTGTTTGAATAATAAAATTTGTTACGAAGATTTTGGAAAAAGATTTTTTAAAAAGACCGCTCCCAAGGCCCTATACGTAACTGGCGCAGCCGGTAGGATCCAGAAAGGCACTACGAATCCAAAAATCGGAGAACTGGTGACCAAGAATTTCAATTCCCAGTTC